>OV884004.1:39177681-40421431 GCA_930367185.1 Myathropa florea | reverse complement strand
AGTCCCATTGTCTGAGACTAACGTTTTCGGTAAACCAAAACGCGCGAACAGTTCCCTCAGGACTATAATCGTCGCACTACTGGTTGTCTTCTGCCCCATATCTATGCACTCGATCCATTTGCTATAGCTATCAATCACTACTAAGCACCAACGATTCATAAATGGTCCGAAAAAGTCTATATGGATTCTGGACCACGGTTCATCAGGCCATGTCCAATTTAACAATTGTTGCTTGGGGGGGTTAGGTCGACTCATCAAACATGCTCTGCACCCTTTAGCACTTTCTTCCAAGTCCTCATTTTGACTTGGCCACCAACAACATTCACGAGCCATGGATTTCATTTTACTAATGCCCATGTGTGACGCATGCAAAAAATCAACCACCTCCGCCTGAAGCGTTGCTGGGATAATAATCCGATACCCCCAAAACAAACAACCGGACTCTTCTAACAATTCCTCCTTTCGAACAAAAAACTTTCTTAACTCCTTATCTGTACAAATTTCGGGCCATTCTGTTCTAACATACCTGCCAACCTTCTGTAACAACTGGTCTTGATCCGTTGCTTTTCTCACCCGTTCTATGTTAATTGGTAAGTTACGTACTTGTTCAATATAATTGATATGAATATTTTCGGGCCACTCGCTAACCCTCACATTATCTCCGGAAGGATGACTTGAGAAATAATCAGCAATATTTGTTTCTGACTTTATATGCACTATATTGAAGTTAGATCCGGATAGCGTAAGTGCTATGCGCTGCAACCTATTTGCAGCCATAATTGGGATACCCTTTTTAGGATTAAAAATATGTTGTAACGGCTTATTGTCCGTCACTAGAGTGAACTCCCGCCCGTATAGGTAGTGATGAAACTTTTTCACCCCGAACAAAATTGCAACAGCCTCTCTGTCCAATTGCGAATAATTCTGTTCTGTTCTCGACAATTTTCGTGACGCAAACTCAATTGGATTTTCTTCGCCGTAAGGCGAAACTTGTGACAAAACGGCTCCTACGCCAACGGGGCTAGCATCAACTGTAAGTCTCGTTTTGAATTGAGGATTGAAATGAGCTAAACATGTGTCGGCTTTTAACGCTTGTTTCAAAGCGTCCACGGCCCTGGTGCACTCTTCCGACCACGTGAACGCTGCACCCCTCTTAAGTAAATCGTACAATGGAGCGCCCACAATGGATGCCCTTGGTAAAAACCGTCTATAAAAATTTACTACCCCCAAGAAAGCTTGTAACTCCTTGACATTTGTAGGATATGGCATGTTATCAATTTCCAAAAGTTTTTCTGGATTAGGCTGGAGACCTTTCTTGTTAATGACATGACCCAGATAATTAATTTCTTTGCAGAAAAAATGACATTTTTCCCGCGATAATTTAAACCCTACATCTCTTAACACTCGGAGTACCTTCAAAACCCTTTCGATGTGTAACTTCCGGGTTGGTGCAGTAATTAAGAAGTCATCGAGAAAAACGACCACGCCCTCCATACTCATAAACAACTTATCCATGATCTTTTCGAAAATTGCTGGAGCTGAGGCTAACCCGTAAATTAGCCGCGTATACTGAAATAACCCCTTACTAGTAGATATGGTAGTGAGACTTCTGGATGATTTCTCCAACTCAATTTGCTGGTATGCCATCGTTAGATCCAATTTTGTAAATTCTACTCCCCCCTGCAATTTTGCAAAAATATCTTCGATCCGTGGTAAGGGATACTTTTCTACAATCAAGTGTGGATTTAATGTTACTTTAAAATCTCCGCAAATTCGAACGTCACCATTTTTCTTCGACACGGGGACTATCGGCGTTCCCCAATCGCTAAAATCTACTGGTTCCAAAACCTTCATTTCTACTAATTTATCTATTTCTTTCTCAACTTTTTCTTTAATTGCCAGAGGCACCGGTCTAGGTTTGAAAAATTTAGGAATCGTTCCTTCTTTTATTTGCAGCTTTGCTTGAATTTTTTTAAAACATCCCAAGCTACCTTCAAACAATGAGTCGAACTGTTTAATGATGTTATGCTCAGCCTCTTTTAATTGAATTTCCGCATAATTCAAATTGGCCACCTTAATGTCAAACTTACGTAGAAAATTTCTACCCAATAGTGGAGGACCGCCGCCTTCAATTACAACAATCGTGATGGATCTACCGATACCTTTGTATTCTACCCACATGTCACAAATTCCTACCGGGCTAATGGTACCACCATTATACGTTCTCAAAATCATATTCGTTTCTTTCAGCTTGCATCCACCGAAATGACGGCTATATGTATCTAAAGCAACTACACTAAATTCCGATCCTGTGTCCAACTCCATTAATAAAGGTATCTTATTAACTAACACTTCTAATTTAATCGGACCCTCAACTACTGGCCCATTACAGGTTTTAAAAGCGAACAAACTAATATCTGTGTTATCAATATAATTGAAATCTTTGGCCTTCATGTTGCACATTTTCTTCAAATGGCCTCGTTTCTTACATAAATTACATTTATAATTTTTAAACTTACAATTGCTGCTCGTATGGTTTGTATAACCGCATACCATGCATTGTTGTTGCTGCCGCTGCTGTAATGTACTGTTCCCTTGTTGAATCTGCTGATGTTGCCGTTGTCTTTGTGAATTACTGTTGAACTGCTGACCTTTTCTTTGCTGCCCTTTGTTGTTGTTGCTGCCTTTGCCGATGTACAGAAATGAATCCGCTACTTCCTGCTTCACCTCCACCGCATCGTACTGGTGCCGAATGTAGTCTGCCGTGTTGGCAATCTCGATAGCTCGATCGATCTCACATTTGTCCAACTTTTCCAGGAAAATTTTATCCCGGCCTGGACCCTTTTCCAGACCCATGACAAATTTATCCCTGATCGCTGTTTCCAGAACCGCACCAAATTCGCAATTGGCTGCTAAAGCTCGTACTCGCACTGCCCACTCATTTGTCGACTCTGATGGTTGTTTTGTCGCGTTATAAAACTTGAAACGTTCTGCAAACCCGGACGATGGTGGCTTGAAATGATTTGCCATAACCTCAACACAGTTGTTGAACGAGGTGTTTGCCGTTTCGATCTTTTTCGGACTGATCAAGTCCCTCAGAAGAATATATGAACGTTCAGATATGGACGTCAAAAGTACTGCTTTCTTCTTGACCTCCTCTGTAATTCCATTTGCAATGAAAAATTGCTCCAACTGCGATTTAAACACACTCCAATTGCCATCTGTGTGGTCGAAACGTGGTGCATTGCCAATTATTTGCGCCGCCATTACTTCTGTCTCTATATCTTTATCGCGTTCCATACACGGCTCACGCTTATTAATTGTAAAAAAACTTTAAACTTTTTATACTTTTATTTTTTTACAACTATTTAACTGTTTTCCTCGTCGCCACTGTAATAATTCAGTTTATTAATATTTATATTCACTTATGTACAAGAAGTCGGTGTGTTCAAGGCGATGGTTGGTGAAAGATTAAAAGAAAAGAATGGCCACATCAACTGTCAAAGTCTAAGTTGTTCGTGTGCGTTCAGTGCCCGAACTAATACCGGGTGCACGCGATATTTTTAAAAATCATTAAATACTACAAGGACAATTGCTTCGAATATATAATTTTTGCTGGTAAGAAACTACAGATTTAATTGGCGGAGGATAAGAGCAACAAAAACATGTGCGTGTTTTAGGAAGGAATTCGATTCAGGATGTGCTGGAGTTGTCACTTAAAACCGCATCTTCTCACTTCAATAAAATCTTTTTCAAAAACGACTTTTTGGACCTCGAAGTTAATGAGGTAATTACAATAAAAGCTAAACTCAATATTGCCCCATTAAAAAAAGGGCTTTGCTGGTAGGGTTTTATAATCCGGCAGAGAACTCGGAATCGTGCAAAAAGACACGAATGTTATGAGAACCGCAATCAGACTTTGTATCAAAGCCATGGTATCGGTTTAAGCTCTATATTTTGTGTTAATTAAGTAAAGAAAAAAGTTGTATTCATCCACAGTTGAAGCAGTTGACAATGAGAGCAAAGGACCTTGGACATGCGGATGATCTTATTTCAGTTGATTCCACGAAAGAGATCGACGGCCATATACTTCTTTCCCCACTTTTTCAAAACCGCAAACATTTCGGGATCAACATGTTCTCCGAAACCGAGCATCGTGAAATTAAATGTCTGCCAGAACAGATTTCTGGTGGAAGTTATGTGTGCCATGGTTACTACATCTACCAACAAGGAGGTCGTACCGTCTATGACGACACAGTGACTAAATCGTATGTTTATCACCCGAGCAAGCGCGTGTGGGTTCCATTTGTTCCACTTCTGCAAGCCAGGAGCCATCATCGTAGTTGCGTACTTAATGGAAAGATATACAGTGTTGGCGGTTCGGATCCAGGTAGAAGAGCATTGGCATCAGTTGAATTCACAGATCTCTACACAGGCCAGAGAGGTTTCTCGGATCCCCTGCCACATGCCAAGGAAGAGCCAGGACTCTGTGTTCATGGTCAAATTACTTTAATATCCCAGTCAAAATCTGAAATTTCTAAATTGAGCGCTTGGCTTGTGTTCTTTCAGAGAATTCAATATATGTCGCTGGGGGAAGGGCTTTTGGCAAGGTCTATAAATGTATTCATCGTTTTGATGCAAGAGAAGGTGTGTGGCAACAACTAGCCACATCGCCCTATAATTCAGGGGCAAAATCATGTGCGGTTCTTGGCGAGGATATCTTTACGTCAAATTTATTGACTTTTCTGCGATATGACATGCGAGCAAAAGATTGGGAATTGATTCCCATTGTAAAAGAAAATATGTTAGAAAAATGTTTTTCGATTCTTCCCTCCAATCTTACTTTGTCGTTTTTTTGTTTCTTTGTAGGTTGATTATTGAAGAAATATTCTCTCTCGATAGCAAACTTTTTGGTCTTTTTGCGGATGGCGTGTGGAAGTTTATGCCCCTAGAAAGACAGTGGGAGATTCATCAAAGACTCAACGCGCATTTTTCACAAGTATCGACAAATCTTCTATTTCCAAATGTAAACTAAGAAGACGTCCTTTAATCGGAAGGGATAACGTAATACTAAATATAAAATTGATGTAAAATGAAGTACCCTCTTGTCGTCTGCCGTGAGGTGCGCACGGGTCGGGAGCTATTTTTCATTTAGGAGTTAATGTTTACCTCATCTCATCTCATTTTCAGTGACCCGCATGTTCCAATAAAGGGGTCGCGGGGCAATGCATGCACGAGAGATCTCCAGGCCATAGACTCTAACTCATCAGGTGCTATGCCCAAGCGCAACCAGGCGAGTGTTTGGACTTGGTCCAACCATCTCGTCCTAGGTCTGCCAAGCGGTCGCATTCAAGTCACGCCTCGGAAGTCGTGATGATGAGGACATTCGTGCCACGTGACCAAACCAACTAAGTACAGCAGCTGCCCAACATTGAGTTCCTCGCGCACTGTCGTGTTTCTCACCCTATCCCGGCGAGTAATTCCCACCACAGCACGAAGAAATCTCATCTCGGCAGCTTATATTTGCGATCTTTTTCTTTCAGTCATTACCCAAATTTCATGGCCATAGGTGAGAGTTGGCCGTGGCGTAGTGGGTAGGTGCGTCGACTCCTACGCTCGAGGTCGTCGGTTCGAAACTCGAAAAAAACATCAAACATTTTTTCACGGCTCCACCTATTTCGAGTCACTGACAAAGAACAATAGCACGCACAACACGAGTGGTTGCTGAGAAGCTAGCCCCAGGTCCACCTCAGACTGTAGTGCCGCCATTATTATTATTATTATTAGGTGAGAGTTGGAACAAATACTGCGTTAAAAACCGTTAACTTGGCTTTGACACCAAGCTCGGCCTTCCTGATTACAGATCGACCAAGCTGTTTCAAAATTGACCCAGCTTGACCAATCCTACAGGAAAGCTCAGCATTATTCCTCCCATCTCGTGAAGAAGACGCCGAGATACTTCAACTTCTCCACCTGTTTCAATGGGACTCCACTAACATATAGAGTGCATTGAACAGGGGTTCTGGAAATAACCATAACTTCGGATTTGTCCACGTTAACCTTCATCCCAGCATCAGCACATACGGTCACAAACCTATTTAGCGCGCGCTGGAGTTCTATCTGGGAGGATGTGAGGATGACTACTCGTAAGTCATCTGCAAAAAGAAGATGACTTACCCTCAACTCTCCCAATGTGAAACATTCCTCGCCACGACTGCGCTGTAACTTCCAGTCCATATATATAATGAAAAGGAGAGGTGACAGAACGCACCCTTGGCGAAGTCCAACGCCCACGGTGAAAGGTGTTGATTTACTACCGTTTACCCGAACACAGCTGCTACAGTTTGTGTATAGAGACTGAATGGCCCTCAACAAAGAACCATCAATCCCATACTCCTACAGAACACTCCAGAGTTTACCTCGAGGAACTCGGTCGTATGCCTTTTCCAAATCTACAAAACAGCTTTAGATCGGTTTGGCGTACTCCCAAGCTTTCTCAAGTACCATTCTTAGAGTGAAAAGCTGGTCGGTTGTACTTCTGCCGGGACGAAAACCGCACTGCTCATCTCCCATTCTGGATTCGACCATAGCTCTAGAAAGCGCCTCCAACACCTTAGCGTAGACTTTACCTGGGAGTCTTAAAAGAGATATGCCCCTGTAGTTGGAGCACTCTTTTTTGTCCCCCTTTTTGAAGAGAGGCACAATCACCCCAGTTTGCCAATCGCCAGGCGTCTCACCGCGTTCCCAAGCCACCTTAATGACACGATAGAGCCATAAAACTCCCTCTTTACCCATAGCCTTAAGCATTTCTGGCCGGATTTCATCCACACCGGCGGATTTGCCAACTTTTAGCGATTCAATCGTCAAAATGACTTCCTCCACCGTTGTACTATTCTCCGCCCTACTCAAGACTACAGATCTGTCACCCTCAGTGCCCTGTTCGGGATTGAGCAGCTCCGAAAAGTGCTCGCTCCATCTGCGCAAGATGTCCACCTCATTGGAAAGTAACACGCCATCTTTGGATTAGACTCCTTCGATGGTGTTGAATTTCCTTCCTCTGAGCCGGCGAATGGTTTGCCAGAACACCTTTTTCGCAGATCTATGGTCGCTTTCCAACTTCTCACCGAACTCCTTCCAAGTCTGCTCTTTAGCTGCTCGCACAGCCAATTTGCAAGTTCTTCACGTCTCAGTGTACCGGTCATGAGAATCAGAGTTCCCCAAGAGAATCCAGTCTCCTATATTCTTCTTCTCTCTGATGGCTTCTTGAACCCCAAACATCACGCGCAGAAGCACTGTTGAAAACAGTCGCCATTCGTCCTCTACATGCGATGGAACAGTTGGAATTTGCTCAAACCCTTCGGATATGCGCCGTGTCAAATGTTGCTGTTCTGTAGTTTCTCCCTCCGTATGCGTGTAACCACTCTTGGTTTCCGCCTTGGCAGAAGAGGTACTTTATCAGTAAGATACAGCGTACACAACACCAGATGATGATCAGTTGACAGTTTGGAATTTATCATGAAAAAAAAAATGTATTTTGAAATTTATTGAGAATAGTAGACTTTGCGTTTCGCGTTACTTTAAAGTTTTCGATAAGCAAGAAAGTCGATTTTCAGTGGCCTTAATTTGTGAAAATTAATTTTAAAGGAAGATAAGTGAAGTTGTTTTATAAAAATGTCATGGTAAGTACTAACAATTAATAAAAATGTAGGTTTAACACCATTTTTTTGTTAAATGTGGAACCACAAGAGAAATTAATTAAACCTTTAGTTGTGTAAGGAAGATTTATAATTTATTATTTGTACTATGTATGTATGCTAACAACTGAAGTGTTGCCTGAGCGAGAGACAGAAAAAGAATAACAGAAAAACAGAATGAAAAAGGAAACGAACAAAAATGAAATGAAATGAAATGAAAGAAATGAAAATGAAATGTCTCGCAACATGTATAGTATGTTGCACATCTGCCGCAACATTCCGCCCACCTTGGAACGAATTGCATAATTTGTTCAAAAATAATTATGCGGTATGTGTAAGTTGAGAATATTCATCGTTGACCGTCATCGAGTCGAGTGAGCATGCCATCAGCTGTTTTTAAGGAAACCACTCGAATTTTGCCCTGTTCTCCAGGAAAAATTCTGGTTATTCTTCCCGTTTTCCATTTAGCTGGAGGAAGCAGTTCGTCCCGAATCCCGAAAAGTCTCCAATTCGAAAATTTGGACTGGATCGGGTACACTTGGCACGCTGTTGAAGTTGAACGATGTACTCTGTACTCCATCTTTTCCAAAAATATTGTTTTAGGTTCGTTCACTATACTTCCCTTGAAGTCGGCTATATAGGGTTCGGGTATCGTTTTCATAGGTTCCCCAATTAAAAAATGGCCAGGAGTTAGTGGCGCGAGATCATTTACATCAGTAGATATTGAGCAAAGGGGACTAGAATTAAGACAAGCCTCGATTTCCGCTAAGAGCGTTGTGAACTCCTCATATGTTAAAAGGAGCTCTCCGAGAGTACGACGAAGATGAAACTTTACGCGTTTGACAGCACCTTCCCAATAGCCTCCCATGTGTGGAGCAGCTGGAGGATTAAAATGCCAAACAGTCCCATCATTAGACAGATGTCTTCTTAGTTGTTCGTTCTTGATCGCAGCTGTTAGCATTGCCCTGAGTTCCTTTTCAGCCCCAAACAAATTGATACCGTTGTCGTTACATAGCTCCCCACAATGACCTCGACGAGAAACAAAACGCTTGAAGGCAGCGATGAACGATGCGGTCGATAGATCACTTGAAAGCTCCAGATGTGTTGCACCAGTGGACATACAAATAAACACAGCTACATACATATATATCCTTTATAAGATTTCGAGCCACGTTCCTTTGATAAGTGCAATCTCACTGGCCCTGTGGGCGCCGTGGCGTAGTGGGTAGGTGCGTCAACTCCTAAGCTCGAGGTCGTCGGTTCGAATCTCGAAAAAAACGTCAAACATATTTTTCACGGCGTCACCTCTTTCGAATCACTGACAATGCTCAAAGAGTATAACTGTCTAGAAAAAGTTTCTCAATATCGCCGTTCGAAGTCGGCATTAAACTGTAGGTCCCCTCCACTCGTGAGAGAACAATAGCACGCACAACACGAGTGGTTGCTGAGAAGCTAGGCCCAGGTCCACCTCGGACTGTAGTGCCGCCATTATTATTATTATAGGTGTATGCTCAATTTTGTGAGGTATTGTATGTAAGCCGACCAAGACAAAAAGGAGGAATATGTCCACCGATCGAAAGTGATCGATGAAGGAGCTTCCACTTTCAACTCCCGGAACTGCTGGAGTAGCCTGCTCGCAACTTTAACATCTGAGCTACAGAACAACCACTTTTTTATATATTTTTTTTACAGACTATTTGGAAAAAGAAAGATAAATTTGAATACATTCTGTTGCCATGATATGACTAGTGGCGGACGCATGCACATAAATTTATCTACTAAAACGGAGAAGCTGCTCAGCGCTCTGTGCGACATCTCGGCTGTAGTTATGGAATTGAATTGAAAAATGGAGAGTGACTATAAGTTAACATTCAGCATTTCCGCCACAGTCATTCAACCTACCCAGTGCAACAACCCAATCAAAAATTTCACAACAGCATGACATACTCAACGTAAACAGCACATTCATCATTTCCGCCACAGTCATTCAATCCATCCAGTGCAATACATTTCCGCAACAGCACGACCTACCCAACAAGAAGCGCATTCAGCATTTCCTCCGTACGCAGTTCCAACATTTTTAATTAAGTAAGCTTTTATTACCAAATTGTTAAGTTAGGTTTAAGATGAAAAAGCAATAAAGCGACACTTCGTGTACGATCATAGGTGAAAGAACGTTTTATTAATTGGCGCCCGAGCACAAAGAAAATACGAAAATTAGTATCACCATAAGTTGTGAGAGAAAAAAACATCCAATAATTATCATCATCAAACCAAATATCACCGTAAGTAGTGAGAAAATATAAAAAAAAGAGTGCGCGAGTTAAAGTGCAAACTAAACACAAGACATATTGAACTAAAAATAAAGAAAAGTGCGAATACATAAATTGAAGACCGAGATAAAACAACTGAAAAACACCAAAGTCCCCAAGAAATTCTACAAACGAGATGTTCATCATAACCATCATTCTAGCGTATGTATCATTTTAGATGACATTTTTGTAGTTAATTAAGTGCTATTAAAAAAAAAAAAACTCGATAGATAATACTAAAAAAAATAAAAAATAGCTTCTTATTTAAAATTTTTATTTGTCAAAAGAAAAGTATCATAAGTTCAATAGTAATAAGTAAGTACTAAGTACTAAGCCCTTTTGTTAATTGTTTAAAATTAAGTGTGAATCAAGTGGATCCGAGTGATTTTCAATTTCCTAGGTTTTGCCATAATTTCCATTGCAAATTCACGATAAAAATGACAGATCCAGGTAATCAACTTCCTGCCACAATACCCTCCAGTGTTCTTGCTTCTGCAATAGAAGTCGCAGTAGAGTCTGCCTGCGAAAACGTCCTCAGGCAAATGAATAGCGCAACGAGTATCAACGCTATAAAATTCAATGAATTACTAGGGCAAATAAATACACTCACGCAGAGAATAAGCATTTTAGAGCCCGCTAGTGAAGCCATAACTTCTTATAAGCCAATTGCTGTTACATCGGTTGTGAACTGTCCTATAACACTAGATTTGGTAAAATCATTACCTGAATTTGCAGGCGAACAAACTCGATACCTTTCGTGGCGACAAGCTGTGCATACTGCTATTCAGCTATTCCAGCCATATGTTGGCACAGAGCGTTACTACCAAGCCGTTGCTATTATTAGAAACAAAATAACTGGAGCAGCCGACCTGCTTCTTTCATCTTTTAATACGGTGCTGAACTTTGACGCCATTGTGGCAAAATTAGATCACACTTATTGTGATAAAAGGCCTCTACACGTGCGAGAATCAAATGAGCATTCTCTGCCAGGGTCGAAAATCAATTTTCGATTACTACGATCAAATTGAAAAAAACCTAACTCCAATTATTAATAAAATATCAATGGAATACTCTGGAAATAATGAGTTAATAAATTCTTTAGCTGCAAAATATCGAACAGATGCATTACGGGTTTTTATATCGGGTCTTAACAAGCCGTTATGTAATATACTTTTTTCCACTGGATGCGAAGACTTACCTTCTGCATTGGCGAAAGCACAGGAGCTCGAAGCCAACCAACATCGTTACCGATTTGCTCGTGCCTTCGATAATCAAAATATTAGATTAGATCCTAGCACTAGTAACCCTCAATACAGGAGATTTACTCAAAATAACCCCACTACATTCCCAAACAAGAACCAAAAGGAAATCGAATACATGGCTTTACCTTATGTCGAAAAGAGACTCAATAACTCAACCTTATTGAGAATCCTAATTGACACGGGTACAGCCAAAAATTATATTAAAAACTTGCCAAATTTAAAAAAACATAACTGCAAATAGTAAACCTTTTACCGTCAAAACCATAAATGGTGAAAATAAAATCTCGCACAAATGCAAAATGTATTTTTGCGGTAAAACAACTGATTTTTTTATTCTACCTCAACTCACAACCTTTGACACAATAGTCGGATATGACTTTCTTTACCAGATAAAGGCCAAAATCGTCACTAACCAGTCCTTACTGATATACGAAGGAGGACAAGAGCAAATAAAATTATTGAAATGTGAACAAGTAAACAATGTTTCGGTCGATACAGACACAATTCCTGAAGACATGCAAGAAAAGTTTAAGGAATTATTGATAAAATATTCACAAGTTTTTGCGCAACCGGATGAGAAATTGCCGTTCAACACAAACATAAGGGCATGTATCCGGACAATAGATTCAGATCCAATTTTTTCTAAACCGAGGCCATATAATATATCCGCTGCGCCATTTGTCAATCAAGAAATAAAAAGGTTGTTAGATGATAATATAATTCGACCATCGCGTTCCCCGTACAATACTCCCATATTGGTTGTTAAAAAAAAAGGAACAAATGACGATGGCACTCCCAAATCTAGGCTCGTTTTTGATTATAGAAAATTAAATGAACGTACTATTCCGGACCGCTATCCAATTCCGGAAACTTCTGTTATCCTATCCAACTTAGGTCAAGCTAAGTACTTCACGACGATTGACCTCAAATCTGGCTTTCACCAGATACTTTTGGAAGAAAAAGATAGGGAAAAAACTGCATTTTCTGTGAACAATGGAAAATATGAGTTTTGCAGATTACCCTTCGGGTTAAAGAATGCCCCTAGCATATTTCAACGCGCAATCGACGACGTGCTTAGAAGCGAAATTGGTAAAAATTGTCACGTATACATCGACGACGTAATTATATTCTCTTCAACTAAAGAAAAACATTTAGAGGATATAAGTATTATTTTTTCAAAACACTTTGAAGCAAACATGCGAATTTCTTCTGAAAAGTGTAAGTTCTTCAAAACAGAAGTAGAATTCTTAGGATTTGTCGTTTCTGGTGAAGGAATAAAAACCTGCCCTGACAAAATAAATAATATTGTTAATTACGAAATACCCAAATCCCTCAGAGCGTTAAGATCTTTCCTTGGACTTTCTGGATACTACCGTCGTTTTGTAAAAGACTACGCCCAAATTACAAAACCTCTAACAAAGTACCTCAGAGGAGAAAATGGACACATAAGTGCAAACCGGTCAAAAAATGTTAAAATTCGACTAGATGCAGAAGCTATAGGAGCTTTCAATAGAATAAAGAATATCCTGGCATCGGAAGATGTCCTATTGCTGTATCCTGACTTCCGAAAGCCTTTTGATTTGACCACTGATGCTTCATCCCAAGCATTAGGAGCAGTACTTTCTCAAGCCGGCAGGCCCATCACAATGATATCCCGAACATTAAGTAAAGCAGAAGAAAACTACGCTACGAATGAAAGGGAGATGTTGGCAATAGTGTGGGCATTGAAATCACTAAGAAATTACCTTTATGGTGCTCCTGCTATCAATAATTTCACTGATCATCAGCCACTTATATTTTCGATTTCTGACAAAAATCCTAATACCAAACTCAAAAGATGGAGAGCATTTATTGAAGAATACTCTCCCAGATTTCATTACAAACCAGGAAAGGAAAATAAAGTCACAGATGCGTTATCTCGCCAGCACATAAATGCATTGTCAAACTCAAATGAAACAGTCCATAGTGAAGAATCTTTAACAAAAGTAATACCTTCCGTGGTAAATCCCATTAACTCCTTTAAAAATCAAATATTTATTGAACCAGGTACAAGTAGCTGTAAAAAAATTAAAGTTTTTTTCAAAAGCAAATACGATATACAGTATCATTTGCATCTATGCCAGAGCTAATAAAAATAATGAGTGAAGTCCTCAACTCAAACTCATACAACGGGATCTACTGTAACCTTGAAACATTAGCAAAAATACAGAATGATTTAATTAACTCCTTTCCACAAGTTAAAATGAGACATACCTATAAACTCGTACAGGATGTTTTTAACAAAAATGACCAAGACGAAATAATAGCTAATTAACACAACAGAGCACACAGGGGATACTTAGAAAATTACAAACAAATAATCGCTGATTACTATTTTCCAAATATAAAAAAATTATGTAAAGATTTCGCGGCCACGTGTAGAATATGCAAAGAGAATAAATACGAACGTAGACCAACTCAACATCCCATTGGTGCAACTCCAATTCCAACTTATGTAGGAGAAATACTTCATTTAGACATTTACAACACGGGAAAGAACAATTTTATTACCTGTGTCGATAAATTTTCAAAGTTTGCTATTATAAAGCACATTGTGTCTAGAAACTCCGCTGATATAAGAAAGCCCCTTATAGAAATCATTTCGCTATTCAAAAACCCAAGACTGATAGTGATCGATAATGAAGGCGCGTTCACATCTGTCGCAACTCAGGCTCTATTAAAAAATGAATTTAACATTTCTACATATTCGGTCCCAGCGCTTCATAGTAAAAGCAATGGCCAGGTAGAAAGATTTCATTCTACGCTTGCAGAAATAGCTAGATGTACAAAAAATAACATTTTCGATACGATCGAACTATTACTACTCTCGACCCACAAATACAATAACTCAATTCACTCAGTAACAGAATACAAGCCTGTCGATGTTTTTCATAATATATCTGAGGAAATAAGGAATGAAATAATATTTAAGCTAACAGTCAAACAGAATAAAGACTTAAGATATCACAACCATAATACAAATCATAAACAATTTAAACCAGGTGATAAAGTCTATCTGAAAATCAATAAAAGAATTGGAAACAAATTTTCCAAACTTTATAATCAAAAAACAGTGCAAGCTGATTTAGGGACAGCTGTACTCGTTGACGGAAGACAGGCACATAAAAATAACATTAGATAAATTTCCTTACTTACAGAACAATTTACATACCATGCATACAATCCAGAATTGCGGACTATACGGCTGCGGAATTTATCCCCTTACCATCTGGCGATGTAGCGATTTTTCGAGATTATCTGTATTTAAAACATACAACTAATCTATCAGGACTAGAGGCCGTTATTATCGACAACAGACAGTTTATAAATGCTCTAAAGGACGAAAAGGAAATCTTGCGGCAGGACGTTAACGAAATTGAGCGTTTATTACGTTTATTAAAAACTCCCACAAGAAAACGTAGATTCATCGATTTTATTGGATCTGCCATTAAATTTGTTGCAGGTGTCCCAGATCATGAAGATTTTGAAATATTAAAAACCAAGGAAAATGAAGTAGTTAGAGCTAATAATAGACAAGTAGAGATAAACAAAGAAATTGAAAATCAACTTAATGAAATTACAAATAGAATAAATAAACTAAACGAAAACAACAATAATGATATAAGAGTCAATCTTGATTTGCTTACTATGTTAATGACGACAAGAAATAGAATTCTAATAGAAAATTTAAGGAATAATTTATATGCACTAGTTTTAGCAAAGCATAATATTGTAAATCCATTAATGTTAAGCGTAGATGAGATTAAATCACTAAATTCTAAAGAATATGTTGCTTCCCAATTAAATGACTTACTTATTGCTGCCGATGTCAAAATGTACCTTCACGAAGAACTACTTTTTTAAGGTTCCGTCTACAAAAACGGAACCTTTATAATTTCGGTGTGTCCGTCCGTCCGTCCGTCCGTCCGTCCGTCCGTCCGTCGTGTCTGTCACACTTTTTTATCTCCGAAGTTTATGAAGATATTGGCATGAAATTTTGGAATTGGGTACTTCAGACCTAGATGTCAATTCCTATGCAGCGATTTTAAAAAGTGGGGCCATTTGGGGGTGGCTCCAGTACAGGTGAAGTTGACACTAATTTTGAAAAATTGTCGCACCCCATCGATATATATATCAATCGACAGATCTTTCGAAATGAGGTGGAGGTTTCTTTCAACACTTTTTTATCAAAAGTACCGTTTGGAAAATATGGAGCTCCAAAAATTTTCCCCCCCTGCCATTTCTAAACCAAAGTGTTTAAAAATCTGAAAAAATCACAAAAACTTGATTTCATTGAGTACTTTCATTTAAAACAATTTCAAGCATTCTGGCCCTAATAGTTTTGGAGATATTGGCCAAAAACGGTCAATCATCGACATGCGAATTTTGAAGATCTAAAAACGCAGTTTTGAAGACATTAATGTAAGCATTAAGAAATGATAAATTTCAAAATATCGATTTATGTTGAAATTTTGAGATATCTAAGATTTAAAATGAGAACCAATTTCATTTTCACACATAATTTCATGCTTTGTTCGGCCACTCTATTCGTTGATGAGCGTTATCTTTTCGATCTCACCCCTAAATGCCCAACAGAAATGAACACACACATACCACAGGCATGAGCAGTGAGTAGATAGGTATGTATGTATGTGTGATGGAAGGGATTTTCTGTGTTGGATAAACTTGGATAGAGATATGGGTATATGTAGGGATGAACATTTGTTTGTTTGGATGTATGAATTTGTGAATAAATGGTTGATTTGAGTTGAAGTTAGAAGAAAATTCAACTGAAATAGTTTTGAAACGTCGTTTGATATTCAGAAATCATCCATCAATATTATGCGACGGAACCTTCCCCGTGCGAGTACAACTCGCACTTGCCCGGTTTTTTTATTTAATTAAGATACCTTTAGTTACAGAAACTTGCAAATTGTACGAAATAATTCCTGTTGTACATAAAAATATAATGTTAGATTTACGAAATAACTTAACTGCAAACTGTAACGAAACATATTATCCCCTAACTAATTGTAAGAAAGCCATCTCCTATAGTTATTGTTCGATCGACCATGAAGATTCCTGTTTGTCCCAACTGTTAAACAACCATACAGCCAATTGCACAACAACATCGGCGGATCACGTAAACAGAATTCGCATGTTAGTGGATGGTTTAATCTTAGTACAAGATGAAACAGCAACTGTGGAACAAAAGGACCAGCGGATTACTATGAATGGTACCTTTCTTATAACCTTTGAAGAGTCAGTTATCATCAACGGAAAGCAGTTCAATGTAACTCACCCGGTTGACATAATCCAACTACACGCGCCTAGGAAGACCTTTCTAAATGTTACTGCGTTTCAAGAAAGAATTTCTTTACCATACCTCCATAAACTGCATATTCGCAACAATGAAAAAATTGAAGAGTTTAAGGTAATGCTTGAAAACAGTAAATGGGTTTGGTACGGTGTGATCGGAATACTTCTGTTAATCATTTTGGTACTATTATACGCAAAAATAAAGCCGAAAGTGATTAGAATCAAAAGTACAAACTCAGAAATGGTAACGCCTTCTCTAGATAAAGAAGCTATACGGAGGAAAGTATCAGAGATTTTGAACCAGGACGTTCAATCTTAAGAAGGGGAGGAGTTAACATTCAGCATTTCCGCCACAGTCATTCAACCTACCCAGTGCAACAACCCAATCAAAAATTTAACAACAGCATGACATACTCAACGTAAACAGCACATTCATCATTTCCGCCACAGTCATTCAATCCATCCAGTGCAATACATTTCCACAACAGCACGACCTACCCAACAAGAAGCGCATTCAGCATTTCCTCCGTACGCAGTTCCAACATTTTTAATTAAGTAAGCTTTTATTACCAAATTGTTAAGTTAGGTTTAAGATGAAAAAGCAATAAAGCGACACTTCGTGTACGATCACCATAGGTGAAAGAACGTTTTATTAATGTATATAGTCACATAGCACTGCGACCACTATAGATCTATCTCATCTCATCTCATCTCATTTTCAATGACCCGCATGTTCCACTTAAGGGGTCGGGGGGGCAATGCATGCACGAGAGATCTCCAGGCCACTCGATCCTCCGCCATCGACTTTAACTCATCAGGAGCTATGCCCAAGCGCAACCAGGCGAGTGTTTGGACTTGGTCCAACCATCTCATCCTAGGTCTGCCAAGCGGTCGCCTACTTGATGGAATCGCATTCAAGGCACGCCTCGGAAGTCGTGATGATGGGGACATTCGTGCCACGTGACCAAACCAACGAAGTACAGTCCTTTCCGTTAGAAGAAGCAGCTGCCCAACATCGAGTTCCTCGCACACTGTCGTGTTTCTCACCCTATCCCGGCGAGTAATTCCCACAACAGCACGAAGAAATCTCATCTCGGCAGCTTGTATTCGCGATCTTACTCTTTCGGTCATTACCCAAATTTTATGACCATAGGTGAGAGTTGGAAAAAATACTGCGTTAAAAACCGCTAACATGGCTTTGACACCAAGCTCGGCCTTCCTGATTACAGATCGACCAAGCTGTTTCAAAATTGACTCAGCTTGACCAATCCTACAGGAAAGCTCAGCATTATTCCTCCCATCACTCGTGAAGAAGACGCCGATATACTTGAACTTCTCCACCTGTTTCAATGGGACTCCACTAACATGCAGAGTGCATTGAACAGGGGTTCTGAAAATAACCATAACCTCGGATTTGTCCACGTTAACCTTCATCCCAGCAGCAGCACATACGGCACATACAAACCTATCTAGCGGGCGCTGGAGTTCTATCTGGGAGGATGTGAGGATGACTACTCGTAAGTCATCTGCAAAAAGAAGATGACTTACCCTCAACTCTCCCAATGCGAAACATTCCTCGCCTCGACTGCGCTGTAACATCCAGTCCATATATATAATGAAAAGATCTATTATGCCCCCTTTTGTTTCTCTAGGGCTTCAGAGTTACCTTGAGAAATTTTATGATCTCTTTGGATGGAATATCCTGGTAGTCTGTTGGTTAGTCTTGTTAAGGTAGCCCTAAACGACGAACATGGTCGTTTGCGTTATCCCCTACACCGCGAACACATTTGGCGAACATTCACTTCGTGTTGTTTCTTCAAACCGTCAACATGTGTGATAGGGAAGCGCAACTGGTAAATTCCTCGATAAAATCGTGGCTGACTGTTGACATTGTGCTTAATCCGCGATATGCACTCGGCGACGTTCACATCAAAATTTTAGGTTTGCTCGCGAACATGGCCCAACACGGCGAACATCAAAGCCAATAAACACGACAAAATCGAAACTTTTCACCAACAGCGAGCGGCTCGCGAACCAGTCCATACACCACGATGTACAGAATACAAGGTATGATATTTCTCAAATTCGCGTGACGTCACACATAGCAGGGCAACTTCACATTGAATTCAAATTGTATGGAGAAACTTTCTGTAGCATTAATTAAATGAAAAACGATAGTTATAGTATAAATAATAGAAATGATTTTTGTTATTATTGGTGTTACAACCAAATACTGCACAGTTTGCCATTTTTTAATCAAACTTTTCACAAATTTCACAAAATTAGTCACAAATGTTTTCACAACACTGTTCAAATTGTTCGCGGCAAAACATATGTCATGATACGCATGACGTCACACGCAGCACAATTCAAAAAAATAAGTGACAGGAACATAATACCTTGTATTCTGTATTCTGTATATCGTGTCCATACACGACGAAAATGCGGCGAGCACGAGCAGGTTCGTCGTTTAGGGCTACCTTTAGCGTGAATCAGAAATCATATAGTAAAGAGATATCCAACTTCGCCCAGAATTACCCTTGTCCGTGGTACAATTTGTGACGTTTATCCCCGGAATTTTAAGCGAAACTGTGTTTTTGCTTGGGATTTACGCATACTATCACAAAATTTATGGAAATTTATGGATACACCACGAAAAGAGCGGAAAATTCGTGGATTTGCCCACGATTGAAATCATTCAGGGATAAGTTTCGCAATGTTTGCCAAATGTAAATAATGTGACGATTAGTATTGTTTAAGGAAATCTGTTTAAAATGCTAATATGAATCAAGTTTCATGATAAATTGGAAATATAATGCAAGAAAATAAAATTCTTTAATTATTTCACGTGGGAATTATTACTTTCAAAGAAATCTGAAAATCAAAAAGCATTAATATTCTTATTAAATTTGTATTAATCAAATGAATATCTTTTAGGTTAGGCAAACCGTTTCAAAATACGCGACTTTTCTACGCAATTACAGGCACAGAAATCTAAAACTTCAAATATCAATAAAATATATGCATATTTCTTACATTCTTTATCCCATTTATATAACCTGAGTTGTTCTACTATTATCGGTTAAATTCAATATATGTGTATATACAATACACGTCCATTAAACCTCTCTTCATTTACCTATTTCATAATTTTAAAATAATATATTCAAATAATAACGGATATTCAGTTTGTAATAAATAAAAACATTGCAATAGCTCATGTGAATGCACCCTCTGCACTTATTTTCGTGTTGAAAACATGAATTTGAAATAACGTTCAAGTAACAAACAGTTTTTCAAATAAGTGGCGTAGTTCACCTCATTTGTTTGAATGGGTATGGTTATCAGCTGATTTGAGCAGATCACATAGATTCACAGACACGGTATGAAAAATCACATAGCAAGAGAGGTAGAAGTTGGATATCTCTTTACTATATGATTTCTGGCGTGAATCTGCTGGTTATTTTACATCAGAAATCAACTACAGAGAGATACTCAACTCTCGAGCTTTTTTCGTCTCGCCTATCACCGTCCATTTCCAATATTTTTCCAGATTTTCCAATATTTTCGTTAAACTCACGCATACTGCCTTATTTTTACGCACACTGCCAAATTTTTACGCACACTTCCACAGAGTTTAACGAACTCCCGTTATCCTTGAACATTTGCCCACGAAAATGGCGGACATTTGCCCACGATAGTGTCATTTTTTGTCGAATTTGCCCACTACTGGAATAATGCACTGGTTGTGTTCATGAGGCCGATCATTTTTCAAATATTAAAAAAACGTTGGATATTGTTGTAAAAATTTTGCTTAATATATTGATATTAAAAATTGTATATGTTGTATATTTAATTGTGTAAGATGATATTTCATAATTATCACTCCGTATTTATTCACATTTACACTGCATTGTTGTATATAAATGACAAAATTAATTCTTCAAATAAAAAAAAAACACGATTGCAGAAGTACAAATAAATTAAAAAAACAAGTTGTATACATAACTGCATATACTTATATAGATTCATGCATATTCAATTTCATCCGTAGTTATTTGTGAATATAGCCTTTGAATTCCTAAACAAAGGAAAATGTGCAAATGTTGGAAATACAATATTTTTTAAGGATGTTATGAAAGATGAATGCATTATTACGAACAAATAATAAAATTAAATTAAATACAAAAATCAATGGAGTTCAAAAACTAAAAAAAAACTGTTCTGAACTTCAATATTAACGTTTAACAAAGGAAAATTTTGAAAAAACAAGAGTTTTTTACTTAAATTTGAAGACCACAAGGAGAAACTTCGGTCATTTCAGTATTTCAATGATGAATTTAAATTTCATTGACTATTTTATTTGATTCTCAGGCTCAAAGTCAATAAGTACTCTTATACATTTTCTCTTATCACTCTGATTGTTTCATTATTTCCAATGAAATTGAAATAAATAAAAAATATATCAAACCTATGTTCCATATATTTCATAAAATAATAATTTAAAGTTTAATTTAAAAATATCGTAAATCATTGATAACCAATAATTAATTGCTTCCAATAGTCCTTCCAGTCGCAATTATTCATGTAAAATGAGTGCTCCTACTGAACACTAACATTTTCGTTTAACTTCCCCTTCTTTTCGTGGTGAACGTATTGCAAAGGATTTGTGATAGCGTTTGGAAAAAAAGGAGAGTGGGGGTATGGCCAACCCCCTGATAGATTTCTTCCCATATGTATGTAGATAAGGAATGCATGTTTTGTATGAATATGTTCGGAGGGGAAGTCAATCAGCTGTTCAAAACAAATCACACGTATTCACGGATACTGTACGAAAAAATGTTATAAAAAACGCTGTCAGATGACGTCATGAGGGTAGAAGGGAAAGAGTTGAGTATCTCTATGTAGCTGATTTCTGTTTTACATCTGCTTGGTGTCACATTTGGACACTCGTCTTATAGGTGTTCCATGGTCTCCTTTGATTGCCCATAGTGTCTGCGGTTTTGAGTGCTGCTGTGGCCCATTTGATGGCTAGCTGTAGTTATAATTCGATACATATGCATATAATTAGGTTAGTAAGAAAAAAATGGCGCTACAATCCGAGGTGGGCCTAGCTTCTCAGAAACCACTCGTGTTGTGCGTGCTATTTGTTCTCACAGTGGTTTAGAATATATTTAAATTCGTTTTTCCAGGATTTTTTTTCGGAAAATCTGAGGTACGTACCTTTTTGGAACTCCACGTCTAAAATTCTGCATTTGAAAGTGAATAAGAATCAGCTATGTGTTGTTATTAGCCTCACTCTTTTAGAAGCATTTTCCATAAAAAAACGGGTTAAATAAATGAAAGGATTTAAGCACATTTATAGTTATTTAAAACTGTTTATTTTTCACATAAAATCATCCTTAAAAAATTCTTTCACGGTCACTTGCAACATGTATCTTTTGGTGCTGCCTTGCACGAACATTTACATTCCTGAGAACACTCACAGCCATTACCACATTTAGGAGTTGTACACTGGCAATCTAAAGAATTCACAACAGCCTTTAGGTAAGAAATATTATTTAAGAAAGTGTTTGCTAACCTTTGGAACAATTCTTGCAGGGCATCTTGACGTAAATATAATTTTCCTGGAGTATTCTGCTTGCTTACTGCATATGCTATCCAACAATGATTAGCGTCCAGAGATAGGGAGTGTTTTAAAGGAACTGTTCAGCTTCAGCACTGTAGTGAAGTGTGCACTTCCACACAGTGAGGCGTTGTCCCTTAAGTTTGCACTCTTCGCCAGCCGTTGATGCATTTCAGTTTTTTTTTTCTCCACCGATTTTGCACTCGATTTGAACAGATAAAGTACAGTGCGCACAGTAAGTTAAAAAATTATCTATACTGCGTCGTGCAGCTCTCAAGAGGGCGCATGAATTCTTGTTTCTTGTCGTAGGTCGACGTTAACATTGTTGTTATCTCGGGTAATGAATAACTTCTATGCTTCAGATAAAAACTGTCAGACTAAGAAGCAGTTGTGCAAACATTTTTATCTGTTGTATGTGTTTTGCTTCAGGGGAAGTCACGATCAAGATCTTACTTAATCAATTCACTGAATCATAACTCTTTTCTTCACGTCATAAACTTGTTTTCAATGCAAGCAGTTTGTTTGAGTTAATGTCGGGTTTCCCAAAAAGGACTTAACAATTTTTTTTAAATAAAACGCAAACCATTTGAGATATCTCGAGAAAAAGTGAATTATCTCGAAGTACACTCAAAGCATTTACAGTGTTCCATAAAAGTTTGCGTACGCCTGTAAAAGAAATCGAAAAATATTAAAATAATATGAAAAATAATCATTATATCATATTACAGTCAAAACCACTTATAACGACATCGGTTACAACGACCAAATTCTTTGGTCCCGCCTGAGCTCCATTATATGTGATCCAATAGCATAAGAAATCGTTTATAACGACATATCGCTTACAACGACCAAATTCGTCAGTCCCTTGAAGGTCATTATAACCGATTTTAACCATACTTTCAGAGTCAATATTTAGAATAATATCCTTTCATCCTAATTATTTGTTTAAGACGTTATGATTAATTGCCACCAACTTTTCAGTGAAAGAAATGCTTATGTTATTCCATTCGAATAACAAAGCTTCTTTCAACCGTGCTCTTTTATTAATATTGCGGGCGCGGATCTTCCTTTCTGAAAATCCCTCACGTGCTCAATAGGATTGATATCTGGGCTCTATGGTGGAGTTTTTAGCGTGTTAAATAAAAGCCACATACGCGCATTATGTGGGGTATGTTTGAGGTCGTTATCGTGCTGAGGTCGTTATTTCTTTGATGTAGACAGCATTTCAGCACTTGATCTTAAATTTATTTTTAGGATATCAATATAAGTGAACTGATTCATAAAATTTTTCGCGCAAAAGAGCCATTGTTTCGTTGGCTGTGTGGCAAGTGGCAACATCCTGTTGGAAGCACATGTCGTACAGGTCCATATCCTCAATTTCTGGCCACAAGAAGTCCGACATCATCTCGCGATAGCGAACACCATTCACGGTAACTGCTTGGTCGACCACATTTTAGAAAAAGTACGGCCCGATGACGATGACGCCACAGAACGAACTGGGCGAGCATGCACAGGTGTTTTCACGTTTCCTACAGACCCGGTTTGCTAAAATTTGCGCACAATACTATTGATTGTGGACACATTTGGTCGGTTATGTTGACCAAAAGAATCACGAAGTGCAGGAAATGCCTTTTGATTTGAACGCGCATTTTCGTAAAAGGCTTCAACAATCTTAACGCGCTGCTCAATAGTGTACCTCTCCATGGTTGAATTTGTCAAAGACTGAAACAAAGATATGTCGAATTTTTCTAAAAATTCTGGTATGGGAAGAGTTTTGCAGCAATGCCAATTAATCGTGTGGGATGAATGGCACATAAGAGATGGGTGGAAGCTTTGAATAGGACTTTGAAAGATTTACGTAATAATCAAGAAATATTTGGTGGCGCTTTGATATTATTGACTCGTGATTTCTGTCAAACACTGCCAGTGATTCCCCGTTCAACTCTAGCAGATGAATTCAAGACATTTTTATAGTCATTCAATTTACGGAGTAATGTACAAACACTCACTTAAACAACAAATTTGAGAGTACAATTACAAAATGACCCATCGGCTGACGAATTTTCAAGGCACTGGCGATAGGAATTGTACAAATTCCTATTGAATCACTTTGCCAGATAATTTTTGTAGTTTCGTACAAGCAAAACAACAATTGGTTTCAAGTGTTTTTCCAAACATTGCGCAAAATTATCGAAATTACAATTAGTTAGCTAAAAGAGCAATACTGAAATACCAAAAATTAGGACGTAGGTCAATTGAATGCGGATATTTTAAGTGATTTGCCTGGTGAGATTGTAACGTACCAATCAGTGGATACGGTCTCAAATCAAAATGGTGCTGTTAATTATCCGACGGAATTCTTGAATTCCTTGGATTTGCCTGAACTGCCGCATCATCGTTTACAATTGTAAGTTGATGCACCCATTACTCTTCTTCGGAGTTTAAATCAGCCTCGATTATGCAACGGAACAAGTTTAGCAGTCAAAATGGTCATAAATAATCTTATTGAAGCAACGATTTTAAAAGGAAAATTTAAAGTTGAAGATGTATTGATTCCGCGTATTCCAATAATCCTGCCAGATTTACCTTTTGACTTTAAAAGATTGCAATTTCCAATACGTCTTGCGTTTGCTATGACAATAAACAAGGTACAAGGACAATAGTTGGAATTGTGCGGAATTGACTATAGAATATCCATGCTTCTCCCACAGACAATTATATGTATCATGCCCACGTGTAGGCAAGCCATCAGTTCTGTTTATGTATACCACAAGTCCGGGAAAAACCAAACATTTTGTAGGCTCTTCGATAGTTTAAGTAAAAACATAGCATAAGATAAAAATAAGAGGAAATAAATTAAATATATTGTAATTAAAACCGAGTGTGTATTTTTATTCACGCCTAAGATGGCTAGGCCATGTAGAGCGTATGGACAACTTAGCTCCGGCCCGAAGAGTCTTCGACTCTGAGCCTGTGGGACAACGCAACAGAGGACGTCCACGAACAAGGTGGCGCACACAAGTCGCGGGGGACCTCTGCCGGCTTGGTGTGCGAAACTGGAGACAGCTGGCGAAAGATCGTGCTGGCTGGAGAGGCATGTTGAGTGAGGCCCAGGTCCACCTCGGACTGTAGCGCCCTAAGAAGAAGAAGAAAGTGTATTTTTATTCTTATATTAATATGATATGTCCGCTAGTATTATAACAAATAATTTAAGTTGTTGCACCTGTGGTGAACCAAATTAATACCTGTATTGAGAACAAACAGATTCTCAATTTTAATTGATGAGAGTACAGATATACTCGTATGTATGCAACAAGGAAAAACTATGTTATTCGGCGAAATTCGTCGATCCATCTAAAGGGAAAATAATGACAAAATTGTTGGAGTTGATCAATTTAAATGGAAGTGATTGCATTGCAGCGCAGAGGCTCTGTTTCATGCTTTTGATGAAATGACATCGAAGGAGATACCTCTTAACAAAATTACTGGTGTCGCATGTGACAATGCCTCGGTAATGGTTGGTAAGAAAAATTATTTTATTTCTAAGTTAAGCCAATGTTGTCCAAAATTAATATTAATGAGCCATGCTTGCAAGGAAATTCCTAAAGGGTGTGAAGAGTTACTGAGGGGACCAGCTGATATTACCATTTTCATTGACAATCAGGCGGCCATGAAAGCTATATCCGCAATAGAAGTCAAGTCCAAGCTAGTCGCAAGCTGTCGCGAAGATCTAAAGGCTCTTGGCTCACAGCACTCGATCAATCTGTGCTGGGTCCCAGGACATAGGGACATAGCCGGCAATGAGATAGCTGATGACCTTGCCAGAACAGGGTCAGTGACCGACGTGTCACAAGCAATTCAAGGTATTAAACCGCCACTCTCAGGGTTGAGGAATAAGGTGGATACTATGATCATTGAAATGGCAAACAGTAGATGGCGCGGTCTGTCTACATGTGCGACTACTAAAGCATTATGGCCCAGATACGACCCAGCAAAAACCGACAAACAGTTGCTAACGATGGTGGTTGGAGCTCTCACTGGCCATAATCATCTTAGAAACCATACCATGAAAATGGGACTCTCCAACGACAACATTTGTAGAGGCTGTGGTGACGAGGAGGAACGTGAGGATACTACTCACTACCTCTGTCACTGCCCTAGTCTTTTGTCAGTTGCGTCATAGAACAATGGGAGAATTCTTCTTCCAAGACTTACATGAAATCTTAAGTATACCTCTTAGATCTCTTTACAGGTTTATAAGGAAATCGGGATGGCTCCGGGGCAACGAAGGACCATGAGTGCGACAAGGGTTAAAAAGGGGACACTATCCTCCAATCGGGCATCACAATGGGTCCCTAAGGACCTAAGTGAGACGTGGCCTAAGCCCGTCTACCCACATACCTACCTACCTACTGAGGGGGATATCTTCCTATATGTCCGAAAGTGCGAAAAGCTGTGCAATTTTAGTTGAATTCCAGATCCATTTTGGGGTGGAATGCAAAAAAATGCTTAAACCGTCAAGTACTCGCTGCTTAAGTTTACATTTTTGTATTAGAAAATTGGGATGTACTGCGAAGTTTTTTTTAGATTCGCATCTTTTAAAGACAAAAGAAGAAGGCTGATTTTATTCTCGAGGAATTGGAGAAAGAAAGCAATAGAGCATATTTCACCCTTTGAAATAAGCCTTGAACTACATGAATCAGTTCAATGCACTTTTTCAAAGCAGCAACATTTTAATTCAGTATATTGTTCAAGAAAGTCAGAACTTATTGCTAAGAATGGCTAGGAATATTTTTAAGCCTTCTTTCTTTTCAATGCCATTTGAGTCGCAATTAAATATAATGGGAGACTTGCATCTAATAAGAGAATATGTTATATCATTAGAAGATATATTTGTCGGTTTAGAATGTGAAAATATAATCAAAATTGTAAGTATTACTGAAAAGAACGAAGTAAAAAAATTCTGAAAATTTCTATAAAATTACATAGAAATGATAAAACGACTGTCTTTACCATCAACAGACAAATGCAGTAATAATAATAATAATAATAATAATTTAATAATGGCAGCACTACAGTCCGAGGTGGACCTGGGCCTAGCTTCTCAGCAACCACTCGTGCTGTGCATGCTATTGTTCTCTCACGAGTGGAGTAGACCTACAGTTTAATGCCGACTCCGAACGGCGAGATTGAGAAGCTTTTTCTAGACAGTTATACTCTTTGAGCATTGTCAGTGACTCGAAAGTGGTGGAGCCGTGAACAGTTTTTTTTTTTTGAAAAATTGTTTGTCTGAACTTGGATTTGAACCTAGATTGTGAAAGTCTAGTGCGTATGGGTCGACGCACAAACCCACGCGGCCACCGCGCCCAAAATTTGTTTTTATCTCTACATAATACCCCATTGTGACTTACTTAAGCCCATGACTGTTTCTATGATAAAGTACATTTGTTTTGAAGTGGTGATTTCACTTCAATTTCACACACTGGAGAAAGTGTAGAAAATTCCACTCCAAAATACTGGCAGCACTGCCCCCAGTCTTAGATAATCTATCTGCACGAAAAACACTATAATAAACATCAAAGATATCTGCTGAATTAATTTGAGAATGCTGCCAGATCTCGGTTAATGCAATCATACCAAATTCATGGAGCGAAGATGAGAGAAACAGTTAATTTGTTTATACAGAGAGAGAATTCTCACAACAATGACTTGCTTGCTTTGTAGTTTCTCTTTTTCATGTTGAATCTCTTCGAAGCAATTTTAAAAGGGCACGTTTCATGTACATAGATTGTACAACCAATTTGAAATTAATAGGCGACAAATAGAAAAGTTTATGCAATTTTGCTGTCGCCATTAGAAAAAATACAAGAAACTCTCGACGGCAAAAGAGATTTCTCTCTTTCTCTAAAGAGAAACTAGTAAACACATACATCAGGCCATTTTGAGTTTTTTTTTTCAAGAAAAGCTCATTTGTTAGACGTTTCACAAAACTTTCTTGTTCTTCATATTCTCAATTGCTTAGCTTTCTGGAGTTTGTGTTATTTTGGCATTGTTTTCATTTAGTTATCGCTCGACAAGCAACCAGTAAACTCCGATTTATCTCTAAACTTGATTTTAAACTTTTTATTAGGTGTTCAATATAATTGTAGTTTTCCCGCTGTATACAGTTCCAATTTATTTTGTTGTGCTTCCCTACCATTACTCACCTCCGGAAATAATTTTATTGCGTAATACAGAATCGTGCGGTGGTTTACCCGGCCGGCCAACGGAATCAATGATGCAAGCTTACGCTGACGAAGTAGTGAGTAGTAAGGTGTTTATTTGTTGTGTGAAATGTTGTCCCAGGATTAGTTGAAGTTATTAACATGCCTCATTTCAGGAGATCGTTGCTAAGAACCGTCTAAAAGCTCCGAACGATCTCCGGCAGAAAGGAATTGTTAGTATTCCTCACATACGAATGTATGAACTGAGGGGGAATCCCCAATAATATAATCACGTAGAGCTTCTTCTTCGTAGAGAATCGTCTGAAAGCTCCGAACGATCTCCGGCAGAAAGGAATTGTTAGTATTCCTCACATACGTAGATGTGATAATCACTTAGAGCTTCTTCTTCGTAGAGAATCGTCTGAAAGCTCCGAACAATCTCCGGCAGAAAGGAATTGTTAGTATTCCTCACATACGAATGTATGAACTGAGGGGGAATCCCCAATAATATAATCACGTAGAGCTTCTTCTTCGTAGAGAATCGTCTAAAAGCTCCGAACGATCTCCGGCAGAAAGGAATTGTTAGTATTCCTCACATACGAATGTATGAACTGAGGGGGAATCCCCAATAATATAATCACGTAGAGCTTCTTCTTCGTAGAGAATCGTCTGAAAGCTCCGAACAATCTCCGGCAGAAAGGAATTGTTAGTATTCCTCATATACGAATGTATGAACTGAGGGGGAATCCCCAATAATATAATCACGTAGAGCTTCTTCTTCTTCTTCTTAGGGCGCTACAGTCCGAGGTGGACCTGGGCCTCACCCAACATGCCTCTCCTGCCAGCACGATCTTTCGCCAGCTGTCTCCAATTTCGCACACCAAGCCGACCGAGGTCCCCCTCGACTTGTGTGCGTCACCTTGTACGTGGACGTCCTCTGTTGCGTTGTCCCACAGGCTCAGAGTCGAAGACTCTTCGGGCCGGAGCTAAGTTGTCCATACGCTCTACATGGCCTAGCCATCTTAGGCGTTGGATCCGTAGACGCCTGGCTAGACTCATGTCGCTCTACAGCCCATACAGTTCGTGGTTGAACCTTCTCCTCCAAATGCCATCAACGCAAACAGGACCAAAGATCACGCGCAGAACTTTTCTCTCGAAAAGACCAAGACACTGTTCATCTGCTTGGGATATTGTCCATGCCTCTGCGCCGTAAAGCAGGACTGGGATGATCAAGGTCTTATACAAAGTCAACTTGGTCTTCCGAGAGAGGGCTCTACTACTCAATTACCTTTTGAGCCCAAAAAAACAGCGGTTAGCAAGATTTAGCTTTTTCTAGACAGTTATACTCTTTGAGCATTGTCAGTGACTCGAAAGTGGTGGAGCCGTGAACAGTTTTTTTTTTTTGAAAAATTGTTTGTCTGAACTTGGATTTGAACCTAGATTGTGAAAGTCTAGTGCGTATGGGTCGACGCACAAACCCACGCGGCCACCGCGCCCAAAATTTGTTTTTATCTCTACATAATACCCCATTGTGACTTACTTAAGCCCATGACTGTTTCTATGATAAAGTACATTTGTTTTGAAGTGGTGATTTCACTTCAATTTCACACACTGGAGAAAGTGTAGAAAATTCCACTCCAAAATACTGGCAGCACTGCCCCCAGTCTTAGATAATCTATCTGCACGAAAAACACTATAATAAACATCAAAGATATCTGCTGAATTAATTTGAGAATGCTGCCAGATCTCGGTTAATGCAATCATACCAAATTCATGGAGCGAAGATGAGAGAAACAGTTAATTTGTTTATACAGAGAGAGAATTCTCACAACAATGACTTGCTTGCTTTGTAGTTTCTCTTTTTCATGTTGAATCTCTTCGAAGCAATTTTAAAAGGGCACGTTTCATGTACATAGATTGTACAACCAATTTGAAATTAATAGGCGACAAATAGAAAAGTTTATGCAATTTTGCTGTCGCCATTAGAAAAAATACAAGAAACTCTCGACGGCAAAAGAGATTTCTCTCTTTCTCTAAAGAGAAACTAGTAAACACATACATCAGGCCATTTTGAGTTTTTTTTTTCAAGAAAAGCTCATTTGTTAGACGTTTCACAAAACTTTCTTGTTCTTCATATTCTCAATTGCTTAGCTTTCTGGAGTTTGTGTTATTTTGGCATTGTTTTCATTTAGTTATCGCTCGACAAGCAACCAGTAAACTCCGATTTATCTCTAAACTTGATTTTAAACTTTTTATTAGGTGTTCAATATAATTGTAGTTTTCCCGCTGTATACAGTTCCAATTTATTTTGTTGTGCTTCCCTACCATTACTCACCTCCGGAAATAATTTTATTGCGTAATACAGAATCGTGCGGTGGTTTACCCGGCCGGCCAACGGAATCAATGATGCAAGCTTACGCTGACGAAGTAGTGAGTAGTAAGGTGTTTATTTGTTGTGTGAAATGTTGTCCCAGGATTAGTTGAAGTTATTAACATGCCTCATTTCAGGAGATCGTTGCTAAGAACCGTCTAAAAGCTCCGAACGATCTCCGGCAGAAAGGAATTGTTAGTATTCCTCACATACGAATGTATGAACTGAGGGGGAATCCCCAATAATATAATCACGTAGAGCTTCTTCTTCGTAGAGAATCGTCTGAAAGCTCCGAACGATCTCCGGCAGAAAGGAATTGTTAGTATTCCTCACATACGAATGTATGAACTGAGGGGGAATCCCCAATAATATAATCACGTAGAGCTTCTTCTTCGTAGAGAATCGTCTAAAAGCTCCGAACAATCTCCGGCAGAAAGGAATTGTTAGTATTCCTCACATACGAATGTATGAACTGAGGGGGAATCCCCAATAATATAATCACGTAGAGCTTCTTCTTCGTAGAGAATCGTCTAAAAGCTCCGAACGATCTCCGGCAGAAAGGAATTGTTAGTATTCCTCACATACGAATGTATGAACTGAGGGGGAATCCCCAATAATATAATCACGTAGAGCTTCTTCTTCGTAGAGAATCGTCTGAAAGCTCCGAACAATCTCCGGCAGAAAGGAATTGTTAGTATTCCTCATATACGAATGTATGAACTGAGGGGGAATCCCCAATAATATAATCACGTAGAGCTTCTTCTTCTTCTTCTTAGGGCGCTACAGTCCGAGGTGGACCTGGGCCTCACCCAACATGCCTCTCCTGCCAGCACGATCTTTCGCCAGCTGTCTCCAATTTCGCACACCAAGCCGACCGAGGTCCCCCTCGACTTGTGTGCGTCACCTTGTACGTGGACGTCCTCTGTTGCGTTGTCCCACAGGCTCAGAGTCGAAGACTCTTCGGGCCGGAGCTAAGTTGTCCATACGCTCTACATGGCCTAGCCATCTTAGGCGTTGGATCCGTAGACGCCTGGCTAGACTCATGTCGCTCTACAGCCCATACAGTTCGTGGTTGAACCTTCTCCTCCAAATGCCATCAACGCAAACAGGACCAAAGATCACGCGCAGAACTTTTCTCTCGAAAAGACCAAGACACTGTTCATCTGCTTGGGATATTGTCCATGCCTCTGCGCCGTAAAGCAGGACTGGGATGATCAAGGTCTTATACAAAGTCAACTTGGTCTTCCGAGAGAGGGCTCTACTACTCAATTACCTTTTGAGCCCAAAAAAACAGCGGTTAGCAAGATTTATTCTGCGTTTGATCTAGGCACTGATGTTGTTTGTATTATTTACCACGGAGCCACGGTTGACGACTTAACTACGTCAAAGTCATAGCTGCCTATACCCAAAACTAGACATGGCGCTATATAGCTCGTCTCTAAGCACGCTGTCATATGTGGCCTTGAAGTCGACAAATAGGTGGTGTGTGTCGATTTGCATTCCTTGGGTCTTCTCCAGGATCTGCCGCAGTGTGAAGATTTCGTCTATGGTGCACTTCCCCAGCCTGAAACCACACTGATAAGGACCTATCAGTTTGTTCACAAATGGTTTCAGGCGTTCACACAAAACGGCAGAGAAGATTTTGTAGGCGATGTTAAGGAGACTTATCCCTCGATAGTTGGCGCAGTCAAAGGGGTCTCTTTTCTTGTCGATCGGGCAAACGATACTGAGATTCCACTCATCAGGCTTGCTTTCCTCCGACCATATCTTACAGATGAGCTGGTGCATGCGCTCTACCAGATCACCTCCAGCTGCTTTAAACATTTCGGCGGGCGGACTATCTGCACCAGCAGCTTTATTAGACTTCAGTCTCGATATCACTATCTTGAGTTCGTCTAGGTCGGGGGGACGGTATTCTCTTCTATCATCGTCCGTTGTGTTGAGTGGAACATTCTTGTCGATCGGGCAAACGATACTGAGATTCCACTCATCAGGCTTGCTTTCCTCCGACCATATCTTACAGATGAGCTGGTGCATGCGCTCTACCAGATCACCTCCAGCTGCTTTAAACATTTCGGCGGGCGGACTATCTGCACCAGCAGCTTTATTAGACTTCAGTCTCGATATCACTATCTTGACTTCGTCTAGGTCGGGGGGTTGTGTTGAGTGGAACATTCTGCCTGACAGCGGTATTTGTGTCCTCATCGCCGTTCAACAGTCTGCAGAAATGATTTTTACAAATTCTCAGTATCGACTGCGAATCTACTACTAGTTGTCCATTCTTGTCCGAACTTTATACCCGTTTGACAAAAGTTTTATCCTTTGGTAAAACTTTCGGACATCATTCCTGCCATAACACCTCTCCATCTCCTCGATCGCGCGCTTCTCGTGCTCTTTCTTTTTCTTCCTGAGAAGCCGGTTCTCTTCCCTTCTTCTCTGTTCGTAGAGCTCACGAACAGCTCTCGTAGTTCGACGCAGCGTTGCCCGGTAGGCTTCTTGCTTTGCTGCATGTGCCTGCCTGCACTCGTTGTCAAACCAGGGGTTTTTCCTAGGTGGTGTTTTAAAACCCAGCACATCAGTAGCGGCTTCTCTGATGGCTTTTTGACAACGTTTCCATTCTTCGCCTATTGTTAGTGCAGGCCACGTCGAACTTTCGGAGAGTTTCAGGGAGACTCGATCGGCAATGTTCCTGGCAGTCTGTTGCGATTGTAGCTTTTCGACGTCAAACCGTGGTTGTCTTCCTCGACTCCGTTGTTCTCTCGATATCCGTGTCCTTACCTTGGCTACAAAAAGGAAATGGTCCGAGTCGATGTTGGCGCCTCGGAACGTTCGGACATCAAGAATACTGGAGGAGTGTCTGACGTCGATCGCAACGTGATCAATCTGGTTGACGGTTGAATGATCAGGGGACCGCCAGGTCCCTTTATGGATGTTGAGGTGTGGGAACCGCGGGCTAGCTACAGAGAGGTTTCGCCCCGTAACAAAGTTCAGCAGCCTGAGGCCGTTTTCGGACGTGGTGTCGTGCAGGCTATGTTTACCGATGACTTTATCTTTATCTTGGTGTCGTAGCTGGGGCATTGATCGTACATTTTTTCTAGGAGGTCATAGAAGTCATCCTTGCTATCGTCATCTTTGTCCTCCGTTGGGGCGTGGGCACAGATTAGACTGATGTTGCCGAATTTAGCCTTGATGTGGATTGTTATGAGGCGCTCGCTTATGTACTTAAAGCTTAAGACTTTTTGTCTAAGTCTGCCTCGAACAACAAATCCACATCCAAATAATCGCTGCCTTTGCTCTCTGTAACAATCGCCGTAGTAGATATCGCAGTTTTTCATGCTCTTTTTGCCCGGCCCATACCACCGCACTTCCTGGATTACGGTAACGTCAGCTTTATAGCCTCCGCGAGTTCATCGGCTGCAGGTGGTCTGTTCAGGGACCTCACATTCCACGTGCAGAACCAAAAGTCATTGTCCTTATTCCATATCCGAGGACGGATTTACTGTTGACGTGCACTTTTTGTTTTCTGAACTCGTACTTTTCTTACGTGGTGAGGAAGTTAACCCCACGCACAACCTCCAACTGGGAGGACAGGTCCATTTGTTTAGCCCCCGGACAAAGGGGTCCGGAGGGATCCGGTGTCGGTAGACTCTTGCAGGCTGTGAGCGCCGCCGTTGGCCCTAAGATGAGGGCTCATCAGCCCCCATCTCTATTCCAGGGTCCCGACCTTACCATGGAAACAAAGTAAAAAAAAAAACAACTAGTGCAGTGAAGCGAAGTGTTTCGGTCTCGAGTGCACTCGGTCCGCTCCCCTCTGTCCCTTCCTTCACAAACCACTGTTTCCCCGTTTGATCTAATCATGCGGGCTGGTGCAATGACTGAGAATGCTTAACATCTGACGTAGCGGATTTGGAAGTGCGAATTTTTTTGGTGGAACAACTTAAATTGATGTATGGACATAACACCTACATCGATTTGTTGCCATTGTTGCCGAAGCCAACTCTAAATTTGCACTTCTCACCTCTGCTTACCAAATGCAACGTCGGAGTTGGGTATTTGGTGTTTGTGTTTTGTGTTTTTGGGAAATTTTAGGGTTGACGTGAGCAACGTTCGTGGACTTAAAACGAACCTCTTTGCTGTGTACGTTCACCTCTCCCTTTATAAACCAGCTGTCTTGGCACTAAGTGAAACGCAGGTCGGTGAGGATTCCGATTTATCGGATTTGAACCTGCCTGGATATAACTTAGTGCTCCTTTTCTTCTTTCACCGCGGTCTCGCCCTATATATACGTAGTGATGTAGCTTACCAACTTCAACTACAATACGGCCTCTGTTCCAATCCGGAATTTAATTTTCTGTGGTTAAAAATCCATGTCCAAACCTAGATAGCAATTCAACTTTCAATGAGTTTGATATGCTATCCGATTCCATCACAAGAATTGTATCCCTGTATCCTCACACTGAAATTGCCATTGCGGGCGATTTCAATGTACACAATTCTAATTGGCTTCGACATTCAGGTAAATAATCTGACCCAGCTTGTGAATGAGCCTACACGAATACCTGACATTGCAGATCATTCCGCCAACACCTGTTTCTCACCTCTCATCCGGATAAATATTCCATTGACATATTGTCGCCTCTACGCTCGTCTGACCACTGTGTCCTATCAGCTAATTTCTCGTATTTACTCCACACAGTTCGAGAACAAATTCCTAAGAGAACCGTATGGCTATACGAGAAAGCCAATTGGAGCGGCCTTAACGACTTCTTTAGGAATTTGAACTGGTCACTATGTTTCCTCGATAGTGACGTGGATGCCGCTGCTGATACGATCACGAACATCATTCTGCTGGGTATGAGATCCTTCATTCCTCACAGAGTGAAAGCAAATACGTGGTATGACTCGAGCTGCAAAGAGGCTATCAGGTTGAGGGAGTTGAGTTTCCGGACTTACAAATCCAACCCTACTGAGGAAAACCGGAAAAAGTTTAAACGGGCCAGAAATGACTGCAATGCACTAATAAGACGTGTGAAATTCTCATATGACTAAAAGTTGAGGCAAAAAGTGCTACAATGTCCCAAGGGCAGCAAAAGCTTTTGGTCATTTGTTAAAAATATAAGGAATTCAGCCTCATCTTCAATTCCTAGGCTCATTTGCAATGACATTCCAGCTGTCAGCTCTTTAGACAAGGCCAATCTGCTTGCTGCGCATTTTGCGGCCAGCTCAACGCTGCTAGATTCGACTTTGTCTCCGCCTGTACTTGAGAGCGTCGATTATACCATGAGACAAATCCATTTCCGCACTCATACAGTTGCAAGAGCACTAAAGGATCTCAACGTGCATAAGTCCGCTGGCCCGGATGGTATCCCCCCGATACTTCTGAAGAGGTGTTCTTCTGTGCTGGCAAAACCACTGTGTAAGCTTTTTCATCTGTCCTATTCTTTTGGTCTCTTTCCGAGTGGATGGAAAACAGCATTTGTCCAGCCCGTCCCTAAAAAGGGCAAATCTTCGTCACCCTCCTCCTACCGACCCATAGCACTAACGTCCCTTCTTTCCAAGGTCATGGAAACGCTGATAAACTGTCAGCTTATGAAATATCTTGAATAGCGGAAGCTTCTTAATGACCGGCAGTATGGTTTCCGCGGCAACAGGTCCACTGGTGATCTGATGGCATATCTCACCGAAAACTAAATCCAATCTTTACACAATGCAGGAGAAAGCAAGATCGTTGCGCTTGATATTTCTAAGGCATTTGAAAGAGTTTGGCATCAAGCTCTTTTGTCGAAAATGCGTGCTTATGGTATCGATAAGTCTCTTCTTCTATGGATTAGAAATTACTTTTCGAACCGTTCAATTCAAGTCGTTTTGGATGGGTTCAAGTCTGATATCCACCAAATTAATGCTGGTGTTCCCCAAGGCTCTGTTTGGTCTCCGACTCTCTTTCTCATTTTTATAAACGATCTCCTGTCTGCTACTTCTAATCCAATTCGTTCCTTCGCTGATGACAGTATTCTCAGCTTTTCATATTCGTTCCAAGACTCACGTCCCTGTCCTTCGGCCGTAGAATTGGAGCGGCAGCGTATGTTAAGCACATTAAATTCCGACCTTGACAGCATATTTAATTGGGGTAAAAACAATAGAGTGGAATTTAATGCTGTCTACTGCCACTTAATCGATCCCAAAATAATCAGCCATTATCCCTGAATGGCACTTGCATCGAAGAAACCGAAAAACTTTCCATCTTCGGTATGTGTATCAACTCAACACTTAGTTGGAATAATCACATATTCGAGGTCGCCAAAAATGCTGCGAAATGTCTAGGTTTCCTTAAACGATGCAAGAAATACTTCACCCCCTCTGATTTGGCTTCAATTTACAAGCCAAACTTGAGTATAACGCTCATATCTGGTCTGGTGCTCCCAAGACCTTTCTGCACCTGCTAGATAGAATTCAAAAGCGAGCGATAAAACTTGTAGGAGATAGTAACATCGCGAAGTCGATAGACTCGCTCGAACATCGCCGTAATGTCTCATCCTTATCACTGTTTTATCGCTATTTTAACAAACGATGCTCAAGTGAGCTAGCCAACTGCATTCCTCCCCTCCATGAATTCCCCCGCAATACTCGTCTCGCCAGGAATGCTCATCAGTTCACCCTCAAGCCAGTTTTCGGACGTACAGTTAAGTTTAGAGAGTCGTTTTTTAGCCGCACCACACGAATATGGAATGCTCTTCCCAGCCCAATATTTCCCACTCACTTTCAATCTGCAGACATTTAAGACCAATGTGCACAGGTACCTCCTTTCCCTTTCTCCCTCTATACCTTCGGCCCGTGCTGTGTCTCGATTCCGGACACTTACGGGTAGTCGTAACCTCCCTTACACGCGCAATTTATAAAAAAAAAAAAACGTAGCTCCTGCTGACGGGAGTTGTGTAAGCCGCTGTTGGCCAATTAGTTGATCAGCTCCTCCGCCGCCATCCAAAAAAGAGTGATGAACCGTGGTAGACTGACACTCCCCCTCTCTCGTTTGCAGCCGCCCAGACGTTCCCCGAGGGTTGGTTACCCCATCTTCTGTCGAGGGTACTCGGCTCCCGGATTTCACCACGGGGAGGTGAGAGTAGGAGTTCGTTAATAGAGGCTAGGTGCAGACGCTTGTGTCTGCATGGTTCGCCTGTTAACGCTTCGAAATCTAATGATGGAAAAATACCCGGTATTTACAGGGTACCCTCTCATAAATATTCACCGGGAGGTGAATCCCATCACTACGTACAGCACATTTTTGTATTGCATTTTCTCTACTGAAAACGCGTTCTTTTCCCTTGCTTTATTTCTACACTTGATGGTTCCCAATTTACTTCCAGTATTATGATGTTGCATTGAAGGTCGGAGAAAGGACGATACGAGCGCACAAAAATGTGATCTGCTCAAATAGTGAATATTTCCTGGCCATGTTTTCAGGTTTGATATTCCTGCTTTTAATTTCTGATAAAACCACTTACAAATGCTCACATTCTAGATTCCGAGTCAAATCAGGAGGAAGTATCGCTGAACGACATAGATGTCGACAGCCTGGAACTGCTGATCGAGTACATGTACACAAAGAAGTTGAAAGTCGATTGTGCAAATGTGAAGAACCTTCTGTTGACAGCATCGTTTCTACAGATATCTGGTGCGGAAGAGTTATGTTGCAAGTTTTTGGAGAACGAATTGAATGAGGACAATTGCTTCGAATATATAATTTTTGCTGGTAAGAAACTGGCGGAGGATAAGAGCAACAAAAACGTGTGTGTTTTAGGAAGGAATTCGATTCAGGATATGCTGGAGTTGTCACTTAAAACCGCATCTTCTCACTTCAATAAAATCTTTTTCAAAAACGACTTTTTGGACCTCGAAGTTGATGAGGTAATTACAATAAAAGCTAAACTCAATATTGCCCCATTAATTATAATCCGGCAGAGAACTCGGAATCGTGCAAAAAGACACGAATGTTATGAGAACCGCAATCAGACTTTGTGTCAAAGCCATGGTATCGGTTTAAGCTCTATATTTCGTGTTAATTAAGTAAAGAAAAAAGTTGTATTCATCCACAGTTGAAGCAGTTGACAATGAGAGCAAAGGACCTTGGACATGCGGAGGATCTTATTTTGTCGTTCGTAATGCGTTGGATTTATCATAGCCCCATAAAACGATCGCGTTTCATGAAGGATTTGCTTAAACTCATCACTCCTTCACTCATCTCACCAAACACCAAAAATAGATGGCAGGAAGAGAGAACCAAAGTCACCATATTGAGTTTTTCGAACATAACTTCGAATCAGCTCAACTAGCAATCGAAGAAGGCCATGCTTTTCTTCCTCATTCCTTCTTCTTTGTTTGACAGCGAAACTGTAAGGTTCGTCCAACATTTCAATAAAGATTTAGTTGACTCTTAAAGGACTATTTTTTTCTTGTCTTCTCGGGATTGTGAACTGGGTTCTCATTCTGCGATTTCTCTTTGAGGAAACCCTGGAATCTTCAACATTTGGTGCCGAAACCCGGGAATCTTCAACATTTGGTGCCGAAACCCGGGAGAAGACGTGAAAGAAAAGAAAGAAAAAAACTACTACTACGAATCTTTAATGGAATTGGCATCACGTGCAGCCTTTCGTGGTCAAGTGACCAAAATCATCGCTGCTGCACGCGAGTTCCTGAACGATGACAAGTCAAAGCTGTCAGAGGCGAATTCCGAAAACTTCGATGATATTGAAGAAGAGCTCGTGTCCTATATTCAAAGGTTAAAAACGGCGCACGAGAATCTCAACCTGGTGAACGAGGACATCATTTCCAAAGGAATAACGAAAGCCGATGACTCCCAGGATAAAGTAGCAGACTACCAAGATCAAGCAGTGGACGTACTTGCACGCCTTAATGCTAGGTTAGGTAGGCTACATCAGAAACTGAACACCGATCCTGTTCCGGACAGGATAAGTAACATGTCCATGAGCGTAAGACCATCCGGCAGTGGATGCAACGGAGCGAAACTGCAGAAGCTTCCATTAAAAACCTTCGACGGAAATTTTTCCAATTGGTTGTCTTTTTGGGAGCAGTTCAAAGCTGCAGTTCACGACAATTCTAACCTCAACTCATCAGAGAAATTTAATTATTTAGAGGCTACATTAAAGGGTGATGCTAGAAAAGCCATTGATGGATTTATTCCTACTGAGAAGTGCTACGACTCAGCCATATCTTTACTACAGGAGCAGTACGGCAACAACGAGAAGCTGATCGATAAACACATACTTGAGCTGGTAAACTTAAAGCCAATTCGCGACCGCTCTGATCTTTCAGGACTGCGAAGTATTTATGGATCAGTAGTCGCTGGCACCCGTTCGCTCACCGCTCTGAAGGTTCCTCCGACTCATTATACAGTAATGTTAAAGTCAGTGCTTCTTCGCTGTCTACCGAAGTCTTTGCGCATCGATTACCATCGGCAAGCAGAACGTGTTGAGGATCTAGATAATACGTCCCAGGTGTCGAATCAAAGTGAGTCTTCCTTTTCTGCAGCTGTAGGTGACGAAGTGAAAGGTATTCTCCGGTTCCTGAAGCGCGAAATCGAGTCTATGGATAGAAGTGACGTTGGTAACAATGATTCTAAATCAAAGTCCAGTGTCCATCACCCAACAACAGCATCGAGTCTTGTTGCAGTGAGTGAGACGCGCATATGTTTATTTTGTCAATCACAACGCCACACTGCGAAAGAATGTGACAGCAAAATGACCATTGCAGAAAAAAGAAACATTCTCAGAAAAGGAGGAAGATGTTTTCGTTGTACCAAACTGGGTCATGTGGCAAAAAACTGTAAGAGCAGCAAGTCGTTTGTGTGTGTCAAATGCAAAGGAAGACACATGTCGTCGCTGTGTAATCCAGCCATCTCGCTCATCAAAACAGATGTCAATACTGACAGCCGGGCTGGGGTGCAAAGCGAATCTGTAAGTTTATGTGCTCACATTTCAAAACAAAAAGTTTTTTTGAAAACTGCGCGGTGCATGTTGTGCGCTCCGAAAACAAAATTAGCCATTCGTGTAATAATTGACGGGGGTAGTCAATTCAGTTACATACGGGAGAGCCTGGCGAGGAAGCTGGGATTGAAGATAACGGGCACGGTTGCATTGTCCATCATCCCTTTCGGGTCGAAGCAAGTCAAGCCAATCAACGAGTTTCAGAAGGTCAAATTGTCGCTACGCAGTCAGTTCAATTCCAGAGTGGTAGTGAAGCTAGAGGCAATCATGGTTCCGGAAATATGTGTGGACGTTCTGGCAGCCCCTCATAATGACTGTCCACTGTTCAAGGACATAAACTTAGCTGATGTTTGCCCTCCACACATCGAAGCAGAGGATGGATTGAGTGCTCTAATTGGGGCGGACTACTACTGGAGCATCGTCACTGGCAAACAAATGAGCCTTACAAACAAGTTACGGGCGGTGGAAACGGTATTAGGGTGGACACTGCAGGGTATTCATGACACGGGTGAGTTCATTAACTCAAGTAATGAAAATTTCTCTTGCTCTTCCAGTACGCTCTTGAACCTGGCAACTGAAAAGGAAGACAACATGTTGCAATTCTGGTCGCTAGAGACACTGGGGATCAAGAGCGCTGAAGAGAATGACTTGAGTGTTACCCAGGATCTCATCGCAAAGTGTATTTCACAAGAAGGTGCACGATACATTGCAAAATTGCCCTGGAAGGTCGACGAATCATATTTAGACTCCAACGCAGATCTTGCTAAGCACCGTTTAAATTGTCTTATCAGACGGCTGTCTCGAAATCCTGCTCAACTATTGGAGTATGATTCAGCAATAAGACAGTTGATTCGTGAAGGAATTGCTGAACCTGTGGAAGGATCTAGTCCTACTGGTGCACGTGTGTTCTACCTGCCGCACCAGCCAGTCTATAAGGCGGAAAGTTCTACTACGAAGGTCCGCGTTGTGTTCGATGCCTCGGCCCACACTGAGGGGACGATGTCCCTCAACGATCAGCTCTGGACTGGAGCCAATTTGTTGCCAGATGTCATGCAAATCCTGCTGAACTTCCGTTTTGGTCTGTATGGCATAGTGGCCGATATCGAGAAGGCGTTTTTGCAGATATTTTTGCACGAAGATGATCGCGACAGCCATCGATTTATTTGGTTTTCATCTGCACTGGGATCGGCCAATGATAAACCGCCATTTGGGCTGTTCAGAATGACCAGAGTCACATTTGGCGTGACTTGCAGTCCCTTCCTGTTGTGTGCAGTCATTCGCTGTGTGCTGGATCAAGAGAAGGGAAATTTCACCAACTGCTGTGCATTTCTGCAAGAGGGAACGTACATGGACGATGTGGTGCTCAGTGTCGACTCGGAGAGCGAAGGTGTAGAGATGTGCAAGGCCGCAGTTTGCATCTTGTCAAAAGCATCAATGCGTCTCCATAAGTGGAATTCAAATAGTTTGCATGTACGAGAGATGGTCAATTATGCAGACGCGCCACTTGTCCAAAAGGTACTAGGGCTGTCTTGGTTCGTCAACAGTGACGAATTGGGGATACCTTTGAATTCATTGGAGAGCTTTCTTACAACATCAATCAATGGAACCAAGCGAAACGTGTTGCAGGCGATCGCTCGTATTTTTGACCCGTTAGGTATGTTTGGACCCACCACTGTCAAGTTAAAGATTTTTTTTCAGACATTATGGAGGAAAAAGTTGCAGTGGGACGATGTTTTTCAAGACGAATTACAGACACAGTGGGACGAGTGCATAAGGGGAGTTCTACAACTCAAAGATATGACGTTTCCCAGATCCATTTTACCATATCCAAAGAATGAAGGAGCCATTGAAATCCACATTTTTGCCGATGCCAGCACGAAGGCTTTTGGAACTGTCGCATTTGCAAGATGTGTGCAAAACATTACTGGAGATGTTAGTACCTTGTTCCTATGTGCGAAGAATAGGGTAGCACCGCTCAAGATGGATGGCACTAACGAGTTAACGCTTCCCAAGTTGGAGTTGACGGCATCTCTGATCGCATCTCGACTCGGGTCATATCTGAATAAAAAATTGAAGGTGTCTCCAGCAAGGTACTACTTTTGGACGGACTCCCAAATAGCTTTGAATTGGATTCGAGGCAGAAAGCAGCGTTGGCAACCGTATGTCCAGAACAGGGTGGACGAAATTCGAAGGCTGACTAATATATCACAGTGGAGGCACTGTCGAAGTGAAGATAACGCAGCAGATCTACTTACTCGTGGAGTCAGTGGAGAATTCTTGCATAAAAGCTCACTTTGGGCCCATGGTCCTCATTGGCTGCAGGACAAGAAATCCAATTGGGAGGATGAGTGCGAACAACCAATTTCAACTACCGCGCTTTTGTTAGCAGAGGGTCGGCTGGCAAGCTTTGAAGGAGAGAACCCATTGATGTGTTACCACGACTTCAGCTCTTGGAATCGTTTGCTGAGAATTACATGTCTCGTTTTTCGCATTACACTTCGCCTGCATAAGAAGATTTCTCCTCCGTATGGGATGACGTCTAGCATAACGGCTGAAGAGATCCAAGCTGCAGAAAATCATTGGATCAGGTATGTGCAACAACTTAGTTTTGCTCAAGAGATTTCTATCTTGCAGAGTGGGCGGACTCTTGAAAAGTCAAACATAGCCAAAATGTCCCCGTTCTTGGACTGTCATGGTCTTCTGCGGCTTGGAGGACGGCTTCAAAATTTGGAAGCATCGCTAAATATTAGGCATCCGATACTTTTGCCGTCGAAATCTCATCTCGTGAACCTAATCATCGATGACAGTCATCAGCAGACACTACATGCTGGTGTCCGTACTGTGCTGACGCAACTTCGCAAGCGCTTTTGGATACTGCGATGTCATCAGGTGGTAAAGCAGCGGATCAAGTCGTGCCTCGTATGTAGAAAGCTTTGGGGTCCTCCGGCAACAGAACCATTTGCCCCTCTGCCCCCCGAACGGATAACTTTGCTGCGCCCCTTTGAAAACGTCGGAGTGGACTTTGCTGGTCCGCTCTATTGTTATAATTCCAAAGATGAACCAACGAAAACATACGTTGTGCTCTTCACCTGTGCTGCGGTACGTGCCGTGCATTTGGAGTTAGTGAATGGCATGAGAACTGAGGATTTTCTTCAGGCACTCCGACGCTTTATCAGCCGTCGTGGTGTCCCAGCAATGATTATATCCGATAATGCCCGGACATTTAGAAGAGCAGCGCTAGAATTAAACGCGTGTGGATTTTCATTGAACAATGAGGCCGTACAACAATTCCTTTCAAGGAGGAAAATAAAATGGCGATTTATCGTGGAGCGTGCTCCGTGGTGGGGCGGCTTCTGGGAACGAATGGTTCGTACGATGAAGAATGTCCTAAAGGTCACCATAGGCAAAGCGAAGCTGGGCTTTGAAGAATTAAGAACCATCATAACAGAAGCGGAATTAGTAATCAACAATCGACCATTGACTTATGTGAGTGCTGATCCTCTTGACTTGACGCCGTTAACGCCTGCAGACTTCCTTATGGCAGCAAGTGATTGCACTGAAGCTTCATCGTCATCTTTGCATCCGGAAGTCAGCGCCAATTCAATTCGAGAGGCATGGAAGCAACGTTTGAAGTATTCGAGCCAACTGAAAAGGAGATGGCAAAATGAGTATTTGCACCTGCTGCGCTCTTTTCACTATAACGTTCTTCGATCTTCACGGAAACTGACAAGTGGCGATGTCGTATTACTATCCGATCCAGGACGAGCGAGGATTGGCTGGAAGATGGGAGTCATAGAAGAAACATTTACAGGACGAGATCAACGCGTACGGTCATGCCTAGTGAGGCTAGCCAACGGAACCAGGTTGAAGCGACCAATTCAGCTTCTTTATCCTTTGGAATTGCAATCTTGCCCGGGGGAGGATGTTGAATTTACTACTGAAAAATAGATGGCAGGAAGAGAGAACCAAAGTCACCATATTGAGTTTTTCGAACATAACTTCGAATCAGCTCAACTAGCAATCGAAGAAGGCCATGCTTTTCTTCCTCATTCCTTCTTCTTTGTTTGACAGCGAAACTGTAAGGTTCGTCCAACATTTCAATAAAGATTTAGTTGACTCTTAAAGGACTATTTTTTTCTTGTCTTCTCGGGATTGTGAACTGGGTTCTCATTCTGCGATTTCTCTTTGAGGAAACCCTGGAATCTTCAACACCCTCAATGCAGTCTTCACCGCGTGGGTAGATCACAACAGTCCAGTTGATTCCACGAAAGAGACCGATGGCCATATACTTATTTACCCACGTCTTGAAAACCGCAAACATTTCGGGATCAACATGTTCTCCGAAACCGAGCATCGTGAAATTAAATGTCTGCCAGAACAGATTTGTCATGGAAGTTATGTGTGCCATGGTTACTACATCTACCAACAAGGAGGTTGTACCGTCTATGACGACACAGTGACTAAATCGTATGTTTATCACCCGAGCAAGCGCGTGTGGGTTCCATTTGTTCCACTTCTGCAAGGCAGGAGCTTTCATCGTAGTTGCGTACTTAATGGAAAGATATACAGTGTTGGCGGTTCGGATCCAGGTAGAAGAGCATTGGCATCAGTTGAATTCACAGATCTCTACACAGGCCAGAGAGGTTTCTCGGATCCCCTGCCACATGCCAAGGAAGAGCCAGGACTCTGTGTTCATGGTAAAATTACTTTAATATCCCAGTCAAAATCTGAAATTTCTAAATTGAGCGCTTGGTTTGTGTTCTTTCAGAGAATTCGATATATGTCGCTGGGGGAAAGGCTTTTGGCGAGTTCTGTACATGTATTCATCGTTTTGATGCAAGAGAAGGTGTGTGGCAAAAACTAGCCACATCGCCCTATGATAGGGGGGCCGACTCATGTGCGGTTCTTGGCGAGGATATCTTTACGTCAACTTCAATCACTCTTCAGCGATATGACATGCGAGCAAATGATTGGGAATTGATTCCCATTGAAGAAAATAAAAGGTTAGAAAAATGTTTTTCGATTCTTCCCTCCAATCTTACTTTGTCGTTTTTTTGTTTCTTTGTAGAATGTTTCTTGAAGAAATATTCTCTCTCGATAACAAACTTTTTGGTCTTTTTGCGGATGGCGTGTGGAAGTTTATGCCCGTAGAAAGACAGTGGGAGATTCATCGAAGCCTCTACCTGGGTTCTTCACAAGTATCGACAAATCTTCTATTTCCAAATGTAAACTAAGAAGACGTCCTTTAATCGGAAGGGATAACGTAATACTAAATATAAAATTGATGTAAAATGAAGTACCCTCTTGTCGTCTGCCGTGAGGTGCGCACGGGTCGGGAGCTATCTCATTTTCAGTGACCCGCATGTTCCACTGAAGGAGTCGTGGGGCAATGCATGCACGAGAGATCTCCAGGCCATAGACTCTAACTCATCAGGTGCTATGCCCAAGCGCAACCAGGCGAGTGTTTGGACTTGGTCCAACCATCTCGTCCTAGGTCTGTCAAGCGGTCGCATTTAAGTCACGCCTCGGAAGTCGTGATGATGAGGACATTCGTGCCACGTGACCAAACCAACTAAGTACAGCCCTTTCCGTTCGAAGAAGCAGCTGCCCAGCATTGAGTTCCTCGCGCACTATCGTGTTTCTCACCCTATCCCGGCGAGTAATTCCCACAACAGCACGAAGAAATCTCATCTCGGCAGCTTGTATTCGCGATCTTACTCTTTCGGTCATTACCCAAATTTTATGACCATAGGTGAGAGTTGGAAAAAATACTGCGTTAAAAACCGTTAACTTGGCTTTGACACCAAGCTCGGCCTTCCTGATTACAGATCGACCAAGCTGTTTCAAAATTGACCCAGCTTGACCAATCCTACAGGAAAGTTCAGCATTATTCCTCCCATCACTCGTGAAGAAGACGCCGAGATACTTGAACTTCTCCACCTGTTTCAATGGGACTCCACTAACATATAGAGTGCATTGAACAGGGGTTCTGAAAATAACCATAACCTCGGATTTGTCCACGTTAACCTTCATCCCAGCATCAGCACATACGGCCACAAACCTATTTAGCGCGCGCTGGAGTTCTATCTAGGAGGATGTGAGGATGACTAAGTCATCTGCAAAAAGAAGATGACTTACCCTCAACTCTCCCAATGTGAAACATTCCTCGCCACGACTGCGCTGTAACTTCCAGTCCATATATATAATGAAAAGTAGAGGTGACAGAACGCACCCTTGGCGAAGTCCACGGTGAAAGGTGTTGATTTACTACCGTTAACCCGAACACAGCTACTACAGCTTGTGTATAGAGACTGAATGGCCCTCAACAAAGAACCATCAATCCCATACTCCTACAGAACACTCCAGAGTTTACCTCGAGGAACTCGGTCGTATGCCTTTTCCAAATCTACAAAACAGCTTTAGATCGGTTTGGCGTACTCAAAAGCCTTCTCAAGTACCATTCTTAGAGTGAAAAGCTGGTCGGTTGTACTTCTGCCGGGACGAAAACCGCACTGCTCATCTCCCACCCTGGATTCGACCATAGCTCTAGAACGCGCCTCCAACACCTTAGCGTAGACTTTACCTGGGAGTCTTAAAAGAGATATGCCCCTGTAGTTGGAGCACTCTTTTTTGTCCCCCTTTTTGAAGAGAGGCACAATCACCCCAGTTTGCCAATCGCCAGGCGTCTCACCGCGTTCCCAAGCCACCTTAATGACACGATAGAGCCATAAAACTCCCTCTTTACCCATAGCCTTAAGCATTTCTGGCCGGATTTCATCCACACCGGCGGATTTGCCAACTTTTAGCGATTCAATCGTCAAAATGACTTCCTCCACCGTTGGACTATTCTCCGCCCTACTCAAGACTACAGGTCTGTCACCCTCAGTGCCCTGTTCGGGATTGAGCAGCTCCGAAAAGTGCTCGCTCCATCTGCGCAAGATGTCCACCTCATTGGAAAGTAACACGCCATCTTTGGATTAGACTCCTTCGATGGTGTTGAATTTCCTTGGTCGCTTTCCAACTTCTCACCGAACTCCTTCCAAGTCTGCTCTTTAGCTGCTCGCACAGCCAATTTGCAAGTTCTTCACGCCTCAGTGTACCGGTCATGAGAATCAGAGTTCGCCAAGAGAATCCAGTTCTTTTCTCACCACCTGCCGCCACACCAAGCCGCTTCACCCCCCAAACATCACGCGCAGAAGCACTGTTGAAAACAGTCGCCATTCGTCCTCTACATGCGATGGAACAGTTGGAATTTGCTCAAACCCTTCGGATATGCGCCGTGTCAAATGTTGCTGTTCTGTAGTTTCTCCCTCCGTATGCGTGTAACCACTCTTGGTTTCCGCCTTGGCAGAAGAGGTACTTTATCAGTAAGATACCGCGTACACAACACCAGGTGATGATCAGTTGACAGTTTGGAATTTATCATGAAAAAAAAAATTTTATTTTGAAATTTATTGAGAATAGTAGACTTTGCGTTTCGCGTTACTTTAAAGTTTTCGATAAGCAAGAAGCAAGTCGATTTTCAGTGGCCTTAATTTGTGAAAATTAATTTTAAAGGAAGATAAGTGAAGTTGTTTTATAAAAATGGCATGGTAAGTACTAACACTTAATAAAAATGTATGTTTAACACCATTTTTGTTGAAAATACATCTGGGATTGGGGCCGGGTGGGTTCGTGCGTCGATCTATGCGCATTAGACTTTCACAGTCTAGGTTCGAATCCAAGGTAAGACAAACAATTTTCACAAAAAAAAAAATTGTTCACGGCTCCACTTCTTTCGAGTCACTGACAATGCTCAAAGAGTATAACTGTCTAGAGAAAGCTTCTCAATCTCGCCGTTCGGAGTCGGCATTAAACCGGACGTCCCCTCCACTCGTGAGAGAACAATAGTACGCACAGTACGAGTGGTTTCTGAGAAGCTAGGCCCAGGTACTGACTGTACCGCCGCCATTATTATTATTATTATCAATAGACGCCTGGCTGGACTCATGTTTTTTTTTAAAACTACACTGGAGTACTCAGACTCAAAAGCTGGTCCATTGTACTGCCAGGCAGCAACCAACTTGTAATAAAATTTCATGGTCTACCGAAGGAAGACCAACAGGGTCTTCTGTGATGAGGAGCCTACATCATCAGCTCTCACCTCATCAGCACCAAATAACTGCCACCTGATCCGATCAAAGGCGGGAAAATGGGAGAGAAAGTGCGCTGCAGTGTCATCGTCTTCTCAACAGGCGTCGCAGAGGGTTTCATCGCTTAGGCTAAGCACACTTAGGTGTTTGGCGAAGGTGTTGTGCCCCGTTAGTACGCCGGTAAGTTGTCTTCAATCTTTTCTGTTAAGAGATAACAAGAAAGCAGCGGATTTTTTACAGACGTTGGGGAGGATGCGCTTGATCCGTATACATCCTGGAGAGTCATGCCACCTGCGGTTGTGCTCTCGAGAAGTCCAACCATCGATAGAAGCCCTAACCAAGGACGCGGTCCTGAGAATGCATCATCTGATCCTCGCCCAGCAAGTTCATCAGCGATCTCATTTCCCGTGATCCCGTGGTGCCCGGGACCCAGACAAATCTTAGCGAATTTTAGCTACCGATCAAATTCAGAGAAGACTTACGAGTACATTCCTGAACTATCCTGGAAGTGGTTAAAGGGTTGACCAACGCCTTAAGCACAGCTTGGCTGTCGCTACAGGCACAAATACTTCGCCCCTGCCACCACTTTCATTTCTTATTAACATTATTTTCATACTACACTTTAAAAAAACTTCATATAACTTGTAATCTACTACTTTATTCTATTATATTCTATTCTATTACATGAATTTGTCATTTTTCGTATCTTGTTATTCATTCGTTTGGTGGCAGCGGAGGTAATAAAACGTATTTTTATAAAGTCCTCGACTGGGTTATTTCTGACACATAGTTCGTAGCCATTAAGATCGCATAGGTTTCCGCCTGGAAAACGCGAATTTACCTAACGAGATGTGCAGTCTAAAGTTGTCGCTCTCCCCGAAAGCATCAGCACCAGATCCTTCATTGGTCTTGGAGCCGTCCGTGAAGAGTGGACTACATTCTTTTCCTGGCTTAGATTCCGGCCAGAACCAGTCTTGAGTGCAGGGAAAGTCGACTTTGTATGTTCGTCGCAGCTGGAGTACAGGTGTCCGTGCGTCAGACGGCATACCCATAAGACTGGGGTCAAAGGAAATGCGATGCGCAAGGTCATTGATACTCCAGTGCGAGTTGTACCAAAAACCACTTCTTTTTAAACGGAAGACGGTCTTGAGAGTCCGATCTAGAATGACACCCGGATATTTAGCTTCATCGGAAAAGCGGATAATGACACCTTTTAGTATTAGTTGAGTCAAACCAGTCAATTTCCTCCTCCTCGTGAAAAGGACAACCTCGGTTTTAAGAGGGTTGACTGAAAGCAGTCACACTTAGGCCCATTGTGATACCATGCGGATCGGAGCATTCTTAAGCGTGGCACAGTGTCCTGTGATAACGTCATTGAGAGTCCTTAGGGATGACCTGTTCATTCTAAGAAAATAGAGTGATCGTTTTGTGATGAGGCACGTACTGCCAACTGACCATCTTAAGTTGGTGTTTTTAATAGTATGATTCTTTTAAAGAGGTTTAGCTGTAGCGAATGGCTTGGGCTAAGGTTCTCCACTAGGAAGGTTTGTGAAGACCGTTCCGCTCCTGGCGAAATCATCGGCTTCACTATCCCCTGGAATGTCACTGTGTCCCGCACCCACATAACGTGAGTATTAAAATGGACAGCTCAGAGATTGGCGGCAATTTAGGGGGGTCTTAGAGAGGAAAGTGACCGAGCAAATGATGGTGATGTCCTTCTTGGATATCACGTTGATCTTGAGCCAAGACAGGGCTTCTTTTATTGCCATAGTCTCATCCTGGAATACGCTACAATGTTCTGGAAGGTGGAGGGATATACTTAAATTGAAATCCTTGGAGTAGACACCTAATCCTACTCCCTCGTCCGTCTTGGACCCATCTGTGAAAATACGCAGAGGACCGTCCAGCGTCTGAGTGTCAGACTTCCAGTCGGACCTGGAGGGTATGCTAGTAGAGAAGTTTTTCTCCTCAGACTAGTGCGTGAAATGTTGAGGTTTTGAAATCTATTGCGAGTATGAATTGAGTCTCACACTCACGGTCACAGCAGCCACATTCTTATTTGTGCGCATCGTACGACGACGAGGACCATGAGTTTTGTCCACTAGCATACCAGTCTCACGAACTTTTTGCACAAACTTGCGTACAGCAGTCGCGGTGGGTACTTCATTTCGGCAAAAACTTCCTTTTAAAAAACGCACTATTTGGGCTACACAGCACTCACATTGGAAATAAGTTTTGCAATATTTGCCAACGTTGTTCAAGCGTAAAGGTACTTATTTCGTTCAACGGACTTTCTGTCAAGATTTCAAGCGGGAAACAGCTTCTAGAGTCAAAATAACTTATGATTTAAAAAAAACACTAGATGACGCACCTTGTACATGCAGATCTTTAAATCTTTGCATATACTTGCCGATGTAAAGGATTCATCTAAAGCAGTCCACCAAACTCCAACTGATTCAAATAGCCCCTACGCAATGCGTGATTATAGTTCGCATTTCAATTGTATGGCGTTTTTAAAGTACCAAAGCTTTGTGGTGGCTCCGCTCAAGAGGGTACTAAACACTCAAGAATGTTCATGGAACAAACCTACAATCCCTAACGAGACAAAGAACTTAATGAAGAAAACCTAAGAGTAAAGCACTAACTAGACATGGGGCATGTAAATACCACCTTCACAAATTGGGGCTCAGCAGCACAGAGATCTGTAGACGAAGTGGACAGCCCAAAGAAACTATGGAACATATACTGACCGTCTGTACAAGTCTTGCCCGAGAAAGTATTAAAATGTTAAACCAAACAAACGTAACAAGGAGGAAAGACTTTCAAGAAATCCCATCTGGAGAAGTTTTCAAATTTTTGAAGTCAGCACTAAAATCCTAGTAGTGTTACAAACATGACACATCCCTAGTTCAATTCAGTTCAATGTCTTCGCAGTGGTTTCGACAAAAAAGCACGAAGGCTAGACATTTTGTTGCCCTGTTTGTAAAAACCTGTGCATCTATGCCTACAACAATCCCTGTAAATGACAATGTAAAATGACATACAGCCTGCTTGTGGCGGCCTCTGAACAGCCTCCACAGCAACCTCTTAGAGTTGAACCAATGTACATGTATGTAGTGGTCCGTAGCGGATGGATTTACTGTTGAAAACCCCAGTAAACGATAAAAAGACAACGACTTTCGGTTCTGCACGTGGGACGTATGGTCCCTTAATAGACCATGTGCTGCCAATGAACTCGCGGAGGTGTTAGACTGCTATAAAGTAGATATTATCGCAATCCAGGAAGTGCGGTGGATGGGCCGTGAAATGGAAATGCGGTGGGATGGGCGTAAGCAGAATGAAAAACTGCGACATCTACTACGGTGATTGCCACAAAGTGCGAAGGCAGTGCTTATTTGGATGTGGATATGTAAGCTTCCAGTATGTAAACGAACGCCAGTATGTAACTATCCGCATCAAGGCTTAATTTGGAAACATCAGCCTGAATTGCGTACACAAATTGCCCCTACAAAGGACAAGGATGACAACCCTAAGGATTTTTTTTTTTTTTTTATTACCCAGGGTTGGTGGAAATCTTCAACAAGACACTATGGTGAACGTTCGCCCATAATAGTGTGAGATTTTTACTCACTAAAACCACCCCCCTTTATAAGTCATTGTTAACTACAACTAAGTGAAGCACTTATCCAGTAGTTTATATTTCTTGATTTTGATAAATTTGGCAGATAGATCTCCACTGAGAGATCCTGCTTACACCGTAAATAAAAACGGGTTAATTAGGTTATCGCGCGAGATCAAGAGGTTTAGTCCTCTGAAGTCGACGCAAGACGTTAGTTTCGTCCAGGATTGGATTTACTGCAGAGTTTATATGCTCTTCCAAGCGGCGCTTATGTTTATAGGCGAAATTTTTAATTTCATCTTGGACAGACATAATTCCAAGATCTCTATGGATATCGTCGTTTCTTATATACCATGGTGCTTTAACGATTGTTCTTAGCACTTTACTTTGAAATGTTTGTAGTAAGTTAATATTGCATCTCTTGGTACAACCCCAAAGTTGTATACCATATGTCCAAACAGGTTTGAGCATTTGCTTGTATATAAGCAATTTGTTTTCAATACTTAACTTGGAATGATTTCCGATAAGCCAGTACATGTCTTTATATTTCTGGTCAAGTCCTGCACGTTTCTTTTTAACGTGTTCCTTCCACTTGAGTTTTACGTCAAGAGTCATCCCGAGATACTTCGCTTCATTCTTCTTCTTCTTCTTAGGGCGCTACAGTCCGAGGTGGACCTGGGCCTCACTCAACATGCCTCTCCAGCCAGCACGATCTTTCGCCAGCTGTCTCCAATTTCGCACACCAAGCCGGCAGAGGTTCCCCTCGACTTGTGTGCGCCACCTTGTACGTGGACGTCCTCTGTTGCGTTGTCCCACAGGCTCAGAGTCGAAGACTCTTCGGGCCAAAACTAAGTTGTCCATACGCTCTACATGGCCTAGCCATCTTAGGCGTTGGATCCGTAGACGCCTGGCTAAACTCATGTCGCTCTACAGCCCATACAGTTCGTGGTTGAACCTTTTCCTCCAAATGCCATCAACGCAAACAGGACCAAAGATCACGCGCAGAACTTTTCTCTCGAAAAGACCAAGACACTGTTCATCTGCTTGGGATATTGTCCATGCCTCTGCGCCGTAAAGCAGGACTGGGATGATCAAGGTCTTATACAAAGTCAACTTGGTCTTCCGAGAGAGGGCTCTACTACTCAATTACCTTTTGAGCCCAAAAAAACAGCGGTTAGCAAGATTTATTCTGCGTTTGATCTCGGCACTGATGTTGTTTGTATTATTTACCACGGAGCCACGGTTGACGACTTAACTACGTCAAAGTCATAGCTGCCTATACCCAAAACTAGACATGGCGCTGTATAGCTCGTCTCTAAGCACGCTGTCATATGTGGCCTTGAAGTCGACAAATAGGTGGTGTGTGTCGATTTGCATTCCTTGGGTCTTCTCCAGGATCTGCCGCAGTGTGAAGATTTCGTCTATGGTGCACTTCCCCAGCCTGAAACCACACTGATAAGGACCTATCAGTTTGTTCACAAATGGTTTCAGGCGTTCACACAAAACGGCAGAGAAGATTTTGTAGGCGATGTTAAGGAGACTTATCCCTCGATAGTTGGCGCAGTCAAAGGGGTCTCCTTTCTTGTCGATCGGGCAAACGATACTGAGATTCCACTCATCAGGCTTGCTTTCCTCCGACCATATCTTACAGATGAGCTGGTGCATGCGCTCTACCAGATCACCTCCAGCTGCTTTAAACATTTCGGCGGGCGGACTATCTGCACCAGCAGCTTTATTAGACTTCAGTCTCGATATCACTATCTTGACTTCGTCTAGGTCGGGGGGTTGTGTTGAGTGGAACATTCTGCCTGACAGCGGTATTTGTGTCCTCATCGCCGTTCAACAGTCTGCAGAAATGATTTTTCCAAATTCTCAGTATCGACTGCGAATCTACTACTAGTTGTCCATTCTTGTCCGAACTTTATACCCGTTTGACAAAAGTTTTATCCTTTGGTAAAACTTTCGGACATCATTCCTGCCATAACACCTCTCCATCTCCTCGATCGCGCGCTTCTCGTGCTCTTTCTTTTTCTTCCTGAGAAGCCGGTTCTCTTCCCTTCTTCTCTGTTCGTAGAGCTCACGAACAGCTCTCGTAGTTCGACGCAGCGTTGCCCGGTAGGCTTCTTGCTTTGCTGCATGTGCCTGCCTGCACTCGTTGTCAAACCAGGGGTTTTTCCTAGGTGGTGTTTTAAAACCCAGCACATCAGTAGCGGCTTCTCTGATGGCTTTTTGACAACGTTTCCATTCTTCGCCTATTGTTAGTGCAGGCCACGTCGAACTTTCGGAGAGTTTCAGGGAGACTCGATCGGCAATGTTCCTGGCAGTCTGTTGCGATTGTAGCTTTTCGACGTCAAACCGTGGTTGTCTTCCTCGACTCCGTTGTTCTCTCGATATCCGTGTCCTTACCTTGGCTACAAAAAGGAAATGGTCCGAGTCGATGTTGGCGCCTCGGAACGTTCGGACATCAAGAATACTGGAGGAGTGTCTGACGTCGATCGCAACGTGATCAATCTGGTTGACGGTTGAATGATCAGGGGACCGCCAGGTCCCTTTGAGGTGTGGGAACCGCGGGCTAGCTACAGAGAGGTTTCGCCCCGTAACAAAGTCCACCAGCCTGAGGCCGTTTTCGGACGTGGTGTCGTGCAGGCTATGTTTACCGATGACTTTATCTTTATCTTGGTGTCGTAGCTGGGGCATTTATCGTACATTTTTTCTAGGAGATCATAGAAGTCATCCTTGCTATCGTCATCTTTGTCCTCCGTTGGGGCGTGGGCGCAGATTAGACTGATGTTGCCGAATTTAGCCTTGATGTGGATTGTTATGAGGCGCTCGCTTATGTACTTAAAGCTTAAGACTTTTTGTCTAAGTCTGCCTCGAACAACAAATCCATATCCAAATAATCGCTGCCTTTGCTCTCTGTAACAATCGCCGTAGTAGATATATTTTTGCCCGGCCCATACCACCGCACTTCCTGGATTACGGTAACGTCAGTTTTATAGCAGGCTAGGGCCTCAGCGAGTTCATCGGCTGCAGGTGGTCTTCTCAGGGACCTCACATTCCACGTGCAGAACCGAAAGTCATTGTCCTTATTCCATATCCGAGGACGGATTTATTGTTGACGTGCACTTTTTGTTTTCTGAACTCTTGAATAGCGGAAGCTTCTTAATGACCGGCAGTATGGTTTCCGCGGCAACAGGTCCACTGGTGATCTGATTGCATATCTCACCGAAAACTGAATCCAATCTTTACACAATGCAGGAGAAAGCAAGATCGTTGCGCTTGATATTTCTAAGGCATTTGAAAGAGTTTGGCATCAGGCTCTTTTGTCGAAAATGCGTGCTTATGGTATCGATAAGTCTCTTCTTCTATGGATTAGAAATTACTTTTCGAACCGTTCAATTCAAGTCGTTTTGGATGGGTTCAAGTCTGATATCCACCAAATTAATGCTGGTGTTCCCCAAGGCTCTGTTTTGTCTCCGACTCTCTTTCTCATTTTTATAAATGATCTCCTGTCTGCTACTTCTAATCCAATTCCAAGACTCACGTCCTACGGTCGTAGAATTGAAGCGGCAGCGTATGTTAAGCACATTAAATTCCGACCTTGACAGCATATTTAATTGGAGTAAAAACAATAGAGTGGAATTTAATGCTGTCTACTGCCACTTAATCGATCCCAAAATAATCAGCCATTATCCCTGAATGGCACTTGCATCGAAGAAACCGAAAAACTTTCCATCTTCGGTATGTGTATCAACTCAACACTTAGTTGGAATAATCACATATTCGAGGTCGCCAAAAATGCTGCGAAATGTCTAGGTTTCCTTAAACGATGCAAGAAATACTTCACCCCCTCTGATTTGGCTTCAATTTACAAGCCAAACTTGAGTATAACGCTCATATCTGGTCTGGTGCTCCCAAGACCTTTCTGCACCTGCTAGATAGAATTCAAAAGCGAGCGATAAAACTTGTAGGAGATAGTAACATCGCGAAGTCGATAGACTCGCTCGAACATCGCCGTAATGTCTCATCCTTATCACTGTTTTATCGCTATTTTAACAAACGATGCTCAAGTGAGCTAGCCAACTGCATTCCTCCCCTCCATGAATTCCCCCGCAATACTCGTCTCGCCAGGAATGCTCATCAGTTCACCCTCAAGCCAGTTTTCGGACGTACAGTTAAGTTTAGAGAGTCGTTTTTTAGCCGCACCACACGAATATGGAATGCTCTTCCCAGCCCAATATTTCCCACTCACTACAATCTGCAGACATTTAAGACCAATGTGCACAGGTACCTCCTTTCCCTTTCTCCCTCTATACCTTCGGCCCGTGCTGTGCTTGATTCCGGACACTTAAGGGTAGTCGTAAACTCCCTTACACGCGCAATTTATATAAAAAAAAAAAAAAGGTAGCTCCTGCTGACGAGAGTTGTGTAAGCCGCTGTTGGCCAATTAGTTGGTCAGCTCCCCCGCCGCCATCCAAAAAAGAGTGATGAACCGCGGTAGACTGACACTCCCCCTCTCTCGTTTGCAGCCGCCCAGACGTTCCCCGAGGGTTGGTTACCCCATCTTCTGTCGAGGGTACTCGGCTCCCGGATTTCACCACGGGGAGGTGAGAGTAGGAGTTCGTTAATAGAGGCTAGGTGCAGACGCTTGTGTCTGCATGGTTCGCCTGTTAACGCTTCGAAATCTAATGATGGAAAAATACCCGGTATTTACAGGGTACCCTCTCATAAATATTCACCGGGAGGTGAATCCCATCACTACGTACAGCACATTTTTGTATTGCATTTTCTCTACTGAAAACGCGTTCTTTTCCCTTGCTTTATTTCTACACTTGATGGTTCCCAATTTACTTCCAGTATTATGATGTTGCATTGAAGGTCGGAGAAAAGACGATACCAGTGCACAAAAATGTGATCTGCTCAAGTAGTGCCTATTTCCGGGCCATGTTTTCAGGTTTGATATTCCTGCTTTTAATTTCTGATAAAACCACTTACAAATGCTCACATTCTAGGTAATTTTTCCGAGTCAAATCAGGAGGAAATATCGCTGAACGACATAGATGTCGACAGCCTGGAACTGCTGATCGAGTACATGTACACAAGGAAGTTGAACGTCGATTCTGCAAATGTGAAGAACCTTCTGTTGACAGCATCGTTTCTACAGATATCTGGTGCGGAAGAGTTATGTTGCAAGTTTTTGGAGAACGAATTGAATGAGGACTGTAATAATTCAGTTTATTAATATTTATATTCACTTATGTACAAGAAGTCGGTGTGTTCAAGGCGATGGTTGGTGAACGATTAAAAGAAAAGAATGGCCACATCAACTGTCAAAGTCTAAGTTGTTCGTGTGCGTTCAGTGCCCGAACTAATACCGGGTGCACGCGATATTTTTAAAAATCATTAAATACTACATGTACCCCCCTTTTTAATCGTTCATTCCTTCGACCTTGCCATTACAAGACTCGTATTAATTTTTTACATTTTACATTGTATATGCTTAATTTAATTAAAAAAAAAATGTAATACAAATGCAAACATTTTTATTTGTTTCTGATAATTTAAAATTACTTAGTACAATTTAGTTTTGTTTTTTTTTTTTACTCCTTAAATTATAGCTATGTTGCGTTTTGTTTGTAATTTCAACATGTTTTTCATTGTTTACATCATTTTGTAAATTATTTTGTACAGGAATTTGTTGTGTATAATCTATTAAAGTGCTTGGAACATATTTTCTTTCATAGTTACTTTTGTTACATAAAATTATTTGATTTGCATGCCTTTTCCAGGTTTTATCTGTACTCTTAATCTTTACTAGGAATGTTTGTTTACCTAATATTTTAATAATAGTACCTTCTATCCACGAAACCTTGCCAGGACTAGTGTAATCTTTTACCATAACTCTGTCATTTATATTAAAAAAATGTCTTTTATGACCTCGATAGTACTTTTTCTGATCTCTTTGTTTCAATTCCACTATGCCTTTAATAACGTTACTGTCTTTTATTTCAACTTGACGTTTTGGATTTAATAAATCTAATCGGGTTCTCAACTTCCTATTGAACATAAGTTGAGCTGGTGCTACTACTGTACTGGCATGTTTCGTGTTTCTATAATCAAATAAAAATCTAATTAGCACATTACTAAATTGCGAAATCTCGGTTTGATGCAAGCTTCTTTTTAACGCATTTTTAATTGTTTTCACAGAATTTTCAGCCTGTCCATTAGTAGATGGGTGGCCTACTGGAGTTGTGACATGTTCTATTCCACTATCTGTCAAAAACTTCTCAAATTCTTTAGATACGAATGCAGTCCCATTGTCTGAGACTAACGTTTTCGGTAAACCAAAACGCGCGAACAGTTCCCTCAGGACTATAATCGTCGCACTACTGGTTGTCTTCTGCCCCATATCTATGCACTCGATCCATTTGCTATAGCTATCAATCACTACTAAGCACCAACGATTCATAAATGGTCCGAAAAAGTCTATATAGATTCTGGACCACGGTTCATCAGGCCATGTCCAATTTAACAATTGTTGCTTGGGGGGGTTAGGTCGACTCATCAAACATGCTCTGCACCCTTTAGCACTTTCTTCCAAGTCCTCATTTTGACTTGGCCACCAACAACATTCACGAGCCATGGATTTCATTTTACTAATGCCCATGTGTGACGCATGCAAAAAATCAACCACCTCCGCCTGAAGCGTTGCTGGGATAATAATCCGATACCCCCAAAACAAACAACCGGACTCTTCTAACAATTCCTCCTTTCGAACAAAAAACTTTCTTAACTCCTTATCTGTACAAAATTCGGGCCATTCTGTTCTAACATACCTGCCAACCTTCTGTAACAACTGGTCTTGATCCGTTGCTTTTCTCACCCGTTCTATGTTAATTGGTAAGTTACGTACTTGTTCAATATAATTGATATGAATATTTTCGGGCCACTCGCTAACCCTCACATTATCTCCGGAAGGATGACTTGAGAAATAATCAGCAATATTTGTTTCTGACTTTATATGCACTATATTGAAGTTAGATCCGGATAGCGTAAGTGCTATGCGCTGCAACCTATTTGCAGCCATAATTGGGATACCCTTTTTAGGATTAAAAATATGTTGTAACGGCTTATTGTCCGTCACTAGAGTGAACTCCCGCCCGTATAGGTAGTGATGAAACTTTTTCACCCCGAACAAAATTGCAACAGCCTCTCTGTCCAATTGCGAATAATTCTGTTCTGTTCTCGACAATTTTCGTGACGCAAACTCAATTGGATTTTCTTCGCCGTAAGGCGAAACTTGTGACAAAACGGCTCCTACGCCAACGGGGCTAGCATCAACTGTAAGTCTCGTTTTGAATTGAGGATTGAAATGAGCTAAACATGTGTCGGCTTTTAACGCTTGTTTCAAAGCGTCCACGGCCCTGGTGCACTCTTCCGACCACGTGAACGCTGCACCCCTCTTAAGTAAATCGTACAATGGAGCGCCCACAATGGATGAAAATTTACTACCCCCAAGAAAGCTTGTAACTCCTTGACATTTGTAGGATATGGCATGTTATCAATTTCCAAAAGTTTTTCTGGATTAGGCTGGAGACCTTTCTTGTTAATGACATGACCCAGATAATTAATTTCTTTGCAGAAAAAATGACATTTTTCCCGCGATAATTTAAACCCTACATCTCTTAACACTCGGAGTACCTTCAAAACCCTTTCGATGTGTAACTTCCGGGTTGGTGCAGTAATTAAGAAGTCATCGAGAAAAACGACCACGCCCTCCATACTCATAAACAACTTATCCATGATCTTTTCGAAAATTGCTGGAGCTGAGGCTAACCCGTAAATTAGCCGCGTATACTGAAATAACCCCTTACTAGTAGATATGGTAGTGAGACTTCTGGATGATTTGTCCAACTCAATTTGCTGGTATGCCATCGTTAGATCCAATTTTGTAAATTCTACTCCCCCCTGCAATTTTGCAAAAATATCTTCGATCCGTGGTAAGGGATACTTTTCTACAATCAAGTGTGGATTTAATGTTACTTTAAAATCTCCGCAAATTCGAACGTCACCATTTTTCTTCGACACGGGGACTATCGGCGTTCCCCAATCGCTAAAATCTACTGGTTCCAAAACCTTCATTTCTACTAATTTATCTATTTCTTTCTCAACTTTTTCTTTAATTGCCAGAGGCACCGGTCTAGGTTTGAAAAATTTAGGAATCGTTCCTTCTTTTATTTGCAGCTTTGCTTGAATTTTTTTAAAACATCCCAAGCTACCTTCAAACAATGAGTCGAACTGTTTAATGATGTTATGCTCAGCCTCTTTTAATTGAATTTCCGCATAATTCAAATTGGCCACCTTAATGTCAAACTTACGTAGAAAATTTCTACCCAATAGTGGAGGACCGCCGCCTTCAATTACAACAATCGTGATGGATCTACCGATACCTTTGTATTCTACCCACATGTCACAAATTCCTACCGGGCTAATGGTACCACCATTATACGTTCTCAAAATCATATTCGTTTCTTTCAGCTTGCATCCACCGAAATGACGGCTATATGTATCTAAAGCAACTACACTAAATTCCGATCCTGTGTCCAACTCCATTAATAAAGGTATCTTATTAACTAACACTTCTAATTTAATCGGACCCTCAACTACTGGCCCATTACAGGTTTTAAAAGCGAACAAACTAATATCTGTGTTATCAATATAATTGAAATCTTTGGCCTTCATGTTGCACATTTTCTTCAAATGGCCTCGTTTCTTACATAAATTACATTTATAATTTTTAAACTTACAATTGCTGCTCGTATGGTTTGTATAACCGCATACCATGCATTGTTGTTGCTGCCGCTGCTGTAATGTACTGTTCCCTTGTTGAATCTGCTGATGTTGCCGTTATCTTTGTGAATTACTGTTGAACTGCTGACCTTTTCTTTGCTGCCCTTTGTTGTTGTTGCTGCCTTTGCCGATGTACAGAAATGAATCCGCTACTTCCTGCTTCACCTCCACCGCATCGTACTGGTGCCGAATGTAGTCTGCCGTGTTGGCAATCTCGATAGCTCGATCGATCTCACATTTGTCCAACTTTTCCAGGAAAATTTTATCCCGGCCTGGACCCTTTTCCAGACCCATGACAAATTTATCCCTGATCGCTGTTTCCAGAACCGCACCAAATTCGCAATTGGCTGCTAAAGCTCGTACTCGCACTGCCCACTCATTTGTCGACTCTGATGGTTGTTTTGTCGCGTTATAAAACTTGAAACGTTCTGCAAACCCGGACGATGGTGGCTTGAAATGATTTGCCATAACCTCAACACAGTTGTTGAACGAGGTGTTTGCCGTTTCGATCTTTTTCGGACTGATCAAGTCCCTCAGAAGAATATATGAACGTTCAGATATGGACGTCAAAAGTACTGCTTTCTTCTTGACCTCCTCTGTAATTCCATTTGCAATGAAAAATTGCTCCAACTGCGATTTAAACACACTCCAATTGCCATCTGTGTGGTCGAAACGTGGTGCATTGCCAATTATTTGCGCCGCCATTACTTCTGTCTCTATATCTTTATCGCGTTCCATACACGGCTCACGCTTATTAATTGTAAAAAAACTTTAAACTTTTTATACTTTTATTTTTTTACAACTATTTAACTGTTTTCCTCGTCGCCACTGTAATAATTCAGTTTATTAATATTTATATTCACTTATGTACAAGAAGTCGGTGTGTTCAAGGCGATGGTTGGTGAAAGATTAAAAGAAAAGAATGGCCACATCAACTGTCAAAGTCTAAGTTGTTCGTGTGCGTTCAGTGCCCGAACTAATACCGGGTGCACGCGATATTTTTAAAAATCATTAAATACTACAAGGACAATTGCTTCGAATATATAATTTTTGCTGGTAAGAAACTACAGATTTAATTGGCGGAGGATAAGAGCAACAAAAACATGTGTGTGTTTTAGGAAGGAATTCGATTCAGGATGTGCTGGAGTTGTCACTTAAAACCGCATCTTCTCACTTCAATAAAATCTTTTTCAAAAACGACTTTTTGGACCTCGAAGTTAATGAGGTAATTACAATAAAAGCTAAACTCAATATTGCCCCATTAAAAAAAGGGCTTTGCTGGTAGGGTTTTATAATCCGGCAGAGAACTCGGAATCGTGCAAAAAGACACGAATGTTATGAGAACCGCAATCAGACTTTGTATCAAAGCCATGGTATCGGTTTAAGCTCTATATTTTGTGTTAATTAAGTAAAGAAAAAAGTTGTATTCATCCACAGTTGAAGCAGTTGACAATGAGAGCAAAGGACCTTGGACATGCGGAGGATCTTATTTCAGTTGATTCCACGAAAGAGATCGACGGCCATATACTTCTTTCCCCACTTTTTCAAAACCGCAAACATTTCGGGATCAACATGTTCTCCGAAACCGAGCATCGTGAAATTAAATGTCTGCCAGAACAGATTTCTGGTGGAAGTTATGTGTGCCATGGTTACTACATCTACCAACAAGGAGGTCGTACCGTCTATGACGACACAGTGACTAAATCGTATGTTTATCACCCGAGCAAGCGCGTGTGGGTTCCATTTGTTCCACTTCTGCAAGCCAGGAGCCATCATCGTAGTTGCGTACTTAATGGAAAGATATACAGTGTTGGCGGTTCGGATCCAGGTAGAAGAGCATTGGCATCAGTTGAATTCACAGATCTCTACACAGGCCAGAGAGGTTTCTCGGATCCCCTGCCACTTGCTAAGGAAGAGCCAGGACTCTGTGTTCATGGTAAAATTACTTTAATATCCCAGTCAAAATCTGAAATTTCTAAATTGAGCGCTTGGTTTGTGTTCTTTCAGAGAATTCAATATATGTCGCTGGGGGAATGGCTTTTGGCAAGTACTATAAATGTATTCATCGTTTTGATGCAAGAGAAGGTGTGTGGCAACAACTAGCCACATCGCCCTATGATAGGGGGGTATACTCATGTGCGGTTCTTGGCGAGGATATCTTTACGTCAAATCCAATCACTCTTCAGCGATATGACATGCGAGCAAATGATTGGGAATTGATTCCCATTGAAAGAAAAAATAAGTTAGAAAAATGTTTTTCAATTCTTCCCTCCAATCTTACTTTGTCGTTTTTTTTGTTTCTTTGTAGATTTTGTTTTGTAGAAATATTCTCTCTCGATAGCAAACTTTTTGGTCTTTTTAACGATGGCGTGTGGAAGTTTATGCCCGTAGAAAGACAGTGGGAGATTAATCGAAGCCTCTACCTGGGTTTTTCACAAGTATCGACAAATCTTCTTTTTCCAAATGTAAACGAAGAAGACGTCCTTTAATCGGAAGGGATAACGTAATACTAAATATAAAATTGATGTAAAATGAAGTACCCTCTTGTCGTCTGCCGTGAGGTGCGCACGGGTCGGGAGCTATTTTTCATTTAGGAGTTAATGTTTACCTCATCTCATCTCATTTTCAGTGACCCGCATGTTCCAATAAAGGGGTCGCGGGGCAATGCATGCACGAGAGATCTCCAGGCCATAGACTCTAACTCATCAGGTGCTATGCCCAAGCGCAACCAGGCGAGTGTTTGGACTTGGTCCAACCATCTCGTCCTAGGTCTGCCAAGCGGTCGCATTCAAGTCACGCCTCGGAAGTCGTGATGATGAGGACATTCGTGCCACGTGACCAAACCAACTAAGTACAGCCCTTTCCGTTCGAAGAAGCAGCTGCCCAACATTGAGTTCCTCGCGCACTGTCGTGTTTCTCACCCTATCCCGGCGAGTAATTCCCACAACAGCACGAAGAAATCTTATCTCGGCAGCTTATATTTGCGATCTTTTTCTTTCAGTCATTACCCAAATTTCATGGCCATAGGTGAGAGTTGGCCATGGCGTAGTGGGTAGGTGCGTCGACTCCTACGCTCGAGGTCGTCGGTTCGAAACTCGAAAAAAACATCAAAAATTTTTTCACGGCTCCACCTATTTCGAGTCACTGACAAAGAACAATAGCACGCACAACACGAGTGGTTGCTGAGAAGCTAGGCCCAGGTCCACCTCGGACTGTAGTGCCGCCATTATTATTATTATTATTAGGTGAGAGTTGGAACAAATACTGCGTTAAAAACCGTTAACTTGGCTTTGACACCAAGCTCGGCCTTCCTGATTACAGATCGACCAAGCTGTTTCAAAATTGACCCAGCTTGACCAATCCTACAGGAAAGCTCAGCATTATTCCTCCCATTACTCGTGAAGAAGACGCCGAGATACTTGAACTTCTCCACCTGTTTCAATGGGACTCCACTAACATATAGAGTGCATTGAACAGGGGTTCTGAAAATAACCATAACTTCGGATTTGTCCACGTTAACCTTCATCCCAGCATCAGCACATACGGCCACAAACCTATTTAGCGCGCGCTGGAGTTCTATCTGGGAGGATGTGAGGATGACTACTCGTAAGTCATCTGCAAAAAGAAGATGACTTACCCTCAACTCTCCCAATGTGAAACATTCCTCGCCACGACTGCGCTGTAACTTCCAGTCCATATATATAATGAAAAGGAGAGGTGACAGAACGCACCCTTGGCGAAGTCCAACGCCCACGGTGAAAGGTGTTGATTTACTACCGTTTACCCGAACACAGCTGCTACAGTTTGTGTATAGAGACTGAATGGCCCTCAACAAAGAACCATCAATCCCATACTCCTACAGAACACTCCAGAGTTTACCTCGAGGAACTCGGTCGTATGCCTTTTCCAAATCTACAAAACAGCTTTAGATCGGTTTGGCGTACTCCCAAGCCTTCTCAAGTACCATTCTTAGAGTGAAAAGCTGGTCGGTTGTACTTCTGCCGGGACGAAAACCGCACTGCTCATCTCCCATTCTGGATTCGACCATAGCTCTAGAAAGCGCCTCCAACACCTTAGCGTAGACTTTACCTGGGAGTCTTAAAAGAGATATGCCCCTGTAGTTGGAGCACTCTGTTTTGTCCCCCTTTTTGAAGAGAGGCACAATCACCCCAGTTTGCCAATCGCCAGGCGTCTCACCGCGTTCCCAAGCCACCTTAATGACACGATAGAGCCATAAAACTCCCTCTTTACCCATAGCCTTAAGCATTTCTGGCCGGATTTCATCCACACCGGCGGATTTGCCAACTTTTAGCGATTCAATCGTCAAAATGACTTCCTCCACCGTTGGACTATTCTCCGCCCTACTCAAGACTACAGGTCTGTCACCCTCAGTGCCCTGTTCGGGATTGAGCAGCTCCGAAAAGTGCTCGCTGCATCTGCGCAAGATGTCCACCTCATTGGAAAGTAACACGCCATCTTTGGATTAGACTCCTTCGATGGTGTTGAATTTCCTTCCTCTGAGCCGGCGAATGGTTTGCCAGAACACCTTTTTCGCAGATCTATGGTCGCTTTCCAACTACTCACCGAACTCCTTCCAAGTCTGCTCTTTAGCTGCTCGCACAGCCAATTTGCAAGTTCTTCACGCCTCAGTGTACCGGTCATGAGAATCAGAGTTCCCCAAGAGAATCCAGTCTCCTATATTCTTCTTCTCTCTGATGGCTTCTTGAACCCCAAACATCACGCGCAGAAGCACTGTTGAAAACAGTCGCCATTCGTCCTCTACATGCGATGGAACAGTTGGAATTTGCTCAAACCCTTCGGATATGCGCCGTGTCAAATGTTGCTGTTCTGTAGTTTCTCCCTCCGTATGCGTGTAACCACTCTTGGTTTCCGCCTTGGCAGAAGAGGTACTTTATCAGTAAGATACAGCGTACACAACACCAGATGATGATCAGTTGACAGTTTGGAATTTATCATGAAAAAAAAAATGTATTTTGAAATTTATTGAGAATAGTAGACTTTGCGTTTCGCGTTACTTTAAAGTTTTCGATAAGCAAGAAAGTCGATTTTCAGTGGCCTTAATTTGTAAAAATTAATTTTAAAGGAAGATAAGTGAAGTTGTTTTATAAAAATGTCATGGTAAGTACTAACAATTAATAAAAATGTATGTTTAACACCATTTTTTTGTTAAATGTGGAACCACAAGAGAAATTAATTAAACCTTTAGTTGTGTAAGGAAGATTTATAATTTATTATTTGTACTATGTATGTATGCTAACAACTGAAGTGTTGCCTGAGCGAGAGACAGAAAAAGAATAACAGAAAAACAGAATGAAAAAGGAAACGAACAAAAATGAAATGAAATGAAATGAAAGAAATGAAAATGAAATGTCTCGCAACATGTATAGTATGTTGCACATCTGCCGCAACATTCCGCCCACCTTGGAACGAATTGCATAATTTGTTCAAAAATAAATATGCGGTATGTGTAAGTTGAGAATATTCATCGTTGACCGTCATCGAGTCGAGTGAGCATGCCATCAGCTGTTTTTAAGGAAACCACTCGAATTTTGCCCTGTTCTCCAGGAAAAATTCTGGTTATTCTTCCCGTTTTCCATTTAGCTGGAGGAAGCAGTTCGTCCCGAATCCCGAAAAGTCTCCAATTCGAAAATTTGGACTGGATCGGGTACACTTGGCACGCTGTTGAAGTTGAACGATGTACTCTGTACTCCATCTTTTCCAAAAATATTGTTTTAGGTTCGTTCACTATACTTCCCTTGAAGTCGGCTATATAGGGTTCGGGTATCGTTTTCATAGGTTCCCCAATTAAAAAATGGCCAGGAGTTAGTGGCGCGAGATCATTTACATCAGTAGATATTGAGCAAAGGGGACTAGAATTAAGACAAGCCTCGATTTCCGCTAAGAGCGTTGTGAACTCCTCATATGTTAAAAGGAGCTCTCCGAGAGTACGACGAAGATGAAACTTTACGCGTTTGACAGCACCTTCCCAATAGCCTCCCATGTGTGGAGCAGCTGGAGGATTAAAATGCCAAACAGTCCCATCATTAGACAGATGTCTTCTTAGTTCTTCGTTCTTGATCGCAGCTGTTAGCATTGCCCTGAGTTCCTTTTCAGCCCCAAAAAATTGATACCGTTGTCGTTACATAGCTCCCCACAATGACCTCGACGAGAAACAAAACGCTTGAAGGCAGCGATGAACGATGCGGTCGATAGATCACTTGAAAGCTCCAGATGTGTTGCACCAGTGGACATACAAATAAACACAGCTACATACATATATATCCTTTATAAGATTTCGAGCCACGTTCCTTTGATAAGTGCAATCTCACTGGCCCTGTGGGCGCCGTGGCGTAGTGGGTAGGTGCGTCAACTCCTAAGCTCGAGGTCGTCGGTTCAAATTTTGAAAAAAACGTCAAAAATTTTTTTCACGGCTCCACCTCTTTCGATTCACTGACAATGCTCAAAGAGTATAACTGTCTAGAAAAAGTTTCTCAATCTCGCCGTTCGAAGTCGGCATTAAACTGTAGGTCCCCTCCACTCGTGAGAGAACAATAGCACGCACAACACGAGTGGTTGCTGAGAAGCTAGGCCCAGGTCCACCTCGGACTGTAGTGCCGCCATTATTATTATTATAGGTGTATGCTCAATTTTGTGAGGTATTGTATGTAAGCCGACCAAGACAAAAAGGAGGAATATGTCCACCGATCGAAAGTGATCGATGAAGGAGCTTCCACTTTCAACTCCCGGAACTGCTGGAGTAGCCTGCTCGCAACTTCAACATCTGAGCTACAGAACAACCACTTTTTTATATATTTTTTTTACAGACTATTTATTAAATTCAGTAGTAATTCATTCATAGTTTGGAAAAAGAAAGATAAATTTGAATACATTCTGTTGCCATAATATGACTAGTGGCGGACGCATGCACATAAATTTATCTACTAAAACGGAGAAGCTGCTCAGCGCTCTGTGCGACATCTCGGCTGTAGTTATTGAATTGAATTGAAGAGAATGGAGAGTGACTATATAGTCACATAGCACTGCGACCACTATAGATCTATCTCATCTCATCTCATCTCATTTTCAGTGACCCGCATGTTCCACTTAAGGGGTCGCGGGGGCAATGCATGCACGAGAGATCTCCAGGCCACTCGATCCTCCGCCATCGACTTTAACTCATCAGGAGCTATGCCCAAGCGCAACCAGGCGAGTGTTTGGACTTGGTCCAACCATCTCATCCTAGGTCTGCCAAGCGGTCGCCTACTTGATGGAATCGCATTCAAGGCACGCCTCGGAAGTCGTGATGATGGGGACATTCGTGCCACGTGACCAAACCAACGAAGTACAGTCCTTTCCGTTAGAAGAAGCAGCTGCCCAACATCGAGTTCCTCGCACACTGTCGTGTTTCTCACCCTATCCCGGCGAGTAATTCCCACAACAGCACGAAGAAATCTCATCTCGGCAGCTTGTATTCGCGATCTTACTCTTTCGGTCATTACCCAAATTTTATGACCATAGGTGAGAGTTGGAAAAAATACTGCGTTAAAAACCGCTAACTTGGCTTTGACACCAAGCTCGGCCTTCCTGATTACAGATCGACCAAGCTGTTTCAAAATTGACCCAGCTTGACCAATCCTACAGGAAAGCTCAGTATTATTCCTCCCATCACTCGTGAAGAAGACCCCGTGATACTTGAACTTCTCCACCTGTTTCAATGGGACTCCACTAACATGCAGAGTGCATTGAACAGGGGTTCTGAAAATAACCATAACCTCGGATTTGTCCACGTTAACCCTCATCCCAGCATCAGCACATACGGCCACAAACCTATCTAGCGCGCGCTGGAGTTCTATCTGGGAGGATGTGAGGATGACTACTCGTAAGTCATCTGCAAAAAGAAGATGACTTACCCTCAACTCTCCCAATGCGAAACATTCCTCGCCTCGACTGCGCTGTAACATCCAGTCCATATATATAATGAAAAGATCTATTATGCCCCATTTTGTTTCTCTAGGGCTTCAGAGTTACCTTGAGAAATTTTATGATCTCTTTGGATGGAATATCCTGGTAGTCTGTTGGTTAGTCTTGTTAAGGTAGCCCTAAACGACGAACATGGTCGTTTGCGTTATCCCCTACACCGCGAACACATTTGGCGAACATTCACTTCTTTCACAATTTTAGGTTTGCTCGCGAACATGGCCCAAAAAGGCGAACATCAAAGCCAATAAACACGACAAAATCGAAACTTTTCACCAACAGCGAGCGGCTCGCGAACCAGTCCATACACCACGATGTACAGAATACAAGGTATGATATTTATCAAATTCGCGTGACGTCACACATAGCAGGGCAACTTCACATTGAATTCAAATTGTATGGAGAAACTTTCTGTAGCATTAATTAAATGAAAAACGATAGTTATAGTATAAATAATAGAAATGATTTTTGTTATTATTGGTGTTACAACCAAATACTGCACAGTTTGCCATTTTTTAATCAAACTTTTCACAAATTTCACAAAATTAGTCACAAATGTTTTCACAACACTGTTCAAATTGTTCGCGGCAAAACATATGTCATGATACGCATGACGTCACACGCAGCACAATTCAAAAAAATAAGTGACAGGAACATAATACCTTGTATTCTGTATTCTGTATATCGTGTCCATACACGACGAAAATGCGGCGAGCACGAGCAGGTTCGTCGTTTAGGGCTACCTTTAGCGTGAATCAGAAATCATATAGTAAAGAGATATCCAACTTCGCCCAGAATTACCCTTGTCCGTGGTACAATTTGTGACGTTTATCCCCGGAATTTTAAGCGAAACTGTGTTTTTGCTTGGGATTTACGCATACTATCACAAAATTTATGGATATTCATGGATACACCACGAAAAGAGCGGAAAATTCGTGGATTTGCCCACGATTGAAATCATTCAGGGATAAGTTTCGCAATGTTTGCCAAATGTAAATAATGTGACGATTAGTATTGTTTAAGGAAATCTGTTTAAAATGCTAATATGAATCAAGTTTCATGATAAATTGGAAATATAATGCAAGAAAATAAAATTCTTTAATTATTTCACGTGGGAATTATTACTTTCAAAGAAATCTGAAAATCAAAAAGCATTAATATTCTTATTAAATTTGTATTAACCAAATGAATATCTTTTAGGTTAGGCAAACCGTTTCAAAATACGCGACTTTTCTACGCAATTACAGGCACAGAAATCTAAAACTTCAAATATCAATAAAATATATGCATATTTCTTACATTCTTTATCCCATTTATATAACCTGAGTTGTTCTACTATTATCGGTTAAATTCAATATATGTGTATATACAATACACGTCCATTAAACCTCTCTTCATTTACCTATTTCATAATTTTAAAATAATATATTCAAATAATAACGGATATTCAGTTTGTAATAAATAAAAACATTGCAATAGCTCATGTGAATGCACCCTCTGCACTTATTTTCGTGTTGAAAACATGAATTTGAAATAACGTTCAAGTAACAAACAGTTTTTCAAATAAGTGGCGTAGTTCACCTCATTTGTTTGAATGGGTATGGTTATCAGCTGATTTGAGCAGATCACATAGATTCACAGACACGGTATGAAAAATCACATAGCAAGAGAGGTAGAAGTTGGATATCTCTTTACTATATGATTTCTGGCGTGAATCTGCTGGTTATTTTACATCAGAAATCAACTACAGAGAGATACTCAACTCTCGAGCTTTTTTCGTCTCGCCTATCACCGTCCATTTCCAATATTTTTCCAGATTTTCCAATATTTTCGTTAAACTCACGCATACTGCCTTATTTTTACGCACACTGCCAAAATTTTACGCACACTTCCACAGAGTTTAACGAACTCCCGTTATCCTTGAACATTTGCCCACGAAAATGGCGGACATTTGCCCACGATAGTGTCATTTTTTGTCGAATTTGCCCACTACTGGAATAATGCACTGGTTGTGTTCATGAGGCCGATCATTTTTCAAATATTAAAAAAACGTTGGATATTGTTGTAAAAATTTTGCTTAATATATTGATATTAAAAATTGTATATGTTGTATATTTAATTGTGTAAGATGATATTTCATAATTATCACTCCGTATTTATTCACATTTACACTGCATTGTTGTATATAAATGACAAAATTAATTCTTCAAATAAAAAAAAAACACGATTGCAGAAGTACAAATAAATTAAAAAAACAAGTTGTATACATAACTGCATATACTTATATAGATTCATGCATATTCAATTTCATCCGTAGTTATTTGTGAATATAGCCTTTGAATTCCTAAACAAAGGAAAATGTGCAAATGTTGGAAATACAATATTTTTTAAGGATGTTATGAAAGATGAATGCATTATTACGAACAAATAATAAAATTAAATTAAATACAAAAATCAGTGGAGTTCAAAAACTAAAAAAAAACTGTTCTGAACTTCAATATTAACGTTTTACAAAGGAAAATGTTGAAAAAACAAGAGTTTTTTACTTAAATTTGAAGATCACAAGGAGAAACTTCGGTCATTTCAGTATTTCAATGATGAATTTAAATTTCATTGACTATTTTATTTGATTCTCAGGCTCAACGTCAATAAGTACTCTTATACATTTTCTCTTATCACTCTGATTGTTTCATTATTTCCAATGAAATTGAAATAAATAAAAAATATATCAAACCTATGTTCCATATATTTCATAAAATAATAATTTAAAGTTTAATTTAAAAATATCGTAAATCATTGATAACCAATAATTAATTGCTTCCAATAGTCCTTCCAGTCGCAATTATTCATGTAAAATGAGTGCTCCTACTGAACACTAACATTTTCGTTTAACTTCCCCTTCTTTTCGTGGTGAACGTATTGCAAAGGATTTGTGATAGCGTTTGGAAAAAAAGGAGAGTGGGGGTATGGCCAACCCCCTGATAGATTTCTTCCCATATGTATGTAGATAAGGAATGCATGTTTTGTATGAATTTGTTCGGAGGGGAAGTCAATCAGCTGTTCAAAACAAATCACACGTATTCACGGATACTGTACGAAAAATTGTTATAAAAAGCGCTGTCAGATGACGTCATGAGGGTAGAAGGGAAAGAGTTGAGTATCTCTATGTAGCTGATTTCTGTTTTACATCTGCTTGGTGTCACATTTGGACACTCGTCTTATAGGTGTTCCATGGTCTCCTTTGATTGCCCATAGTTTCTGCGGTTTTGTGTGCTGCTGTGGCCCATTTGATAGCTAGCTGTAGTTATAATTCGATACATATGCATATAATTAGGTTAGTAAGAAAAAAATGGCGCTACAATCCGAGGTGGGCCTAGCTTCTCAGCAACCACTCGTGTTGTGCGTGCTATTTGTTCTCTCACAAGTGGTTTAGAATATATTTAAATTCGTTTTTCCATGATTTTTTTTCAGAAAATCTGAGGTACGTACCTTTTTGGAACTCCACGTCTAAATTTCTGCATTTGAAAGTGAATAAGAATCAGCTATGTGTTGTTATTAGCCTCACTCTTTTAGAAGCATTTTCCATAAAAAACGGGTTAAATAAATGAAAGGATTTAAGCACATTTATAGTTATTTAAAACTGTTTATTTTTCACATAAAATCATCCTTAAAAAATTCTTTCACGGTCACTTGCAACATGTATCTTTTGGTGCTGCACGAACATTTGCATTCCTGAGAACACTCACAGCCATTACCACATTTAGGAGTTGTACACTGGCTGTTAATTAATGAATTTCTTTTATTCATGTAATAATAATAATTGCTTAAATTTAAATACACATTAAATATATTACGCATATTTGAATTATAAACCAAGACACTACCTTATCATGTGTATATCATACGGAATTCCTTACTCAATGCATTAATAACTATGTACTAAAAAACTATGTGTCAAATAATATTAAAATTACACTCATTCTTATTTTGATTACCAACCAGTTGAGATCGTGAAAAATACATTCTTTAAGTTTTATAACGTAATACGAATTTTATTTGATGTGGTAAGATTAATTTCGTCTCTAGTTAATTTAAACGTTACAATTCACTGGCAATCTAAAGAATTCACAACAGCCTTTAGGTAAGAAATATTATTTAAGAAAGTGTTTGCTAACCTTTGGAACAATTCTTGCAGGGCATCTTGACGTAAATATAATTTTCCTGGAGTATTCTGCTTGCTTACTGCATATGCTATCCAACTTAATAATGATTAGCGTCCAGAGATAGTTTAATTTGTGTGTGTGAGTGTTTTAAAGGAACTGTTCAGCTTCCAGCACTGTAGTGAAGTGTGCACTTCCACACAGCGAGGCGTTGTCCCTTAAATTTGCACTCTTCGCCAGCCGTTGATGCATTTCAGTTTTTTTTTTCTCCACCGATTTTGCACTCGATTTGAACAGATAAAGTACAGTGCGCACAGTAAGTGGAAAAATTATCTATACTGCGTCGTGCGGCCCTCAAGAGGGCGCATGAATTCTTGTTTCTTGTCGTAGGTCGACGTTAACATTGTTGTTATCTTGGGTAATGAATAACTTCTATGCTTCAGATAAAAACTGTCAGACTAAGAAGCAATTGTGCAAACATTTTTATCTGTTGTATGTGTTTTGCTTCAGGGGAAGTCACGATCAAGATCTTACTTAATCAATTCACTGAATCATAATTCTTTTCTTCACGTCATAAACTTGTTTTCAATGCAAGCAGTTTGTTTGAGTTAATGTCGGGTTTCCCAAAAAGGACTTAACAATTTTTTTTAAATAAAACGCAAACCATTTGAGATATCTCGAGAAAAAGTGAATTATCTCGAAGTACACTCAAAGCATTTACAGTGTTCCATAAAAGTTTGCGTACGCCTGTAAAAGAAATCGAAAAATATTAAAATAATATGAAAAATAATCATTATATCATATTACACTCAAAACCACTTATAACGCCATCGGTTACAACGACCAAATTCTTTGGTCCCGCCTGAGCTCCATTATATGTGATCCAATAGCATAAGAAATCGTTTATAACGACATATCGCTTACAACGACCAAATTCGTCAGTCCCTTGAAGGTCATTATAACCGATTTTAACCATACTTTCAGAGTCAATATTTAGAATAATATCCTTTCATCCTAATTATTTGTTTAAGACGTTATGATTAATTGCCACCAACTTTTCAGTGAAAGAAATGCTTATGTTATTCCATTCGAATAACAAAGCTTCTTTCAACCGTGCTCTTTTATTAATATTGCGGGCGCGGATCTTCCTTTCTGAAAATCCCTCACGTGCTCAATAGGATTGATATCTGGGCTCTGTGGTGGAGTTTTTAGCGTGTTAAATAAAAGCCACATACGCGCATTATGTGGGGTATGTTTGAGGTCGTTATCGTGCTGAGGTCGTTATTTCTTTGATGTAGCCAGCATTTCAGCACTTGATCTTAAATTTATTTTTAGGATATCAATATAAGTGAACTGGTTCATAAAATTTCTCGCGCAAAAGAGCCATTGTTTCGTTGGCTGTGTGGCAAGTGGCAACAACCTGTTGGAAGCACATGTCGTACAGATCCATATCCTCAATTTCTGGCCACAAGAAGTTCGACATCATCTCGCGATAGCGAACACCATTCACGGTAACTGCTTGGTCGACCACATTTTAGAAAAAGTACGGCCCGATGACGATGACGCCACAGAACGAACTGGGCGAGCATGCACAGGTGTTTTCACGTTTCCTACAGACCCGGTTTGCTAAAATTTGCGCACAATACTATTGATTGTGGACACATTTGGTCGGTTATGTTGACCAAAAGAATCACGAAGTGCAGGAAATGCCTTTTGATTTGAACGCGCATTTTCGTAAAAGGCTTCAACAATCTTAACGCGCTGCTCAATAGTGTACCTCTCCATGGTTGAATTTGTCAAAGACTGAAACAAAGATATGTCGAATTTTTCTAAAAATTCTGGTATGGGAAGAGTTTTGCAGCAATGCCAATTAATCGTGTGGGATGAATGGCACATAAGAGATGGGTGGAAGCTTTGAATAGGACTTTGAAAGATTTACGTAATAATCAAGAAATATTTGGTGGCGCTTTGATATTATTGACTCGTGATTTCTGTCAAACACTGCCAGTGATTCCCCGTTCAACTCTAGCAGATGAATTCAAGACATTTTTACAGTCATTTAATTTACGGAGGAATGTACAAACACTCACATAAACAACAAATTTGAGAGTACAATTACAAAATGACCCATCGGCTGACGAATTTTCAAGGCACTGCCGATACGAATTGTACAAATTCCTATTGAATCACTTTGCCAGTTAATTTTTGTAGTTTCGTACAAGCAAAACAACAATTGGTTTCAAGTGTTTTTCCAAACATTGCGCAAAATTATCGAAATTACAATTAGTTAGCTAAAAGAGCAATACTGAAATACCAAAAATTAGGACGTAGGTCAATTGAATGCGGATATTTTAAGTGATTTGCCTGGTGAGATTGTAACGTATCAATCAGTGGATACGGTCTCAAATCAAAATGGTGCTGTTAATTATCCGACGGAATTCTTGAATTCCTTGGATTTGCCTCAACTGCCGCATCATCGTTTACAATTGTAAGTTGATGCACCCATTACTCTTCTTCGGAGTTTAAATCAGCCTCGATTATGCAACAGAACAAGTTTAGCAGTCAAAATGGTCATAAATAATCTTATTGAAGCAACGATTTTAAAAGGAAAATTTAAAGTTGAAGATGTATTGATTCCGCGTATTCCAATGATTCTGCCAGATTTACCTTTTGACTTTAAAAGATTGCAATTTTCAATACGTCTTGCGTTTGCTATGACAATAAACAAGGTACAAGGACAATAGTTGGAATTGTGCGGAATTGACTATAGAATATCCATGCTTCTCCCACAGACAATTATATGTATCATGCCCACGTGTAGGCAAGCCATCAGTTCTGTTTATGTATACCACAAGTCCGGGAAAAACCAAACATTTTGTAGGCTCTTCGATAGTTTAAGTAAAAACATAGCATAAGATAAAAATAAGAGGAAATAAATTAAATATATTGTAATTAAAACCGAGTGTGTATTTTTATTCACGCCTAAGATGGCTAGGCCATGTAGAGCGTATGGACAACTTAGCTCCGGCCCGAAGAGTCTTCGACTCTGAGCCTGTGGGACAACGCAACAGAGGACGTCCACGAACAAGGTGGCGCACACAAGTCGCGGGGGACCTCTGCCGGCTTGGTGTGCGAAACTGGAGACAGCTGGCGAAAGATCGTGCTGGCTGGAGAGGCATGTTGAGTGAGGCCCAGGTCCACCTCGGACTGTAGCGCCCTAAGAAGAAGAAGAAAGTGTATTTTTATTCTTATATTAATATGATATGTCCGCTAGTATTATAACAAATAATTTAAGTTGTTGCACCTGTGGTGAACCAAATTAATACCTGTATTGAGAACAAACAGATTCTCAATTTTAATTGATGAGAGTACAGATATACTCGTATGTATGCAACAAGGAAAAACTATGTTATTCGGCGAAATTCGTCGATCCATCTAAAGGGAAAATAATGACAAAATTGTTGGAGTTGATCAATTTAAATGGAAGTGATTGCATTGCAGCGCAGAGGCTCTGTTTCATGCTTTTGATGAAATGACATCGAAGGAGATACCTCTTAACAAAATTACTGGTGTCGCATGTGACAATGCCTCGGTAATGGTTGGTAAGAAAAATTATTTTATTTCTAAGTTAAGCCAATGTTGTCCAAAATTAATATTAATGAGCCATGCTTGCAAGGAAATTCCTAAAGGGTGTGAAGAGTTACTGAGGGGACCAGCTGATATTACCATTTTCATTGACAATCAGGCGGCCATGAAAGCTATATCCGCAATAGAAGTCAAGTCCAAGCTAGTCGCAAGCTGTCGCGAAGATCTAAAGGCTCTTGGCTCACAGCACTCGATCAATCTGTGCTGGGTCCCAGGACATAGGGACATAGCCGGCAATGAGATAGCTGATGACCTTGCCAGAACAGGGTCAGTGACCGACGTGTCACAAGCAATTCAAGGTATTAAACCGCCACTCTCAGGGTTGAGGAATAAGGTGGATACTATGATCATTGAAATGGCAAACAGTAGATGGCGCGGTCTGTCTACATGTGCGACTACTAAAGCATTATGGCCCAGATACGACCCAGCAAAAACCGACAAACAGTTGCTAACGATGGTGGTTGGAGCTCTCACTGGCCATAATCATCTTAGAAACCATACCATGAAAATGGGACTCTCCAACGACAACATTTGTAGAGGCTGTGGTGACGAGGAGGAACGTGAGGATACTACTCACTACCTCTGTCACTGCCCTAGTCTTTTGTCAGTTGCGTCATAGAACAATGGGAGAATTCTTCTTCCAAGACTTACATGAAATCTTAAGTATACCTCTTAGATCTCTTTACAGGTTTATAAGGAAATCGGGATGGCTCCGGGGCAACGAAGGACCATGAGTGCGACAAGGGTTAAAAAGGGGACACTATCCTCCAATTGGGCATCACAATGGGTCCCTAAGGACCTAAGTGAGACGTGGCCTAAGCCCGTCTACCCACATACCTACCTACCTACTGAGGGGGATATCTTCCTATATGTCCGAAAGTGCGAAAAGCTGTGCAATTTTAGTTGAATTCCAGATCCATTTTGGGGTGGAATGCAAAAAAATGCTTAAACCGTCAAGTACTCGCTGCTTAAGTTTACATTTTTGTATTAGAAAATTGGGATGTACTGCGAAGTTTTTTTTAGATTCGCATCTTTTAAAGACAAAAGAAGAAGGCTGATTTTATTCTCGAGGAATTGGAGAAAGAAAGCAATAGAGCATATTTCACCCTTTGAAATAAGCCTTGAACTACATGAATCAGTTCAATGCACTTTTTCAAAGCAGCAACATTTTAATTCAGTATATTGTTCAAGAAAGTCAGAACTTATTGCTAAGAATGGCTAGGAATATTTTTAAGCCTTCTTTCTTTTCAATGCCATTTGAGTCGCAATTAAATATAATGGGAGACTTGCATCTAATAAGAGAATATGTTATATCATTAGAAGATATATTTGTCGGTTTAGAATGTGAAAATATAATCAAAATTGTAAGTATTACTGAAAAGAACGAAGTAAAAAAATTCTGAAAATTTCTATAAAATTACATAGAAATGATAAAACGACTGTCTTTACCATCAACAGACAAATGCATTAATAATAATAATAATAATAATTTAATAATGGCAGCACTACAGTCCGAGGTGGACCTGGGCCTAGCTTCTCAGCAACCACTCGTGCTGTGCATGCTATTGTTCTCTCACGAGTGGAGTAGACCTACAGTTTAATGCCGACTCCGAACGGCGAGATTGAGAAGCTTTTTCTAGACAGTTATACTCTTTGAGCATTGTCAGTGACTCGAAAGTGGTGGAGCCGTGAACAGTTTTTTTTTTTTGAAAAATTGTTTGTCTGAACTTGGATTTGAACCTAGATTGTGAAAGTCTAGTGCGTATGGGTCGACGCACAAACCCACGCGGCCACCGCGCCCAAAATTTGTTTTTATCTCTACATAATACCCCATTGTGACTTACTTAAGCCCATGACTGTTTCTATGATAAAGTACATTTGTTTTGAAGTGGTGATTTCACTTCAATTTCACACACTGGAGAAAGTGTAGAAAATTCCACTCCAAAATACTGGCAGCACTGCCCCCAGTCTTAGATAATCTATCTGCACGAAAAACACTATAATAAACATCAAAGATATCTGCTGAATTAATTTGAGAATGCTGCCAGATCTCGGTTAATGCAATCATATCAAATTCATGGAGCGAAGATGAGAGAAACAGTTCATTTGTTTATACAGAGAGAGAATTCTCACAACAATGACTTGCTTGCTTTGTAGTTTCTCTTTTCCATGTTGAATCTCTTCGAAGCAATTTTAAAAGGGCACGTTGCATGTACATAGATTGTACAACCAATTTAAAATTAATAGGCGACAAATAGAAAAGTTTGGGCAATTTTGCTGTCGCCATTAGAAAAAATACAAGAAACTCTCGACGGCAAAAGAGATTTCTCTCTTTCTCTAAAGAGAAACTAGTAAACACATACATCAGGCCATTTTGAGTTTTTTTTTTCAAGAAAAGCTCATTTGTTAGACGTTTCACAAAACTTTCTTGTTCTTCATATTCTCAATTGCTTAGCTTTCTGGAGTTTGTGTTATTTTGGCATTGTTTTCATTTAGTTATCGCTCGACAAGCAACCAGTAAACTCCGATTTATCTCTAAACTTGATTTTAAACTTTTTATTAGGTGTTCAATATAATTGTAGTTTTCCCGCTGTATACAGTTCCAATTTATTTTGTTGTGCTTCCCTACCATTACTCACCTCCGGAAATAATTTTATTGCGTAATACAGAATCGTGCGGTGGTTTACCCGGCCGGCCAACGGAATCAATGATGCAAGCTTACGCTGACGAAGTAGTGAGTAGTAAGGTGTTTATTTGTTGTGTGAAATGTTGTCCCAGGATTAGTTGAAGTTATTAACATGCCTCATTTCAGGAGATCGTTGCTAAGAACCGTCTAAAAGCTCCGAACGATCTCCGGCAGAAAGGAATTGTTAGTATTCCTCACATACGAATGTATGAACTGAGGGGGAATCCCCAATAATATAATCACGTAGAGCTTCTTCTTCGTAGAGAATCGTCTGAAAGCTCCGAACGATCTCCGGCAGAAAGGAATTGTTAGTATTCCTCACATACGTAGATGTGATAATCACGTAGAGCTTCTTCTTCGTAGAGAATCGTCTGAAAGCTCCGAACAATCTCCGGCAGAAAGGAATTGTTAGTATTCCTCACATACGAATGTATGAACTGAGGGGGAATCCCCAATAATATAATCACGTAGAGCTTCTTCTTCGTAGAGAATCGTCTAAAAGCTCCGAACGATCTCCGGCAGAAAGGAATTGTTAGTATTCCTCACATACGAATGTATGAACTGAGGGGGAATCCCCAATAATATAATCACGTAGAGCTTCTTCTTCGTAGAGAATCGTCTGAAAGCTCCGAACAATCTCCGGCAGAAAGGAATTGTTAGTATTCCTCATATACGAATGTATGAACTGAGGGGGAATCCCCAATAATATAATCACGTAGAGCTTCTTCTTCTTCTTCTTCTTCTTAGGGCGCTACAGTCCGAGGTGGACCTGGGCCTCACCCAACATGCCTCTCCTGCCAGCACGATCTTTCGCCAGCTGTCTCCAATTTCGCACACCAAGCCGACCGAGGTCCCCCTCGACTTGTGTGCGTCACCTTGTACGTGGACGTCCTCTGTTGCGTTGTCCCACAGGCTCAGAGTCGAAGACTCTTCGGGCCAAAACTAAGTTGTCCATACGCTCTACATGGCCTAGCCATCTTAGGCGTTGGATCCGTAGACGCCTGGCTAGACTCATGTCGCTCTACAGCCCATACAGTTCGTGGTTGAACCTTCTCCTCCAAATGCCATCAACGCAAACAGGACCAAAGATCACGCGCAGAACTTTTCTCTCGAAAAGACCAAGACACTGTTCATCTGCTTGGGATATTGTCCATGCCTCTGCGCCGTAAAGCAGGACTGGGATGATCAAGGTCTTATACAAAGTCAACTTGGTCTTCCGAGAGAGGGCTCTACTACTCAATTACCTTTTGAGCCCAAAAAAACAGCGGTGAGCAAGATTTATTCTGCGATTGATCTCGGCACTGATGTTGTTTGTATTATTTACCACGGAGCCACGGTTGACGACTTAACTACGTCAAAGTCATAGCTGCCTATACCCAAAACTAGACATGGCGCTATATAGCTCGTCTCTAAGCACGCTGTCATATGTGGCCTTGAAGTCGACAAATAGGTGGTGTGTGTCGATTTGCATTCCTTGGGTCTTCTCCAGGATCTGCCGCAGTGTGAAGATTTCGTCTATGGTGCACTTCCCCAGCCTGAAACCACACTGATAAGGACCTATCAGTTTGTTCACAAATGGTTTCAGGCGTTCACACAAAACGGCAGAGAAGATTTTGTAGGCGATGTTAAGGAGACTTATCCCTCGATAGTTGGCGCAGTCAAAGGGGTCTCTTTTCTTGTCGATCGGGCAAACGATACTGAGATTCCACTCATCAGGCTTGCTTTCCTCCGACCATATCTTACAGATGAGCTGGTGCATGCGCTCTACCAGATCACCTCCAGCTGCTTTAAACATTTCGGCGGGCGGACTATCTGCACCAGCAGCTTTATTAGACTTCAGTCTCGATATCACTATCTTGAGTTCGTCTAGGTCGGGGGGACGGTATTCTCTTCTATCATCGTCCGTTGTGTTGAGTGGAACATTCTTGTCGATCGGGCAAACGATACTGAGATTCCACTCATCAGGCTTGCTTTCCTCCGACCATATCTTACAGATGAGCTGGTGCATGCGCTCTACCAGATCACCTCCAGCTGCTTTAAACATTTCGGCGGGCGGACTATCTGCACCAGCAGCTTTATTAGACTTCAGTCTCGATATCACTATCTTGACTTCGTCTAGGTCGGGGGGTTGTGTTGAGTGGAACATTCTGCCTGACAGCGGTATTTGTGTCCTCATCGCCGTTCAACAGTCTGCAGAAATGATTTTTCCAAATTCTCAGTATCGACTGCGAATCTACTACTAGTTGTCCATTCTTGTCCGAACTTCATACCCGTTTGACAAAAGTTTTATCCTTTGGTAAAACTTTCGGACATCATTCCTGCCATAACACCTCTCCATCTCCTCGATCGCGCGCTTCTCGTGCTCTTTCTTTTTCTTCCTGAGAAGCCGGTTCTCTTCCCTTCTTCTCTGTTCGTAGAGCTCACGAACAGCTCTCGTAGTTCGATGCAGCGTTGCCCGGTAGGCTTCTTGTTTTGCTGCATGTGCCTGCCTGCACTCGTTGTCAAACCAGGGGTTTTTCCTAGGTGGTGTTTTAAAACCCAGCACATCAGTAGCGGCTTCTCTGATGGCTTTTTGACAACGTTTCCATTCTTCGCCTATTGTTAGTGCAGGCGACGTCGAACTTTCGGAGAGTTTCAGGGAGACTCGATCGGCAATGTTCCTGGCAGTCTGTTGCGATTGTAGCTTTTCGACGTCAAACCGTGGTTGTCTTCCTCGACTCCGTTGTTCTCTCGATATCCGTGTCCTTACCTAAGCTACAAAAAGGAAATGGTCCGAGTCGATGTTGGCGCCTCGGAACGTTCGGACATCAAGAATACTGGAGGAGTGTCTGACGTCGATCGCAACGTGATCAATCTGGTTGACGGTTGAATGATCAGGGGACCGCCAGGTCCCTTTATGGATGTTGAGATGTGGGAACCGCGGGCTAGCTACAGAGAGGTTTCGCCCCGTAACAAAGTCCACCAGCCTGAGGCCGTTTTCGGACGTGGTGTCGTGCAGGCTATGTTTACCGATGACTTTATCTTAACTTGGTGTCGTAGCTGGGGCATTGATCGTACATTTTTTCTAAGGTGGTCTGTTCAGGGACCTCACATTCCACGTGCAGAACCAAAAGTCATTGTCCTTATTCCATATCCGAGGACGGATTTACTGTTGACGTGCACTTTTTGTTTTCTGAACTCGTACTTTTCTTACGTGGTGAGGAAGTTAACCCCACGCACAACCTCCAACTGGGAGGACAGGTCCATTTGTTTAGCCCCCGGACAAAGGGGTCCGGAGGGATCCGGTGTCGGTAGACTCTTGCAGGCTGTGAGCGCCGCCGTTGGCCCTAAGATGAGGGCTCATCAGCCCCCATCTCTATTCCAGGGTCCCGACCTTACCATGGAAACAAAGTAAAAACAAAAAAAAAACAACTAGTGCAGTGAAGCGAAGTGTTTCGGTCTCGAGTGCACTCGGTCCGCTCCCCTCTGTCCCTTCCTTCACAAACCACTGTTTCCCCGTTTGATCTAATCATGCGGGCTGGTGCAATGACTGAGAATGCTTAACATCTGACGTAGCGGATTTGGAAGTGCGAATTTTTTTGGTGGAACAACTTAAATTGATGTATGGACATAACACCTACATCGATTTGTTGCCATTGTTGCCGAAGCCAACTCTAAATTTGCACTTCTCACCTCTGCTTACCAAATGCAACGTCGGAGTTGGGTATTTGGTGTTTGTGTTTTGTGTTTTTGGGAAATTTTAGGGTTGACGTGAGCAACGTTCGTGGACTTAAAACGAACCTCTTTGCTGTGTACGTTCACCTCTCCCTTTATAAACCAGCTGTCTTGGCACTAAGTGAAACGCAGGTCGGTGAGGATTCCGATTTATCGGATTTGAACCTGCCTGGATATAACTTAGTGCTCCTTTTCTTCTTTCACCGCGGTCTCGCCCTATATATACGTAGTGATGTAGCTTACCAACTTCAACTACAATACGGCCTCTGTTCCAATCCGGAATTTAATTTTCTGTGGTTAAAAATCCATGTCCAAACCTAGATAGCAATTCAACTTTCAATGAGTTTGATATGCTATCCGATTCCATCACAAGAATTGTATCCCTGTATCCTCACACTGAAATTGCCATTGCGGGCGATTTCAATGTACACAATTCTAATTGGCTTCGACATTCAGGTAAATAATCTGACCCAGCTTGTGAATGAGCCTACACGAATACCTGACATTGCATATCATTCCGCCAACACCTGTTTCTCACCTCTCATCGGGATAAATATTCCATTGACATATTGTCGCCTCTACGCTCGTCTGACCACTGTGTCGTATCAGCTAATTTCTCGTATTCACTCCACACAGTTCGAGAACAAATTCCTAAGAGAACCGTATGGCTATACGAGAAAGCCAATTGGAGCGGCCTTAACGACTTCTTTAGGAATTTGAACTGGTCACTATGTTTCCTCGATAGTGACGTGGATGCCGCTGCTGATACGATCACGAACATCATTCTGCTGGGTATGAGATCCTTCATTCCTCACAGAGTGAAGAGTATCAAACCCAAAGCAAATGCGTGGTATGACTCGAGCTGCAAAGAGGCTATCAGGTTGAGGGAGTTGAGTTTCCGGACTTACAAATCCAACCCTACTGAGGAAAACCGGAAAAAGTTTGAACGGGCCAGAAATGACTGCAATGCACTAATAAGACGTGTGAAATTCTCATATGACCAAAAGTTGAGGCAAAAAGTGCTACAATGTCCCAAGGGCAGCAAAAGCTTTTGGTCATTTGTTAAAAATATAAGGAATTCAGCCTCATCTTCAATTCCTAGGCACATTTGCAATGACATTCCAGCTGTCAGCTCTTTAACAAGGCCAATCTGCTTGCTGCGCATTTTGCGGCCAGCTCAACGCTGCCAGATTCGACTTTGTCTCCGCCTGTACTTGAGAGCGTCGATTATACCATGAGACAAATCCATTTCCGCACTCATACAGTTGCAAGAGCACTAAAGGATCTCAACGTGCATAAGTCCGCTGGCCCGGATGGTATCCCCCCGATACTTCTGAAGAGGTGTTCTTCTGTGCTGGCAAAACCACTGTGTAAGCTTTTTCATCTGTCCTATTCTTTTGGTCTCTTTCCGAGTGGATGGAAAACAGCATTTGTCCAGCCCGTCCCTAAAAAGGGCAAATCTTCGTCACCCTCCTCCTACCGACCCATAGCACTAACGTCCCTTCTTTCCAAGGTCATGGAAACGCTGATAAACCGTCAGCTTATGAAATATCTTGAATAGCGGAAGCTTCTTAATGACCGGCAGTATGGTTTCCGCGGCAACAGGTCCACTGGTGATCTGATTGCATATCTCACCGAAAACTGAATCCAATCTTTACACAATGCAGGAGAAAGCAAGATCGTTGCGCTTGATATTTCTAAGGCATTTGAAAGAGTTTGGCATCAAGCTCTTTTGTCGAAAATGCGTGCTTATGGTATCGATAAGTCTCTTCTTCTATGGATTAGAAATTACTTTTCGAACCGTTCAATTCAAGTCGTTTTGGATGGGTTCAAGTCTGATATCCACCAAATTAATGCTGGTGTTCCCCAAGGCTCTGTTTGGTCTCCGACTCTCTTTCTCATTTTTATAAACGATCTCCTGTCTGCTACTTCTAATCCAATTCATTCCTTCGCTGATGACAGTACTCTCAGCTTTTCATATTCGTTCCAAGACTCACGTCCCTGTCCTTCGGCCGTAGAATTGAAGCGGCAGCGTATGTTAAGCACATTAAATTCCGACCTTGACAGCATATTTAATTGGGGTAAAAACAATAGAGTGGAATTTAATGCTGTCTACTGCCACTTAATCGATCCCAAAATAATCAGCCATTATCCCTGAATGGCACTTGCATCGAAGAAACCGAAAAACTTTCCATCTTCGGTATGTGTATCAACTCAACACTTAGTTGGAATAATCACATATTCGAGGTCGCCAAAAATGCTGCGAAATGTCTAGGTTTCCTTAAACGATGCAAGAAATACTTCACCCCCTCTGATTCGGCTTCAATTTACAAGCCAAACTTGAGTATAACGCTCATATCTGGTCTGGTGCTCCCAAGACCTATCTGCACCTGCTAGATAGAATTCAACAGCGAGCGATAAAACTTGTAGGAGATAGTAACATCGCGAAGTCGATAGACTCGCTCGAACATCGCCGTAATGTCTCATCCTTATCACTGTTTTATCGCTATTTTAACAAACGATGCTCAAGTGAGCTAGCCAACTGCATTCCTCCCCTCCATGAATTCCCCCGCAATACTCGTCTCGCCAGGAATGCTCATCAGTTCACCCTCAAGCCAGTTTTCGGACGTACAGTTAAGTTTAGAGAGTCGTTTTTTAGCCGCACCACACGAATATGGAATGCTCTTCCCAGCCCAATATTTCCCACTCACTACAATCTGCAGACATTTAAGACCAATGTGCACAGGTACCTCCTTTCCCTTTCTCCCTCTATACCTTCGGCCCGTGCTGTGTCTTGATTCCGGACACTTAAGGGTAGTCGTAACCTCCCTTACACGCGCAATTTATAAAAAAAAAAAAAGGTAGCTCCTGCTGACGGGAGTTGTGTAAGCCGCTGTTGGCCAATTAGTTGACCAGCTCCTCCGCCGCCATCCTAAAAAGAGTGATGAGCCGTAGTAGACTCACACTCCCCCCTCTCTCGTTTGCAGCCGCGCAGACGTTCCCCGAGGGTTGGTTACCCCTTCTTCTGTCGAGGGTACTCGGCTCCCGGATTTCACCACGGGGAGGTGAGAGTAGTAGTTCGTTAATTGAGGCTAGGTGCAGACGCTTGTGTCTGCATGGTTCGCCTGTTAACGCTTCGAAATCTAATGATGGAAAAATACCCGGTATTTACAGGGTACCCTCTCATAAATATTCACCGGGAGGTGAATCCCATCACTACGTACAGCACATTTTTGTATTGCATATTCTCTACTGAAAACGCGTTCTTTTCCCTTGCTTTATTTCTACACTTGATGGTTCCCAATTTACTTTCAGTATTATGATGTTACATTGAAGGTCGGAGAAAGGACGATACGAGCGCACAAAAATGTGATCTGCTCAAATAGTGAATATTTCCTGGCCATGTTTTCAGGTTTGATATTCCTGCTTTTAATTTCTGATAAAACCACTTACAAATGCTCACATTCTAGGTAATTTTTCCGAGTCAAATCAGGAAGAAATACCGCTGAAAGACATAGATGTCGACAGCCTGGAACTGCTGATCGAGTACATGTACACAAGGAAGTTGAACGTCGATTCTGCAAATGTGAAGAACCTTCTGTTGACAGCATCGTTTCTACAGATATCTGGTGCGGAAGAGTTATGTTGCAAGTTTTTGGAGAACGAATTGAATGAGGACAATTGCTTCGAATATATAATTTTTGCTGGTAAGAAACTACAGATTTAATTGGCGGAGGATAAGAGCAACAAAAATGTATGTTTTAGAAAGGAATTTGATTCAGGATGTGCTGGAGTTGTCACTTAAAACCGCATCTTCTCACTTCAATAAAATCTTTTTCAAAAACGACTTTTTGGACCTCGAAGTTGATGAGGTAATTACAATAAAAGCTAAACTCAATATTGCCCCATTAAAAAAGGAGCTTTGCGGGTAGGGGTTTATAATCCCGCAGAGAACTCGGAATCGTGCAAAAAGACACGAATGTTATGAGAACCGCAATCAGACTTTGTGTCAAAGCCATGGTATCGGTTTAAACTCTATATTTTGTGTTAATTAAGTAAAGAAAAAAGTTGTATTCATCCACAGTTGAAGCAGTTGACAATGAGAGCAAAGGACCTTGGACATGCGGAGGATCTTATTTTGTCGTTCGTAATGCGTTGGATTAATCATTGCCCCGAAAGACGATCGCTTTTCATGGAGGATTTGCTTAAACTCATGACTCCTTCACTCATCTCACCAAACGTGTTGCATTCTTCCGAAGTTGTTAAAACCCCCAATCCAGTCTTCACCGCGTGGGTAGCGCGAAACAGTCCAGTTGATTCCACGAAAGAGATCGACGGCCATATACTTATTTACCCACGTTTTGAAAACCGCAAACATTGGGGGATCAACATGTTCTCCGAAACCGAGCATCGTGAAATTAAATGTCTGCCAGAACAGATTTTTGGTGGAAGTTATGTGTGCCATGGTTACTACATCTACCAACAAGGAGGTTGTGCCAACGATGACGGCGCAGTGACTAAATCGTATGTTTATCACCCGAGCAAGCGCGTGTGGGTTCCATTTGTTCCACTTCTGCAAGGCAGGAGCCATCATCGTAGTTGCGTACTTAATGGAAAGATATACAGTGTTGGCGGTTCGGATCCAGGTGGAAGAGCATTGGCATCAGTTGAGTTCACAGATCTCTACACAGGCCAGAGAGGTTTCTCGGATCCCCTGCCACATGCTAAGGAAAAGCCAGGACTCTGTGTTCATGGTAAAATTACTTTAATATCCCAGTCAAAATCTGAAATTTCTAAATTGAGCGCTTGGTTTGTGTTCTTTCAGAGAATTCAATATATGTCGCTGGGGGGGGGGGGGGATTTTAACAAGTTCTATAAATGTATTCATCGTTTTGATGCAAGAGAAGGTGTGTGGCAACAACTAGCCACATCGCCCTATGATAGGGGGGCAAAATCATGTGCGGTTCTTGGCGAGGATATCTTTACGTCAAATTCATTCGCTTTTCTGCGATATGACATGCGAGCAAAAGATTGGGAATTGATTCCCATTGAAAACCAGAAGTTAGAAAAATGTTTTTCGATTCTTCCCTCCAATCTTACTTTGTCGTTTTTTTGTTTCTTTGTAGATTGTTTCCTGAAGAAATATTCTCTCTCGATAGCAAACTTTTTGGTCTTTTTGATGATGGCGTGTGGAAGTTTATGCCCGTAGAAAGACAGTGGGAGATTAATCGAAGCCTCTACCAGGGTTTTTCACAAGTATCGACAAATCTTCTTTTTCCAAATGTAAACGAAGAAGACGTCCTTTAATCGGAAGGGATAACGTAATACTAAATATAAAATTGATGTAAAATGAAGTACCCTCTTGTCGTCTGCCATGAGGTGCGCACGGGTCGGGAGCTATTTTTCATTTAGGAGTTAATGTTTACCTCATCTCATCTCATTTTCAGTGACCCGCATGTTCCACTAAAGGGGTCGCTGGGCAATGCATGCACGAGAGATCTCCAGGCCATAGACTCTAACTCATCAGGTGCTATGCCCAAGCGCAACCAGGCGAGTGTTTGGACTTGGTCCAACCATCTCGTCCTAGGTCTCCCAAGCGGTCGCATTCAAGTCACGCCTCGGAAGTCGTGATGATGAGGACATTCGTGCCACGTGACCAAACCAACTAAGTACAGCAGCTGCCCAGCATTGAGTTCCTCGCGCACTGTCGTGTTTCTCACCCTATCCCGGCGAGTAATTCCCACAACAACACGAAGAAATCTTATCTCGGCAGCTTATATTTGCGATCTTTTTCTTTCAGTCATTACCCAAATTTCATGGCCATAGGTGAGAGTTGGCCATGGCGTAGTGGGTAGGTGCGTCGACTCCTACGCTCGAGGTCGTCGGTTCGAAACTCGAAAAAAACATCAAACATTTTTTCACGGCTCCACCTATTTCGAGTCACTGACAAAGAACAATAGCACGCACAACACGAGTGGTTGCTGAGAAGCTAGGCCCAGGTCCACCTCGGACTGTAGTGCCGCCATTATTATTATTATTATTAGGTGAGAGTTGGAACAAATACTGCGTTAAAAACCGTTAACTTGGCTTTGACACCAAGCTCGGCCTTCCTGATTACAGATCGACCAAGCTGTTTCAAAATTGACCCAGCTTGACCAATCCTACAGGAAAGCTCAGCATTATTCCTCCAATCAGTCGTGAAGAAGACGCCGAGATACTTGAACTTCTCCAAATGTTTCAATGGGACTCCACTAACATATAGAGTGCATTGAACAGGGGTTCTGGAAATAACCATAACTTCGGATTTGTCCACGTTAACCTTCATCCCAGCATCAGCACATACGGCCACAAACCTATCTAGCGCGCGCTGGAGTTCTATCTGGGAGGATGTGAGGATGACTACTCGTAAGTCATCTGCAAAAAGAAGATGACTTACCCTCAACTCTCCCAATGTGAAACATTCCTCGCCACGACTGCGCTGTAACTTCCAGTCCATATATATAATGAAAAGGAGAGGTGACAGAACGCACCCTTGGCGAAGTCCAACGCCCACGGTGAAAGGTGTTGATTTACTACCGTTAACCCGAACACAGCTGCTACAGTTTGTGTATAGAGACTGAATGGCCCTCAACAAAGAACCATCAATCCCATACTCCTACAGAACACTCCAGAGTTTACCTCGAGGAACTCGGTCGTATGCCTTTTCCAAATCTACAAAACAGCTTTAGATCGGTTTGGCGTACTCCCAAGCCTTCTCAAGTACCATTCTTAGAGTGAAAAGCTGGTCGGTTGTACTTCTGCCGGGACGAAAACCGCACTGCTCATCTCCCATCCTGGATTCGACCATAGCTCTAGAACGCGCCTCCAACACCTTAGCGTAGACTTTACCTGGGAGTCTTAAAAGAGATATGCCCCTGTAGTTGGAGCACTCTTTTTTGTCCCCCTTTTTGAAGAGAGGCACAATCACCCCAGTTTGCCAATCGCCAGGCGTCTCACCGCGTTCCCAAGCCACCTTAATGACACGATAGAGATATAAAACTCCCTCTTTACCCATAGCTTTAAGCATTTCTGGCCGGATTTCATCCACACCGGTGGATTTGCCAACTTTTAGCGATTCAATCGTCAAAATGACTTCATCCACCGTTGGACTATTCTCCGCCCTACTCAAGACTACAGGTCTGTCACCCTCAGTGCCCTGTTCGGGATTGAGCAGCTCCGAAAAGTGCTCGCTCCATCTGCGCAAGATGTCCACCTCATTGGAAAGTAACACGCCATCTTTGGATTAGACTCCTTCGATGGTGTTGAATTTCCTTGGTCGCTTTCCAACTTCTCACCGAACTCCTTCCAAGTCTGCTCTTTAGCTGCTCGCACAGCCAATTTGCAAGTTCTTCACGCCTCAGTGTACCGGTCATGAGAATCAGAGTTCGCCAAGAGAATCCAGTCTCCTATATTCTTCTTCTCTCTGATGGCTTCTTGAACTCCGGGTGTTTTAAACCACGCAGTTCTTTTCTCACCACCTGCCGCCACACCAAGCCGCTTCACCCCCCAAACATCACGCGCAGAAGCACTGTTGAAAACAGTCGCCATTCGTCCTCTACATGCGATGGAACAGTTGGAACTTGCTCAAAAACTTCGGATATGCGCCGTGTCAAATGTTGCTGTTCTGTAGTTTCTCCCTCCGTATGCGTGTAACCACTCTTGGTTTCCGCCTTGGCAGAAGAGGTACTTTATCAGTAAGATACAGCGTACACAACACCAGGTGATGATCAGTTGACAGTTTGGAATTTATCATGAAAAAAAAAATGTATTTTGAAATTTATTGAGAATAGTAGACTTTGCGTTTCGCGTTACTTTAAAGTTTTCGATAAGCAAGAAAGTTCATTTTCAGTGGCCTTAATTTGTGAAAATTAATTTTAAAGGAAGATAAGTGAAGCTGTTTTATAAAAATGGCATGGTAAGTACTATCAATTAATAAAAATGTATGTTTAACACCATTTTTTTGTTAAATGTGGAACCACAAGAGAAATTAATTATACCTTTAGTTGTGTAAGGAAGATTTATAATTTATTATTTGTACTATGTATGTATGCTAACAACTGAAGTGTTGCCTGAGCGAGAGACAGAAAAAGAATAACAGAAAAACAGAATGAAAAAGGAAACGAACAAAAATGAAATGAAATGAAATGTCTCGCAACATGTATAGTATGTTGCACATCTGCCGCAACATTCCGCCCACCTTGGAACGAATTGCATAATTTGTTCAAAAATAAATATGCGGTATGTGTAAGTTGAGAATATTCATCGTTGACCGTCATCGAGTCGAGTGAGCATGCCATCAGCTGTTTTTAAGGAAACCACTCGAATTTTGCCCTGTTCTCCAGGAAAAATTCTGGTTATTCTTCCCGTTTTCCATTTAGCTGGAGGAAGCAGTTCGTCCCGAATCCCGAAAAGTCTCCAATTCGAAAATTTGGACTGGATCGGGTACACTTGGCACGCTGTTGAAGTTGAACGATGTACTCTGTACTCCATCTTTTCCAAAAATATTGTTTTAGGTTCGTTCACTATACTTCCCTTGAAGTCGGCTATATCGGGTTCGGGTATCGCTTTCATAGGTTCCCCAATTAAAAAAAGGCCAGGAGTTAGTGGCGCGAGATCATTTACATCAGTAGATATTGAGCAAAGGGGCCTAGAATTAAGACAAGCCTCGATTTCCGCTAAGAGCGTTGTGAACTCCTCATATTGTAAACTCGAACTTGTTCGTCCCTCTCAGACATCACACCACATAACCGTCCCACCCATCATACCACTGACAAGACAACCCATTGCAACTATCACACCACAATCATACGATAAGAAACCACATGCAGATCGAACGACACTGCTATTGGTTGCCTAAAGTCGAACCAGCGCAGGAAGCGGTACTTTCCGTAGGTATTTAAGGAGGCTGCACTGTGGTAGCAGGGGACAGTCAAAAAGAGAGTGAAGAAGAAGATTGTTTGAGAATTACTGATTGGGCAATAAAGTTGAAGCTTTTTTTTTGTTCGGAATATTTTTTCTTCTTATAACTTCAGAAGTGGGATTCAACTAATCGCAAGGGGAAAAAAAAAAAAAAATAAAATCTGAGTTTCCACATCGAAAGTCATGGAACGGCAAGAAGCAGACGAAGCTGCATTCTACGAGGCACTTACGAGGGATGAACTACGCGAAGAGCTCAAAAGTCGGGGATTGGAACAAGCAGGTTCCAAGGCCGAGCTGCTTGAGAGGGTGCTTAGTTTTGAGGGCTTGACCAAGGAAACGGAAAGCGTTGGCAAGGACTTAGAGGGGCAGAAAGCGCAACAGGAATTGCAAGAGCTGCGAGAAAAAGTCAGACGCTTAGAGGAAATGGAAAAGCGGAGGATTGCTAATCAAACTGAGCAGCCCACAAGCGGTGCAAAGATGGCGGAAGCAGCCGCACCTGGACCTGCGACAAAACGACTGGGAGACGCAGGGTATTTAAGAAATGCGTACTCCATGAGAGATGTCGCTGAAATGCTTCCCGAGTTTAACCCCAAGCAAGCCACGGGATTGTCATCACAAGGATGGAAACTAAAGGTGGAAAGCATAATGCGCATCTACCAGCTGGACGAAAGGTTGGTACTGATGGCTGCAACCACAAAACTAACTGGAGCAGCCCGGGGATGGAGCCGCAGCATTATGGCAGAAACCCTGGAGGAATTCTTCAAAGAATTGTGCGAAACATTCCCTGCCACCGTTGATGACGCCGACATACATGAGCGACTACGAAACCGAAGGCAACAAAGAAACGAAGAAGCAGAGGAATATGTGTTCGAGATGAAAGCCATTGCATCTCGTGGGCGTATAATGGAGTCAACACTCATCAAATACATAGTGCAAGGCCTAATCGACACCGAGTGCAAAAATGTATTTAAATCAGCACAACCGGATTCAGTACAAGATATGCTTAAGAAGATACGTTGGACTACTGGATTAAGGCGCCAAAACGACCATCAAGTAGATGAGAGGTATTCACCCCGGCAGATGACCAACCAATTGACAATGGGTAAGCAGGACCGTGGAGCAACGACATGCTTTCAGTGTCAGCAGATAGGCCACATTAGGCGGAATTGCCCTACAATTAGGAAGGAAGGTCAACCGAGCGGTTCGCGCACTTTCAGCAGGCCTCAACAGTTGGTCATCTGCGTGAAGAAAAGTGAATACGAAAAGGACGTCAAAGTAAATGGATGCCAAGTACCAGCGTTTATAGATATGGGGAGTGATTGTGTGTCGATACGCGAGTCAACGGCCAACAATAACTCTTTGCAATTCACGGTGGACAGTAGGAAGTTAACGGGATTCGGAGGTGGGGAGTGCGAAGTCATCGGAAAGGCATATGTGGAGATTGAAGTAGATAGATTGAAGAGCTGGTGCGAGTTGCTGGTTGTACCGGATTATAGCCAACCTTATCCACTTATAATTGGACGGACTCTGCTGGACCAGCCGCAGGTAAGAATAGAAAAATCTTTCCAGAAACTCCAGATCAGCGACAGCGCAGCCGAAAATGGAGCTCATGCACTTCTTATAAAGGAAAATGAACCAGAGGAGGAGATTTCTCTCACCGAATTAGATGTAGGTGAGTTGAAGCAGGAGGACAAGCGGCGGCTAAGGATGCTCGTCAACAAATACAGGGGACGTTTTGCGAAACATGCGGATGAACTGGGCGAGTACAAGTGGGCGGATTTCAGCATCGAAGTTCAAACCGAAAAGGCCATCTGTATTCAGCCTTACCGAGTGCCATTTGCCAAGAGAAGCATAATTAAAGACAAGGTTGATGAACTATTGCTGCAAGGGGTTATACGACCATCTCAGTCAAACTACTGTTCGCCCATCGTTTTGACCAAGAAAAAGGACGGCAGTGATAGATTCTGCATAGATTACAGAGAACTTAATGCAGTAACTATTAAAAGGAAATTCCCGATGCCGGTAGTGGAGGAGGTTCTGGCATCCCTTGCGGGGAACACTTACTTCACAACCCTGGATTTGACGTCGGGATATCATCAGATAAGACTTGCTGAGCAAAGCAGTAAATATACCGCTTTCTCGACTGAAGACGGTTTGTACGAATTCGTCAGAATGCCGTTTGGACTTGTGAATGCACCTGCTGCGTTCCAGGCATGCATGAATCAGGTGAAAGCTCGCATGCAAAGAGGGGATATCGCTGTCTACCTTGATGACATCATCATTCCGAGCAAAACTATCGACGAAGGTCTGCAGAAGTTGCAACGATTCCTGGAGGTGCTGGAAGAATCCGGACTTACCATTAACATGAAGAAGTGCGCGTTTCTAAAAACTAGTCTGGAGTTCTTGGGACATGTTATCACCGGAGAGGGGATCAAGCCAAACCCCCGAAAAACATCGGCAATCGAAGAGTTTCCGATACCTAAAGACGTACGTGGAGTAAGGCAATTCTTGGGCCTAACAGGATTTTTCAGGAAGTTTGTGAAGGGATATGCCATAATAGCAACGCCGCTTACAGATCTTCTGAAAAACGAAACAGAGTTCAAATGGGGGGATCAGCAGGAGAGGGCATTTAAGACGCTGAAAGATGCACTCATTCAGCCACCATTATTAGCACTTTACGACATCGAGTGCTCGCATGAGGTGCACACAGACGCTTCTGCACAAGGACTGGCGGGCATTCTACTTCAGCGCTCCAAAAAGGACAACAACCTGCGGCCAGTAGCGTATTACAGTCGTAAAGTAACAGAGAACGAGAGTAGATATCATAGCTACGAGCTGGAGGTATTAGCAGTGGTCGAAACATTGGAAAGGTTCCGAGTATACCTTCTTGGGCGACAATTCACGGTAGTCACAGATTGCGAAGCCATTGTAGCCACACAAAACAAACTTAAAATTATTCCACGAATCGCGAGATGGTGGCTTAAAATACAGGAATTCGACTTTAAAACAGTCCATCAACCGGGGAAACGGGCAACACACGTGGATGCACTAAGCCGTCAACCAGTCGAGGAGCATCGGATAGCAGAGGAAGCATCTACTTTGATTCTCAATATAAACATCTCAGATGAAGACTGGGTGGCAAGTATGCAATGGCAGGATCCTGAACTGCGTGACATTATACAGGTGCTCCAGAATAATAAAGGGAGCACAGCCATAAAGCAAATACAAAGAGAGTATTTACTTAGGGGTAATCGGTTGTTTCGGCGGGTCGGCGAGGATATAAAATGGGTTGTGCCAAAAGCGGCTAGGTGGAAAATCCTCAAACTATGCCATGATGATTGTGGCCACTTTGCAGAAGACAAAACACTACACAGGATACGAAACACCTACTGGTTTCCGAAGATGAGCCGATTTGTGAAGGGGTATATAAGATCGTGCGTGGAATGCGCATACGCAAAGCAAAAGGGAGGAATGGCCGAAGGTGAACTGCACTCAACGGAAAGGGTACCAATACCATTCCACACAGTGCATATCGATCATCTGGGGCCTTTCGTGCTGGGGAAAGGGGGCACCCGCTACGTACTTGCGTTGGTCGACAATTTCAGCAAGTACGTTGTGTTAAAGGCCGTAAAGACAACCAGCGCCAAATGTGTCGTGAATGCGCTTACCGAGATATCTGGATATTTTGGAGCTCCAGAAAGGTTAGTCAGCGATAGGGGTACCGCGTTCACGGCAAGGGAGTTCCAAACATTTTGTGACTCAATGGGGATACAACACATCAAAACGGCGACACGAACCCCCAGAGCCAATGGGCAGGTAGAACGACTCAACAGGACAATCTTAGCAGCGCTGAAATGTGCCCACTCCGGCGGCCAGGACTGGGCAAGCCATCTGAGGATCCTACAATGGAGCATTAATACGACAAGAAACGCGACTACAAGAGCTACACCACACGAGCTTCTTTTCGCATTCACACCAAGGGGCATAGCGAAGGATCGATTGCTCAGGGAATTAGAGGATCACAAAACCATTAAGCCGAAGGAAATGACAGAGAGAAGAACCCAGGCACTGAAGAACATCCTTAAGGGTCAGGAATACCAGAAGAAATCGTTCGATGAACGACATAGAAGACCGACTAAATATGAGGTAAATGATTTAGTTTTAATTGAAAAAGAGTCCGTTAGCACAGGCGAATCCCGGAAGCTGGAACCCCGTTTTAAAGGTCCATATATCATAACAAAGCGTTTGCCAAATGATAGGTACGTAATAGAAGATATCCCGGGTATGCAACGCACACAAAGAAAGTTCAACGCCATTATGAGTGCAGACAAAATGAAGAGGTGGTGCGAACTTCCAGATGAGGCGATCACCCTCGAAGAAGACGACGGCGATACATCCACCGACGAGGGGGAGGTTCGCGAGGACGCAACTAACATCAGGATGGACGAGATGTAAACTCGAACTTGTTCGTCCCTCTCAGACATCACACCACATAACCGTCCCACCCATCATACCACTGACAAGACAACCCATTGCAACTATCACACCACAATCATACGATAAGAAACCACATGCAGATCGAACGACACTGCTATTGGTTGCCTAAAGTCGAACCAGCGCAGGAAGCGGTACTTTCCGTAGGTATTTAAGGAGGCTGCACTGTGGTAGCAGGGGACAGTCAAAAAGAGAGTGAAGAAGAAGATTGTTTGAGAATTACTGATTGGGCAATAAAGTTGAAGCTTTTTTTTTTGTTCGGAATATTTTTTCTTCTTATAATATGTTAAAAAGAGCTCTCCGAGAGTACGACGAAGATGAAACTTTACGCGTTTGACAGCACCTTCCCAATAGCCTCCCATGTGTGGAGCAGCTGGAGGATTAAAATGCCAAACAGTCCCATCATTAGTTCTTCGTTCTTGATCGCAGCTGTTAGCATTGCCCTGAGTTCCTTTTCAGCCCCAAAAAAATTGATACCGTTGTCGTTACATAGCTCCCCACAATGACCTCGACGAGAAACAAAGCGCTTGAAGGCAGCGATGAACGATGCGGTCGATAGATCACTTGAAAGCTCCAGATGTGTTGCACCAGTGGACATACAAATAAACACAGCTATATACATATATATCCTTTATAAGATTTCGAGCCACGTCCCTTTAATAAGTGCAATCTCACTGGCCCTGTGGGCGCCGTGGCGTAGTGGGTAGGTGCGTCAACTCCTAAGCTCGAGGTCGTCGGTTCAAATTTTGAAAAAAACGTCAAAAATTTTTTTCACGGCTCCACCTCTTTCGATTCACTGACAATGCTCAAAGAGTATAACTGTCTAGAAAAAGTTTCTCAATCTCGCCGTTCGAAGTCGGCATTAAACTGTAGGTCCCCTCCACTCGTGAGAGAACAATAGCACGCACAACACGAGTGGTTGCTGAGAAGCTAGGCCCAGGTCCACCTCGGACTGTAGTGCCGCCATTATTATTATTATAGGTGTATGCTCAATTTTGTGAGGTATTGTATGTAAGCCGACCAAGACAAAAAGGAGGAATATGTCCACCGATCGAAAGTGATCGATGAAGGAGCTTCCACTTTCAACTCCCGGAACTGCTGGAGTAGCCTGCTCGCAACTTCAACATCTGAGCTACAGAACAACCACTTTTTTATATATTTTTTTACAGACTATTTGGAAAAAGAAAGATAAATTTGAATACATTCTGTTGCCATGATATGACTAGTGGCGGACGCATGCACATAAATTTATCTACTAAAACGGAGAAGCTGCTCAGCGCTCTGTGCGACATCTCGGCTGTAGTTATGGAATTGAATTGAAAAATGGAGAGTGACTATAAGTTAACATTCAGCATTTCCGCCACAGTCATTCAATCCATCCAGTGCAATACATTTCCGCAACAGCACGACCTACCCAACAAGAAGCGCATTCAGCATTTCCTCCGTACGCAGTTCCAACATTTTTAATTAAGTAAGCTTTTATTACCAAATTGTTAAGTTAGGTTTAAGATGAAAAAGCAATAAAGCGACACTTCGTGTACGATCATCATAGGTGAAAGAACGTTTTATTAATTGGCGCCCGAGCACAAAGAAAATACGAAAATTAGTATCACCATAAGTTGTGAGAGAAAAAAACATCCAATAATTATCATCATCAAACCAAATATCACCGTAAGTAGTGAGAAAATATAAAAAAAGAGTGCGCGAGTTAAAGTGCAAGCTAAACACAAGACATATTGAACTAAAAATAAAGAAAAGTGCGAATACATAAATTGAAGACCGAGAAAAAACAACTGAAAAACACCAAAGTCCCCAAGAAATTCTACAAACGAGATGTTCATCATAACCATCATTCTAGCGTATGTATCATTTTAGATGACATTTTTGTAGTTAATTAAGTGCTATTAAAAAAAAAAAAACTCGATAGATAATACTAAAAAAAATAAAAAATAGCTTCTTATTTAAAATTTTTATTTGTCAAAAGAAAAGTATCATAAGTTCAATAGTAATAAGTAAGTACTAAGTACTAAGCCCTTTTGTTAATTGTTTAAAATTAAGTGTGAATCAAGTGGATCCGAGTGATTTTCAATTTCCTAGGTTTTGCCATAATTTCCATTGCAAATTCACGATAAAAATGACAGATCCAGGTAATCAACTTCCTGCCACAATACCCTCCAGTGTTCTTGCTTCTGCAATAGAAGTCGCAGTAGAGTCTGCCTGCGAAAACGTCCTCAGGCAAATGAATAGCGCAACGAGTATCAACGCTATAAAATTCAATGAATTACTAGGGCAAATAAATACACTCACGCAGAGAATAAGCATTTTAGAGCCCGCTAGTGAAGCCATAACTTCTTATAAGCCAATTGCTGTTACATCGGTTGTGAACTGTCCTATAACACTAGATTTGGTAAAATCATTACCTGAATTTGCAGGCGAACAAGCTCGATACCTTTCGTGGCGACAAGCTGTGCATACTGCTATTCAGCTTCCAGCCATATGTTGGCACAGAGCGTTACTACCAAGCCGTTGCTATTATTAGAAACAAAATAACTGGAGCAGCCGACCTGCTTCTTTCATCTTTTAATACGGTGCTGAACTTTGACGCCATTGTGGCAAGATTAGATCACACTTATTGTGATAAAAGGCCTCTACACGTGCGAGAATCAAATGAGCATTCTCTGCCAGGGTCGAAAATCAATTTTCGATTACTACGATCAAATTGAAAAAAACCTAACTCCAATTATTAATAAAATATCAATGGAATATATCGAACAGATGCATTACGGGTTTTTATATCGGGTCTTAACAAGCCGTTATGTAATATACTTTTTTCCACTGGATGCGAAGACTTACCTTCTGCATTGGCGAAAGCACAGGAGCTCGAAGCCAACCAACATCGTTACCGATTTGCTCGTGCCTTCGATAATCAAAATATTAGATTAGATCCTAGCACTAGTAACCCTCAATACAGGAGAGTTACTCAAAATGACCCCACTACATTCCCAAACAAGAACCAAAAGGAAATCGAATACATGGCTTTACCTTATGTCGAAAAGAGACTCAATAACTCAACCTTATTGAGAATCCTAATTGACACGGGTACAGCCAAAAATTATATTAAAAACTTGCGAAATTTAAAAAAACATAACTGCAAATAGTAAACCTTTTACCGTCAAAACCATAAATGGTGAAAATAAAATCTCGCACAAATGCAAAATGTATTTTTGCGGTAAAACAACTGATTTTTTTATTCTACCTCAACTCACAACCTTTGACGCAATAGTCGGATATGACTTTCTTTACCAGATAAAGGCCAAAATCGTCACTAACCAGTCCTTACTGATATACGAAGGAGGACAAGAGCAAATAAAATTATTGAAATGTGAACAAGTAAACAATGTTTCGGTCGATACAGACACAATTCCTGAAGACATGCAAGAAAAGTTTAAGGAATTATTGATAAAATATTCACAAGTTTTTGCGCAACCGGATGAGAAATTGCCGTTCAACACAAACATAAGGGCATGTATCCGGACAATAGATTCAGATCCAATTTTTTCTAAACCGAGGCCATATAATATATCCGCTGCGCCATTTGTCAATCAAGAAATAAAAAGGTTGTTAGATGATAATATAATTCGACCATCGCGTTCCCCATACAATACTCCCATATTGGTTGTTAAAAAAAAGGAACAAATGACGATGGCACTCCCAAATCTAGGCTCGTTTTTGATTATAGAAAATTAAATGAACGTACTATTCCGGACCGCTATCCAATTCCGGAAACTTCTGTTATCCTATCCAACTTAGGTCAAGCTAAGTACTTCACGACGATTGACCTCAAATCTGGCTTTCACCAGATACTTTTGGAAGAAAAAGATAGGGAAAAAACTGCATTTTCTGTGAACAATGGAAAATATGAGTTTTGCAGATTACCCTTCGGGTTAAAGAATGCCCCTAGCATATTTCAACGCGCAATCGACGACGTGCTTAGAAGCGAAATTGGTAAAAATTGTCACGTATACATCGACGACGTAATTATATTCTCTTCAACTAAAGAAAAACATTTAGAGGATATAAGTATTATTTTTTCAAAACTCTTTGAAGCAAACATGCGAATTTCTTCTGAAAAGTGTAAGTTCTTCAAAACAGAAGTAGAATTCTTAGGATTTGTCGTTTCTGGTGAAGGAATAAAAACCTGCCCTGACAAAATAAATAATATTGTTAATTACGAAATACCCAAATCCCTCAGAGCGTTAAGATCTTTCCTTGGACTTTCTGGATACTACCGTCGTTTTGTTAAAGACTACGCCCAAATTACAAAACCTCTAACAAAGTACCTCAGAGGAGAAAATGGACACATAAGTGCAAACCGGTCAAAAAATGTTAAAATTCGACTAGATGCAGAAGCTATAGGAGCTTTCAATAGAATAAAGAATATCCTGGCATCGGAAGATGTCCTATTGCTGTATCCTGACTTCCGAAAGCCTTTTGATTTGACCACTGATGCTTCATCCCAAGCATTAGGAGCAGTACTTTCTCAAGCCGGCAGGCCCATCACAATGATATCCCGAACATTAAGTAAAGCAGAAGAAAACTACGCTACGAATGAAAGGGAGATGTTGGCAATAGTGTGGGCATTGAAATCACTAAGAAATTACCTTTATGGTGCTCCTGCTATCAATAATTTCACTGATCATCAGCCACTTATATTTTCGATTTCTGACAAAAATCCTAATACCAAACTCAAAAGATGGAGAGCATTTATTGAAGAATACTCTCCCAGATTTCATTACAAACCAGGAAAGGAAAATAAAGTCACAGATGCGTTATCTCGCCAGCACATAAATGCATTGTCAAACTCAAATGAAACAGTCCATAGTGAAGAATCTTTAACAAAATTAATACCTTCCGTGGTAAATCCCATTAACTCCTTTAAAAATCAAATATTTATTGAACCAGGTACAAGTAGCTGTAAAAAAATTAAAGTTTTTTTTCAAAAGCAAATACGATATACAGTAACATTTGCATCTATGCCAGAGCTAATAAAAATAATGAGTGAAGTCCTCAACTCAAACTCATACAACGGGATCTACTGTAACCTTGAAACATTAGCAAAAATACAGAATGATTTAATTAACTCCTTTCCACAAGTTAAAATGAGACATACCTATAAACTCGTACAGGATGTTTTTAACAAAAATGACCAAGACGAAATAATAGCTAATTAACACAGCAGAGCACACAGGGGATACTTAGAAAATTACAAACAAATAATCGCTGATTACTATTTTCCAAATATAAAAAAATTATGTAAAGATTTCGCGGCCACGTGTAGAATATGCAAAGAGAATAAATACGAACGTAGTCCAACTCAACATCCCATTGGTGCAACTCCAATTCCAACTTATGTAGGAGAAATACTTCATTTAGACATTTACAACACGGGAAAGAACAATTTTATTACCTGTGTCGATAAATTTTCAAAGTTTGCTATTATAAAGCACATTGTGTCTAGAAACTCCGCTGATATAAGAAAGCCCCTTATAGAAATCATTTCGCTATTCAAAAACCCAAGACTGATAGTGATCGATAATGAAGGCGCGTTCACATCCGTCGCAACTCAGGCTCTATTAAAAAATGAATTTAACATTTCTACATATTCGGTCCCAGCGCTTCATAGTAAAAGCAATGGCCAGGTAGAAAGATTTCATTCTACGCTTGCAGAAATAGCTAGATGTACAAAAAATAACATTTTCGATACGATCGAACTATTACTACTCTCGACCCACAAATACAATAACTCAATTCACTCAGTAACAGAATACAAGCCTGTCGATGTTTTTCATAATATATCTGAGGAAATAAGGAATGAAATAATATTTAAGCTAACAGTCAAACAGAATAAAGACTTAAGATATCACAACCATAATACAAATCATAAACAATTTAAACCAGGTGATAAAGTCTATCTGAAAATCAATAAAAGAATTGGAAACAAATTTTCCAAACTTTATAATCAAAAAACAGTGCAAGCTGATTTAGGGACAGCTGTACTCGTTGACGGAAGACAGGCACATAAAAATAACATTAGATAAATTTCCTTACTTACAGAACAATTTACATACCATGCATACAATCCAGAATTGCGGACTATACGGCTGCGGAATTTATCCCCTTACCATCTGGCGATGTAGCGATTTTTCGAGATTATCTGTATTTAAAACATACAACTAATCTATCAGGACTAGAGGCCGTTATTATCGACAACAGACAGTTTATAAATGCTCTAAAGGACGAAAAGGAAATCTTGCGGCAGGACGTTAACGAAATTGAGCGTTTATTACGTTTATTAAAAACTCCCACAAGAAAACGTAGATTCATCGATTTTATTGGATCTGCCATTAAATTTGTTGCAGGTGTCCCAGATCATGAAGATTTTGAAATATTAAAAACCAAGGAAAATGAAGTAGTTAGAGCTAATAATAGACAAGTAGAGATAAACAAAGAAATTGAAAATCAACTTAATGAAATTACAAATAGAATAAATAAACTAAACGAAAACAACAATAATGATATAAGGGTCAATCTTGATTTGCTTACTATGTTAATGACGACAAGAAATAGAATTCTAATAGAAAATTTAAGGAATAATTCATATGCACTAGTTTTAGCAAAGCATAATATTGTAAATCCATTAATGTTAAGCGTAGATGAGATTAAATCACTAAATTCTAAAGAATATGTTGCTTCCCAATTAAATGACTTACTTATTGCTGCCGATGTCAAAATGTACCTTCACGAAGAACTACTTTTTTATTTAACTAAGATACCTTTAGTTACAGAAACTTGCAAATTGTACGAAATAATTCCTGTTGTACATAAAAATATAATGTTAGATTTACGAAATAACTTAACTGCAAACTGTAACGAAATATATTATCCCCTAACTAATTGTAAGAAAGCCATCTCCTATAGTTATTGTTCGATCGACCATGAAGATTCCTGTTTGTCCCAACTGTTAAGCAACCATACAGCCAATTGCACAACAACATCGGCGGATCACGTAAACAGAATTCGCATGTTAGTGGATGGTTTAATCTTAGTACAAGATGAAACAGCAACTGTGGAACAAAAGGACCAGCGGATTACTATGAATGGTACCTTTCTTATAACCTTTGAAGAGTCAGTTATCATCAACGGAAAGCAGTTCAATGTAACTCACCCGGTTGACATAATCCAACTACACGCGCCTAGGAAGACCTTTCTAAATGTTACTGCGTTTCAAGAAAGAATTTCTTTACCATACCTCCATAAACTGCATATTCGCAACAATGAAAAAATTGAAGAGTTTAAGGTAATGCTTGAAAACAGTAAATGGGTTTGGTACGGTGTGATCGGAATACTTCTGTTAATCATTTTGGTACTATTATACGCAAAAATAAAGCCGAAAGTGATTAGAATCAAAAGTACAAACTCAGAAATGGTAACGCCTTCTCTAGATAAAGAAGCTATACGGAGGAAAGTATCAGAGATTTTGAACCAGGACGTTCAATCTTAAGAAGGGGAGGAGTTAACATTCAGCATTTCCGCCACAGTCATTCAACCTACCCAGTGCAACAACCCAATCAAAAATTTCACAACAGCATGACATACTCAAAGTAAACAGCACATTCATCATTTCCGCCACAGTCATTCAATCCATCCAGTGCAATACATTTCCGCAACAGCACGACCTACCCAACAAGAAGCGCATTCAGCATTTCCTCCGTACGCAGTTCCAACATTTTTAATTAAGTAAGCTTTTATTACCAAATTGTTAAGTTAGGTTTAAGATGAAAAAGCAATAAAGTGACACTTCGTGTACGATCACCATAGGTGAAAGAACGTTTTATTAATGTATATAGTCACATAGCACTGCGACCACTATAGATCTATCTCATCTCATCTCATCTCATTTTCAATGACCCGCATGTTCCACTTAAGGGGTCGCGGGGGCAATGCATGCACGAGAGATCTCCAGGCCACTCGATCCTCCGCCATCGACTTTAACTCATCAGGAGCTATGCCCAAGCGCAACCAGGCGAGTGTTTGGACTTGGTCCAACCATCTCATCCTAGGTCTGCCAAGCGGTCGCCTACTTGATGGAATCGCATTCAAGGCACGCCTCGGAAGTCGTGATGATGGGGACATTCGTGCCACGTGACCAAACCAACGAAGTACAGTCCTTTCCGTTAGAAGAAGCAGCTGCCCAACATCGAGTTCCTCGCACACTGTCGTGTTTCTCACCCTATCCCGGCGAGTAATTCCCACAACAGCACGAAGAAATCTCATCTCGGCAGCTTGTATTCGCGATCTTACTCTTTCGGTCATTACCCAAATTTTATGACCATAGGTGAGAGTTGGAAAAAATACTGCGTTAAAAACCGCTAACATGGCTTTGACACCAAGCTCGGCCTTCCTGATTACAGATCGACCAAGCTGTTTCAAAATTGACTCAGCTTGACCAATCCTACAGGAAAGCTCAGCATTATTCCTCCCATCACTCGTGAAGAAGACGCAGATATACTTGAACTTCTCCACCTGTTTCAATAGGACTCCACTAACATGCAGAGTGCATTGAACAGGGGTTCTGGAAATAACCATAAACTCGGATTTGTCCACGTTAACCTTCATCCCAGCATCAGCACATACGGCACATACAAACCTATCTAGCGCGCGCTGGAGTTCTATCTGGGAGGATGTGAGGATGACTACTCGTAAGTCATCTGCAAAAAGAAGATGACTTACCCTCAACTCTCCCAATGCGAAACATTCCTCGCCTCGACTGCGCTGTAACATCCAGTCCATATATATAATGAAAAGATCTATTATGCCCCCTTTTGTTTCTCTAGGGCTTCAGAGCTACCTTGAGAAATTTTATGATCTCTTTGGATGGAATATCCTGGTAGTCTGTTGGTTAGTTTTGTTAAGGTAGCCCTAAACGACGAACATGGTCGTTTGCGTTATCCGCTACACCGCGAACACATTTGGCGAACATTCACTTCGTGTTGTTTCTTCAAACCGTCAACATGTGTGATAGGGAAGCGCAACTGGTAAATTCCTCGATAAAATCGTGGCTGACTGTTGACATTGTGCTTAATCCGCGATATGCACTCGGCGACGTTCACATCAAAATTTTAGGTTTGCTCGCGAACATGGCCCAACACGGCGAACATCAAAGCCAATAAACACGACAAAATCGAAACTTTTCACCAACAGCGAGCGGCTCGCGAACCAGTCCATACACCACGATGTACAGAATACAAGGTATGATATTTCTCAAATTCGCGTGACGTCACACATAGCAGGGCAACTTCACATTGAATTCAAATTGTATGGAGAAACTTTCTGTAGCATTAATTAAATGAAAAACGATAGTTATAGTATAAATAATAGAAATGATTTTTGTTATTATTGGTGTTACAACCAAATACTGCACAGTTTGCCATTATTTAATCAAACTTTTCACAAATTTCACAAAATTAGTCACAAATGTTTTCACAACACTGTTCAAATTGTTCGCGGCAAAACATATGTCATGATACGCATGACGTCACACGCAGCACAATTCAAAAAAATAAGTGACGGGAACATAATACCTTGTATTCTGTATATCGTGTCCATACACGACGAAAATGCGGCGAGCACGAGCAGGTTCGTCGTTTAGGGCTACCTTTAGCGTGAATCAGAAATCATATAGTAAAGAGATATCCAACTTCGCCCAGAATTACCCCTTGTCCGTGGTACAATTTGTGACGTTTATCCCCGGAATTTTAAGCGAAACTGTGTTTTTGCTTGGGATTTACGCATACTATCACAAAATTTATGGAAATTCATGGATACACCACGAAAAGAGCGGAAAATTCGTCGATTTGCCCACGATTGAAATCATTCAGGGATAAGTTTCGCAATGTTTGCCAAATGTAAATAATGTGACGATTAGTATTGTTTAAGGAAATCTGTTTAAAATGCTGATATGAATCAAGTTTCATGATAAATTGGAAATATAATGCAAGAAAATAAAATTCTTTAATTATTTCACGTGGGAATTATTACTTTCAAAGAAATCTGAAAATCAAAAAGCATTAATATTCTTATTAAATTTGTATTAATCAAATGAATATCTTTTAGGTTAGGCAAACCGTTTCAAAATACGCGACTTTTCTACGCAATTACAGGCACAGAAATCTAAAACTTCAAATATCAATAAAATATATGCATATTTCTTACATTCTTTATCCCAATTATATAACCTGAGTTGTTCTACTATTATCGGTTAAATTCAATATATGTGTATATACAATACACGTCCATTAAACCTCTCTTCATTTACCTATTTCATAAAATAATATATTCAAATAATAACGGATATTCAGTTTGTAATAAATAAAAACATTGCAATAGCTCATGTGAATGCACCCTCTGCACTTATTTTCGTGTTGAAAACATGAATTTGAAATAACGTTCAAGTAACGAACAGTTTTTCAAATAAGTGGCGTGGTTCACCTCATTTGTTTGAATGTGTATGGTTATCAGCTGATTTGAGCAGATCACATAGATTCACAGACACGGTATGAAAAATCACATAGCAAGAGAGGTAGAAGTTGGATATCTCTTTACTATATGATTTCTGGCGAGAATCTGCTGGTTATTTTACATCAGAAATAAACTACAGAGAGATACTCAACTCTCAAGCTTTTTTCGTCTCGCCTATGACCGTCCATTTCCAATATTTTTCCAGATTTTCCAATATTTTCGTTAAACTCACGCATACTGCCTTATTTTTACGCACACTTCCACAGAATTTAACGAATTTAATGTTATCCTTGAACATTTGCCCACGAAAATGGCGGACATTTGCCCACGATAGTGTCATTTTTTGTCGAATTTGCCCACTACTGGAATAATACACTGTGTTGTGTTCATGAGGCCGAACATTTTTCAAATATTAAAAAAACGTTGGATATTGTTGTAAAAATTTTGCTTAATATATTGATATTAAAAATTGTATATGTTGTATATTTGGATACTATTCAATTGTGTAAGATGATATTTTATAATTATCACTCCGTATTTATTCACATTTACACTGCATTGTTGTATATAAATGACAAAATTAATTCTTCAAATAAAAAAAAAACACGATTGCAGAAGTACAAATAAATTAAAAAAACAAGTTGTATACATAACTGCATATACTTATATAGATTCATGCATATTCAATTTCATCCGTAGTTATTTGTGAATATAGCCTTTGAATTCCTAAACAAAGGAAAATGTGCAAATGTTGGAAATACAATATTTTTTAAGGATGTTATGAAAGATGAATGCATTATTACGAACAAATAATAAAATTAAATTAAATACAAAAATCAATGGAGTTCAAAAACTAAAAAAAAACTGTTCTGAACTTCAATATTAACGTTTAACAAAGGAAAATTTTGAAAAAACAAGAGTTTTTTACTTAAATTTGAAGACCACAAGGAGAAACTTCGGTCATTTCAGTATTTCAATGATGAATTTAAATTTCATTGACTATTTTATTTGATTCTCAGGCTCAAAGTCAATAAGTACTCTTATACATTTTCTCTTATCACTCTGATTGTTTCATTATTTCCAATGAAATTGAAATAAATAAAAAATATATCAAACCTATGTTCCATATATTTCATAAAATAATAATTTAAAGTTTAATTTAAAAATATCGTAAATCATTGATAACCAATAATTAATTGCTTCCAATAGTCCTTCCAGTCGCAATTATTCATGTAAAATGAGTGCTCCTACTGAACACTAACATTTTCGTTTAACTTCCCCTTCTTTTCGTGGTGAACGTATTGCAAAGGATTTGTGATAGCGTTTGGAAAAAAAGGAGAGTGGGGGTATGGCCAACCCCCTGATAGATTTCTTCCCATATGTATGTAGATAAGGAATGCATGTTTTGTATGAATATGTTCGGAGGGGAAGTCAATCAGCTGTTCAAAACAAATCACACGTATTCACGGATACTGTACGAAAAAATGTTATAAAAAACGCTGTCAGATGACGTCATGAGGGTAGAAGGGAAAGAGTTGAGTATCTCTATGTAGCTGATTTCTGTTTTACATCTGCTTGGTGTCACATTTGGACACTCGTCTTATAGGTGTTCCATGGTCTCCTTTGATTGCCCATAGTGTCTGCGGTTTTGAGTGCTGCTGTGGCCCATTTGATGGCTAGCTGTAGTTATAATTCGATACATATGCATATAATTAGGTTAGTAAGAAAAAAATGGCGCTACAATCCGAGGTGGGCCTAGCTTCTCAGAAACCACTCGTGTTGTGCGTGCTATTTGTTCTCACAGTGGTTTAGAATATATTTAAATTCGTTTTTCCAGGATTTTTTTTCAGAAAATCTGAGGTACGTACCTTTTTGGAACTCCACGTCTAAATTTCTGCATTTGAAAGTGAATAAGAATCAGCTATGTGTTGTTATTAACCTCACTCTTTTAGAAGCATTTTCCATAAAAAAACGGGTTAAATAAATGAAAGGATTTAAGCACATTTATAGTTATTTAAAACTGTTCATTTTTCACATAAAATCATCCTTAAAAAATTCTTTCACGGTCACTTGCAACATGTATCTTTTGTTGCTGCCTTGCACGAACATTTGCATTCCTGAGAATACTCACAGCCATTACCACATTTAGGAGTTGTACACTGGCTGTTAATTAATGAATTTCTTTTATTCATGTAATAATAATAATTGCTTAAATTTAAATACACATTAAATATATTACGCATATTTGAATTATAAACCAAAACACTACCTTATCATATGTATATCATACGGAATTCCTTACTCAATGCATTAATAACTATGTACTAAAAAACTATGTGTCAAATAATATTAAAATTACACTCATTCTTATTTTGATCACCAACCAGTTGAGATCGTGAAAAATACATTCTTTAAGTTTTATAACGTAATATGAATTTTATTTGATGTGGTAAAATTAATTTCGTCTCTAGTTAATTTAAACGTTGCAATTCATGGTCCTTCGAAGCCTTTTTTTGGGATTAAGTAGACAATCCCTGTGTGTGTGTGAAATTGAATTAACAAATTAACACTTAAACAAGCATTTGAACAAACAAATTTTTATATTTAAACGTATCAACGTTGTACATTAGACAATTCAAGTGAGTTTTTTCATAAGCGCCAAACGGTTTCCCGCGTCGTGAAATTAAATTGAAAGTGCAAAATTGCAAATTCCTCTTCCACCGCTGGAAAAAGATAACACAACGTTATTTCGACGTCCGGTACTCCGACAGATCTGCTTCACAATTCCAGTACGGTTATATAACGCTACGAGAACAGTTGGAAGTAGTCCGTTGCAGCAGTAAATGAACTGTAGAATAAATACGTAAGTTGAAATACACAGTTCATAAATTTTTTTTTCTCTTACGAGTATTTTGTTTTCTCATTCGTCATGTCATCTGCACTGAAACTCCAACGAAATTTGCTCAGTCAAATTTTAAAAGATTTTGACAATTTCGGCAAACGTGGACTAAAGCAGCGAACGAAGAATTACATCGTTAACCGGATTAATGTGCTGGAGGAAAATTATAAAAGGAGTACACAGCTCAACGTCGAGGGAATTTCAGCAATTGAACCTGAGAAAGAAAAGGAATTAGAGGAAATATACGACAAGATCCGAGATACTTACTGCGATTATAAGACAGCGTTGATGGACACCCAGGACAAAATGACAACCGTTAAGTAACCGGTAAGTGCTAGTGCAAATAAGACAGATAATAGCATTGTACGGTTGCCTAAAATAAATATACCTACATATACCGGTGATTACCAAACGTGGAGATCATTTTACGACCTTTTTGACTCATTAGTTCATTCAAATACCGCGTTGTCTGAAATAGAAAAGCTTCACTATTTAAAATCGAGTTTAGGAGGTGAGGCTGAGCGCTTGTGACAGCATTTACCTATAGCTAAAGGCAATTACGGCCCAGCATGGGACATATTAAAATCACGATACGACCACAAGCGCGTGCTCGTTAATGCACAGCTCAGCATTTTCTTCGGTCAAGAAACCATTGTGCACGAGACTGCTACGGGCTTAAAAAGTATATTAGACACCTCCGTCGAATGCAGACACGCATTAGGTAATCTCGGGGTCCCAGTGGAACATTGGGACGTGATAATCATTTATATTCTTACCAAGAAACTCCCTATGAAGACACAACAGCTATGGGAAGAGAGATTAGGGAAGAGTAAGGAACTGTCTGAGTTCACAATATTTCAAGAGTTCTTGGAAAGCAGCTTTAGAATGTTGGAGGCCGTTGGTCTACAACAAGCTGCGAACAGTAGCAAGCTTGGTAAGTCACAGATAGTGAAAGCAAAAACATTTCATATTACACAGAGTCAAAAGGTTCAATATAAATGTAAAGTTTGTAATAAAGGGGCTCACTCACTTCGCACCTGCAATAGGTTTTTGAAGATGGATGTCGCTTCTCGCAAAAGTATCACAAGAAGAATAGGAGTCTGCGAAAACTGTCTGGCTTATAGCCATACAACCCAGCAGTGTCCCAGCAGAATTCGGTGCTACTTCTGTCAGGAACAACATCACACCCTATTACATATACCCTCCACTTCCGAACACAACCACAACTCTCAAACTATTTCACACACACAACATACACCACGCAACACTACAAATTCAGCGCCTAGTCCGACAGCAGACAATCTTCCATATAGGACTTCACAATCTTACTTGTCAACGGCTGCCAAACCTTTCGAACCACAAAATGTAAGCAGTTTTCTGGCGACACAGTACACTACGGATGTTCTCCTAGCAAAACTTTTATAGTTTTATATAAAAGAAAAAAAAAAAAAATGTTGTACGAAAAGTACACAAAAAAAAAAGAATTGTATGTATGGTACAATAATTTGTGCTGCTGATGTTGTGGGGTTAGGTTAGTTAAGGTAGCATGTAAGTTAGTATGTAAGTTAGTGTTAAGTGTTTTTAAGAAAAACGTACAGCCACTAAGTTTTTTTTTCAGTTTTCTTAGTAATGAATAGTTATATAATAAATTAATAATTTTTGTTAAAATAAGTAATTCGGTTAGATTAGGTCGAAAGACATTAAGATTAGTTTTAGATTAGCTTAGAGTGCCTGTGAAGGGCCAGTAGGTTATAGTTCAAATATCTGTTAACATTAAAAACTAGTTTAAGCATTTTTGTCCCTAGTATTTAAGATATTATGAATAACAATAAAAAAAAAAAAAAATGTTCTCCTAGCAACAACACTTCTAAGAGTTAGAGCAACTTCTGGAACTGATGTCGTACTCCGGGGCTTAGTGGATCCGGGCTCAGAAGCTTCGTTCATTACCAAAAAGGCAGCCGAACGATTGGGTGTTAAAACCAAAAGGACCTCCATCAAAGTTTTGGGGTTAGGGAAGGTCAGCAGTGGCACTTGTCATAGCTACGTTGACCTTACAGTTGGATCGATTCATTCGGGTTTCAAGACAAAAACCCGTCTTTTAATCTATGAGTCGCTGACTGGCCTTCTTCCGGCCTACAAACTGCGATCGGAACAATGGAGTCATATTCAAGGTTTGGCTCTGGCGAACCCCACATTCCACAAGCCGGCGGAGGTCGACATCCTCTTGGGAGCAGATATATACTCAGAGATTGTACTCCCAGAAGTGATACGCGGCGATGGAGCAATGACCCCTATTGCGCAGAATACCCAACTTGGATGGATACTGATGGGCAAAGTGTCTCAATCCAAACAATCCATCAGAACCTTTCATCAAGTACTTGATCTCAGTCGCCAACTGCAGAGGTTTTGGGAGGTAGAGGAAGTACCTTTCAAAGGACAGCAATCTTGTGAAGACTTGGCCTGCGAGAAGTTTTTCAGCACAACGACAAAAAGGTTACCAAATGGAAGATACGAGGTTTCACTGCCATTTAAGGATGCGATCAGACCTGCGCTTGGGGCCTCGAAGCAAGGTGCCTTGCGTAGGTTTGGTCAACTGGAAAGACGTTTTGCTCACAACCATAAATTACACATAGAATATAGTAATTGTATAAATGAGTACTTACGTCTCGGACATATGCAAGAAGTCGATGTGAACACAGATGAAATCCTCAAAACTCCTTATCATTTTTTCCTGTCACATCATGCGGTATTCAAGGAAGCGAGCTCAACAACGAAATTGCGGGTTGTATTCGATGCAGCAGCCAAGACAACGAGCGGAACATCATTGAATCAGCACTTGATGACAGGACCCAAAACACAAGTCGATATTATGGATGTTGTTCTGCGATGGAGAAGACACAAATACACTTTCACCGCAGATATAAAGAAAATGTACCGTCAAATACGTGTGAACTCCAAGGATTCATATTATCAGCTGATTCTGTGGCAGAATGACAACACCGAATCCATCAAAGTTTATCGTCTTCAAACAGTCGCTTTTGGAACAACATGTGCACCTTATCTTGCTATTCGGGCCCTCAACCAACTAGCAACTGATGAAGAAGATAGGTTTCCTTTAGGTGCGCGTATGATCAGGGAAGATGTCTATGTTGATGATCTTTTTGCAGGTGCCGACACAATCCAAGAAGCGCTGGTTAGACGTCAGCAGGTCAACAGTCTGTTACTGGCGGGAGGGTTTAATCTGCGTAAATGGGCAAGTAATTGCGATGAAATTTTAAGCAATATTCCAGTAGAACAAAGGGAAGTTGATTTGTCCTTACCTTTCAGCACTCCAGATCACATAAAAGCTCTAGGTATCAAATGGCACCCAGCAGAAGATAAGCTTTCTTTTCAGATTACTCAATCGGAATCCACAGAACCTACCAAAAGAAACATTCTTTCAACGATCGCCAAGCTTTATGATCCTTTAGGATGGGTCTCACCATGCGTTATTAAAGGAAAAATAATGATGCAGCAACTCTGGCGTAGTGGGCTGAATTGGGACGACCCTATCTCAGTGGAGTTGAAGAAAGAATGGATTTCCTTCCGAGAAGAACTACCACAACTGGAACAGATACGAATTCCTCGTTGGGTCCATATGAGCGATACATGTAAAGATCTAGAGCTGCATGGTTTTTGCGATGCGTCCGATAAAGCGTACGGTGCGGCAGTATATCTTCGAGTGCTCGATTTTCAAAACATCGTCCATGTGAATTTGCTTCTGTCTAAAACTAGAGTGGCGCCAGTAAAGACCCAAACACTTCCACGTCTGGAACTCTGTGGAGCGGTGATGCTTGCTACGCTCCTTAACTACACAGCAGATGTCCTAGGATTAAAAACGGCAAGGCAATTCGCATGGACCGACTCAACAATCACACTGTCATGGATTTCTGCTCCGCCAACTAGATGGGCTACCTTCGTCAGCCATAGGGTTGCGGAGATACAAAGACTGGCAAAAGCAGAAAGTTGGAAGCATATTCCCGGAGAGTTAAACCCTGCCGACCTGGCATCAAGAGGAATAAGGCCGTCGGCCTTAATTCCAAGCACCCTCTGGTGGACTGGACCAGAATTTCTACAAGAAGAATGGCACTTCCAATATTCACAACAGCCGACGAGCCTAGGAACGGATGAGGAGAAACGGGCCATAAAAACCCATACTGTAAAACAGGTACCGAATGTTATTAACTTATTATTGCAACACTCAAACTACAATAAGTTAGTTAGAATAGTAGCGTATTGCCGAAGATTCATCAACACACGAAAGGTACCGAGTTGTAGAACCTACAACGTACTGTCTCCAGCGGAACTACAGGCTGCCAATATGGTGCTGATCAAAACAGCACAAGCAGATATGTTTGCCGCAGACAACAAGGCCAAGGTGCCAAACTCGCTCTGTGCTTTTACGGACAACGATGGCATCTTGAGGGTAGGAGGCAGACTCGAAAACGCCGAGCTCTCTTATAATCAGCAACACCCGATAATTCTAAAGGGAAATCATCATTTCTTCAAGATGCTTATAAAAGACGCTCATCAAAGAACTCTACACGGGGGACTCCAGCAAACAATGATGCACCTTAGACAACAGTACTTGTTCCTCAAATTTAAAACTTGCGTCAAAGGAATCATCAACAGCTGTGTCAAATGTTTTCGTTATCGGGCAAAAACGGCTCAGCAACTAATGGGCAATTTACCAGCACCCAGGGTTTGTGTCACACAACCCTTCACCAACACCGGGGTAGATTACGCAGGGCCGTTCGAGATCAAAACATGGAAAGGTCGAAATGCTAAGAAATATAAGGGATACTTCGCCATATTCATTTGCTTATCCACCAAAGCTATACATACCGAATTGGTAAGTGACCTTACTACACAGGCCTTCATAGTAGCACTTCGGCGTTTCACGGCAAGAAGAGGTTTGTGTACTCAAATCTACAGCGATAATGGGACAAATTTTGTGGGTGCCAATAAAGAGCTGAAAAAATCATTGGACGCAGCCAAATTCAGCTGGGCGGAAGTCGTCGAAACACTGTCTACGGATGGCATACAATGGCATTTCATTCCTCCCGCTTCTCCTCACTTTGGTGGACTATGGGAAGCAGGAGTGAAATAAATCAAATACCATTTGAAACGCGTCATCGGTACGGAAGTATACACGTATGAGGAATTGACAACACTTCTACACCAAATAGAAGCGTGTCTCAACTCCAGGCCTCTGTGTCCGTTGACGGATAATCCGCATGATTTTGCCGCGCTTATACCCGGACATTTCCTCATTGGAAGAGCCATGAACACAATTCCTGAAGGAGATCTGTCGGACGTCAACACCAACCATCTACAAAGATGGCAACGAATCCAGAAACAGCAGCAACTATTCTGGAGACGCTGGAAAACCGACTACCTAAGGAGACTCCAACAGCGACCGAAATGGCTGAGGCTCGAAACGCAACCGAAAATTGGAGATATGGTTTGAATAAAAGAAGACAACTTACCGCCTGCGAAGTGGAGTTTGGGCCGTGTCATCGACATCTTTCCTAGCCGAGACAACTTGGTTCGAGTCGTCAACTTGAAGACATCGAACGGGCATATCAAGCGGCCGATAACCAAAATCTGCTTACTACCGGGCAAAAAGACCTACGAAGAAAATTGTTCATCATCAATTAGTAAACAATCCACAAAATTGTCATTTACAGAATAAATCTACTGTCACATATAAATAAACTTTCATCAAGATAATATTATAAATATTTCACAACACACTACTAATAATAATAATAACACATCACAATAATAAATAAATACTTCACATAAATACTAATAATAATAATACAAAGTAATTTCACATCACAACAGAATGATTAAGTTTCATTTACATTCAAAATAATTACACCACACTGCATTAACACATATTAAAATATTTCGCATCAACATGTCACAGTTCAATGTACGAAATATATACCCATTACTCTTAGGGGATCACGTCGTACATTCGTAAACAAATCAACATATTTCAATGAGCGAACATACATACAAACACACGTTGCAACAATGCAAACCGTCGCGACGCGATTCACACACTACATAGAACACACATAATACCGTCGTCTTCACTATATATATATATATATGCACTTTTTTCTCACTTTAAATAACAAAAAAAAAAAACTTTACTAATTCTCCATTTAAGTTTCTTTGGTATAGGCACTTATTACTGGATCGTCACGAGTATGACAACACTACACTACACAACACTTATTCGGTTGCATGTAAAATACCCGAATGCAACATGAATAGCGAAATCAAAACAAAAACAAAAAAAAAAACAAACTCAAGTTCTTGAATGGATTTGCGTTCCATTAAGGCTTGGGTGACCGAAACGTATTCTCCGCAAGTACACTACACCACTCGTATAAAAATTGCTTACATTCTTAGTAGTCCTAATTTTATACTTAAAATAAAGTACTCACCTGTAAATATTCGCACTAATTAATTTTGAACATTATTTTTTTTTTGTGTGTAACAACACACAGTCAGCACTTTTCGTCACAAACAAATAAGCCGCATTCCACAGTACATACTAAATATCAAAATATGAAGGAGAACAAACACTATCGTCGTCACGATGGAATCGATCACCAGAAAGAGGTTCGGGTCCAGGGAGAGTTTTAGCAATGTTCGCTTAAAAATTGCGAACTCCGTTCACAGGCGCGGAGGATGTTAATTAATGAATTTCTGTTATTCATGTAATAATAATAATTGCTTAAATTTAAATACACATTAAATATATTACGCATATTTGAATTATAAACCAAGACACTACCTTATCATGTGTATATCATACGGAATTCCTTACTCAATGCATTAATAACTATGTACTAAAAAACTATGTGTCAAATAATATTAAAATTACACTCATTCTTATTTTGATTACCAACCAGTTGAGATCGTGAAAAATACATTCTTTAAGTTTTATAACGTAATACGAATTTTATTTGATGTGGTAAGATTAATTTCGTCTCTAGTTAATTTAAACGTTACAATTCACTGGCAATCTAAAGAATTCACAACAGCCTTTAGGTAAGAAATATTATTTAAGAAAGTGTTTGCTAACCTTTGGAACAATTCTTGCAGGGCATCTTGACGTAAATATAATTTTCCTGGAGTATTCTGCTTGCTTACTGCATATGCTATCCAACTTAATAATGATTAGCGTCCAGAGATAGTTTAATTTGTGTGTGTGAGTGTTTTAAAGGAACTGTTCAGCTTCCAGCACTGTAGTGAAGTGTGCACTTCCACACAGCGAGGCGTTGTCCCTTAAATTTGCACTCTTCGCCAGCCGTTGATGCATTTCAGTTTTTTTTTTCTCCACCGATTTTGCACTCGATTTGAACAGATAAAGTACAGTGCGCACAGTAAGTGGAAAAATTATCTATACTGCGTCGTGCGGCCCTCAAGAGGGCGTATGAATTCTTGTTTCTTGTCGTAGGTCGACGTTAACATTGTTGTTATCTTGGGTAATGAATAACTTCTATGCTTCAGATAAAAACTGTCAGACTAAGAAGCAGTTGTGCAAACATTTTTATCTGTTGTATGTGTTTTGCTTCAGGGGAAGTCACGATCAAGATCTTACTTAATCAATTCACTGAATCATAATTCTTTTCTTCACGTCATAAACTTGTTTTCAATGCAAGCAGTTTGTTTGAGTTAATGTCGGGTTTCCCAAAAAGGACTTAACAACTTTTTTTAAATAAAACGCAAACCATTTGAGATATCTCGAGAAAAAGTAAATTATCTCGAAGTACACTCAAGGCATTTACAGTGTTCCATAAAAGTTTGCGTACGCCTGTAAAAGAAATAGAAAAATATTAAAATAATATGAAAAATAATCATTATATCATATTACAGTCAAAACCACCTATAACGACATCGGTTACAACGATCAAATTCTTTGGTCCCGCCTGAGCTCCATTATATGTGATCCAATAGCATAAGAAATCGTTTATAACGACATATCGCTTACAACGACCAAATTCGTCAATCCCTTGAAGGTCATTATAACCGACTTTAACCGTACTTTCAGAATAAAATCCTATTTAGAATAAAATCCGTTTCATCCTAATTATTTGTTTAAGACGTTATGATTAATTGCCACCAACTTTTCAGTGAAAGAAATGCTTATGTTATTCCATTCGAATAACAAAGCTTCTTTCAACCGTGCTCTTTTATTAATATTGCGGGCGCGGATCTTCCTTTCTGAAAATCCCTCACGTGCTCAATAGGATTGATACCTGGGCTCTGTGGTGGAGTTTTTAGCGTGTTAAATAAAAGCCACATACGCGCATTATGTGGGGTATGTTTGAGGTCGTTATCGTGCTGAGGTCGTTATTTCTTTGATGTAGCCAGCATTTCAGCACTTGATCTTAAATTTATTTTTAGGATATCAATATAAGTGAACTGATTCATAAAATTTCTCGCGCAAAAGAGCCATTGTTTCGTTGGCTGTGTGGCAAGTGGCAACAACCTGTTGGAAGCACATGTCGTACAGATCCATATCCTCAATTTCTGGCCACAAGAAGTTCGACATCATCTCGCGATAGCGAACACCATTCACGGTAACTGCTTGGTCGACCACATTTTAGAAAAAGTACGGCCCGATGACGATGACGCCACAGAACGAACTGGGCGAGCATGCACAGGTGTTTTCACATTTCCTACAGACCCGGTTTGCTAAAATTTGCGCACAATACTATTGATTGTGGACACATTTGGACATTTGGTCGATTATGTTGACCAAAAAAATCACGAAGTGCAGGAAATGCCTTTTGATTTGAACGCGCATTTTCGTAAAAGGCTTCAACAATCTTAACGCGCTGCTCAATAGTGTACCTCTCCATGGTTGAATTTGTCAAAGACTGAAACAAAGATATGTCGAATTTTTCTAAAAATTCTGGTATGGGAAGAGTTTTGCAGCAATGCCAATTAATCGTGTGGGATGAATGGCACATAAGAGATGGGTGGAAGCTTTGAATAGGACTTTGAAAGATTTACGTAATAATCAAGAAATATTTGGTGGCGCTTTGATATTATTGACTCGTGATTTCTGTCAAACACTGCCAGTGATTCCCCGTTCAACTCTAGCAGATGAATTCAAGACATTTTTATAGTCATTCAATTTACGGAGGAATGTACAAACACTCACTTAAACAACAAATTTGAGAGTACAATTACAAAATGACCCATCGGCTGACGAATTTTCAAGGCACTGGCGATAGGAATTGTACAAATTCCTATTGAATCACTTTGCCAGATAATTTTTGTAGTTTCGTACAAGCAAAACAACAATTGGTTTCAAGTGTTTTTCCAAACATTGCGCAAAATTATCGAAATTGCAATTAGTTAGCTGAAAGAGCAATACTGAAATACCAAAAATTAGGACGTAGGTCAATTGAATGCGGATATTTTAAGTGATTTGTCTGGTGAGATTGTAACGTATCAATCAGTGGATACGGTCTCAAATCAAAGTGACGCTGTTAATTATCCGGCGGAATTCTTGAATTCCTTGGATTTGCCTGAACTGCCGCCTCATCGTTTAGAATTGAAAGTTGATGCACCCATTATTCTTCTTCGGAATTTAAATCAGCCTCGATTATGCAACGGAACAAGTTTAGCAGTCAAAATGGTCATAAATAATCTTATTGAAGCAACAATTTTAAAAGGAAAATTTAAAGTTGAAGATGTATTGATTCCGCGTATTCCAATAATCCTGCCAGATTTACCTTTTGACTTTAAAAGATTGCAATTTCCAATACGTCTTGCGTTTGCTATGACAATAAACAAGGTACAAGGACAATAGTTGGAATTGTGCGGAATTGACTATAGAATATCCATGCTTCTCCCACAGACAATTATATGTATCATGCCCACGTGTAGGCAAGCCATCAGTTCTGTTTATGTATACCACAAGTCCGGGAAAAACCAAACATTTTGTAGGCTCTTCGATAGTTTAAGTAAAAACATAGCATAAGATAAAAATAAGAGGAAATAAAATAAATATATTGTAATTAAAACCGAGTGTTTTTTTATTCTTATATTAATGTAATATGTCCGCTAGTATTATAATAAATAATTTAAGTTGTTGCACCTGTGGAGAACCAAATTAATATCTGTATTGAGAACAAACAGATTCTCAATTTTAATTGATGAGAGTACAGATATACTCGTATGTATGCAACAAGAAAAAACTATGTTATTCGGCGAAATTCGTCGATCCATCTAAAGGGAAAATAATGACAAAATTGTTGGAGTTGATCAATTTAAATGGAAGTGATTGCATTGCAGCGCAGAGGCTCTGTTTCATGCTTTTGATGAAATGACATCGAAGGAGATACCTCTTAACAAAATTACTGGTGTCGCATGTGACAATGCCTCGGTAATGGTTGGTAAGAAAAATTATTTTATTTCTAAGTTAAGCCAATGTTGTCCAAAATTAATATTAATGAGCCATGCTTGCAAGGAAATTCCTAAAGGGTGTGAAGAGTTACTGAGGGGGATATCTTCCTATATGTCCGAAACTGCGAAAAGCTGTGCAATTTTTTTTTTTTTTTTTATCTACCGAGTTTAACTCTCTTACAGATTGCAGATATAAGTATAATAAGTATTTTTAATAAGGAAATATTCTTATATAATTATTTAAGTCAGTAATTAGCTAGTTATAATAAATACAATTAATAATAATACATAATAATAAATAAACGTATGGATTGAACACCCAACAAAATATAGTTGTCTAACAACAGTGTGAAATTTAAACATATTTAACTAAGGCACGAAATGAATTTTATTCAGAGATTTGGAATTGAATTTTTGAATTTTAGTCAATCATCACATAGATACAGGCAGAATTAAAATTGAGAATGCATTTTGTAAGCGGCTCATTAAAACCATAATTATATAAGTGTCTTGGTTGGTATAACAGGTTTCTTGATCGAAGATTTCTTTCTGGGGCATACAGTTTAACACATTGAAGTATACCAAGACAGTTTATATGGTACGAGAAAATATCATAAATAAACATAATAGATTGAATACTTCGTCTTTTTTCTAGTGTATCTAGTCCTATTAAGGCACATCTTATTTTATAAGGAGGCATAGATTCAAGGTTCCAATTCGTTCTTTTTATAACGAATCTCGTAAAGGACTTTTGAACCTTTTCTAAACGTAACACATGCTTTGAATGCAATGGAGACCATATTACGGAACAGTATTCCAGATACGGACGTACAAGAAACATGTAAACTGACTTTATGGCATACGGATTAGAAAATTCATAACACGAACGTTTAACAAACCCAAGCATTGAGTTTGCTTTAGCAATTACGTAGTCAATATGAAATGAGAACTTCAATTTCGTATCAAAAATTATACCAAGGTCTTTAATTTAATTTTTTCTCGTTAGAGTCGTCCCATATATAGTATATTCACAGAGAATTGGCAACAAAATATTGAAAACAGAAAACGAATGACATTTATTTACATTTAATTCCAGATGGTGGATATCACACCATTTGACTAACGCGACTAAATCATTTTGAATTTTTTTACAGTCTTGGATGTTTGCAACGCGCAGAAAAATCTTTAAATCGTCAGCATACATTAAACAATTAAAATATTTAAAAATTGACGGAATATCATTAACAAATAAAATAAATAGTAATGGCCCTAAGTGACTGCCCTGAGGAACACCAGATAACACCTTGATAATTCTAGATTGGCAAGTACCAATTTTCACAGTTTGAGTCCTATTTGATAGGTAGCAATAGAGCATATTTCACCCTTTTGAAATAAGCCTTGAACTACATGAATCAGTTCAATGCACTTTTTCAAAGCAGCAACATTTTAATTCAGTATATTGTTCAAGAAAGTCAGAACTTATTGCTAAGAATGGCTAGGAATATTTTCAAGCCTTCTTTCTTTTCAATGCCATTTGAGTCGCAATTAAATATAATGGGAGACTTGCATCTAATAAGAGAATATGTTGTATCATTAGAATATATTTATATTCAATAGATATATTTGTCGGTTTAGAATGTGAAAATATAGTCAAAATTTTAAGTATTACTGAAAAGAACGAAGTAAAAAATTCTGAAAATTTCTATAAAATTACATAGAAATGATAAAACGACTGTCTTTACCATCAACAGACAAATGCATTAATAATAATAATAATAATAATTTAATAATGGCAGCACTACAGTCCGAGGTGGACCTGGGCCTAGCTTCTCAGCAACCACTCGTGTTGTGCATGCTATTGTTCTCTCACGAGTGGAGTAGACCTACAGTTTAATGCCGACTCCGAACGGCGAGATTGAGAAGCTTTTTCTAGACAGTTATACTCTTTGAGCATTGTCAGTGACTCGAAAGTGGTGGAGCCGTGAACAATTTTTTTTTTTAAAAATTGTTTGTCTGAACTTGGATTTGAACCTAGATTGTGAAAGTCTAGTGCGTATGGGTCGACGCACAAACCCACGCGGCCACCGCGCCCAAAATTTGTTTTTATCTCTACATAATACCCCATTGTGACTTACTTTAGCCCATGACTGTTTCTATGATAAAGTACATTTGTTTTGAAGTGGTGATTTCACTTCAATTTCACACACTGGAGAAAGTGTGGAAAATTCCACTTCAAAATACTGGCAGCACTGCCCCCAGTCTTAGATAATCTATCTGCACGAAAAACACTATAATAAACATCAAAGATATCTGCTGAATTAATTTGAGAATGCTGCCAGATCTCAGTTAATGCAATCATATCAAATTCATGGAGCGAAGATGAGAGAAACAGTTCATTTGTTTATACAGAGAGAGAATTCTCACAACAATGACTTGCTTGCTTTGTAGTTTCTCTTTTTCATGTTGAATCTCTTCGAAGCAATTTTAAAAGGGCACGTTGCATGTACATAGATTGTACAACCAATTTGAAATTAATAGGCGACAAATAGAAAAGTTTGGGCAATTTTGCTGTCGCCATTAGAAAAAATACAAGAAACTCTCGACGGCAAAAGAGATTTCTCTCTTTCTCTAAAGAGAAACTAGTAAACACATGCATCAGGCCATTTTAAGTTTTTTTTTTCAAGAAAAGCTCATCTGTCAGTCGTTTCACAAAACTTTCTTGTTCTTCATATTCTCAATTGCTTAGCTTTCTGGAGTATGTGTTATTTTGGTATTGTTTTCATTTAGTTATCGCCAGAAATCAGCTACATAGAGATACTCAACTCTTACCCTTCTACCCTCATGACGTCATCTGACAGCGTTTTTTATAACATTTTTTCGTACAGTATCCGTGAATACGTGTGATTTGTTTTGAACAGCTGATTGACTTCCCCTCCAAACAAATTCATGCAAAACATGCATTCCTTATCTACATACATATGGGAAGAAATCTATCAGGGGGTTGGCCATACCCCCACTATCCTTTTTTTTCCAAACGCTATCACAAATCCTTTGTAATACGTTCACCACGAAAAGAAGGGGAAGTTCAACGAAAACGAAATGTTCAGTAAGAGCATTCATTTTACATAAATAATTACGACTGGAAGGACTATTGGAAACTATTAATTATCGGTTATTTTTAAATTGAAGTTTAAATTATTATATTATGAAATATATGGAAATAGGTTTGATATATTTTTTATTTATTCTAATTTCATTGGAAATACTGAAACAATCAGAGAGATAAGTGATAAATGTACTTATTGACGTTGAACCTGAGAAAATCAAATAAAATAGTTAACAAAATTTAAATTCATCATTAAGTATTGAAGTATCTCCTTGTGGTCTTCAGATTTAAGAAAACAACTGGTTTGTTTTTTCAAAGTGTTCCTTTATAAACCGTAATATTGAAATTCAGAAAATTTTTTTGTTTTGAATTCCATGGATTTATGCATTTATTTTAGTTTTTTCGTGATAATGCATTAATGTTTCAAAACATCCTTAAAAGAGACAATTTTATTTCCAACATTTTTATATTTTCCTTTGTTTAGGAATTCAAAGGCTTTATTCACAAATAACTACGGATGAAATTAAATATGCATGAATCTATATAAGTATATGCAGTTATGTATACAACTTGTTTTTTTAATTTATTTGTACTTCTGCAATCGTGTTTTTTTTTATTTGAAGAATTAATTTTGTTATTTATATACAACAATGCAGTGTAAATGTGAATAAATACGGAGTGATGATTATGAAATATCATCTTACACAATTAAATAGTATCCAAATATACAACATATACAATTTTTAAGGTCAATATATTAAGCAAAATTTTTACAACAATATCCAACGTTTTTTTAATATTTGAAAAATGTTCGGCCTCATGAACACAACCAGTGCATTATTCCAGTAGTGGGCAAATTCGACAAAAAATGACACTATCGTGGGCAAATGTCCGCCATTTTCGTGGGCAAATGTCCCAGGATAACGGGAGTTCGTTAAACTCTGTGGAAGTGTGCGTAAAAATTTGGCAGCGTGCGTAAAAATAAGGCAATATGCGTGAGTTCAACGAAAATATTGGAAAATCTGGAAAAATATTGGAAATGGACGGTGATAGGCGAGACGAAAAAAGCTCGAGAGTTGAGTATCTCTCTGTAGTTGATTTCTGGTTATCGCTCGACAAGCAACCAGTAAACTCCGATTTATCTCTAAACTTGATTTTAAACTTTTTATTAGGTGTCCAATATAATTGTAGTTTTCCAGTTGTATGCAGTTCCAATTTATTTTGTTGTGATTCCCTACCATTACTCATCTCCGGAAATAATTTTATTGCGTAATACAGAATCGTGCGGTGGTTTACCCGGCCGGCCAACGGAATCAATGATGCAAGCTTACGCTGACGAAGTAGTAAGTAGTAAGGTGTTTATTTGTTGTGTGAAATGTTGTCCCAGGATCAGTTGAAGTTACTAACATGCCTCATTTCAGGAGATCGTTGCTAAGAACCGTCTAAAAGCTCCGAACGATCTCCGGCATAAAGGAATTGTTAGTATTCCTCACATACGAATGTATGAACTGAGGGCGAATCCCCAATAATATAATCACGTAGAGCTTCTTCTTCGTAGAGAATCGTCTAAAAGCTCCGAACGATCTCCGGCAGAAAGGAATTGTTAGTATTCCTCACATACGAATGTATGAACTGAGGGCGAATCCCCAATAATATAATCACGTAGAGCTTCTTCTTCGTAGAGAATCGTCTAAAAGCTCCGAACGATCTCCGGCAGAAAGGAATTGTTAGTATTCCTCACATACGAATGTATGAACTGAGGGGGAATCCCCAATAATATAATCACGTAGAGCTTCTTCTTCGTAGAGAATCGTCTGAAAGCTCCGAACGATCTCCGGCAGAAAGGAATTGTTAGTATTCCTCACATACGAATGTATGAACTGAGGGGGAATCCCCAATAATATAATCACGTAGAGCTTCTTCTTCTTCTTCTTCTTCTTCTTCTTCTTCTTCTTCTTAGGGCGCTACAGTCCGAGGTGGACCTGGGCCTCACCCAACATGCCTCTCCTGCCAGCACGATCTTTCGCCAGCTGTCTCCAATTTCGCACACCAAGCCGACAGAGGTCCCCCTCGACTTGTGTGCGTCACCTTGTACGTGGACGTTCTCTGCTGCGTTGTCCCACAGGCTCAGAGTCGAAGACTCTTCGGGCCGGAGCTAAGTTGTCCATACGCTCTACATGGCCTGGCCATCTTAGGCGTTGGATCCATAGACGCCTGGCTAGACTCATGTCGCTCTACAGCCCATACAGTTCATGGTTGAACCTTCTCCTCCAAATGCCATCAACGCAAACAGGACCAAAGATCACGCGCAGAACTTTTCTCTCGAAAAGACCAAGACACTGTTCATCTGCTTGGGATATTGTCCATGCCTCTGCGCCGTAAAGCAGGACTGGGATGATCAAGGTCTTATACAAAGTCAACTTGGTCTTCCGAGAGAGGGCTCTACTACTCAATTACCTTTTGAGCCCAAAAAAACAGCGGTTAGCAAGATTTATTCTGCGTTTGATCTCGGCACTGATGTTGTTTGTATTATTTACCACGGAGCCACGGTTGACGACTTAACTACGTCAAAGTCATAGCTGCCTATACCCAAAACTAGACATGGCGCTATATAGCTCGTCTCTAAGCACGCTGTCATATGTGGCCTTGAAGTCGACAAATAGGTGGTGTGTGTCGATTTGCATTCCTTGGGTCTTCTCCAGGATCTGCCGCAGTGTGAAGATTTCGTCTATGGTGCACTTCCCCAGCCTGAAACCACACTGATAAGGACCTATCAGTTTGTTCACAAATGGTTTCAGGCGTTCACACAAAACGGCAGAGAAGATTTTGTAGTCGATGTTAAGGAGACTTATCCCTCGATAGTTGGCGCAGTCAAAGGGGTCTCCTTTCTTGTCGATCGGGCAAACGATACTGAGATTCCACTCATCAGGCTTGCTTTCCTCCGACCATATCTTACAGATGAGCTGGTGCATGCGCTCTACCAGATCACCTCCAGCTGCTTTAAACATTTCGGCGGGCGGACTATCTGCACCAGCAGCTTTATTAGACTTCAGTCTCGATATCACTATCTTGACTTCGTCTAGGTCGGGGGGACGGTATTCTCTTCTATCATCGTCCGTTGTGTTGAGTGGAACATTCTTGTCGATCGGGCAAACGATACTGAGATTCCACTCATCAGGCTTGCTTTCCTCCGACCATATCTTACAGATGAGCTGGTGCATGCGCTCTACCAGATCACCTCCAGCTGCTTTAAACATTTCGGCGGGCAGACTATCTGCACCAGCAGCTTTATAAGACTTCAGTCTCGATATCACTATCTTGACTTCGTCTAGGTCGGGGGGTTGTGTTGAGTGGAACATTCTGCCTGACAGCGGTATTTGTGTCCTCATCGCCGTTCAACAGTCTGCAGAAATGATTTTTCCAAATTCTCAGTATCGACTGCGAATCTACTACTAGTTGTCCATTCTTGTCCGAACTTTATACCCGTTTGACAAAAGTTTTATCCTTTGGTAAAACTTTCGGACATCATTCCTGCCATAACACCTCTTCATCTCCTCGATTCTTCTCGTGCTCTTTCTTTTTCTTCCTGAGAAGCCGGTTCTCTTCCCTTCTTCTCTGTTCGTAGAGCTCACGAACAGCTCTCGTAGTTCGATGCAGCGTTGCCCGGTAGGCTTCTTGCTTTGCTGCATGTGCCTGCCTGCACTCGTTGTCAAACCAGGGGTTTTTCCTAGGTGGTGTTTTAAAACCCAGCACATCAGTAGCGGTTTCTCTGATGGCTTTTTGACAACGTTTCCATTCTTCGCCTATTGTTAGTGCAGGCGACGTCGAACTTTCGGAGAGTTTCAGGGAGACTCGATCGGCAATGTTCCTGGCAGTCTGTTGCGATTGTAGCTTTTCGACGTCAAACCGTGGTTGTCTTCCTCGACTCCGTTGTTCTCTCGATATCCGTGTCCTTACCTTGGCTACAAAAAGGAAATGGTCCGAGTCGATGTTGGCGCCTCGGAACGTTCGGACATCAAGAATACTGGAGGAGTGTCTGACGTCGATCGCAACGTGATCAATCTGGTTGACGGTTGAATGATCAGGGGACCGCCAGGTCCCTTTATGGATGTTGAGATGTGGGAACCGCGGGCTAGCTACAGAGAGGTTTCGCCCCGTAACAAAGTCCACCAGCCTGAGGCCGTTTTCGGACGTGGTATCGTGCAGGCTATGTTTACCGATGACTTTATCTTTATCTTGGTGTCGTAGCTGGGGCATTGATCGTACATTTTTTCTAGGAGATCATAGAAGTCATCCTTGCTATCGTCATCTTTGTCCTCCGTTGGGGCGTGGGCGCAGATTAGACTGATGTTGCCGAATTTAGCCTTGATGTGGATTGTTATGAGGCGCTCGCTTATGTACTTAAAGCTTAAGACTTTTTGTCTAAGTCTGCCTCGAACAACAAATCCACATCCAAATAATCGCTGCCTTTGCTCTCTGTAACAATCGCCGTAGTAGATATATTTTTGCCCGGCCCATACCACCGCACTTCCTGGATTACGGTAACGTCAGCTTTATAGCAGTCTAGGGCCTCCGCGAGTTCATCGGCTGCAGGTGGTCTGTTCAGGGACCTCACATTCCACGTGCAGAACCGAAAGTCATTGTCCTTATTCCATATCCGAGGACGGATTTACTGTTGACGTGCACTTTTTGTTTTCTGAACTCGTACTTTTCTTACGTGGTGAGGAAGTTAACCCCACGCACAACCTCCAACTGGGAGGACAGGTCCATTTGTTTAGCCCCCGGACAAAGGGGTCCGGAGGGATCCGGTGTCGGTAGACTCTTGCAGGCTGTGAGCGCCGCCGTTGGCCCTAAGATGAGGGCTCATCAGCCCCCATCTCTATTCCAGGGTCCCGACCTTACCATGGAAACAAAGTAAAAAAAAAAGCAACTAGTGCAGTGAAGCGAAGTGTTTCGGTCTCGAGTGCACTCGGTCCGCTCCCCTCTGTCCCTTCCTTCACAAACCACTGTTTCCCCGTTTGATCTAATCATGCGGGCTGGTGCAATGACTGAGAATGCCTAACATCTGACGTAGCGGATTTGGAAGTGCGAATTTTTTTGGTGGAACAACTTAAATTGATGTATGGACATAACACCTACATCGATTTGTTGCCATTGTTGCCGAAGCCAACTCTAAATTTGCACTTCTCACCTCTGCTTACCAAATGCAACGTCGGAGTTGGGTATTTGGTGTTTGTGTTTTGTGTTTTTGGGAAATTTTAGGGTTGACGTGAGCAACGTTCGTGGACTTAAAACGAACCTCTTTGCTGTGTACGTTCACCTCTCCCTTTATAAACCAGCTGTCTTGGCACTAAGTGAAACGCAGGTCGGTGAGGATTCCGATTTATCGGATTTGAACCTGCCTGGATATAACTTAGTGCTCCTTTTCTTCTTTCACCGCGGTCTCGCCCTATATATACGTAGTGATGTAGCTTACCAACTTCAACTACAATACGGCCTCTATTCCAATCCGGAATTTAATTTTCTGTGGTTAAAAATCCATGTCCGTAAGCATTTAATCCACTACTGTTTCATTTATAGAAGTCCAAACCTAGATAGCAATTCAACTTTCAATGAGTTTGACATGCTATCCGATTCCATCACAAGAATTGTATCCCTGTATCCTCACACTGAAATTGCCATTGCGGGCGATTTCAATGTACACAATTCTGATTGGCTTCGACATTCAGTAAATAATCTGACCCAGCTTGTGAATGAGCCTACACGAATACCTGACATTGCAGATCATTCCGCCAACACCTGTTTCTCACCTCTCATCCGGATAAATATTCCATTGACATATTGTCGCCTCTACGCTCGTCTGACCACTGTGTCCTATCAGCTAATTTCTCGTATTCACTCCACACAGTTCGAGAACAAATTCCTAAGAGAACCGTATGGCTATACGAGAAAGCCAATTGGAGCGGTCTTAACGACTTCTTTAGGAATTTGAACTGGTCACTATTTTTTCCTCGATAGTGACGTGGATGCCGCTGCTGATACGATCACGAACATCATTCTGCTGGGTATGAGATCCTTCATTCCTCACAGAGTGAAGAGTATCAAACCCAAAGCAAATGCGTGGTATGACTCGAGCTGCAAAGAGGCTATCAGGTTGAGGGAGTTGAGTTTCCGGACTTACAAATCCAACCCTACTGAGGAAAACCGGAAAAAGTTTGAACGGGCCAGAAATGACTGCAATGCACTAATAAGACGTGTGAAATTCTCATATGACCAAAAGTTGAGGCAAAAAGTGCTACAATGTCCCAAGGGCAGCAAAAGTTTTTGGTCATTTGTTAAAAATATAAGGAATTCAGCCTCATCTTCAATTCCTAGGCTCATTTGCAATGACATTCCAGCTGTCAGCTCTTTAGACAAGGCCAATCTGCTTGCTGCGCATTTTGCGGCCAGCTCAACGCTGCTAGATTCGACTTTGTCTCCGCCTGTACTTGAGAGCGTCGATTATACCATGAGACAAATCCATTTCCGCACTCATACAGTTGCAAGAGCACTAAAGGATCTCAACGTGCATAAGTCCGCTGGCCCGGATGGTATCCCCCCGATACTTCTGAAGAGGTGTTCTTCTGTGCTGGCAAAACCACTGTGTAAGCTTTTTCATCTGTCCTATTCTTTTGGTCTCTTTCCGAGTGGATGGAAAACAGCATTTGTCCAGCCCGTCCCTAAAAAGGGCAAATCTTCGTCACCCTCCTCCTACCGACCCATAGCACTAACGTCCCTTCTTTCCAAGGTCATGGAAACGCTGATAAACCGTCAGCTTATGAAATATCTTGAATAGCGGAAGCTTCTTAATGACCGGCAGTATGGTTTCCGCGGCAACAGGTCCACTGGTGATCTGATGGCATATCTCACCGAAAACTGAATCCAATCTTTACACAATGCAGGAGAAAGCAAGATCGTTGCGCTTGATATTTCTAAGCCATTTGAAAGAGTTTGGCATCAGGCTCTTTTGTCGAAAATGCGTGCTTATGGTATCGATAAGTCTTTTCTTCTATGGATTAGAAATTACTTTTCGAACCGTTCAATTCAAGTCGTTTTGGATGGGTTCAAGTCTGATATCCACCAAATTAATGCTGGTGTTCCCCAAGGCTCTGTTTTGTCTCCGACTCTCTTTCTCATTTTTATAAATGATCCTCCTGCTAGATAGAATTCAACAGCGAGCGATAAAACTTATAGGAGATAGTAACATCGCGAAGTCGATAGACTCGCTCGAACATCGCCGTAATGTCTCATCCTTATCACTGTTTTATCGCTATTTTAACAAACGATGCTCAAGTGAGCTAGCCAACTGCATTCCTCCCCTCCATGAATTCCCCCGCAATACTCGTCTCGCCAGGAATGCTCATCAGTTCACCCTCAAGCCAGTTTTCGGACGTACAGTTAAGTTTAGAGAGTCGTTTTTTAGCCGCACCACACGAATATGGAATGCTCTTCCCAGCCCAATATTTCCCACTCACTACAATCTGCAGACATTTAAGACCAATGTGCACAGGTACCTCCTTTCCCTTTCTCCCTCTATACCTTCGGCACGTGCTGTGCTTGATTCCGGACACTTACGGGTAGTCGTAAACTCCCTTACACGCGCAATTTATAAAAAAAACAAAAAAGGTAGCTCCTGCTGACGGGAGTTGTGTAAGCCGCCGTTGGCCAATTAGTTGATCAGCTCCTCCGTTGCCATCCAAAAAAGAGTGATGAACCGTGGTAGACTGACACTCCCCCTCTCTCGTTTGCAGCCGCCCAGACGTTCCCCGAGGGTTGGTTACCCCTTCTTCTGTCGAGGGTACTCGGCTCCCGGATTTCACCACGGGGAGGTGAGAGTAGGAGTTCGTTAATAGAGGCTAGGTGCAGACGCTTGTGTCTGCATGGTTCGCCTGTTAACGCTTCGAAATCTAATGATGGAAAAATACCCGGTATTTACAGGGTACCCTCTCATAAATATTCACCGGGAGGTGAATCCCATCACTACGTACAGCACATTTTTGTATTGCATTTTCTCTACTGAAAACGCGTTCTTTTCCCTTGCTTTATTTCTACACTTGATGGTTCCCAATTTACTTCCAGTATTATGATGTTACATTGAAGGTCGGAGAAAGGACGATACGAGCGCACAAAAATGTGATCTGCTCAAATAGTGAATATTTCCTAGCCATGTTTTCAGGTTTGATATTCCTGCTTTTAATTTCTGATAAAACCACTTACAAATGCTCACATTCTAGATTCCGAGTCAAATCAGGAGGAAATATCGCTGAACGACATAGATGTCGACAGCCTGGAACTGCTGATCGAGTACATGTACACAAGGACGTTGAACGTCGATTCTGCAAATGTGAAGAACCTTCTGTTGACAGCATCGTTTCTACAGATATCTGGTGCGAAAGAGTTATGTTGCAAGTTTTTGGAGAACGAATTGAATGAGGACAATTGCTTCGAATATATAATTTTTGCTGGTAAGAAACTACAGATTTAATTGGCGGAGGATAAGAGCAACAAAAATGTGTGTGTTTTAGGAAGGAATTTGATTCAGGATGTGCTGGAGTTGTCACTTAAAACCGCATCTTCTCACTTCAATAAAATCTTTTTCAAAAACGACTTTTTGGACCTCGAAGTTGATGAGGTAATTACAATAAAAGCTAAACTCAATATTGCCCCATTAATTATAATCCGGCAGAGAACTCGGAATCGTGCAAAAAGACACGAATGTTATGAGAACCGCAATCAGACTTTGTATCAAAGCCATGGTATCGGTTTAAGCTCTATATTTTGTGTTAATTAAGTAAAGAAAAAAGTTGTATTCATCCACAGTTGAAGCAGTTGACAATGAGAGCAAAGGACCTTGGACATGCGGAGGATCTTATTTTGTCGTTCGTAATGCGTTGGATTTATCATAGCCCCATAAAACGATCGCTTTTCATGGAGGATTTGCTTAAACTCATGACTCCTTCACTCATCTCACCAAACGTGTTGCATTCTTCCGAAGTTGTTAAAACCCTCAATCCAGTCTTCACCGCGTGGGTAGCGCGAAACAGTCCAGTTGATTCCACGAAAGAGATCGACGGCCATATACTTCTTTCCCCATGTTTTGAAAACCGCAAACATTGGGGGATCAACATGTTCTCCGAAACCGAGCATCGTGAAATTAAATGTCTGCCAGAACCGATTTTTTTTGGAAGTTATGTGTGCAATGGTTACTACATCTACCAACAAGGAGGTTGTACCGTCTATGACGACACAGTGACTAAATCGTATGTTTATCACCCGAGCAAGCGCGTGTGGGTTCCATTTGTTCCACTTCTGCAAGGCAGGACCCATCATCGTAGTTGCGTACTTAATGGAAAGATATACAGTGTTGGCGGTTCGGATCCAGGTAGAAGAGCATTGGCATCAGTTGAATTCACAGATCTCTACACAGGCCAGAGAGGTTTCTCGGATCCCCTGCCACATGCCAAGGAAGAACCAGGACTCTGTGTTCATGGTAAAATTACTTTAATATCCCAGTCAAAATCTGAAATTTCTAAATTGAGCGCTTGGTTTGTGTTCTTTCAGAGAATTCAATATATGTCGCTGGGGGAAGGGCTTTTGGCGAGTTCTATAAATCTATTCATCGTTTTGATGCAAGAGAAGGTGTGTGGCAACAACTAGCCACATCGTCCTATGATAGGGGGGCAGAATCATGTGCGGTTCTTGGCGAGGATATCTTTACGTCAAATTCATTCACTTTTCTGCGATATGACATGCGAGCAAATGATTGGGAATTGATTCCCATTGAAAACCCGAAGTTAGAACAATTTTTTTCGATTCTTCCCTCCAATCTTACTTTGTCGTTTTTTTTGTTTCTTTGTAGATTGATTCTTGTAGAAATATTCTCTCTCGATAGCAAACTTTTTGGTCTTTTTGCTTGTGGCGTGTGGAAGTTTATGCCCGTAGGAAGACAGTGGGAGATTTGTCGAAGACTCAACCCGCTTTTTTTGCAAGTATCGACAAATCTTCTATTTCCAAATGTAAACTAACTAATGTAAACTTCCGTCCTTTAATCGGAAGGGATAACGTAATACTAAATATAAAATTGATGTAAAATGAAGTACCCTCTTGTCGTCTGCCGTGAGGTGCGCACGGGTCGGGAGCTATTTTTCATTTAGGAGTTAATGTTTACCTCATCTCATCTCATTTTCAGTGACCCGCATGTTCCACTAAAGGGGTCGCGGGGCAATGCATGCACGAGAGATCTCCAGGCCATAGACTCTAACTCATCAGGTGCTATGCCCAAGCGCAACCAGGCGAGTGTTTGGACTTGGTCCAACCATCTCGTCCTAGGTCTGCCAAGCGGTCGCATTCAAGTCACGCCTCGGAAGTCGTGATGATGAGGACATTCGTGCCACGTGACCAAACCAACTAAGTACAGCCCTTTCCGTTCGAAGAAGCAGCTGCCCAACATTGAGTTCCTCGCGCACTGTCGTGTTTCTCACCCTATCCCGGCGAGTAATTCCCACAACAGCACGAAGAAATCTTATCTCGGCAGCTTATATTTGCGATCTTTTTCTTTCAGTCATTACCCAAATTTCATGGCCATAGGTGAGAGTTGGCCGTGGGGTAGTGGGTAGGTGCGTCGACTCCTACGCTCGAGGTCGTCGGTTCGAAACTCGAAAAAAACATCAAACATTTTTTCACGGCTCCACCTATTTCGAGTCACTGACAAAGAACAATAGCACGCACAACACGAGTGGTTGCTGAGAAGCTAGGCCCAGGTCCACCTCGGACTGTAGTGCCGCCATTATTATTATTATTATTAGATGAGAGTTGGAACAAATACGGCATTAAAAACCGTTAACTTGGCTTTGACACCAAGCTCGGCCTTCCTGATTACAGATCGACCAAGCTGTTTCAAAATTGACCCAGCTTGACCAATCCTACAGGAAAGCTCAGTATTATTCCTCCCATCAGTCGTGAAGAAGACGCCGAGATACTTGAACTTCTCCACCTGTTTCAATGGGACTCCACTAACATATAGAGTGCATTGAACAGGGGTTCTGGAAATAACCATAACTTCGGATTTGTCCACGTTAACCTTCATCCCAGCATCAGCACATACGGCCACAAACCTATTTAGCGCGCGCTGGAGTTCTATCTAGGAGGATGTGAGGATGACTAAATCATCTGCAAAAAGAAGATGACTTACCCTCAACTCTCCCAATGTGAAACATTCCTCGCCACGACTGCGCTGTAACTTCCAGTCCATATATATAATGAAAAGGAGAGGTGACAGAACGCACCCTTGGCGAAGTCCAACGCCCACGGTGAAAGGTGTTGATTTACTACCGTTTACCCGAACACAGCTGCTACAGTTTGTGTATAGAGACTGAATGGCCCTCAACAAAGAACCATCAATCCCATACTCCTACAGAACACTCCAGAGTTTACCTCGAGGAACTCGGTCGTATGCCTTTTCCAAATCTACAAAACAGCTTTAGATCGGTTTGGCGTACTCCCAAGCCTTCTCAAGTACCATTCTTAGAGTGAAAAGCTGGTCGGTTGTACTTCTGCCGGGACGAAAACCGCACTGCTCATCTCCCACCCTGGATTCGACCATAGCTCTAGAACGCGCCTCCAACACCTTAGCGTAGACTTTACCTGGGAGTCTTAAAAGAGATATGCCCCTGTAGTTGGAGCACTCTTTTTTGTCCCCCTTTTTGAAGAGAGGCACAATCACCCCAGTTTGCCAATCGCCAGGCGTCTCACCGCGTTCCCAAGCCACCTTAATGACACGATAGAGCCATAAAACTCCCTCTTTACCCATAGCCTTAAGCATTTCTGGCCGGATTTCATCCACACCGGCGGATTTGCCAACTTTTAGCGATTCAATCGTCAAAATGACTTCCTCCACCGTTGTACTATTCTCCGCCCTACTCAAGACTACAGATCTGTCACCCTCAGTGCCCTGTTCGGGATTGAGCAGCTCCGAAAAGTGCTAGCTCCATCTGCGCAAGATGTCCACCTCATTGGAAAGTAACACGCCATCTTTGGATTAGACTCCTTCGATGGTGTTGAATTTCCTTCCTCTGAGCCGGCGAATGGTTTGCCAGAACACCTTTTTCGCAGATCTATGGTCGCTTTCCAACTTCTCACCGAACTCCTTCCAAGTCTGCTCTTTAGCTGCTCCAACAGCCAATTTGCAAGTTCTTCACGCCTCAGTGTACCGGTCATGAGAATCAGAGTTCAGAGAATCAGAGAATCAGACGATTGGTGTACCAGAAATGGGCTTTCAGTCAACCCTCTTAAAACCGAGGTTGTCCTCTTTACGAGGAGGAGGAAATTGACTGGTTTGACTCAACTGGTACTAAAAGGTGTCACTATCCGCTTTTCCGATGAAGCTAAGTATCTGGGTGTCATTCTAGATAGGAAGCTTCTGTGGAAAAAACACATTGAAACGAAAATTGCGAAGGCACTGTCAGTTTTCTGGCAGTGTAAAGGAATTTTCGGCAAAACCTGGGGTCTATCACCAAAAAGATCCGTTTGGATCTACACGGCTATGATCAGACCCCTTCTCTCCTATGCATCGGTCGTTTGGTGGAATAAGCTTTCGCGTAAATACGTAACTGCTGCTCTCACCAAGCTTCAAAGAACGGTCTGTCTCGGCTGCATGGGGGCCTTCCCTAGCACGCCTGGCTCTGCTCTTGATGCCCTGCTGAATCTCCCCCCCCTAGATGTCCATATCATGGGGTGCACTCTCAAGGCCATCTTCCGTTTAAAAAGAAGTGGTTATTGGTACAGCTCGCACTGGAGTTTCGATGACCTTGCGCACCGCATCTCCTTTGACCCCAGTCTTATGGATATGCCGTCTGACGCACGGACACCAGTACTCCAGCTGCGACGAACATACAAAGTCGACTTTCCGTGTACTCAGGACTGGCTCTGGCCAGAATCTGAGCCAGGAAAGGAATGTAGTCGAATTTTCACGGACGGCTCCAAGACCAGTGAAGGATCTGGTGCTGGTGCCTTCGTGGAGAGCGACAACTTTAGACTGCACACCTCGTTAGGCAAATTTGCGTCGGTTTTCCAAGCGGAAACCTATGCGATCCTTATGGCTACGAGCTATATTGTGAAGAATAGGTGGAAGGGGCGAAGTATTTGTGTCTGCAGCGACAGCCAAGCTGTGCTTAAGGCCTTGCTCAACCCTTTAACCACTTCCAGAATAGTTCAGGAATGCAAGTCTTCTCTGAATTTGATCGGTAGATTGAATTCGGTAAGACTTGTCTGGGTTCCCGGGCACCACGGGATCACGGGAAATGAGATCGCTGATGAACTTGCTAGGCGAGGATCAGATGAGGCTTTCTCAGGACCTGAACCTACGCTGGGACTGCCCGCGTCCTCGGTTAGGGCTTCCATCGATGGTTGGGCTTTTCGAGAGCACAACCGCAGGTGGCATGACTCTCCAGGATGTAGACAAACCAAGCGCATGCTCCCCAACGTCTGTAAGAAATCCGCGGCTTTCTTGTTATCTCTTAACAGAAAAGACTGCAGACAACTTATTGGCGTACTAACGGGGCACTACACTTTCGCCAAACACCTAAGTGTGCTTGGCCTAAGTGACGAAACCCTCTGTGACGCCTGTGGAGAAGACGATGACACTGCTGAGCACTTCCTCTGCCATTGTCCCGCCTTTGCTCGGATCAGGTGGCAGTTATTCGGCGCTGATGAGGTGAGAGCTGATGATGTAGGCTCCTCATCACAGAAGGAAATTTCAGTAAAAGTAGGTTGCTGCCTGGTAGTACAATGGACCAGTTTTGAGTCTGAGTGCTCCAGTGTAGTGTGACAAAAACCTACGACAAAAAAAAAAAAAAAAAAAAAATCAGAGTTCCCCAAGAGAATCCAGTCTCCTATATTCTTCTTCTCTCTGATGGCTTCTTGAACTCCGGGTGTTTTAAACCACGCAGTTCTTTTCTCACCACCTGCCGCCCCCAAACATCACGCGCAGAAGCACTGTTGAAAACAGTCGCCATTCGTCCTCTACATGCGATGGAACAGTTGGAATTTGCTCAAACCCTTCGGATATGCGCCGTGTCAAATGTTGCTGTTCTGTAGTTTCTCCCTCCGTATGCGTGTAACCACTCTTGGTTTCCGCCTTGGCAGAAGAGGTACTTTATCAGTAAGATACAGCGTACACAACACCAGGTGATGATCAGTTTGGAATTTATCATGAAAAAAAAATTTTATTTTGAAATTTATTGAGAATAGTAGACTTTGCGTTTCGCGTTACTTTAAAGTTTTCGATAAGCAAGAAAGTCGATTTTCAGTGGCCTTAATTTGTGAAAATTAATTTTAAAGGAAGATAAGTGAAGTTGTTTTATAAAAATGGCATGGTAAGTACTAACACTTAATAAAAATGTATGTTTAACACCATTTTTGTTGAAAATACATGTGGGATTGGGGCCGGGTGGGTTCGTGCGTCGATCTATGCGCATTAGACTTTCACAGTCTAGGTTCGAATCCAAGGTAAGACAAACAATTTTCACAAAAAAAAAAATTGTTCACGGCTCCACCTCTTTCGAGTCACTGACAATGCTCAAAGAGTATAACTGTCTAGAGAAAGCTTCTCAATCTCGCCGTTCGGAGTCGGCATTAAACCGGACGTCCCCTCCACTCGTGAGAGAACAATAGTACGCACAGTACGAGTGGTTTCTGAGAAGCTAGGCCCAGGTCCACATCGGACTGTACCGCCGCCATTATTATTATTATTATCAATAGACGCCTGGCTGGACTCATGTTTTTTTTAAAACTACACTGGAGCACTCAGACTCAAAAGCTGGTCCATTGTACTGCCAGGCAGCAACCAACTTGTAATAAAATTTCATTGTCTACCGAAGGAAGACCAACATGCCCTTCTGTGATGAGGAGCCTACATCATCAGCTCTCACCTCATCAGCACCAAATAACTGCCACCTGATCCGAGCAAAGGCGGGACAATGGGAGAGAAAGTGCGCTGCAGTGTCATCGTCTTCTCAACAGGCGTCGCAGAGGGTTTCATCGCTTAGGCTAAGCACACTTAGGTGTTTGGCGAAGGTGTAGTGCCCCGTTAGTACGCCGGTAAGTTGTCTTCAATTTTTTCTGTTAAGAGATAACAAGAAAGCAGCGGATTTTTTACAGACGTTGGGGAGGATGCGCTTGATCCGTATACATCCTGGAGAGTCATGCCACCTGCGGTTGTGCTCTCGAGAAGTCCAACCATCGATAGAAGCCCTAACCAAGGACGCGGTCCTGAGAATGCATCATCTGATCCTCGCCCAGCAAGTTCATCAGCGATCTCATTTCCCGTGATCCCGTGGTGCCCGGGACCCAGACAAGTCTTAGCGAATTTTAGCTACCGATCAAATTCAGAGAAGACTTACGAGTACATTCCTGAACTATCCTGGAAGTGGTTAAAGGGTTGACCAACGCCTTAAGCACAGCTTGGCTGTCGCTACAGGCACAAATACTTCGCCCCTGCCACCACTTTCATTTCTTATTAACATTATTTTCATACTACACTCTAAAATAACTTCATATAACTTGTAATCTACTACTTTATTCTATTATATTCTATTCTATTACATGAATTTGTCATTTTTCGTATCTTGTTATTCATTCGTTTGGTGGCAGCGGAGGTAATAAAACGTATTTTTATAAAGTCCTCAACTGGGTTATTTCTGACACATAGTTCGTAGCCATTAAGATCGCATAGGTTTCCGCCTGGAAAACGCAAATTTACCTAACGAGATGTGCAGTCTAAAGTTGTCGCTCTCCCCGAAAGCATCAGAACCAGATCCTTCATTGGTCTTGGAGCCCTCCGTGAAGAGTGGACTACATTCTTTTCCTGGCTTAGATTCCGGCCAGAACCAGTCTTGAGTGCAGGGAAAGTCGACTTTGTATGTTCGTCGCAGCTGGAGTACAGGTGTCCGTGCGTCAGACGGCATATCCATAAGACTGGAGTCAAAGGAAATGCGATGCGCAAGGTCATTGATACTCCAGTGCGAGTTGTACCAAAAACCACTTCTTTTTAAGCGGAAGACGGTCTTGAGAGTCCTATCTAGAATGACACCCAGATATTTAGCTTCATCGGAAAAGCGGATAATGACACCTTTTAGTATTAGTTGAGTCAAACCAGTCAATTTCCTCCTCCTCGTGAAAAGGACAACCTCGGTTTTAAGAGGGTTGACTGAAAGCAGTCACACTTAGGCCCATTGTGATACCATGCGGATCGGAGCATTCTTAAGCGTGGCACAGTGTCCTGTGATAACGTCATTGAGAGTCCTTAGGGATGACCTGTTCATTCTAAGAAGATAGAGTGATCGTTTTGTGATGAGGCACGTAGTGCCAACTGACCATCTTAAGTTGGTGTTTTTAATAGTATGATTCTTTTAAAGAAGTTTAGCTGTAGCGAATGGCTTGGGCTAAGGTTCTCCACTAGAAAGGTTTGTGAAGACCGATCCGCTCCTGGCGAAATCATCGGCTTTACTATCCCCTGGAATGTCACTGTGTCCCGCACCCACATAACGTGAATATTAAAATGGACAGCTCAGAGATTGGCGGCAATTTAGGGGGGTCTTAGAGAGGAAAGTGACCGAGCAAATGATGGTGATGTCCTTCTTGGATATCACGTTGATCTTGAGCCAAGACAGGGCTTCTTTTATTGCCATAGTCTCATCCTGGAATACGCTACAATGTTCTGGGATATACTTAAATTGAGATCGTTGGAGTAGACACCTAATCCTACTCCCTCGTCCGTCTTGGACCCATCTGTGAAAATACGCAGAGGACCGTCCAGCGTCTGAGTGTCAGACTTCCAGTCGGACCTGGAGGGTATGCTAGTAGAGAAGTTTTTCTCCTCAGACTAGTGCGTGAAATGTTGAGGTTTTGAAATCTATTGCGAGTATGAATTGAGTCTCACACTCACGGTCACAGCAGCCACATTCTTATTTGTGCGCATCGTACGACGACGAGGACCATGAGTTTTGTCCACTAGCATACCAGTCTCACGAACTTTTTGCACAAACTTGCGTACAGCAGTCGCGGTGGGTACTTCATTTCGGCAAAAACTTCCTTTTAAAAAACGCACTATTTGGGCTACACAGCACTCACATTGGAAATAAGTTTTGCAATATTTGCCAACGTTGTTCAAGCGTAAAGGTACTTATTTCGTTCAACGGACTTTCTGTCAAGATTTCAAGCGGGAAACAGCTTCTAGAGTCAAAATAACTTATGATTTAAAAAAAACACTAGATGACGCACCTTGTACATGCAGATCTTTAAATCTTTGCATATACTTGCCGATGTAAAGGATTCATCTAAAGCAGTCCACCAAACTCCAACTGATTCAAATAGCCCCTACGCAATGCGTGATTATAGTTCGCATTTCAATTGTATGGCGTTTTTAAAGTACCAAAGCTTTGTGGTGGCTCCGCTCAAGAGGGTACTAAACACTCAAGAATGTTCATGGAACAAACCTACAATCCCTAACGAGACAAAGAACTTAATGAAGAAAACCTAAGAGTAAAGCACTAACTAGACATGGGGCATGTAAATACCACCTTCACAAATTGGGGCTCAGCAGCACAGAGATCTGTAGACGAAGTGGACAGCCCAAAGAAACTATGGAACATATACTGACCGTCTGTACAAGTCTTGCCCGAGAAAGTATTAAAATGTTAAACCAAACAAACGTAACAAGGAGGAAAGACTTTCAAGAAATCCCATCTGGAGAAGCTTTCAAATTTTTGAAGTCAGCACTAAAATCCTAGTAGTGTTACAAACATGACACATCCCTAGTTCAATTCAGTTCAATGTCTTCGCAGGGGTTCCGACAAAAAAGCACGAAGGCTAGACATTTTGTTGCCCTGTTTGTAAAAACCTGTGCATCTATGCCTACAACAATCCCTGTAAATGACAATGAGGCCTGCTTGTGGCGGCCTCTGAACAGCCTCCACAGCAACCTCTTAGAGTTGAACCAATGTACATGTATGTAGTGGTCCGTAGCGGATGGATTTACTGTTGAAAACCCCAGTAAACGATAAAAAGACAACGACTTTCGGTTCTGCACGTGGGACGTATGGTCCCTTAATAGACCATGTGCTGCCAATGAACTCGCGGAGGTGTTAGACTGCTATAAAGTAGATATTATCGCAATCCAGGAAGTGCGGTGGATGGGCCGTGAAATGGAAATGCGGTGGGATGGGCGTAAGCAGAATGAAAAACTGCGACATCTACTACGGTGATTGCCACAAAGTGCGAAGGCAGTGCTTATTTGGATGTGGATATGTAAGCTTCCAGTATGTAAACGAACGCCAGTATGTAACTATCCGCATCAAGGCTTAATTTGGAAACATCAGCCTGAATTGCGTACACAAATTGCCCCTACAAAGGACAAGGATGACAACCCTAAGGATTTTTTTTTTTTTTTTATTACCCAGGGTTGGTGGAAATCTTCAACAAGACACTATGGTGAACGTTCGCCCAGAATAGTGTGAGATTTTTACTCACTAAAACCACCCCCCTTTATAAGTCATTGTTAACTACAACTAAGTGAAGCACTTATCCAGTAGTTTATATTTCTTGATTTTGATAAATTTGGCAGATAGATCTCCACTGAGAGATCCTGCTTACACCGTAAATAAAAACGGGTTAATTAGGTTATCGCGCGAGATCAAGAGGTTTAGTCCTCTGAAGTCGACGCAAGACGTTAGTTTCGTCCAGGATTGGATTTACTGCAGAGTTTATATGCTCTTCCAAGCGGCGCTTATGTTTATAGGCGAAATTTTTAATTTCATCTTGGACAGACATAATTCCAAGATCTCTATGGATATCGTCGTTTCTTATATACCATGGTGCTTTAACGATTGTTCTTAGCACTTTACTTTGAAATGTTTGTAGTAAGTTAATATTGCATCTCTTGGTACAACCCCAAAGTTGTATACCATATGTCCAAACAGGTTTGAGCATTTGCTTGTATATAAGCAATTTGTTTTCAATACTTAACTTGGAATGATTTCCGATAAGCCAGTACATGTCTTTATATTTCTGGTCAAGTCCTGCACGTTTCTTTTTAACGTGTTCCTTCCACTTGAGTTTTACGTCAAGAGTCATCCCGAGATACTTCGCTTCATTCTTCTTCTTCTTCTTAGGGCGCTATAGTCCGAGGTGGACCTGGGCCTCACTCAACATGCCTCTCCAGCCAGCACGATCTTTCGCCAGCTGTCTCCAATTTCGCACACCAAGCCGGCAGAGGTTCCCCTCGACTTGTGTGCGCCACCTTGTACGTGGACGTCCTCTGTTGCGTTGTCCCACAGGCTCAGAGTCGAAGACTCTTCGGGCCAAAACTAAGTTGTCCATACGCTCTACATGGCCTAGCCATCTTAGGCGTTGGATCCGTAGACGCCTGGCTAGACTCATGTCGCTCTACAGCCCATACAGTTCGTGGTTGAACCTTTTCCTCCAAATGCCATCAACGCAAACAGGACCAAAGATCACGCGCAGAACTTTTCTCTCGAAAAGACCAAGACACTGTTCATCTGCTTGGGATATTGTCCATGCCTCTGCGCCGTAAAGCAGGACTGGGATGATCAAGGTCTTATACAAAGTCAACTTGGTCTTCCGAGAGAGGGCTCTACTACTCAATTACCTTTTGAGCCCAAAAAAACAGCGGTTAGCAAGATTTATTCTGCGTTTGATCTCGGCACTGATGTTGTTTGTATTATTTACCACGGAGCCACGGTTGACGACTTAACTACGTCAAAGTCATAGCTGCCTATACCCAAAACTAGACATGGCGCTATATAGCTCGTCTCTAAGCACGCTGTCATATGTGGCCTTGAAGTCGACAAATAGGTGGTGTGTGTCGATTTGCATTCCTTGGGTCTTCTCCAGGATCTGCCGCAGTGTGAAGATTTCGTCTATGGTGCACTTCCCCAGCCTGAAACCACACTGATAAGGACCTATCAGTTTGTTCACAAATGGTTTCAGGCGTTCACACAAAACGGCAGAGAAGATTTTGTGGGCGATGTTAAGGAGACTTATCCCTCGATAGTTGGCGCAGTCAAAGGGGTCTCCTTTCTTGTCGATCGGGCAAACGATACTGAGATTCCACTCATCAGGCTTGCTTTCCTCCGACCATATCTTACAGATGAGCTGGTGCATGCGCTCTACCAGATCACCTCCAGCTGCTTTAAACATTTCGGCGGGCGGACTATCTGCACCAGCAGCTTTATTAGACTTCAGTCTCGATATCACTATCTTGACTTCGTCTAGGTCGGGGGGTTGTGTTGAGTGGAACATTCTGCCTGACAGCGGTATTTGTGTCCTCATCGCCGTTCAACAGTCTGCAGAAATGATTTTTCCAAATTCTCAGTATCGACTGCGAATCTACTACTAGTTGTCCATTCTTGTCCGAACTTTATACCCGTTTGACAAAAGTTTTATCCTTTGGTAAAACTTTCGGACATCATTCCTGCCATAACACCTCTCCATCTCCTCGATCGCGCGCTTCTCGTGCTCTTTCTTTTTCTTCCTGAGAAGCCGGTTCTCTTCCCTTCTTCTCTGTTCGTAGAGCTCACGAACAGCTCTCGTAGTTCGACGCAGCGTTGCCCGGTAGGCTTCTTGCTTTGCTGCATGTGCCTGCCTGCACTCGTTGTCAAACCAGGGGTTTTTCCTAGGTGGTGTTTTAAAACCCAGCACATCAGTAGCGGCTTCTCTGATGGCTTTTTGACAACGTTTCCATTCTTCGCCTATTGTTAGTGCAGGCCACGTCGAACTTTCGGAGAGTTTCAGGGAGACTCGATCGGCAATGTTCCTGGCAGTCTGTTGCGATTGTAGCTTTTCGACGTCAAACCGTGGTTGTCTTCCTCGACTCCGTTGTTCTCTCGATATCCGTGTCCTTACCTTGGCTACAAAAAGGAAATGGTCCGAGTCGATGTTGGCGCCTCGGAACGTTCGGACATCAAGAATACTGGAGGAGTGTCTGACGTCGATCGCAACGTGATCAATCTGGTTGACGGTTGAATGATCAGGGGACCGCCAGGTCCCTTTGAGGTGTGGGAACCGCGGGCTAGCTACAGAGAGGTTTCGCCCCGTAACAAAGTCCACCAGCCTGAGGCCGTTTTCGGACGTGGTGTCGTGCAGGCTATGTTTACCGATGACTTTATCTTTATCTTGGTGTCGTAGCTGGGGCATTTATCGTACATTTTTTCTAGGAGATCATAGAAGTCATCCTTGCTATCGTCATCTTTGTCCTCCGTTGGGGCGTGGGCGCAGATTAGACTGATGTTGCCGAATTTAGCCTTGATGTGGATTGTTATGAGGCGCTCGCTTATGTACTTAAAGCTTAAGACTTTTTGTCTAAGTCTGCCTCGAACAACAAATCCATATCCAAATAATCGCTGCCTTTGCTCTCTGTAACAATCGCCGTAGTAGATATATTTTTGCCCGGCCCATACCACCGCACTTCCTGGATTACGGTAACGTCAGTTTTATAGCAGGCTAGGGCCTCAGCGAGTTCATCGGCTGCAGGTGGTCTTCTCAGGGACCTCACATTCCACGTGCAGAACCGAAAGTCATTGTCCTTATTCCATATCCGAGGACGGATTTATTGTTGACGTGCACTTTTTGTTTTCTGAACTCTTGAATAGCGGAAGCTTCTTAATGACCGGCAGTATGGTTTCCGCGGCAACAGGTCCACTGGTGATCTGATTGCATATCTCACCGAAAACTGAATCCAATCTTTACACAATGCAGGAGAAAGCAAGATCGTTGCGCTTGATATTTCTAAGGCATTTGAAAGAGTTTGGCATCAGGCTCTTTTGTCGAAAATGCGTGCTTATGGTATCGATAAGTCTCTTCTTCTATGGATTAGAAATTACTTTTCGAACCGTTCAATTCAAGTCGTTTTGGATGGGTTCAAGTCTGATATCCACCAAATTAATGCTGGTGTTCCCCAAGGCTCTGTTTTGTCTCCGACTCTCTTTCTCATTTTTATAAATGATCTCCTGTCAGCTACTTCTAATCCAATTCCAAGACTCACGTCCTACGGTCGTAGAATTGAAGCGGCAGCGTATGTTAAGCACATTAAATTCCGACCTTGACAGCATATTTAATTGGAGTAAAAACAATAGAGTGGAATTTAATGCTGTCTACTGCCACTTAATCGATCCCAAAATAATCAGCCATTATCCCTGAATGGCACTTGCATCGAAGAAACCGAAAAACTTTCCATCTTCGGTATGTGTATCAACTCAACACTTAGTTGGAATAATCACATATTCGAGGTCGCCAAAAATGCTGCGAAATGTCTAGGTTTCCTTAAACGATGCAAGAAATACTTCACCCCCTCTGATTTGGCTTCAATTTACAAGCCAAACTTGAGTATAACGCTCATATCTGGTCTGGTGCTCCCAAGACCTTTCTGCACCTGCTAGATAGAATTCAACAGCGAGCGATAAAACTTATAGGAGATAGTAACATCGCGAAGTCGATAGACTCGCTCGAACATCGCCGTAATGTCTCATCCTTATCACTGTTTTATCGCTATTTTAACAAACGATGCTCAAGTGAGCTAGCCAACTGCATTCCTCCCCTCCATGAATTCCCCCGCAATACTCGTCTCGCCAGGAATGCTCATCAGTTCACCCTCAAGCCAGTTTTCGGACGTACAGTTAAGTTTAGAGAGTCGTTTTTTAGCCGCACCACACGAATATGGAATGCTCTTCCCAGCCCAATATTTCCCACTCACTACAATCTGCAGACATTTAAGACCAATGTGCACAGGTACCTCCTTTCCCTTTCTCCCTCTATACCTTCGGCCCGTGCTGTGCTTGATTCCGGACACTTAAGGGTAGTCGTAAACTCCCTTACACGCGCAATTTATATAAAAAAAAAAAAAGGTAGCTCCTGCTGACGAGAGTTGTGTAAGCCGCTGTTGGCCAATTAGTTGGTCAGCTCCCCCGCCGCCATCCAAAAAAGAGTGATGAACCGTGGTAGACTGACACTCCCCCTCTCTCGTTTGCAGCCGCCCAGACGTTCCCCGAGGGTTGGTTACCCCATCTTCTGTCGAGGGTACTCGGCTCCCGGATTTCACCACGGGGAGGTGAGAGTAGGAGTTCGTTAATAGAGGCTAGGTGCAGACGCTTGTGTCTGCATGGTTCGCCTGTTAACGCTTCGAAATCTAATGATGGAAAAATACCCGGTATTTACAGGGTACCCTCTCATAAATATTCACCGGGAGGTGAATCCCATCACTACGTACAGCACATTTTTGTATTGCATTTTCTCTACTGAAAACGCGTTCTTTTCCCTTGCTTTATTTCTACACTTGATGGTTCCCAATTTACTTCCAGTATTATGATGTTGCATTGAAGGTCGGAGAAAAGACGATACCAGTGCACAAAAATGTGATCTGCTCAAGTAGTGCCTATTTCCGGGCCATGTTTTCAGGTTTGATATTCCTGCTTTTAATTTCTGATAAAACCACTTACAAATGCTCACATTCTAGGTAATTTTTCCGAGTCAAATCAGGAGGAAATATCGCTGAACGACATAGATGTCGACAGCCTGGAACTGCTGATCGAGTACATGTACACAAGGAAGTTGAACGTCGATTCTGCAAATGTGAAGAACCTTCTGTTGACAGCATCGTTTCTACAGATATCTGGTGCGGAAGAGTTATGTTGCAAGTTTTTGGAGAACGAATTGAATGAGGACTGTAATAATTCAGTTTATTAATATTTATATTCACTTATGTACAAGAAGTCGGTGTGTTCAAGGCGATGGTTGGTGAACGATTAAAAGAAAAGAATGGCCACATCAACTGTCAAAGTCTAAGTTGTTCGTGTGCGTTCAGTGCCCGAACTAATACCGGGTGCACGCGATATTTTTAAAAATCATTAAATACTACATGTACCCCCCTTTTTAATCGTTCATTCCTTCGACCTTGCCATTACAAGACTCGTATTAATTTTTTACATTTTACATTGTATATGCTTAATTTAATTAAAAAAAAAATGTAATACAAATGCAAACATTTTTATTTGTTTCTGATAATTTAAAATTACTTAGTACAATTTAGTTTTGTTTTTTTTTTTTACTCCTTAAATTATAGCTATGTTGCGTTTTGTTTGTAATTTCAACATGTTTTTCATTGTTTACATCATTTTGTAAATTATTTTGTACAGGAATTTGTTGTGTATAATCTATTAAAGTGCTTGGAACATATTTTCTTTCATAGTTACTTTTGTTACATAAAATTATTTGATTTGCATGCCTTTTCCAGGTTTTATCTGTACTCTTAATCTTTACTAGGAATGTTTGTTTACCTAATATTTTAATAATAGTACCTTCTATCCACGAAACCTTGCCAGGACTAGTGTAATCTTTTACCATAACTCTGTCATTTATATTAAAAAAATGTCTTTTATGACCTCGATAGTACTTTTTCTGATCTCTTTGTTTCAATTCCACTATGCCTTTAATAACGTTACTGTCTTTTATTTCAACTTGACGTTTTGGATTTAATAAATCTAATCGGGTTCTCAACTTCCTATTGAACATAAGTTGAGCTGGTGCTACTCCTGTACTGGCATGTTTCGTGTTTCTATAATCAAATAAAAATCTAATTAGCACATTACTAAATTGCGAAATCTCGGTTTGATGCAAGCTTCTTTTTAACGCATTTTTAATTGTTTTCACAGAATTTTCAGCCTGTCCATTAGTAGATGGGTGGCCTACTGGAGTTGTGACATGTTCTATTCCACTATCTGTCAAAAACTTCTCAAATTCTTTAGATACGAATGCAGTCCCATTGTCTGAGACTAACGTTTTCGGTAAACCAAAACGCGCGAACAGTTCCCTCAGGACTATAATCGTCGCACTACTGGTTGTCTTCTGCCCCATATCTATGCACTCGATCCATTTGCTATAGCTATCAATCACTACTAAGCACCAACGATTCATAAATGGTCCGAAAAAGTCTATATAGATTCTGGACCACGGTTCATCAGGCCATGTCCAATTTAACAATTGTTGCTTGGGGGGGTTAGGTCGACTCATCAAACATGCTCTGCACCCTTTAGCACTTTCTTCCAAGTCCTCATTTTGACTTGGCCACCAACAACATTCACGAGCCATGGATTTCATTTTACTAATGCCCATGTGTGACGCATGCAAAAAATCAACCACCTCCGCCTGAAGCGTTGCTGGGATAATAATCCGATACCCCCAAAACAAACAACCGGACTCTTCTAACAATTCCTCCTTTCGAACAAAAAACTTTCTTAACTCCTTATCTGTACAAAATTCGGGCCATTCTGTTCTAACATACCTGCCAACCTTCTGTAACAACTGGTCTTGATCCGTTGCTTTTCTCACCCGTTCTATGTTAATTGGTAAGTTACGTACTTGTTCAATATAATTGATATGAATATTTTCGGGCCACTCGCTAACCCTCACATTATCTCCGGAAGGATGACTTGAGAAATAATCAGCAATATTTGTTTCTGACTTTATATGCACTATATTGAAGTTAGATCCGGATAGCGTAAGTGCTATGCGCTGCAACCTATTTGCAGCCATAATTGGGATACCCTTTTTAGGATTAAAAATATGTTGTAACGGCTTATTGTCCGTCACTAGAGTGAACTCCCGCCCGTATAGGTAGTGATGAAACTTTTTCACCCCGAACAAAATTGCAACAGCCTCTCTGTCCAATTGCGAATAATTCTGTTCTGTTCTCGACAATTTTCGTGACGCAAACTCAATTGGATTTTCTTCGCCGTAAGGCGAAACTTGTGACAAAACGGCTCCTACGCCAACGGGGCTAGCATCAACTGTAAGTCTCGTTTTGAATTGAGGATTGAAATGAGCTAAACATGTGTCGGCTTTTAACGCTTGTTTCAAAGCGTCCACGGCCCTGGTGCACTCTTCCGACCACGTGAACGCTGCACCCCTCTTAAGTAAATCGTACAATGGAGCGCCCACAATGGATGAAAATTTACTACCCCCAAGAAAGCTTGTAACTCCTTGACATTTGTAGGATATGGCATGTTATCAATTTCCAAAAGTTTTTCTGGATTAGGCTGGAGACCTTTCTTGTTAATGACATGACCCAGATAATTAATTTCTTTGCAGAAAAAATGACATTTTTCCCGCGATAATTTAAACCCTACATCTCTTAACACTCGGAGTACCTTCAAAACCCTTTCGATGTGTAACTTCCGGGTTGGTGCAGTAATTAAGAAGTCATCGAGAAAAACGACCACGCCCTCCATACTCATAAACAACTTATCCATGATCTTTTCGAAAATTGCTGGAGCTGAGGCTAACCCGTAAATTAGCCGCGTATACTGAAATAACCCCTTACTAGTAGATATGGTAGTGAGACTTCTGGATGATTTGTCCAACTCAATTTGCTGGTATGCCATCGTTAGATCCAATTTTGTAAATTCTACTCCCCCCTGCAATTTTGCAAAAATATCTTCGATCCGTGGTAAGGGATACTTTTCTACAATCAAGTGTGGATTTAATGTTACTTTAAAATCTCCGCAAATTCGAACGTCACCATTTTTCTTCGACACGGGGACTATCGGCGTTCCCCAATCGCTAAAATCTACTGGTTCCAAAACCTTCATTTCTACTAATTTATCTATTTCTTTCTCAACTTTTTCTTTAATTGCCAGAGGCACCGGTCTAGGTTTGAAAAATTTAGGAATCGTTCCTTCTTTTATTTGCAGCTTTGCTTGAATTTTTTTAAAACATCCCAAGCTACCTTCAAACAATGAGTCGAACTGTTTAATGATGTTATGCTCAGCCTCTTTTAATTGAATTTCCGCATAATTCAAATTGGCCACCTTAATGTCAAACTTACGTAGAAAATTTCTACCCAATAGTGGAGGACCGCCGCCTTCAATTACAACAATCGTGATGGATCTACCGATACCTTTGTATTCTACCCACATGTCACAAATTCCTACCGGGCTAATGGTACCACCATTATACGTTCTCAAAATCATATTCGTTTCTTTCAGCTTGCATCCACCGAAATGACGGCTATATGTATCTAAAGCAACTACACTAAATTCCGATCCTGTGTCCAACTCCATTAATAAAGGTATCTTATTAACTAACACTTCTAATTTAATCGGACCCTCAACTACTGGCCCATTACAGGTTTTAAAAGCGAACAAACTAATATCTGTGTTATCAATATAATTGAAATCTTTGGCCTTCATGTTGCACATTTTCTTCAAATGGCCTCGTTTCTTACATAAATTACATTTATAATTTTTAAACTTACAATTGCTGCTCGTATGGTTTGTATAACCGCATACCATGCATTGTTGTTGCTGCCGCTGCTGTAATGTACTGTTCCCTTGTTGAATCTGCTGATGTTGCCGTTGTCTTTGTGAATTACTGTTGAACTGCTGACCTTTTCTTTGCTGCCCTTTGTTGTTGTTGCTGCCTTTGCCGATGTACAGAAATGAATCCGCTACTTCCTGCTTCACCTCCACCGCATGGTACTGGTGCCGAATGTAGTCTGCCGTGTTGGCAATCTCGATAGCTCGATCGATCTCACATTTGTCCAACTTTTCCAGGAAAATTTTATCCCGGCCTGGACCCTTTTCCAGACCCATGACAAATTTATCCCTGATCGCTGTTTCCAGAACCGCACCAAATTCGCAATTGGCTGCTAAAGCTCGTACTCGCACTGCCCACTCATTTGTCGACTCTGATGGTTGTTTTGTCGCGTTATAAAACTTGAAACGTTCTGCAAACCCGGACGATGGTGGCTTGAAATGATTTGCCATAACCTCAACACAGTTGTTGAACGAGGTGTTTGCCGTTTCGATCTTTTTCGGACTGATCAAGTCCCTCAGAAGAATATATGAACGTTCAGATATGGACGTCAAAAGTACTGCTTTCTTCTTGACCTCCTCTGTAATTCCATTTGCAATGAAAAATTGCTCCAACTGCGATTTAAACACACTCCAATTGCCATCTGTGTGGTCGAAACGTGGTGCATTGCCAATTATTTGCGCCGCCATTACTTCTGTCTCTATATCTTTATCGCGTTCCATACACGGCTCACGCTTATTAATTGTAAAAAAACTTTAAACTTTTTATACTTTTATTTTTTTACAACTATTTAACTGTTTTCCTCGTCGCCACTGTAATAATTCAGTTTATTAATATTTATATTCACTTATGTACAAGAAGTCGGTGTGTTCAAGGCGATGGTTGGTGAAAGATTAAAAGAAAAGAATGGCCACATCAACTGTCAAAGTCTAAGTTGTTCGTGTGCGTTCAGTGCCCGAACTAATACCGGGTGCACGCGATATTTTTAAAAATCATTAAATACTACAAGGACAATTGCTTCGAATATATAATTTTTGCTGGTAAGAAACTACAGATTTAATTGGCGGAGGATAAGAGCAACAAAAACATGTGCGTGTTTTAGGAAGGAATTCGATTCAGGATGTGCTGGAGTTGTCACTTAAAACCGCATCTTCTCACTTCAATAAAATCTTTTTCAAAAACGACTTTTTGGACCTCGAAGTTAATGAGGTAATTACAATAAAAGCTAAACTCAATATTGCCCCATTAATTATAATCCGGCAGAGAACTCGGAATCGTGCAAAAAGACACGAATGTTATGAGAACCGCAATCAGACTTTGTATCAAAGCCATGGTATCGGTTTAAGCTCTATATTTTGTGTTAATTAAGTAAAGAAAAAAGTTGTATTCATCCACAGTTGAAGCAGTTGACAATGAGAGCAAAGGACCTTGGACATGCGGAGGATCTTATTTCAGTTGATTCCACGAAAGAGATCGACGGCCATATACTTCTTTCCCCATGTTTTGAAAACCGCAAACATTTCGGGATCAACATGTTCTCCGAAACCGAGCATCGTGAAATTAAATGTCTGCCAGAACAGATTTCTGGTGGAAGTTATGTGTGCCATGGTTACTACATCTACCAACAAGGAGGTCGTACCGTCTATGACGACACAGTGACTAAATCGTATGTTTATCACCCGAGCAAGCGCGTGTGGGTTCCATTTGTTCCACTTCTGCAAGCCAGGAGCCATCATCGTAGTTGCGTACTTAATGGAAAGATATACAGTGTTGGCGGTTCGGATCCAGGTAGAAGAGCATTGGCATCAGTTGAATTCACAGATCTCTACACAGGCCAGAGAGGTTTCTCGGATCCCCTGCCACTTGCTAAGGAAGAGCCAGGACTCTGTGTTCATGGTAAAATTACTTTAATATCCCAGTCAAAATCTGAAATTTCTAAATTGAGCGCTTGGTTTGTGTTCTTTCAGAGAATTCAATATATGTCGCTGGGGGAATGGCTTTTGGCAAGTACTATAAATGTATTCATCGTTTTGATGCAAGAGAAGGTGTGTGGCAACAACTAGCCACATCGCCCTATGATAGGGGGGTATACTCATGTGCGGTTCTTGGCGAGGATATCTTTACGTCAAATCCAATCACTCTTCAGCGATATGACATGCGAGCAAATGATTGGGAATTGATTCCCATTGAAAGAAAAAATAAGTTAGAAAAATGTTTTTCAATTCTTCCCTCCAATCTTACTTTGTCGTTTTTTTTGTTTCTTTGTAGATTTTGTTTTGTAGAAATATTCTCTCTCGATAGCAAACTTTTTGGTCTTTTTAACGATGGCGTGTGGAAGTTTATGCCCGTAGAAAGACAGTGGGAGATTAATCGAAGCCTCTACCTGGGTTTTTCACAAGTATCGACAAATCTTCTTTTTCCAAATGTAAACGAAGAAGACGTCCTTTAATCGGAAGGGATAACGTAATACTAAATATAAAATTGATGTAAAATGAAGTACCCTCTTGTCGTCTGCCGTGAGGTGCGCACGGGTCGGGAGCTATTTTTCATTTAGGAGTTAATGTTTACCTCATCTCATCTCATTTTCAGTGACCCGCATGTTCCAATAAAGGGGTCGCGGGGCAATGCATGCACGAGAGATCTCCAGGCCATAGACTCTAACTCATCAGGTGCTATGCCCAAGCGCAACCAGGCGAGTGTTTGGACTTGGTCCAACCATCTCGTCCTAGGTCTGCCAAGCGGTCGCATTCAAGTCACGCCTCGGAAGTCGTGATGATGAGGACATTCGTGCCACGTGACCAAACCAACTAAGTACAGCCCTTTCCGTTCGAAGAAGCAGCTGCCCAACATTGAGTTCCTCGCGCACTGTCGTGTTTCTCACCCTATCCCGGCGAGTAATTCCCACAACAGCACGAAGAAATCTTATCTCGGCAGCTTATATTTGCGATCTTTTTCTTTCAGTCATTACCCAAATTTCATGGCCATAGGTGAGAGTTGGCCATGGCGTAGTGGGTAGGTGCGTCGACTCCTACGCTCGAGGTCGTCGGTTCGAAACTCGAAAAAAACATCAAAAATTTTTTCACGGCTCCACCTATTTCGAGTCACTGACAAAGAACAATAGCACGCACAACACGAGTGGTTGCTGAGAAGCTAGGCCCAGGTCCACCTCGGACTGTAGTGCCGCCATTATTATTATTATTATTAGGTGAGAGTTGGAACAAATACTGCGTTAAAAACCGCTAACTTGGCTTTGACACCAAGCTCGGCCTTCCTGATTACAGATCGACCAAGCTGTTTCAAAATTGACCCAGCTTGACCAATCCTACAGGAAAGCTCAGCATTATTCCTCCCATCTCGTGAAGAAGACGCCGAGATACTTGAACTTCTCCACCTGTTTCAATGGGACTCCACTAACATATAGAGTGCATTGAACAGGGGTTCTGGAAATAACCATAACTTCGGATTTGTCCACGTTAACCTTCATCCCAGCATCAGCACATACGGCCACAAACCTATTTAGCGCGCGCTGGAGTTCTATCTGGGAGGATGTGAGGATGACTACTCGTAAGTCATCTGCAAAAAGAAGATGACTTACCCTCAACTCTCCCAATGTGAAACATTCCTCGCCACGACTGCGCTGTAACTTCCAGTCCATATATATAATGAAAAGGAGAGGTGACAGAACGCACCCTTGGCGAAGTCCAACGCCCACGGTGAAAGGTGTTGATTTACTACCGTTTACCCGAACACAGCTGCTACAGTTTGTGTATAGAGACTGAATGGCCCTCAACAAAGAACCATCAATCCCATACTCCTACAGAACACTCCAGAGTTTACCTCGAGGAACTCGGTCGTATGCCTTTTCCAAATCTACAAAACAGCTTTAGATCGGTTTGGCGTACTCCCAAGCTTTCTCAAGTACCATTCTTAGAGTGAAAAGCTGGTCGGTTGTACTTCTGCCGGGACGAAAACCGCACTGCTCATCTCCCATTCTGGATTCGACCATAGCTCTAGAAAGCGCCTCCAACACCTTAGCGTAGACTTTACCTGGGAGTCTTAAAAGAGATATGCCCCTGTAGTTGGAGCACTCTGTTTTGTCCCCCTTTTTGAAGAGAGGCACAATCACCCCAGTTTGCCAATCGCCAGGCGTCTCACCGCGTTCCCAAGCCACCTTAATGACACGATAGAGCCATAAAACTCCCTCTTTACCCATAGCCTTAAGCATTTCTGGCCGGATTTCATCCACACCGGCGGATTTGCCAACTTTTAGCGATTCAATCGTCAAAATGACTTCCTCCACCGTTGGACTATTCTCCGCCCTACTCAAGACTACAGGTCTGTCACCCTCAGTGCCCTGTTCGGGATTGAGCAGCTCCGAAAAGTGCTCGCTGCATCTGCGCAAGATGTCCACCTCATTGGAAAGTAACACGCCATCTTTGGATTAGACTCCTTCGATGGTGTTGAATTTCCTTCCTCTGAGCCGGCGAATGGTTTGCCAGAACACCTTTTTCGCAGATCTATGGTCGCTTTCCAACTTCTCACCGAACTCCTTCCAAGTCTGCTCTTTAGCTGCTCGCACAGCCAATTTGCAAGTTCTTCACGCCTCAGTGTACCGGTCATGAGAATCAGAGTTCCCCAAGAGAATCCAGTCTCCTATATTCTTCTTCTCTCTGATGGCTTCTTGAACCCCAAACATCACGCGCAGAAGCACTGTTGAAAACAGTCGCCATTCGTCCTCTACATGCGATGGAACAGTTGGAATTTGCTCAAACCCTTCGGATATGCGCCGTGTCAAATGTTGCTGTTCTGTAGTTTCTCCCTCCGTATGCGTGTAACCACTCTTGGTTTCCGCCTTGGCAGAAGAGGTACTTTATCAGTAAGATACAGCGTACACAACACCAGATGATGATCAGTTGACAGTTTGGAATTTATCATGAAAAAAAAAATGTATTTTGAAATTTATTGAGAATAGTAGACTTTGCGTTTCGCGTTACTTTAAAGTTTTCGATAAGCAAGAAAGTCGATTTTCAGTGGCCTTAATTTGTAAAAATTAATTTTAAAGGAAGATAAGTGAAGTTGTTTTATAAAAATGTCATGGTAAGTACTAACAATTAATAAAAATGTATGTTTAACACCATTTTTTTGTTAAATGTGGAACCACAAGAGAAATTAATTAAACCTTTAGTTGTGTAAGGAAGATTTATAATTTATTATTTGTACTATGTATGTATGCTAACAACTGAAGTGTTGCCTGAGCGAGAGACAGAAAAAGAATAACAGAAAAACAGAATGAAAAAGGAAACGAACAAAAATGAAATGAAATGAAATGAAAGAAATGAAAATGAAATGTCTCGCAACATGTATAGTATGTTGCACATCTGCCGCAACATTCCGCCCACCTTGGAACGAATTGCATAATTTGTTCAAAAATAAATATGCGGTATGTGTAAGTTGAGAATATTCATCGTTGACCGTCATCGAGTCGAGTGAGCATGCCATCAGCTGTTTTTAAGGAAACCACTCGAATTTTGCCCTGTTCTCCAGGAAAAATTCTGGTTATTCTTCCCGTTTTCCATTTAGCTGGAGGAAGCAGTTCGTCCCGAATCCCGAAAAGTCTCCAATTCGAAAATTTGGACTGGATCGGGTACACTTGGCACGCTGTTGAAGTTGAACGATGTACTCTGTACTCCATCTTTTCCAAAAATATTGTTTTAGGTTCGTTCACTATACTTCCCTTGAAGTCGGCTATATAGGGTTCGGGTATCGTTTTCATAGGTTCCCCAATTAAAAAATGGCCAGGAGTTAGTGGCGCGAGATCATTTACATCAGTAGATATTGAGCAAAGGGGACTAGAATTAAGACAAGCCTCGATTTCCGCTAAGAGCGTTGTGAACTCCTCATATGTTAAAAGGAGCTCTCCGAGAGTACGACGAAGATGAAACTTAACGCGTTTGACAGCACCTTCCCAATAGCCTCCCATGTGTGGAGCAGCTGGAGGATTAAAATGCCAAACAGTCCCATCATTAGAGAGATGTCTTCTTAGTTCTTCGTTCTTGATCGCAGCTGTTAGCATTGCCCTGAGTTCCTTTTCAGCCCCAAACAAATTGATACCGTTGTCGTTACATAGCTCCCCACAATGACCTCGACGAGAAACAAAACGCTTGAAGGCAGCGATGAACGATGCGGTCGATAGATCACTTGAAAGCTCCAGATGTGTTGCACCAGTGGACATACAAATAAACACAGCTACATACATATATATCCTTTATAAGATTTCGAGCCACGTCCCTTTGATAAGTGCAATCTCACTGGCCCTGTGGGCGCCGTGGCGTAGTGGGTAGGTGCGTCAACTCCTAAGCTCGAGGTCGTCGGTTCAAATTTTGAAAAAAACGTCAAAAATTTTTTTCACGGCTCCACCTCTTTCGATTCACTGACAATGCTCAAAGAGTATAACTGTCTAGAAAAAGTTTCTCAATCTCGCCGTTCGAAGTCGGCATTAAACTGTAGGTCCCCTCCACTCGTGAGAGAATAATAGCACGCACAACACGAGTGGTTGCTGAGAAGCTAGGCCCAGGTCCACCTCGGACTGTTGTGCTGCCATTATTTTTATTATAGGTGTATGCTCAATTTTGTGAGGTATTGTATGTAAGCCGACCAAGACAAAAAGGAGGAATATGTCCACCGATCGAAAGTGATCGATGAAGGAGCTTCCACTTTCAACTCCCGGAACTGCTGGAGTAGCCTGCTCGCAACTTTAACATCTGAGCTACAGAACAACCACTTTTTTATATATTTTTTTTACAGACTATTTATTAAATTCAGTAGTAATTCATTCATAGTTTGGAAAAAGAAAGATAAATTTGAATACATTCTGTTGCCATAATATGACTAGTGGCGGACGCATGCACATAAATTTATCTACTAAAACGGAGAAGCTGCTCAGCGCTCTGTGCGACATCTCGGCTGTAGTTATTGAATTGAATTGAAGAGAATGGAGAGTGACTATATAGTCACATAGCACTGCGACCACTATAGATCTATCTCATCTCATCTCATCTCATTTTCAATTACCCGCATGTTCCACTTAAGGGGTCGCGGGGGCAATGCATGCACGAGAGATCTCCAGGCCACTCGATCCTCCGCCATCGACTTTAACTCATCAGGAGCTATGCCCAAGCGCAACCAGGCGAGTGTTTGGACTTGGTCCAACCATCTCATCCTAGGTCTGCCAAGCGGTCGCCTACTTGATGGAATCGCATTCAAGGCACGCCTCGGAAGTCGTGATGATGGGGACATTCGTGCCACGTGACCAAACCAACAAAGTACAGTCCTTTCCGTTAGAAGAAGCAGCTGCCCAACATCGAGTTCCTCGCACACTGTCGTGTTTCTCACCCTATCCCGGCGAGTAATTCCCACAACAGCACGAAGAAATCTCATCTCGGCAGCTTGTATTCGCGATCTTACTCTTTCGGTCATTACCCAAATTTTATGACCATAGGTGAGAGTTGGAAAAAATACTGCGTTAAAAACCGCTAATTTGGCTTTGACACCAAGCTCGGCCTTCCTGATTACAGATCGACCAAGCTGTTTCAAAATTGACTCAGCTTGACCAATCCTACAGGAAAGCTCAGCATTTTTCCTCCCATCACTCGTGAAGAAGACCCCGTGATACTTGAACTTCTCCACCTGTTTCAATGGGACTCCACTAACATGCAGAGTGCATTGAACAGGGGTTCTGAAAATAACCATAACCTCGGATTTGTCCACGTTAACCCTCATCCCAGCATCAGCACATACGGCCACAAACCTATCTAGCGCGCGCTGGAGTTCTATCTGGGAGGATGTGAGGATGACTACTCGTAAGTCATCTGCAAAAAGAAGATGACTTACCCTCAACTCTCCCAATGCGAAACATTCCTCGCCTCGACTGCGCTGTAACATCCAGTCCATATATATAATGAAAAGATCTATTATGCCCCCTTTTGTTTCTCTAGGGCTTCAGAGTTACCTTGAGAAATTTTATGATCTCTTTGGATGGAATATCCTGGTAGTCTGTTGGTTAGTCTTGTTAAGGTAGCCCTAAACGACGAACATGGTCGTTTGCGTTATCCGCTACACCGCGAACACATTTGGCGAACATTCACTTCGTGTTGTTTCTTCAAACCGTCAACATGTGTGATAGGGAAGCGCAACTGGTAAATTCCTCGATAAAATCGTGGCTGACTGTTGACATTGTGCTTAATCCGCGATATGCACTCGGCGACGTTCACATCAAAATTTTAGGTTTGCTCGCGAACATGGCCCAACACGGCGAACATCAAAGCCAATAAACACGACAAAATCGAAACTTTTCACCAACAGCGAGCGGGTCGCGAACCAGTCCATACACCACGATGTACAGAATACAAGGTATGATATTTATCAAATTCGCGTGACGTCACACATAGCAGGGCAACTTCACATTGAATTCAAATTGTATGGAGAAACTTTCTGTAGCATTAATTAAATGAAAAACGATAGTTATAGTATAAATAATAGAAATGATTTTTGTTATTATTGGTGTTACAACCAAATACTGCACAGTTTGCCATTTTTTAATCAAACTTTTCACAAATTTCACAAAATTAGTCACAAATGTTTTCACAACACTGTTCAAATTGTTCGCGGCAAAACATATTTCATGATACGCATGACGTCACACGCAGCACAATTCAAAAAAATAAGTGACGGGAACATAATACCTTGTATTCTGTATATCGTGTCCATACACGACGAAAATGCGGCGAGCACGAGCAGGTTCGTCGTTTAGGGCTACCTTTAGCGTGAATCAGAAATCATATAGTAAAGAGATATCCAACTTCGCCCAGAATTACCCCTTGTCCGTGGTACAATTTGTGACGTTTATCCCCGGAATTTTAAGCGAAACTGTGTTTTTGCTTGGGATTTACGCATATTATCACAAAATTTATGGAAATTCATGGATACACCACGAAAAGAGCGGAAAATTCGTGGATTTGCCCACGATTGAAATCATTCAGGGATAAGTTTCGCAATGTTTGCCAAATGTAACTAATGTGACGATTAGTATTGTTTAAGGAAATCTGTTTAAAATGCTAATATGAATCAAGTTTCATGATAAATTGGAAATATAATGCAAGAAAATAAAATTCTTTAATTATTTCACGTGGGAATTATTACTTTCAAAGAAATCTGAAAATCAAAAAGCATTAATATTCTTATTAAATTTGTATTAATCAAATGAATATATTTTAGGTTAGGCAAACCGTTTCAAAATACGCGACTTTTCTACGCAATTACAGGCACAGAAATCTAAAACTTCAAATATCAATAAAATATATGCATATTTCTTACACTCTTTATCCCATTTATATAACCTGAGTTGTTCTACTATTATCGGTTAAATTCAATATATGTGTATATACAATACACGTCCATTAAACCTCTCTTCATTTACCTATTTCATAATTTTAAAATAATATATTCAAATAATAACGGATATTCAGTTTGTAATAAATAAAAACATTGCAATAGCTCATGTGAATGCACCCTCTGCACTTATTTTCGTGTTGAAAACATGCATTTGAAATAACGTTCAATTAACGAACAGTTTTTCAAATAAGTGGCGTGGTTCACCTCATTTGTTTGAATGTGTATGGTTATCAGCTGATTTGAGCAGATCACATAGATTCACAGACACGGTATGAAAAATCACATAGCAAGAGAGGTAGAAGTTGGATATCTCTTTACTATATGATTTCTGGCGTGAATCTGCTGGTTATTTTACATCAGAAATCAACTACTGAGAGATACTCAACTCTCGAGCTTTTTTCGTCTCGCCTATGACCGTCCATTTCCAATATTTTTCCAGATTTTCCAATATTTTCGTTAAACTCACGCATACTGCCTTATTTTTACGCACACTGCCAAATTTTTTACGCACACTTCCACAGAGTTTAACGAACTCCCGTTAACGTTGGACATTTGCCCACGAAAGTGTCATTTTTTGTCGAATTTGCCCACTACTGGAATAATGCACGGGTTGTGTTCATGAGGCCGAACATTTTTCAAATATTAAAAAAACGTTGGATATTGATGTAAAAATTTTGCTTAATATATTGATACTAGAAATTGTATATGTTGTATATTTAGATACTATTTAATTGTGTAAGATGATATTTCATAATTATCACTCCGTATTTATTCACATTTACACTGCATTGTTGTATATATAAATAATTTTATTGCGTAATACAGAATCGTGCGGTGGTTTACCCGGCCGGCCAACGGAATCAATGATGCAAGCTTACGCTGACGAAGTAGTAAGTAGTAAGGTGTTTATTTGTTGTGTGAAATGTTGACCCAGGATTAGTTGAAGTTATTAACATGCCTCATTTCAGGAGATCGTTGCTAAGAACCGTCTAAAAGCTCCGAACGATCTCCGGTAGAAAGGAATTGTTAGTATTCCTCACATACGAATGTATGAACTGAGGGGGAATCCCCAATAATATAATCACGTAGAGCTTCTTCTTCTTCTTCTTCTTCTTCTTCTTCTTCTTCTTCTTCTTCTTAGGGCGCTACAGTCCGAGGTGGACCTGGGCCTCACCCAACATGCCTCTCCTGCCAGCACGATCTTTCGCCAGCTGTCTCCAATTTCGCACACCAAGCCGACCGAGGTCCCCCTCGACTTGTGTGCGTCACCTTGTACGTGGACGTTCTCTGTTGCGTTGTCCCACAGGCTCAGAGTCGAAGACTCTTCGAGCCGGAGCTAAGTTGTCCATACGCTCTACATGGCCTAGCCATCTTAGGCGTTGGATCCGTAGACGCCTGGCTAGACTCATGTCGCTCTACAGCCCATACAGTTCGTGGTTGAACCTTCTCCTCCAAATGCCATCAACGCAAACAGGACCAAAGATCACGCGCAGAACTTTTCTCTCGAAAAGACCAAGACACTGTTCATCTGCTTGGGATATTGTCCATGCCTCTGCGCCGTAAAGCAGGACTGGGATGATCAAGGTCTTATACAAAGTCAACTTGGTCTTCCGAGAGAGGGCTCTACTACTCAATTACCTTTTGAGCCCAAAAAAAAACAGCGGTTAGCAAGATTTATTCTGCGTTTGATCTCGGCACTGATGTTGTTTGTATTGTTTACCACGGAGCCACGGTTGACGACTTAACTACGTCAAAGTCATAGCTGCCTATACTTGCCTATAAACTAGACATGGCGCTGTATAGCTCGTCTCTAAGCACGCTGTCATATGTGGCCTTGAAGTCGACAAATAGGTGGTGTGTGTCGATTTGCATTCCTTGGGTCTTCTCCAGGATCTGCCGCAGTATGAAGATTTCGTCTATGGTGCACTTCCCCAGCCTGAAACCACACTGATAAAGACCTATCAGTTTGTTCACAAATGGTTTCAGGCGTTCACACAAAACGGCAGAGAAGATTTTGTAGGCGATGTTAAGGAGACTTATCCCTCGATAGTTGGCGCAGTCAAAGGGGTCTACTTTCTTGTCGATCGGGCAAACGATACTGAGATTCCACTCATCGGGCATGCTTTCCTCCGACCATATCTTACAGATGAGCTGGTGCATACGCCCTACCAGATCATCTCCAGCTGCTTTAAACATTTCAGCGGGCAGACTATCTGCACCAGCAGCTTTATTAGACTTCAGTCTCGATATCACTATCTTGACTTCGTCTAGGTCGGGGGGTTGTGTTGAGTGGAACATTCTGCCTGACAGCGGTATTTGTGTCCTCATCGCCGTTCAACAGTCTGCAGAAATGATTTTTCCAAATTCTCAGTATCGACTGCGAATCTACTACTAGTTGTCCATTCTTGTCCGAACTTTATGCCCGTTTGACAAAAGTTTTATCCTTTGGTAAAACTTTCGGACATCATTCCTGTCATAACACCTCTCCATCTCCTCGATCGCGCGCTTCTCGTGCTCTTTCTTTTTCTTCCTGAGAAGCCGGTTCTCTTCCCTTCTTCTCTGTTCGTAGAGCTCACGAACAGCTCTCGTAGTTCGATGCAGCGTTGCCCGGTAGGCTTCTTGCTTTGCTGCATGTGCCTGCCTGCACTCGTTGTCAAACCAGGGGTTTTTCCTAGGTGGTGTTTTAAAACCCAGCACATCAGTAGCGGCTTCTCTGATGGCTTTTTGACAACGTTTCCATTCTTCGCCTATTGTTAGTGCAGGCGACGTCGAACTTTCGGAGAGTTTCAGGGAGACTCGATCGGCAATGTTCCTGGCAGTCTGTTGCGATTGTAGCTTTTCGACGTCAAACCGTGGTTGTCTTCCTCGACTCCGTTGTTCTCTCGATATCCGTGTCCTTACCTTGGCTACAAAAAGGAAATGGTCCGAGTCGATGTTGGCGCCTCGGAACGTTCGGACATCAAGAATACTGGAGGAGTGTCTGACGTCGATCGCAACGTGATCAATCTGGTTGACGGTTGAATGATCAGGGGACCGCCAGGTCCCTTTATGGATGTTGAGGTGTGGGAACCGCGGGCTAGCTACAGAGAGGTTTCGCCCCGTAACAAAGTCCACCAGCCTGAGGCCGTTTTCGGACGTGGTGTCGTGCAGGCTATGTTTACCGATGACTTTATCTTTATCTTGGTGTCGTAGCTGGGGCATTGATCGTACATTTTTTCTAGGAGATCATAGAAGTCATCCTTGCTATCGTCATCTTTGTCCTCCGTTGGGGCGTGGGCGCAGATTAGACTGATGTTGCCGAATTTAGCCTTGATGTGGATTGTTATGAGGCGCTCGCTTATGTACTTAAAGCTTAAGACTTTTTGTCTAAGTCTGCCTCGAACAACAAATCCACATCCAAATAATCGCTGCCTTTGCTCTCTGTAACAATCGCCGTAGTAGATATCGCAGTTTTTCATGCTCTTTTTGCCCGACCCATACCACCGCACTTCCTGGATTACGGTAACGTCAGCTTTATAACAGTCTAGGGCCTCCGCGAGTTCATCGGCTGCAGGTGGTCTGTTCAGGGACCTCACATTCCACGTGCAGAACCAAAAGTCATTGTCCTTATTCCATATCCGAGGACGGATTTACTGTTGACGTGCACTTTTTGTTTTCTGAACTCGTACTTTTCTTACGTGGTGAGGAAGTTAACCCCACGCACAACCTCCAACTGGGAGGACAGGTCCATTTGTTTAGCCCCCGGACAAAGGGGTCCGGAGGGATCCGGTGTCGGTAGACTCTTGCAGGCTGTGAGCGCCGCCGTTGGCCCTAAGATGAGGGCTCATCAGCCCCCATCTCTATTCCAGGGTCCCGACCTTACCATGGAAACAAAGTAAAAAAAAAAAAACAAAAAAAAAAAACAACTAGTGCAGTGAAGCGAAGTGTTTCGTCCCTTCCTTCACAAACCACTGTTTCCCCGTTTGATCTAATTATGCGGGCTGGTGCAATGACTGAGAATGCTTAACATCTGACGTAGCGGATTTGGAAGTGCGAATTTTTTTGGTGGAACAACTTAAATTGATGTATGGACATAACACCTACATCGATTTGTTGCCATTGTTGCCGAAGCCAACTCTAAATTTGCACTTCTCACCTCTGCTTACCAAATGCAACGTCGGAGTTGGGTATTTGGTGTTTGTGTTTTGTGTTTTTGGGAAATTTTAGGGTTGACGTGAGCAACGTTCGTGGACTTAAAACGAACCTCTTTGCTGTGTACGTTCACCTCTCCCGTTATAAACCAGCTGTCTTGGCACTAAGTGAAACGCAGGTCGGTGAGGATTCCGATTTATCGAATTTGAACCTGCCTGGATATAACTTAGTGCTCCTTTTCTTCTTTCACCGCGGTCTCGCCCTATATATACGTAGTGATGTAGCTTACCAACTTCAACTACAATACGGCCTCTGTTCCAATCCGGAATTTAATTTTCTGTGGTTAAAAATCCATGTCCAAACCTAGATAGCAATTCAACTTTCAATGAGTTTGATATGCTATCCGATTCCATCACAAGAATTGTATCCCTGTATCCTCACACTGAAATTGCCATTGCGGGCGATTTCAATGTACACAATTCTTATTGGCTTCGGCATTCAGGTAAATAATCTGACCCAGCTTGTGAATGAGCCTACACGAATACCTGACATTGCATATCATTCCGCCAACACCTGTTTCTCACCTCTCATCGGGATAAATATTCCATTGACATATTGTCGCCTCTACGCTCGTCTGACCACTGTGTCGTATCAGCTAATTTCTCGTATTCACTCCACACAGTTCGAGAACAAATTCCTAAGAGAACCGTATGGCTATACGAGAAAGCCAATTGGAGCGGCCTTAACGACTTCTTTAGGAATTTGAACTGGTCACTATGTTTCCTCGATAGTGACGTGGATGCCGCTGCTGATACGATCACGAACATCATTCTGCTGGGTATGAGATCCTTCATTCCTCACAGAGTGAAGAGTATCAAACCCAAAGCAAATGCGTGGTATGACTCGAGCTGCAAAGAGGCTATCAGGTTGAGGGAGTTGTGTTTCCGGACTTACAAATCCAACCCTACTGAGGAAAACCGGAAAAAGTTTAAACGGGCCAGAAATGACTGGAATGCACTAATAAGACGTGTGAAATTCTCATATGACCAAAAGTTGAGACAAAAAGTGCTACAATGTCCCAGGGGCAGCAAAAGCTTTTGGTCATTTGTTAAAAATATAAGGAATTCAGCCTCATCTTCAATTCCTAGTCTCATTTGCAATGACATTCCAGCTGTCAGCTCTTTAGACAAGGCCAATCTGCTTGCCAGCTCAACGCTGCCAGATTCGACTTTGTCTCCGCCTGTACTTGAGAGCGTCGATTATACCATGAGACAAATCCATTTCCGAACTCATACAGTTGCAAGAGCACTAAAGGATCTCAACGTGCATAAGTCCGCTGGCCCGGATGGTATCCCCCCGATACTTCTGAAGAGGTGTTCTTCTGTGCTGGCAAAACCACTGTGTAAGCTTTTTCATCTGTCCTATTCTTTTGGTCTCTTTCCGAGTGGATGGAAAACAGCATTTGTCCAGCCCGTCCCTAAAAGGGCAAATCTTCGTCATCCTCCTCCTACCGACCCACAGCACTAACGTCCCTTCTTTCCAAGGTCATGGAAACGCTGATAAACCGTCAGCTTATGAAATATCTTGAATAGCGGAAGCTTCTTAATGACCGGCAGTATGGTTTCCGCGGCAACAGGTCCACTGGTGATCTGATTGCATATCTCACCGAAAACTGAATCCAATCTTTACACAATGCAGGAGAAAGCAAGATCGTTGCGCTTGATATTTCTAAGGCATTTGAAAGAGTTTGGCATCAAGCTCTTTTGTCGAAAATGCGTGCTTATGGTATCGATAAGTCTCTTCTTCTATGGATTAGAAATTACTTTTCGAACCGTTCAATTCAAGTCGTTTTGGATGGGTTCAAGTCTGATATCCTCTCTTTCTCATTTTTATAAATGATCTCCTGTCTGCTACTTCTAATCCAATTCATTCCTTCGCTGATGACAGTACTCTCAGCTTTTCATATTCGTTCCAAGACTCACGTCCCTGTCCTTCGGCCGTAGAATTGGAGCGGCAGCGTATGTTAAGCACATTAAATTCCGACCTTGACAGCATATTTAATTGGGGTAAAAACAATAGAGTGGAATTTAATGCTGTCTACTGCCACTTAATCGATCCAAAAATAATCAGCCATTATCCCTGAATGGCACTTGCATCGAAGAAACCGAAAAACTGTCCATCTTCGGTATGTGTATCAACTCAACACTTAGTTGGAATAATCACATATTCGAGGTCGCCAAAAATGCTGCGAAATGTCTAGGTTTCCTTAAACGATGCAAGAAATACTTCACCCTCTCTGATTTGGCTTCAATTTACAAGCCAAACTTGAGTATAACGCTCATATCTGGTCTGGTGCTCCCAAGACCTTTCTGCACCTGCTAGATAGAATTCAACAGCGAGCGATAAAACTTGTAGGAGATAGTAACATCGCGAAGTCGATAGTCTCGCTCGAACATCGCCGTAATGTCTCATCCTTATCACTGTTTTATCGCTATTTTAACAAACGATGCTCAAGTGAGCTAGCCAACTGCATTCCTCCCCTCCATGAATTCCCCCGCAATACTCGTCTCGCCAGGAATGCTCATCAGTTCACCCTCAAGCCAGTTTTCGGACGTACAGTTAAGTTTAGAGAGTCGTTTTTTAGCCGCACCACACGAATATGGAATGCTCTTCCCAGCCCAATATTTCCCACTCACTACAATCTGCAGACATTTAAGACCAATGTGCACAGGTACCTCCTTTCCCTTTCTCCCTCTATACCTTCGGCCCGTGCTGTGTCTCGATTCCGGACACTTACGGGTAGTCGTAACCTCCCTTACACGCGCAATTTATATAAAAAAAAAAAAAAGGTAGCTCCTGCTGACGGGAGTTGTGTAAGCCGCCGTTGGCCAATTAGTTGATCAGCTCCTCCGTTGCCATCCAAAAAAGAGCGATGAACCGTGGTAGACTGACACTCCCCCTCTCTCGTTTGCAGCCGCCCAGACGTTCCCCGAGGGTTGGTTACCCCATCTTCTGTCGAGGGTACTCGGCTCCCGGATTTCACCACGGGGAGGTGAGAGTAGTAGTTCGTTAATAGAGGCTAGGTGCAGACGCTTGTGTCTGCATGGTTCGCCTGTTAACGCTTCGAAATCTAATGATGGAAAAATACCCGGTATTTACAGGGTACCCTCTCATAAATATTCACCGGGAGGTGAATCCCATCACTACGTACAGCACATTTTTGTATTGCATTTTCTCTACTGAAAACGCGTTCTTTTCCCTTGCTTTATTTCTACACTTGATGGTTCCCAATTTACTTCCAGTATTATGATGTTGCATTGAAGGTCGGAGAAAAGACGATACCAGTGCACAAAAATGTGATCTGCTCAAGTAGTGCCTATTTCCGGGCCATGTTTTCAGGTTTGATATTCCTGCTTTTAATTTCTGATAAAACCACTTACAAATGCTCACATTCTAGGTAATTTTTCCGAGTCAAATCAGGAGGAAATATCGCTGAACGACATAGATGTCGACAGCCTGGAACTGCTGATCGAGTACATGTACACAAGGAAGTTGAACGTCGATTCTGCAAATGTGAAGAACCTTCTGTTGACAGCATCGTTTCTACAGATATCTGGTGCGGAAGAGTTATGTTGCAAGTTTTTGGAGAACGAATTGAATGAGGACTGTAATAATTCAGTTTATTAATATTTATATTCACTTATGTACAAGAAGTCGGTGTGTTCAAGGCGATGGTTGGTGAACGATTAAAAGAAAAGAATGGCCACATCAACTGTCAAAGTCTAAGTTGTTCGTGTGCGTTCAGTGCCCGAACTAATACCGGGTGCACGCGATATTTTTAAAAATCATTAAATACTACATGTACCCCCCTTTTTAATCGTTCATTCCTTCGACCTTGCCATTACAAGACTCGTATTAATTTTTTACATTTTACATTGTATATGCTTAATTTAATTAAAAAAAAAATGTAATACAAATGCAAACATTTTTATTTGTTTCTGATAATTTAAAATTACTTAGTACAATTTAGTTTTGTTTTTTTTTTTTACTCCTTAAATTATAGCTATGTTGCGTTTTGTTTGTAATTTCAACATGTTTTTCATTGTTTACATCATTTTGTAAATTATTTTGTACAGGAATTTGTTGTGTATAATCTATTAAAGTGCTTGGAACATATTTTCTTTCATAGTTACTTTTGTTACATAAAATTATTTGATTTGCATGCCTTTTCCAGGTTTTATCTGTACTCTTAATCTTTACTAGGAATGTTTGTTTACCTAATATTTTAATAATAGTACCTTCTATCCACGAAACCTTGCCAGGACTAGTGTAATCTTTTACCATAACTCTGTCATTTATATTAAAAAAATGTCTTTTATGACCTCGATAGTACTTTTTCTGATCTCTTTGTTTCAATTCCACTATGCCTTTAATAACGTTACTGTCTTTTATTTCAACTTGACGTTTTGGATTTAATAAATCTAATCGGGTTCTCAACTTCCTATTGAACATAAGTTGAGCTGGTGCTACTCCTGTACTGGCATGTTTCGTGTTTCTATAATCAAATAAAAATCTAATTAGCACATTACTAAATTGCGAAATCTCGGTTTGATGCAAGCTTCTTTTTAACGCATTTTTAATTGTTTTCACAGAATTTTCAGCCTGTCCATTAGTAGATGGGTGGCCTACTGGAGTTGTGACATGTTCTATTCCACTATCTGTCAAAAACTTCTCAAATTCTTTAGATACGAATGCAGTCCCATTGTCTGAGACTAACGTTTTCGGTAAACCAAAACGCGCGAACAGTTCCCTCAGGACTATAATCGTCGCACTACTGGTTGTCTTCTGCCCCATATCTATGCACTCGATCCATTTGCTATAGCTATCAATCACTACTAAGCACCAACGATTCATAAATGGTCCGAAAAAGTCTATATAGATTCTGGACCACGGTTCATCAGGCCATGTCCAATTTAACAATTGTTGCTTGGGGGGGTTAGGTCGACTCATCAAACATGCTCTGCACCCTTTAGCACTTTCTTCCAAGTCCTCATTTTGACTTGGCCACCAACAACATTCACGAGCCATGGATTTCATTTTACTAATGCCCATGTGTGACGCATGCAAAAAATCAACCACCTCCGCCTGAAGCGTTGCTGGGATAATAATCCGATACCCCCAAAACAAACAACCGGACTCTTCTAACAATTCCTCCTTTCGAACAAAAAACTTTCTTAACTCCTTATCTGTACAAATTTCGGGCCATTCTGTTCTAACATACCTGCCAACCTTCTGTAACAACTGGTCTTGATCCGTTGCTTTTCTCACCCGTTCTATGTTAATTGGTAAGTTACGTACTTGTTCAATATAATTGATATGAATATTTTCGGGCCACTCGCTAACCCTCACATTATCTCCGGAAGGATGACTTGAGAAATAATCAGCAATATTTGTTTCTGACTTTATATGCACTATATTGAAGTTAGATCCGGATAGCGTAAGTGCTATGCGCTGCAACCTATTTGCAGCCATAATTGGGATACCCTTTTTAGGATTAAAAATATGTTGTAACGGCTTATTGTCCGTCACTAGAGTGAACTCCCGCCCGTATAGGTAGTGATGAAACTTTTTCACCCCGAACAAAATTGCAACAGCCTCTCTGTCCAATTGCGAATAATTCTGTTCTGTTCTCGACAATTTTCGTGACGCAAACTCAATTGGATTTTCTTCGCCGTAAGGCGAAACTTGTGACAAAACGGCTCCTACGCCAACGGGGCTAGCATCAACTGTAAGTCTCGTTTTGAATTGAGGATTGAAATGAGCTAAACATGTGTCGGCTTTTAACGCTTGTTTCAAAGCGTCCACGGCCCTGGTGCACTCTTCCGACCACGTGAACGCTGCACCCCTCTTAAGTAAATCGTACAATGGAGCGCCCACAATGGATGCCCTTGGTAAAAACCGTCTATAAAAATTTACTACCCCCAAGAAAGCTTGTAACTCCTTGACATTTGTAGGATATGATATGCATGTTATCAATTTCCAAAAGTTTTTCTGGATTAGGCTGGAGACCTTTCTTGTTAATGACATGACCCAGATAATTAATTTCTTTGCAGAAAAAATGACATTTTTCCCGCGATAATTTAAACCCTACATCTCTTAACACTCGGAGTACCTTCAAAACCCTTTCGATGTGTAACTTCCGGGTTGGTGCAGTAATTAAGAAGTCATCGAGAAAAACGACCACGCCCTCCATACTCATAAACAACTTATCCATGATCTTTTCGAAAATTGCTGGAGCTGAGGCTAACCCGTAAATTAGGATACTGAAATAACCCCTTACTAGTAGATATGGTAGTGAGACTTCTGGATGATTTGTCCAACTCAATTTGCTGGTATGCCATCGTTAGATCCAATTTTGTAAATTCTACTCCCCCCTGCAATTTTGCAAAAATATCTTCGATCCGTGGTAAGGGATACTTTTCTACAATCAAGTGTGGATTTAATGTTACTTTAAAATCTCCGCAAATTCGAACGTCACCATTTTTCTTCGACACGGGGACTATCGGCGTTCCCCAATCGCTAAAATCTACTGGTTCCAAAACCTTCATTTCTACTAATTTATCTATTTCTTTCTCAACTTTTTCTTTAATTGCCAGAGGCACCGGTCTAGGTTTGAAAAATTTTGGAATCGTTCCTTCTTTTATTTGCAGCTTTGCTTGAATTTTTTTAAAACATCCCAAGCTACCTTCAAACAATGAGTCGAACTGTTTAATGATGTTATGCTCAGCCTCTTTTAATTGAATTTCCGCATAATTCAAATTGGCCACCTTAATGTCAAACTTACGTAGAAAATTTCTACCCAATAGTGGAGGACCGCCGCCTTCAATTACAACAATCGTGATGGATCTACCGATACCTTTGTATTCTACCCACATGTCACAAATTCCTACCGGGCTAATGGTACCACCATTATACGTTCTCAAAATCATATTCGTTTCTTTCAGCTTGCATCCACCGAAATGACGGCTATATGTATCTAAAGCAACTACACTAAATTCCGATCCTGTGTTCAACTCCATTAATAAAGGTATCTTATTAACTAACACTTCTAATTTAATCGGACCCTCAACTACTGGCCCATTACAGGTTTTAAAAGCGAACAAACTAATATCTGTGTTATCAATATAATTGAAATCTTTGGCCTTCATGTTGCACATTTTCTTCAAATGGCCTCGTTTCTTACATAAATTACATTTATAATTTTTAAACTTACAATTGCTGCTCGTATGGTTTGTATAACCGCATACCATGCATTGTTGTTGCTGCCGCTGCTGTAATGTACTGTTCCCTTGTTGAATCTGCTGATGTTGCCGTTGTCTTTGTGAATTACTGTTGAACTGCTGACCTTTTCTTTGCTGCCCTTTGTTGTTGTTGCTGCCTTTGCCGATGTACAGAAATGAATCCGCTACTTCCTGCTTCACCTCCACCGCATCGTACTGGTGCCGAATGTAGTCTGCCGTGTTGGCAATCTCGATAGCTCGATCGATCTCACATTTGTCAAACTTTTCCAGGAAAATTTTATCCCGGCCTGGACCCTTTTCCAGACCCATGACAAATTTATCCCTGATCGCTGTTTCCAGAACCGCACCAAATTCGCAATTGGCTGCTAAAGCTCGTACTCGCACTGCCCACTCATTTGTCGACTCTGATGGTTGTTTTGTCGCGTTATAAAACTTGAAACGTTCTGCAAACCCGGACGATGGTGGCTTGAAATGATTTGCCATAACCTCAACACAGTTGTTGAACGAGGTGTTTGCCGTTTCGATCTTTTTCGGACTGATCAAGTCCCTCAGAAGAATATATGAACGTTCAGATATGGACGTCAAAAGTACTGCTTTCTTCTTGACCTCCTCTGTAATTCCATTTGCAATGAAAAATTGCTCCAACTGCGATTTAAACACACTCCAATTGCCATCTGTGTGGTCGAAACGTGGTGCATTGCCAATTATTTGCGCCGCCATTACTTCTGTCTCTATATCTTTATCGCGTTCCATACACGGCTCACGCTTATTAATTGTAAAAAAACTTTAAACTTTTTATACTTTTATTTTTTTACAACTATTTAACTGTTTTCCTCGTCGCCACTGTAATAATTCAGTTTATTAATATTTATATTCACTTATGTACAAGAAGTCGGTGTGTTCAAGGCGATGGTTGGTGAAAGATTAAAAGAAAAGAATGGCCACATCAACTGTCAAAGTCTAAGTTGTTCGTGTGCGTTCAGTGCCCGAACTAATACCGGGTGCACGCGATATTTTTAAAAATCATTAAATACTACAAGGACAATTGCTTCGAATATATAATTTTTGCTGGTAAGAAACTACAGATTTAATTGGCGGAGGATAAGAGCAACAAAAACATGTGCGTGTTTTAGGAAGGAATTCGATTCAGGATGTGCTGGAGTTGTCACTTAAAACCGCATCTTCTCACTTCAATAAAATCTTTTTCAAAAACGACTTTTTGGACCTCGAAGTTAATGAGGTAATTACAATAAAAGCTAAACTCAATATTGCCCCATTAAAAAAAGGGCTTTGCTGGTAGGGTTTTATAATCCGGCAGAGAACTCGGAATCGTGCAAAAAGACACGAATGTTATGAGAACCGCAATCAGACTTTGTATCAAAGCCATGGTATCGGTTTAAGCTCTATATTTTGTGTTAATTAAGTAAAGAAAAAAGTTGTATTCATCCACAGTTGAAGCAGTTGACAATGAGAGCAAAGGACCTTGGACATGCGGATGATCTTATTTCAGTTGATTCCACGAAAGAGATCGACGGCCATATACTTCTTTCCCCACTTTTTCAAAACCGCAAACATTTCGGGATCAACATGTTCTCCGAAACCGAGCATCGTGAAATTAAATGTCTGCCAGAACAGATTTCTGGTGGAAGTTATGTGTGCCATGGTTACTACATCTACCAACAAGGAGGTCGTACCGTCTATGACGACACAGTGACTAAATCGTATGTTTATCACCCGAGCAAGCGCGTGTGGGTTCCATTTGTTCCACTTCTGCAAGCCAGGAGCCATCATCGTAGTTGCGTACTTAATGGAAAGATATACAGTGTTGGCGGTTCGGATCCAGGTAGAAGAGCATTGGCATCAGTTGAATTCACAGATCTCTACACAGGCCAGAGAGGTTTCTCAGATCCCCTGCCACATGCCAAGGAAGAGCCAGGACTCTGTGTTCATGGTAAAATTACTTTAATATCCCAGTCAAAATCTGAAATTTCTAAATTGAGCGCTTGGCTTGTGTTCTTTCAGAGAATTCAATATATGTCGCTGGGGGAAGGGCTTTTGGCAAGGTCTATAAATGTATTCATCGTTTTGATGCAAGAGAAGGTGTGTGGCAACAACTAGCCACATCGCCCTATAATTCAGGGGCAAAATCATGTGCGGTTCTTGGCGAGGATATCTTTACGTCAAATTTATTGACTTTTCTGCGATATGACATGCGAGCAAAAGATTGGGAATTGATTCCCATTGTAAAAGAAAATATGTTAGAAAAATGTTTTTCGATTCTTCCCTCCAATCTTACTTTGTCGTTTTTTTGTTTCTTTGTAGGTTGATTATTGAAGAAATATTCTCTCTCGATAGCAAACTTTTTGGTCTTTTTGCGGATGGCGTGTGGAAGTTTATGCCCCTAGAAAGACAGTGGGAGATTCATCAAAGACTCAACGCGCATTTTTCACAAGTATCGACAAATCTTCTATTTCCAAATGTAAACTAAGAAGACGTCCTTTAATCGGAAGGGATAACGTAATACTAAATATAAAATTGATGTAAAATGAAGTACCCTCTTGTCGTCTGCCGTGAGGTGCGCACGGGTCGGGAGCTATTTTTCATTTAGGAGTTAATGTTTACCTCATCTCATCTCATTTTCAGTGACCCGCATGTTCCAATAAAGCGGTCGCGGGGCAATGCATGCACGAGAGATCTCCAGGCCATAGACTCTAACTCATCAGGTGCTATGCCCAAGCGCAACCAGGCGAGTGTTTGGACTTGGTCCAACCATCTCGTCCTAGGTCTGCCAAGCGGTCGCATTCAAGTCACGCCTCGGAAGTCGTGATGATGAGGACATTCGTGCCACGTGACCAAACCAACTAAGTACAGCAGCTGCCCAACATTGAGTTCCTCGCGCACTGTCGTGTTTCTCACCCTATCCCGGCGAGTAATTCCCACCACAGCACGAAGAAATCTCATCTCGGCAGCTTATATTTGCGATCTTTTTCTTTCAGTCATTACCCAAATTTCATGGCCATAGGTGAGAGTTGGCCGTGGCGTAGTGGGTAGGTGCGTCGACTCCTACGCTCGAGGTCGTCGGTTCGAAACTCGAAAAAAACATCAAACATTTTTTCACGGCTCCACCTATTTCGAGTCACTGACAAAGAACAATAGCACGCACAACACGAGTGGTTGCTGAGAAGCTAGCCCCAGGTCCACCTCAGACTGTAGTGCCGCCATTATTATTATTATTATTAGGTGAGAGTTGGAACAAATACTGCGTTAAAAACCGTTAACTTGGCTTTGACACCAAGCTCGGCCTTCCTGATTACAGATCGACCAAGCTGTTTCAAAATTGACCCAGCTTGACCAATCCTACAGGAAAGCTCAGCATTATTCCTCCCATCTCGTGAAGAAGACGCCGAGATACTTCAACTTCTCCACCTGTTTCAATGGGACTCCACTAACATATAGAGTGCATTGAACAGGGGTTCTGGAAATAACCATAACTTCGGATTTGTCCACGTTAACCTTCATCCCAGCATCAGCACATACGGTCACAAACCTATTTAGCGCGCGCTGGAGTTCTATCTGGGAGGATGTGAGGATGACTACTCGTAAGTCATCTGCAAAAAGAAGATGACTTACCCTCAACTCTCCCAATGTGAAACATTCCTCGCCACGACTGCGCTGTAACTTCCAGTCCATATATATAATGAAAAGGAGAGGTGACAGAACGCACCCTTGGCGAAGTCCAACGCCCACGGTGAAAGGTGTTGATTTACTACCGTTTACCCGAACACAGCTGCTACAGTTTGTGTATAGAGACTGAATGGCCCTCAACAAAGAACCATCAATCCCATACTCCTACAGAACACTCCAGAGTTTACCTCGAGGAACTCGGTCGTATGCCTTTTCCAAGTCTACAAAACAGCTTTAGATCGGTTTGGCGTACTCCCAAGCTTTCTCAAGTACCATTCTTAGAGTGAAAAGCTGGTCGGTTGTACTTCTGCCGGGACGAAAACCGCACTGCTCATCTCCCATTCTGGATTCGACCATAGCTCTAGAAAGCGCCTCCAACACCTTAGCGTAGACTTTACCTGGGAGTCTTAAAAGAGATATGCCCCTGTAGTTGGAGCACTCTGTTTTGTCCCCCTTTTTGAAGAGAGGCACAATCACCCCAGTTTGCCAATCGCCAGGCGTCTCACCGCGTTCCCAAGCCACCTTAATGACACGATAGAGCCATAAAACTCCCTCTTTACCCATAGCCTTAAGCATTTCTGGCCGGATTTCATCCACACCGGCGGATTTGCCAACTTTTAGCGATTCAATCGTCAAAATGACTTCCTCCACCGTTGGACTATTCTCCGCCCTACTCAAGACTACAGGTCTGTCACCCTCAGTGCCCTGTTCGGGATTGAGCAGCTCCGAAAAGTGCTCGCTGCATCTGCGCAAGATGTCCACCTCATTGGAAAGTAACACGCCATCTTTGGATTAGACTCCTTCGATGGTGTTGAATTTCCTTCCTCTGAGCCGGCGAATGGTTTGCCAGAACACCTTTTTCGCAGATCTATGGTCGCTTTCCAACTTCTCACCGAACTCCTTCCAAGTCTGCTCTTTAGCTGCTCGCACAGCCAATTTGCAAGTTCTTCACGCCTCAGTGTACCGGTCATGAGAATCAGAGTTCCCCAAGAGAATCCAGTCTCCTATATTCTTCTTCTCTCTGATGGCTTCTTGAACCCCAAACATCACGCGCAGAAGCACTGTTGAAAACAGTCGCCATTCGTCCTCTACATGCGATGGAACAGTTGGAATTTGCTCAAACCCTTCGGATATGCGCCGTGTCAAATGTTGCTGTTCTGTAGTTTCTCCCTCCGTATGCGTGTAACCACTCTTGGTTTCCGCCTTGGCAGAAGAGGTACTTTATCAGTAAGATACAGCGTACACAACACCAGATGATGATCAGTTGACAGTTTGGAATTTATCATGAAAAAAAAAATGTATTTTGAAATTTATTGAGAATAGTAGACTTTGCGTTTCGCGTTACTTTAAAGTTTTCGATAAGCAAGAAAGTCGATTTTCAGTGGCCTTAATTTGTGAAAATTAATTTTAAAGGAAGATAAGTGAAGTTGTTTTATAAAAATGTCATGGTAAGTACTAACAATTAATAAAAATGTAGGTTTAACACCATTTTTTTGTTAAATGTGGAACCACAAGAGAAATTAATTAAACCTTTAGTTGTGTAAGGAAGATTTATAATTTATTATTTGTACTATGTATGTATGCTAACAACTGAAGTGTTGCCTGAGCGAGAGACAGAAAAAGAATAACAGAAAAACAGAATGAAAAAGGAAACGAACAAAAATGAAATGAAATGAAATGAAAGAAATGAAAATGAAATGTCTCGCAACATGTATAGTATGTTGCACATCTGCCGCAACATTCCGCCCACCTTGGAACGAATTGCATAATTTGTTCAAAAATAATTATGCGGTATGTGTAAGTTGAGAATATTCATCGTTGACCGTCATCGAGTCGAGTGAGCATGCCATCAGCTGGTTTTTAGGAAACCACTCGAATTTTGCCCTGTTCTCCAGGAAAAATTCTGGTTATTCTTCCCGTTTTCCATTTAGCTGGAGGAAGCAGTTCGTCCCGAATCCCGAAAAGTCTCCAATTCGAAAATTTGGACTGGATCGGGTACACTTGGCACGCTGTTGAAGTTGAACGATGTACTCTGTACTCCATCTTTTCCAAAAATATTGTTTTAGGTTCGTTCACTATACTTCCCTTGAAGTCGGCTATATAGGGTTCGGGTATCGTTTTCATAGGTTCCCCAATTAAAAAATGGCCAGGAGTTAGTGGCGCGAGATCATTTACATCAGTAGATATTGAGCAAAGGGGACTAGAATTAAGACAAGCCTCGATTTCCGCTAAGAGCGTTGTGAACTCCTCATATGTTAAAAGGAGCTCTCCGAGAGTACGACGAAGATGAAACTTTACGCGTTTGACAGCACCTTCCCAATAGCCTCCCATGTGTGGAGCAGCTGGAGGATTAAAATGCCAAACAGTCCCATCATTAGAGAGATGTCTTCTTAGTTCTTCGTTCTTGATCGCAGCTGTTAGCATTGCCCTGAGTTCCTTTTCAGCCCCAAACAAATTGATACCGTTGTCGTTACATAGCTCCCCACAATGACCTCGACGAGAAACAAAACGCTTGAAGGCAGCGATGAACGATGCGGTCGATAGATCACTTGAAAGCTCCAGATGTGTTGCACCAGTGGACATACAAATAAACACAGCTACATACATATATATCCTTTATAAGATTTCGAGCCACGTTCCTTTGATAAGTGCAATCTCACTGGCCCTGTGGGCGCCGTGGCGTAGTGGGTAGGTGCGTCAACTCCTAAGCTCGAGGTCGTCGGTTCGAATCTCGAAAAAAACGTCAAACATATTTTTCACGGCGTCACCTCTTTCGAATCACTGACAATGCTCAAAGAGTATAACTGTCTAGAAAAAGTTTCTCAATATCGCCGTTCGAAGTCGGCATTAAACTGTAGGTCCCCTCCACTCGTGAGAGAACAATAGCACGCACAACACGAGTGGTTGCTGAGAAGCTAGGCCCAGGTCCACCTCGGACTGTAGTGCCGCCATTATTATTATTATAGGTGTATGCTCAATTTTGTGAGGTATTGTATGTAAGCCGACCAAGACAAAAAAGAGGAATATGTCCACCGATCGAAAGTGATCGATGAAGGAGCTTCCACTTTCAACTCCCGGAACTGCTGGAGTAGCCTGCTCGCAACTTTAACATCTGAGCTACAGAACAACCACTTTTTTATATATTTTTTTTACAGACTATTTGGAAAAAGAAAGATAAATTTGAATACATTCTGTTGCCATGATATGACTAGTGGCGGACGCATGCACATAAATTTATCTACTAAAACGGAGAAGCTGCTCAGCGCTCTGTGCGACATCTCGGCTGTAGTTATGGAATTGAATTGAAAAATGGAGAGTGACTATAAGTTAACATTCAGCATTTCCGCCACAGTCATTCAACCTACCCAGTGCAACAACCCAATCAAAAATTTCACAACAGCATGACATACTCAACGTAAACAGCACATTCATCATTTCCGCCACAGTCATTCAATCCATCCAGTGCAATACATTTCCGCAACAGCACGACCTACCCAACAAGAAGCGCATTCAGCATTTCCTCCGTACGCAGTTCCAACATTTTTAATTAAGTAAGCTTTTATTACCAAATTGTTAAGTTAGGTTTAAGATGAAAAAGCAATAAAGCGACACTTCGTGTACGATCATAGGTGAAAGAACGTTTTATTAATTGGCGCCCGAGCACAAAGAAAATACGAAAATTAGTATCACCATAAGTTGTGAGAGAAAAAAACATCCAATAATTATCATCATCAAACCAAATATCACCGTAAGTAGTGAGAAAATATAAAAAAAAAGAGTGCGCGAGTTAAAGTGCAAACTAAACACAAGACATATTGAACTAAAAATAAAGAAAAGTGCGAATACATAAATTGAAGACCGAGATAAAACAACTGAAAAACACCAAAGTCCCCAAGAAATTCTACAAACGAGATGTTCATCATAACCATCATTCTAGCGTATGTATCATTTTAGATGCCATTTTTGTAGTTAATTAAGTGCTATTAAAAAAAAAAACTCGATAGATAATACTAAAAAAAATAAAAAATAGCTTCTTATTTAAAATTTTTATTTGTCAAAAGAAAAGTATCATAAGTTCAATAGTAATAAGTAAGTACTAAGTACTAAGCCCTTTTGTTAATTGTTTAAAATTAAGTGTGATCCGAGTGATTTTCAATTTCCTAGGTTTTGCCATAATTTCCATTGCAAATTCACGATAAAAATGACAGATCCAGGTAATCAACTTCCTGCCACAATACCCTCCAGTGTTCTTGCTTCTGCAATAGAAGTCGCAGTAGAGTCTGCCTGCGAAAACGTCCTCAGGCAAATGAATAGCGCAACGAGTATCAACGCTATAAAATTCAATGAATTACTAGGGCAAATAAATACACTCACGCAGAGAATAAGCATTTTAGAGCCCGCTAGTGAAGCCATAACTTCTTATAAGCCAATTGCTGTTACATCGGTTGTGAACTGTCCTATAACACTAGATTTGGTAAAATCATTACCTGAATTTGCAGGCGAACAAGCTCGATACCTTTCGTGGCGACAAGCTGTGCATACTGCTATTCAGCTATTCCAGCCATATGTTGGCACAGAGCGTTACTACCAAGCCGTTGCTATTATTAGAAACAAAATAACTGGAGCAGCCGACCTGCTTCTTTCATCTTTTAATACGGTGCTGAACTTTGACGCCATTGTGGCAAAATTAGATCACACTTATTGTGATAAAAGGCCTCTACACGTGCGAGAATCAAATGAGCATTCTCTGCCAGGGTCGAAAATCAATTTTCGATTACTACGATCAAATTGAAAAAAACCTAACTCCAATTATTAATAAAATATCAATGGAATACTCTGGAAATAATGAGTTAATAAATTCTTTAGCTGCAAAATATCGAACAGATGCATTACGGGTTTTTATATCGGGTCTTAACAAGCCGTTATGTAATATACTTTTTTCCACTGGATGCGAAGACTTACCTTCTGCATTGGCGAAAGCACAGGAGCTCGAAGCCAACCAACATCGTTACCGATTTGCTCGTGCCTTCGATAATCAAAATATTAGATTAGATCCTAGCACTAGTAACCCTCAATACAGGAGATTTACTCAAAATAACCCCACTACATTCCCAAACAAGAACCAAAAGGAAATCGAATACATGGCTTTACCTTATGTCGAAAAGAGACTCAATAACTCAACCTTATTGAGAATCCTAATTGACACGGGTACAGCCAAAAATTATATTAAAAACTTGCCAAATTTAAAAAAACATAACTGCAAATAGTAAACCTTTTACCGTCAAAACCATAAATGGTGAAAATAAAATCTCGCACAAATGCAAAATGTATTTTTGCGGTAAAACAACTGATTTTTTTATTCTACCTCAACTCACAACCTTTGACACAATAGTCGGATATGACTTTCTTTACCAGATAAAGGCCAAAATCGTCACTAACCAGTCCTTACTGATATACGAAGGAGGACAAGAGCAAATAAAATTATTGAAATGTGAACAAGTAAACAATGTTTCGGTCGATACAGACACAATTCCTGAAGACATGCAAGAAAAGTTTAAGGAATTATTGATAAAATATTCACAAGTTTTTGCGCAACCGGATGAGAAATTGCCGTTCAACACAAACATAAGGGCATGTATCCGGACAATAGATTCAGATCCAATTTTTTCTAAACCGAGGCCATATAATATATCCGCTGCGCCATTTGTCAATCAAGAAATAAAAAGGTTGTTAGATGATAATATAATTCGACCATCGCGTTCCCCGTACAATACTCCCATATTGGTTGTTAAAAAAAAAGGAACAAATGACGATGGCACTCCCAAATCTAGGCTCGTTTTTGATTATAGAAAATTAAATGAACGTACTATTCCGGACCGCTATCCAATTCCGGAAACTTCTGTTATCCTATCCAACTTAGGTCAAGCTAAGTACTTCACGACGATTGACCTCAAATCTGGCTTTCACCAGATACTTTTGGAAGAAAAAATAGGGAAAAAACTGCATTTTCTGTGAACAATGGAAAATATGAGTTTTGCAGATTACCCTTCGGGTTAAAGAATGCCCCTAGCATATTTCAACGCGCAATCGACGACGTGCTTAGAAGCGAAATTGGTAAAAATTGTCACGTATACATCGACGACGTAATTATATTCTCTTCAACTAAAGAAAAACATTTAGAGGATATAAGTATTATTTTTTCAAAACACTTTGAAGCAAACATGCGAATTTCTTCTGAAAAGTGTAAGTTCTTCAAAACAGAAGTAGAATTCTTAGGATTTGTCGTTTCTGGTGAAGGAATAAAAACCTGCCCTGACAAAATAAATAATATTGTTAATTACGAAATACCCAAATCCCTCAGAGCGTTAAGATCTTTCCTTGGACTTTCTGGATACTACCGTCGTTTTGTAAAAGACTACGCCCAAATTACAAAACCTCTAACAAAGTACCTCAGAGGAGAAAATGGACACATAAGTGCAAACCGGTCAAAAAATTTTAAAATTCGACTAGATGCAGAAGCTATAGGAGCTTTCAATAGAATAAAGAATATCCTGGCATCGGAAGATGTCCTATTGCTGTATCCTGACTTCCGAAAGCCTTTTGATTTGACCACTGATGCTTCATCCCAAGCATTAGGAGCAGTACTTTCTCAAGCCGGCAGGCCCATCACAATGATATCCCGAACATTAAGTAAAGCAGAAGAAAACTACGCTACGAATGAAAGGGAGATGTTGGCAATAGTGTGGGCATTGAAATCACTAAGAAATTACCTTTATGGTGCTCCTGCTATCAATAATTTCACTGATCATCAGCCACTTATATTTTCGATTTCTGACAAAAATCCTAATACCAAACTCAAAAGATGGAGAGCATTTATTGAAGAATACTCCCCCAGATTTCATTACAAACCAGGAAAGGAAAATAAAGTCACAGATGCGTTATCTCGCCAGCACATAAATGCATTGTCAAACTCAAATGAAACAGTCCATAGTGAAGAATCTTTAACAAAATTAATACCTTCCGTGGTAAATCCCATTAACTCCTTTAAAAATCAAAGATTTATTGAACCAGGTACAAGTAGCTGTAAAAAAATTAAAGTTTTTTTTCAAAAGCAAATACGATATACAGTAACATTTGCATCTATGCCAGAGCTAATAAAAATAATGAGTGAAGTCCTCAACTCAAACTCATACAACGGGATCTACTGTAACCTTGAAACATTAGCAAAAATACAGAATGATTTAATTAACTCCTTTCCACAAGTTAAAATGAGACATACCTATAAACTCGTACAGGATGTTTTTAACAAAAATGACCAAGACGAAATAATAGCTAATTAACACAGCAGAGCACACAGGGGATACTTAGAAAATTACAAACAAATAATCGCTGATTACTATTTTCCAAATATAAAAAAATTATGTAAAGATTTCGCGGCCACGTGTAGAATATGCAAAGAGAATAAATACGAACGTAGTCCAACTCAACATCCCATTGGTGCAACTCCAATTCCAACTTATGTAGGAGAAATACTTCATTTAGACATTTACAACACGGGAAAGAACAATTTTATTACCTGTGTCGATAAATTTTCAAAGTTTGCTATTATAAAGCACATTGTGTCTAGAAACTCCGCTGATATAAGAAAGCCCCTTATAGAAATCATTTCGCTATTCAAAAACCCAAGACTGATAGTGATCGATAATGAAGGCGCGTTCACATCCGTCGCAACTCAGGCTCTATTAAAAAATGAATTTAACATTTCTACATATTCGGTCCCAGCGCTTCATAGTAAAAGCAATGGCCAGGTAGAAAGATTTCATTCTACGCTTGCAGAAATAGCTAGATGTACAAAAAATAACATTTTCGATACGATCGAACTATTACTACTCTCGACCCACAAATACAATAACTCAATTCACTCAGTAACAGAATACAAGCCTGTCGATGTTTTTCATAATATATCTGAGGAAATAAGGAATGAAATAATATTTAAGCTAACAGTCAAACAGAATAAAGACTTAAGATATCACAACCATAATACAAATCATAAACAATTTAAACCAGGTGATAAAGTCTATCTGAAAATCAATAAAAGAATTGGAAACAAATTTTCCAAACTTTATAATCAAAAAACAGTGCAAGCTGATTTAGGGACAGCTGTACTCGTTGACGGAAGACAGGCACATAAAAATAACATTAGATAAATTTCCTTACTTACAGAACAATTTACATACCATGCATACAATCCAGAATTGCGGACTATACGGCTGCGGAATTTATCCCCTTACCATCTGGCGATGTAGCGATTTTTCGAGATTATCTGTATTTAAAACATACAACTAATCTATCAGGACTAGAGGCCGTTATTATCGACAACAGACAGTTTATAAATGCTCTAAAGGACGAAAAGGAAATCTTGCGGCAGGACGTTAACGAAATTGAGCGTTTATTACGTTTATTAAAAACTCCCACAAGAAAACGTAGATTCATCGATTTTATTGGATCTGCCATTAAATTTGTTGCAGGTGTCCCAGATCATGAAGATTTTGAAATATTAAAAACCAAGGAAAATGAAGTAGTTAGAGCTAATAATAGACAAGTAGAGATAAACAAAGAAATTGAAAATCAACTTAATGAAATTACAAATAGAATAAATAAACTAAACGAAAACAACAATAATGATATAAGGGTCAATCTTGATTTGCTTACTATGTTAATGACGACAAGAAATAGAATTCTAATAGAAAATTTAAGGAATAATTCATATGCACTAGTTTTAGCAAAGCATAATATTGTAAATCCATTAATGTTAAGCGTTAGCCAATTGCATTCCTCCCCTCCATGAATTCACCCGCAATACTCGTCTCGCCAGGAATGCTCATCAGTTCACCCTCAAGCCTGTTTTCGGACGTACAGTTAAGTTTAGAGAGTCGTTTTTTAGCCGCACCACACGAATATGGAATGCTCTTCCCAGCCTAATATTTCCCACTCACTACAATCTACAGACATTTAAGACCAATGTGCATAGGTACCTCCTTTCCATTTCTCCCTCTATACCTTCGGCCCGTGCTGTGTCTTGATTCCGGACACTTAAGGGTATTCGTAACCCCTTTTGCGCGCGCAAATTATAAAAAAAAAAAAAAAAAAAAAAAAAGCGTAGATGAGATTAAATCACTAAATTCTAAAGAATATGTTGCTTCCCAATTAAATGACTTACTTATTGCTGCCGATGTCAAAATGTACCTTCACGAAGAACTACTTTTTTATTTAATTAAGATACCTTTAGTTACAGAAACTTGCAAATTGTACGAAATAATTCCTGTTGTACATAAAAATATAATGTTAGATTTACGAAATAACTTAACTGCAAACTGTAACGAAATATATTATCCCCTAACTAATTGTAAGAAAGCCATCTCCTATAGTTATTGTTCGATCGACCATGAAGATTCCTGTTTGTCCCAACTGTTAAGCAACCATACAGCCAATTGCACAACAACATCGGCGGATCACGTAAACAGAATTCGCATGTTAGTGGATGGTTTAATCTTAGTACAAGATGAAACAGCAACTGTGGAACAAAAGGACCAGCGGATTACTATGAATGGTACCTTTCTTATAACCTTTGAAGAGTCAGTTATCATCAACGGAAAGCAGTTCAATGTAACTCACCCGGTTGACATAATCCAACTACACGCGCCTAGGAAGACCTTTCTAAATGTTACTGCGTTTCAAGAAAGAATTTCTTTACCATACCTCCATAAACTGCATATTCGCAACAATGAAAAAATTGAAGAGTTTAAGGTAATGCTTGAAAACAGTAAATGGGTTTGGTACGGTGTGATCGGAATACTTCTGTTAATCATTTTGGTACTATTATACGCAAAAATAAAGCCGAAAGTGATTAGAATCAAAAGTACAAACTCAGAAATGGTAACGCCTTCTCTAGATAAAGAAGCTATACGGAGGAAAGTATCAGAGATTTTGAACCAGGACGTTCAATCTTAAGAAGGGGAGGAGTTAACATTCAGCATTTCCGCCACAGTCATTCAACCTACCCAGTGCAACAACCCAATCAAAAATTTCACAACAGCATGACATACTCAAAGTAAACAGCACATTCATCATTTCCGCCACAGTCATTCAATCCATCCAGTGCAATACATTTCCGCAACAGCACGACCTACCCAACAAGAAGCGCATTCAGCATTTCCTCCGTACGCAGTTCCAACATTTTTAATTAAGTAAGCTTTTATTACCAAATTGTTAAGTTAGGTTTAAGATGAAAAAGCAATAAAGTGACACTTCGTGTACGATCACCATAGGTGAAAGAACGTTTTATTAATGTATATAGTCACATAGCACTGCGACCACTATAGATCTATCTCATCTCATCTCATCTCATTTTCAATGACCCGCATGTTCCACTTAAGGGGTCGCGGGGGCAATGCATGCACGAGAGATCTCCAGGCCACTCGATCCTCCGCCATCGACTTTAACTCATCAGGAGCTATGCCCAAGCGCAACCAGGCGAGTGTTTGGACTTGGTCCAACCATCTCATCCTAGGTCTGCCAAGCGGTCGCCTACTTGATGGAATCGCATTCAAGGCACGCCTCGGAAGTCGTGATGATGGGGACATTCGTGCCACGTGACCAAACCAACGAAGTACAGTCCTTTCCGTTAGAAGAAGCAGCTGCCCAACATCGAGTTCCTCGCACACTGTCGTGTTTCTCACCCTATCCCGGCGAGTAATTCCCACAACAGCACGAAGAAATCTCATCTCGGCAGCTTGTATTCGCGATCTTACTCTTTCGGTCATTACCCAAATTTTATGACCATAGGTGAGAGTTGGAAAAAATACTGCGTTAAAAACCGCTAACATGGCTTTGACACCAAGCTCGGCCTTCCTGATTACAGATCGACCAAGCTGTTTCAAAATTGACTCAGCTTGACCAATCCTACAGGAAAGCTCAGCATTATTCCTCCCATCACTCGTGAAGAAGACGCCGATATACTTGAACTTCTCCACCTGTTTCAATAGGACTCCACTAACATGCAGAGTGCATTGAACAGGGGTTCTGGAAATAACCATAAACTCGGATTTGTCCACGTTAACCTTCATCCCAGCATCAGCACATACGGCACATACAAACCTATCTAGCGCGCGCTGGAGTTCTATCTGGGAGGATGTGAGGATGACTACTCGTAAGTCATCTGCAAAAAGAAGATGACTTACCCTCAACTCTCCCAATGCGAAACATTCCTCGCCTCGACTGCGCTGTAACATCCAGTCCATATATATAATGAAAAGATCTATTATGCCCCCTTTTGTTTCTCTAGGGCTTCAGAGTTACCTTGAGAAATTTTATGATCTCTTTGGATGGAATATCCTGGTAGTCTGTTGGTTAGTTTTGTTAAGGTAGCCCTAAACGACGAACATGGTCGTTTGCGTTATCCGCTACACCGCGAACACATTTGGCGAACATTCACTTCGTGTTGTTTCTTCAAACCGTCAACATGTGTGATAGGGAAGCGCAACTGGTAAATTCCTCGATAAAATCGTGGCTGACTGTTGACATTGTGCTTAATCCGCGATATGCACTCGGCGACGTTCACATCAAAATTTTAGGTTTGCTCGCGAACATGGCCCAACACGGCGAACATCAAAGCCAATAAACACGACAAAATCGAAACTTTTCACCAACAGCGAGCGGCTCGTATTCTGTATATCGTGTCCATACACGACGAAAATGCGGCGAGCACGAGCAGGTTCGTCGTTTAGGGCTACCTTTAGCGTGAATCAGAAATCATATAGTAAAGAGATATCCAACTTTGCCCAGAATTACCCCTTGTCCGTGGTACAATTTGTGACGTTTATCCCCGGAATTTTAAGCGAAACTGTGTTTTTGCTTGGGATTTACGCATACTATCACAAAATTTATGGATATTCATGGATACACCACGAAAAGAGCGGAAAATTCGTGGATTTGCCCACGATTGAAATCATTCAGGGATAAGTTTCGCAATGTTTGCCAAATGTAAATAATGTGACGATTAGTATTGTTTAAGGAAATCTGTTTAAAATGCTAATATGAATCAAGTTTCATGATAAATTGGAAATATAATGCAAGAAAATAAAATTCTTTAATTATTTCACGTGGGAATTATTACTTTCAAAGAAATCTGAAAATCAAAAAGCATTAATATTCTTATTAAATTTGTATTAATCAAATGAATATCTTTTAGGTTAGGCAAACCGTTTCAAAATACGCGACTTTTCTACGCAATTACAGGCACAGAAATCTAAAACTTCAAATATCAATAAAATATATGCATATTTCTTACATACTTTATCCCAATTATATAACCTGAGTTGTTCTACTATTATCGGTTAAATTCAATATATGTGTATATACAATACACGTCCATTAAACCTCTCTTCATTTACCTATTTCATAAAATAATATATTCAAATAATAACGGATATTCAGTTTGTAATAAATAAAAACATTGCAATAGCTCATGTGAATGCACCCTCTGCACTTATTTTCGTGTTGAGAACATGAATTTGAAATAACGTTCAAGTAACGAACAGTTTTTCAAATAAGTGGCGTAGTTCACCTCATTTGTTTGAATGTGTATGGTTATCAGCTGATTTGAGCAGATCACATAGATTCACAGACACGGTATGAAAAATCACATAGCAAGAGAGGTAGAAGTTGGATATCTCTTTACTATATGATTTCTGGCGTGAATCTGCTGGTTATTTTACATCAGAAATCAACTACAGAGAGATACTCAACTCTCGAGCTTTTTTCGTCTCGCCTATGACCGTCCATTTCCTTATTTATCCAGATTTTCCAATATTTTCGTTAAACTCACGTACACTGCCAAATTTTTACGCACACTTCCAGAGAGTTTAACGAACTCCTGTTATCGTTGGACATTTGCCCACGAAAATGGCGGACATTTGCCCACGATAGTGTCATTTTTTGTCGAATTTGCCCACTACTGGAATAATGCACTGGTTGTGTTCATGAGGCCGAACATTTTTCAAATATTAAAAAAACGTTGGATATTGATGTAAAAATTTTGCTTAATATATTGATACTAAAAATTGTATATGTTGTATATTTAGATACTATTTAATTGTGTAAGATGATATTTCATAATTATCACTCCGTATTTATTCACATTTACACTGCATTGTTGTATATAAATGACAAAATTAATTCTTCAAATAAAAAAAAACACGATTGCAGAAGTACAAATAAATTAAAAAAACAAGTTGTATACATAACTGCATATACTTATATAGATTCGTGCATATTTAATTTCATCCGTAGTTATTTGTGAATATAGCCTTTGAATTCCTAAACAAAGGAAAATGTGCAAATGTTGGAAATACAATATTTTTTAAGGATGTTATGAAAGATTAATGCATTATTACGAACAAATAATAAAATTAAATTAAATACAAAAATCAATGGAGTTCAAAAACTAAAAAAAACTGTTCTGAACTTCAATATTAACGTTTAACAAAGGAAAATTTTGAAAAAACAAGAGTTTTTTACTTAAATTTGAAGACCACAAGGAGAAACTTCGGTCATTTCAGTATTTCAATGATGAATTTAAATTTCATTGACTATTTTATTTGATTCTCAGGCTCAAAGTCAATAAATACTCCTATACATTTTCTCTTATCACTCTGATTGTTTCATTATTTCCAATGAAATTGAAATAAATAAAAAATATATCAAACCTATGTTCCATATATTTCATAAAATAATAATTTAAAGTTTAATTTAAAAATATCGTAAATCATTGATAACCAATAATTAATAGCTTCCAATAGTCCTTCCAGTCGCAATTATTCATGTAAAATGAGTGCTCCTACTGAACACTAACATTTTCGTTTAACTTCCCCTTCTTTTCGTGGTGAACGTATTGCAAAGGATTTGTGATAGCGTTTGGAAAAAAAGGAGAGTGGGGGTATGGCCAACCCCCTGTTAGATTTCTTCCCATATGTATGTAGATAAGGAATGCATGTTTTGTATGAATATGTTCGGAGGGGAAGTCAATCAGCTGTTCAAAACAAATCACACGTATTCACGGATACTGTACGAAAAAATGTTATAAAAAACGCTGTCAGATGACGTCATGAGGGTAGAAGGGAAAGAGTTGAGTATCTCTATGTAGCTGATTTCTGTTTTACATCTGCTTGGTGTCACATTTGGACACTCGTCTTATAGGTGTTCCATGGTCTCCTTTGATTGCCCATAGTGTCTGCGGTTTTGAGTGCTGCTGTGGCCCATTTGATGGCTAGCTGTAGTTATAATTCGATACATATGCATATAATTAGGTTAGTAAGAAAAAAATGGCGCTACAATCCGAGGTGGGCCTAGCTTCTCAGAAACCACTCGTGTTGTGCGTGCTATTTGTTCTCTCACAGTGGTTTAGAATATATTTAAATTCGTTTTTCCAGGATTTTTTTTCGGAAAATCTGAGGTACGTACCTTTTTGGAACTCCACGTCTAAATTTCTGCATTTGAAAGTGAATAAGAATCAGCTATGTGTTGTTATTAGCCTCACTCTTTTAGAAGCATTTTCCATAAAAAACGGGTTAAATAAATGAAAGGATTTAAGCACATTTATAGTTATTTAAAACTGTTTATTTTTCACATAAAATCATCCTTAAAAAATTCTTTCACGGTCACTTGCAACATGTATCTTTTGGTGCTGCCTTGCACGAACATTTACATTCCTGAGAACACTCACAGCCATTACCACATTTAGGAGTTGTACACTGGCAATCTAAAGAATTCACAACAGCCTTTAGGTAAGAAATATTATTTAAGAAAGTGTTTGCTAACCTTTGGAACAATTCTTGCAGGGCATCTTGACGTAAATATAATTTTCCTGGAGTATTCTGCTTGCTTACTGCATATGCTATCCAACTTAATAATGATTAGCGTCCAGAGATAGGGAGTGTTTTAAAGGAACTGTTCAGCTTCCACCACTGTAGTGAAGTGTGCACATCCACACAGCGAGGCGTTGTCCCTTAAATTTGCACTCTTCGCCAGCCGTTGATGCATTTCAGTTTTTTTTTTCTCCACCGATTTTGCACTCGATTTGAACAGATAAAGTACAGTGCGCACAGTAAGTGGAAAAATTATCTATACTGCGTCGTGCGGCCCTCAAGAGGGCGCATGAATTCTTGTTTCTTGTCGTAGGTCGACGTTAACATTGTTGTTATCTTGGGTAATGAATAACTTCTATGCTTCAGATAAAAATTGTCAGACTAAGAAGCAGTTGTGCAAACATTTTTATCTGTTGTATGTGTTTTGCTTCAGGGGAAGTCACGATCAAGATCTTACTTAATCAATTCACTGAATCATAATTCTTTTCTTCACGTCATAAACTTGTTTTCAATGCAAGCAGTTTGTTTGAGTTAATGTCGGGTTTCCCAAAAAGGACTTAACAATTTTTTTTAAATAAAACGCAAACCATACATACATACACTCAAAGCATTTACAGTGTTCCATAAAACTTTGCGTACGCCTGTAAAAGAAATCGAAAAATATTAAAATAATATGAAAAATAATCATTATATCATATTACAGTCAAAACCACTTATAACGACATCGGTTACAACGACCAAATTCTTTGGTCCCGCCTGAGCTCCATTATATGTGATCCAATAGCATAAGAAATCGTTTATAACGACATATCGCTTACAACGACCAAATTCGTCAGTCCCTTGAAGGTCATTATAACCGATTTTAACCATACTTTCAGAGTCAATATTTAGAATAATATCCTTTCATCCTAATTATTTGTTTAAGACGGTTATGAATAATTGCCACCAACTTTTCAGTGAAAGAAATGCTTATGTTATTCCATTCGAATAACAAAGCTTCTTTCAACCGTGCTCTTTTATTAATATTGCGGGCGCGGATCTTCCTTTCTGAAAATCCCTCACGTGCTCAACAGGATTGATATCTGGGCTCTATGGTGGAGTTTTTAGCGTGTTAAATAAAAGCCACATACGCGCATTATGTGGGGTATGTTTGAGGTCGTTATCGTGCTGGAATGAATATTTGTTTGATGTAGCCAGCATTTCATCACTTGATCTTAAATTTATTTTCAGGATATCAATATAAGTGAACTGGTTCATAAAATTTCTCGCGCAAAAGAGCCATTGTTTCGTTGGCTGTGTGGCAAGTGGCAACAACCTGTTGGAAGCACATGTCGTACAGATCCATATCCTCAATTTCTGGCCACAAGAAGTTCGACATCATCTCGCGATAGCGAACACCATTCACGGTAACTGCTTGGTCGACCACATTTTAGAAAAAGTACGGCCCGATGACGATGACGCCACAGAACGAACTGGGCGAGCATGCACAGGTGTTTTCACATTTCCTACAGACCCGGTTTGCTAAAATTTGCGCACAATACTATTGATTGTGGACACATTTGGACATTTGGTCGATTATGTTGACCAAAAAAATCACGAAGTGCAGGAAATGCCTTTTGATTTGAACGCGCATTTTCGTAAAAGGCTTCAACAATCTTAACGCGCTGCTCAATAGTGTACCTCTCCATGGTTGAATTTGTCAAAGACTGAAACAAAGATATGTCGAATTTTTCTAAAAATTCTGGTATGGGAAGAGTTTTGCAGCAATGCCAATTAATCGTGTGGGATGAATGGCACATAAGAGATGGGTGGAAGCTTTGAATAGGACTTTGAAAGATTTACGTAATAATCAAAAAATATTTGGTGGCGCTTTGATATTATTGACTCGTGATTTCTGTCAAACACTGCCAGTGATTCCCCGTTCAACTCTAGCAGATGAATTCAAGACATTTTTATAGTCATTCAATTTACGGAGGAATGTACAAACACTCACTTAAACAACAAATTTGAGAGTACAATTACAAAATGACCCATCGGCTGACGAATTTTCAAGGCACTGGCGATAGGAATTGTACAAATTCCTATTGAATCACTTTGCCAGTTAATTTTTGTAGTTTCGTACAAGCAAAACAACAATTGGTTTCAAGTGTTTTTCCAAACATTGCGCAAAATTATCGAAATTGCAATTAGTTAGCTGAAAGAGCAATACTGAAATACCAAAAATTAGGACGTAGGGCAATTGAATGCGGATATTTTAAGTGATTTGCCTGGTGAGATTGTAACGTATCAATCAGTTTATACGGTCTCAAATCAAAGTGACGCTGTTAATTATCCGGAGGAATTCTTGAATTCCTTGGATTTGCCTGAACTGCCGCCTCATCGTTTACAATTGAAAGTTGATGCACCCATTATTCTTCTTCGGAATTTAAATCAGCCTCGATTATGCAACGGAACAAGTTTAGCAGTCAAAATGGTCATAAATAATCTTATTGAAGCAACGATTTTAAAAAGAAAATTTAAAGTTGAAGATGTATTGATTCCGCGTATTCCAATAATCCTGCCAGATTTACCTTTTGACTTTAAAAGATTGCAATTTCCAATACGTCTTGCGTTTGCTATGACAATAAACAAGGCACAAGGACAATTGTTGGAATTGTGCGGAATTGACTATAGAATATCCATGCTTCTCCCACAGACAATTATATGTATCATGCCCACGTGTAGGCAAGCCATCAGTTCTGTTTATGTATACCACAAGTCCGGGAAAAACCAAACATTTTGTAGGCTCTTCGATAGTTTAAGTAAAAACATAGCATAAGATAAAAATAAGAGGAAATAAATTAAATATATTGTAATTAAAACCGAGTGTGTATTTTTATTCACGCCTAAGATGGCTAGGCCATGTAGAGCGTATGGACAACTTAGCTCCGGCCCGAAGAGTCTTCGACTCTGAGCCTGTGGGACAACGCAACAGAGGACGTCCACGAACAAGGTGGCGCACACAAGTCGCGGGGGACCTCTGCCGGCTTGGTGTGCGAAACTGGAGACAGCTGGCGAAAGATCGTGCTGGCTGGAGAGGCATGTTGAGTGAGGCCCAGGTCCACCTCGGACTGTAGCGCCCTAAGAAGAAGAAGAAAGTGTATTTTTATTCTTATATTAATATGATATGTCCGCTAGTATTATAACAAATAATTTAAGTTGTTGCACCTGTGGTGAACCAAATTAATACCTGTATTGAGAACAAACAGATTCTCAATTTTAATTGATGAGAGTACAGATATACTCGTATGTATGCAACAAGGAAAAACTATGTTATTCGGCGAAATTCGTTGATCCATCTAAAGGGAAAATAATGACAAAATTGTTGGAGTTGATCAATTTAAATGGAAGTGATTGCATTGCAGCGCAGAGGCTCTGTTTCATGCTTTTGATGAAATGACATCGAAGGAGATACCACTTAACAAAATTACTGGTGTCGCATGTGACAATGCCTCGGTAATGGTTGGTAAGAAAAATTATTTTATTTCTAAGTTAAGCCAATGTTGTCCAAAATTAATATTAATGAGCCATGCTTGCAAGGAAATTCCAAAAGAGTGTGAAGAGTTACTGAGGGGACCAGCTGATATTACCATTTTCATTGACAATCAGGCGGCCATGAAAGCTATATCCGCAATAGAAGTCAAGTCCAAGCTAGTGCAAAGGCTCTTGGCTCACAGCACTCGATCAATCTGTGCTGGGTCCCAGGACATAGGCACATAGCCGGCAATGAGATAGCTGATGATCTTGCCAGAACAGGGTCAGTAACCGACGTGTCATAAGCAATTCAAGGTATTAAACCGCCACTCTCAGGGTTGAGGAATAAGGTGGATACTATGATCATTGAAATGGCAAACAGTAGATGGCGCGGTCTGTCTACATGTGCGAGTACTAAAGCATTATGGCCCAGATACGACCCAGCAAAAACCGACAAACAGTTGCTAACGATGGTGGTTGGAGCTCTCACTGGCCATAATCATCTTAGAAACCATACCATGAAAATGGGACTCTCCAACGACAACATTTGTAGAGGCTGTGGTGACGAGGAGGAACGTGAGGATACTACTCACTACCTCTGTCACTGCCCTAGTCTTTTGTCAGTTGCGTCATAGAACAATGGGAGAATTCTTCTTCCAAGACTTACATGAAATCTCAAGTATACCTCTTAGATCTCTTTACAGGTTTATAAGGAAATCGGGATGGCTCCGGGGCAACGAAGGACCATGAGTGCGACAAGGGTTAAAAAGGGGACACTATCTTCCAATTGGGCATCACAATGGGTCCCTAAGGACCTAAGTGAGACGTGGCCTAAGCCCGTCTACCCACATACCTACCTACCTACTGAGGGGGATATCTTCCTATATGTCCGAAAGTGCGAAAAGCTGTGCAATTTTAGTTGAATTCCAGATCCATTTTGGGGTGGAATGCAAAAAAATGCTTAAACCGTCAAGTACTCGCTGCTTAAGTTTACATTTTTGTATTAGAAAATTGGGATGTACTGCGAAGTTTTTTTTAGATTCGCATCTTTTAAAGACAAAAGAAGAAGGCTGATTTTATTCTCGAGGAATTGGAGAAAGAAAGCAATAGAGCATATTTCACCCTTTGAAATAAGCCTTGAACTACATGAATCAGTTCAATGCACTTTTTCAAAGCAGCAACATTTTAATTCAGTATATTGTTCAAGAAAGTCAGAACTTATTGCTAAGAATGGCTAGGAATATTTTTAAGCCTTCTTTCTTTTCAATGCCATTTGAGTCGCAATTAAATATAATGGGAGACTTGCATCTAATAAGAGAATATGTTATATCATTAGAAGATATATTTGTCGGTTTAGAATGTGAAAATATAATCAAAATTGTAAGTATTACTGAAAAGAACGAAGTAAAAAATTCTGAAAATTTCTATAAAATTACATAGAAATGATAAAACGACTGTCTTTACCATCAACATACAAATGCAGTAATAATAATAATAATAATAATAATTTAATAATGGCAGCACTACAGTCCGAGGTGGACCTGGGCCTAGCTTCTCAGCAACCACTCGTGTTGTGCATGCTATTGTTCTCTCACGAGTGGAGTAGACCTACAGTTTAATGCCGACTCCGAACGGCGAGATTGAGAAGCTTTTTCTAGACAGTTATACTCTTTGAGCATTGTCAGTGACTCGAAAGTGGTGGAGCCGTGAACAGTTTTTTTTTTTTGAAAAATTGTTTGTCTGAACTTGGATTTGAACCTAGATTGTGAAAGTCTAGTGCGTATGGGTCGACGCACAAACCCACGCGGCCACCGCGCCCAAAATTTGTTTTTATCTCTACATAATACCCCATTGTGACTTACTTAAGCCCATGACTGTTTCTATGATAAAGTACATTTGTTTTGAAGTTTTGATTTCACTTCAATTTCACACACTGGAGAAAGTGTGGAAAATTCCACTCCAAAATACTGGCAGCACTGCCCCCAGTCTTAGATAATCTATCTGCACGAAAAACACTATAATAAACATCAAAGATATCTGCTGAATTAATTTGAGAATGCTGCCAGATCTCGGTTAATGCAATCATACTAAATTCATGGAGCGAAGATGAGAGAAACAGTTCATTTGTTTATACAGAGAGAGAATTCTCACAACAATGACTTGCTTGCTTTGTAGTTTCTCTTTTTCATGTTGAATCTCTTCGAAGCAATTTTAAAAGGGCACGTTGCATGTACATAGATTGTACAACCAATTTGAAATTAATAGGCGACAAATAGAAAAGTTTGGGCAATTTTGCTGTCGCCATTAGAAAAAATACAAGAAACTCTCGACGGCAAAAGAGATTTCTCTCTTTCTCTAAAGAGAAACTAGTAAACACATGCATCAGGCCATTTTAAGTTTTTTTTTTCAAGAAAAGCTCATCTGTCAGTCGTTTCACAAAACTTTCTTGTTCTTCAAATTCTCAATTGCTTAGCTTTCTGGAGTATGTGTTATTTTGGTATTGTTTTCATTTAGTTATCGCTCGACAAGCAACCAGTAAACTCCGATTTATCTCTAAGCTTGATTTTAAACTTTTTATTAGGTGTTCAATATAATTGTAGTTTTCCCGCTGTATACAGTTCCAATTTATTTTGTTGTGATTCCCTACCATTACTCACCTCCGGAAATAATTTTATTGCGTAATACAGAATCGTGCGGTGGTTTACCCGGCCGGCCAACGGAATCAATGATGCAAGCTTACGCTGACGAAGTAGTGAGTAGTAAGGTGTTTATTTGTTGTGTGAAATGTTGTCCCAGGATTAGTTGAAGTTATTAACATGCCTCATTTCAGGAGATCGTTGCTAAGAACCGTCTAAAAGCTCCGAACGATCTCCGGCAGAAAGGAATTGTTAGTATTCCTCACATACGTAGATGTGATAATCACGTAGAGCTTCTTCTTCGTAGAGAATCGTCTGAAAGCTCCGAACAATCTCCGGCAGAAAGGAATTGTTAGTATTCCTCATATACGAATGTATGAACTGAGGGGGAATCCCCAATAATATAATCACGTAGAGCTTCTTCTTCGTAGAGAATCGTCTGAAAGCTCCGAGCGATCTCCGGCAGAAAGGAATTGTTAGTATTCCTCACATACGAATGTATGAACTGAGGGGGAATCCCCAATAATATAATCACGTAGAGCTTCTTCTTCTTCTTCTTGTTCTTAGGGCGCTACAGTCCGAGGTGGACCTGGGCCTCACCCAACATGCCTCTCCTGCCAGCACGATCTTTCGCCAGCTGTCTCCAATTTCGCACACCAAGCCGACCGAGGTCCCCCTCGACTTGTATGCGTCACCTTGTACGTGGACGTCCTCTGTTGCGTTGTCCCACAGCCTCAGAGTCGAAGACTCTTCGGGCCGGAGCTAAGTTGTCCATACGCTCTACATGGCCTAGCCATCTTAGGCGTTGGATCCGTAGACGCCTGGCTAGACTCATGTCGCTCTACAGCCCATACAGTTCGTGGTTGAACCTTCTCCTCCAAATGCCATCAACGCAAACAGGACCAAAGATCAGAACTTTTCTCTCGAAAAGACCAAGACACTGTTCATCTGCTTGGGATATTGTCCATGCCTCTGCGCCGTAAAGCAGGACTGGGATGATCAAGGTCTTATACAAAGTCAACTTGGTCTTCCGAGAGAGGGCTCTACTACTCAATTACCTTTTGAGCCCAAAAAAACAGCGGTTAGCAAGATTTATTCTGCGTTTTATCTCGGCACTGATGTTGTTTGTATTGTTTACCACGGAGCCACGGTTGACGACTTAACTACGTCAAAGTCATAGCTGCCTATACTTGCCTATAAACTAGACATGGCGCTGTATAGCTCGTCTCTAAGCACGCTGTCATATGTGGCCTTGAAGTCGACAAATAGGTGGTGTGTGTCGATTTGAATTCCTTGGGTCTTCTCCAGGATCTGCCGCAGTGTGAAGAGTTCGTCTATGGTGCACTTCCCCAGCCTGAAACCACACTGATAAGGACCTATCAGTTTGTTCACAAATGGTTTCAGGCGTTCACACAAAACGGCAGAGAAGATTTTGTAGGCGATGTTAAGGAGACTTATCCCTCGATAGTTGGCGCAGTCAAAGGGGTCTCCTTTCTTGTCGATCGGGCAAACGATACTGATATTATACTCATCAGGCTTGCTTTCCTCCGACCATATCTTACAGATGAGCTGGTGCATGCGCTCTACCAGATCACCTCCAGCTGCTTTAAACATTTCGGCGGGCGGACTATCTGCACCAGCAGCTTTATTAGACTTCAGTCTCGATATCACTATCTTGACTTCGTCTAGGTCGGGGGGACGGTATTCTCTTCTATCATCGTCCGTTGTGTTGAGTGGAACATTCTGCCTGACAGCGGTATTTGTGTCCTCATCGCCGTTCAACAGTCTCCAGAAATGATTTTTCCAAATTCTCAGTATCGACTGCGAATCTACTACTAGCTGTCCATTTTCGTCCCGGCAAGCTTCTGTCCGAACTTTATATCCATTCGATAAAAGTTTTACCCTTTGGTAAAACTTTCGGACATCATTCCTGCCATAACACCTCTCCATCTCCTCGATCGCGCGCTTCTCGTGCTCTTTCTTTTTCTTCCTGAGAAGCCGGTTCTCTTCCCTTCTTCTCTGTTCGTAGAGCTCACGAACAGCTCTCGTGGTTCGATGCAGCGTTGCCCGGTAGGCTTCTTGCTTTGCTGCATGTGCCTGCCTGCACTCGTTGTCAAACCAGGGGTTTTTTCTTGTTGGCGTTTTAAAACCCAGCACATCAGTAGCGGCTTCTCTGATGGCTCTTTGACAACGAACAAACAGATTCTCAATTTTAATTGATGAGAGTACAGATATACTCGTATGTATGCAACAAGAAAAAACTATGTTATTCGGCGAAATTCGTCGATCCATGTATAGGGAAAGTAATGACAAAATTGTTGGAGTTGATCAATTTAAATGGAAGTGATTGCATTGCAGCGCAGAGGCTCTGTTTCATGCTTTTGATGAAATGACATCGAAGGAGATACCACTTAACAAAATTACTGGTGTCGCATGTGACAATGCCTCGGTAATGGTTGGTAAGAAAAATTATTTTATTTCTAAGTTAAGCCAATGTTGTCCAAAATTAATATTAATGAGCCATGCTTGCAAGGAAATTCCTAAAGAGTGTGAAGAGTTACTGAGGGGACCAGCTGATATTACCATTTTCATTGACGATCAGGCGGCCATGAAAGCTATATCCGCAATAGAAGTCAAGTCCAAGCTAGTGCAAAGGCTCTTGGCTCACAGCACTCGATCAATCTGTGCTGGGTCCCAGGACATAGGCACATAGCCGGCAATGAGATAGCTGATGATCTTGCCAGAACAGGGTCAGTAACCGACGTGTCATAAGCAATTCAAGGTATTAAACCGCCACTCTCAGGGTTGAGGAATAAGGTGGATACTATGATCATTGAAATGGCAAACAGTAGATGGCGCGGTCTGTCTACATGTGCGAGTACTAAAGCATTATGGCCCAGATACGACCCAGCAAAAACCGACAAACAGTTGCTAACGATGGTGGTTGGAGCTCTCACTGGCCATAATCATCTTAGAAACCATACCATGAAAATGGGACTCTCCAACGACAACATTTGTAGAGGCTGTGGTGACGAGGAGGAACGTGAGGATACTACTCACTACCTCTGTCACTGCCCTAGTCTTTTGTCAGTTGCGTCATAGAACAATGGGAGAATTCTTCTTCCAAGACTTACATGAAATCTCAAGTATACCTCTTAGATCTCTTTACAGGTTTATAAGGAAATCGGGATGGCTCCGGGGCAACGAAGGACCATGAGTGCGACAAGGGTTAAAAAGGGGACACTATCTTCCAATTGGGCATCACAATGGGTCCCTAAGGACCTAAGTGAGACGTGGCCTAAGCCCGTCTACCCACATACCTACCTACCTACTGAGGGGGATATCTTCCTATATGTCCGAAAGTGCGAAAAGCTGTGCAATTTTAGTTGAATTCCAGATCCATTTTGGGGTGGAATGCAAAAAAATGCTTAAACCGTCAAGTACTCGCTGCTTAAGTTTACATTTTTGTATTAGAAAATTGGGATGTACTGCGAAGTTTTTTTTAGATTCGCATCTTTTAAAGACAAAAGAAGAAGGCTGATTTTATTCTCGAGGAATTGGAGAAAGAAAGCAATAGAGCATATTTCACCCTTTGAAATAAGCCTTGAACTACATGAATCAGTTCAATGCACTTTTTCAAAGCAGCAACATTTTAATTCAGTATATTGTTCAAGAAAGTCAGAACTTATTGCTAAGAATGGCTAGGAATATTTTTAAGCCTTCTTTCTTTTCAATGCCATTTGAGTCGCAATTAAATATAATGGGAGACTTGCATCTAATAAGAGAATATGTTATATCATTAGAAGATATATTTGTCGGTTTAGAATGTGAAAATATAATCAAAATTGTAAGTATTACTGAAAAGAACGAAGTAAAAAATTCTGAAAATTTCTATAAAATTACATAGAAATGATAAAACGACTGTCTTTACCATCAACAGACAAATGCATTAATAATAATAATAATAATAATTTAATAATGGCAGCACTACAGTCCGAGGTGGACCTGGGCCTAGCTTCTCAGCAACCACTCGTGTTGTGCATGCTATTGTTCTCTCACGAGTGGAGTAGACCTACAGTTTAATGCCGACTCCGAACGGCGAGATTGAGAAGCTTTTTCTAGACAGTTATACTCTTTGAGCATTGTCAGTGACTCGAAAGTGGTGGAGCCGTGAACAGTTTTTTTTTTTTGAAAAATTGTTTGTCTGAACTTGGATTTGAACCTAGATTGTGAAAGTCTAGTGCGTATGGGTCGACGCACAAACCCACGCGGCCACCGCGCCCAAAATTTGTTTTTATCTCTACATAATACCCCATTGTGACTTACTTAAGCCCATGACTGTTTCTATGATAAAGTACATTTGTTTTGAAGTGGTGATTTCACTTCAATTTCACACACTGGAGAAAGTGTGGAAAATTCCACTCCAAAATACTGGCAGCACTGCCCCCAGTCTTAGATAATCTATCTGCACGAAAAACACTATAATAAACATCAAAGATATCTGCTGAATTAATTTGAGAATGCTGCCAGATCTCGGTTAATGCAATCATACTAAATTCATGGAGCGAAGATGAGAGAAACAGTTCATTTGTTTATACAGAGAGAGAATTCTCACAACAATGACTTGCTTGCTTTGTAGTTTCTCTTTTTCATGTTGAATCTCTTCGAAGCAATTTTAAAAGGGCACGTTGCATGTACATAGATTGTACAACCAATTTAAAATTAATAGGCGACAAATAGAAAAGTTTGGGCAATTTTGCTGTCGCCATTAGAAAAAATACAAGAAACTCTCGACGGCAAAAGAGATTTCTCTCTTTCTCTAAAGAGAAACTAGTAAACACATGCATCAGGCCATTTTAAGTTTTTTTTTTCCAAGAAAAGCTCATCTGTCAGTCGTTTCACAAAACTTTCTTGTTCTTCAAATTCTCAATTGCTTAGCTTTCTGGAGTATGTGTTATTTTGGTATTGTTTTCATTTAGTTATCGCTCGACAAGCAACCAGTAAACTCCGATTTATCTCTAAGCTTGATTTTAAACTTTTTATTAGGTGTTCAATATAATTGTAGTTTTCCCGCTGTATACAGTTCCAATTTATTTTGTTGTGATTCCCTACCATTACTCACCTCCGGAAATAATTTTATTGCGTAATACAGAATCGTGCGGTGGTTTACCCGGCCGGCCAACGGAATCAATGATGCAAGCTTACGCTGACGAAGTAGTGAGTAGTAAGGTGTTTATTTGTTGTGTGAAATGTTGTCCCAGGATTAGTTGAAGTTATTAACATGCCTCATTTCAGGAGATCGTTGCTAAGAACCGTCTAAAAGCTCCGAACGATCTCCGGCAGAAAGGAATTGTTAGTATTCCTCACATACGTAGATGTGATAATCACGTAGAGCTTCTTCTTCGTAGAGAATCGTCTGAAAGCTCCGAACAATCTCCGGCAGAAAGGAATTGTTAGTATTCCTCATATACGAATGTATGAACTGAGGGGGAATCCCCAATAATATAATCACGTAGAGCTTCTTCTTCGTAGAGAATCGTCTGAAAGCTCCGAGCGATCTCCGGCAGAAAGGAATTGTTAGTATTCCTCACATACGAATGTATGAACTGAGGGGGAATCCCCAATAATATAATCACGTAGAGCTTCTTCTTCGTAGAGAATCGTCTGAAAGCTCCGAACAATCTCCGGCAGAAAGGAATTGTTAGTATTCCTCATATACGAATGTATGAACTGAGGGGGAATCCCCAATAATATAATCACGTAGAGCTTCTTCTTCGTAGAGAATCGTCTGAAAGCTCCGAGCGATCTCCGGCAGAAAGGAATTGTTAGTATTCCTCACATACGAATGTATGAACTGAGGGGGAATCCCCAATAATATAATCACGTAGAGCTTCTTCTTCTTCTTCTTAGGGCGCTACAGTCCGAGGTGGACCTGGGCCTCACCCAACATGCCTCTCCTGCCAGCACGATCTTTCGCCAGCTGTCTCCAATTTCGCACACCAAGCCGACCGAGGTCCCCCTCGACTTGTGTGCGTCACCTTGTACGTGGACGTCCTCTGTTGCGTTGTCCCACAGCCTCAGAGTCGAAGACTCTTCGGGCCGGAGCTAAGTTGTCCATACGCTCTACATGGCCTAGCCATCTTAGGCGTTGGATCCGTAGACGCCTGGCTAGACTCATGTCGCTCTACAGCCCATACAGTTCGTGGTTGAACCTTCTCCACCAAATGCCATCAACGCAAACAGGACCAAAGATCACGCGCAGAACTTTTCTCTCGAAAAGACCAAGACACTGTTCATCTGCTTGGGATATTGTCCATGCCTCTGCGCCGTAAAGCAGGACTGGGATGATCAAGGTCTTATACAAAGTCAACTTGGTCTTCCGAGAGAGGGCTCTACTACTCAATTACCTTTTGAGCCCAAAAAAACAGCGGTTAGCAAGATTTATTCTGCGTTTGATCTCGGCACTGATGTTGTTTGTATTGTTTACCACGGAGCCACGGTTGACGACTTAACTACGTCAAAGTCATAGCTGCCTATACTTGCCTATAAACTAGACATGGCGCTGTATAGCTCGTCTCTAAGCACGCTGTCATATGTGGCCTTGAAGTCGACAAATAGGTGGTGTGTGTCGATCGCGCGCTTCTCGTGCTCTTTCTTTTTCTTCCTGAGAAGCCGGTTCTCTTCCCTTCTTCTCTGTTCGTAGAGCTCACGAACAGCTCTCGTAGTTCGACGCAGCGTTGCCCGGTAGGCTTCTTGCTTTGCTGCATGTGCCTGCCTGCACTCGTTGTCAAACCAGGGGTTTTTCCTAGGTGGTGTTTTAAAACCCAGCACATCAGTAGCGGCTTCTCTGATGGCTTTTTGACAACGTTTCCATTCTTCGCCTATTGTTAGTGCAGGCGACGTCGAACTTTCGGAGAGTTTCAGGGAGACTCGATCGGCAATGTTCCTGGCAGTCTGTTGCGATTGTAGCTTTTCGACGTCAAACCGTGGTTGTCTTCCTCGACTCCGTTGTTCTCTCGATATCCGTGTCCTTACCTTGGCTACAAAAAGGAAATGGTCCGAGTCGATGTTGGCGCCTCGGAACGTTCGGACATCAAGAATACTGGAGGAGTGTCTGACGTCGATCGCAACGTGATCAATCTGGTTGACGGTTGAATGATCAGGGGACCGCCAGGTCCCTTTGAGGTGTGGGAACCGCGGGCTAGCTACAGAGAGGTTTCGCCCCGTAACAAAGTCCACCAGCCTGAGGCCGTTTTCGGACGTGGTGTCGTGCAGGCTATGTTTACCGATGACTTTATCTTTATCTTGGTGTCGTAGCTGGGGCATTTATCGTAAATTTTTTCTAGGAGATCATAGAAGTCATCCTTGCTATCGTCATCTTTGTCCTCCGTTGGGGCGTGGGCGCAGATTAGACTGATGTTGCCGAATTTAGCCTTGATGTGGATTGTTATGAGGCGCTCGCTTATGTACTTAAAGCTTAAGACTTTTTGTCTAACTCTGCCTCGAACAACAAATCCACATCCAAATAATCGCTGCCTTTGCTCTCTGTAACAATCGCCGTAGTAGATATATTTTTGCCCGGCCCATTCCACCGCACTTCCTGGATTACGGTAACGTCAGCTTTATAGCAGTCTAGGGCCTCAGCGAGTTCATCGGCTGCAGGTGGTCTTCTCAGGGACCTCACATTCCACGTGCAGAACCGAAAGTCATTGTCCTTATTCCATATCCGAGGACGGATTTATTGTTGACGTGCACTTTTTGTTTTCTGAACTCTTGAATAGCGGAAGCTTCTTAATGACCGGCAGTATGGTTTCCGCGGCAACAGGTCCACTGGTGATCTGATTGCATATCTCACCGAAAACTGAATCCAATCTTTACACAATGCAGGAGAAAGCAAGATCGTTGCGCTTGATATTTCTAAGGCATTTGAAAGAGTTTGGCATCAGGCTCTTTTGTCGAAAATGCGTGCTTATGGTATCGATAAGTCTCTTCTTCTATGGATTAGAAATTACTTTTCGAACCGTTCAATTCAAGTCGTTTTGGATGGGTTCAAGTCTGATATCCACCAAATTAATGCTGGTGTTCCCCAAGGCTCTGTTTTGTCTCCGACTCTCTTTCTCATTTTTATAAATGATCTCCTGTCTGCTACTTCTAATCCAATTCCAAGACTCACGTCCTACGGTCGTAGAATTGGAGCGGCAGCGTATGTTAAGCACATTAAATTCCGACCTTGACAGCATATTTAATTGGGGTAAAAACAATAGAGTGGAATTTAATGCTGTCTACTGCCACTTAATCGATCCCAAAATAATCAGCCATTATCCCTGAATGGCACTTGCATCGAAGAAACCGAAAAACTTTCCATCTTCGGTATGTGTATCAACTCAACACTTAGTTGGAATAATCACATATTCGAGGTCGCCAAAAATGCTGCGAAATGTCTAGGTTTCCTTAAACGATGCAAGAAATACTTCACCCCCTCTGATTTGGCTTCAATTTACAAGGCCTACATCCGCCCCAAACTTGAGTATAACGCTCATATCTGGTCTGGTGCTCCCAAGACCTATCTGCACCTGCTAGATAGAATTCAACAGCGAGCGATAAAACTTATAGGAGATAGTAACATCGCGAAGTCGATAGACTCGCTCGAACATCGCCGTAATGTCTCATCCTTATCACTGTTTTATCGCTATTTTAACAAACGATGCTCAAGTGAGCTAGCCAACTGCATTCCTCCCCTCCATGAATTCCCCCGCAATACTCGTCTCGCCAGGAATGCTCATCAGTTCACCCTCAAGCCAGTTTTCGGACGTACAGTTAAGTTTAGAGAGACGTTTTTTAGCCGCACCACACGAATATGGAATGCTCTTCCCAGCCCAATATTTCCCACTCACTACAATCTGCAGACATTTAAGACCAATGTGCACAGGTACCTCCTTTCCCTTTCTCCCTCTATACCTTCGGCCCGTGCTGTGCTTGATTCCGGACACTTAAGGGTAGTCGTAAACTCCCTTACACGCGCAATTTATAAAAAAAACAAAAAAGGTAGCTCCTGCTGACGGGAGTTGTGTAAGCCGCTGTTGGCCAATTAGTTGATCAGCTCCCCCGCCGCCATCCAAAAAAGAGTGATGAACCGTGGTAGACTGACACTCCCCCTCTCTCGTTTGCAGCCGCCCAGACGTTCCCCGAGGGTTGGTTACCCCATCTTCTGTCGAGGGTACTCGGCTCCCGGATTTCACCACGGGGAGATGAGAGTAGTAGTTAGTTAATAGAGGCTAGGTGCAGACGCTTGTGTCTGCATGGTTCGCCTGTTAACGCTTCGAAATCTAATGATGGAAAAATACCCGGTATTTACAGGGTACCCTCTCATAAATATTCACCGGGAGGTGAATCCCATCACTACGTACAGCACATTTTTGTATTGCATTTTCTCTACTGAAAACGCGTTCTTTTCCCTTGCTTTATTTCTACACTTGATGGTTCCCAATTTACTTCCAGTATTATGATGTCGCATTGAAGGTCGGAGAAAGGACGATACGAGCGCACAAAAATGTGATCTGCTCAAATAGTGAATATTTCCTGGCCATGTTTTCAGGTTTGATATTCCTGCTTTTAATTTCTGATAAAACCACTTACAAATGCTCACATTCTAGGTAATTTTTCCGAGTCAAATCAGAAGGAAATACCGCTGAAAGACATAGATGTCGACAGCCTGGAACTGCTGATCGAGTACATGTACACAAGGACGTTGAACGTCGATTCTGCAAATGTGAAGAACCTTCTGTTGACAGCATCGTTTCTAAAGATATCTGGTGCGAAAGAGTTATGTTGCAAGTTTTTGGAGAACGAATTGAATGAGGACAATTGCTTCGAATATATAATTTTTGCTGGTAAGAAACTACAGATTTAATTGGCGGAGGATAAGAGCAACAAAAACGTGTGTGTTTTAGGAAGGAATTCGATTCAGGATGTGCTGGAGTTGTCACTTAAAACCGCATCTTCTCACTTCAATAAAATCTTTTTCAAAAATGACTTTTTGGACCTCGAAGTTGATGAGGTAATTACAATAAAAGCTAAACTCAATATTGCCCCATTAATTATAATCCGGCAGAGAACTCGGAATCGTGCAAAAAGACACGAATGTTATGAGAACCGCAATCAGACTTTGTGTCAAAGCCATGGTATCGGTTTAAGCTCTATATTTTGTGTTAATTAAGTAAAGAAAAAAGTTGTATTCATCCACAGTTGAAGCAGTTGACAGTGAGAGCAAAGGACCTTGGACATGCGGAGGATCTTATTTTGTCGTTCGTAATGCGTTGGATCTATCATAGCCCCATAAAACGATCGCGATTCATGGAGGATTTGCTTAATCTCATCACTCCTTCACTCATCTCACCAAACGTGTTGCATTCTTCCGAAGTTTTTAAAACCCTCAATGCAGTCTTCACCGCGTGGGTAGATCACAACAGTCCAGTTGATTCCACGAAAGAGATCGACGGCCATATACTTATTTCCCCACGTTTTGATGACCGCAAACATTTCGGGATCAACATGTTCTCCGAAACCGAGCATCGTGAAATTAAATGTCTGCCAGAACCGATTTTTGGTGGAAGTTATGTGTGCCATGGTTACTACATCTACCAACAAGGAGGTCGTACCGTCTATCACGACACACTGTCTAAATCGTATGTTTATCACCCGAGCAAGCGCGTGTGGGTTCCATTTGTTCCACTTCTGCAAGGCAGGACCCATCATCGTAGTTGCGTACTTAATGGAAAGATATACAGTGTTGGCGGTTCGGATCCAGGTAGAAGAGCATTGGCATCAGTTGAATTCACAGATCTCTACACAGGCCAGAGAGGTTTCTCGGATCCCCTGCCACATGCTAAGGAAAAGCCAGGACTCTGTGTTCATGGTAAAATTACTTTAATATCCCAGTCAAAATCCGAAATTTCTAAATTGAGCGCTTGGTTTGTGTTCTTTCAGAGAATTCAATATATGTCGCTGGGGGAATGGCTTTTGGCAAGTACTATAAATGTATTCATCGTTTTGATGCAAGAGAAGGTGTGTGGCAACAACTAGCCACATCGCCCTATGATAGGGGGGCAAAATCATGTGCGGTTCTTGGCGAGGATATCTTTACGTCAAATTCATTCACTTTTCTGCGATATGACATGCGAGCAAAAGATTGGGAATTGATTCCCATTGTAAAAGAAAAAAAGTTAGAAAAATGTTTTTCGATTCTTCCCTCCAATCTTACTTTGTCGTTTTTTTGTTTCTTTGTAGATTTCCTCTTGAAGGAATATTCTCTCTCGATAGCAAACTTTTTGGTCTTTTTGCGGATGGCGTGTGGAAGTTTATGCCCGTAGAAAGACAGTGGGAGATTCATCGAAGCCTCTACCTGCGTTTTTCACAAGTATCGACAAATCTTCTATTTCCAAATGTAAACGAAGAAGACGTCCTTTAATCGGAAGGGATAACGTAATACTAAATATAAAATTGATGTAAAATGAAGTACCCTCTTGTCGTCTGCCGTGAGTTGCGCACGGGTCGGGAGCTATTTTTCATTTAGGAGTTAATGTTTACCTCATCTCATCTCATTTTCAGTGACCCGCATGTTCCACTAAAAGGGTCGCGGGGCAATGCATGCACGAGAGATCTCCAGGCCATAGACTCTAACTCATCAGGTGCTATGCCCAAGCGCAACCAGGCGAATGTTTGGACTTGGTCCAACCATCTCGTCCTAGGTCTGCCAAGCGGTCGCATTCAAGTCACGCCTCGGAAGTCGTGATGATGAGGACATTCGTGCCACGTGACCAAACCAACTAAGTACAGCCCTTTCCGTTCGAAGAAGCAGCTGCCCAGCATTGAGTTCCTCGCGCACTGTCGTGTTTCTCACCCTATCCCGGCGAGTAATTCCCACCACAGCACGAAGAAATCTCATCTCGGCAGCTTATATTTGCGATCTTTTTCTTTCAGTCATTACCCAAATTTCATGGCCATAGGTGAGAGTTGGCCGTGGCGTAGTGGGTAGGTGCGTCGACTCCTACGCTCGAGGTCGTCGGTTCGAAACTCGAAAAAAACATCAAACATTTTTTCACGGCTCCACCTATTTCGAGTCACTGACAAAGAACAATAGCACGCACAACACGAGTGGTTGCTGAGAAGCTAGGCCCAGGTCCACCTCGGACTGTAGTGCCGCCATTATTATTATTATTATTAGGTGAGAGTTGGAACAAATACGGCATTAAAAACCGTTAACTTGGCTTTGACACCAAGCTCGGCCTTCCTGATTACAGATCGACCAAGCTGTTTCAAAATTGACCCAGCTTGACCAATCCTACAGGAAAGCTCAGCATTATTCCTCCAATCAGTCGTGAAGAAGACGCCGAGATACTTGAACTTCTCCAAATGTTTCAATGGGACTCCACTAACATATAGAGTGCATTGAACAGGGGTTCTGGAAATAACCATAACTTCGGATTTGTCCACGTTAACCTTCATCCCAGCATCAGCACATACGGCCACAAACCTATCTAGCGCGCGCTGGAGTTCTATCTAGGAGGATGTGAGGATGACTACTCGTAAGTCATCTGCAAAAAGAAGATGACTTACCCTCAACTCTGCCAATGTGAAACATTCCTCGCCACGACTGCGCTGTAACTTCCAGTCCATATATATAATGAAAAGGAGAGGTGACAGAACGCACCCTTGGCGAAGTCCAACGCCCAAGGTGAAAGGTGTTGATTTACTACCGTTAACCCGAACACAGCTGCTACAGTTTGTGTATAGAGACTGAATGTCCCTCAACAAAGAACCATCAATCCCATACTCCTACAGAACACTCCAGAGTTTACCTCGAGGAACTCGGTCGTATGCCTTTTCCAAATCTACAAAACAGCTTTAGATCGGTTTGGCGTACTCCCAAGCCTTCTCAAGTACCATTCTTAGAGTGAAAAGCTGGTCGGTTGTACTTCTGCCGGGACGAAAACCGCACTGCTCATCTCCCATCCTGGATTCGACCATAGCTCTAGAACGCGCCTCCAACACCTTAGCGTAGACTTTACCTGGGAGTCTTAAAAGAGATATGCCCCTGTAGTTGGAGCACTCTTTTTTGTCCCCCTTTTTGAAGAGAGGCACAATCACCCCAGTTTGCCAATCGCCAGGCGTCTCACCGCGTTCCCAAGCCACCTTAATGACACGATAGAGCCATAAAACTCCCCTTTACCCATAGCCTTAAGCATTTCTGGCCGGATTTCATTCATACCGGCGGCCAACTTTTAGCGATTCAATCGTCAAAATGACTTCCTCCACCGTTGGACTATTCTCCGCCCTACTCAAGACTACAGATCTGTCACCCTCAGTGCCCTGTTCGGGATTGAGCAGCTCCGAAAAGTGCTCGCTCCATCTGCGCAAGATGTCCACCTCATTGGAAAGTAACACGCCATCTTTGGATTAGACTCCTTCGATGGTGTTGAATTTCCTTGGTCGCTTTCCAACTTCTCACCGAACTCCTTCCAAGTCTGCTCTTTAGCTGCTCGCACAGCCAATTTGCAAGTTCTTCACGCCTCAGTGTACCGGTCATGAGAATTAGAGTTCCCCAAGAGAATCCAGTCTCCTATATTCTTCTTCTCTCTGATGGCTTCTTGAACTCCGGGTGTTTTAAACCACGCAGTTCTTTTCTCACCACCTGCCGCCACACCAAGCCGCTTCACCCCCCAAACATCACGCGCAGAAGCACTGTTGAAAACAGTCGCCATTCGTCCTCTACATGCGATGGAACAGTTGGAACTTGCTCAAACCCTTCGGATATGCGCCGTGTCAAATGTTGCTGTTCTGTAGTTTCTCCCTCCGTATGCGTGTAACCACTCTTGGTTTCCGCCTTGGCAGAAGAGGTACTTTATCAGTAAGATACAGCGTACACAACACCAGGTGATGATCAGTTGACAGTTTGGAATTTATCATGAAAAAAAAAAAATTTTATTTTGAAATTTATTGAGAATAGTAGACTTTGCGTTTCGCGTTACTTTAAAGTTTTCGATAAGCAAGAAAGTCGATTTTCAGTGGCCTTAATTTGTGAAAATTAATTTTAAAGGAAGATAAGTGAAGTTGTTTTATAAAAATGGCATGGTAAGTACTAACACTTAATAAAAATGTATGTTTAACACCATTTTTGTTGAAAATACATGTGGGATTGGGGCCGGGTGGGTTCGTGCGTCGATCTCTGCGCATTAGACTTTCACAGTCTAGGTTCGAATCCAAGGTAAGACAAACAATTTTCACAAAAAAAAAAAATTGTTCACGGCTCCACCTCTTCCGAGTCACTGACAATGCTCAAAGAGTATAACTGTCTAGAGAAAGCTTCTCAATCTCGCCGTTCGGAGTCGGCATTAAACCGGACGTCCCCTCCACTCGTGAGAGAACAATAGTACGCACAGTACGAGTGGTTGCTGAAAAGCTAGGCCCAGGTCCACATCGGACTGTACCGCCGCCATTATTATTATTATTATCAATAGATGCCTGGCTGGACTCATGTTTTTTTTTAAAACTACACTGGAGCACTCAGACTCAAAGGCTGGTCCATTGTACTGCCAGGCAGCAACCAACTTGTAATAAAATTTCATGGTCTACCGAAGGAAGACCAACAGGCCCTTCTGTGATGAGGAGCCTACATCATCAGCTCTCACCTCATCAGCACCAAATAACTGCCACCTGATCCGAGCAAAGGCGGGACAATGGGAAGTGTCATCGTCTTCTCAACAGGCGTCGCAGAGGGTTTCATCGCTTAGGCTAAGCACACTTAGGTGTTTGGCGAAGGTGTAGTGCCCCGTTAGTACGCCGGTAAGTTGTCTTCAATCTTTTCTGTTAAGAGATAACAAGAAAGCAACGGATTTTTTACAGACGTTGGGGAGGATGCGCTTGATCCGTCTACATCCTGGAGAGTCATGCCACCTGCGGTTGCGCTCTCGAGAAGTCCAACCATCGATAGAAGCCCTAACCAAGGACGCGGTCCTGAGAATGCATCATCTGATCCTCGCCCAGCAAGTTCATCAGCGATCTCATTTCCCGTGATCCCGTGGTGTCCGGGACCCAGACAAGTCTTAGCGAATTTTAGCTACCGATCAAATTCAGAGAAGACTTACGAGTACATTCCTGGACTATCCTGGAAGTGGTTAAAGGGTTGACCAACGCCTTAAGCACAGCTTGGCTGTCGCTACAGGCACAAATACTTCGCCCCTGCCACCACTTTCATTTCTTATTAACATTATTTTCATACTACACTCTAAAATAACTTCATATAACTTGTAATCTACTACTTTATTCTATTCTATGTTCTATTACATGAATTTGTCATTTTTCGTATCTTGTTATTCATTCGTTTGGTGGCAGCGGAGGTAATAAAACGTATTTTTATAAAGTCCTCAACTGGGTTATTTCTGACACAGTTCGTAGCCATTAAGATCGCATAGGTTTCCGCCTGGAAAACGCAAATTTACCTAACGAGATGTGCAGTCTAAAGTTGTCGCTCTCCCCGAAAGCATCAGCACCAGATCCTTCATTGGTCTTGGAGCCGTCCGTGAAGAGTGGACTACATTCTTTTCCTGGCTTAGATTCCGGCCAGAACCAGTCTTGAGTGCAGGGAAAGTCGACTTTGTATGTTCGTCGCAGCTGGAGTACAGGTGTCCGTGCGTCAGACGGCATATCCATAAGACTGGAGTCAAAGGAAATGCGATGCGCAAGGTCATTGATACTCCAGTGCGAGTTGTACCAAAAACCACTTCTTTTTAAACGGAAGACGGTCTTGAGAGTCCTATCTAGAATGACACCCAGATATTTAGCTTCATCGGAAAAGCGGATAATGACACCTTTTAGTATTAGTTGAGTCAAACCAGTCAATTTCCTCCTCCTCGTGAAAAGGACAACCTCGGTTTTAAGAGGGTTGACTGAAAGCAGTCACACTTAGGCCCATTGTTATACCATGCGGATCGGAGCATTCTTAAGCGTGGCACAGTGTCCTGTGATAACGTCATTGAGAGTCCTTAGGGATGACCTGTTCATTCTAAGAAGATAGAGTGATCGTTTTGAATCAAGCTTAGGCCAAATTTGCTTTGTGATGAGGCACGTAGTGCCAACTGACCATCTTAAGTTGGTGTTTTTAATAGTATGATTCTTTTAAAGAAGTTTAGCTGTAGCGAATGGCTTGGGCTAAGGTTCTCCACTAGGAAGGTTTGTGAAGACCGTTCCGCTCCTGGCGAAATCATCGGCTTCACTATCCCCTGGAATGTCACTGTGTCCCGCACCCACATAACGTGAATATTAAAATGGACAGCTCAGAGATTGGCGGCAATTTAGGGGGGTCTTAGAGAGGAAAGTGACCGAGCAAATGATGGTGATGTCCTTCTTGGATATCACGTTGATCTTGAGCCAAGACAGGGCTTCTTTTATTGCCGTAGTCTCATCCTGGAATACGCTACAATGTTCTGGAAGGTGGAGGGATATACTTAAATTGAGATCCTTGGAGTAGACACCTAATCCTACTCCCTCACATTGGAAATAAGTTTTGCAATATTTGCCAACGTTGTTCAAGCGTAAAGGTACTTATTTCGTTCAACGGACTTTCTGTCAAGATTTCAAGCGGGAAACAGCTTCTAGAGTCAAAATAACTTATGATTTAAAAAAAACACTAGATGACGCACCTTGTACATGCAGATCTTTAAATCTTTGCATATACTTGCCGATGTAAAGGATTCATCTAAAGCAGTCCACCAAACTCCAACTGATTCAAATAGCCCCTACGCAATGCGTGATTATAGTTCGCATTTCAATTGTATGGCGTTTTTAAAGTACCAAAGCTTTGTGGTGGCTCCGCTCAAGAGGGTACTAAAGACTCAAGAATGTTCATGGAACAAACCTACAATCCCTAACGAGACAAAGAACTTAATGAAGAAAACCTAAGAGTAAAGCACTAACTAGACATGGGGCATGTAAATACCACCTTCACAAATTGGGGCTCAGCAGCACAGAGATCTGTAGACGAAGTGGACAGCCCAAAGAAACTATGGAACATATACTGACCGTCTGTACAAGTCTTGCCCGAGAAAGTATTAAAATGTTAAACCAAACAAACGTAACAAGGAGGAAAGACTTTCAAGAAATCCCATCTAGAGAAGTTTTCAAATTTTTGAAGTCAGCACTAAAATCCTAGTAGTGTTACAAACATGACACATCCCTAGTTCAATTCAGTTCAATGTCTTCGCAGTGGTTTCGACAAAAAAGCACGAAGGCTAGACATTTTGTTGCCCTGTTTGTAAAAACCTGTGCATCTATGCCTACAACAATCCCTGTAAATGACACTGTAAAATGACATACAGCCTGCTTGTGGCGGCCTCTGAACAGCCTACACAGCAACCTCTTAGAGTTGAACCAATGTACATGTATGTAGTGGTCCGTAGCGGATGGATTTACTGTTGAAGACCCCAGCAAACGATAAAAAGACAACGACTTTCGGTTCTGCACGTGGGACGTATGGTCCCTTAATACACCATGTGCTGCCAATGAACTCGCGGAGGTGTTAGACTGCTATAAAGTAGATATTATCGCAATCCAGGAAGTGCGGTGGATGGGCCGTGAAATGGAAATGCGGTGGGATGGGCGAAAGCAGAATGAAAAACTGCGACATCTGCTACGGTGATTGCCACAAAGTGCGAAGGCAGTGCTTATTTGGATGTGGATATGTAAGCTTCCAGTATGTAAACGAACGCCAGTATGTAACTATCCGCATCAAGGCTTAATTTGGAAACATCAGCCTGAATTGCGTACACGCCCCTACAAAGGACAAGGATGACAACCCTTTTATTACCCAGGGTTGGTGGAAATCTTCAACAAGACACTATGGTGAACGTTCGCCCATAATAGTGTGAGATTTTTACTCACTAAAACCACCCCCCTTTATAAGTCATTGTTAACTACAACTAAGTGAAGCACTTATCCAGTAGTTTATATTTCTTGATTTTGATAAATTTGGCAGATATATCTCCACTGAGAGTTCCTGCTTACACCGTAAATAAAAACGGGTTAATTAGGTTATCGCGCGAGATCAAGAGGTTTAGTCCTCTGAAGTCGACGCAAGACGTTAGTTTCGTCCAGGATTGGATTTACTGCAGAGTTTATATGCTCTTCCAAGCGGCGCTTATGTTTATAGGCGAAATTTTTAATTTCATCTTGGACAGACATAATTCCAAGATCTCTATGGATATCGTCGTTTCTTATATACCATGGTGCTTTAACGATTGTTCTTAGCACTTTACTTTGAAATGTTTGTAGTAAGTTAATATTGCATCTCTTGGTACAACCCCAAAGTTGTATACCATATGTCCAAACAGGTTTGAGCATTTGCTTGTATATAAGCAATTTGTTTTCAATACTTAACTTGGAATGATTTCCGATAAGCCAGTACATGTCTTTATATTTCTGGTCAAGTTCTGCACGTTTCTTTTTAACGTGTTCCTTCCACTTGAGTTTTACGTCAAGAGTCATCCCGAGATACTTCGCTTCATTACCGAAAGGAATTTGAATACGATTTATAAAAACTGGTAAGTTATTACTATAACCTATAACTGAAATTAACGTGGATGGATTTCGTTTCATTAAGCGCTATTCGTCAAATACTCGTCCATTCGTGTGTCCGATCAAGTGCACGTTGTAATTTTGCTGTCGACTCCTCGACTGTTTTCGCTGTTACTAAGATAGCGGTGTCATCAGCAAATGTGCCTAGTACGGCATCTTCTTCTTGTGGTATATCATAAGTATACAGCAAGTACAAAAGAGGGCCAAGAACACTCCCTTGCGGTACACCTGCATTTATAGCTTTAAATGAAGACTATTCGTTTTCTATCAGATTAAGAGATTAACTACTTAAGATTCTATCAGATAGATACGAGTAGTTCTCTAGAATGCGGTAAAGCTTCCCCGGCAGAAGTTGGAGAAGTTTGTATTTCAAGCCGTCATGCCATACTTTGTCAAATGCTTGGGAAACATCAAGAAACGCGGTTGAACACACCAGTTTACTACATCAGTTATACGATGCACTTGGTCAATAGTTGAAAACCAAATTGGTGATTAGGAATAAGCCGCTTTTCTTCCACGACTGAGCTTAAACGCCTAAGTAAAATTTTTTCAAACACCTTAGACATTATGGGAAGTAGCGAAATTGGTCTATATGACCTTTTATCCGTTGGTGGTTTTCCGGGTTTCGGTACCATTATAACCTCTGCCACTTTCCATTGACTGGGCACATACTCTAGTCTAAGGGCGGCATTAATTAGATAGAAGAACTTCAGAAGGGCTTTCTTCGGTAACTCTTTCAAAATTTCTCCTGTTATTAGGTCGTAGCCAGGGACTTTTTTCGGTTTCAGATTAATTATTTCTCTTTTAAGCTCTGCCAGATTGGCGCTTCTCATTACGAATCTATCGTCGTGCACGTCCGTCCTATTGTAGCTTACAGGGAGCGTTTGGCTGTCGAATGGTTTAAACGTTTCTTCCAAATAATCTGCGAAGAGATCCGCTTTCTCTTTATCTACTTTCGCCCACTCATTCTAATTTCTCCTGATTGGTGCGTTATGTGCTACAGGTTTTCTTAAGCCCTTCACGGCCTTCCAGAGGGAATAATTGCTTTCTTTTTTTGCAGATAAGCTAGTAAGATACTCGTTTAAATTATTATTTTTGAGTGCTTTGATTTTCGACTTCCTGTGGCGAGCGGGTTTGTTGCCATTTCCTTCGAGCTTTTCTTTTTTCTCTTACCATTTCCTTTATTTCCGGTGGATATCGCATGGTGTGTTTAATCGTCATTCTTCTTACGCGTGGTGTGCTACTCCATGCAGCACACTGTATAGTGTCTATGAAATTGTCGACTTCAATTTCTAGGTCATATGGGGTTCTCAGCGGTACTCTGAGTTCGATTTGATCATGTAAGTAATTCCTGAATGTATGCCAGTTTGTACGATGATTTGCTAACGTAGGTGGCACTTTCTTTTTTACGAGCATATCGCTCATAGTCAATACAATTTCAGAATGATCTGAACTAAGATCAAAGCTTTCTTCCAATTTCAAGTAATTTCGAGAAATGCCTTTCGTAATAAAAAAGTCTACGACGTCAGGTATTTTCCTAGGATCCGTGGGCCAGTAGGTTGGATTTCCTGTCGAATAAAAAGTTCAGTCTCATACCGGCTTTGTAAAGTTTTATGCCTTTTTGGGAAGGCAGAATAGGAAACCCTAAGGATGAGTTCTGTGATCTCCTAGAAGGATTATACGATCAATGCCCCAGCTACGACACCAAGACCGTTCTAGGAGATTTTAGGGCTAAGCTTCGTGAAAAGGACATCTTTGCTAGATTCATCGGTAAACACAGCCTACATGACACCACATCCATGCTGTCACATGGCAGGTGGTTCCACACCTAAAAATCCATCCTGGCGGTTTCATGATCATTTATCCGTCAAACAGATTGATCACGTTGCGATCGACGTCAGACAATCCTCCAGGATTCTTGATTTCTGAACGTTCCGAGGAGCCAACATAGACTCAGACCATTTCCTTGTTGTAGCCAAGGTAAGAACACGGATATCAAGAGAATAACGAAGTCGAGATAGAAAACAGCGGTTTCACGTCGGAAAACTACAATCGCAATATAGTGCTAGGAACATTGCCGATCGAGTCTTCCTGAAGCTCGAAACCTGCCAGGCGAAACAATAAAAGGAGAATATAAATGCTGTTAAAATGCCATCAGAGAAGGCGCTACTAATATGCCGGGTTTTACGACACCACATGGAAAAAAAATCCGGTTTGACGACAAGTGCAGCCAGGCATATCCAACAAAGCTAGAAGCCTACGAGGCAGAAACGAAGGGAAGAGACGGGAAGAAGCGCGCGATCGATGAGATGGAGAGCTGCTATGGCAAGAATGATGTGCGAAAATTTTACCAGGGGATAATATTATTGCATATAAAGTTCGAACAGAAGCCTGACGGGACGAGGATGGACAACTTGTAGTAGAGTCGCAGTCGATACTGAGAATTTGGAAGAATTATTTCTTTAGCCTGTTAAACGGCGATGAGAACACAAGTACCGCTGTTAGGCAGAATGTTCCACTCAACACAACGGACGATGATAGAACCAAGCTGTCTGAATATTGTATATTCGTAAGTAATTGATCATCCCAGTCCTGCTTTATGAGGTAGAGACATGGACAATATCGAAGAAGCGCCTGGTCGCTTCTTGAGAAAAGATCTTCGGTCCTGTTTGCATTGATGCCATTTGAAGAAGAAAATAAAACGACAAACTGTATGAGCTGCACAGCGACATGAGTCTAGACAGGCGTCTATGGATCCAGTGCTTTAGAGGGCTGAGCCACGTAGAGCGACAATAATAAAGGGCGGTCCAACCATAGTGCACGATGTTAATTGTGAGTTACACCTTAACGTCAAGTTTTTTTTTTGCCAACTTAATTTGACATTTCGTTGTTTCAGTGTTTTACAAATTCAACCATGGAGAGGTACACAATTGAGCAGCGCGTTAAGATTGTTAAAACCTTTTACGAAAATGGGAGTTCAAATCAAAATGTATTTCGTGCACTTTGTGATTTTTTTGATTAGCATAATCGATCAAATCTGTCCACAATCGGCACAATTGTGCGCAAATTTCAGCAAACGGGGTCTGCAGGAAATGTGTGCATGCTCGCCCAGTTCGTTCTGCGGGAAAGATTGTTGTTGTTCGCAATAGTGTGGCAGAAGAGCCGTCAACCTCGAACCGTGAATGGTGTTCGCTATCGCGAGATGATAACGGACTTCTTGTGGTCAGAAATTGAGGATATCGACATGGACGACATGTGCTTCCAACAGGATGGTGCCACTTGCCACACAGCCAACGAAATAATGGCTCTTTTGCGCGAGAAATTTAATGGCCGTGTTATCTCACGTCTTAGCGATGTTAACTGGCCGCCACGATCATTTGATTTGATACCGTTGGACTTCTTTCTTTGGGGATATTTAAAAGAAAAAGTGTACGTCAATAAGCCAAGAACAATTCAAGATCTAAAGGACGAGGTAATTCGGCACATCAACAACATTGAACCTCAATTATGTATCAGAGTCATTGAAAATATGGACCATCAGATAGCGGTATGCCACCAAAGCCATGGCGAACATTTGGCCGATATTTTGTTTCACACATAATTGTCTTAGATCCTTCTATAATAATACAAAATATTAAAATAATTCTCTGAAAACTTGTTGTTTTATTTACAATTATCATCGTGCGTTTTCGTTGGACCACCCTTTAGATGGACAGTTTGGTTCCAGAATCTTCGACTCTAAACCAGTGGAATAACTCAATAGTAGACGTCCACGTCTAAGGTGGCCAAATTGTCAACAGCTCGCAAAAGATCGTGCTAGTTAAAGTTTGTATGTAGAGTTCGAGCTTAAATCTTTCAAAATCTCAAACGAATAAAATAACCGATTTATGTTAAAATATTTATAAAACTAATTTACTAGATTTTCAAGTGATTTACAATAAAAATTATCTAATACACAACTGGCACTAAAATATACATATAATACATATCCTTACACAATACACAGGCTAATTGTAAGACCCTACAAATGAGTTGTGGTGTTGTCCTCGGTTTTTTCAAAACCCTGGTTCGCAACACCTGTTGCCTCTGGCGTGTGCGAGACGATCAGATCACTTTGTTGCAACTGGATTGACTTCTGGATCGGCTTCGCGTTCGGGAGTTTGCAATTGTTCTCCACATCGTTGAGGAAGGGCGGCTTCGACTGGTCGTACATCATTTCCAATTTGCGGGCCCTTCGCGCTTTTTTCGAGAAGAAGCCTTCGATTTCCTGTTGGGATTGAAAACATTTAAATTCAATTCACAGGGAATAATTCAAAGTTGACTTACCGCTAGTGGTTTGTTCTCAGTTTCGGGTAAAATGTAGTAGAGTACAATTGCACCTACGATAGCCACTGCGGAGTAGAACCAAAACGTGCCAGGCATAGTCATAACGGCCAACATCTGAAGGAACAGCTTGTTTGCGAAGAATCCGAAAATATACCCAACTGCCCCGACCAAGCCTGAGGCAGTGCTGCGAACCGAGGCGGGAAACACTTCACCGATCAAGATCCAAGGAATCATACGGATCCCAAGATGCGCAAAGAAAGCGGCACCCAGCAGCAGAAGCAACGGCATCCACACCAAATCGTTTCTATCCTGCTTTGGAATGGGCAACAGAATATTGCTGGACACTTCGTGTTTGCTCGGCAAATCCGACTTCTTGGTTGGGGGGTCAGGCTCCTCGACTACATCCGGAATAATGGTGGTCTCCTCATTGCTTTCGATTTCCGTTTCGTTGGTGTCGCCATAATCGAAGATTGGCAGGTCGTCGAAAGGATTGAATCCACTGAAGTCTGGGTAGACACTGTCGTTTGATCGTTTTATCCTGGACAAGGTGTCGTTGTCGTCATCCGTTGGGAGTGCGGTTTCGAATAGCTCGGGCAAGAGTGTGGTTATGTCGTAGCCAAACATATCAGTCATGTTCTCGGGGCTTGCAAGCATTGGATTGTTTTGGCTCTCGAAAATGTTTGTGATGTTGTCTACCGTAATGAGATTCTGCTTAGGAACCAATGAGGATGCATTCACAACGACGTTATCGATGGCGAAGCCTGGTATCACATTTAAGAAGTAGGCGTATGTTGCAGTGCCAAAGAGGCAGCAACCGCAGCCGATTGTTGAAACTAATACTAATGGACGTTTTCCTGTAAAATGAATAAGACACACAGAGAGGATGGTTGCCAGCAGTTCGGCAACGCCAAGGAGAATAGTGGCATGGAACTTGTTTATCGGGGCCTTCAGAGTGTGAAAGATCTGTAAGATAAACAAACATTTAATTATTGAGTGTGTAAGTTCAAATTAGATAGCGGATTTATTCAATGAAAAGTCAAGAAGATGACACTGTGTTCCTATCTATAGAGTTCCTAGGACTATAGAACTTCATTGTATTCAAAACCAAAGAAAATGTCCTATTCTCTAGATGATTTGTCAGAAGTTGGTTTGATTAAAGCACCTCTGGACTTATCAAAGCTGGAGGACAGGACTTGTGCACACGAGGAAAATTTGTTCCTTGCACTCAACCTGGCGTGATGCCGGAAACGATCCCTGTAAATACCCAGGCTAAGTTAGCAAACAGGCTGCCAACAGCGCCATCTGTATAGCCCCTACAGCAACCGTCAAGATCAGAGCAAAACGAAAAAATCTCCGTTGGACACACTCGATTTGATATTGTTGCGTAACCTGATAGGCAGGCCAAACTTGAATACGCTAGTGTATTCAAGAATCGGTCTAACAAAAGTACAGTAGAGGGACTTCGTTACCTAAGGGTTCGAGAATTCTTTCGACCAGCGTTTAACGAAACCGAGGGCAGAATTAGCCCTACTAATAATATTTTCGATGTGGGGACGGAAGTTAAGTTCTCTATCGCAAATGACACCTAAGTCGCGAAATAAAGTCACTGCGTTCGTCGCAATTAAAATAAGTTCGAAGGGTACTCGGAAGGCGCTTACGAGAATATGTAATAGCTTGGCATTTGACAACATTTAGAACAAGAAAATTTTTTGTACACCAAGCCAAAAAAGTGTTCAAATCCATTTGAAGTTCATACGAGTCAGCGGAGATAGAAATTTCCTTAAAAGTTTTTATGTCGTCCGCATAAACTGAAAGACGAGAATAATTTATAAAGTTATCCACGTCGTTAATTGCTAGGATGAAAATCAGCGGACCAAGATGGCTGTCCTGGGGGACCCCAGATGTGGATGTAAAAGAGTTGGAAACAGAGAATCTAAAAATTACTCAATTTGGAAGCCAAGAGCTTTAAGTTTAAAAAGTATAATCGCATGCGAAATTTTATCAAAAGCTTTGTTGAAATCAGTAGCGACAACATCGACATCTTTGCCATTTTTCCAATGAACACAAGGTGCTGGACACAGTCTTGCGTGTGAATGGTATATTGTATGAACAGGTGAAATTATGTAGTTTGTATTATTTGAAAATAATTGCGTTCAGAAAGCGTTTAGAAAAGCAAAGGTAGCTTGGACGAACTAAAATTTTATGAAAGTCAGTATATCGATAAATTGCATATTGTTTGTTTAGGCTCACAATGCGCCCACAAGCGCTTGGCGCCCTGTGCATTTGCACATCCTGCACATATGGTAGGGCCGGCCCTGCCAGCCTGGTGAGATTGTAACGTATCAATCAGTGGATACGGTCTCAAATCAAAATGGCGCTGTTAATTATCCGGCGGAATTCTTGAATTCCTTGGATTTGCCTGAACTGCCGCCTCATCGTTTACAATTGAAAGTTGATGCACCCATTATTCTTCTTCGGAATTTAAATCAGCCTCGATTGTGCAACGGAACAAGTTTAGCAGTTTACCAATCTTATTGAAGCAACGATTTTAAAAGGAAAATTTAAAGTCGAAGATGTATTGATTCCGCGTATTCCAATGATTCTGCCAGATTTACCTTTTGACTTTAAAAGATTGCAATTTCCAATACGTCTTGCGTTTGCTATGACAATAAACAAGGTACAAGGACAATAGTTGGAATTGTGCGGAATTGACTAAACAATATCCATGCTTCTCCCACAGACAATTATATGTATCATGCCCACGTGTAGGCAAGCCATCAGTTCTGTTTATGTATACCACAAGTCCGGGAAAAACCAAACATTTTGTAGGCTCTTCGATAGTTTAAGTAAAAACATAGCATAAGATAAAAATAAGAGGAAATAAAATAAATATATTGTAGATAAAACCGAGTGTGTAGTTTTATTCTTATATTAATATGATATGTCCGCTAGTATTATAACAAATAATTTAAGTTGTTGCACCTGTGGAGAACCAAATTAATATCTGTATTGAGAACAAACAGATTCTCAATTTTAATTGATGAGAGTACAGATATACTCGTATGTATGCAACAAGAAAAAACTATGTTATTCGGCGAAATTCGTCGATCCATCTAAAGGGAAAATAATGACAAAATTGTTGGAGTTGATCAATTTAAATGGAAGTGATTGCATTGCGCAGAGGCTCTGTTTCATGCTTTTGATGAAATGACATCGAAGGAGATACCTCTTAACAAAATTACTGGTGTCGCATGTGACAATGCCTCGGTAATGGTTGGTAAGAAAAATTATTTTATTTCTAAGTTAAGCCAATGTTGTCCAAAATTAATATTAATGAGCCATGCTTGCAAGGAAATTCCTAAAGGGTGTGAAGAGTTACTGAGGGGACCAGCTGATATTACCATTTTCATTGACAATCAGGCGGCCATGAAAGCTATATCCGCAATAGAAGTCAAGTCCAAGCTAGTCGCAAGCTGTCGCGAAGATCTAAAGGCTCTTGGCTCACAGCACTCGATCAATCTGTGCTGGGTCCCAGGACATAGGGACATAGCCGGCAATGAGATAGCTGATGACCTTGCCAGAACAGGGTCAGTGACCGACGTGTCACAAGCAATTCAAGGTATTAAACCGCCACTCTCAGGGTTGAGGAATAAGGTGGATACTATGATCATTGAAATGGCAAACAGTAGATGGCGCGGTCTGTCTACATGTGCGACTACTAAAGCATTATGGCCCAGATACGACCCAGCAAAAACCGACAAACAGTTGCTAACGATGGTGGTTGGAGCTCTCACTGGCCATAATCATCTTAGAAACCATACCATGAAAATGGGACTCTCCAACGACAACATTTGTAGAGGCTGTGGTGACGAGGAGGAACGTGAGGATACTACTCACTACCTCTGTCACTGCCCTAGTCTTTTGTCAGTTGCGTCATAGAACAATGGGAGAATTCTTCTTCCAAGACTTACATGAAATCTCAAGTATACCTCTTAGATCTCTTTACAGGTTTATAAGGAAATCGGGATGGCTCCGGGGCAACGAAGGACCATGAGTGCGACAAGGGTTAAAAAGGGGACACTATCCTCCAATTGGGCATCACAATGGGTCCCTAAGGACCTAAGTGAGACGTGGAATAAGCCCGTCTACCCACATACCTACCTACCTACTGAGGGGGATATCTTCCTATATGTCCGAAAGTGCGAAAAGCTGTGCAATTTTAGTTGAATTCCAGATCCATTTTGGGGTGGAATGCAAAAAAATGCTTAAACCGTCAAGTACTCGCTGCTTAAGTTTACATTTTTGTATTAGAAAATTGGGATGTACTGCGAAGTTTTTTTTAGATTCGCATCTTTTAAAGACAAAAGAAGAAGGCTGATTTTATTCTCGAGGAATTGGAGAAAGAAAGCAATAGAGCATATTTCACCCTTTGAAATAAGCCTTGAACTACATGAATCAGTTCAATGCACTTTTTCAAAGCAGCAACATTTTAATTCAGTATATTGTTCAAGAAAGTCAGAACTTATTGCTAAGAATGGCTAGGAATATTTTTAAGCCTTCTTTCTTTTCAATGCCATTTGAGTCGCAATTAAATATAATGGGAGACTTGCATCTAATAAGAGAATATGTTATATCATTAGAAGATATATTTGTCGGTTTAGAATGTGAAAATATAATCAAAATTGTAAGTATTACTGAAAAGAACGAAGTAAAAAAATTCTGAAAATTTCTATAAAATTACATAGAAATGATAAAACGACTGTCTTTACCATCAACAGACAAATGCAGTAATAATAATAATAATAATAATAATTTAATAATGGCAGCACTACAGTCCGAGGTGGACCTGGGCCTAGCTTCTCAGCAACCACTCGTGCTGTGCATGCTATTGTTCTTTCACGAGTGGAGTAGACCTACAGTTTAATGCCGACTCCGAACGGCGAGATTGAGAAGCTTTTTCTAGACAGTTATACTCTTTGAGCATTGTCAGTGACTCGAAAGTGGTGGAGCCGTGAACAGTTTTTTTTTTTTGAAAAATTGTTTGTCTGAACTTGGATTTGAACCTAGATTGTGAAAGTCTAGTGCGTATGGGTCGACGCACAAACCCACGCGGCCACCGCGCCCAAAATTTGTTTTTATCTCTACATAATACCCCATTGTGACTTACTTAAGCCCATGACTGTTTCTATGATAAAGTACATTTGTTTTGAAGTGGTGATTTCACTTCAATTTCACACACTGGAGAAAGTGTAGAAAATTCCACTCCAAAATACTGGCAGCACTGCCCCCAGTCTTAGATAATCTATCTGCACGAAAAACACTATAATAAACATCAAAGATATCTGCTGAATTAATTTGAGAATGCTGCCAGATCTCGGTTAATGCAATCATACCAAATTCATGGAGCGAAGATGAGAGAAACAGTTAATTTGTTTATACAGAGAGAGAATTCTCACAACAATGACTTGCTTGCTTTGTAGTTTCTCTTTTTCATGTTGAATCTCTTCGAAGCAATTTTAAAAGGGCACGTTTCATGTACATAGATTGTACAACCAATTTGAAATTAATAGGCGACAAATAGAAAAGTTTATGCAATTTTGCTGTCGCCATTAGAAAAAATACAAGAAACTCTCGACGGCAAAAGAGATTTCTCTCTTTCTCTAAAGAGAAACTAGTAAACACATACATCAGGCCATTTTGAGTTTTTTTTTTCAAGAAAAGCTCATTTGTTAGACGTTTCACAAAACTTTCTTGTTCTTCATATTCTCAATTGCTTAGCTTTCTGGAGTTTGTGTTATTTTGGCATTGTTTTCATTTAGTTATCGCTCGACAAGCAACCAGTAAACTCCGATTTATCTCTAAACTTGATTTTAAACTTTTTATTAGGTGTTCAATATAATTGTAGTTTTCCCGCTGTATACAGTTCCAATTTATTTTGTTGTGATTCCCTACCATTACTCATCTCCGGAAATAATTTTATTGCGTAATACAGAATCGTGCGGTGGTTTACCCGGCCGGCCAACGGAATCAATGATGCAAGCTTACGCTGACGAAGTAGTGAGTAGTAAGGTGTTTATTTGTTGTGTGAAATGTTGTCCCAGGATTAGTTGAAGTTATTAACATGCCTCATTTCAGGAGATCGTTGCTAAGAACCGTCTAAAAGCTCCGAACGATCTCCGGCAGAAAGGAATTGTTAGTATTCCTCACATACGAATGTATGAACTGAGGGGGAATCCCCAATAATATAATCACGTAGAGCTTCTTCTTCGTAGAGAATCGTCTGAAAGCTCCGAACAATCTCCGGCAGAAAGGAATTGTTAGTATTCCTCATATACGAATGTATGAACTGAGGGGGAATCCCCAATAATATAATCACGTAGAGCTTCTTCTTCTTCTTCTTAGGGCGCTACAGTCCGAGGTGGACCTGGGCCTCACCCAACATGCCTCTCCTGCCAGCACGATCTTTCGCCAGCTGTCTCCAATTTCGCACACCAAGCCGACCGAGGTCCCCCTCGACTTGTGTGCGTCACCTTGTACGTGGACGTCCTCTGTTGCGTTGTCCCACAGGCTCAGAGTCGAAGACTCTTCGGGCCGGAGCTAAGTTGTCCATACGCTCTACATGGCCTAGCCATCTTAGGCGTTGGATCCGTAGACGCCTGGCTAGACTCATGTCGCTCTACAGCCCATACAGTTCGTGGTTGAACCTTCTCCTCCAAATGCCATCAACGCAAACAGGACCAAAGATCACGCGCAGAACTTTTCTCTCGAAAAGACCAAGACACTGTTCATCTGCTTGGGATATTGTCCATGCCTCTGCGCCGTAAAGCAGGACTGGGATGATCAAGGTCTTATACAAAGTCAACTTGGTCTTCCGAGAGAGGGCTCTACTACTCAATTACCTTTTGAGCCCAAAAAAACAGCGGTTAGCAAGATTTAGCTTTTTCTAGACAGTTATACTCTTTGAGCATTGTCAGTGACTCGAAAGTGGTGGAGCCGTGAACAGTTTTTTTTTTTTGAAAAATTGTTTGTCTGAACTTGGATTTGAACCTAGATTGTGAAAGTCTAGTGCGTATGGGTCGACGCACAAACCCACGCGGCCACCGCGCCCAAAATTTGTTTTTATCTCTACATAATACCCCATTGTGACTTACTTAAGCCCATGACTGTTTCTATGATAAAGTACATTTGTTTTGAAGTGGTGATTTCACTTCAATTTCACACACTGGAGAAAGTGTAGAAAATTCCACTCCAAAATACTGGCAGCACTGCCCCCAGTCTTAGATAATCTATCTGCACGAAAAACACTATAATAAACATCAAAGATATCTGCTGAATTAATTTGAGAATGCTGCCAGATCTCGGTTAATGCAATCATACCAAATTCATGGAGCGAAGATGAGAGAAACAGTTAATTTGTTTATACAGAGAGAGAATTCTCACAACAATGACTTGCTTGCTTTGTAGTTTCTCTTTTTCATGTTGAATCTCTTCGAAGCAATTTTAAAAGGGCACGTTTCATGTACATAGATTGTACAACCAATTTGAAATTAATAGGCGACAAATAGAAAAGTTTATGCAATTTTGCTGTCGCCATTAGAAAAAATACAAGAAACTCTCGACGGCAAAAGAGATTTCTCTCTTTCTCTAAAGAGAAACTAGTAAACACATACATCAGGCCATTTTAAGTTTTTTTTTTCAAGAAAAGCTCATCTGTCAGTCGTTTCACAAAACTTTCTTGTTCTTCATATTCTCAATTGCTTAGCTTTCTGGAGTATGTGTTATTTTGGTATTGTTTTCATTTAGTTATCGCTCGACAAGCAACCAGTAAACTCCGATTTATCTCTAATTTTCCCGCTGTATGCAGTTCCAATTTATTTTGTTGTGATTCCCTACGATTACTCATCTCCGGAAATAATTTTATTGCGTAATACAGAATCGTGCGGTGGTTTACCCGGCCGGCCAACGGAATCAATGATGCAAGCTTACGCTGACGAAGTAGTGAGTAGTAAGGTGTTTATTTGTTGTGTGAAATGTTGTCCCAGGATTAGTTGAAGTTATTAACATGCCTCATTTCAGGAGATCGTTGCTAAGAACCGTCTAAAAGCTCCGAACGATCTCCGGCAGAAAGGAATTGTTAGTATTCCTCACATACGAATGTATGAACTGAGGGGGAATCCCCAATAATATAATCACGTAGAGCTTCTTCTTCTTCTTCTTCTTCTTCTTCTTCTTCTTCTTCTTAGGGCGCTACAGTCCGAGGTGGACCTGGGCCTCACCCAACATGCCTCTCCTGCCAGCACGATCTTTCGCCAGCTGTCTCCAATTTCGCACACCAAGCCGACCGACGTTCCCCTCGACTTGTGTGCGTCACCTTGTACGTGGACGTTCTCTGTTGCGTTGTCCCACAGGCTCAGAGTCGAAGACTCTTCGAGCCGGAGCTAAGTTGTCCATACGCTCTACATGGCCTAGCCATCTTAGGCGTTGGATCCGTAGACGCCTGGCTAGACTCATGTCGCTGTACAGCCCATACAGTTCGTGGTTGAATCTTCTCCTCCAAATGCCATCAACGCAAACAGGACCAAAGTTCGCGCGCAAAACTTTTCTCTCGAAAAGACCAAGAGACTATTCATCCACTTGTGACATTGTCCATGCCTCTGCGCCGTGAACCAGGACTGGGATGATCAAGGTCTTATACAAAGTCAATTTGGTCTTCCGAGAGAGGGCTCTACTAATCAATTACATTTTGAGCCCAAAAAAACAGCGGTTAGCAAGATTTATTCTGCGTTTGATCTCGGCACTGATGTTGTTTGTATTGTTTACCACGGAGCCACGGTTGTCGACTTAACTACGTCAAAGTCATAGCTGCCTATACCCAAAACTAGACATGGCGCTGTATAGCTCGTCTCTAAGCACGCTGTCATATGTGGCCTTGAAGTCGACAAATAGGTTGTGTGTGTCGATTTGCATTCCTTGGGTCTTCTCCAGGATCTGCCGCAGTGTGAAGATTTCGTCTATGGTGCACTTCCCCAGCCTGAAATCACACTGATAAGGACCTATCAGTTTGTTCACAAATGGTTTCAGGCGTTCACACAAAACGGCAGAGAAGATTTTGTAGGCGATGTTAAGGAGACTTATCCCTCGATAGTTGGCGCAGTCAAAGGGGTCTCCTTTCTTGTCGATCGGGCAAACGATACTGAGATTCCACTCATCAGGCTTGCTTTCCTCCGACCATATCTTACAGATGAGCTGGTGCATGCGCTCTACCAGATCACCTCCAGCTGCTTTAAACATTTCGGCGGGCGGACTATCTGCACCAGCAGCTTTATTAGACTTCAGTCTCGATATCACTATCTTGAGTTCGTCTAGGTCGGGGGGACGGTATTCTCTTCTATCATCGTCCGTTGTGTTGAGTGGAACATTCTGCCTGACAGCGGTATTTGTGTCCTCATCGCCGTTCAACAGTCTGCAGAAATGATTTTTCCAAATTCTCAGTATCGACTGCGAATCTACTACTAGTTGTCCATTCTTGTCCGAACTTTATACCCGTTTGACAAAAGTTTTATCCTTTGGTAAAACTTTCGGACATCATTCCTGCCATAACACCTCTTCATCTCCTCGATTCTTCTCGTGCTCTTTCTTTTTCTTCCTGAGAAGCCGGTTCTCTTCCCTTCTTCTCTGTTCGTAGAGCTCACGAACAGCTCTCGTAGTTCGATGCAGCGTTGCCCGGTAGGCTTCTTGCTTTGCTGCATGTGCCTGCCTGCACTCGTTGTCAAACCAGGGGTTTTTCCTAGGTGGTGTTTTAAAACCCAGCACATCAGTAGCGGCTTCTCTGATGGCTTTTTGACAACGTTTCCATTCTTCGCCTATTGTTAGTGCAGGCGACGTCGAACTTTCGGAGAGTTTCAGGGAGACTCGATCGGCAATGTTCCTGGCAGTCTGTTGCGATTGTAGCTTTTCGACTTCAAACCGTGGTTGTCTTCCTCGACTCCGTTGTTCTCTCGATATCCGTGTCCTTACCTTGGCTACAAAAAGGAAATGGTCCGAGTCGATGTTGGCGCCTCGGAACGTTCGGACATCAAGAATACTGGAGGAGTGTCTGACGTCGATCGCAACGTGATCAATCTGGTTGACGGTTGAATGATCAGGGGACCGCCAGGTCCCTTTATGGATGTTGAGGTGTGGGAACCGCGGGCTAGCTACAGAGAGGTTTCGCCCCGTAACAAAGTCCACCAGCCTGAGGCCGTTTTCGGACGTGGTGTCGTGCAGGCTATGTTTACCGATGACTTTATCTTTATCTTGGTGTCGTAGCTGGGGCATTGATCGTACATTTTTTCTAGGAGATCATAGAAGTCATCCTTGCTATCGTCATCTTTGTCCTCCGTTGGGGCGTGGGCACAGATTAGACTGATGTTGCCGAATTTAGCCTTGATGTGGATTGTTATGAGGCGCTCGCTTATGTACTTAAAGCTTAAGACTTTTTGTCTAAGTCTGCCTCGAACAACAAATCCACATCCAAATAATCGCTGCCTTTGCTCTCTGTAACAATCGCCGTAGTAGATATATTTTTGCCCGGCCCATACCACCGCACTTCCTGGATTACGGTAACGTCAGCTTTATAGCAGTCTAGGGGCTCCGCGAGTTCATCGGCTGCAGGTGGTCTGTTCAGGGACCTCACATTCCACGTGCAGAACCAAAAGTCATTGTCCTTATTCCATATCCGAGGACGGATTTACTGTTGACGTGCACTTTTTGTTTACTGAAATCGTACTTTTCTTACGTGGTGAGGAAGTTAACCCCCGGACAAAGGGGTCCGGAAGGATCCGGGGTCGGTAGCCTCTTGCAGGCTGTGAGCGCCGCCGTTGGCCCTAAGATGAGGGCTCATCAGCCCCCATCTCTATTCCAGGGTCCCGACCTTACCATGGAAACAAAGTAAAAAAAAAAACAACTAGTGCAGTGAAGCGAAGTGTTTCGGTCTCGAGTGCACTCGGTCCGCTCCCCTCTGTCCCTTCCTTCACAAACCACTGTTTCCCCGTTTGATCTAATCATGCGGGCTGGTGCAATGACTGAGAATGCTTAACATCTGACGTAGCGGATTTGGAAGTGCGAATTTTTTTGGTGGAACAACTTAAATTGATGTATGGACATAACACCTACATCGATTTGTTGCCATTGTTGCCGAAGCCAACTCTAAATTTGCACTTCTCACCTCTGCTTACCAAATGCAACGTCGGAGTTGGGTATTTGGTGTTTGTGTTTTGTGTTTTTGGGAAATTTTAGGGTTGACGTGAGCAACGTTCGTGGACTTAAAACGAACCTCTTTGCTGTGTACGTTCACCTCTCCCTTTATAAACCAGCTGTCTTGGCACTAAGTGAAACGCAGGTCGGTGAGGATTCCGATTTATCGGATTTGAACCTGCCTGGATATAACTTAGTGCTCCTTTTCTTCTTTCACCGCGGTCTCGCCCTATATATACGTAGTGATGTAGCTTACCAACTTCAACTACAATACGGCCTCTGTTCCAATCCGGAATTTAATTTTCTGTGGTTAAAAATCCATGTCCAAACCTAGATAGCAATTCAACTTTCAATGAGTTTGATATGCTATCCGATTCCATCACAAGAATTGTATCCCTGTATCCTCACACTGAAATTGCCATTGCGGGCGATTTCAATGTACACAATTCTAATTGGCTTCGACATTCAGGTAAATAATCTGACCCAGCTTGTGAATGAGCCTACACGAATACCTGACATTGCAGATCATTCCGCCAACACCTGTTTCTCACCTCTCATCCGGATAAATATTCCATTGACATATTGTCGCCTCTACGCTCGTCTGACCACTGTGTCCTATCAGCTAATTTCTCGTATTTACTCCACACAGTTCGAGAACAAATTCCTAAGAGAACCGTATGGCTATACGAGAAAGCCAATTGGAGCGGCCTTAACGACTTCTTTAGGAATTTGAACTGGTCACTATGTTTCCTCGATAGTGACGTGGATGCCGCTGCTGATACGATCACGAACATCATTCTGCTGTGTATGAGATCCTTCATTCCTCACAGAGTGAAGAGTATCAAACCCAAAGCAAATGCGTGGTATGACTCGAGCTGCAAAGAGGCTATCAGGTTGAGGGAGTTGAGTTTCCGGACTTACAAATCCAACCCTACTGAGGAAAACCGGAAAAAGTTTGAACGGGCCAGAAATGACTGCAATGCACTAATAAGACGTGTGAAATTCTCATATGACCAAAAGTTGAGGCAAAAAGTGCTACAATGTCCCAAGGGCAGCAAAAGTTTTTGTCATTTGTTAAAAATATAAGGAATTCAGCCTCATCTTCAATTCCTAGGCTCATTTGCAATGACATTCCAGCTGTCAGCTCTTCAGACAAGGCCAATCTGCTTGCTGCGCATTTTGCGGCCAGCTCAACGCTGCCAGATTCGACTTTGTCTCCGCCTGTACTTGAGAGCGTCGATTATACCATGAGACAAATCCATTTCCGCACTCATACAGTTGCAAGAGCACTAAAGGATCTCAACGTGCATAAGTCCGCTGGCCCGGATTGTATCCCCCCGATACTTCTGAAGAGGTGTTCTTCTGTGCTGGCAAAACCACTGTGTAAGCTTTTTCATCTGTCCTATTCTTTTGGTCTCTTTCCGAGTGGATGGAAAACAGCATTTGTCCAGCCCGTCCCTAAAAAGGGCAAATCTTCGTCACCCTCCTCCTACCGACCCATAGCACTAACGTCCCTTCTTTCCAAGGTCATGGAAACGCTGATAAACCGTCAGCTTATGAAATATCTTGAATAGCGGAAGCTTCTTAATGACCGGCAGTATGGTTTCCGCGGCAACAGGTCCACTGGTGATCTGATTGCATATCTCACCGAAAACTGAATCCAATCTTTACACAATGCAGGAGAAAGCAAGATCGTTGCGCTTGATATTTCTAAGCCATTTGAAAGAGTTTGGCATCAGGCTCTTTTGTCGAAAATGCGTGCTTATGGTATCGATAAGTCTTTTCTTCTATTTATTAGAAATTACTTTTCGAACCGTTCAATTCAAGTCGTTTTGGATGGGTTCAAGTCTGATATCCACCAAATTAATGCTGGTGTTCCCCAAGGCTCTGTTTTGTCTCCGACTCTCTTTCTCATTTTTATAAATGATCTCCTGTCTGCTACTTCTAATCCAATTCCAAGACTCACGTCCTACGGTCGTAGAATTGGAGCGGCAGCGTATGTTAAGCACATTAAATTCCGACCTTGACAGCATATTTAATTGGGGTAAAAACAATAGAGTGGAATTTAATGCTGTCTACTGCCACTTAATCGATCCCAAAATAATCAGCCATTATCCCTGAATGGCACTTGCATCGAAGAAACCGAAAAACTTTCCATCTTCGGTATGTGTATCAACTCAACACTTAGTTGGAATAATCACATATTCGAGGTCGCCAAAAATGCTGCGAAATGTCTAGGTTTCCTTAAACGATGCAAGAAATACTTCACCCCCTCTGATTTGGCTTCAATTTACAAGCCAAACTTGAGTATAACGCTCATATCTGGTCTGGTGCTCCCAAGACCTTTCTGCACCTGCTAGATAGAATTCAAAAGCGAGCGATAAAACTTGTAGGAGATAGTAACATCGCGAAGTCGATAGACTCGCTCGAACATCGCCGTAATGTCTCATCCTTATCACTGTTTTATCGCTATTTTAACAAACGATGCTCAAGTGAGCTAGCCAACTGCATTCCTCCCCTCCATGAATTCCCCCGCAATACTCGTCTCGCCAGGAATGCTCATCAGTTCACCCTCAAGCCAGTTTTCGGACGTACAGTTAAGTTTAGAGAGTCGTTTTTTAGCCGCACCACACGAATATGGAATGCTCTTCCCAGCCCAATATTTCCCACTCACTACAATCTGCAGACATTTAAGACCAATGTGCACAGGTACCTCCTTTCCCTTTCTCCCTCTACACCTTCGGCCCGTGCTGTGCTTGATTCCGGACACTTAAGGGTAGTCGTAAACTCCCTTACACGCGCAATTTATAAAAAAAAAAAAAAAAGGTAGCTCCTGCTGACGGGAGTTGTGTAAGCCGCCGTTGGCCAATTAGTTGATCAGCTCCTCCGTTGCCATCCAAAAAAGAGTGATGAACCGTGGTAGACTGACACTCCCCCTCTCTCGTTTGCAGCCGCCCAGACGTTCCCGGAGGGTTGGTTACCCCTTCTTCTGTCGAGGGTACTCGGCTCCCGGATTTCACCACGGGGAGGTGAGAGTAGTAGTTCGTTAATAGAGGCTAGGTGCAGACGTTTGTGTCTGCATGGTTCGCCTGTTAACGCTTCGAAATCTAATGATGGAAAAATACCCGGTATTTACAGGGTACCCTCTCATAAATATTCACCGGGAGGTGAATCCCATCACTACGTACAGCACATTTTTGTATTGCATTTTCTCTACTGAAAACGCGTTCTTTTCCCTTGCTTTATTTCTACACTTGATGGTTCCCAATTTACTTCCAGTATTATGATGTCGCATTGAAGGTCGGAGAAAGGACGATACGAGCGCACAAAAATGTGATCTGCTCAAATAGTGAATATTTCCTGGCCATGTTTTCAGGTTTGATATTCCTGTTTTTAATTTCTGATAAAACCACTTACAAATGCTCACATTCTAGGTTCCGAGTCAAGTCAGGAGGAAATATCGCTGAACGACATAGATGTCGACAGCCTGGAACTGCTGATCGAGTACATGTACACAAGGAAGTTGAACGTCGATTCTGCAAATGTGAAGAACCTTCTGTTGACAGCATCGTTTCTACAGATATCTGGTGCGAAAGAGTTATGTTGCAAGTTTTTGGAGAACGAATTGAATGAGGACAATTGCTTCGAATATATAATTTTTGCTGGTAAGAAACTACAGATTTAATTGGCGGAGGATAAGAGCAACAAAAATGTGTGTGTTTTAGGAAGGAATTTGATTCAGGATGTGCTGGAGTTGTCACTTAAAACCGCATCTTCTCACTTCAATAAAATCTTTTTCAAAAACGACTTTTTGGACCTCGAAGTTGATGAGGTAATTACAATAAAAGCTAAACTCAATATTGCCCCATTAATTATAATCCAGCAGAGAACTCGGAATCGTGCAAAAAGACACGAATGTTATGAGAACCGCAATCAGACTTTGTGTCAAAGCCATGGTATCGGTTTAAGCTCTATATTTTGTGTTAATTAAGTAAAGAAAAAAGTTGTATTCATCCACAGTTGAAGCAGTTGACAATGAGAGCAAAGGACCTTGGACATGCGGAGGATCTTATTTTGTCGTTCGTAATGCGTTGGATTAATCATTGCCCCATAAAACGATCGCTTTTCATGGAGGATTTGCTTAAACTCATGACTCCTTCACTCATCTCACCAAACGTGTTGCATTCTTCCGAAGTTGTTAAAACCCTCAATCCAGTCTTCACCGCGTGGGTAGATCACAACAGTCCAGTTGATTCCACGAAAGAGATCGACGGCCATATACTTATTTACCCACGTCTTGTAAACCGCAAAAAACATTTCGGGATCAACATGTTCTCCGAAACCGAGCATCGTGAAATTAAATGTCTGCCAGAACGGATTTTTGGTGAAAGTTATGTGTGCCATGGTTACTACATCTACCAACAAGGAGGTCGTACCGTCTATGACGGCACAGTGACTAAATCGTATGTTTACCACCCGACCAAGCGCGTGTGGGTTCCATTTGTTCCACTTCTGCAAGCCAGGAGCTTTCATCGTAGTTGCGTACTTAATGGAAAGATATACAGTGTTGGCGGTTCGGATCCAGGTAGAAGAGCATTGGCATCAGTTGAATTCACAGATCTCTACACAGGCCAGAGAGGTTTCTCGGATCCCCTGCCACATGCCAAGGAAGACCCAGGACTCTGTGTTCATGGTAAAATTACTTTAATATCCCAGTCAAAATCTGAAATTTCTAAATTGAGCGCTTGGTTTGTGTTCTTTCAGAGAATTCAATATATGTCGCTGGGGGAATGGCTTTTTACAAGTCCTATAAATCTATTCATCGTTTTGATGCAAGAGAAGGTGTGTGGCAACAACTAGCCACATCGCCCTATGATAGGGGGGCAAAATCATGTGCGGTTCTTGGCGAGGATATCTTTACGTCAAATTCATCCACTTTTCTGCGATATGACATGCGAACAAATGATTGGGAATTGATTCCCATTGAAAAAAAAAAAAAGTTAGAAAAATGTTTTTCGATTCTTCCCTCCAATCTTACTTTGTCGTTTTTTTGTTTCTTTGTAGAATGTTTCGTGGAGAAATATTCTCTCTCGATAGCAAACTTTTTGGTCTTTTTGCGGATGGCGTGTGGAAGTTTATGCCCCTAGAAAGACAGTGGGAGATTCATCGAAGCCTCTTCCTGCGTTCTTCACAAGTATCGACAAATCTTCTATTTCCAAATGTAAACGAAGAAGACGTCCTTTAATCGGAAGGGATAACGTAATACTAAATATAAAATTGATGTAAAATGAAGTACCCTCTTGTCGTCTGCCGTGAGTTGCGCACGGGTCGGGAGCTATTTTTCATTTAGGAGTTAATGTTTACCTCATCTCATCTCATTTTCAGTGACCCGCATGTTCCACTAAAAGGGTCGCGGGGCAATGCATGCACGAGAGATCTCCAGGCCATAGACTCTAACTCATCAGGTGCTATGCCCAAGCGCAACCAGGCGAATGTTTGGACTTGGTCCAACCATCTCGTCCTAGGTCTGCCAAGCGGTCGCATTCAAGTCACGCCTCGGAAGTCGTGATGATGAGGACATTCGTGCCACGTGACCAAACCAACTAAGTACAGCAGCTGCCCAACATTGAGTTCCTCGCGCACTGTCGTGTTTCTCACCCTATCCCGGCGAGTAATTCCCACAACAGCACGAAGAAATCTCATCTCGGCAGCTTATATTTGCGATCTTTTTCTTTCAGTCATTACCCAAATTTCATGGCCATAGGTGAGAGTTGGCCGTGGCGTAGTGGGTAGGTGCGTCGACTCCTACGCTCGAGGTCGTCGGTTCGAAACTCGAGAAAAACATCAAACATTTTTTCACGGCTCCACCTATTTCGAGTCACTGACAAAGAACAATAGCACGCACAACACGAGTGGTTGCTGAGAAGCTAGGCCCAGGTCCACCTCGGACTGTAGTGCCGCCATTATTATTATTATTATTAGGTGAGAGTTGGAACAAATACTGCGTTAAAAACCGCTAACTTGGCTTTGACACCAAGCTCGGCCTTCCTGATTACAGATCGACCAAGCTGTTTCAAAATTGACCCAGCTTGACCAATCCTACAGGAAAGCTCAGCATTATTCCTCCCATCAGTCGTGAAGAAGACGCCGAGATACTTGAACTTCTCCAAATGTTTCAATGGGACTCCACTAACATATAGAGTGTATTGAACAGGGGTTCTGGAAATAACCATAACTTCGGACTTGTCCACGTTAACCTTCATCCCAGCATCAGCACATACGGCCACAAACCTATTTAGCGCGCGCTGGAGTTCTATCTGGGAGGATGTGAGGATGACTACTCGTAAGTCATCTGCAAAAAGAAGATGACTTACCCTCAACTCTCCCAATGTGAAACATTCCTCGCCACGACTGCGCTGTAACTTCCAGTCCATATATATAATGAAAAGGAGAGGTGACAGAACGCACCCTTGGCGAAGTCCAACGCCCACGGTGAAAGGTGTTGATTTACTACCGTTTACCCGAACACAGCTGCTACAGTTTGTGTATAGAAACTGAATGGCCCTCAACAAAGAACCATCAATCCCATACTCCTACAGAACACTCCAGAGTTTACCTCGAGGAACTCGGTCGTATGCCTTTTCCAAATCTACAAAACAGCTTTAGATCGGTTTGGCGTACTCTCAAGCCTTCTCAAGTACCATTCTTAGACTGAAAAGCTGGTCGGTTGTACTTCTGCCGGGACGAAAACCGCACTGCTCATCTCCCACCCTGGATTCGACCATAGCTCTAGAACGCGCCTCCAACACCTTAGCGTAGACTTTACCTGGGAGTCTTAAAAGAGATATGCCCCTGTAGTTGGAGCACTCTTTTTTGTCCCCCTTTTTGAAGAGAGGGACAATCACCCCAGTTTGCCAATCGCCAGGCGTCTCACCGCGTTCCCAAGCCACCTTAATGACACGATAGAGCCATAAAACTCCCCTTTACCCATAGCCTTAAGCATTTCTGGCCGGATTTCATTCATACCGGCGGCCAACTTTTAGCGATTCAATCGTCAAAATGACTTCCTCCACCGTTGGACTATTCTCCGCCCTACTCAAGACTACAGGTCTGTCACCCTCAGTGCCCTGTTCGGGATTGAGCAGCTCCGAAAAGTGCTCGCTCCATCTGCGCAAGATGTCCACCTCATTGGAAAGTAACACGCCATCTTTGGATTAGACTCCTTCGATGGTGTTGAATTTCCTTGGTCGCTTTCCAACTTCTCACCGAACTCCTTCCAAGTCTGCTCTTTAGCTGCTCGCACAGCCAATTTGCAAGTTCTTCACGCCTCAGTGTACCGGTCATGAGAATCACAGTTCCCCAAGAGAATCCAGTCTTCTATATTCTTTTTCTCTCTAATGGCTTCTTGAACTCCGGGTGTTTTAAACCACGCAGTTCTTTTCTCACCACCTGCCGCCACACCAAGCCGCTTCACCCCCCAAACATCACGCGCAGAAGCACTGTTGAAAACAGTCGCCATTCGTCCTCTACATGCGATGGAACAGTTGGAATTTGCTCAAACCCTTCGGATATGCGCCGTGTCAAATGTTGCTGTTCTGTAGTTTCTCCCTCCGTATGCGTGTAACCACTCTTGGTTTCCGCCTTGGCAGAAGAGGTACTTTATCAGTAAGATACCGCGTACACAACACCAGGTGATGATCAGTTGACAGTTTGGAATTTATCATGAAAAAAAAAATGTATTTTGAAATTTATTGAGAATAGTAGACTTTGCGTTTCGCGTTACTTTAAAGTTTTCGATAAGCAAGAAAGTCGATTTTCAGTGGCCTTAATTTGTGAAAATTAATTTTAAAGGAAGATAAGTGAAGTTGTTTTATAAAAATGGCATGGTAAGTACTAACACTTAATAAAAATGTATGTTTAACACCATTTTTGTTGAAAATACATGTGGGATTGGGGCCGGGTGGCTTCGTGCGTCGATCTATGCGCATTAGACTTTCACAGTCTAGGTTCGAATCCAAGGTAAGACAAACAATTTTTACAAAAAAAAAAAATTGTTCACGGCTCCACCTCTTTCGAGTCACTGACAATGCTCAAAGAGTATAACTGTCTAGAGAAAGCTTCTCAATCTCGCCGTTCGGAGTCGGCATTAAACCGGACGTCCCCTCCATTCGTGAGAGAACAATAGTACGCACAGTACGAGTGGTTGCTGAGAAGCTAGGCCCAGGTCCACATCGGACTGTACCGCCGCCATTATTATTATCAATAGACGCCTGGCTGGACTCATGTTTTTTTTTAAAACTACACTGGAGTACTCAGACTCAAAAGCTGGTCCATTGTACTGCCAGGCAGCAACCAACTTGTAATAAAATTTCATGGTCTACCGAAGGAAGACCAACAGGCCCTTCTGTGATGAGGAGCCTACATTATCAGCTCTCACCTCATCAGCACCAAATAACTGCCACCTGATCCGAGCAAAGGCGGGACAATGGGAAGAAAGTGCGCTGCAGTGTCATCGTCTTCTCAACAGGCGTCGCAGAGGGTTTCATCGCTTAGGCTAAGCACACTTAGGTGTTTGGCGAAGGTGTAGTGCCCCGTTAGTACGCCGGTAAGTTGTCTTCAATCTTTTCTGTTAAGAGATAACAAGAAAGCAACGGATTTTTTACAGACGTTGGGAGGATGCGCTTGATCCGTCTACATCCTGGAGAGTCATGCCACCTGCGGTTGTGCTCTCGAGAAGTCCAACCATCGATAGAAGCCCTAACCAAGGACGCGGTCCTGAGAATGCATCATCTGATCCTCGCCCAGCAAGTTCATCAGCGATCTCATTTCCCGTGATCCCGTGGTGCCCGGGACCCAGACAAGTCTTAGCGAATTTTAGCTACCGATCAAATTCAGAGAAGACGAGTACATTCCTGAACTATCCTGGAAGTGGTTAAAGGGTTGACCAACGCCTTAAGCACAGCTTGGCTGTCGCTACAGGCACAAATACTTCGCCCCTGCCACCACTTTCATTTCTTATTAACATTATTTTCATACTACACTCTAAAATAACTTCATATAACTTGTAATCTACTACTTTATTCTATTATATTCTATTCTATTACATGAATTTGTCATTTTTCGTATCTTGTTATTCATTCGTTTGGTGGCAGCGGAGGTAATAAAACGTATTTTTATAAAGTCCTCAACTGGGTTATTTCTGACACATAGTTCGTAGCCATTAAGATCGCATAGGTTTCCGCCTGGAAAACGCGAATTTACCTAACGAGATGTGCAGTCTAAAGTTGTCGCTCTCCCCGAAAGCATCAGCACCAGATCCTTCATTGGTCTTGGAGCCGTCCGTGAAGAGTGGACTACATTCTTTTCCTGGCTTAGATTCCGGCCAGAACCAGTCTTGAGTGCAGGGAAAGTCGACTTTGTATGTTCATCGCAGCTGGAGTACAGGTGTCCGTGCGTCAGACGGCATACCCATAAGACTGGGGTCAAAGGAAATGCGATGCGCAAGGTCATTGATACTCCAGTGCGAGTTGTACCAAAAACCCTTTCTTTTTAAACGGAAGACGGTCTTGAGAGTCCTATCTAGAATGACACCCAGATATTTAGCTTCATCGGAAAAGCGGATAATGACACCTTTTAGTATTAGTTGAGTCAAACCAGTCAATTTCCTCCTCCTCGTGAAAAGGACAACCTCGGTTTTAAGAGGGTTGACTGAAAGCAGTCACACTTAGGCCCATTGTGATACCATGCGGATCGGAGCATTCTTAAGCGTGGCACAGTGTCCTGTGATAACGTCATTGAGAGTCCTTAGGGATGACCTGTTCATTCTAAGAAAATAGAGTGATCGTTTTGTGATGAGGCACGTACTGCCAACTGACCATCTTAAGTTGGTGTTTTTAATAGTATGATTCTTTTAAAGAAGTTTAGCTGTAGCGAATGGCTTGGGCTAAGGTTCTCCACTAGGAAGGTTTGTGAAGACCGTTCCGCTTCTGGCGAAATCATCGGCTTCACTATCCCCTGGAATGTCACTGTGTCCCGCACCCACATAACGTGAATATTAAAATGGACAGCTCAGAGATTGGCGGCAATTTAGGGGGGTCTTAGAGAGGAAAGTGACCGAGCAAATGATGGTGATGTCCTTCTTGGATATCACGTTGATCTTGAGCCAAGACAGGGCTTCTTTTATTGCCGTAGTCTCATCCTGGAATACGCTACAATGTTCTGGAAGGTGGAGGGATATACTTAAATTGAGATCCTTGGAGTAGACAGCTAATCCTACTCCCTCGTCCGTCTTGGACCCATCTGTGAAAATACGCAGAGGACCGTCCAGCGTCTGAGTGTCAGACTTCGGTCGGACCTGGAGGGTATGCTAGTAGAGAAGTTTTTCTCCTCAGACTAGTGCGTGAAATGTTGAGGTTTTGAAATCTATTGCGAGTATGAATTGAGTCTCACACTCACGGTCACAGCAGCCACATTCTTATTTGTGCGCATCGTACGACGACGAGGACCATGAGTTTTGTCCACTAGCGTACCAGTCTCATGAACTTTTCGCACAAATTTGCGTACAGCAGTCGCGGTGGGTACTTCATTTCGGCAAAAACTTCTTTTTAAAAAACGCACTATTTGGGCTACACAGCACTCACATTGGAAATAAGTTTTGCAATATTTGCCAACGTTGTTCAAGCGTAAAGGTACTTATTTCGTTCAACGGACTTTCTGTCAAGATTTCAAGCGGGAAACAGCTTCTAGAGTCAAAATAACTTATGATTTAAAAAAACACTAGATGACGCACCTTGTACATGCAGATCTTTAAATCTTTGCATATACTTGCCGATGTAAAGGATTCATCTAAAGCAGTCCACCAAACTCCAACTGATTCAAATAGCCCCTACGCAATGCGTGATTATAGTTCGCATTTCAATTGTATGGCGTTTTTAAAGTACCAAAGCTTTGTGGTGGCTCCGCTCAAGAGGGTACTAAAAACTCAAGAATGTTCATGGAACAAACCTACAATCCCTAACGAGACAAAGAGGCTTGAGAACTTAATGAAGAAAACCTAAGAGTAAAGCACTAACTGGACATGGGGCATGTAAATACCACCTTCACAAATTGGGGCTCAGCAGCACAGAAATCTGTAGGCGAAGTGGACAGCCCAAAGAAACTATGGAACATATACTGACCGTCTGTACAAGTCTTGCCCGAGAAAGTATTAAAATGTTAAACCAAACAAACGTAACAAGGAGGAAAGACTTTCAAGAAATCCCATCTGGAGAAGCTTTCAAATTTTTGAAGTCAGCACTAAAATCCTAGTAGTGTTACAAACATGACACATCCCTAGTTCAATTCAGTTCAATGTCTTCGCAGGGGTTTCGACAAAAAAGCACGAAGGCTAGACATTTTGTTGCCCTGTTTGTAAAAACCTGTGCATCTATGCCTACAACAATCCCTGTAAATGACAATGAGGCCTGCTTGTGGCGGCCTCTGAACAGCCTCCACAGCAACCTCTTAGAGTTGAACCAATGTACATGTATGTAGTGGTCCGTAGCGGATGGATTTACTGTTGAAAACCCCAGTAAACGATAAAAAGACAACGACTTTCGGTTCTGCACGTGGGACGTATGGTCCCTTAATAGACCATGTGCTGCCAAAGAACTCGCGGAGGTGTTAGACTGCTATAAAGTAGATATTATCGCAATCCAGGAAGTGCGGTGGATGGGCCGTGAAATGGAAATGCGGTGGGATGGGCGAAAGCAGAATGAAAAACTGCGACATCTACTACGGTGATTGTCACAAAGTGCGAAGGCAGTGCTTATTTGGATGTGGATATGTAAGCTTCCAGTATGTAAACGAACGCCAGTATGTAACTATCCGCATCAAGGCTTAATTTGGAAACATCAGCCTGAATTGCGTACACAAATTGCCCCTACAAAGGACAAGGATGACAACCCTAAGGATTTTTTTTTTTTTTATTACCCAGGGTTGGTGGAAATCTTCAACAAGACTCTATGGTGAACGTTCGCCCATAATAGTGTAAGATTTTTACTCACTAAAATCACCCCCCTTTATAAGTCATTGTTAACTACAACTAAGTGAAGCACTTATCCAGTAGTTTATATTTCTTGATTTTGATAAATTTGGCAGATATATCTCCACTGAGAGTTCCTGCTTACACCGTAAATAAAAACGGGTTAATTAGGTTATCGCGCGAGATCAAGAGGTTTAGTCCTCTGAAGTCGACGCAAGACGTTAGTTTCGTCCAGGATTGGATTTACTGCAGAGTTTATATGCTCTTCCAAGCGGCGCTTATGTTTATAGGCGAAATTTTTAATTTTATCTTGGACAGACATAATTCCAAGATCTCTATGGATATCGTCGTTTCTTATATACCATGGTGCTTTAACGATTGTTCTTAGCACCTTACTTTGAAATGTTTGTAGTAAGTTAATATTGCATCTCTTGGTACAACCCCAAAGTTGTATACCATATGTCCAAACAGGTTTGAGCATTTGCTTGTATATAAGCAATTTGTTTTCAATACTTAACTTGGAATGATTTCCGATAAGCCAGTACATGTCTTTATATTTCTGGTCAAGTCCTGCACGTTTCTTTTTAACGTGTTCCTTCCACTTGAGTTTTACGTCAAGAGTCATCCCGAGATACTTCGCTTCATTCTTCTTCTTCTTCTTAGGGCGCTACAGTCCGAGGTGGACCTGGGCCTCACTCAACATGCCTCTCCAGCCAGCACGATCTTTCGCCAGCTGTCTCCAATTTCGCACACCAAGCCGGCAGAGGTTCCCCTCGACTTGTGTGCGCCACCTTGTACGTGGACGTTTTCTGTTGCGTTGTCCCACAGGCTCAGAGTCGAAGACTCTTCGGGCCAAAACTAAGTTGTCCATACGCTCTACATGGCCTAGCCATCTTAGGCGTTGGATCCGTAGACGCCTGGCTAAACTCATGTCGCTCTACAGCCCATACAGTTCGTGGTTGAACCTTCTCCTCCAAATGCCATCAACGCAAACAGGACCAAAGATCACGCGCAGAACTTTTCTCTCGAAAAGACCAAGACACTGTTCATCTGCTGGGGATATTGTCCATGCCTCTGCGCCGTAAAGCAGGACTGGGATGATCAAGGTCTTATACAAAGTCAACTTGGTCTTCCGAGAGAGGGCTCTACTACTCAATTACCTTTTGAGCCCAAAAAAACAGCGGTTAGCAAGATTTATTCTGCGTTTGATCTCGGCACTGATGTTGTTTATATTGTTTACCACGGAGCCACGGTTGACGACTTAACTACGTCAAAGTCATAGCTGCCTATACCCAAAACTAGACATGGTGCTGTATAGCTCGTCTCTAAGCACGCTGTCATATGTGGCCTTGAAGTCGACAAATAGGTGGTGTGTGTCGATTTGCATTCCTTGGGTCTTCTCCAGGATCTGCTGCAGTGTGAAGATTTCGTCTATGGTGCACTTCCCCAGCCTGAAACCACACTGATAAGGACCTATGAGTTTGTTCACAAATGGTTTCAGGCGTTCACACAAAACGGCAGAGAAGATTTTGTGGGCGATGTTAAGGAGACTTATCCCTCGATAGTTGGCGCAGTCAAAGGGGTCTCCTTTCTTGTCGATCGGGCAAACGATACTGAGATTCCACTCATCAGGCTTGCTTTCCTCCGACCATATCTTACAGATGAGCTGGTGCATGCGCTCTACCAGATCACCTCCAGCTGCTTTAAACATTTCGGCGGGCAGACTATCTGCACCAGCAGCTTTATTAGACTTCAGTCTCGATATCACTATCTTGACTTCGTCTAGGTCGGGGGGTTGTGTTGAGTGGAACATTCTGCCTGACAGCGGTATTTGTGTCCTCATCGCCGTTCAACAGTCTGCAGAAATGATTTTTCCAAATTCTCAGTATCGACTGCGAATCTACTACTAGTTGTCCATTCTTGTCCGAACTTCATACCCGTTTGACAAAAGTTTTATCCTTTGGTAAAACTTTCGGACATCATTCCTGCCATAACACCTCTCCATCTCCTCGATCGCGCGCTTCTCGTGCTCTTTCTTTTTCTTCCTGAGAAGCCGGTTCTCTTCCCTTCTTCTCTGTTCGTAGAGCTCACGAACAGCTCTCGTAGTTCGATGCAGCGTTGCCCGGTAGGCTTCTTGCTTTGCTGCATGTGCCTGCCTGCACTCGTTGTCAAACCAGGGGTTTTTCCTAGGTGGTGTTTTAAAACCCAGCACATCAGTAGCGGCTTCTCTGATGGCTTTTTGACAACGTTTCCATTCTTCGCCTATTGTTAGTGCAGGCGACGTCGAACTTTCGGAGAGTTTCAGGGAGACTCGATCGGCAATGTTCCTGGCAGTCTGTTGCGATTGTAGCTTTTCGACGTCAAACCGTGGTTGTCTTCCTCGACTCCGTTGTTCTCTCGATATCCGTGTCCTTACCTTGGCTACAAAAAGGAAATGGTCCGAGTCGATGTTGGCGCCTCGGAACGTTCGGACATCAAGAATACTGGAGGAGTGTCTGACGTCGATCGCAACGTGATCAATCTGGTTGACGGTTGAATGATCAGGGGACCGCCAGGTCCATTTGAGGTGTGGGAACCGCGGGCTAGCTACAGAGAGGTTTCGCCCCGTAACAAAGTTCAGCAGCCTGAGGCCGTTTTCGGACGTGTTGTCGTGCAGGCTATGTTTACCGATGACTTTATCTTTATCTTGGTGTCGTAGCTGGGGCATTGATCGTACATTTTTTCTAGGAGATCATAGAAGTCATCCTTGCTATCGTCATCTTTGTCCTCCGTTGGGGAGTGGGCGCAGATTAGACTGATGTTGCCGAATTTAGCCTTGATGTGGATTGTTATGAGGCGCTCGCTTATGTACTTAAAGCTTAAGACTTTTTGTCTAAGTCTGCCTCGAACAACAAATCCACATCCAAATAATCGCTGCCTTTGCCCTCTGTAACAATCGCCGTAGTAGATATCGCAGTTTTTCATGCTCTTTTTGCCCGGCCCATACCACCGCACTTCCTGGATTACGGTAACGTCAGCTTTATAGCAGTCTAGGGCCTCCGCGAGTTCATCGGCTGCAGGTGGTCTGTTCAGGGACCTCACATTCCACGTGCAGAACCGAAAGTCATTGTCCTTATTCCATATCCGAGGACGGATTTACTGTTGACGTGCACTTTTTGTTTTCTGAACTCGTACTTTTTTTACGTGGTGAGGAAGTTAACCCCACGCACAACCTCCAACTGGGAGGACAGGTCCATTTGTTTAGCCCTCGGACAAAAGGGTCCGGAGGGATCCGGTGTCGGTAGACTCTTGCAGGCTGTGAGCGCCGCCGTTGGCCCTAAGATGAGGGCTCATCCGCCGCCATCTCTATTCCAGAGTCCCGATCTTACCATGGAAGCCAGGTAGCTCCTGTTGACTGGAGTTGTAGATGCCGCCGTTTCCCAATTAGTTGACCAGCTCCTTCGCCGCCATCCTAAAAAGAGTGATGAACCGTAGTAGACTCACACTCCCCCCTCTCTCGTTTGCAGCCGCCCAGACGTCCCCCGAGGGTTGGTTACCCCTTCTTCTGTCGAGGGTACTCGGCTCCCGGATTTCACCACGGGGAGGTGAGAGTAGGAGTTCGTTAATAGAGGCTAGGTGCAGACGCTTGTGTCTGCATGGTTCGCCTGTTAACGCTTCGAAATCTAATGATGGAAAAATACCCGGTATTTACAGGGTACCCTCTCATAAATATTCACCGGGAGGTGAATCCCATCACTACGTACAGCACATTTTTGTATTGCATTTTCTCTACTGAAAACGCGTTCTTTTCCCTTGCTTTATTTCTACACTTGATGGTTCCCAATTTACTTCCAGAACCATGGTGTTGCATTGAAGGTCGGAGAAAAGACGATACCAGTGCACAAAAATGTGATCTGCTCAAGTAGTGCCTATTTCCGGGCCATGTTTTCAGGTTTGATATTCCTGCTTTTAATTTCTGATAAAACCACTTACAAATGCTCACATTCTAGGTAATTTTTCCGAGTCAAATCAGGAGGAAATATCGCTGAACGACATAGATGTCGACAGCCTGGAACTGCTGATCGAGTACATGTACACAAGGAAGTTGAACGTCGATTCTGCAAATGTGAAGAACCTTCTGTTGACAGCATCGTTTCTATAGATATCTGGTGCGGAGTTATGTTGCAAGTTTTTGGAGAACGAATTGAATGAGGACAATTGCTTCGAATATATAATTTTTGCTGGTAAGAAACTACAGATTTAATTGGCGGAGGATGAGAGCAACAAAAACGTGTGTGTTTTAGGAAGGAATTCGATTCAGGATGTGCTGGAGTTGTCACTTAAAACCGCATCTTCTCACTTCAATAAAATCTTTTTCAAAAACGACTTTTTGGACCTCGAAGTTGATGAGGTAATTACAATAAAAGCTAAACTCAATATTGCCCCATTAATTATAATCCGGCAGAGAACTCGGAATCGTGCAAAAGGACACGAATGTTATGAGAACCGCAATCAGACTTTGTGTCAAAGCCATGGTATCGGTTTAAGCTCTATATTTTGTGTTAATTAAGCAAAGAAAAAAGTTGTATTCATCCACAGTTGAACCAGTTTTTTTTTTTTTTTTTTTTTTTTTTTGCGAGGTTAGGTGAAAATCTTCTAAAGACACTATGGGGACCGTTCCCTCATAGTGAAAGGGATTTTTACCCAGTAAAAACACCTCCCTTCAAATAAATTATATTTATACTACAACTAAGTTAGTCACTTATCCAGCAGTTTACATTTCGTAATTTAGAGACATTAGGCAGGTGACTCTCCACTGAAAGTTCCTGCTTACACCGCTAATACACGCGGGTTGATTTCACCGTGCTAGATCAAGTGGTCTAGTCCTTTGAAGACGGCGAATAGCATTACTTCCATTAAGAATCGGAAGGACTACAGGGTTAACGTGCTCCTCTAGGCGGCGCTTATGCTTACGAGCAAAAGTCTTAATTTCATCTTGGACTGTTGTAATTCCAAGATCTCTGTGGATATCGTCGTTTCTTATATACCAAGGTGCGTTGACGATGGTTCTTAGAACTTTGTTTTGAAAAGTCTGTAGTATGTTCCTATTACTTGGTTTGGTACAACCCCAGAGTTGTACACCGTACGTCCAGACAGGTTTTAGCACTTGCTTATATATAAGCAATTTGTTGTCAATACTTAGCTTTGAATTATATCCAATGAGCCAGTACATATCTCTATATCTCTTCTCTAGCTCTTCACGTTTCTTTTTAACGTGCTCCTTCCACTTAAGTTTAACGTCGAGGGTCATCCCGAGGTATTTCGCTTCATTCCCGAAGGGTATTTGCACACCATTTACGAAAACAGGTAGACTATTTATGTTCCTGTATGTAAAGTTTATGTGAACAGATTTCGCTTCATTAAGCGCGATTCGCCAAACTTTTGTCCATTCGTATACCCGATTTAGAGCACATTGTAATTTCATTGTTGACTCTTCAACCGTTTTGGCTGTTACCAAAATGGCAGTATCGTCAGCAAATGTGCCTAATACGGTGCCTTCGTCTTCCGGTATATCCCTGGTATAAAGTAGGTAAAGGAGAGGACCAAGTACACTTCCTTGTGGTACTCCAGCCTTTATAGATTTGAATACAGAGTATTCGTTTCCATACTTTACACGGAACATTCTATCGGAGAGATAGTTCGCTATAATTCTAAAAAGTTTTCCTGGAAGAAATTGACTTAGTTTATTTTTCAAGCCTTCATGCCAAACTTTGTCAAAGGCTTGAGAAACATCGAGAAATGCTGCCGAACAAATATATTTTTGTTCCAGTGCTTTTTCCACTACATCAGTTATGCGATGTACTTGGTCGATATTAGAATGCTTACTTCTAAAGCCAAATTGATGGTGCGGAATAAAACGTTTTTCTTCCACGACCGGACTTAAACGTCTAAGTAGAATTCTTTCGAATACTTTAGACATTATCGGAAGAAGTGAGATCGGTCTATATGACTTTTTATCAGTTGGCGGTTTCCCAGGTTTCGGTACCATAATCACTTCTGCCACTTTCCATTGACTAGGAACGTGTTCTAGTCTAAGGGCAGCATTGATGAGATACAGAAACTTAAGAACCGCTTTCCTGGGCAACGCTTTAAGAATTTCTCCTGTGATTAAATCGTATCCAGGAGCTTTTTTCGGTTTGAGTTTATTTAATTCTTTTTTAAGTTCCGTAAACGTTGCGATCCTAATCGCATAATTGCCATCTGTCACTTCAGTTCTATTAATATTTTCAAGTGGTGTTAATCCATCGAACGGTTGAAAAGTAATTTCTAGATAATTAGCAAAGAGTTCCGCTTTTTCCTTATCGTCTTTCGCCCATTCGTCCTGATTTTTTCTTATTGGTGCTACATGGGCTTGGGGTTTTCTCACGTCTTTAACGGCTTTCCAGAGCGAGTAGTTAGATTCCTTTTTAGCAGACAAGCTTACTAAGTATGAGTTAAGAATATTACTTTTGAATGCCCTAATATTCGCCTTCAACTGGTTGCATAACTGATTGAGACGAGTTTTATGCTGTGGCGCACGAGTTTGTTGCCATTTCTTACGCGCTCTTCTTTTTTCCTACACCATTTCCTTTATTTCTGGTGGATATTGCAAGATGTGATTTCCTGGCGATTTTCTTATGCGTGGTGTACTGTTCCACCCAGCGTGCTGTATGGTTTCTATAAAATTGTCAACCTCCATTTCTAGTTCGTATGGGGTCCTTAGCGAGACACTAAGTTCAATGTGGTTATCCACGTAGTTTGTGAATGCTTGCCAATTTGTACGTTAATTAGTCAAGGTAGGCGGTTGTTCTTTCTTTATGAGGGTTTCGCTCATTGTCAAGATAATTGGAGAATGATCTGAACTGAGATCAAAGCTTTCTGCAACTTTTAAATAGTTTCGGGAAATACCTTTCATTACAAAGAAGTCAACGACATCAGGTATTTTTGTAGTGTCCGTAGGCCAGTAGGTCGGTCTACCGGTTGACTGAAAATCGCAACCGAGTTTCATGGCAGCTTTAAACAGTGTCCTACCCTTTTGCGAAATGCGTCTTGAACCCCAAAAGGTGTGCTTTGCGTTAAAGTCGCCACCAATTATGAAATTTGGGCCAAGAATATTTAAGATATTTTCAAACTCGTTTTGATCAATTATACTGCGCGGAGGGCAGTAAATAGATGAGACATTAAATGAGTAATGTCGGTTTTTTACTCGAACCGTTCTTAATTGTATTGTATAGGACTCTATATTTGCTTCAACCATATGTTCAATACTATCTCGTATGAACAAGGATGATCCGCCTCTTGCTCTTTCTGACGGGTGGTAAGCGTGATAACCGCAATAACCTTTTAAATTTATACGGGATTGCCTCGTTAGGTGCGTCTCAGAGATCAAACAAATATCAATATCTTTTTCCTGAATATATAGTTCCAGTTCGTCAAGTTTTTGCAATAAACCGTTTGCATTCCAATTTAATATTTTAAGGGACTTATTCATATTATAGGACGCTTTTTGTTAATCTTATTTTCGAGATTGACTAGTCTCTCGAAAATAAGTTTGTTCGTCTTAGTTTGCTCTTCAAGTTTCTCGAGGATAACCGAAAAGACATGCGATACCGGATCTGACGGTTTATCTTCATTATCACTAGCGGTTGCTACCATTTGGGCGAACGTTTTCGCTCCGACTTGCGACGATCTTTCTTTGATCTCTTTAGATCTTCTATTTAATGAAGATGTAGTTTGCGTCTGTACTTTTATATCAGGATCCTTTCGAGTGACCATTTGTTTCTTTCCGACGTTTACAACATTAGTCGGGTTTGTCGATTTTGGGGCTTGTCGTTGGGTGGCTTTTACTTTATCTCGCCTTTTTTGAATTTCCTTTGCTACTTCGCAGCCACGGTAATTAGCCGGGTGCTTCCCTTTGCAGTTAACACAAGTAGCTGGAGACCCTTTATTTGCCTTGCAGTCTGCCGTCAGATGTTCCCCCGCACATTTGACACATCGTGGATTTTTCTGGCAGTAAGCTTGCGTGTGGTTGAACCCCTGACAGCGTTTACACTGAGGGATCAATTTCGAGTTTCTACGTAACGTCTCGATCTTGACTACCATATTAAGAATACTTTTTATGCTATAAATTTTTTCCAAAGTTTCGCTTTTATCAAAAGTTAGCATAAAAAGAGGTAAGCCGCGAAGTATTGTGGTTTCAACACCTTCCGTCTGTTGTTTCTTTTTGGACTGTAGGTTGGTAGCGTCTATAATTTTAAAGCCCTTATTTTTTAAGTCCTCTACGACATCTTCTTTTGGACAAGAGGCGTGAAGTCCCCTAGCTACGACTCGAATAGGTCTTTCTACTTTATTCTCATAGGTGTACCATTGAATTTTTTCCGTATTGAGTCTCTTGGATAGTACCCTATAACTGTCTGAGTCCTTGACGTTTATCTTCCACGCACTGTTGTTGCGCGACGTCACTTTGAACTCAGTTCGTAACGCTGACTTTAGAATAGAATACAGCTTATTGTATTCCGTAATTCCGATTACATTAATCGGCGGCGGTAATCGCTCTTTTGATGGCATAGCTCCTTTATTGGTTGTGACTCTTGTATTATCAGTGAGTTTATTTTCCGGCTGAGGAATCACTTCGGGTGAAGAACCGGCTTTTCGTTTTTTACCAGGTCGCTTCTTTGAACCAGTTGACAATGAGAGCAAAGGACCTTGGACATGCGGAGGATCTTATTTTGTCGTTCGTAATGCGTTGGATTTATCATAGCCCCATAAAACGATCGCGATTCATGGACGATTTGCTTAATCTCATCACTCCTTCACTCATCTCACCAAACGTGTTGCATTCTTCCGAAGTTTTTAAAACCCTCAATCCAGTCTTCACCGCGTGGGTAGCGCGAAACAGTCCAGTTGATTCCACGAAAGAGATCGACGGCCATATACTTATTTACCCACGTTTTGAAAACCTCAAACGTTTCGGGATCAACATGTTCTCCGAAACCGAGCATCGTGAAATTAAATGTCTGCCAGAACTGATTTGTCATGGAAGTTATGTGTGCAATGGTTACTACATCTACCAACAAGGAGGTCGTACCGTCTATGACGACACAGTGACTAAATCGTATGTTTATCACCCGAGCAAGCGCGTTTGGGTTCCATTTGTTCCACTTCTGCAAGCCAGGAGCCATCATCGTAGTTGCGTACTTAATGGAAAGATATACAGTGTTGGCGGTTCGGATCCAGGTAGAAGAGCATTGGCATCAGTTGAATTCACAGATCTCTACACAGGCCAGAGAGGTTTCTCGGATCCCCTGCCACGTGCTAAGAAAGAGCCAGGACTCTGTGTTCATGGTAAAATTACTTTAATATCCCAGTCAAAATCTGAAATTTCTAAATTGAGCGCTTGGTTTGTGTTCTTTCAGAGAATTCAATATATGTTGCTGGGGGAAGGGATTTTGACAAGTTCTGTGAATCTATTCATCGTTTTGATGCAAGAGAAGGTGTGTGGCAACAACTAGCCACAACGCCCTATGGTAGGGGGGCCGACTCATGTGCGGTTCTTGGCGAGGATATCTTTACGTCAAATTCAGTCATTCTTCAGCGATATGACATGCGAGCAAATGATTGGGAATTGATTCCCATTAAAGGCCAAGAGTTAGAAAAATGTTTTTGAATTCTTCACTCCAATCTTACGTTGTCGTTTTTTTTGTTTTTTTTGTAGATGTCCCGTAGAAATATTCTCTCTCGATAGCAAACTTTTTGGTCTTTTTGTGGAGGGCGTATGGAGGTTTATGCCCGTAGAAAGACAGAGGGAGATTCATCGAAGACTCGAGCCGAATATTTCACAAGTATCGTCAAATCTTCTATTTCCAATTGTAAATGAAGAAGACGTCCTTTAATTGAAAGGGATAACCTAATACTAAATATAAAATTGATGTAAAATGGAATACTCTCTTGTCGTCTGCCGTGAGTTGCGCACGCGTCTGGAGCTATTTTTCATTTCGGAGCTAATGTTTACCTTAAAATTAAATTTTTTTAACCCATTTGTAGACGATTTTAACTGACTTGAAAGTTCTTATACTTTTATACCCCACTGTATATATACTTTAATTCCAAATAATTCCAATCGGTAATATTATCTATACATTGTGCCATATGATGAGGTGATTATACAGAAAACTCTCCAATTGCATTAACAGCTTCATGTATAAAACAGAATCGGAAATAAAAGAACGGGCTGTCTGTTGCTGTCAGTCGTGTTGCTAGCAGAGTGTTTTATTTAAGAAAGGCCCTACACATTTATGCAAAAAAGGTAGTAACCCTCTTTGATTATTGAACTTTTGAATTTATCATGAAAAAATAATTTATTTTGAAATTTATTGAGAATAGTAGACTTTGCGTTTCGCGTTACTTTAAAGTTTTCGATAAGCAAGAAAGTTGATTTTCAGTGGCCTTAATTTGTGAAAATTAATTTTAAAGGAAGATAAGTGAAGCTGTTTTATAAAAATGTCATGGTAAGTACTAACAATTAATAAAAATGTATGTTTAACACATATCCAGAACCCTTTCCTCGAAACCAAGAAGTGGAAAATCTACTCTCATAAGGAGAGTAAGAACCGGGAAAATAAGGACGGTTCTTCTCTCGTTGTGGGTCTATGTTGTGGATAATGGACGAAAACCACGGTAAACATCAAAATAATTTTTACCCAGATAAAGCTTGAAAAATCGCATCTGTGGTCTTGGTGGCCTGCGAGGTTTCTCGCCACCTTATGACGAGCGGTCTGAAAGACCGAGAACTTGTCTTATTGGGCCGAAATTTCTCTCAGCAACCAAGCTTGTACAGTTCTGTGGACAAGACTTGGTTGCTGCAGTTGTAAGCTACGAAGCGAATGGAATGTGGCGTAATTTCGTCGTAGCGTCAGCTTACTTCCCCTACGATTCTGTTCTGCCGCCACCACCAAGAGCGGTATCGGAACTCGTAGAGTACTGTGAAATCAGAAAATTAGGCCTAATCATCTGCTGTGATGCTAATGCTCAGAATGCCTTCTGGGGCAGCAGCAAATGCAACAAGAGAGGGAATGATCTTCTGAATTTCTTACTATCGTCTGATTTGGACATCAACAATGTTGGCTCTCAACCAACTTTTGTTACGACAAGGAGACAGGAAGTAATCGACTTAACGTTATCCAACAGATACATTAAGGAGATTACAGACTGGAGGGTTCTGTCGGAAGTGTCCCTGTCAGACCATAGGTACATTGAATTCCGAATCGAATGCGAAACCACAACTTTGCTGAAGAGGAGGAATCCAAGAAAAACCAACTAGATAATCGTATTGAACCTCTCCCTAAGCTCAGAACGAGACAGAAGGTAGAGAAAGCCGTTCTAGACTTGAACAACACTCTAACCAAACTGACGTGTCCAGCTAGAAATACCCCCTGCTGATCACCTGTTCCATGGTGGAACGCAGAACTGCAGACAATTCGCAAGGAAACCAGGAAACTTCTAAACAGATATCTCAAGACCGACTTGGAAGAGGACTGGAACCTGTACCGATCAAAACAAAAAGAATATAAGAGGTTAATTTGGATATCGAAAAGTGCCTCCTATAGGGATTTTTGTGGAAAGATCGAAACACCCGGTGAAACCAGCAGACCGGTTAAAGTTCTTAAAAAGGACAAACCAACCAAACTGGAAACACTCAGAAGACCAGACGGTACCTACACTGAGTCAAAAGCTGAAACGCTTAGCCTCATGCTTGAGACTCATTTTCCAGGTAGCCAGATTACAACCGGCTCAAAACCAGCTCCTATCCCTGGAACTGAGGATGAGCTGATAAATGTAACACGCCGAGGCTGGTTTGTTTCATCGCTCGTGGTGACAGATGAAGCTATCAAATACGCAGTTGCGTCCTTCGATGGTTTCAAGTCGCCTGGTACCGATGGCATATATCCAGCCTTGTTGCAAAAGGGTATAGACAAGTTGATGCCGGTTCTGAAAAGAATCTTCACAGCCAGCCTGGCACTCGCCTATATCCCGACCCCCTGGCGTACAGTTAGGGTAGCCTTCATACCAAAGATCGGTAAGGGGGACTACTCACTCGCCAAGAACTTTAGACCTATCAGTCTAACCTCTTTCCTGCTGAAAAGCATGGAAAGGCTGGTTGAGCTTCATGTACGCAAAACCGCGTTGCGATTTCATCCTCTGTCTCAGATGCAACATGCCTATCAGCGCGGAAAATCTTGCGAGACTGCGCTTCAAAATCTCGTTGGCAGAATTGAATGTGCACTCGACAGGAAAGAGTACGCGCTGGGCATTTTCATTGATATAGAGGGTGCCTTTGACAATGCGACTTTTGATGGCATGTGCAACTCGGCCAGAGAACACGGATCTGTCGGATCATGCCTAGCGGACGTATGTTCAAAAGCGCAGGCAGCTCTAGACGTGATCGACGATTGGTGTACCAGAAATGGGCTTTCAGTCAACCCTCTTAAAACCGAGGTTGTCCTCTTTACGAGGAGGAGGAAATTGACTGGTTTGACTTAACTGGTACTAAAAGGTGTCACTATCCGCTTTTCCGATGAAGCTAAATATCTGGGTGTCATTCTAGATAGGAAGCTTCTGTGGAAAAAACACATTGAAACGAAAATTGCGAAGGCACTGTCAGTTTTCTGGCAGTGTAAAGAAATTTTCGGCAAATCATGGGGTCTATCACCAAAAAGATCCGTTTGGATCTACACGGCTATGATTAGGCCCCTTCTCTCCTATGCATCGGTCGTTTGGTGGAATAAGCTTTCGCGTAAATACGTAACTGCTGCTTTCACCAAGCTTCAAAGAACGGTCTGTCTCGGCTGCATGGGGGCCTTCCCTAGCACGCCTGGCTCTGCTCTTGATGCCCTGCTGAATCTCCCCCCCTAGATGTCCATATCATGGCCATCTTCCGTTTAAAAAGAAGTGGTTATTGGTACAGCTCGCACTGGAGTTTCGATGACCTTGCGCACCGCATCTCCTTTGACCCCAGTCTTATGGATATGCCGTCTGACGCACGGACACCAGTACTCCAGCTGCGACGAACATACAAAGTCGACTTTCCCTGTACTCAGGACTGGCTCTGGCCAGAATCTGAGCCAGGAAAGGAATGTAGTCGAATTTTCACGGACGGCTCCAAGACCAATGAAGGATCTGGTGCTGGTGTCCTCGTGGAGAGCGACAACTTTAGACTGCACACCTCGTTAGGTAAATTTGCATCGGTTTTCCAAGCGGAAACCTATGCGATCCTAATGGCTACGAGTTATATTGTTAAGAATAGGTGGAAGGGGCGAAGTATTTGTGTCTGTAGCGACAGCCAAGCTGTGCTTAAGGCCTTGCTCAACCCTTTAACTACTTCCAGGATAGTTCAGGAATGCAAGTCTTCTCTGAATTTGATCGGTAGCTTGAATTCGCTAAGACTTGTCTGGGTTCCCGGGCACCACGGGATCACGGGAAATGAGATCGCTGATGAACTTGCTAGGCGAGGATCAGATGAGGCTTTCTCAGGACCTGAACCTACGCTGGGACTGCCCGCGTCCTTGGTTAGGGCTTCCATCGATGGTTGGACTTTTCGAGAGCACAACCGCAGGTGGCATGACTCTCCAGGATGTAGACAGACAAAGCGCATGCTCCCCAACGTCTGGAAGAAATCCGCGGCTTTCTTGTTATCTCTTAACAGAAAAGACTGCAGACAACTTATTGGAGTACTAACGGGGCACTACACCTTCGCCAAACACCTCAGTGTGCTTGGCCTAAGTGACGAAACCCTCTGTGACGCCTGTGGAGAAGACGATGACACTGCTGAGCACTTCCTCTGCCATTGTCCCGCCTTTGCTTGGATCAGGTGGCAGTTATTCGGTGCTTATGAGGTGAGAGCTGATGATGTAGGCTTCTCATCACAGAAGCGCCTGCTGGAAATTTCAGTAAAAGTAGGTTGCTGCCTGGTAATACAATGGACCAGTCTTGAGTCTAAGTGCTCCAGTGTAGTGTGACAAAAACATACGACAAAAAAAAAAATGTTTAACACCATTTTTTTGTTAAATGTGGAACCACAAGAGAAATTAATTAAACCTTTAGTTGTGTAAGGAAGATTTATAATTTATTATTTGTACTATGTATGTATGCTAACAACTGAAGTGTTGCCTGAGCGAGAGACAGAAAAAGAATAACAGAAAATCAGAATGAAAAAGGAAACGAACAAAAATGAAATGAAATGAAAGAAATGAAAATGAAATGTCTCGCAACATGTATAGTATGTTGCACATCTGCCGCAACATTCCGCCCACCTTGGAACGAATTGCATAATTTGTTCAAAAATAATTATGCGGTATGTGTAAGTTGAGAATATTCATCGTTGACCGTCATCGAGTCGAGTGAGCATGCCATCAGCTGGTTTTTAGGAAACCACTCGAATTTTGCCCTGTTCTCCAGGAAAAATTCTGGTTATTCTTCCCGTTTTCCATTTAGCTGGAGGAAGCAGTTCGTCCCGAATCCCGAAAAGTCTCCAATTCGAAAATTTGGACTGGATCGGGTACACTTGGCACGCTGTTGAAGTTGAACGATGTAATCTGTACTCCATCTTTTCCAAAAATATTGTTTTAGGTTCGTTCACTATACTTCCCTTGAAGTCGGCTATATCAAGTTCGGGTATCGCTTTCATAGGTTCCCCAATTCAAAAATAGCCAGGAGTTAGTGGCGCGAGATCATTTACATCAGTAGATATTGAGCAAAGGGGCCTAGAATTAAGACAAGCCTCGATTTCCGCTAAGAGCGCTGTGAACTCCTCATATGTTAAAAAGAGCTCTCCGAGAGTACGACGAAGATGAAACTTTACGCGTTTGACAGCACCTTCCCAATAGCCTCCCATGTGTGGAGCAGCTGGAGGATTAAAATGCCAAACAGTCCCATCATTAGACAGATGTCTTCTTAGTTCTTCGTTCTTGATCGCAGCTGTTAGCATTGCCCTGAGTTCCTTTTCAGCCCCAAACAAATTGATACCGTTGTCGTTACATAGCTCCCCACAATGACCTCGACGAGAAACAAAACGCTTGAAGGCAGCGATGAACGATGCGGTCGATAGATCACTTGAAAGCTCCAGATGTGATGCACCAGTGGACATACAAATAAACACAGCTACATGCATATATATCCTTTATAAGATTTCGAGCCACGTTCCTTTGATAAGTGCAATCTCACTGGCCCTGTGGGCGCCGTGGCGTAGTGGGTAGGTGCGTCAACTCCTAAGCTCGAGGTCGTCGGTTCGAATCTCGAAAAAAACGTCAAACATTTTTTTCACTGCTCCACCTCTTTCGAGTCACTGACAATGCTCAAAGAGTATAACTGTCTAGAAAAAGTTTCTCAATCTCGCCGTTCGAAGTCGGCATTAAACTGTAGGTCCCCTCCACTCGTGAGAGAACAATAGCACGCACAACACGAGTGGTTGCTGAGAAGCTAGGCCCAGGTCCACCTCGGACTGTAGTGCCGCCATTATTATTATTATAGGTGTATGCTCAATTTTGTGAGGTATTGTATGTAAGCCGACCAAGACAAAAAGGAAGAATATGTCCACCGATCGAAAGTGATCGATGAAGGAGCTTCCACTTTCAACTCCCGGAACTGCTGGAGTAGCCTGCTCGCAACTTTAACATCTGAGTTACAGAACAACCACTTTTTTATATATTTTTTTTACAGACTATTTATTAAATTCAGTAGTAATTCATTCATAGTTTGGAAAAAGAAAGATAAATTTGAATACATTCTGTTGCCATAATATGACTAGTGGCGGACGCATGCACATAAATTTATCTACTAAAACGGAGAAGCTGCTCAGCGCTCTGTGCGACATCTCGGCTGTAGTTATTGAATTGAATTGAAGAGAATGGAGAGTGACTATATAGTCACCTAGCACTGCGACCACTATAGATCTATCTCATCTCATCTCATCTCATTTTCAGTGACCCGCATGTTCCACTTAAGGGGTCGCGGGGGCAATGCATGCACGAGAGATCTCCAGGCCACTCGATCCTCCGCCATCGACTTTAACTCATCAGGAGCTATGCCCAAGCGCAACCAGGCGAGTGTTTGGACTTGGTCCAACCATCTCATCCTAGGTCTGCCAAGCGGTCGCCTACTTGATGGAATCGCATTCAAGGCACGCCTCAGAAGTCGTGATGATGGGGACATTCGTGCCACGTGACCAAACCAACTAAGTACAGCCCTTTCCGTTCGAAGAAGCAGCTGCCCAACATTGAGTTCCTCGCGCACTGTCGTGTTTCTCACCCTATCCCGGCGAGTAATTCCCACAACAGCACGAAGAAATCTCATCTCGGCAGCTTGTATTCGCGATCTTATTCTTTCGGTCATTACCCAAATTTCATGACCATAGGTGAGAGTTGGAACAAATACTGTGTTAAAAACCGCTAACTTGACTTTGACACCAAGCTCGGCCTTCCTGATTACAGATCGACCAAGCTGTTTCAAAATTGACCCAGCTTGACCAATCCTACAGGAAAGCTCAGTATTATTCCTCCCATCACTCGTGAAGAAGACCCCGTGATACTTGAACTTCTCCACCTGTTTCAATGGGACTCCACTAACATGCAGAGTGCATTGAACAGGGGTTCTGAAAATAACCATAACCTCGGATTTGTCCACGTTAACCCTCATCCCAGCATCAGCACATACGGCCACAAACCTATCTAGCGCGCGCTGGAGTTCTATCTGGGAGGATGTGAGGATGACTACTCGTAAGTCATCTGCAAAAAGAAGATGACTTACCCTCAACTCTCCCAATGCGAAACATTCCTCGCCTCGACTGCGCTGTAACATCCAGTCCATATATATAATGAAAAGATCTATTATGCCCCATTTTGTTTCTCTAGGGCTTCAGAGTTACCTTGAGAAATTTTATGATCTCTTTGGATGGAATATCCTGGTAGTCTGTTGGTTAGTCTTGTTAAGGTAGCCCTAAACGACGAACATGGTCGTTTGCGTTATCCCCTACACCGCGAACACATTTGGCGAACATTCACTTCGTGTTGTTTCTTCAAACCGTCAACATGTGTGATAGGGAAGCGCAACTGGTAAATTCCTCGATAAAATCGTGGCTGACTGTTGACATTGTGCTTAATCCGCGATATGCACTCGGCGACGTTCACATCAAAATTTTAGGTTTGCTCGCGAACATGGCCCAACACGGCGAACATCAAAGCCAATAAACACGACAAAATCGAAACTTTTCACCAACAGCGAGCGGCTCGCGAACCAGTCCATACACCACGATGTACAGAATACAAGGTATGATATTTCTCAAATTCGCGTGACGTCATAGCAGGGCAACTTCACATTGAATTCAAATTGTATGGAGAAACTTTCTGTAGCATTAATTAAATGAGAAACGATAGTTATAGTATAAATAATAGAAATGATTTTTGTTATTATTGGTGTTACAACCAAATACTGCACAGTTTGCCATTTTTTAATCAAACTTTTCACAAATTTCACAAAATTAGTCACAAATGTTTTCACAACACTGTTCAAATTGTTCGCGGCAAAACATATTTCATGATACGCATGACGTCACACGCAGCACAATTCAAAAAAATAAGTGACGGGAACATAATACCTTGTATTCTGTATTCTGTATATCGTGTCCATACACGACGAAAATGCGGCGAGCACGAGCAGGTTCGTCGTTTAGGGCTACCTTTAGCGTGAATCAGAAATCATATAGTAAAGAGATATCCAACTTCGCCCAGAATTACCCCTTGTCCGTGGTACAATTTGTGACGTTTATCCCCGGAATTTTAAGCGAAACTGTGTTTTTGCTTGGGATTTACGCATATTATCACAAAATTTATGGAAATTCATGGATACACCACGAAAAGAGCGGAAAATTCGTGGATTTGCCCACGATTGAAATCATTCAGGGATAAGTTCCGCAATGTTTGCCAAATGTAAATAATGTGACGATTAGTATTGTTTAAGGAAATCTGTTTAAAATGCTAATATGAATCAAGTTTCATGATAAATTGGAAATATAATGCAAGAAAATAAAATTCTTTAATTATTTCACGTGGGAATTATTACTTTCAAAGAAATCTGAAAATCAAAAAGCATTAATATTCTTATTAAATTTGTATTAACCAAATGAATATCTTTTAGGTTAGGCAAACCGTTTCAAAATACGCGACTTTTCTACGCAATTACAGGCACAGAAATCTAAAACTTCAAATATCAATAAAATATATGCATATTTCTTACATTCTTTATCCCATTTATATAACCTGAGTTGTTCTACTATTATCGGTTAAATTCAATATATGTGTATATACAATACACGTCCATTAAACCTCTCTTCATTTACCTATTTCATAATTTTAAAATAATATATTCAAATAATAACGGATATTCAGTTTGTAATAAATAAAAACATTGCAATAGCTCATGTGAATGCACCCTCTGCACTTATTTTCGTGTTGAAAACATGAATTTGAAATAACGTTCAAGTAACGAACAGTTTTTCAAATAAGTGGCGTGGTTCACCTCATTTGTTTGAATGTGTATGGTTATCAGCTGATTTGAGCAGATCACATAGATTCACAGACACGGTATGAAAAATCACATAGCAAGAGAGGTAGAAGTTGGATATCTCTTTACTATATGATTTCTGGCGTGAATCTGCTGGTTATTTTACATCAGAAATAAACTACAGAGAGATACTCAACTCTCAAGCTTTTTTCGTCTCGCCTATGACCGTCCATTTCCAATATTTTTCCAGATTTTCCAATATTTTCGTTAAACTCACGCATACTGCCTTATTTTTACGCACACTGCCAAATTTTTACGCACACTTCCACAGAGTTTAACGAACTCCCGTTATCCTTGAACATTTGCCCACGAAAATGGCGGACATTTGCCCACGATAGTGTCATTTTTTGTCGAATTTGCCCACTACTGGAATAATGCACTGGTTGTGTTCATGAGGCCGAACATTTTTCAAATATTAAAAAAACGTTGGATATTGTTGTAAAAATTTTGCTTAATATATTGATATTAAAAATTGTATATGTTGTATATTTAATTGTGTAAGATGATATTTCATAATTATCACTCCGTATTTATTCACATTTACACTGCATTGTTGTATATAAATGACAAAATTAATTCTTCAAATAAAAAAAAACACGATTGCAGAAGTACAAATAAATTAAAAAAACAAGTTGTATACATAACTGCATATACTTATATAGATTCATGCATATTTAATTTCATCCGTAGTTATTTGTGAATATAGCCTTTCAATTCCTAAACAAAGGAAAATGTGCAAATGTTGGAAATACAATATTTTTTAAGGATGTTATGAAAGATGAATGCATTATTACGAACAAATAATAAAATTAAATTAAATACAAAAATCAATGGAGTTCAAAAACTAAAAAAAAACTGTTCTGAACTTCAATATTAACGTTTAACAAAGGAAAATTTTGAAAAAACAAAAGAGTTTTTTACTTAAATTTGAAGACCACAAGGAGAAACTTCGGTCATTTCAGTATTTCAATGATGAATTTAAATTTCATTGACTATTTTAATTGATTCTCAGGCTCAACGTCAATAAGTACTCTTATACATTTTCTCTTATCACTCTGATTGTTTCATTATTTCCAATGAAATTGAAATAAATAAAAAATATATCAAACCTATGTTCCATATATTTCATAAAATAATAATTTAAAGTTTAATTTAAAAATATCGTAAATCATTGATAACCAATAATTAATAGCTTCCAATAGTCCTTCCAGTCGCAATTATTCATGTAAAATGAGTGCTCCTACTGAACACTAACATTTTCGTTTAACTTCCCCTTCTTTTCGTGGTGAACGTATTGCAAAGGATTTGTGATAGCGTTTGGAAAAAAAGGAGAGTGGGGGTATGGCCAACCCCCTGATAGATTTCTTCCCATATGTATGTAGATAAGGAATGCATGTTTTGTATGAATTTGTTCGGAGGGGAAGTCAATCGACTGTTCAAAACAAATCACACGTATTCACGGATACTGTACGAAAAAATGTTATAAAAAACGCTGTCAGATGACGTCATGAGGGTAGAAGGGAAAGAGTTGAGTATCTTTATGTAGCTGATTTCTGTTTTACATCTGCTTGGTGTCACATTTGGACACTCGTCTTATAGGTGTTCCATTGTCTCCTTTGATTGCCCATAGTGTCTGCGGTTTTGTGTGCTGCTGTGGCCCATTTGATGGCTAGCTGTAGTTATAATTCGATACATATGCATATAATTAGGTTAGTAAGAAAAAAATGGCGCTACAATCCGAGGTGGGCCTAGCTTCTCAGTAACCACTCGTGTTGTGCGTGCTATTTGTTCTCTCACAAGTGGTTTAGAATATATTTAAATTCGTTTTTCCAGGATTTTTTTTCAGAAAATCTGAGGTACGTACCTTTTTGGAACTCCACGTCTAAATTTCTGCATTTGAAAGTGAATAAGAATCAGCTATGTGTTGTTATTAGCCTCACTCTTTTAGAAGCATTTTCCATAAAAAACGGGTTAAATAAATGAAAGGATTTAAGCACATTTATAGTTATTTAAAACTGTTTATTTTTCACATAAAATCATCCTTAAAAAATTCTTTCACGGTCACTTGCAACATGTATCTTTTGGTGCTGCCTTGCACGAACATTTGCATTCCTGAGAACACTCACAGCCATTACCACATTTAGGAGTTGTACACTGGCTGTTAATTAATGAATTTCTTTTATTCATGTAATAATAATAATTGCTTAAATTTAAATACACATTAAATATATTACGCATATTTGAATTATAAACCAAAACACTACCTTATCATGTGTATATCATACGGAATTCCTTACTCAATGCATTAATAACTATGTACTAAAAAACTATGTGTCAAATAATATTAAAATTACACTCATTCTTATTTTGATTACCAACCAGTTGAGATCGTGAAAAATACATTCTTTAAGTTTTATAACGTAATACGAATTTTATTTGATGTGGTAATATTAATTTCGTCTCTAGTTAATTTAAACGTTACAATTCACTGGCAATCTAAAGAATTCACAACAGCCTTTAGGTAAGAAATATTATTTAAGAAAGTGTTTGCTAACCTTTGGAACAATTCTTGCAGGGCATCTTGACGTAAATATAATTTTCCTGGAGTATTCTGCTTGCTTACTGCATATGCTATCCAACTTAATAATGATTAGCGTCCAGAGATAGGGAGTGTTTTAAAGGAACTGTTCAGCTTCTAGCACTGTAGTGAAGTGTGCACTTCCACACAGCGAGGCGTTGTCCCTTAAATTTGCACTCTTCGCCAGCCGTTGATGCATTTCAGTTTTTTTTTTCTCCACCGATTTTGCACTCGATTTGAACAGATAAAGTACAGTGCGCACAGTAAGTGGAAAAATTATCTATACTGCGTCGTGCGGCCCTCAAGAGGGCGCATGAATTCTTGTTTCTTGTCGTAGGTCGACGTTAACATTGTTGTTATCTTGGGTAATGAATAACTTCTATGCTTCAGATAAAAATTGTCAGACTAAGAAGCAGTTGTGCAAACATTTTTATCTGTTGTATGTCTTTTGCTTCAGGGGAAGTCACGATCAAGATCTTACTTAATCAATTCACTGAATCATAATTCTTTTCTTCACGTCATAAACTTGTTTTCAATACAAGCAGTTTGTTTGAGTTAATGTCGGGTTTCACAAAAAGGACTTAACAATTTTTTTTAAATAAAACGCAAACCATTTGAGATATCTCGAGAAAAAGTAAATTATCTCGAAGTACACTCAAAGCATTTACAGTGTTCCATAAAAGTTTGCGTACGCCTGTAAAAGAAATCGAAAAATATTAAAATAATATGAAAAATAATCATTATATCATATTACAGTCAAAACCACTTATAACGACATCGGTTACAACGACCAAATTCTTTGGTCCCGCATGAGCTCCATTATATGTGATCCAATAGCATAAGAAATCGTTTATAACGACATATCGCTTACAACGACCAAATTCGTCAGTCCCTTGAAGGTCATTATAACCGATTTTAACCATACTTTCAGAGTCAATATTTAGAATAATATCCTTTCATCCTAATTATTTGTTTAAGACGGTTATGAATAATTGCCACCAACTTTTCAGTGAAAGAAATGCTTATGTTATTCCATTCGAATAACAAAGCTTCTTTCAACCGTGCTCTTTTATTAATATTGCGGGCGCGGATCTTCCTTTCTGAAAATCCCTCACGTGCTCAATAGGATTGATATCTGGGCTCTGTGGTGGAGTTTTTAGCGTGTTAAATAAAAGCCACATACGCGCATTATGTGGGGTATGTTTGAGGTCGTTATCGTGCTGAGGTCGTTATTTCTTTGATGTAGCCAGCATTTCAGCACTTGATCTTAAATTTATTTTTAGGATATCAATATAAGTGAACTGGTTCATAAAATTTCTCGCGCAAAAGAGCCATTGTTTCGTTGGCTGTGTGGCAAGTGGCAACAACCTGTTGGAAGCACATGTCGTACAGATCCATATCCTCAATTTCTGGCCACAAGAAGTTCGACATCATCTCGCGATAGCGAACACCATTCACGGTAACTGCATGGTCGACCACATTTTAGAAAAAGTACGGCCCGATGACGATGACGCCACAGAACGAACTGGGCGAGCATGCACAGGTGTTTTCACATTTCCTACAGACCCGGTTTGCTAAAATTTGCGCACAATACTATTGATTGTGGACACATTTGGTCGGTTATGTTGACCAAAAGAATCACGAAGTGCAGGAAATGCCTTTTGATTTGAACGCGCATTTTCGTAAAAGGCTTCAACAATCTTAACGCGCTGCTCAATAGTGTACCTCTCCATGGTTGAATTTGTCAAAGACTGAAACAAAGATATGTCGAATTTTTCTAAAAATTCTGGTATGGGAAGAGTTTTGCAGCAATGCCAATTAATCGTGTGGGATGAATGGCACATAAGAGATGGGTGGAAGCTTTGAATAGGACTTTGAAAGATTTACGTAATAATCAAAAAATATTTGGTGGCGCTTTGATATTATTGACTCGTGATTTCTGTCAAACACTGCCAGTGATTCCCCGTTCAACTCTAGCAGATGAATTCAAGACATTTTTATAGTCATTCAATTTACGGAGGAATGTACAAACACTCACTTAAACAACAAATTTGAGAGTACAATTACAAAATGACCCATCGGCTGACGAATTTTCAAGGCACTGGCGATAGGAATTGTACAAATTCCTATTGAATCACTTTGCCAGATAATTTTTGTAGTTTCGTACAAGCAAAACAACAATTGGTTTCAAGTGTTTTTCCAAACATTGCGCAAAATTATCGAAATTACAATTAGTTAGCTAAAAGAGCAATACTGAAATACCAAAAATTAGGACGTAGGTCAATTGAATGCGGATATTTTAAGTGATTTGCCTGGTGAGATTGTAACGTATCAATCAGTGGATACGGTCTCAAATCAAAATGGTGCTGTTAATTATCCGACAGAATTCTTGAATTCCTTGGATTTGCCTGAACTGCCGCATCATCGTTTACAATTGTAAGTTGATGCACCCATTACTCTTCTTCGGAGTTTAAATCAGCCTCGATTATGCAACAGAACAAGTTTAGCAGTCAAAATGGTCATAAATAATCTTATTGAAGCAACGATTTTAAAAGGAAAATTTAAAGTTGAAGATGTATTGATTCCGCGTATTCCAATAATCCTGCCAGATTTACCTTTTGACTTTAAAAGATTGCAATTTCCAATACGTCTTGCGTTTGCTATGACAATAAACAAGGTACAAGGACAATAGTTGGAATTGTGCGGAATTGACTATAGAATATCCATGCTTCTCCCACAGACAATTATATGTATCATGCCCACGTGTAGGCAAGCCATCAGTTCTGTTTATGTATACCACAAGTCCGGGAAAAACCAAACATTTTGTAGGCTCTTCGATAGTTTAAGTAAAAACATAGCATAAGATAAAAATAAGAGGAAATAAATTAAATATATTGTAATTAAAACCGAGTGTGTATTTTTATTCACGCCTAAGATGGCTAGGCCATGTAGAGCGTATGGACAACTTAGCTCCGGCCCGAAGAGTCTTTGACTCTGAGCCTGTGGGACAACGCAACAGAGGACGTCCACGAACAAGGTGGCGCACACAAGTCGCGGGGGACCTCTGCCGGCTTGGTGTGCGAAACTGGAGACAGCTGGCGAAAGATCGTGCTGGCTGGAGAGGCATGTTGAGTGAGGCCCAGGTCCACCTCGGACTGTAGCGCCCTAAGAAGAAGAAGAAAGTGTATTTTTATTCTTATATTAATATGATATGTCCGCTAGTATTATAATAAATAATTTAAGTTGTTGCACCTGTGGAGAACCAAATTAATATCTGTATTGAGAACAAACAGATTCTCAATTTTAATTGATGAGAGTACAGATATACTCGTATGTATGCAACAAGGAAAAACTATGTTATTCGGCGAAATTCGTCGATCCATCTAAAGGGAAAATAATGACAAAATTGTTGGAGTTGATCAATTTAAATGGAAGTGATTGCATTGCAGCGCAGAGGCTCTGTTTCATGCTTTTGATGAAATGACATCGAAGGAGATACCTCTTAACAAAATTACTGGTGTCGCATGTGACAATGCCTCGGTAATGGTTGGTAAGAAAAATTATTTTATTTCTAAGTTAAGCCAATGTTGTCCAAAATTAATATTAATGAGCCATGCTTGCAAGGAAATTCCTAAAGGGTGTGAAGAGTTACTGAGGGGACCAGCTGATATTACCATTTTCATTGACAATCAGGCGGCCATGAAAGCTATATCCGCAATAGAAGTCAAGTCCAAGCTAGTCGCAAGCTGTCGCGAAGATCTAAAGGCTCTTGGCTCACAGCACTCGATCAATCTGTGCTGGGTCCCAGGACATAGGGACATAGCCGGCAATGAGATAGCTGATGACCTTGCCAGAACAGGGTCAGTGACCAACGTGTCACAAGCAATTCAAGGTATTAAACCGCCACTCTCAGGGTTGAGGAATAAGGTGGATACTATGATCATTGAAATGGCAAACAGTAGATGGCGCGGTCTGTCTACATGTGCGACTACTAAAGCATTATGGCCCAGATACGACCCAGCAAAAACCGACAAACAGTTGCTAACGATGGTGGTTGGAGCTCTCACTGGCCATAATCATCTTACAAACCATACCATGAAAATGGGACTCTCCAACGACAACATTTGTAGAGGCTGTGGTGACGAGGAGGAACGTGAGGATACTACTCACTACCTCTGTCACTGCCCTAGTCTTTTGTCAGTTGCGTCATAGAACAATGGGAGAATTCTTCTTCCAAGACTTACATGAAATCTTAAGTATACCTCTTAGATCTCTTTACAGGTTTATAAGGAAATCGGGATGGCTCCGGGGCAACGAAGGACCATGAGTGCGACAAGGGTTAAAAAGGGGACACTATCCTCCAATTGGGCATCACAATGGGTCCCTAAGGACCTAAGTGAGACGTGGCCTAAGCCCGTCTACCCACATACCTACCTACCTACTGAGGGGGATATCTTCCTATATGTCCGAAAGTGCGAAAAGCTGTGCAATTTTAGTTGAATTCCAGATCCATTTTGGGGTGGAATGCAAAAAAATGCTTAAACCGTCAAGTACTCGCTGCTTAAGTTTACATTTTTGTATTAGAAAATTGGGATGTACTGCGAAGTTTTTTTTAGATTCGCATCTTTTAAAGACAAAAGAAGAAGGCTGATTTTATTCTCGAGGAATTGGAGAAAGAAAGCAATAGAGCATATTTCACCCTTTGAAATAAGCCTTGAACTACATGAATCAGTTCAATGCACTTTTTCAAAGCAGCAACATTTTAATTCAGTATATTGTTCAAGAAAGTCAGAACTTATTGCTAAGAATGGCTAGGAATATTTTTAAGCCTTCTTTCTTTTCAATGCCATTTGAGTCGCAATTAAATATAATGGGAGACTTGCATCTAATAAGAGAATATGTTATATCATTAGAAGATATATTTGTCGGTTTAGAATGTGAAAATATAATCAAAATTGTAAGTATTACTGAAAAGAACGAAGTAAAAAATTCTGAAAATTTCTATAAAATTACATAGAAATGATAAAACGACTGTCTTTACCATCAACAGACAAATGCAGTAATAATAATAATAATAATAATTTAATTATGGCAGCACTACAGTCCGAGGTGGACCTGGGCCTAGCTTCTCAGCAACCACTCGTGCTGTGCATGCTATTGTTCTTTCACGAGTGGAGTAGACCTACAGTTTAATGCCGACTCCGAACGGCGAGATTGAGAAGCTTTTTCTAGACAGTTATACTCTTTGAGCATTGTCAGTGACTCGAAAGTGGTGGAGCCGTGAACAGTTTTTTTTTTTTGAAAAATTGTTTGTCTGAACTTGGATTTGAACCTAGATTGTGAAAGTCTAGTGCGTATGGGTCGACGCACAAACCCACGCGGCCACCGCGCCCAAAATTTGTTTTTATCTCTACATAATACCCCATTGTGACTTACTTAAGCCCATGACTGTTTCTATGATAAAGTACATTTGTTTTGAAGTGGTGATTTCACTTCAATTTCACACACTGGAGAAAGTGTGGAAAATTCCACTCCAAAATACTGGCAGCACTGCCCCCAGTCTTAGATAATCTATCTGCACGAAAAACACTATAATAAACATCAAAGATATCTGCTGAATTAATTTGAGAATGCTGCCAGATCTCGGTTAATGCAATCATACCAAATTCATGGAGCGAAGATGAGAGAAACAGTTAATTTGTTTATACAGAGAGAGAATTCTCACAACAATGACATGCTTGCTTTGTAGTTTCTCTTTTTCATGTTGAATCTCTTCGAAGCAATTTTAAAAGGGCACGTTTCATGTACATAGATTGTACAACCAATTTGAAATTAATAGGCGACAAATAGAAAAGTTTGGGCAATTTTGCTGTCGCCATTAGAAAAAATACAAGAAACACTCCACGGCAAAAGAGATTTCTCTCTTTCTCTAAAGAGAAACTAGTAAACACATGCATCAGGCCATTTTAAGTTTTTTTTTTTCAAGAAAAGCTCATCTTTCAGTCGTTTAACAAAACTTTCTTGTTCTTCAAATTCTCAATTGCTTAGCTTTCTGGAGTATGTGTTATTTTGGTATTGTTTTCATTTAGTTATCGCTCGCCAAGCAACCAGTAAACTCCGATTTATCTCTAAACTGGATTTTAAACTTTTTATTAGGTGTCCAATATAATTGTAGTTTTCCCGCTGTATGCAGTTCCAATTTATTTTGTTGTGATTCCCTACCATTACTCATCTCCGGAAATAATTTTATTGCGTAATACAGAATCGTGCGGTGGTTTACCCGGCTGGCCAACGGAATCAATGATGCAAGCTTACGCTGACGAAGTAGTAAGTAGTAAGGTGTTTATTTGTTGTGTGAAATGTTGTCCCAGGATCAGTTAAAGTTACTAACATGCCTCATTTCAGGAGATCGTTGCTAAGAACCGTCTAAAAGCTCCGAACGATCTCCGGCAGAAAGGAATTGTTAGTATTCCTCACATACGAATGTATGAACTGAGGGGGAATCCCCAATAATATAATCACGTAGAGCTTCTTCTTCGTAGAGAATCGTCTGAAAGCTCCGAACGATCTCCGGCAGAAAGGAATTGTTAGTATTCCTCACATACGTAGATGTGATAATCACGTAGAGCTTCTTCTTCGTAGAGAATCGTCTGAAAGCTCCGAACAATCTCCGGCAGAAAGGAATTGTTAGTATTCCTCACATACGAATGTATGAACTGAGGGGGAATCCCCAATAATATAATCACGTAGAGCTTCTTCTTCGTAGAGAATCGTCTGAAAGCTCCGAACAATCTCCGGCAGAAAGGAATTGTTAGTATTCCTCATATACGAATGTATGAACTGAGGGGGAATCCCCAATAATATAATCACGTAGAGCTTCTTCTTCGTAGAGAATCGTCTGAAAGCTCCGAACAATCTCCGGCAGAAAGGAATTGTTAGTATTCCTCATATACGAATGTATGAACTGAGGGGGAATCCCCAATAATATAATCACGTAGAGCTTCTTCTTCTTCTTCTTCTTCTTCTTAGGGCGCTACAGTCCGAGGTGGACCTGGGCCTCACCCAACATGCCTCTCCTGCCAGCACGATCTTTCGCCAGCTGTCTCCAATTTCGCACACCAAGCCGACCGAGGTCCCCCTCGACTTGTGTGCGTCACCTTGTACGTGGACGTCCTCTGTTGCGTTGTCCCACAGGCTCAGAGTCGAAGACTCCTCGAGCCGGAGCTAAGTTGTCCATACGCTCTACATGGCCTAGCCATCTTAGGCGTTGGATCCGTAGACGCCTGGCTAGACTCATGTCGCTCTACAGCCCATACAGTTCGTGGTTGAACCTTCTCCTCCAAATGCCATCAACGCAAACAGGACCAAAGATCACAAGATTTATTCTGCGTTTGATCTCGGCACTGATGTTGTTTGTATTGTTTACCACGGAGCCACGGTTGACGACTTAACTACGTCAAAGTCATAGCTGCCTATACCCAAAACTAGACATGGCGCTGTATAGCTCGTCTCTAAGCACGCTGTCATATGTGGCCTTGAAGTCGACAAATAGGTGGTGTGTGTCGATTTGCATTCCTTGGGTCTTCTCCAGGATCTGCCGCAGTGTGAAGATTTCGTCTATGGTGCACTTCCCCAGCCTGAAACCACACTGATAAGGACCTATCAGTTTGTTCACAAATGGTTTCAGGCGTTCACACAAAACGGCAGAGAAGATTTTGTAGGCGATGTTAAGGAGACTTATCCCTCGATAGTTGGCGCAGTCAAAGGGGTCTCCTTTCTTGTCGATCGGGCAAACGATACTGAGATTCCACTCATCAGAGATTCCACTTACAGATGAGCTGGTGCATGCGCTCTACCAGATCACCTCCAGCTGCTTTAAACATTTCGGCGGGCAGACTATCTGCACCAGCAGCTTTATTAGACTTCAGTCTCGATATCACTATCTTGACTTCGTCTAGGTCGGGGGGACGGTATTCTCTTCTATCATCGTCCGTTGTGTTGAGTGGAACATTCTGCCTGACAGCGGTATTTGTGTCCTCATCGCCGTCCAACAGTCTGCAGAAATGATTTTTCCAAATTCTCAGCATCGACTGCGAATCTACTACTAGTTGTCCATTCTTGTCCGAACTTTATACCCGTTTGACAAAAAATTTATCCTTTGGTAAAACTTTCGGACATCATTCCTGCCATAACACCTCTCCATCTCCTCGATCGCGCGCTTCTCGTGCTCTTTCTTTTTCTTCCTGAGAAGCCGGTTCTCTTCCCTTCTTCTCTGTTCGTAGAGCTCACGAACAGCTCTCGTAGTTCGATGCAGCGTTGCCCGGTAGGCTTCTTGCTTTGCTGCATGTGCCTGCCTGCACTCGTTGTCAAACCAGGGGTTTTTCCTAGGTGGTGTTTTAAAACCCAGCACATCAGTAGCGGCTTCTCTGATGGCTTTTTGACAACGTTTCCATTCTTCGCCTATTGTTAGTGCAGGCGACGTCGAACTTTCGGAGAGTTTCAGGGAGACTCGATCGGCAATGTTCCTGGCAGTCTGTTGCGATTGTAGCTTTTCGACGTCAAACCGTGGTTGTCTTCCTCGACTCCGTTGTTCTCTCGATATCCGTGTCCTTACCTTGGCTACAAAAAGGAAATGGTCCGAGTCGATGTTGGCGCCTCGGAACGTTCGGACATCAAGAATACTGGAGGAGTGTCTGACGTCGATCGCAACGTGATCAATCTGGTTGACGGTTGAATGATCAGGGGACCGCCAGGTCCATTTGAGGTGTGGGAACCGCGGGCTAGCTACAGAGAGGTTTCGCCCCGTAACAAAGTCCACCAGCCTGAGGCCGTTTTCGGACGTGGTGTCGTGCAGGCTATGTTTACCGATGACTTTATCTTTATCTTGGTGTCGTAGCTGGGGCATTTATCGTAAATTTTTTCTAGGAGATCATAGAAGTCATCCTTGCTATCGTCATCTTTGTCCTCCGTTGGGGCGTGGGCGCAGATTAGACTGATGTTGCCGAATTTAGCCTTGATGTGGATTGTTATGGGGCGCTCGCTTATGTACTTAAAGCTTAAGACTTTTTGTTTAAGTCTGCCTCGAACAACAAATCCACATCCAAATAATCGCTGCCTTTGCTCTCTGTAACAATCGCCGTAGTAGATATATTTTTGCCCGGCCCATACCACCGCACTTCCTGGATTACGGTAACGTCAGCTTTATAGCAGTCTAGGGCCTCAGCGAGTTCATCGGCTGCAGGTGGTCTGTTCAGGGACCTCACATTCCACGTGCAGAACCGAAAGTCATTGTCCTTATTCCATATCCGAGGACGGATTTACTGTTGACGTGCACTTTTTGTTTTCTGAACTCGTACTTTTCTTACGTGGTGAGGAAGTTAACCCCACGCACAACCTCCAACTGGGAGGACAGGTCCATTTGTTTAGCCCCCGGACAAAGGGGTCCGGAGGGATCCGGTGTCGGTAGACTCTTGCAGGCTGTGAGCGCCGCCGTTGGCCCTAAGATGAGGGCTCATCAGCCCCCATCTCTATTCCAGGGTCCCGACCTTACCATGGAAACAAAGTAAAAACAAAACACAAAAAAAAAACAACTAGTGCAGTGAAGCGAAGTGTTTCGGTCTCGAGTGCACTCGGTCCGCTCCCCTCTGTCCCTTCCTTCACAAACCACTGTTTCCCCGTTTGATCTAATCATGCGGGCTGGTGCAATGACTGAGAATGCCTAACATCTGACGTAGCGGATTTGGAAGTGCGAATTTTTTTGGTGGAACAACTTAAATAGATGTATGGACATAACACCTACATCGATTTGTTGCCATTGTTGCCGAAGCCAACTCTAAATTTGCACTTCTTACCTCTGCTTACCAAATGCAACGTCGGAGTTGGGTATTTGGTGTTTGTGTTTTGTGTTTTTGGGAAATTTTAGGGTTGACGTGAGCAACGTTCGTGGACTTAAAACGAACCTCTTTGCTGTGTACGTTCACCTCTCCCTTTATAAACCAGCTGTCTTGGCACTAAGTGAAACGCAGGTCGGTGAGGATTCCGATTTATCGGATTTGAACCTGCCTGGATATAACTTAGTGCTCCTTTTCTTCTTTCACCGCGGTCTCGCCCTATATATACGTAGTGATGTAGCTTACCAACTTCAACTACAATACGGCCTCTGTTCCAATCCGGAATTTAATTTTCTGTGGTTAAAAATCCATGTCCGTAAGCATTTAATCCACTACTGTTTCATTTATAGAAGTCCAAACCTAGATAGCAATTCAACTTTCAATGAGTTTGATATGCTATCCGATTCCATCACAAGAATTGTATCCCTGTATCCTCACACTGAAATTGCCATTGCGGGCGATTTCAATGTACACAATTCTAATTGGCTTCGACATTCAGGTAAATAATCTGACCCAGCTTGTGAATGAGCCTACACGAATACCTGACATTGCAGATCATTCCGCCAACACCTGTTTCTCACCTCTCATCCGGATAAATATTCCATTGACATATTGTCGCCTCTACGCTCGTCTGACCACTGTGTCCTATCAGCTAATTTCTCGTATTCACTCCACACAGTTCGAGAACAAATTCCTAAGAGAACCGTATGGCTATACGAGAAAGCCAATTGGAGCGGTCTTAACGACTTCTTTAGGAATTTGAACTGGCCACTATGTTTCCTCGTTAGTGACGTGGATGCCGCTGCTGATACGATCACGAACATCATTCTGCTGGGTATGAGATCCTTCATCCCTCACAGAGTGAAAGCAAATACGTGGTATGACTCGAGCTGCAAAGAGGCTATCAGGTTGAGGGAGTTGAGTTTCCGGACTTACAAATCCAACCCTACTGAGGAAAACCGGAAAAAGTTTAAACGGGCCAGAAATGACTGCAATGCACTAATAAGACGTGTGAAATTCTCATATGACTAAAAGTTGAGGCAAAAAGTGCTACAATGTCCCAAGGGCAGCAAAAGCTTTTGGTCATTTGTTAAAAATATAAGGAATTCAGCCTCATCTTCAATTCCTAGGCTCATTTACAATGACATTCCAGCTGTCAGCTCTTTAGACAAGGCCAATCTGCTTGCTGCGCATTTTGCGGCCAGCTCAACGCTGCCAGATTCGACTTTGTCTCCGCCTGTACTTGAGAGCGTCGATTATACCATGAGACAAATCCATTTCCGCACTCATACAGTTGCAAGAGCACTAAAGGATTTCAACGTGCATAAGTCCGCTGGCCCGGATGGTATCCCCCCGATACTTCTGAAGAGGTGTTCTTCTGTGCTGGCAAAACCACTGTGTAAGCTTTTTCATCTGTCCTATTCTTTTGGTCTCTTTCCGAGTGGATGGAAAACAGCATTTGTCCAGCCCGTCCCTAAAAGGGCAAATCTTCGTCACTCTCCTCCTACCGACCCATAGCACTAACGTCCCTTCTTTCCAAGGTCATGGAAACGCTGATAAACCGTCAGCTTATGAAATATCTTGAATAGCGGAAGCTTCTTAATGACCGGCAGTATGGTTTCCGCGGCAACAGGTCCACTGGTGATCTGATGGCATATCTCACCGAAAACTGAATCCAATCTTTACACAATGCAGGAGAAAGCAAGATCGTTGCGCTTGATATTTCTAAGGCATTTGAAAGAGTTTGGCATCAAGCTCTTTTGTCGAAAATGCGTGCTTATGGTATCGATAAGTCTCTTCTTCTATGGATTAGAAATTACTTTTCGAACCGTTCAATTCAAGTCGTTTTGGATGGGTTCAAGTCTGATATCCACCAAATTAATGATGGTGTTCCCCAAGGCTCTGTTTTGTCTCCGACTCTCTTTCTCATTTTTATAAATGATCTCCTGTCTGCTACTTCTAATCCAATTCATTCCTTCGCTGATGACAGTACTCTCAGCTTTTCATATTCGTTCCAAGACTCACGTCCCTGTCCTTCGGCCGTAGAATTGGAGCGGCAGCGTATGTTAAGCACATTAAATTCCGACCTTGACAGCATATTTAATTGGAGTAAAAACAATAGAGTGGAATTTAATGCTGTCTACTGCCACTTAATCGATCCCAAAATAATCAGCCATTATCCCTGAATGGCACTTGCATCGAAGAAACCGAAAAACTTTCCATCTTCGGGATGTGTATCAACTCAACACTTAGTTGGAATAATCACATATTCGAGGTCGCCAAAAATGCTGCGAAATGTCTAGGTTTCCTTAAACGATGCAAGAAATACTTCACCCCCTCTGATTTGGCTTCAATTTACAAGCCAAACTTGAGTATAACGCTCATATCTGGTCTGGTGCTCCCAAGACCTTTCTGCACCTGCTAGATAGAATTCAAAAGTGAGCGATAAAACTTGTAGGAGATAGTAATATCGCGAAGTCGATAGACTCGCTCGAACATCGCCGTAATGTCTCATCCTTATCACTGTTTTATCGCTATTTTAACAAACGATGCTCAAGTGAGCTAGCCAACTGCATTCCTCCCCTCCATGAATTCCCCCGCAATACTCGTCTCGCCAGGAATGCTCATCAGTTCACCCTCAAGCCAGTTTTCGGACGTACAGTTAAGTTTAGAGAGTCGTTTTTTAGCCGCACCACACGAATATGGAATGCTCTTCCCAGCCCAATATTTCCCACTCACTTTCAATCTGCAGACATTTAAGACCAATGTGCACAGGTACCTCCTTTCCCTTTCTCCCTCTATACCTTCGGCCCGTGCTGTGTCTCGATTCCGGACACTTACGGGTAGTCGTAACCTCCCTTACACGCGCAATTTATAAAAAAAAAAAAACGTAGCTCCTGCTGACGGGAGTTGTGTAAGCCGCTGTTGGCCAATTAGTTGATCAGCTCCTCCGCCGCCATCCAAAAAAGAGTGATGAACCGTGGTAGACTGACACTCCCCCTCTCTCGTTTGCAGCCGCCCAGACGTTCCCCGAGGGTTGGTTACCCCATCTTCTGTCGAGGGTACTCGGCTCCCGGATTTCACCACGGGGAGGTGAGAGTAGGAGTTCGTTAATAGAGGCTAGGTGCAGACGCTTGTGTCTGCATGGTTCGCCTGTTAACGCTTCGAAATCTAATGATGGAAAAATACCCGGTATTTACAGGGTACCCTCTCATAAATATTCACCGGGAGGTGAATCCCATCACTACGTACAGCACATTTTTGTATTGCATTTTCTCTACTGAAAACGCGTTCTTTTCCCTTGCTTTATTTCTACACTTGATGGTTCCCAATTTACTTCCAGTATTATGATGTTGCATTGAAGGTCGGAGAAAGAACGATACGAGCGCACAAAAATGTGATCTGCTCAAGTAGTGCCTATTTCCGGGCCATGTTTTCAGGTTTGATATTCCTGCTTTTAATTTCTGATAAAACCACTTACAAATGCTCACATTCTAGATTCCGAGTCAAATCAGGAGGAAGTATCGCTGAACGACATAGATGTCGACAGCCTGGAACTGCTGATCGAGTACATGTACACAAGGAAGTTGAACGTCGATTCTGCAAATGTGAAGAACCTTCTGTTGACAGCATCGTTTCTACAGATATCTGGTGCGGAAGAGTTATGTTGCAAGTTTTTGGAGAACGAATTGAATGAGGACAATTGCTTCGAATATATAATTTTTGCTGGTAAGAAACTGGCGGAGGATAAGAGCAACAAAAACGTGTGTGTTTTAGGAAGGAATTCGATTCAGGATATGCTGGAGTTGTCACTTAAAACCGCATCTTCTCACTTCAATAAAATCTTTTTCAAAAACGACTTTTTGGACCTCGAAGTTGATGAGGTAATTACAATAAAAGCTAAACTCAATATTGCCCCATTAATTATAATCCGGCAGAGAACTCGGAATCGTGCAAAAAGACACGAATGTTATGAGAACCGCAATCAGACTTTGTGTCAAAGCCATGGTATCGGTTTAAGCTCTATATTTTGTGTTAATTAAGTAAAGAAAAAAGTTGTATTCATCCACAGTTGAAGCAGTTGACAGTGGGGGCAAAGGACCTTGGACATGCAGAGGATCTTATTTTGTCGTTCGTAATGCGTTGGATTAATCATTGCCCCGAAAAACGATCGCTTTTCATGGAGGATTTGCTTGAACTCATGACTCCTTCACTCATCTCACCAAACGTGTTGCATTCTTCCGAAGTTTTTAAAACCCTCAATGCAGTCTTCACCGCGTGGGTAGATCACAACAGTCCAGTTGATTCCACGAAAGAGACCGATGGCCATATACTTATTTACCCACGTCTTGAAAACCGCAAACATTTCGGGATCAACATGTTCTCCGAAACCGAGCATCGTGAAATTAAATGTCTGCCAGAACAGATTTTTGGTGAAAGTTATGTGTGCCATGGTTACTACATCTACCAACAAGGAGGTCGTACCGTCTATAACAACACAGGGACTAAATCGTATGTTTATCACCCGAGCAAGCGCGTGTGGGTTCCATTTGTTCCACTTCTGCAAGGCAGGAGCTTTCATCGTAGTTGCGTACTTAATGGAAAGATATACAGTGTTGGCGGTTCGGATCCAGGTAGAAGAGCATTGGCATCAGTTGAATTCACAGATCTCTACACAGGCCAGAGAGGTTTCTCGGATGCCCTGCCACATGCTAAGGAAAACCCAGGACTCTGTGTTCATGGTAAAATTACTTTAATATCCCAGTCAAAATCTGAAATTTCTAAATTGAGCGCTTGGTTTGTGTTCTTTCAGAGAATTCAATATATGTCGCTGGGGGAAGGGCTTTTGGCGAGTTCTATAAATCTATTCATCGTTTTGATGCAAGAGAAGGTGTGTGGCAAAAACTAGCCACATCGCCCTATAATACAGCGGCCGACTCATGTGCGGTTCTTGGCGAGGATATCTTTACGTCAAATCCAATCACTCTTCAGCGATATGACATGCGAGCAAATGATTGGGAATTGATTCCCATTGAAAGAAAAAATAAGTTAGAAAAATGTTTTTCAATTCTTCCCTCCAATCTTACTTTGTCGTTTTTTTTGTTTCTTTGTAGATTGTTTCTTGAAGAAATATTCTCTCTCGATAGCAAACTTTTTGGTCTTTTTGCGGATGGCGTGTGGAAGTTTATGCCCGTAGAAAGACAGTGGGAGATTCATCGAAGCCTCTACCTGGGTTCTTCACAAGTATCGACAAATCTTCTATTTCCAAATGTAAACTAAGAAGACGTCCTTTAATCGGAAGGGATAACGTAATACTAAATATAAAATTGATGTAAAATGAAGTACCCTCTTGTCGTCTGCCGTGAGGTGCGCACGGGTCGGGAGCTATTTTTCATTTAGGAGTTAATGTTTACCTCATCTCATCTCATTTTCAGTGACCCGCATGTTCCACTAAAGGGGTCGCGGGGCAATGCATGCACGAGAGATCTCCAGGCCATAGACTCTAACTCATCAGGTGCTATGCCCAAGCGCAACCAGGCGAGTGTTTGGACTTGGTCCAACCATCTCGTCCTAGGTCTGCCAAGCGGTCGCATTCAAGTCACGCCTCGGAAGTCGTGATGATTCGTGCCACGTGACCAAACCAACTAAGTACAGCCCTTTCCGTTCGAAGAAGCAGCTGCCCAGCATTGAGTTCCTCGCGCACTATCGTGTTTCTCACCCTATCCCGGCGAGTAATTCCCACAACAGCACGAAGAAATCTCATCTCGGCAGCTTGTATTCGCGATCTTACTCTTTCGGTCATTACCCAAATTTTATGACCATAGGTGAGAGTTGGAAAAAATACTGCGTTAAAAACCGTTAACTTGGCTTTGACACCAAGCTCGGCCTTCCTGATTACAGATCGACCAAGCTGTTTCAAAATTGACCCAGCTTGACCAATCCTACAGGAAAGTTCAGCATTATTCCTCCCATCACTCGTGAAGAAGACGCCGAGATACTTGAACTTCTCCACCTGTTTCAATGGGACTCCACTAACATATAGAGTGCATTAAACAGGGGTTCTGAAAATAACCATAACCTCGGATTTGTCCACGTTAACCTTCATCCCAGCATCAGCACATACGGCCACAAACCTATTTAGCGCGCGCTGGAGTTCTATCTAGGAGGATGTGAGGATGACTAAGTCATCTGCAAAAAGAAGATGACTTACCCTCAACTCTCCCAATGTGAAACATTCCTCGCCACGACTGCGCTGTAACTTCCAGTCCATATATATAATGAAAAGTAGAGGTGACAGAACGCACCCTTGGCGAAGTCCAACGCCCACGGTGAAAGGTGTTGATTTACTACCGTTAACCCGAACACAGCTACTACAGCTTGTGTATAGAGACTGAATGGCCCTCAACAAAGAACCATCAATCCCATACTCCTACAGAACACTCCAGAGTTTACCTCGAGGAACTCGGTCGTATGCCTTTTCCAAATCTACAAAACAGCTTTAGATCGGTTTGGCGTACTCAAAAGCCTTCTCAAGTACCATTCTTAGAGTGAAAAGCTGGTCGGTTGTACTTCTGCCGGGACGAAAACCGCACTGCTCATCTCCCACCCTGGATTCGACCATAGCTCTAGAACGCGCCTCCAACACCTTAGCGTAGACTTTACCTGGGAGTCTTAAAAGAGATATGCCCCTGTAGTTGGAGCACTCTTTTTTGTCCCCCTTTTTGAAGAGAGGCACAATCACCCCAGTTTGCCAATCGCCAGGCGTCTCACCGCGTTCCCAAGCCACCTTAATGACACGATAGAGCCATAAAACTCCCTCTTTACCCATAGCCTTAAGCATTTCTGGCCGGATTTCATCCACACCGGCGGATTTGCCAACTTTTAGCGGTTCAATCGTCAAAATGACTTCCTCCACCGTTGTACTATTCTCCGCCCTACTCAAGACTACAGATCTGTCACCCTCAGTGCCCTGTTCGGGATTGAGCAGCTCCGAAAAGTGCTCGCTCCATCTGCGCAAGATGTCCACCTCATTGGAAAGTAACACGCCATCTTTGGATTAGACTCCTTCGATGGTGTTGAATTTCCTTCCTCTGAGCCGGCGAATGGTTTGCCAGAACACCTTTTTCGCAGATCTATGGTCGCTTTCCAACTTCTCACCGAACTCCTTCCAAGTCTGCTCTTTAGCTGCTCGCACAGCCAATTTGCAAGTTCTTCACGCCTCAGTGTACCGGTCATGAGAATCAGAGTTCCCCAAGAGAATCCAGTCTCCTATATTCTTCTTCTCTCTGATGGCTTCTTGAACTCCGGGTGTTTTAAGCCACGCAGTTCTTTTCTCACCACCTGCCGCCACACCAAGCCGCTTCACCCCCCAAACATCACGCGCAGAAGCACTGTTGAAAGCAGTCGCCATTCGTCCTCTACATGCGATGGAACAGTTGGAATTTGCTCAAACCCTTCGGATATGCGCCGTGTCAAATGTTGCTTTTCTGTAGTTTCTCCCTCCGTATGCGTGTAACCACTCTTGGTTTCCGCCTTGGCAGAAGAGGTACTTTATCAGTAAGATACAGCGTACACAACATCACCTGGTGTTGGAATCAGTTGACAGTTTGGAATTTATCATGAAAAAAAAAATTTTATTTTGAAATTTATTGAGAATAGTAGACTTTGCGTTTCGCGTTACTTTAAAGTTTTCGATAAGCAAGAAAGTCGATTTTCAGTGGCCTTAATTTGTGAAAATCAATTTTAAAGGAAGATAAGTGAAGTTGTTTTATAAAAATGGCATGGTAAGTACTAACACTTAATAAAAATGTATGTTTAACACCATTTTTGTTGAAAATACATGTGGGATTGGGGCCGGGTGGGTTCGTGCGTCGATCTATGCGCATTAGACTTTCACAGTCTAGGTTCGAATCCAAGGTAAGACAAACAATTTTCACAAAAAAAAAAATTGTTCACGGCTCCACCACTTTCGAGTCACTGACAATGCTCAAAGAGTATAACTGCCTAGAGAAAGCTTCTCAATCTCGCCGTTCGGAATCGGCATTAAACCGGACGTCCCCTCCACTCGTGAGAGAACAATAGTACGCACAGTACGAGTGGTTGCTGAGAAGCTAGGCCCAGGTCCACATCGGACTGTACCGCCGCCATTATTATTATTATTATCAATAGACGCCTGGCTGGACTCATGTTTTTTTTTAAAACTACCCTGGAGCACTCAGACTCAAAAGCTGGTCCATTGTACTGCCAGGCAGCAACCAACTTGGTCATGGTCTACCGAAGGAAGACCAACAGGCCCTTCTGTGATGGGCCTACATCATCAGCTCTCACCTCATCAGCACCAAATAACTGCTACCTGATCCAAGCAAAGGCGGGACAATGGGAGAGAAAGTGCGCTGCAGTGTCATCGTCTTCTCAACAGGCGTCGCAGAGGGTTTCATCGCTTAGGCTAAGCACACTTAGGTGTTTGGCGAAGGTGTAGTGCCCCGTTAGTACGCCGGTAAGTTGTCTTCAATCTTTTCTGTTAAGAGATAACAAGAAAGCAGCGGATTTTTTACAGACGTTGGGGAGGATGTGCTTGATCCGTCTACATCCTGGAGAGTCATGCCACCTGCGGTTGTGCTCTCGAGAAGTCCAACCATCGATAGAAGCCCTAACCAAGGACGCGGTCCTGAGAATGCAACATCTGATCCTCGCCCAGCAAGTTCATCAGCGATCTCATTTCCCGTGATCCCGTGGTGCCCGGGACCCAGACAAGTCTTAGCGAATTTTAGCTACCGATCAAATTCAGAGAAGACTTACGAGTACATTCCTGGACTATCCTGGAAGTGGTTAAAGGGTTGACCAACGCCTTAAGCACAGCTTGGCTGTCGCTACAGGCACAAATACTTCGCCCCTGCCACCACTTTCATTTCTTATTAACATTATTTTCATACTACACTCTAAAATAACTTCATATAACTTGTAATCTACTACTTTATTCTATTATATTCTATTCTATTACATGAATTTGTCATTTTTCGTATCTTGTATAACGTATTTTTATAAAGTCCTCAACTGGGTTATTTCTGACACATAGTTCGTAGCCATCAAGATCGCATAGGTTTCCGCCTGGAAAACGCAAATTTACCTAACGAGATGTGCAGTCTAAAGTTGTCGCTCTCCTCGAAAGCATCAGCACCAGATCCTTCATTGGTCTTGGAGCCGTCCGTGAAGAGTGGACTACATTCTTTTCCTGGCTTAGATTCCGGCCAGAACCAGTCTTGAGTGCAGGGAAAGTCGACTTTGTATGTTCGTCGCAGCTGGAGTACAGGTGTCCGTGCGTCAGACGGCATATCCATAAGACTGGGGTCAAAGGAAATGCGATGCGCAAGGTCATTGATACTCCAGTGCGAGTTGTACCAAAAACCACTTCTTTTTAAACGGAAGACGGTCTTGAGAGTCCTATCTAGAATGACACCCAGATATTTAGCTTCATCGGAAAAGCGGATAGTGACACCTTTTAGTATTAGTTGAGTCAAACCAGTCAATTTCCTCCTCCTCGTGAAAAGGACCTCGGTTTTAAGAGGGTTGACTGAAAGCAGTCACACTTAGGCCCATTGTGATACCATGCGGATCGGAGCATTCTTAAGCGTGGCACAGTGTCCTGTGATAACGTCATTGAGAGTCCTTAGGGATGACCTGTTCATTCTAAGAAAATAGAGTGATCGTTTTGAATCAAGTTTAGGCCAAATTTGCTTTGTGATGAGGCACGTAGTGCCAACTGACCATCTTAAGTTGGTGTTTTTAATAGTATGATTCTTTTAAAGAAGTTTAGCTGTAGCGAATGGCTTGGGCTAATGTTCTCCACTAGGAAGGTTTGTGAAGACCGTTCCGCTCCTGGCGAAATCATCGGCTTCACTATCCCCTGGAATGTCACTGTGTCCCGCACCCACATAACGTGAATATTAAAATGGACAGCTCAGAGATTGGCGGCAATTTAGGGGGGACTTAGAGAGGAAAGTGACCGAGCAAATGATGGTGATGTCCTTCTTGGATATCATGTTGATCTTGAGCCAAGACAGGGCTTCTCTTATTGCCGTAGTCTCATCCTGGAATACGCTACAATGTTCTGGGATATACTTAAATTGAGACCGTTGGAGTAGACACCTAATCCTACTCCCTCGTCCGTCTTGGACCCATCTGTAAAAATACGCAGAGGACCGTCCAGCGTCTCAGTGTCAGACTTCCAGTCGGACCTGGAGGGTATGCTAGTAGAGAAGTTTTTCTCCTCAGACTAGTGCGTGAAATGTTGGGGTTTTGAAATCTATTGCGAGTATGAATTGAGTCTCACACTCACGGTCACAGCAGCCACATTCTTATTTGTGCACATCGTACGACGACGAGGACCATGAGTTTTGTCCACTAGCATACCAGTCTCACGAACTTTTTGCACAAACTTGCGTACAGCAGTCGCGGTGGGTACTTCATTTCGGCAAAAACTTCTTTTTAAAAAACGCACTATTTGGGCTACACAGCACTCACATTGGAAATAAGTTTTGCAATATTTGCCAACGTTGTTCAAGCGTAAAGGTACTTATTTCGTTCAACGGACTTTCTGTCAAGATTTCAAGCGGGAAACAGCTTCTAGAGTCAAAATAACTTATGATTTAAAAAAAACACTAGATGACGCACCTTGTACATGCAGATCTTTAAATCTTTGCATATACTTGCCGATGTAAAGGATTCATCTAAAGCAGTCCACCAAACTCCAACTGATTCAAATAGCCCCTACGCAATGCGTGATTATAATTCGCATTTCAATTGTATGGCGTTTTTAAAGTACCAAAGCTTTGTGGTTACTCCGCTCAAGAGGGTACTAAACACTCAAGAATGTTCATGGAACAAACCTACAATCCCTAACGAGACAAAGAACTTAATGAAGAAAACCTAAGAGTAAAGCACTAACTAGACATGGGGCATGTAAATACCACCTTCACAAATTGGGGCTCAGCAGCACAGAGATCTGTAGACGAAGTGGACAGCCCAAAGAAACTATGGAACATATACTGACCGTCTGTACAAGTCTTGCCCGAGAAAGTATTAAAATGTTAAACCAAACAAACGTAACAAGGAGGAAAGACTTTCAAGAAATCCCATCTGGAGAAGTTTTCAAATTTTTGAAGTCAGCACTAAAATCCTAGTAGTGTTACAAACATGACACATTCCTAGTTCAATTCAGTTCAATGTCTTCGCAGTGGTTTCGACAAAAAAGCACGAAGGCTAGACATTTTGTTGCCCTGTTTGTAAAAACCTGTGCATCTATGCCTACAACAATCCCTGTAAATGACAATGTAAAATGACATACAGCCTGCTTGTGGCGGCCTCTGAACAGCCTCCACAGCAACCTCTTAGAGTTGAACCAATGTACATGTATGTAGTGGTCCGTAGCGGATGGATTTACTGTTGAAGACCCCAGCAAACGATAAAAAGACAACGACTTTCGGTTCTGCACGTGGGACGTATGGTCCCTTAATAGACCATGTGCTGCCAATGAACTCGCGGAGGTGTTAGACTGCTATAAAGTAGATATTATCGCAATCCAGGAAGTGCGGTGGATGGGCCGTGAAATAGAAATGCGGTGGGATGGGCGAAAGCAGAATGAAAAACTGCGACATCTACTACGGTGATTGCCACAAAGTGCGAAGGCAGTGCTTATTTGGATGTGGATATGTAAGCTTCCAGTATGTAAACGAACGCCAGTATGTAACTATCCGCATCAAGGCTTAATTTGGAAACATCAGCCTGAATTGCGTACACAAATTGCCCCTACAAAGGACAAGGATGACAACCCTAAGGATTTTTTTTTTTTTTATTACCCAGGGTTGGTGGAAATCTTCAACAAGACACTATGGTGAACGTTCGCCCATAATAGTGTGAGATTTTTACTCACTAAAACCACCCCCCTTTATAAGTCATTGTTAACTACAACTAAGTGAAGCACTTATCCAGTAGTTTATATTTCTTGATTTTGATAAATTTGGCAGGTAGATCTCCACTGAGAGTTCCTGCTTACACCGTAAATAAAAACGGGTTAATTAGGTTAGGGCGCCGTGGCCGTGTGGGTTCGTGCGTCGACCCATGCGTATTAAACTTTCGCAGTCTAGGTTCGATTCCAAGTTCAGACAAACAATTTTTCAAAAAAAAATTGTTCATGGCCCCACCTCTTTCGAGTCACTGACAATGCTCAAAGAGTATAACTGTCTAGAAAAAAGCTTCTCAATCTCGCCGTTCGGAGTCGGCATTAAACCGTAGATCCCTTCCACTCGTGAGAGAACAATAGCACGCACAACACGAGTGGTTGCTGAGAAGCTAGGCCCAGGTCCACTTCGGACTGTAGCGCCGCCATTATTATTATTATTATAATTAGGTTATCGCGCGAGATCAAGAGGTTTAGTCCTCTGAAGTCGACGCAAGACGTTAGTTTCGTCCAGGATTGGGTTTACTGCAGAGTTTATATGCTCTTCCAAGCGGCGCTTATGTTTATAGGCGAAATTTTTAATTTCATCTTGGACAGACATAATTCCAAGATCTCTATGGATATCGTCGTTTCTTATATACCATGGTGCTTTAACGATTGTTCTTAGCACTTTATTTTGAAATGTTTGTAGTAAGTTAATATTGCATCTCTTGGTACAATCCAAAAGTTGTATACCATATGTCCAAACAGGTTTGAGCATTTGCTTGTATATAAGCAATTTGTTTTCAATACTTAACTTGGAATGATTGCCGATAAGCCAGTACATGTCTTTATATTTCTGGTCAAGTTCTGCACGTTTCTTTTTAACGTGTTCCTTCCACTTGAGTTTTACGTCAAGAGTCATCCCGAGATACTTCGCTTCATTACCGAAAGGAATTTGAATACGATTTATAAAAACTGGTAAGTTATTACTTTGCCTATAACTGAAATTAACGTGGATGGATTTCGTTTCATTAAGCGCTATTCGCCAAATACTCGTCCATTCGTGTATCCGATCAAGTGCACATTGTAATTTTGCTGTCGACTCCTCGACTGTTTTCGCTGTTACTAAGATGTCATCAGCAAATGTGTCTAGTACGGCATCTTCTTCTTGTGGTATATCATAAGTATACAGCAAGTACAAAAGAGGGCCAAGAAAACTCCCTTGCGATACACCTGCGTTTATAGCTTTAAATAAAGACTATTCGTTTTCTATCAGATTAAGAGATTAACTACTTAAGATTCTATCAGATAGATACGAGTAGTTCTCTAGAATGCGGTAAAGCTTCCCCGGCAGAAGTTGGAGAAGTTTGTATTTCAAGCCGTCATGCCATACTTTGTCAAATGCTTGGGAAACATCAAGAAACGCGGTTGAACACACCAGTTTATGTTCAAACGCTGTTTCTACTACATCAGTTATACGATGCACTTGGTCAATAGTTGAATGCTTACTCCTAAAACCAAATTGGTGATTAGGAATTATTTCTCTTTTAAGCTCTGCTAGATTGGCGCTTCTCATTACGAATCTATCGTCGTGCACGTCCGTCCTATTGTAGCTTACAGGGAGCGTTTGGCTGTCGAATGGTTTAAACGTTTCTTCCAAATAATCTGCGAAGAGATCCGCTTTCTCTTTATCTACTTTCGCCCACTCATTCTAATTTCTCCTGATTGGTGCGTTATGTGCTACAGGTTTTCTTAAGCCCTTCACGGCCTTCCAGAGGGAATAATTGCTTTCTTTTTTTGCAGATAAGCTAGTAAGATACTCGTTTAAATTATTATTTTTGAGTGCTTTGATTTTCGACTTCCTGTGGCGAGCGGGTTTGTTGCCATTTCCTTCGAGCTTTTCTTTTTTCTCTTACCATTTCCTTTATTTCCGGTGGATATCGCATGGTGTGTTTAATCGTCATTCTTCTTACGCGTGGTGTGCTACTCCATGCAGCACACTGTATAGTGTCTATGAAATTGTCGACTTCAATTTCTAGGTCATATGGGGTTCTCAGCGGTACTCTGAGTTCGATTTGATCATGTAAGTAATTCCTGAATGTATGCCAGTTTGTACGATGATTTGCTAACGTAGGTGGCACTTTCTTTTTTACGAGCATATCGCTCATAGTCAATACAATTTCAGAATGATCTGAACTAAGATCAAAGCTTTCTTCCAATTTCAAGTAATTTTGAGAAATGCCTTTCGTAATAAAAAAGTCTACGACGGCAGGTATTTTCCTAGGATCCGTGGGCCAGTAGGTTGGATTTCCTGTCGAATAAAAAGTTCAGTCTCATACCGGCTTTGTAAAGTATTCTGCCTTTTTGGGAAGGCAGAATAGGAAACCCTAAGGATGAATTCTGTGATCTCCTAGAAGGATTATACGACCAATGCCCCAGCTACGACACCAAGACCGTTCTAGGAGATTTTAGGGCTAAGCTTCGTGAAAAGGACATCTTTGCTAGATTCATCGGTAAACACAGCCTACATGACACCACATCCATGCTGTCACATGGCAGGTGGTTCCACACCTAAAAATCCATCCTGGCGGTTTCATGATCATTTATCCGTCAAAAAGATTGATCACGTTGCGATCGACGTCAGACAATCCTCCAGGATTCTTGATGTCTGAACGTTCCGAGAAGCCAACATAGACTCAGACCATTTCCTTGTTGTAGCCAAGGTAAGAACACGGATATCAAGAGAATAACGAAGTCGAGATAGAAAACAGCGGTTTCACGTCGGAAAACTACAATCGCAACATAGTGCTAGGAACTTTGCGGATCGAGTCTTCCTGAAGCTCGAAACCTGCCAGGCGAAACAAAAAAAGGAGAATATAAATGCTGTTAAAATGCCATCAGAGAAGGCGCTACTAATATGCCGGGTTTTACGACACCACATGGAAAAAAAATCCGGTTTGACGACAAGTGCAGCCAGGCATATCCAACAAAGCTAGAAGCCTACGAGGCAGAAACGAAGGGAAGAGACGGGAAGAAGAGCGCGATCGATGAGATGGAGAGCTGCTATGGCAAGAATGATGTGCGAAAATTTTACCAGGGGATTTTTTTTTTTTTTTCCTCTTGTACAACCCTGCCGTAAAGGCAGCGACACTGCAACCTAAAAAGATCTATTGTATCGACGGGCTGGAGTTAATCCAAAAGATTTACCACTTTCCTTATGAAAGATAGTATATCTTTTGTAGTGGAGTTTTTCAATTCCACTGAAGTCAGTATTTCCCTGTGGAGAATACGTTTCCTTAACCAATGTAGTGCCGGACATTCACATAAAATGTGTTGAGATGTTTCGTCTTCTTCAAGACAGAACCTACATTCCGTGTTTTGACACAAGTTCATTTTGTTAAGGTGGTAATACAAGCCGCAGTGGCCAGTAAGAAAGCCCGTTAGCTTTCTTATGCTCTCCTTATCTAAGCTTAGGATTTCATTGTAGGAATAGGGTCTGATTAATCTTTTGGATTGCCTGAGACCTGACCCATTGGTCCAATGATCTAGGCGAAGTTTGTTTTCCCATTCATTAATCAGCGCTGCAGCCGTCGCCCAATTGACACTGCAGTATAGTTCAGGGCCTATGAACGCAGTACTTGAACCCGCTCTAGCGAGTTCATCTGCTGATTCGTTATCTGCAATCCCTTTGTGTCCAGGGACCCAGCCAAGTTTCACTTTGTTGTGTTTGGCTAGGGATTGCAGAGCATCGTGGCAACATTTGACGGCTTTGGAGTCTATTTGACTGGACGATAAGCCCTTAAGTGCTGCCTGGCTATCAGAAAAGATTTGTATAATTGCGCCCTTGATACCTTTACCAAGATTATGTCTCGCGCAGATCTCAATGGCATGGATTTCGGCTTGGAACACAGTGGGACTAGACCCCATCGGTACAGAGATCCCAGTGTTGGGTCCACAGACACCAGCTCCGACTCCAGAATCCATTTTCGATCCATCTGTGTACCAAACTAGACTTCTGGGGTCTAGTGTTGGGACACCATTGGACCAGTCTACCCGGTCCAATATTTCAACTTCAAATAACCTGCCGAAACAGTTCTGCCTGACCATAGTGCCCGGCATTGTACAAAACATGTCTCTATTAGGGATTGAGTTGAGTATCCTAAGGTGACCCACTAGGTCACCTGGTTTGAATTGATATTCTAGCTGCAGTTTAATGGCATAAGTGGCAGCTATCTTCCTAACGAAGATGGGTAAAGGTGTCAGCCCGATAATAGCTTCGAGAGCTGTTGTGGGGCAGGTGCGCATGGCACCTGTTATGCCAAGACAGGCAACCCTTTGCAGTTTTTGCAGTTTGTTTGCCGATGACTGTTGAAGGGTTTTTGGCCACCATATGATGGCCGCATATGTGATAATGGGTCTCGCCATCATTGTGTACAACCAATGAATAATTTTGGGAGAGAGACCCCAAGTCCTACCGTAAAGACGTCTACTGGCCCACAGTGCTCTGGTAGCTCGCTCTATGGCGGACTTAATATGTGAATTCCAGTTAAGTCGTCTGTCCAGGATTACTCCGAGATATTTTACCTCGCTGGAATAAACTAGTGTGGTGTTGCCGATTATTATGGGTTTAAGGTTGATACGAGTCCTCCTTGAGAAGGGCACTAGAACGGTCTTGCAGGGATTGATCGATAAACCCTCTGCGTTGCACCATTCCACGACTTGTAGTAGCGCACTTTGCATCATATTGCAAATAGTCGTGTCGTGCTTACCCCTTATAACAATCGCCAGGTCATCAGCATAACCAATTGTGGTGTAGCCTGATCCTTGAAGATCTACTAACAGTTTGTCGATAACTAGTGACCATAATAAGGGGGAAAGAACCCCCCCTTGTGGGCAACCTTTTGCCGGGGTTACAGAAACCGACACTCCTCCGGAAGAAGCTGTATTCGAACGACTTTCCAACATGGCTCTGATCCATTTGTAAGTCGATTCTTCGATACCTCTGCTACTGATCGCTCTTGCGATCAAGTCGTAGCCAGTGTTATCGAAAGCGCCCTCGATGTCGAGGAATGCACATAGGGCTATTTCTTTGGAAACAAGTGCGCCTTCTATCTTTTTGACGAGATAATGAAGGGCACCTATGGTGGATTTACCTTTCCTATATGCATACTGGTTCGAGTTTAGAGGGTTAGACAATCTAATCGTTCTCTAATGTAAACATCAATTAGTCTCTCCATCGTTTTGAGTACAAATGATGTTAGACTTATAGGTCTGTATGATTTAGGCAGCTCACTAGGTCTATTACCCGGTTTGGGAATGAATATTACGTTGACCTTTCTCCAGGAGATTGGTATGTAACCCCAGTTATAGCTGGCTCTAAATAAAGCTGTCAGTTCCGGTAGGATGAGGTCTATTGATCTTTGCAATAGTGCAGGGAATATACCGTCACCACCGGGAGCTTTGAAGGGATCGAAAGTGCCAACAGCCCATTCAACTTTATCTGTACTGAAAATTTTTCCAGATAAACTTTTAACTCTTCTATTAACAAAGACCCTATGGTCTGTTGTGTTAGAGTGCACTTGAGAGGTGCTATAAGACGAGCCTGGGAAGTGCACCTGAAGCAACGTTTTAAGTGTTTCTTCTCTGCTCGTCGTGTAGGTACCGTCGCTTTTCTTTAAAAACCCTACACAGTTTGCCTGATCTTTTGCGAGCGATTTGTGGATGAGTGCTGCTACTGGCATGTTCGCAATGTTTTCACAGCATTTCCTCCAAGTGGCCCGCTTGGATCGTCTAAGTTCAGAATTGTATTCTGTGAGAACGGACCTATATTCGTTCCACCTCTTCGTTTTCTTGGCAGAATTGAAGAGTTTTCTGACTTTACTCCTAAGTTTTGTCAGATGATCATTCCACCAAGGCACTTTGCGATTATTTGAAGTGGTCTTGGGGACACAACTGTCGTGATAGGAATTGATCATTACATTGTTTAATTGGAAGGCTGCTTCATCCAGGTCCCCTATGGACTCAATAGACGTAAGAAGCATCCCTTTTTGTGAGAGAACTAGTTCTCGATAGCGACCCCAGTCGGTGCGTTTGGGATCGTATCTGTTAGAGACATATGAGAGTTGACCAGGGATGTCAAACCTGATATGTTGGTGGTCTGACAAAGATGGTTCATCTGACACATGCCAATTTTCAATAAAATTCGAAATAAATGGACTTGCAAGTGTGAGATCAAGTACCTCTTCGCGAATCGCATTTATGAAGGTCGGCTTTGAGCCTCTATTTAGTATATCTATTTCACTACTAATAAGATATTCTAAAAGACACTCACCTCTTCTGTTGGTGTCACTACTACCCCAGACCTCATGATGCGCGTTAGCATCGCAACCGATAATGTAGTGCAGGTTGCCTGATTTGCAGTAACTGATGAGGTCCTGGACGTCCTTAGGTGGTATGACGCTGTTGTCATCCGGGAAATACGCCGAGGCGCACACGATGTTATGTGTTCCCCTCTCCGTCGGAACTTCCAGTAGTAGGGCCACCAGGTCTCTGTTAATGAAATTGGGAATGGGAAGAAAGTTAATATCATTGCTGATGAGACAGGCCGCTCTTGGCGCAGGGTCTCCACATTTAGAGATTAACTTACTGTTGCCATTCCGGAGACCTTTAACATGTCCGCTTCTAACCCAAGGTTCCTGGATAAGTCCAAGGGTTATATTTTCTTCGGCGAACCGCTTGCTAAGGGTAGCGGACGCGCCCTTCGCGTGATGCAGGTTCGCCTGTAGCACCTTGATGGAGCTCATTGATCCTCCATCGAGGATCTGGCCTGCCGCATCAGTTGGGCCTTTTTAGGGCCTTTCTTCTTGCGACAAGCAGCCGTTGAGGGATGACCTTTTTTGGAATTCCCCCCCGACTCTTCCTTCCGAGTAACGTGCCCTGCGGCGCCGGTTGTTTTCCTCGGAACTCCGGGCTTTATACCGGTATTACGGTTTTTCGGTTCAACAACACGAGTCACCGTCTTTCCTGCTGCACCAAGGCCGCTGGTGCTAGCAATTGGCTCGCTGTCAACGGTCTTGGTTGCTGAGGCAGTACTGACCTCTCTTGCATGCCCGACAGCGCTGCAAGAGGGGACTGCAGATGACGTTGTTGTTGAACCGGCTTTTTGCTTGTTATGTGCAACAACACGGGTCACCTTCTTTCCTACTGCACTAAGGCCGCTGGTGCTAGCAATGGGCTCGCTGTCAGCGGTCCTAGTTGCTGAGGCAGTACTGTCCTCACTTACATGCCCTGCAGCGCTGCAAGTGGGAACTGCAGATGAGGTTGTTGTTGCAGAAGCAGATGGAGAATCATCTGCGTTGACCTTCTTGTGGGAGACGATCAACTTGACCTGACCAAATCTATAGCAAACCTTGTTGTTTAGTTTGCTCAGGGTCTTCATGGACGCATCGTCAACGGCAAAGACGAGATGAAGGAGCGAACCTTCTTTCATCCTTTGCATTGCCTTCCATGAAGAAGCTTGAAGGCCCTCATTTTGTGCTTCAAGCGTCGCTAGGACTTTGGTCGTTGGCAATTCGGTGCTCTGTGGAAAGAAACCACGGACTATGTGAGATTTGGGAAAAGATCCCTCCTCCACAAGTACAATATCAAGACCACTTTTGGCCTTGATAGCATCGAAATTGCTTTTCATCCACTCAGCAGTAGCACTGTCAGAGCAGATGAAAATTAGCCATAACGACTTGTGTTGAGAGCCTGAGAAATGTGGCCACACGCCCCTGTTTCTCAGGTCAATCGACACGTCGATGACTGCCTCCTGGATTAGAGCCATTTGCTCTGTTGACAGAGGCTGTTTATCTATGTCAGCTGGGACGATTCCTAGTCTGACAGTACTAGCAACCTGACTGAAGGTGGGCGCGTCAGGCGCATGTCTGGCTTTTGCCTTTTTGGCTGCCGGTTCAGAGGGGGTGCGATCCTTTGATCTCACCCTTTTGAACTCATTTCCAAGAGGAGATTTCGCATATACTAGGGCATTTTCCCTAGTTTCGCCCTTGCGAATAGCTTGGTTATATATCCTCTTTTCAGCTGAGTTCAGCTTGACAAATCCACCTGGTCCTAGACGCAGCTTGTCAAGTTTCTTCCCAATGGAAGAACATACGGATTTCTCCGTGACTACACTGCAAGTGTCTATGACCGTGGATGTGTCAGACTCCTCTGAACTGACACTAGCGCTGGTAGCTGTCAAGGATTGTGCCCATTTGGCCCCAATCTCCTTGTCAGCTAAGACTGTAGCTGGCTCGCTTTCGAGCTGGTTGACTATGGCCGAAGGTGGAGCGGCCGTCGGAGGCTCAGTAGCGTCTCGAAAATTGCCGTCTGTATGCTCCACAGCATGAACAGACGCTGGTGAATTTGGAGCTTCACCATACTCATCTTTTTTTGAAATTAATTTGGAAATTATGATCCCACGAGTATTCGGGAAATATATGTCACCCTAGGTAGCGCCCGATATGCCTAGGGAAGGCTAGATTAAAACCGAAGGTCGCCAGGTATTCGGAGTTCGCATACTAGAGACTAAGCACTCTCTTAGCCACGCATCCCTCGGCGTATGCTGTTCCACCATTGGATTAGAGATTATTTTAGGAGGTTTACTCCTCCCGTCGCATACTTTGGCCGGATGTATACAGTTGAGAAATTAAGGTCGTGCATCGCAGGTTGGCGCCAAGAACCATTTGTTCATTGTGCGAGCCTGAGATACCAGACCTATAGTCTCGCTGCAGCATTCGTTGCCCGGTGGCCGCCCCGTGGAGGCAGTATGTCTTCTTGAAACGGTTTCTCAATAAGGATCGTCCATAGACTTTACCCTAAGAGTCCGCACCTGACCACCTTGAGAGTCCTTAGGGATGACCTGTTCATTCTAAGAAGATAGAGTGATCGTTTTGAATCAAGTTTAGGCCAAATTTGCTTTGTGATGAGGCACGTACTGCCAACTGACCATCTTAAGTTGGTGTTTTTAATAGTATGATTCTTTTAAAGAAGTTTAGCTGTAGCGAATGGCTTGGGCTAATGTTCTCCACTAGGAAGGTTTGTGAAGACCGTTCCGCTCCTGGCGAAATCATCGGCTTCACTATCCCCTGGAATGTCACTGTGTCCCGCACCCACATAACGTGAATATTAAAATGGACAGCTCAGAGATTGGCGGCAATTTAGGGGGGACTTAGAGAGGAAAGTGACCGAGCAAATGATGGTGATGTCCTTCTTGGATATCATGTTGATCTTGAGCCAAGACAGGGCTTCTTTTATTGCCGTAGTCTCATCCTGGAATACGCTACAATGTTCTGGGATATACTTAAATTGAGACCGTTGGAGTAGACACCTAATCCTACTCCCTCGTCCGTCTTGGACCCATCTGTAAAAATACGCAGAGGACCGTCCAGCGTCTCAGTGTCAGACTTCCAGTCGGACCTGGAGGGTATGCTAGTAGAGAAGTTTTTCTCCTCAGACTAGTGCGTGAAATGTTGGGGTTTTGAAATCTATTGCGAGTATGAATTGAGTCTCACACTCACGGTCACAGCAGCCACATTCTTATTTGTGCACATCGTACGACGACGAGGACCATGAGTTTTGTCCACTAGCATACCAGTCTCACGAACTTTTTGCACAAACTTGCGTACAGCAGTCGCGGTGGGTACTTCATTTCGGCAAAAACTTCTTTTTAAAAAACGCACTATTTGGGCTACACAGCACTCACATTGGAAATAAGTTTTGCAATATTTGCCAACGTTGTTCAAGCGTAAAGGTACTTATTTCGTTCAACGGACTTTCTGTCAAGATTTCAAGCGGGAAACAGCTTCTAGAGTCAAAATAACTTATGATTTAAAAAAAACACTAGATGACGCACCTTGTACATGCAGATCTTTAAATCTTTGCATATACTTGCCGATGTAAAGGATTCATCTAAAGCAGTCCACCAAACTCCAACTGATTCAAATAGCCCCTACGCAATGCGTGATTATAATTCGCATTTCAATTGTATGGCGTTTTTAAAGTACCAAAGCTTTGTGGTTACTCCGCTCAAGAGGGTACTAAACACTCAAGAATGTTCATGGAACAAACCTACAATCCCTAACGAGACAAAGAACTTAATGAAGAAAACCTAAGAGTAAAGCACTAACTAGACATGGGGCATGTAAATACCACCTTCACAAATTGGGGCTCAGCAGCACAGAGATCTGTAGACGAAGTGGACAGCCCAAAGAAACTATGGAACATATACTGACCGTCTGTACAAGTCTTGCCCGAGAAAGTATTAAAATGTTAAACCAAACAAACGTAACAAGGAGGAAAGACTTTCAAGAAATCCCATCTGGAGAAGTTTTCAAATTTTTGAAGTCAGCACTAAAATCCTAGTAGTGTTACAAACATGACACATTCCTAGTTCAATTCAGTTCAATGTCTTCGCAGTGGTTTCGACAAAAAAGCACGAAGGCTAGACATTTTGTTGCCCTGTTTGTAAAAACCTGTGCATCTATGCCTACAACAATCCCTGTAAATGACAATGTAAAATGACATACAGCCTGCTTGTGGCGGCCTCTGAACAGCCTCCACAGCAACCTCTTAGAGTTGAACCAATGTACATGTATGTAGTGGTCCGTAGCGGATGGATTTACTGTTGAAGACCCCAGCAAACGATAAAAAGACAACGACTTTCGGTTCTGCACGTGGGACGTATGGTCCCTTAATAGACCATGTGCTGCCAATGAACTCGCGGAGGTGTTAGACTGCTATAAAGTAGATATTATCGCAATCCAGGAAGTGCGGTGGATGGGCCGTGAAATAGAAATGCGGTGGGATGGGCGAAAGCAGAATGAAAAACTGCGACATCTACTACGGTGATTGCCACAAAGTGCGAAGGCAGTGCTTATTTGGATGTGGATATGTAAGCTTCCAGTATGTAAACGAACGCCAGTATGTAACTATCCGCATCAAGGCTTAATTTGGAAACATCAGCCTGAATTGCGTACACGCCCCTACAAAGGACAAGGATGACAACCCTAAGGATTTTTTTTTTTTTTATTACCCAGGGTTGGTGGAAATCTTCAACAAGACACTATGGTGAACGTTCGCCCATAATAGTGTGAGATTTTTACTCACTAAAACCACCCCCCTTTATAAGTCATTGTTAACTACAACTAAGTGAAGCACTTATCCAGTAGTTTATATTTCTTGATTTTGATAAATTTGGCAGGTAGATCTCCACTGAGAGTTCCTGCTTACACCGTAAATAAAAACGGGTTAATTAGGTTAGGGCGCCGTGGCCGTGTGGGTTCGTGCGTCGACCCATGCGTATTAAACTTTCGCAGTCTAGGTTCGATTCCAAGTTCAGACAAACAATTTTTCAAAAAAAAATTGTTCATGGCCCCACCTCTTTCGAGTCACTGACAATGCTCAAAGAGTATAACTGTCTAGAAAAAAGCTTCTCAATCTCGCCGTTCGGAGTCGGCATTAAACCGTAGATCCCTTCCACTCGTGAGAGAACAATAGCACGCACAACACGAGTGGTTGCTGAGAAGCTAGGCCCAGGTCCACTTCGGACTGTAGCGCCGCCATTATTATTATTATTATAATTAGGTTATCGCGCGAGATCAAGAGGTTTAGTCCTCTGAAGTCGACGCAAGACGTTAGTTTCGTCCAAGATTGGATTTACTGCAGAGTTTATATGCTCTTCCAAGCGGCGCTTATGTTTATAGGCGAAATTTTTAATTTCATCTTGGACAGACATAATTCCAAGATCTCTATGGATATCGTCGTTTCTTATATACCATGGTGCTTTAACGATTGTTCTTAACACTTTATTTTGAAATGTTTGTAGTAAGTTAATATTGCATCTCTTGGTACAACCCCAAAGTTGTATACCATATGTCCAAACAGGTTTGAGCATTTGCTTGTATATAAGCAATTTGTTTTCAATACTTAACTTGGAATGATTTCCGATAAGCCAGTACATGTCTTTATATTTCTGGTCAAGTTCTGCACGATTCTTTTTAACGTGTTCCTTCCACTTGAGTTTTACGTCAAGAGTCATCCCGAGATACTTCGCTTCATTCTTCTTCTTCTTCTTAGGGCGCTACAGTCCGAGGTGGACCTGGGCCTCACTCAACATGCCTCTCCAGCCAGCACGATCTTTCGCCAGCTGTCTCCAATTTCGCACACCAAGCCGGCAGAGGTTCCCCTCGACTTGTGTGCGCCACCTTGTACGTGGACGTCCTCTGTTGCGTTGTCCCACAGGCTCAGAGTCGAAGACTCTTCGGGCCAAAACTAAGTTGTCCATACGCTCTACATGGCCTAGCCATCTTAGGCGTTGGATCCGTAGACGCCTGGCTAAACTCATGTCGCTCTACAGCCCATACAGTTCGTGGTTGAACCTTCTCCTCCAAATGCCATCAACGCAAACAGGACCAAAGATCACGCGCAGAACTTTTCTCTCGAAAAGACCAAGACACTGTTCATCTGCTGGGGATATTGTCCATGCCTCTGCGCCGTAAAGCAGGACTGGGATGATCAAGGTCTTATACAAAGTCAACTTGGTCTTCCGAGAGAGGGCTCTACTACTCAATTACCTTTTGAGCCCAAAAAAACAGCGGTTAGCAAGATTTATTCTGCGTTTGATCTCGGCACTGATGTTGTTTGTATTGTTTACCACGGAGCCACGGTTGACGACTTAACTACATCAAAGTCATAGCTGAGTATACCCAAAACTAGACGTGGCGCTGTATAGCTCGTCTCTAAGCACGCTGTCATATGTGGCCTTGAAGTCGACAAATAGGTGGTGTGTGTCGATTTGCATTCCTTGGGTCTTCTCCAGGATCTGCCGCAGTGTGAAGATTTCGTCTATGGTGCACTTCCCCAGCCTGAAACCACACTGATAAGGACCTATCAGTTTGTTCACAAATGGTTTCAGGCGTTCACACAAAACGGCAGAGAAGATTTTGTAGACGATGTTAAGGAGACTTATCCCTCGATAGCTGGCGCAGTCAAAGGGGTCTCCTTTCTTGTCGATCGGGCAAACGATACTGAGATTCCACTCATCAGGCTTGCTTTCCTCCGACCATATCTTACAGATGAGCTGGTGCATGCGCTCTACCAGATCACCTCCAGCTGCTTTAAACATTTCGGCGGGCAGACTATCTGCACCAGCAGCTTTATTAGACTTCAGTCTCGATATCACTATCTTGACTTCGTCTAGGTCGGGGGGACGGTATTCTCTTCTATCATCGTCCGTTGTGTTGAGTGGAACATTCTGCCTGACAGCGGTATTTGTGTCCTCATCGCCGTCCAACAGTCTGCAGAAATGATTTTTCCAAATTCTCAGCATCGACTGCGAATCTACTACTAGTTGTCCATTCTTGTCCGAACTTTATACCCGTTTGACAAAAAATTTATCCTTTGGTAAAACTTTCGGACATCATTCCTGCCATAACACCTCTCCATCTCCTCGATCGCGCGCTTCTCGTGCTCTTTCTTTTTCTTCCTGAGAAGCCGGTTCTCTTCCCTTCTTCTCTGTTCGTAGAGCTCACGAACAGCTCTCGTAGTTCGATGCAGCGTTGCCCGGTAGGCTTCTTGCTTTGCTGCATGTGCCTGCCTGCACTCGTTGTCAAACCAGGGGTTTTTCCTAGGTGGTGTTTTAAAACCCAGCACATCAGTAGCGGCTTCTCTGATGGCTTTTTGACAACGTTTCCATTCTTCGCCTATTGTTAGTGCAGGCGACGTCGAACTTTCGGAGAGTTTCAGGGAGACTCGATCGGCAATGTTCCTGGCAGTCTGTTGCGATTGTAGCTTTTCGACGTCAAACCGTGGTTGTCTTCCTCGACTCCGTTGTTCTCTCGATATCCGTGTCCTTACCTTGGCTAGAATAAGGAAATGGTCCGAGTCGATGTTGGCGCCTCGGAACGTTCGGACATCAAGAATACTGGAGGAGTGTCTGACGTCGATCGCAACGTGATCAATCTGGTTGACGGTTGAATGATCAGGGGACCGCCAGGTCCCTTTATGGATGTTGAGGTGTGGGAACCGCGGGCTAGCTACAGAGAGGTTTCGCCCCGTAACAAAGTCCACCAGCCTGAGGCCGTTTTCGGACGTGGTGTCGTGCAGGCTATGTTTACCGATGACTTTATCTTTATCTTGGTGTCGTAGCTGGGGCATTGATCGTACATTTTTTCTAGGAGATCATAGAAGTCATCCTTGCTATCGTCATCTTTGTCCTCCGTTGGGGCGTGGGCGCAGATTAGACTGATGTTGCCGAATTTAGCCTTGATGTGGATTGTTATGAGGCGCTCGCTTATGTACTTAAAGCTTAAGACTTTTTGTCTAAGTCTGCCTCGAACAACAAATCCACATCCAAATAATCGCTGCCTTTGCTCTCTGTAACAATCGCCGTAGTAGATATATTTTTGCCCGGCCCATACCACCGCACTTCCTGGATTACGGTAACGTCATCTTTATAGCAGTCTAGGGCCTCCGCGAGTTCATCGGCTGCAGGTGGTCTGTTCAGGGACCTCACATTCCACGTGCAGAACCGAAAGTCATTGTCCTTATTCCATATCCGAGGACGGATTTACTGTTGACGTGCACTTTTTGTTTTCTGAAATCGTACTTTTCTTACGTGGTGAGGAAGTTAACTGGGAGGACAGGTCCATTTGTTTAGCCCCCGGACAAAGGGGTCCGGAGGGATCCGGTGTCGGTAGACTCTTGCAGGCTGTGAGCGCCGCCGTTGGCCCTAAGATGAGGGCTCATCAGCCCCCATCTCTATTCCAGGGTCCCGACCTTACCATGGAAACAAAGTAAAAAAAAAACAAAAAAAAAAAAACAACTAGTGCAGTGAAGCGAAGTGTTTCGGTCTCGAGTGCACTCGGTCCGCTCCCCTCTGTCCCTTCCTTCACAAACCACTGTTTCCCCGTTTGATCTAATCATGCGGGCTGGTGCAATGACTGAGAATGCTTAACATCTGACGTAGCGGATTTGGAAGTGCGAATTTTTTTGGTGGAACAACTTAAATTGATGTATGGACATAACACCTACATCGATTTGTTGCCATTGTTGCCGAAGCCAACTCTAAATTTGCACTTCTCACCTCTGCTTACCAAATGCAACGTTGGAGTTGGGTATTTGGTGTTTGTGTTTTGTGTTTTTGGGAAATTTTAGGGTTGACGTGAGCAACGTTCGTGGACTTAAAACGAACCTCTTTGCTGTGTACGTTCACCTCTCCCGTTATAAACCAGCTGTCTTGGCACTAAGTGAAACGCAGGTCGGTGAGGATTCCGATTTATCGGATTTGAACCTGCCTGGATATAACTTAGTGCTCCTTTTCTTCTTTCACCGCGGTCTCGCCCTATATATACGTAGTGATGTAGCTTACCAACTTCAACTACAATACGGCCTCTGTTCCAATCCGGAATTTAATTTTCTGTGGTTAAAAATCCATGTCCAAACCTAGATAGCAATTCAACTTTCAATGAGTTTGATATGCTATCCGATTCCATCACAAGAATTGTATCCCTGTATCCTCACACTGAAATTGCCATTGCGGGCGATTTCAATGTACACAATTCTGATTGGCTTCGACATTCAGGTAAATAATCTGACCCAGCTTGTGAATGAGCCTACACGAATACCTGACATTGCAGATCATTCCGCCAACACCTGTTTCTCACCTCTCATCCGGATAAATATTCCATTGACATATTGTCGCCTCTACGCTCGTCTGACCACTGTGTCCTATCAGCTAATTTCTCGTATTCACTCCACACAGTTCGAGAACAAATTCCTAAGAGAACCGTATGGCTATACGGGAAAGCCAATTGGAGCGGTCTTAACGACTTCTTTAGGAATTTGAACTGGCCACTATGTTTCCTCGTTAGTGACGTGGATGCCGCTGCTGATACGATCACGAACATCATTCTCCTGGGTATAAGATCCTTCATTCCTCACAGAGTGAAGAGTATCAAACCCAAAGCAAATGCGTGGTATGACTCGAGCTGCAAAGAGGCTATCAGGTTGAGGGAGTTGAGTTTCCGGACTTACAAATCCAACCCACTGAGGAAAACCGGAAAAAGTTTAAACGGGCCAGAAATGACTGCAAGTTGAGGCAAAAAGTGCTACAATGTCCCAAGGGCAGCAAAAGCTTTTGGTCATTTGTTAAAAATATAAGGAATTCAGCCTCATCTTCAATTCCTAGGCTCATTTACAATGACATTCCAGCTGTCAGCTCTTTAGACAAGGCCAATCTGCTTGCTGCGCATTTTGCGGCCAGCTCAACGCTGCCAGATTCGACTTTGTCTCCGCCTGTACTTGAGAGCGTCGATTATACCATGAGACAAATCCATTTCCGCACTCATACAGTTGCAAGAGCACTAAAGGATCTCAACGTGCATAAGTCCGCTGGCCCGGATGGTATCCCCCCGATACTTCTGAAGAGGTGTTCTTCTGTGCTGGCAAAACCACTGTGTAAGCTTTTTCATCTGTCCTATTCTTTTGGTCTCTTTCCGAGTGGATGGAAAACAGCATTTGTCCAGCCCGTCCCTAAAAAGGGCAAATCTTCGTCACCCTCCTCCTACCGACCCATAGCACTAACGTCCCTTCTTTCCAAGGTCATGGAAACGCTGATAAACCGTCAGCTTATGAAATATCTTGAATAGCGGAAGCTTCTTAATGACCGGCAGTATGGTTTCCGCGGCAACAGGTCCACTGGTGATCTGATGGCATATCTCACCGAAAACTGAATCCAATCTTTACACAATGCAGGAGAAAGCAAGATCGTTGCGCTTGATATTTCTAAGGCATTTGAAAGGGTTTGGCATCAAGCTCTTTTGTCGAAAATGCGTGCTTATGGTATCGATAAGTCTCTTCTTCTATGGATTAGAAATTACTTTTCGAACCGTTCAATTCAAGTCGTTTTGGATGGGTTCAAGTCTGATATCCACCAAATTAATGCTGGTGTTCCCCAAGGCTCTGTTTGGTCTCCGACTCTCTTTCTCATTTTTATAAATGATCCTCCTGCTAGATAGAATTCAACAGCGAGCGATAAAACTTGTAGGAGATAGTAACATCGCGAAGTCGATAGACTCGCTCGAACATCGCCGTAATGTCTCATCCTTATCACTGTTTTATCGCTATTTTAACAAACGATGCTCAAGTGAGCTAGCCAACTGCATTCCTCCCCTCCATGAATTCCCCCGCAATACTCGTCTCGCCAGGAATGCTCATCAGTTCACCCTCAAGCCAGTTTTCGGACGTACAGTTAAGTTTAGAGAGTCGTTTTTTAGCCGCACCACACGAATATGGAATGCTCTTCCCAGCCCAATATTTCCCACTCACTTTCAATCTGCAGACATTTAAGACCAATGTGCACAGGTACCTCCTTTCCCTTTCTCCCTCTATACCTTCGGCCCGTGCTGTGTCTCGATTCCGGACACTTACGGGTAGTCGTAACCTCCCTTACACGCGCAATTTATAAAAAAAAAAAAACGTAGCTCCTGCTGACGGGAGTTGTGTAAGCCGCTGTTGGCCAATTAGTTGATCAGCTCCTCCGCCGCCATCCAAAAAAGAGTGATGAACCGTGGTAGACTGACACTCCCCCTCTCTCGTTTGCAGCCGCCCAGACGTTCCCGGAGGGTTGGTTACCCCATCTTCTGTCGAGGGTACTCGGCTCCCGGATTTCACCACGGGGAGGTGAGAGTAGTAGTTCGTTAATAGAGGCTAGGTGCAGACGCTTGTGTCTGCATGGTTCGCCTGTTAACGCTTCGAAATCTAATGATGGAAAAATACCCGGTATTTACAGGGTACCCTCTCATAAATATTCACCGGGAGGTGAATCCCATCACTACGTACAGCACATTTTTGTATTGCATTTTCTCTACTGAAAACGCGTTCTTTTCCCTTGCTTTATTTCTACACTTGATGGTTCCCAATTTACTTCCAGTATTATGATGTTGCATTGAAGGTCGGAGAAAGAACGATACGAGCGCACAAAAATGTGATCTGCTCAAGTAGTGCCTATTTCCGGGCCATGTTTTCAGGTTTGATATTCCTGCTTTTAATTTCTGATAAAACCACTTACAAATGCTCACATTCTAGATTCCGAGTCAAATCAGGAGGAAGTATCGCTGAACGACATAGATGTCGACAGCCTGGAACTGCTGATCGAGTACATGTACACAAGGAAGTTGAACGTCGATTCTGCAAATGTGAATAACCTTCTGTTGACAGCATCGTTTCTACAGATATCTGGTGCGGAAGAGTTATGTTGCAAGTTTTTGGAGAACGAATTGAATGAGGACAATTGCTTCGAATATATAATTTTTGCTGGTAAGAAACTGGCGGAGGATAAGAGCAACAAAAACGTGTGTGTTTTAGGAAGGAATTCGATTCAGGATATGCTGGAGTTGTCACTTAAAACCGCATCTTCTCACTTCAATAAAATCTTTTTCAAAAACGACTTTTTGGACCTCGAAGTTGATGAGGTAATTACAATAAAAGCTAAACTCAATATTGCCCCATTAATTATAATCCGGCAGAGAACTCGGAATCGTGCAAAAAGACACGAATGTTATGAGAACCGCAATCAGACTTTGTGTCAAAGCCATGGTATCGGTTTAAGCTCTATATTTTGTGTTAATTAAGTAAAGAAAAAAGTTGTATTCATCCACAGTTGAAGCAGTTGACAGTGGGGGCAAAGGACCTTGGACATGCGGAGGATCTTATTTTGTCGTTCGTAATGCGTTGGATTTATCATAGCCCCATAAAACGATCGCGTTTCATGGAGGATTTGCTTAAACTCATCACTCCTTCACTCATCTCACCAAACGTGTTGCATTCTTCCGAAGTTTTTAAAACCCTCAATGCAGTCTTCACCGCGTGGGTAGATCACAACAGTCCAGTTGATTCCACGAAAGAGACCGATGGCCATATACTTATTTACCCACGTCTTGAAAACCGCAAACATTTCGGGATCAACATGTTCTCCGAAACCGAGCATCGTGAAATTAAATGTCTGCCAGAACGGATTTTTGGTGAAAGTTATGTGTGCCATGGTTACTACATCTACCAACAAGGAGGTCGTACCGTCTCTAACAACACAGGGACTAAATCGTATGTTTATCACCCGAGCAAGCGCGTGTGGGTTCCATTTGTTCCACTTCTGCAAGGCAGGAGCTTTCATCGTAGTTGCGTACTTAATGGAAAGATATACAGTGTTGGCGGTTCGGATCCAGGTAGAAGAGCATTGGCATCAGTTGAATTCACAGATCTCTATACAGGCCAGAGAGGTTTCTCGGATCCCCTGCCACATGCTAAGGAAAAGCCAGGACTCTGTGTTCATGGTAAAATTACTTTAATATCCCAGTCAAAAACCGAAATTTCTAAATTGAGCGCTTGGTTTGTGTTCTTTCAGAGAATTCAATATATGTCGCTGGGGGAAGGGCTTTTGGCGAGTTCTATAAATCTATTCATCGTTTTGATGCAAGAGAAGGTGTGTGGCAAAAACTAGCCACATCGCCCTATAATACAGCGGCCGACTCATGTGCGGTTCTTGGCGAGGATATCTTTACGTCAAATCCAATCACTCTTCAGCGATATGACATGCGAGCAAATGATTGGGAATTGATTCCCATTGAAAGAAAAAATAAGTTAGAAAAATGTTTTTCAATTCTTCCCTCCAATCTTACTTTGTCGTTTTTTTTGTTTCTTTGTAGATTGTTTCTTGAAGAAATATTCTCTCTCGATAGCAAACTTTTTGGTCTTTTTGCGGATGGCGTGTGGAAGTTTATGCCCGTAGAAAGACAGTGGGAGATTCATCGAAGCCTCTACCTGGGTTCTTCACAAGTATCGACAAATCTTCTATTTCCAAATGTAAACTAAGAAGACGTCCTTTAATCGGAAGGGATAACGTAATACTAAATATAAAATTGATGTAAAATGAAGTACCCTCTTGTCGTCTGCCGTGAGGTGCGCACGGGTCGGGAGCTATCTCATTTTCAGTGACCCGCATGTTCCACTGAAGGAGTCGTGGGGCAATGCATGCACGAGGGATCTCCAGGCCATAGGCTCTAACTCATCAGGTGCTATGCCCAAGCGCAACCAGGCGAGTGTTTGGACTTGGTCCAACCATCTCGTCCTAGGTCTGCCAAGCGGTCGCATTCAAGTCACGCCTCGGAAGTCGTGATGATGAGGACATTCGTGCCACGTGACCAAACCAACTAAGTACAGCCCTTTCCGTTCGAAGAAGCAGCTGCCCAGCATTGAGTTCCTCGCGCACTATCGTGTTTCTCACCCTATCCCGGCGAGTAATTCCCACAACAGCACGAAGAAATCTCATCTCGGCAGCTTGTATTCGCGATCTTACTCTTTCGGTCATTACCCAAATTTTATGACCATAGGTGAGAGTTGGAAAAAATACTGCGTTAAAAACCGTTAACTTGGCTTTGACACCAAGCTCGGCCTTCCTGATTACAGATCGACCAAGCTGTTTCAAAATTGACCCAGCTTGACCAATCCTACAGGAAAGTTCAGCATTATTCCTCCCATCACTCGTGAAGAAGACGCCGAGATACTTGAACTTCTCCACCTGTTTCAATGGGACTCCACTAACATATAGAGTGCATTAAACAGGGGTTCTGAAAATAACCATAACCTCGGATTTGTCCACGTTAACCTTCATCCCAGCATCAGCACATACGGCCACAAACCTATTTAGCGCGTGCTGGAGTTCTATCTAGGAGGATGTGAGGATGACTAAGTCATCTGCAAAAAGAAGATGACTTACCCTCAACTCTCCCAATGTGAAACATTCCTCGCCACGACTGCGCTGTAACTTCCAGTCCATATATATAATGAAAAGTAGAGGTGACAGAACGCACCCTTGGCGAAGTCCACGGTGAAAGGTGTTGATTTACTACCGTTAACCCGAACACAGCTACTACAGCTTGTGTATAGAGACTGAATGGCCCTCAACAAAGAACCATCAATCCCATACTCCTACAGAACACTCCAGAGTTTACCTCGAGGAACTCGGTCGTATGCCTTTTCCAAATCTACAAAACAGCTTTAGATCGGTTTGGCGTACTCAAAAGCCTTCTCAAGTACCATTCTTAGAGTGAAAAGCTGGTCGGTTGTACTTCTGCCGGGACGAAAACCGCACTGCTCATCTCCCACCCTGGATTCGACCATAGCTCTAGAACGCGCCTCCAACACCTTAGCGTAGACTTTACCTGGGAGTCTTAAAAGAGATATGCCCCTGTAGTTGGAGCACTCTTTTTTGTCCCCCTTTTTGAAGAGAGGCACAATCACCCCAGTTTGCTAATCGCCAGGCGTCTCACCGCGTTCCCAAGCCACCTTAATGACACGATAGAGCCATAAAACTCCCGCTTTACCCATAGCTTTAAGCATTTCTGGCCGGATTTCATCCACACCGGCGGATTTGCCAACTTTTAGCGATTCAATCGTCAAAATGACTTCCTCCACCGTTGTACTATTCTCCGCCCTACTCAAGACTACAGATCTGTCACCCTCAGTGCCCTGTTCGGGATTGAGCAGCTCCGAAAAGTGCTCGCTCCATCTGCGCAAGATGTCCACCTCATTGGAAAGTAACACGCCATCTTTGGATTAGACTCCTTCGATGGTGTTGAATTTCCTTGGTCGCTTTCCAACTTCTCACCGAACTCCTTCCAAGTCTGCTCTTTAGCTGCTCGCACAGCCAATTTGCAAGTTCTTCACGCCTCAGTGTACCGGTCATGAGAATCAGAGTTCCCCAAGAGAATCCAGTCTCCTATATTCTTCTTCTCTCTTATGGCTTCTTGAACTCCGGGTGTTTTAAACCACGCAGTTCTTTTCTCACCACCTGCCGCCACACCAAGCCGCTTCACCCCCCAAACATCACGCGCAGAAGCACTGTTGAAAACAGTCGTCATTCGTCCTCTACATGCGATGGAACAGTTGGAATTTGCTCAAACCCTTCGGATATGCGCCGTGTCAAATGTTGCTGTTCTGTAGTTTCTCCCTCCGTATGCGTGTAACCACTCTTGGTTTCCGCCTTGGCAGAAGAGGTACTTTATCAATAAGATACAGCGTACACAACACCAGGTGATGATCAGTTGACAGTTTGGAATTTATCATGAAAAAAAAAAATTTATTTTGAAATTTATTGAGAATAGTAGACTTTGCGTTTCGCGTTACTTTAAAGTTTTCGATAAGCAAGAAAGTCGATTTTCAGTGGCCTTAATTTGTGAAAATTAATTTTAAAGGAAGATAAGTGAAGTTGTTTTATAAAAATGGCATGGTAAGTACTAACACTTAATAAAAATGTATGTTTAACACCATTTTTGTTGAAAATACATGTGGGATTGGGGCCGGGTGGGTTCGTGCGTCGATCTATGCGCATTAGACTTTCACAGTCTAGGTTCGAATCCAAGGTAAGACAAACAATTTTCACCAAAAAAAAACTGTTCACGGCTCCACCTCTTTCGAGTCACTGACAATGCTCAAAGAGTATTACTGTCTAGAGAAAGCTTCTCAATCTCGCCGTTCGGAGTCGGCATTAAACCGGACGTCCCCTCCACTCGTGAGAGAACAATAGTACGCACAGTACGAGTGGTTGCTGAGAAGCTAGGCCCAGGTCCACATCGGACTGTACCGCCGCCATTATTATTATTATTATCAATAGACGCCTGGCTGGACTCATGTTTGTTTTTAAAACTACACTGGAGCACTCAGACTCAAAAGCTGGTCCATTGTACTGCCAGGCAGCAACCAACTTGTAATAAAATTTCATGGTCTACCGAAGGAAGACCAACAGGCCCTTCTGTGATGAGGAGCCTACATCATCAGCTCTCACCTCATCAGCACCAAATAACTGCCACCTGATCCGATCAAAGGCGGGACAATGGGAGAGAAAGTGCGCTGCAGTGTCATCGTCTTCTCAACAGGCGTCGCAGAGGGTTTCATCGCTTAAGCTAAGCACACTTAGGTGTTTGGCGAAGGTGTAGTGCCCCGTTAGTACGCCGGTAAGTTGTCTTCAATCTTTTCTGTTAAGAGATAACAAGAAAGCAGCGGATTTTTTACAGACGTTGGGGAGGATGTGCTTGATCCGTCTACATCCTGGAGAGTCATGCCACCTGCGGTTGTGCTCTCGAGAAGTCCAACCATCGATAGAAGCCCTAACCAAGGACGCGGTCCTGAGAATGCATCATCTGATCCTCGCCCAGCAAGTTTATCAGCGATCTCATTTCCCGTGATCCCGTGGTGCCCGGGACCCAGACAAGTCTTAGCGAATTTTAGCTACCGATCAAATTCAGAGAAGACTTACGAGTACATTCCTGGACTATCCTGGAAGTGGTTAAAGGGTTGACCAACGCCTTAAGCACAGCTTGGCTGTCGCTACAGGCACAAATACTTCGCCCCTGCCACCACTTTCATTTCTTATTAACATTATTTTCATACTACACTCTAAAATAACTTCATATAACTTGTAATCTACTACTTTATTCTATTCTATGTTCTATTACATGAATTTGTCATTTTTCGTATCTTGTATAACGTATTTTTATAAAGTCCTCAACTGGGTTATTTCTGACACATAGTTCGTAGCCATTAAGATCGCATAGGTTTCCGCCTGGAAAACGCGAATTTACCTAACGAGATGTGCAGTCTAAAGTTGTCGCTCTCCCCGAAAGCATCAGCACCAGATCCTTCATTGGTCTTGGAGCCGTCCGTGAAGAGTGGACTACATTCTTTTCCTGGCTTAGATTCCGGCCAGAACCAGTCTTGAGTGCAGGGAAAGTCGACTTTGTATGTTCGTCGCAGCTGGAGTACAGGTGTCCGTGCGTCAGACGGCATATCCATAAGACTGGGGTCAAAGGAAATGCGATGCGCAAGGTCATTGATACTCCAGTGCGAGTTGTACCAAAAACCCTTTCTTTTTAAACGGAAGACGGTCTTGAGAGTCCTATCTAGAATGACACCCAGATATTTAGCTTCATCGGAAAAGCGGATAATGACACCTTTTAGTATTAGTTGAGTCAAACCAGTCAATTTCCTCCTCCTCGTGAAAAGGACAACCTCGGTTTTAAGAGGGTTGACTGAAAGCAGTCACACTTAGGCCCATTGTGATACCATGCGGATCGGAGCATTCTTAAGCGTGGCACAGTGTCCTGTGATAACGTCATTGAGAGTCCTTAGGGATGACCTGTTCATTCTAAGAAAATAGAGTGATCGTTTTGTGATGAGGCACGTACTGCCAACTGACCATCTTAAGTTGGTGTTTTTAATAGTATGATTCTTTTAAAGAAGTTTAGCTGTAGCGAATGGCTTGGGCTAAGGTTCTCCACTAGGAAGGTTTGTGAAGACCGTTCCGCTCCTGGCGAAATCATCGGCTTCACTATCCCCTGGAATGTCACTGTGTCCCGCACCCACATAACGTGAGTATTAAAATGGACAGCTCAGAGATTGGCGGCAATTTAGGGGGGTCTTAGAGAGGAAAGTGACCGAGCAAATGATGGTGATGTCCTTCTTGGATATCACGTTGATCTTGAGCCAAGACAGGGCTTCTTTTATTGCCATAGTCTCATCCTGGAATACGCTACAATGTTCTGGAAGGTTTAGGGATATACTTAAATTGAGAATCTTGGAGTAGACACCTAATCCTACTCCCTCGTCCGTCTTGGACCCATCTGTGAAAATACGCAGAGGACCGTCCAGCGTCTGAGTGTCAGACTTCGGTCGGACCTGGAGGGTATGCTAGTAGAGAAGTTTTTCTCCTCAGACTAGTGCGTGAAATGTTGAGGTTTTGAAATCTATTGCGAGTATGAATTGAGTCTCACACTCACGGTCACAGCAGCCACATTCTTATTTGTGCGCATCGTACGACGACGAGGACCATGAGTTTTGTCCACTAGCATACCAGTCTCACGAACTTTTTGCACAAACTTGCGTACAGCAGTCGCGGTGGGTACTTCATTTCGGCAAAAACTTCTTTTTAAAAAACGCACTATTTGGGCTACACAGCACTCACATTGGAAATAAGTTTTGCAATATTTGCCAACGTTGTTCAAGCGTAAAGGTACTTATTTCATTCAACTTACTTATTTCTGTCAAGATTTCAAGCGGGAAACAGCTTCTAGAGTCAAAATAACTTATGATTTAAAAAAACACTAGATGACGCACCTTGTACATTCAGATCTTTAAATCTTTGCATATACTTGCCGATGTAAAGGATTCATCTAAAGCAGTCCACCAAACTCCAACTGATTCAAATAGCCCCTACGCAATGCGTGATTATAGTTCGCATTTCAATTGTATGGCGTTTTTAAAGTACCAAAGCTTTGTGGTGGCTCCGCTCAAGAGGGTACTAAACACTCAAGAATGTGGAACAAACCTACAATCCCTAACGAGACAAAGAACTTAATGAAGAAAACCTAAGAGTAAAGCACTAACTAGACATGGGGCATGTAAATACCACCTTCACAAATTGGGGCTCAGCAGCACAGAAATCTGTAGACGAAGTGGACAGCCCAAAGAAACTATGGAACATATACTGACCGTCTGTACAAGTCTTGCCCGAGAAAGTATTAAAATGTTAAACCAAACAAACGTAACAAGGAGGAAAGACTTTCAAGAAATCCCATCTGGAGAAGTTTTCAAATTTTTGAAGTCAGCACTAAAATCCTAGTAGTGTTACAAACATGACACATCCCTAGTTCAATTCAGTTCAATGTCTTCGCAGGGGTTTCGACAAAAAAGCACGAAGGCTAGACATTTTGTTGCCCTGTTTGTAAAAACCTGTGCATCTATGCCTACAACAATCCCTGTAAATGACAATGTAAAATGACATACAGCCTGCTTGTGGCGGCCTCTGAACAGCCTCCACAGCAACCTCTTAGAGTTGAACCAATGTACATGTATGTAGTGGTCCGTAGCGGATGGATTTACTATTGAAAACCCCAGTAAACGATAAAAAGACAACGACTTTCGGTTCTGCACGTGGGACGTATGGTCCCTTAGTAGACCATGTGCTGCCAATGAACTCGCGGAGGTGTTAGACTGCTATAAAGTAGATATTATCGCAATCCAGGAAGTGCGGTGGATGGGCCGTGAAATAGAAATGCGGTGGGATGGGCGAAAGCAGAATGAAAAACTGCGACATCTACTACGGTGATTGCCACAAAGTGCGAAGGCAGTGCTTATTTGGATGTGGATATGTAAGCTTCCAGTATGTAAACGAACGCCAGTATGTAACTATCCGCATCAAGGCTTAATTTGGAAACATCAGCCTGAATTGCGTACACGCCCCTACAAAGGACAAGGATGACAACCCTAAGGATTTTTTTTTTTTTTTACTACCCAGGGTTGGTGGAAATCTTCAACAAGACACTATGGTGAACGTTCGCCCATAATAGTGTGAGATTTTTACTCACTAAAATCACCCCCCTTTATAAGTCATTGTTAACTACAACTAAGTGAAGCACTTATCCAGTAGTTTATATTTCTTGATTTTGATAAATTTGGCAGATATATCTCCACTGAGAGTTCCTGCTTACACCGTAAATAAAAACGGGTTAATTAGGTTATCGCGCGAGATCAAGAGGTTTAGTCCTCTGAAGTCGACGCAAGACGTTAGTTTCGTCCAGGATTGGATTTACTGCAGAGTTTATATGCTCTTCCAAGCGGCGCTTATGTTTATAGGCGAAATTTTTAATTTCATCTTGGACAGACATAATTCCAAGATCTCTATGGATATCGTCGTTTCTTATATACCATGGTGCTTTAACGATTGTTCTTAGCACTTTACTTTGAAATGTTTGTAGTAAGTTAATATTGCATCTCTTGGTACAACCCCAAAGTTGTATACCATATGTCCAAACAGGTTTGAGCATTTGCTTGTATATAAGCAATTTGTTTTCAATACTTAACTTGGAATGATTTCCGATAAGCCAGTACATGTCTTTATATTTCTGGTCAAGTTCTGCACGTTTCTTTTTAACGTGTTCCTTCCACTTGAGTTTTACGTCAAGAGTCATCCCGAGATACTTCGCTTCATTCTTCTTCTTCTTCTTAGGGCGCTACAGTCCGAGGTGGACCTGGGCCTCACTCAACATGCCTCTCCAGCCAGCACGATCTTTCGCCAGCTGTCTCCAATTTCGCACACCAAGCCGGCAGAGGTTCCCCTCGACTTGTGTGCGCCACCTTGTACGTGGACGTCCTCTGTTGCGTTGTCCCACAGGCTCAGAGTCGAAGACTCTTCGGGCCGGAGCTAAGTTGTCCATACGCTCTACATGGCCTAGCCATCTTAGGCGTTGGATCCGTAGACGCCTGGCTAGACTCATGTCGCTGTACAGCCCATACAGTTCGTGGTTGAATCTTCTCCTCCAAATGCCATCAACGCAAACAGGACCAAAGATCACGCGCAGAACTTTTCTCTCGAAAAGACCAAGACACTGTTCATCTGCTTGGGATATTGTCCATGCCTCTGCGCCGTAAAGCAGGACTGGGATGATCAAGGTCTTATACAAAGTCAACTTGGTCTTCCGAGAGAGGGCTCTACTACTCAATTACCTTTTGAGCCCAAAAAAACAGCGGTTAGCAAGATTTATTCTGCGTTTGATCTCGGCACTGATGTTGTTTGTATTGTTTACCACGGAGCCACGGTTGACGACTTAACTACGTCAAAGTCATAGCTGCCTATACCCAAAACTAGACATGGCGCTGTATAGCTCGTCTCTAAGCACGCTTTCATATGTGGCCTTGAAGTCGACAAATAGGTGGTGTGTGTCGATTTGCATTCCTTGGATCTTCTCCAGGATCTGCCGCAGTGTGAAGATTTCGTCTATGGTGCACTTCCCCAGCCTGAAACCACACTGATAAGGACCTATCAGTTTGTTCACAAATGGTTTCAGGCGTTCACACAAAACGGCAGAGAAGATTTTGTAGGCGATGTTAAGGAGACTTATCCCTCGATAGTTGGCGCAGTCAAAGGGGTCTCCTTTCTTGTCGATCGGGCAAACGATACTGAGATTCCACTCATCAGGCTTGCTTTCCTCCGACCATATCTTACAGATGAGCTGGTGCATGCGCTCTACCAGATCACCTCCAGCTGCTTTAAACATTTCGGCGGGCAGACTATCTGCACCAGCAGCTTTATTAGACTTCGGTCTCGATATCACTATCTTGACTTCGTCTAGGTCGGGGGGACGGTATTCTCTTCTATCATCGTCCGTTGTGTTGAGTGGAACATTCTGCCTGACAGCGGTATTTGTGTCCTCATCGCCGTTCAACAGTCTGCAGAAATGATTTTTCCAAATTCTCAGTATCGACTGCGAATCTACTACTAGTTGTCCATTCTTGTCCGAACTTTATACCCGTTTGACAAAAGTTTTATCCTTTGGTAAAACTTTCGGACATCATTCCTGCCATAACACCTCTCCATCTCCTCGATCGCGCGCTTCTCGTGCTCTTTCTTTTTCTTCCTAAGAAGCCGGTTCTCTTCCCTTCTTCTCTGTTCGTAGAGCTCACGAACAGCTCTCGTAGTTCGATGCAGCGTTGCCCGGTAGGCTTCTTGTTTTGCTGCATGTGCCTGCCTGCACTCGTTGTCAAACCAGGGGTTTTTCCTAGGTGGTGTTTTAAAACCCAGCACATCAGTAGCGGCTTCTCTGATGGCTTTTTGACAACGTTTCCATTCTTCGCCTATTGTTAGTGCAGGCGACGTCGAACTTTCGGAGAGTTTCAGGGAGACTCGATCGGCAATGTTCCTGGCAGTCTGTTGCGATTGTAGCTTTTCGACGTCAAACCGTGGTTGTCTTCCTCGACTCCGTTGTTCTCTCGATATCCGTGTCCTTACCAAGAATACTGGAGGAGTGTCTGACGTCGATCGCAACGTGATCAATCTGGTTGACGGTTGAATGATCAGGGGACCGCCAGGTCCCTTTATGGATGTTGAGATGTGGGAACCGCGGGCTAGCTACAGAGAGGTTTCGCCCCGTAACAAAGTCCACCAGCCTGAGGCCGTTTTCGGACGTGGTGTCGTGCAGGCTATGATTACCGATGACTTTATCTTTATCTTGGTGTCGTAGCTGGGGCATTGATCGTACATTTTTTCTAGGAGATCATAGAAGTCATCCTTGCTATCGTCATCTTTGTCCTCCGTTGGGGCGTGGGCGCAGATTAGACTGATGTTGCCGAATTTAGCCTTGATGTGGATTGTTATGAGGCGCTCGCTTATGTATTTAAAGCTTAAGACTTTTTGTCTAAGTCTGCCTCGAACAACAAATCCACATCCAAATAATCGCTGCCTTTGCTCTCTGTAACAATCGCCGTAGTAGATATATTTTTGCCCGGCCCATACCACCGCACTTCCTGGATTACGGTAACGTCAGCTTTATAGCAGTCTAGGGCCTCCGCGAGTTCATCGGCTGCAGGTGGTCTGTTCAGGGACCTCACATTCCACGTGCAGAACCGAAAGTCATTGTCCTTATTCCATATCCGAGGACGGATTTACTGTTGACGTGCACTTTTTGTTTTCTGAACTCGTACTTTTCTTACGTGGTGTGGAAGTTAACCCCACTCACAACCTCCAACTGGGAGGACAGGTCCATTTGTTTAGCCCCCGGACAAAGGGGTCCGGAGGGATCCGGTGTCGGTAGACTCTTGCAGGCTGTGAGCACCGCCGTTGGCCCTAAGATGAGGGCTCATCAGCCCCCATCTCTATTCCAGGGTCCCGACCTTACCATGGAAACAAAGTAAAAAAAAAAACAAAAAAAAAAAAACAACTAGTGCAGTGAAGCGAAGTGTTTCGTCCCTTCCTTCACAAACCACTGTTTCCCCGTTTGATCTAATTATGCGGGCTGGTGCAATGACTGAGAATGCTTAACATCTGACGTAGCGGATTTGGAAATGCGAATTTTTTTGGTGGAACAACTTAAATTGATGTATGGACATAACACCTACATCGATTTGTTGCCATTGTTGCCGAAGCCAACTCTAAATTTGCACTTCTCACCTCTGCTTACCAAATGCAACGTCGGAGTTGGGTATTTGGTGTTTGTGTTTTGTGTTTTTGGGAAATTTTAGGGTTGACGTGAGCAACGTTCGTGGACTTAAAACGAACCTCTTTGCTGTGTACGTTCACCTCTGCCGTTATAAACCAGCTGTCTTCGCACTAAGTGAAACGCAGGTCGGTGAGGATTCCGATTTATCGGATTTGCGGTTGCGGTTTAGAATGTGAAAATATAATCAAAATTTTAAGTATTACTGAAAAGAACGAAGTAAAAAATTCTGAAAATTTCTATAAAATTACATAGAAATGATAAAACGACTGTCTTTACCATCAACAGACAAATGCATTAATAATAATAATAATAATAATTTAATAATGGCAGCACTACAGTCCGAGGTGGACCTGGGCCTAGCTTCTCAGCAACCACTCGTGTTGTGCATGCTATTGTTCTCTCACGAGTGGAGTAGACCTACAGTTTAATGCCGACTCCGAACGGCGAGATTGAGAAGCTTTTTCTAGACAGTTATACTCTTTGAGCATTGTCAGTGACTCGAAAGTGGTGGAGCCGTGAACAATTTTTTTTTTGAAAAATTGTTTGTCTGAACTTGGATTTGAACCTAGATTGTGAAAGTCTAGTGCGTATGGGTCGACGCACAAACCCACGCGGCCACCGCGCCCAAAATTTGTTTTTATTTCTACATAATACCCCATTGTGACTTACTTTAGCCCATGAAGTGGTGATTTCACTTCAATTTCACACACTGGAGAAAGTGTGGAAAATTCCACTTCAAAATACAGGCAGCACTGCCCTCAGTCTTAGATAATCTATCTGCACGAAAAGCACTATAATAACCATCAAAGATATCTGCTGAATTAATTTGAGAATGCTGCCAGATCTCGGTTAATGCAATCATATCAAATTCATGGAGCGAAGATGAGAGAAACAGTTCATTTGTTTATACAGAGAGAGAATTCTCACAACAATGACTTGCTTGCTTTGTAGTTTCTCTTTTTCATGTTGAATCTCTTCGAAGCAATTTTAAAAGGGCACGTTGCATGTACATAGATTGTACAACCAATTTGAAATTAATAGGCGACAAATAGAAAAGTTTGGGCAATTTTGCTGTCGCCATTGGAAAAAATACAAGAAACTCTCGACGGCAAAAGAGATTTCTCTCTTTCTCTAAAGAGAAACTAGTAAACACATGCATCAGGCCATTTTGAGTTTTTTTTTCAAGAAAAGCTCATCTGTCAGTCGTTTCACAAAACTTTCTTGTTCTTCATATTCTCAATTGCTTAGCTTTCTGGAGTTTGTGTTATTTTGGCCAGAAATCAGCTACATAGAGTTACTCAACTCTTTCCCTTCTACCCTCATGACGTCATCTGACAGCGTTTTTTATAACATTTTTTCGTACAGTATCCGTGAATACGTGTGATTTGTTTTGAACAGCTGATTGACTTCCCCTCCAAACATATTCATACAAGACATACATTTCTTATCTACATACATATGGGAAGAAATCTATCAGCGGGTTGGCCATACCCCCACTCCACTTTTTTTCCAAACGCTATCACAAATCGTTTGCAATACGTTCACCACGAAAAGAAGGGGAAGTTAAACGAAATGTAAGTGTTCAGTAAGAGCATTCATTTTACATAAATAATTACGACTGGAAGGACTATTGGAAACTATTAATTATCGGTTATTTTTAAATTGAAGTTTAAATTATTATATTATGAAATATTTGGAACATAGGTTTGATATATTTTTATTTATTCTAATTTCATTGGAAATAATGAAACAATCAGAGTGATAAGTGATAAATATACTTATTGACGTTGAGCCTGAGAAAATCAAATAAAATAGTTAACAAAATTTAAATTCATCCTTGAAGTATTGAAATGACCGAAGTATCTCCTTGTGGTCTTCAGATTTAAGAAAAAAACTGGTTTGTTTTTTCAAAGTGTTCCTTTATTAAACGTTAATATTGAAATTCAGAAAATTTTTTTGTTTTTGAATTCCATGGATTTATGCATTTATTTTAATTTTTTCGTGATAATGCATTAATCTTTCAAAACATCCTTAAACATCCTTCCTTCGTTTAGGAATGCAAAGGCAATATTCACAAATAACTTCGGATGAAATTAAATATGCATGCATCTATATAAGTATATGCAGCTATGTATACAACTTGTTTTTTTTAATTTATTTGTACTTCTGCCATCGTGTTTTTTTTTTTATTTGAAGAATTAATTTTGTCATTTATATACAACAATGCAGTGTAAATGTGAATAAATACGGAGTGATAATTATAAAATATCATCTTACACAATTGAATAGTATCCAAATATACAACATATACAATTTTAAGTATCAATATATTAGCAAAATTTTTACAACAATATCCAACGTTTTTTTAATATTTGAAAAATGTTCGGCCTCATGAACACAACCAGTGCATTATTCCAGTAGTGGGCAAATTCGACAAAAAATGACACTATCGTGGGCAAATGTCCGCCATTTTCGTGGGCAAATGTCCAACGATAACGGGAGTTCGTTAAACTCTGTGGAAGTGTGCGTAAAAATTTGGCAGTGTGCGTAAAAATAAGGCAGTATGCGTGAGTTTAACGAAAATATTGGAAAATCTGGAAAAATATTGGAAATGGACGGTGATAGGCGAGACGAAAAAAGCTCGAGAGTTGAGTATCTCTGTGTAGCTGATTTCTGATTTTGGCATTGTTTTCATTTAGTTATCGCTCGCCAAGCAACCAGTAAACTCCGATTTATCTCTAAACTTGATTTTAAACTTTTTATTAGGTGTCCAATATAATTGTAGTTTTCCCGCTGTATGCAGTTCCAATTTATTTTGTTGTGATTCCCTACCATTACTCATCTCCGGAAATAATTTTATTGCGTAATACAGAATCGTGCGGTGATTTACCCGGCCGGCCAACGGAATCAATGATGCAAGCTTACGCTGACGAAGTAGTAAGTAGTAAGGTGTTTATTTGTTGTGTGAAATGTTGTCCCAGGATCAGCTGAAGTTATTAACATGCCTCATTTCAGGAGATCGTTGCTAAGAACCGTCTAAAAGCTCCGAACGATCTCCGGCAGAAAGGAATTGTTAGTATTCCTCACATACGAATGTATGAACTGGGGGGGAATCCCCAATAATATAATCACGTAGAGCTTCTTTTTCGTAGAGAATCGTCTGAAAGCTCCGAACGATCTCCGGCAGAAAGGAATTGTTAGTATTCCTCACATACGAATGTATGAACTGAGGGGGAATCCCCAATAATATAATCACATAGAGCTTCTTCTTCTTCTTCTTCTTCTTCCGGCAGAAAGGAATTGTTAGTATTCCTCACATACGAATGTATGAACTGAGGGGGAATCCCCAATAATATAATCACGTAGAGCTTCTTCTTCGTAGAGAATCGTCTGAAAGCTCCGAACGATCTCCGGCAGAAAGGAATTGTTAGTATTCCTCACATACGAATGTATGAACTGAGGGGGAATCCCCAATAATATAATCACATAGAGCTTCTTCTTCTTCTTCTTTTTCTTCTTAGGGCGCTACAGTCCGAGGTGGACCTGGGCCTCACCCAACATGCCTCTCCTGCCAGCACGATCTTTCGCCAGCTGTCTCCAATTTCGCACACCAAGCCGACCGAGGTCCCCCTCGACTTGTGTGCGTCACCTTGTACGTGGACGTTCTCTGCTGCGTTGTCCCACAGGCTCAGAGTCGAAGACTCTTCGGGCCGGAGCTAAGTTGTCCATACGCTCTACATGGCCTAGCCATCTTAGGCGTTGGATCCGTAGACGCCTGGCTAGACTCATGTCGCTCTACAGCCCATACAGTTCGTGGTTGAACCTTCTCCTCCAAATGCCATCAACGCAAACAGGACCAAAGATCACGCGCAGAACTTTTCTCTCGAAAAGACCAAGACACTGTTCATCTGCTTGGGATATTGTCCATGCCTCTGCGCCGTAAAGCAGGACTGGGATGATCAAGGTCTTATACAAAGTCAACTTGGTCTTCCGAGAGAGGGCTCTACTACTCAATTACCTTTTGAGCCCAAAAAAACAGCGGTTAGCAAGATTTATTCTGCGTTTGATCTCGGCACTGATGTTGTTTGTATTGTTTACCACGGAGCCACGGTTGACGACTTAACTACGTCAAAGTCATAGCTGCCTATACCCAAAACTAGACATGGCGCTGTATCCATCGCGTGCAAATCGGGCCCACTGTAAACCACGCGAAGAAAATAGAAAGAAGTCGCAGCATAGAAATGTGGCAACAACGATGGAACGTGTCCCAAAAAGGGAGATGGACGTAGCGACTAATCCCAAGGATTGAAAATTGGGTAAATCGAAAACACGGCGAGGTTAATTACTATCTTACACAGCTTTTGACTGGTCACGGTGGCTTCCGTGAATACCTGTTCAAGCGGAACCGTGATTCAAGTCCTTTCTGTCCTCGATGCCTACACGCGGAAGAAAATGTGGAGCATGTTTTCTTTGAATGCCCCCGTTATGATAACGAAAGAGATATTTTACATGAAAAATTTGGTGAACAGCCGACACCAGAGAACATAGTTCAGTATATGTTAAAATGCGAAGATTATTGGGCTGCAGTAAACGATGCAGCAGTACGAATAATGTGCGATCTTAGGAACGCAGAACGACAGCGGAACGCGAATTCGCTAAACACCTAGTGACGAAGCAAATAGCTCGAACCCGTCCCTCGTGAAGTAATACCTAGCGGTAGTTCCGCGAGGGAGCAAATAAACGGGAAGATTGACTGGGGGTGGTTTTAGCCGGTAAGAATCCGGCACTACCAAAGGACGTCGGACCTTTGGTGCCTATGCAAGGCTTCCACCTCCTCTCGCAAAAAAAAAAAAAAAAAAGACATGGCGCTGTATAGCTCGTCTCTAAGCACGCTGTCATATGTGGCCTTGAAGTCGACAAATAGGTGGTGTGTGTCGATTTGCATTCCTTGGGTCTTCTCCAGGATCTGCCGCAGTGTGAAGATTTCGTCTATGGTGCACTTCCCCAGCCTGAAACTACACTGATAAGGACCTATCAGTTTGTTCACAAATGGTTTCAGGCGTTCACACAAAACGGCAGAGAAGATTTTGTAGGCGATGTTAAGGAGACTTATCCCTCGATAGTTGGCGCAGTCAAAGGGGTCTCCTTTCTTGTCGATCGGGCAAACGATACTGAGATTCCACTCATCAGGCTTGCTTTCCTCCGACCATATCTTACAGATGAGCTGGTGCATGCGCTCTACCAGATCACCTCCAGCTGCTTTAAACATTTCGGCGGGCAGACTATCTGCACCAGCAGCTTTATTAGACTTCGGTCTCGATATCACTATCTTGACTTCGTCTAGGTCGGGGGGACGGTATTCTCTTCTATCATCGTCCGTTGTGTTGAGTGGAACATTCTGCCTGACAGCGGTATTTGTGTCCTCATCGCCGTTCAACAGTCTGCAGAAATGATTTTTCCAAATTCTCAGTATCGACTGCGAATCTACTACTAGTTGTCCATTCTTGTCCGAACTTCATACCAGTTTGACAAAAGTTTTATCCTTTGGTAAAACTTTCGGACATCATTCCTGCCATAACACCTCTCCATCTCCTCGATCGCGCGCTTCTCGTGCTCTTTCTTTTTCTTCCTGAGAAGCCGGTTCTCTTCCCTTCTTCTCTGTTCGTAGAGCTCACGAACAGCTCTCGTAGTTCGACGCAGCGTTGCCCGGTAGGCTTCTTGCTTTGCTGCATGTGCCTGCCTGCACTCGTTGTCAAACCAGGGGTTTTTCCTAGGTGGTGTTTTAAAACCCAGCACATCAGTAGCGGCTTCTCTGATGGCTTTTTGACAACGTTTCCATTCTTCGCCTATTGTTAGTGCAGGCGACGTCGAACTTTCGGAGAGTTTCAGGGAGACTCGATCGGCAATGTTCCAGGCAGTCTGTTGCGATTGTAGCTTTTCGACGTCAAACCTTGGTTGTCTTCCTCGACTCCGTTGTTCTCTCGATATCCGTGTCCTTACCTTGGCTACAAAAAGGAAATGGTCCGAGTCGATGTTGGCGCCTCGGAACGTTCGGACATCAAGAATACTGGAGGAGTGTCTGACGTCGATCGCAACGTGATCAATCTGGTTGACGGTTGAATGATCAGGGGACCGCCAGGTCCCTTTATGGATGTTGAGGTGTGGGAACCGCGGGCTAGCTACAGAGAGGTTTCGCCCCGTAACAAAGTCCACCAGCCTGAGGCCGTTTTCGGACGTGGTGTCGTGCAGGCTATGTTTACCGATGACTTTATCTTTATCTTGGTGTCGTAGCTGGGGCATTTATCGTACATTTTTTCTAGGAGATCATAGAAGTCATCCTTGCTATCGTCATCTTTGTCCTCCGTTGGGGCGTGGGCGCAGATTAGACTGATGTTGCCGAATTTAGCCTTGATGTGGATTGTTATGAGGCGCTCGCTTATGTATTTAAAGCTTAAGACTTTTTGTCTAAGTCTGCCTCGAACAACAAATCCACATCCAAATAATCGCTGCCTTTGCTCTCTGTAACAATCGCCGTAGTAGATATATTTTTGCCCGGCCCATACCACCGCACTTCCTGGATTACGGTAACGTCAGCTTTATAGCAGTCTAGGGCCTCCGCGAGTTCATCGGCTGCAGGTGGTCTGTTCAGGGACCTCACATTCCACGTGCAGAACCGAAAGTCATTGTCCTTATTCCATATCCGAGGACGGATTTACTGTTGACGTTCACTTTTTGTTTTCTGAACTCGTACTTTTCTTACGTGGTGAGGAAGTTAACCCCACGCACAACCTCCAACTGGGAGGACAGGTCCATTTGTTTAGCCCCCGGACAAAGGGGTCCGGAGGGATCCGGTGTCGGTAGACTCTTGCAGGCTGTGAGCACCGCCGTTGGCCCTAAGATGAGGGCTCATCAGCCCCCATCTCTATTCCAGGGTCCCGACCTTACCATGGAAACAAAGTAAAAAAAAAAACAAAAAAAAAAAAACAACTAGTGCAGTGAAGCGAAGTGTTTCGTCCCTTCCTTCACAAACCACTGTTTCCCCGTTTGATCTAATTATGCGGGCTGGTGCAATGACTGAGAATGCTTAACATCTGACGTAGCGGATTTGGAAATGCGAATTTTTTTGGTGGAACAACTTAAATTGATGTATGGACATAACACCTACATCGATTTGTTGCCATTGTTGCCGAAGCCAACTCTAAATTTGCACTTCTCACCTCTGCTTACCAAATGCAACGTCGGAGTTGGGTATTTGGTGTTTGTGTTTTGTGTTTTTGGGAAATTTTAGGGTTGACGTGAGCAACGTTCGTGGACTTAAAACGAACCTCTTTGCTGTGTACGTTCACCTCTGCCGTTATAAACCAGCTGTCTTCGCACTAAGTGAAACGCAGGTCGGTGAGGATTCCGATTTATCGGATTTGCGGTTGCGGTTTAGAATGTGAAAATATAATCAAAATTTTAAGTATTACTGAAAAGAACGAAGTAAAAAATTCTGAAAATTTCTATAAAATTACATAGAAATGATAAAACGACTGTCTTTACCATCAACAGACAAATGCATTAATAATAATAATAATAATAATTTAATAATGGCAGCACTACAGTCCGAGGTGGACCTGGGCCTAGCTTCTCAGCAACCACTCGTGTTGTGCATGCTATTGTTCTCTCACGAGTGGAGTAGACCTACAGTTTAATGCCGACTCCGAACGGCGAGATTGAGAAGCTTTTTCTAGACAGTTATACTCTTTGAGCATTGTCAGTGACTCGAAAGTGGTGGAGCCGTGAACAATTTTTTTTTTGAAAAATTGTTTGTCTGAACTTGGATTTGAACCTAGATTGTGAAAGTCTAGTGCGTATGGGTCGACGCACAAACCCACGCGGCCACCGCGCCCAAAATTTGTTTTTATTTCTACATAATACCCCATTGTGACTTACTTTAGCCCATGAAGTGGTGATTTCACTTCAATTTCACACACTGGAGAAAGTGTGGAAAATTCCACTTCAAAATACAGGCAGCACTGCCCTCAGTCTTAGATAATCTATCTGCACGAAAAGCACTATAATAACCATCAAAGATATCTGCTGAATTAATTTGAGAATGCTGCCAGATCTCGGTTAATGCAATCATATCAAATTCATGGAGCGAAGATGAGAGAAACAGTTCATTTGTTTATACAGAGAGAGAATTCTCACAACAATGACTTGCTTGCTTTGTAGTTTCTCTTTTTCATGTTGAATCTCTTCGAAGCAATTTTAAAAGGGCACGTTGCATGTACATAGATTGTACAACCAATTTGAAATTAATAGGCGACAAATAGAAAAGTTTGGGCAATTTTGCTGTCGCCATTGGAAAAAATACAAGAAACTCTCGACGGCAAAAGAGATTTCTCTCTTTCTCTAAAGAGAAACTAGTAAACACATGCATCAGGCCATTTTGAGTTTTTTTTTCAAGAAAAGCTCATCTGTCAGTCGTTTCACAAAACTTTCTTGTTCTTCATATTCTCAATTGCTTAGCTTTCTGGAGTTTGTGTTATTTTGGCCAGAAATCAGCTACATAGAGTTACTCAACTCTTTCCCTTCTACCCTCATGACGTCATCTGACAGCGTTTTTTATAACATTTTTTCGTACAGTATCCGTGAATACGTGTGATTTGTTTTGAACAGCTGATTGACTTCCCCTCCAAACATATTCATACAAGACATACATTTCTTATCTACATACATATGGGAAGAAATCTATCAGCGGGTTGGCCATACCCCCACTCCACTTTTTTTCCAAACGCTATCATAAATCGTTTGCAATACGTTCACCACGAAAAGAAGGGGAAGTTAAACGAAATGTAAGTGTTCAGTAAGAGCATTCATTTTACATAAATAATTACGACTGGAAGGACTATTGGAAACTATTAATTATCGGCTATTTTTAAATTGAAATTTAAATTATTGTATTATGAAATATTTGGAACATAGGTTTGATATATTTTTATTTATTCTAATTTCATTGGAAATAATGAAACAATCAGAGTGATAAGTGATAAATGTACTTATTGACGTTGAGCCTGAGAAAATCAAATAAAATAGTTAACAAAATTTAAATTCATCCTTGAAGTATTGAAATGACCGAAGTATCTCCTTGTGGTCTTCAGATTTAAGAAAAAAACTGGTTTGTTTTTTCAAAGTGTTCCTTTATTAAACGTTAATATTGAAATTCAGAAAATTTTTTTGTTTTTGAATTCCATGGATTTATGCATTTATTTTAATTTTTTCGTGATAATGCATTAATCTTTCAAAACATCCTTAAACATCCTTCCTTCGTTTAGGAATGCAAAGGCAATATTCACAAATAACTTCGGATGAAATTAAATATGCATGCATCTATATAAGTATATGCAGCTATGTATACAACTTGTTTTTTTTAATTTATTTGTACTTCTGCCATCGTGTTTTTTTTTTATTTGAAGAATTAATTTTGTCATTTATATACAACAATGCAGTGTAAATGTGAATAAATACGGAGTGATAATTATAAAATATCATCTTACACAATTGAATAGTATCCAAATATACAACATATACAATTTTAAGTATCAATATATTAGCAAAATTTTTACAACAATATCCAACGTTTTTTTAATATTTGAAAAATGTTCGGCCTCATGAACACAACCAGTGCATTATTCCAGTAGTGGGCAAATTCGACAAAAAATGACACTATCGTGGGCAAATGTCCGCCATTTTCGTGGGCAAATGTCCAACGATAACGGGAGTTCGTTAAACTCTGTGGAAGTGTGCGTAAAAATTTGGCAGTGTGCGTAAAAATAAGGCAGTATGCGTGAGTTTAACGAAAATATTGGAAAATCTGGAAAAATATTGGAAATGGACGGTGATAGGCGAGACGAAAAAAGCTCGAGAGTTGAGTATCTCTGTGTAGCTGATTTCTGATTTTGGCATTGTTTTCATTTAGTTATCGCTCGCCAAGCAACCAGTAAACTCCGATTTATCTCTAAACTTGATTTTAAACTTTTTATTAGGTGTCCAATATAATTGTAGTTTTTGTTGTGATTCCCTACCATTACTCATCTCCGGAAATAATTTTATTGCGTAATACAGAATCGTGCGGTGGTTTACCCGGCCGGCCAACGGAATCAATGATGCAAGCTTACGCTGACGAAGTAGTAAGTAGTAAGGTGTTTATTTGTTGTGTGAAATGTTGTCCCAAGATCAGTTGATCTCTCATTTCAGGAGATCGTTGCTAAGAACCGTCTAAAAGCTCCGAACGATCTCCGGCAGAAAGGAATTGTTAGTATTCCTCACATACGAATGTATGAACTGAGGAGGAATCCCCAATAATATAATCACGTAGAGCTTCTTCTTCGTAGAGAATCGTCTGAAAGCTCCGAACGATCTCCGGCAGAAAGGAATTGTTAGTATTCCTCACATACGAATGTATGAACTGAGGGGGAATCCCCAATAATATAATCACGTAGAGCTTCTTCTTCGTAGAGAATCGCCTGAAAGCTCCGAACGATCTCCGGCAGAAAGGAATTGTTAGTATTCCTCACATACGAATGTATGAACTGAGGGGGAATCCCCAATAATATAATCACGTAGAGCTTCTTCTTCGTAGAGAATCATCTAAAAGCTCCGAACGATCTCCGGCAGAAAGGAATTGTTAGTATTCTTCACATACGAATGTATGAACTGAGGGGGAATCCCCAATAATGTAATCACGTAGAGCTTCTTCTTCGTAGAGAATCGTCTAAAAGCTCCGAACGATCTCCGGCAGAAAGGAATTGTTAGTATTCCTCACATACGAATGTATGAACTGAGGGGGAATCCCCAATAATATAATCACGTAGAGCTTCTTCTTCGTAGAGAATCGTCTAAAAGCTCCGAACGATCTCCGGCAGAAAGGAATTGTTAGTATTCCTCACATACGAATGTATGAACTGAGGGGGAATCCCCAATAATATAATCACGTAGAGCTTCTTCTTCTTCTTCTTCTTCTTCTTAGGGCGCTACAGTCCGAGGTGGACCTGGGCCTCACCCAACATGCCTCTCCTGCCAGCACGAACTTTCGCCAGCTGTCTCCAATTTCGCACACCAAGCCGACCGAGGTCCCCCTCGACTTGTGTGCGTCACCTTGTACGTGGACGTTCTTTGTTGCGTTGTCCCACAGGCTCAGAGTCGAAGACTCTTCGGGCCGGAGTAAGTTGTCCATACGCTCTACATGGCCTAGCCATCTTAGGCGTTGGATCCGTAGACGCCTGGCTAGACTCATGTCGCTCTACAGCCCATACAGTTCGTGGTTGAACCTTCTCCTCCAAATGCCATCAACGCAAACAGGACCAAAGATCACGCGCAGAACTTTTCTCTCGAAAAGACCAAGACACTGTTCATCTGCTTGGGATATTGTCCATGCCTCTGCGCCGTAAAGCAGGACTGGGATGATCAAGGTCTTATACAAAGTCAACTTGGTCTTCCGAGAGAGGGCTCTACTACTCAATTACCTTTTGAGCCAAAAAACCGCGGTTAGCAAGATTTATTCTGCGTTTGATCTCGGCACTGATGTTGTTTGTATTGTTTACCACGGAGCCACGGTTGACGACTTAACTACGTCAAAGTCATAGCTGCCTATACCCAAAACTAGACATGGTGCTGTATAGCTCGTCTCTAAGCACGCTGTCATATGTGGCCTTGAAGTCGACAAATAGGTGGTGTGTGTCGATTTGCATTCCTTGGGTCTTCTCCAGGATCTGCCGCAGTGTGAAGATTTCGTCTATGGTGCACTTCCCCAGCCTGAAACTACACTGATAAGGACCTATCAGTTTGTTCACAAATGGTTTCAGGCGTTCACACAAAACGGCAGAGAAGATTTTGTAGGCGATGTTAAGGAGACTTATCCCTCGATAGTTGGCGCAGTCAAAGGGGTCTCCTTTCTTGTCGATCGGGCAAACGATACTGAGATTCCACTCATCAGGCTTGCTTTCCTCCGACCATATCTTACAGATGAGCTGGTGCATGCGCTCTACCAGATCACCTCCAGCTGCTTTAAACATTTCGGCGGGCAGACTATCTGCACCAGCAGCTTTATTAGACTTCAGTCTCGATATCACTATCTTGACTTCGTCTAGGTCGGGGGGACGGTATTCTCTTCTATCATCGTCCGTTGTGTTGAGTGGAACATTCTGCCTGACAGCGGTATTTGTGTCCTCATCGCCGTTCAACAGTCTGCAGAAATGATTTTTCCAAATTCTCAGTATCGACTGCGAATCTACTACTAGTTGTCCATTCTTGTCCGAACTTCATACCAGTTTGACAAAAGTTTTATCCTTTGGTAAAACTTTCGGACATCATTCCTGCCATAACACCTCTCCATCTCCTCGATCGCGCGCTTCTCGTGCTCTTTCTTTTTCTTCCTGAGAAGCCGGTTCTCTTCCCTTCTTCTCTGTTCGTAGAGCTCACGAACAGCTCTCGTAGTTCGATGCAGCGTTGCCCGGTAGGCTTCTTGCTTTGCTGCATGTGCCTGCCTGAACTTTCGGAGAGTTTCAGGGAGACTCGATCGGCAATGTTCCTGGCAGTCTGTTGCGATTGTAGCTTTTCGACGTCAAACCGTGGTTGTCTTCCTCGACTCCGTTGTTCTCTCGATATCCGTGTCTTTACCTTGGCTACAAAAAGGAAATGGTCCGAGTCGATGTTGGCGCCTCGGAACGTTCGGACATCAAGAATACTGGAGGAGTGTCTGACGTCGATCGCAACGTGATCAATCTGGTTGACGGTTGAATGATCAGGGGACCGCCAGGTCCCTTTATGGATGTTGAGATGTGGGAACCGCGGGCTAGCTACAGAGAGGTTTCGCACCGTAACAAAGTCCACCAGCCTGAGGCCGTTTTCGGACGTGGTGTCGTGCAGGCTATGATTACCGATGACTTTATCTTTATCTTGGTGTCGTAGCTGGGGCATTGATCGTACATTTTTTCTAGGAGATCATAGAAGTCATCCTTGCTATCGTCATCTTTGTCCTCCGTTGGGGCGTGGGCGCAGATTAGACTGATGTTGACGAATTTAGCCTTGATGTGGATTGTTATGAGGCGCTCGCTTATGTATTTAAAGCTTAAGACTTTTTGTCTAAGTCTGCCTCGAACAACAAATCCACATCCAAATAATCGCTGCCTTTGCTCTCTGTAACAATCGCCGTAGTAGATATCGCAGTTTTTCATGCTCTTTTTGCCCGGCCCATACCACCGCACTTCCTGGATTACGGTAACGTCAGCTTTATAGCAGTCTAGGGCCTCCGCGAGTTCATCGGCTGCAGGTGGTCTGTTCAGGGACCTCACATTCCACGTGCAGAACCAAAAGTCATTGTCCTTATTCCATATCCGAGGACGGATTTACTGTTGACGTGCACTTTTTGTTTTCTGAACTCGTACTTTTCTTACGTGGTGAGGAAGTTAACCCCACGCACAACCTCCAACTGGGAGGACAGGTCCATTTGTTTAGCCCCCGGACAATGCTTAACATCTGACGTAGCGGATTTGGAAGTGCGAATTTTTTTGGTGGAACAACTTAAATTGATGTATGGACATAACACCTACATCGATTTGTTGCCATTGTTGCCGAAGCCAACTCTAAATTTGCACTTCTCACCTCTGCTTACCAAATGCAACGTCGGAGTTGGGTATTTGGTGTTTGTGTTTTGTGTTTTTGGGAAATTTTAGGGTTGACGTGAGCAACGTTCGTGGACTTAAAACGAACCTCTTTGCTGTGTACGTTCACCTCTCCCGTTATAAACCAGCTGTCTTGGCACTAAGTGAAACGCAGGTCGGTGAGGATTCCGATTTATCGGATTTGCGGTTGCGGTTTAGAATGTGAAAATATAATCAAAATTTTAAGTATTACTGAAAAGAACGAAGTAAAAAATTCTGAAAATTTCTATAAAATGACATAGAAATGATAAAACGACTGTCTTTACCATCAACAGACAAATGCATTAATAATAATAACAATAATAATTTAATAATGGCAGCACTACAGTCCGAGGTGGACCTGGGCCTAGCTTCTCAGCAACCACTCGTGTTGTGCATGCTATTGTTCTCTCACGAGTGGAGTAGACCTACAGTTTAATGCCGACTCCGAACGGCGAGATTGAGAAGCTTTTTCTAGACAGTTATACTCTTTGAGCATTGTCAGTGACTCGAAAGTGGTGGAGCCGTGAACAATTTTTTTTTGAAAAATTGTTTGTCTGAACTTGGATTTGAACCTAGATTGTGAAAGTCTAGTGCGTATGGGTCGACGCACAAACCCACGCGGCCACCCCGCCCAAAATTTGTTTTTATTTCTACATAATACCCCATTGTGACTTACTTTAGCCCATGACTGTTTCTATGATAAAGTACATTTGTTTTGAAGTGGTGATTTCACTTCAATTTCACACACTGGAGAAAGTGTGGAAAATTCCACTTTAAAATACTGGCAGCACTGCCCCCAGTCTTAGATAATCTATCTGCACGAAAAACACTATAATAAGCATCAAAGATCTCTGCTGAATTAATTTGAGAATGCTGCCAGATCTCGGTTAATGCAATCATATCAAATTCATGGAGCGAAGATGAGAGAAACAGTTCATTTGTTTATACAGAGAGAGAATTCTCACAACAATGACTTGCTTGCTTTGTAGTTTCTCTTTTTCATGTTGAATCTCTTCGAAGCAATTTTAAAAGGGCACGTTGCATGTACATAGATTGTACAACCAATTTGAAATTAATAGGCGACAAATAGAAAAGTTTGGGCAATTTTGCTGTCGCCATTGGAAAAAATACAAGAAACTCTCGACGGCAAAAGAGATTTCTCTCTTTCTCTAAAGAGAAACTAGTAAACACATGCATCAGGCCATTTTGAGTTTTTTTTTCAAGAAAAGCTCATCTGTCAGTCGTTTCACAAAACTTTCTTGTTCTTCATATTCTCAATTGCTTAGCTTTCTGGAGTTTGTGTTATTTTGGCCAGAAATCAGCTACATAGAGTTACTCAACTCTTTCCCTTCTACCCTCATGACGTCATCTGACAGCGTTTTTTATAACATTTTTTCGTACAGTATCCGTGAATACGTGTGATTTGTTTTGAACAGCTGATTGACTTCCCCTCCAAACATATTCATACAAGCCATACATTTCTTATCTACATACATATGGGAAGAAATCTATCAGCGGGTTGGCCATACCCCCACTCCACTTTTTTTCCAAACGCTATCATAAATCGTTTGCAATACGTTCACCACGAAAAGAAGGGGAAGTTAAACGAAATGTAAGTGTTCAGTAAGAGCATTCATTTTACATAAATAATTACGACTGGAAGGACTATTGGAAACTATTAATTATCGGTTATTTTTAAATTGAAGTTTAAATTATTATATTATGAAATATTTGGAACATATATGATATATTTTTATTTATTCTAATTTCATTGGAAATAATGAAACAATCAGAGTGATAAGTGATAAATGTACTTATTGACGTTGAGCCTGAGAAAATCAAATAAAATAGTTAACAAAATTTAAATTCATCCTTGAAGTATTGAAATGACCGAAGTATCTCCTTGTGGTCTTCAGATTTAAGAAAAAAACTGGTTTGTTTTTTCAAAGTGTTCCTTTATTAAACGTTAATATTGAAATTCAGAAAATTTTTTTGTTTTTGAATTCCATGGATTTATGCATTTGTTTTAACTTGTTCGTGATAATGCATTAATCTTTCAAAACATCCTTAAACATCCTTCCTTTGTTTAGGAATGCAAAGGCAATATTCACAAATAACTTCGGATGAAATTAAATATGCATGAATCTATATAAGTATATGCAGTTATGTATACAACTTGTTTTTTTTAATTTATTTGTACTTCTGCAATCGTGTTTTTTTTTATTTGAAGAATTAATTTTGTCATTTATATACAACAATGCAGTGTAAATGTGAATAAATACGGAGTGATAATTATAAAATATCATCTTACACAATTGAATAGTATCCAAATATACAACATATACAATTTTAAGTATCAATATATTAGCAAAATTTTTACGTAGAGCTCACGAACAGCTCTCGTAGTTCGATGCAGCGTTGCCCGGTAGGCTTCTTGTTTTGCTGCATGTGCCTGCCTGCACTCGTTGTCAAACCAGGGGTTTTTCCTAGGTGGTGTTTTAAAACCCAGCACATCAGTAGCGGCTTCTCTGATGGCTTTTTGACAACGTTTCCATTCTTCGCCTATTGTTAGTGCAGGCCACGTCGAACTTTCGGAGAGTTTCAGGGAGACTCGATCGGCAATGTTCCTGGCAGTCTGTTGCGATTGTAGCTTTTCGACGTCAAACCGTGGTTGTCTTCCTCGACTCCGTTGTTCTCTCGATATCCGTGTCCTTACCTTGGTCCGAGTCGATGTTGGCGCCTCGGAACGTTCGGACATCAAGAATACTGGAGGAGTGTCTGACGTCGATCGCAACGTGATCAATCTGGTTGACGGTTGAATGATCAGGGGACCGCCAGGTCCCTTTATGGATGTTGAGGTGTGGGAACCGCGGGCTAGCTACAGAGAGGTTTCGCCCCGTAACAAAGTCCACCAGCCTGAGGCCGTTTTCGGACGTGGTGTCGTGCAGGCTATGTTTACCGATGACTTTATCTTTATCTTGGTGTCGTAGCTGGGGCATTGATCGTACATTTTTTCTAGGAGATCATAGAAGTCATCCTTGCTATCGTCATCTTTGTCCTCCGTTGGGGCGTGGGCGCAGATTAGACTGATGTTGCCGAATTTAGCCTTGATGTGGATTGTTATGGGGCGCTCGCTTATGTACTTAAAGCTTAAGACTTTTTGTCTAAGTCTGCCTCGAACAACAAATCCACATCCAAATAATCGCTGCCTTTGCTCTCTGTAACAATCGCCGTAGTAGATATATTTTTGCCCGGCCCATACCACCGCACTTCCTGGATTACGGTAACGTCAGCTTTATAGCAGTCTAGGGCCTCCGCGAGTTCATCGGCTGCAGGTGGTCTGTTCAGGGACCTCACATTCCACGTGCAGAACCGAAAGTCATTGTCCTTATTCCATATCCGAGGACGGATTTACTGTTGACGTGCACTTTTTGTTTTCTGAACTCGTACTTTTCTTACGTGGTGAGGAAGTTAACCCCACGCACAACCTCCAACTGGGAGGACAGGTCCATTTGTTTAGCCCCCGGACAAAGGGGTCCGGAGGGATCCGGTGTCGGTAGACTCTTGCAGGCTGTGAGCGCCGCCGTTGGCCCTAAGATGAGGGCTCATCAGCCCCATCTCTATTCCAGGGTCCCGTGGAAACAAAGTAAAAAAAAAAAACAAAAAAAAAAAAAAATTGGGCAGTGAAGCGAAGTGTTTCGGTCTCGAGTGCACTCGGTCCGCTCCCCTCTGTCCCTTCCTTCACAAACCACTGTTTCCCCGTTTGATCTAATCATGCGGGCTGGTGCAATGACTGAGAATGCTTAACATCTGACGTAGCGGATTTGGAAGTGCGAATTTTTTTGGTGGAACAACTTAAATTGATGTATGGACATAACACCTACATCGATTTGTTGCCATTGTTGCCGAAGCCAACTCTAAATTTGCACTTCTCACCTCTGCTTACCAAATGCAACGTCGGAGTTGGGTATTTGGTGTTTGTGTTTTGTGTTTTTGGGAAATTTTAGGGTTGACGTGAGCAACGTTCGTGGACTTAAAACGAACCTCTTTGCTGTGTACGTTCACCTCTTCCGTTATAAACCAGTTGTCTTGGCACTAAGTGAAACGCAGGTCGGTGAGGATTCCGATTTATCGGATTTGAACCTGCCTGGATATAACTTAGTGCTCCTTTTCTTCTTTCACCGCGGTCTCGCAATATATATACGTAGTGATGTAGCTTACCAACTTCAACTACAATACGGCCTCTGTTCCAATCCGGAATTTAATTTTCTGTGGTTAAAAATCCATGTCCGTAAGCATTTAATCCACTACTGTTTCATTTATAGAAGTCCAAACCTAGATAGCAATTCAACTTTCAATGAGTTTGATATGCTATCCGATTCCATCACAAGAATTGTATCCCTGTATCCTCACACTGAAATTGCCATTGCGGGCGATTTCAATGTACACAATTCTAATTGGCTTCGACATTCAGGTAAATAATCTGACCCAGCTTGTGAATGAGCCTACACGAATACCTGACATTGCAGATCATTCCGCCAACACCTGTTTCTCACCTCTCATCCGGATAAATATTCCATTGACATATTGTCGCCTCTACGCTCGTCTGACCACTGTGTCGTATCAGCTAATTTCTCGTATTCACTCCACACAGTTCGAGAACAAATTCCTAAGAGAACCGTATGGCTATACGAGAAAGCCAATTGGAGCGGCCTTAACGACTTCTTTAGGAATTTGAACTGGTCACTATGTTTCCTCGATAGTGACGTGGATGCCGCTGCTGATACGATCACGAACATCATTCTGCTGGGTATGAGATCCTTCATTCCTCACAGAGTGAAGAGTATCAAACCCAAAGCAAATGCGTGGTATGACTCGAGCTGCAAAGAGGCTATCAGGTTGAGGGAGTTGAGTTTCCGGACTTACAAATCCAACCCTACTGAGGAAAACCGGAAAAAGTTTAAACGGGCCAGAAATGACTGCAATGCACTAATAAGACGTGTGAAATTCTCATATGACTAAAAGTTGAGGCAAAAAGTGCTACAATGTCCCAAGAGCAGCAAAAGCTTTTGGTCATTTGTTAAAAATATAAGGAATTCAGCCTCATCTTCAATTCCTAGGCTCATTTGCAATGACATTCCAGCTGTCAGCTCTTTAGACAAGGCCAATCTGCTTGCTGCGCATTTTGCGGCCAGCTCAACGCTGCCAGATTCGACTTTGTCTCCGCCTGTACTTGAGAGCGTCGATTATACCATGAGACAAATCCATTTCCGCACTCATACAGTTGCAAGAGCACTAAAGGATCTCAACGTGCATAAGTCCGCTGGCCAGGATGGTATCCCCCCGATACTTCTGAAGAGGTGTTCTTCTGTGCTGGCAAAACCACTGTGTAAGCTCTTTCATCTGTCCTATTCTTTTGGTTTCTTTCCGAGTGGATGGAAAACAGCATTTGTCCAGCCCGTCCCTAAAAAGGGCAAATCTTCGTCACCCTCCTCCTACCGACCCATAGCACTAACGTCCCTTCTTTCCAAGGTCATGGAAACGCTGATAAACCGTCAGCTTATGAAATATCTTGAATAGCGGAAGCTTCTTAATGACCGGCAGTATGGTTTCCGCGGCAACAGGTCCACTGGTGATCTGATTGCATATCTCACCGAAAACTGAATCCAATCTTTACACAATGCAGGAGAAAGCAAGATCGTTGCGCTTGATATTTCTAAGCCATTTGAAAGAGTTTGGCATCAGGCTCTTTTGTCGAAAATGCGTGCTTATGGTATCGATAAGTCTTTTCTTCTATGGATTAGAAATTACTTTTCGAACCGTTCAATTCAAGTCGTTTTGGATGGGTTCAAGTCTGATATCCACCAAATTAATGCTGGTGTTCCCCAAGGCTCTGTTTTGTCTCCGACTCTCTTTCTCATTTTTATAAATGATCTCCTGTCTGCTACTTCTAATCCAATTCCAAGACTCACATCCTACGGTCGTAGAATTGGAGCGGCAGCGTATGTTAAGCACATTAAATTCCGACCTTGACAGCATATTTAATTGGGGTAAAAACAATAGAGTGGAATTTAATGCTGTCTACTGCCACTTAATCGATCCCAAAATAATCAGCCATTATCACTGAATGGCACTTGCATCGAAGGAACCGAAAAACTGTCCATCTTCGGTATGTGTATCAACTCAACACTTAGTTGGAATAATCACATATTCGAGGTCGCCAAAAATGCTGCGAAATGTCTAGGTTTCCTTAAACGATGCAAGAAATACTTCACCCCCTCTGATTTGGCTTCAATTTACAAGCCAAACTTGAGTATAACGCTCATATCTGGTCTGGTGCTCCCAAGACCTATCTGCACCTGCTAGATAGAATTCAACAGCGAGCGATAAAACTTATAGGAGATAGTAACATCGCGAAGTCGATAGACTCGCTCGAACATCGCCGTAATGTCTCATCCTTATCACTGTTTTATCGCTATTTTAACAAACGATGCTCAAGTGAGCTAGCCAACTGCATTCCTCCCCTCCATGAATTCCCCCGCAATACTCGTCTCGCCAGGAATGCTCATCAGTTCACCCTCAAGCCAGTTTTCGGACGTACAGTTAAGTTTAGAGAGTCGTTTTTTAGCCGCACCACACGAATATGGAATGCTCTTCCCAGCCCAATATTTCCCACTCACTACAATCTGCAGACATTTAAGACCAATGTGCACAGGTACCTCCTTTCCCTTTCTCCCTCTATACCTTCGGCCCGTGCTGTGTCTCGATTCCGGACACTTACGGGTAGTCGTAACCTCCCTTACACGCGCAATTTATAAAAAAAAAAAAACGTAGCTCCTGCTGACGGGAGTTGTGTAAGCCGCTGTTGGCCAATTAGTTGATCAGCTCCTCCGCCGCCATCCAAAAAAGAGTGATGAACCGTGGTAGACTGACACTCCCCCTCTCTCGTTTGCAGCCGCCCAGACGTTCCCCGAGGGTTGGTTACCCCTTCTTCTGTCGAGGGTACTCGGCTCCCGGATTTCACCACGGGGAGGTGAGAGTAGGAGTTCGTTAATAGAGGCTAGGTGCAGACGCTTGTGTCTGCATGGTTCGCCTGTTAACGCTTCGAAATCTAATGATGGAAAAATACCCGGTATTTACAGGGTACCCTCTCATAAATATTCACCGGGAGGTGAATCCCATCACTACGTACAGCACATTTTTGTATTGCATTTTCTCTACTGAAAACGCGTTCTTTTCCCTTGCTTTATTTCTACACTTGATGGTTCCCAATTTACTTCCAGTACCATGGTGTTGCATTGAAGGTCGGAGAAAAGACGATACCAGTGCACAAAAATGTGATCTGCTCAAGTAGTGCCTATTTCCGGGCCATGTTTTCAGGTTTGATATTCCTGCTTTTAATTTCTGATAAAACCACTTACAAATGCTCACATTCTAGGTTCCGAGTCAAATCAGGAGGAAATATCGCTGAACGACATAGATGTCGACAGCCTGGAACTGCTGATCGAGTACATGTACACAAAGAAGTTGAACGTCGATTGTGCAAATGTGAAGAACCTTCTGTTGACAGCATCGTTTCTACAGATATCTGGTGCGGAAGAGTTATGTTGCAAGTTTTTGGAGAACGAATTGAATGAGGACAATTGCTTCGAATATATAATTTTTGCTGGTAAGAAACTACAGATTTAATTGGCGGAGGATAAGAGCAACAAAAATGTGTGTGTTTTAGGAAGGAATTTGATTCAGGATGTGCTGGAGTTGTCACTTAAAACCGCATCTTCTCACTTCAATAAAATCTTTTTCAAAAACGACTTTTTGGACCTCGAAGTTAATGAGGTAATTACAATAAAAGCTAAACTTAATATTGCCCCATTAAAATAGGAGCTTTGTGGGTAGGGGTTTATAATGCGGCAGAGAACTCGGAATCGTGCAAAAAGACACGAATGTTATGAGAACCGCAATCAGACTTTGTGTCAAAGCCATGGTATCGGTTTAAACTCTATATTTTGTGTTAATTAAGTAAAGAAAAAAGTTGTATTCATCCACAGTTGAAGCAGTTGACAATGAGAGCAAAGGACCTTGGACATGCGGAGGATCTTATTTTGTCGTTCGTAATGCGTTGGATTTATCATAGCCCCATAAAACGATCGCTTTTCATGGAGGATTTGCTTAAACTCATGACTCCTTCACTCATCTCACCAAACGTGTTGCATTCTTCCGAAGTTTTTAAAACCCTCAATCCAGTCTTCACCGCGTGGGTAGCGCGAAACAATCCAGTTGATTCCACGAAAGAGATCGACGGCCATATACTTATTTACCCACGTTTTGAAAACCGCAAACATTTCGGGATCAACATGTTCTCCGAAACCGAGCATCGTGAAATTAAATGTCTGCCAGAACAGATTTTTCATGGAAGTTATGTGTGCAATGGTTACTACATCTACCAACAAGGAGGTCGTACCGTCTATGACGACACAGTGACTAAATCGTATGTTTATCACCCGAGCAAGCGCGTGTGGGTTCCATTTGTTCCACTTCTGCAAGCCAGGAGCCATCATCGTAGTTGCGTACTTAATGGAAAGATATACAGTGTTGGCGGTTCGGATCCAGGTGGAAGAACATTGGCATCAGTTGAATTCACAGATCTCTACACAGGCCAGAGAGGTTTCTCGGATCCCCTGCCACGTGCTAAGAAAGAGCCAGGACTCTGTGTTCATGGTAAAATTACTTTAATATCCCAGTCAATATCTGAAATTTCTAAATTGAGCGCTTGGTTTGTGTTCTTTCAGAGAATTCAATATATGTCGCTGGGGGAAGGGCTTTTGGCGAGTTCTATAAATCTATTCATCGTTTTGATGCAAGAGAAGGTGTGTGGCAACAACTAGCCACATCGCCCTATAATACAGGGGCGGGCTCATGTGCGGTTCTTGGCGAGGATATCTTTACGTCAAATTCAATCATTCTTCAGCGATATGACATGCGAGCAAATGATTGGGAATTGATTCGCTTTGAAAAAAAAAAAAAGTTAGAAAAATGTTTTTCGATTCTTCCCTCCAATCTTACTTTGTCGTTTTTTTGTTTCTTTGTAGGTTGATTCTTGAAGAAATATTCTCTCTCGATAGCAAACTTTTTGGTCTTTTTGCGGATGGCGTGTGGAAGTTTATGCCCCTAGAAAGACAGTGGGAGATTCATCGAAGCCTCTACCAGGGTTTTTCACAAGTATCGACAAATCTTCTTTTTCCAAATGTAAACGAAGAAGACGTCCTTTAATCGGAAGGGATAACGTAATACTAAATATAAAATTGATGTAAAATGAAGTACCCTCTTGTCGTCTGCCGTGAGGTGCGCACGGGTCGGGAGCTATTTTTCATTTAGGAGTTAATGTTTACCTCATCTCATCTCATTTTCAGTGACCCGCATGTTCCAATAAAGGGGTCGTGGGGCAATGCATGCACGAGAGATCTCCAGGCCATAGACTCTAACTCATCAGGTGCTATGCCCAAGCGCAACCAGGCGAGTGTTTGGACTTGGTCCAACCATCTCGTCCTAGGTCTGCCAAGCGGTCGCATTCAAGTCACGCCTCGGAAGTCGTGATGATGAGGACATTCGTGCCACGTGACCAAACCAACTAAGTACAGCCTTTTCCGTTCGAAGAAGCAGCTGCCCAACATTGAGTTCCTCGCGCACTGTCGTGTTTCTCACCCTATCCCGGCGAGTAATTCCCACCACAGCACGAAGAAATCTCATCTCGGCAGCTTATATTTGCGATCTTTTTCTTTCAGTCATTACCCAAATTTCATGGCCATAGGTGAGAGTTGGTCGTGGCGTAGTGGGTAGGTGCGTCGACTCCTACGCTCGAGGTCGTCGGTTCGAAACTCGAAAAAAACATCAAACATTTTTTCACGGCTCCACCTATTTCGAGTCACTGACAAAGAACAATAGCACGCACAACACGAGTGGTTGCTGAGAATCTAGGCCCAGGTCCACCTCGGACTGTAGTGCCGCCATTATTATTATTATTATTAGGTGAGAGTTGGAACAAATACTGCATTAAAAACCGCTAACTTGGCTTTGACACCAAGCTCGGCCTTCCTGATTACAGATCGACCAAGCTGTTTCAAAATTGACCCAGCTTGACCAATCCTACAGGAAAGCTCAGCATTATTCCTCCCATCACTCGTGAAGAAGACGCCGAGATACTTGAACTTCTCCACCTGTTTCAATGGGACTCCACCAACATATATAGTGCATTGAACAGGGGTTCTGAAAATAACCATAACCTCGGATTTGTCCACGTTAACCTTCATCCCAGCATCAGCACATACGGCCACAAACCTATTTAGCGCGCGCTGGAGTTCTATCTATTATCCTAATAGAGGATGACTAAGTCATCTGCAAAAAGAAGATGACTTACCCTCAACTCTCCCAATGTGAAACATTCCTCGCCACGACTGCGCTGTAACTTCCAGTCCATATATATAATGAAAAGGAGAGGTGACAGAACGCACCCTTGGCGAAGTCCAACGCCCACGGTGAAAGGTGTTGATTTACTACCGTTTACCCGAACACAGCTGCTACAGTTTGTGTATGGAGACTGAATGGCCCTCAACAAAGAACCATCAGTCCCATACTCCTACAGAACACTCCAGAGTTTACCTCGAGGAACTCGGTCGTATGCCTTTTCCAAATTTACAAAACAGCTTTAGATCGGTTTGGCGTACTCCCAAGCCTTCTCAAGTACCATTCTTAGAGTGAAAAGCTGGTCGGTTGTACTTCTGACGGGACGAAAACCGCACTGCTCATCTCCCACCCTGGATTCGACCATAGCTCTAGAACGCGCCTCCAACACCTTAGCCTAGACTTTACCTGGGAGTCTTAAAAGAGATATGCCCCTGTAGTTGGAGCACTCTTTTTTGTCCCCCTTTTTGAAGAGAGGCACAATCACCCCAGTTTGCCAATCGTCAGGCGTCTCACCGCGTTCCCAAGCCACCTTAATGACACGATAGAGCCATAAAACTCCCTCTTTACCCATAGCCTTAAGCATTTCTGGCCGGATTTCATCCACACCGGCGGATTTGCCAACTTTTAGCGATTCAATCGTCAAAATGACTTCCTCCACCGTTGGACTATTCTCCGCCCTACTCAAGACTACAGGTCTGTCACCCTCAGTGCCCTGTTCGGGATTGAGCAGCTCCGAAAAGTGCTCGCTCCATCTGCGCAAGATGTCCACCTCATTGGAAAGTAACACGCCATCTTTGGATTAGACTCCTTCGATGGTGTTGAATTTCCTTGGTCGCTTTCCAACTTCTCACCGAACTCCTTCCAAGTCTGCTCTTTAGCTGCTCGCACAGCCAATTTGCAAGTTCTTCACGCCTCAGTGTACCGGTCATGAGAATCAGAGTTCGCCAAGAGAATCCAGTCTCCTATATTCTTCTTCTCTCTGATGGCTTCTTGAACTCCGGGTGTTTTAAGCCACGCAGTTCTTTTCTCACCACCTGCCGCCACACCAAGCCGCTTCACCCCCCAAACATCACGCGCAGAAGCACTGTTGAAAACAGTCGCCATTCGTCCTCTACATGCGATGGAACAGTTGGAATTTGCTCAAACCCTTCGGATATGCGCCGTGTCAAATGTTGCTTTTCTGTAGTTTCTCCCTCCGTATGCGTGTAACCACTCTTGGTTTCCGCCTTGGCAGAAGAGGTACTTTATCAGTAAGATACAGCGTACACAACACCAGGTGATGATCAGTTGACAGTTTGGAATTTATCATGAAAAAAAAAATTTTATTTTGAAATTTATTGAGAATAGTAGACTTTGCGTTTCGCGTTACTTTAAAGTTTTCGATAAGCAAGAAAGTCGATTTTCAGTGGCCTTAATTTGTGAAAATCAATTTTAAAGGAAGATAAGTGAAGTTGTTTTATAAAAATGGCATGGTAAGTACTAACACTTAATAAAAATGTATGTTTAACACCATTTTTGTTGAAAATACATGTGGGATTGGGGCCGGGTGGCTTCGTGCGTCGATCTATGCGCATTAGACTTTCACAGTCTAGGTTCGAATCCAAGGTAAGACAAACAATTTTCACAAAAAAAAAAATTGTTCACGGCTCCACCACTTTCGAGTCACTGAATGCTCAAAGAGTATAACTGCCTAGAGAAAGCTTCTCAATCTCGCCGTTCGGAATCGGCATTAAACCGGACGTCCCCTCCACTCGTGAGAGAACAATAGTACGCACAGTACGAGTGGTTGCTGAGAAGCTAGGCCCAGGTCCACATCGGACTGTACCGCCGCCATTATTATTATTATTATCAATAGACGCCTGGCTGGACTCATGTTTTTTTTTAAAACTACCCTGGAGCACTCAGACTCAAAAGCTGGTCCATTGTACTGCCAGGCAGCAACCAACTTGGTCATGGTCTACCGAAGGAAGACCAACAGGCCCTTCTGTGATGGGCCTACATCATCAGCTCTCACCTCATCAGCACCAAATAACTGCTACCTGATCCAAGCAAAGGCGGGACAATGGGAGAGAAAGTGCGCTGCAGTGTCATCGTCTTCTCAACAGGCGTCGCAGAGGGTTTCATCGCTTAGGCTAAGCACACTTAGGTGTTTGGCGAAGGTGTAGTGCCCCGTTAGTACGCCGGTAAGTTGTCTTCAATCTTTTCTGTTAAGAGATAACAAGAAAGCAACGGATTTTTTACAGACGTTGGGAGGATGCGCTTGATCCGTCTACATCCTGGAGAGTCATGCCACCTGCGGTTGTGCTCTCGAGAAGTCCAACCATCGATAGAAGCCCTAACCAAGGACGCGGTCCTGAGAATGCATCATCTGATCCTCGCCCAGCAAGTTCATCAGCGATCTCATTTCCCGTGATCCCGTGGTGCCCGGGACCCAGACAAGTCTTAGCGAATTTTAGCTACCGATCAAATTCAGAGAAGACTTACGAGTACATTCCTGGACTATCCTGGAAGTGGTTAAAGGGTTGACCAACGCCTTAAGCACAGCTTAGCTGTCGCTACAGGCACAAATACTTTGCCCCTGCCACCACTTTCATTTCTTATTAACATTATTTTCATACTACACTCTAAAATAACTTCATATAACTTGTAATCTACTACTTTATTCTATTCTATGTTCTATTACATGAATTTGTCATTTTTCGTATCTTGTTATTCATTCGTTTGGTGGCAGCGGAGGTAATAAAACGTATTTTTATAAAGTCCTCGACTGGGTTATTTCTGACACATAGTTCGTAGCCATTAAGATCGCATAGGTTTCCGCCTGGAAAACGCAAATTTACCTAACGAGATGTGCAGTCTAAAGTTGTCGCTCTCCCCGAAAGCATCAGCACCAGATCCTTCATTGGTCTTGGAGCCGTCCGTGAAGAGTGGACTACATTCTTTTCCTGGCTTAGATTCCGGCCAGAACCAGTCTTGAGTGCAGGGAAAGTCGACTTTGTATGTTCGTCGCAGCTGGAGTACAGGTGTCCGTGCGTCAGACGGCATATCCATAAGACTGGTGTCAAAGGAAATGCGATGCGCAAGGTCATTGATACTCTAGTGCGAGTTGTACCAAAAACCATTTCTTTTTAAACGGAAGACGGTCTTGAGAGTCCTATCTAGAATGACACCCAGATATTTAGCTTCATCGGAAAAGCGGATAGTGACACCTTTTAGTATTAGTTGAGTCAAACCAGTCAATTTCCTCCTCCTCGTGAAAAGGACAACCTCGGTTTTAAGAGGCAGTCACACTTAGGCCCATTGTGATACCATGCGGATCGGAGCATTCTTAAGCGTGGCACAGTGTCCTGTGATAACGTCATTGAGAGTCCTTAGGGATGACCTGTTCATTCTAAGAAAATAGAGTGATCGTTTTGAATCAAGTTTAGGCCAAATTTGCTTTGTGATGAGGCACGTAGTGCCAACTGACCATCTTAAGTTGGTGTTTTTAATAGTATGATTCTTTTAAAGAAGTTTAGCTGTAGCGAATGGCTTGGGCTAAGGTTCTCCACTAGGAAGGTTTGTGAAGACCGTTCCGCTCCTGGCGAAATCATCGGCTTCACTATCCCCTGGATAGTCACTGTGTCCCGCACCCACATAACGTGAATATTAAAATGGACAGCTCAGAGATTGGCGGCAATTTAGGGGGGTCTTAGAGAGAAAAGTGACCGAGCAAATGATGGTGACGTCCTTCTTGGATATCACGTTGATCTTGAGCCAAGACAGGGCTTCTTTTATTGCCATAGTCTCATCCTGGAATACGCTACAATGTTCTGGAAGGTGGAGGGATATACTTAAATTGAGATTCTTGGAGTAGACACCTAATCCTACTCCCTCGTCCGTCTTGGACCCATCTGTGAAAATACGCAGAGGACCGTCCAGCGTCTGAGTGTCAGACTTCCAGTCGGACCTGGAGGGTATGCTAGTAGAGAAGTTTTTCTCCTCAGACTAGTGCGTGAAATGTTGAGGTTTTGAAATCTATTGCGAGTATGAATTGAGTCTCACACTCACGGTCACAGCAGCCACATTCTTATTTGTGCGCATCGTACGACGACGAGGACCATGAGTTTTGTCCACTAGCATACCAGTCTCACGAACTTTTTGCACAAACTTGCGTACAGCAGTCGCGGTGGGTACTTCATTTCGGCAAAAACTTCTTTTTAAAAAACGCACTATTTGGGCTACACAGCACTCACATTGGAAATAAGTTTTGCAATATTTGCCAACGTTGTTCAAGCGTAAAGGTACTTATTTCGTTCAACGGATTTTCTGTCAAGATTTCAAGCGGGAAACAGCTTCTAGAGTCAAAATAACTTATGATTTAAAAAAAACACTAGATGACGCACCTTGTACATGCAGATCTTTAAATCTTTGCATATACTTGCCGATGTAAAGGATTCATCTAAAGCAGTCCACCAAACTCCAACTGATTCAAATAGCCCCTACGCAATGCGTGATTATAGTTCGCATTTCAATTGTATGGCGTTTTTAAAGTACCAAAGCTTTGTGGTGGCTCCGCTCAAGAGGGTACTAAACACTCAAGAATGTTCATGGAACAAACCTACAATCCCTAACGAGACAAAGAGGCTTGAGAACTTAATGAAGAAAACCTAAGAGTAAAGCACTAACTAGACATGGGGCATGTAAATACCACCTTCACAAATTGGGGCTCAGCAGCACAGAAATCTGTAGGCGAAGTGGACAGCCCAAAGAAACTATGGAACATATACTGACCGTCTGTACAAGTCTTGCCCGAGAAAGTATTAAAATGTTAAACCAAACAAACGTAACAAGGAGGAAAGACTTTCAAGAAATCCCATCTGGAGAAGTTTTCAAATTTTTGAAGTCAGCACTAAAATCCTAGTAGTGTTACAAACATGACACATCCCTACTTCAATTCAGTTCAATGTCTTCGCAGTGGTTTCGACAAAAAAGCACGAAGGCTAGACATTTTGTTGCCCTGTTTGTAAAAACCTGTGCATCTATGCCTACAACAATCCCTGTTAATGACAATGTAAAATGACATACAGCCTGCTTGTGGCGGCCTCTGAACAGCCTCCACAGCAACCTCTTAGAGTTGAACCAATGTACATGTATGTAGTGGTCCGTAGCGGATGGATTTACTGTTGAAGACCCCAGCAAACGATAAAAAGACAACGACTTTCGGTTCTGCACGTGGGACGTATGGTCCCTTAATAGACCATGTGCTGCCAATGAACTCGCGGAGGTGTTAGACTGCTATAAAGTAGATATTATCGCAATCCAGGAAGTGCGGTGGATGGGCCGTGAAATGGAAATGCGGTGGGATGGGCGAAAGCAGAATGAAAAACTGCGACATCTGCTACGGTGATTGCCACAAAGTGCGAAGGCAGTGCTTATTTGGATGTGGATATGTAAGCTTCCAGTATGTAAACGAACGCCAGTATGTAACTATCCGCATCAAGGCTTAATTTGGAAACATCAGCCTGAATTGCGTACACAAATTGCCCCTACAAAGGCCAAGGATGACAACCCTAAGGATTTTTTTTTTTTTTATTACCCAGGGTTGGTGGAAATCTTCAACAAGACACTATGGTGAACGTTCGTCCATAATAATGTGAGATTTTTACTCATTAAAACCACCCCCCTTTATAAGTGAAGCACTTATCCAGTAGTTTATATTTCTTGATTTTGATAAATTTGGCAGGTAGATCTCCACTGAGAGTTCCTGCTTACACCGTAAATAAAAACGGGTTAATTAGGTTATCGCGCGAGATCAAGAGGTTTAGTCCTCTGAAGTCGACGCAAGACGTTAGTTTCGTCCAGGATTGGATTTACTGCAGAGTTTATATGCTCTTCCAAGCGGCGCTTATGTTTATAGGCGAAATTTTTAATTTTATCTTGGACAGACATAATTCCAAGATCTCTATGGATATCGTCGTTTCTTATATACCATGGTGCTTTAACGATTGTTCTTAGCACCTTACTTTGAAATGTTTGTAGTAAGTTAATATTGCATCTCTTGGTACAACCCCAAAGTTGTATACCATATGTCCAAACAGGTTTGAGCATTTGCTTGTATATAAGCAATTTGTTTTCAATACTTAACTTGGAATGATTTCCGATAAGCCAGTACATGTCTTTATATTTCTGGTCAAGTCCTGCACGTTTCTTTTTAACGTGTTCCTTCCACTTGAGTTTTACGTCAAGAGTCATCCCGAGATACTTCGCTTCATTCTTCTTCTTCTTCTTAGGGCGCTATAGTCCGAGGTGGACCTGGGCCTCACTCAACATGCCTCTCCAGCCAGCACGATCTTTCGCCAGCTGTCTCCAATTTCGCACACCAAGCCGGCAGAGGTTCCCCTCGACTTGTGTGCGCCACCTTGTACGTGGACGTCCTCTGTTGCGTTGTCGCACAGGCTCAGAGTCGAAGACTCTTCGGGCCGAAACTAAGTTGTCCATACGCTCTACATGGCCTAGCCATCTTAGGCGTTGGATCCGTAGACGCCTGGCTAAACTCATGTCGCTCTACAGCCCATACAGTTCGTGGTTGAACCTTCTCCTCCAAATGCCATCAACGCAAACAGGACCAAAGATCACGCGCAGAACTTTTCTCTCGAAAAGACCAAGACACTGTTCATCTGCTGGGGATATTGTCCATGCCTCTGCGCCGTAAAGCAGGACTGGGATGATCAAGGTCTTATACAAAGTCAACTTGGTCTTCCGAGAGAGGGCTCTACTACTCAATTACCTTTTGAGCCCAAAAAAACAGCGGTTAGCAAGATTTATTCTGCGTTTGATCTCGGCACTGATGTTGTTTGTATTGTTTACCACGGAGCCACGGTTGACGACTTAACTACGTCAAAGTCATAGCTGCCTATACCCAAAACTAGACATGGCGCTGTATAGCTCGTCTCTAAGCACGCTGTCATATGTGGCCTTGAAGTCGACAAATAGGTGGTGTGTGTCAATTTGCATTCCTTGGGTCTTCTCCAGGATCTGCCGCAGTGTGAAGATTTCGTCTATGGTGCACTTCCCCAGCCTGAAACTACACTGATAAGGACCTATCAGTTTGTTTACAAATGGTTTCAGGCGTTCACACAAAACGGCAGAGAAGATTTTGTAGGCGATGTTAAGGAGACTTATCCCTCTATAGTTGGCGCAGTCAAAGGGGTCTCCTTTCTTGTGGATCGGGCAAACGATACTGAGATTCCACTCATCGGGCATGCTTTCCTCCGACCATATCTTACAGATGAGCTGGTGCATGCGCCCTACCAGATCACCTCCAGCTGCTTTAAACATTTCGGCGGGCAGACTATCTGCACCAGCAGCTTTATTAGACTTCAGTCTCGATATCACTATCTTGACTTCGTCTAGGTCGGGGGGACGGTATTCTCTTCTATCATCGTCCGTTGTGTTGAGTGGAACATTCTGCCTGACAGCGGTATTTGTGTCCTCATCGCCGTTCAACAGTCTGCAGAAATGATTTTTCCAAATTCTCAGTATCGACTGCGAATCTACTACTAGTTGTCCATTCTTGTCCGAACTTTATACCCGTTTGACAAAAGTTTTATCCTTTGGTAAAACTTTCGGACATCATTCCTGCCATAACACCTCTCCATCTCCTCGATCGCGCGCTTCTCGTGCTCTTTCTTTTTCTTCCTGAGAAGCCGGTTCTCTTCCCTTCTTCTCTGTTCGTAGAGCTCACGAACAGCTCTCGTAGTTCAATGCAGCGTTGCCCGGTAGGCTTCTTGCTTTGCTGCATGTGCCTGCCTGCACTCGTTGTCAAACCAGGGTTTTTTCCTAGGTGGTGTTTTAAAACCCAGCACATCAGTAGCGGCTTCTCTGATGGCTTTTTGACAACGTTTCCATTCTTCGCCTATTGTGTGTTAGTGCAGGCGACGTCGAACTTTCGGAGAGTTTCAGGGAGACTCGATCGGCAATGTTCCTGGCAGTCTGTTGCGATTGTAGCTTTTCGACGTCAAACCGTGGTTGTCTTCCTCGACTCCGTTGTTCTCTCGATATCCGTGTCCTTACCTTGGCTACAAAAAGGAAATGGTCCGAGTCGATGTTGGCGCATCGGAACGTTCGGACATCAAGAATACTGGAGGAGTGTCTGACGTCGATCGCAACGTGATCAATCTGGTTGACGGTTGAATGATCAGGGGACCGCCAGGTCCATTTGAGGTGTGGGAACCGCTGGCTAGCTACAGAGAGGTTTCGCCCCGTAACAAAGTCCACCAGCCTGAGGCCGTTTTCGGACGTGGTGTCGTGCAGGCTATGTTTACCGATGACTTTATCTTTATCTTGGTGTCGTAGCTGGGGCATTGATCGTACATTTTTTCTAGGAGATCGACTTCTATGATCTCCTTGCTATCGTCATCTTTGTCCTCCGTTGGGGAGTGGGCGCAGATTAGACTGATGTTGCCGAATTTAGCCTTGGTGTGGATTGTTATGAGGCGCTCACTTATGCACTTAAAGCTTAAGACTTTTTGTCTAAGTCTGCCTCGAGCAACAAATCCACATCCAAATAATCGCTGCCTTTGCTCTCTGTAACAATCGCCGTAGTAGATATCGCAGTTTTTTATGCTCTTTTTGCCCGGCCCATACCACCGCACTTCCTGGATTACGGTAACGTCAGCTTTATAGCAGTCTAGGCCCTCCGCGAGTTCATCGGCTGCAGGTGGTCTGTTCAGGGACCTCACATTCCACGTGCAGAACCGAAAGTCATTGTCCTTATTCCATATCCGAGGACGGATTTACTGCTGACGTGCACTTTTTGTTTTCTGAACTCGTACTTTTCTTACGTGGTGAGGAAGTTAACTGGGAGGACAGGTCCATTTGTTTAGCCCCCGGACAAAGGGGTCCGGAGGGATCCGGTGTCGGTAGACTATTGCAGGCTGTGAGCGCCGCCGTTGGCCCTAAGATGAGGGCTCATCAGCCCCCATCTCTATTCCAGGGTCCCGACCTTACCATGAAAACAAAGTAAAAAAAAAAAAACAATAAAAAAAAACAACTAGTGCAGTGAAGCGAAGTGTTTCTGTCTCGAGTGCACTCGGTCCGCTCCCCTCTGTCCCTTCCTTCACAAACCACTGTTTCCCCGTTTGATCTAATCATGCGGGCTGGTGCAATGACTGAGAATGCTTAACATCTGACGTAGCGGATTTGGAAGTGCGAATTTTTTTGGTGGAACAACTTAAATTGATGTATGGACATAACAAGAATCTCTTGAGTGATTCTGTCGAGTTCGGCTTTTTCTTATATCAGCTCCTAATTTTTTATTTTTTTATTCTAACTTCTCGTAGAGTACTAAATACGACTTGTGTTACGTTCAAACCGCTCTCTTTTTTTTCACGGATTGAAATATTCTGCGAGTTGTCTTGAATTTTTGAATTTTCCGCTTTTTAAAGAAAATCTATTTGCCAAATTGAGTGGTGTTTTCTGAGTGATATTTTTATCTTTCATCTCACTTCATCGCATTCAAGCACATATCTGTCTGACTCATCTATCCCGGTGAGTTCAATTATTAGTAGATGTTCTGCCTATGAAGCAATTCTCTGCCGACCTACACATTTAACTTTGTACGGGTTTCTTTTCATGGGGGAATTATTCCTTGGGGAATTATACAATAGTCTTAATGTTTCTAAGATTCCAGCTGCACTTTTTATAGATATCACAAAAGCTTTTGATATGGTTGACCATAGTCTTCTGTTAAAAAAACTTTATTTCGCCGGTTTTAGAGGATTTGTTTATGATTGGTTTGTGTCATATCTTCAGAACAGATCACAAGTGGTAAAAATAAAAAATTGCTTAAGTTCCCCTAAATCTATAAGTATGGGTGTTCCGCAGGGTTCTGTTTTGGGCCCGATCCTATTCTTAATATATGTTAATTCTTTATTTTTGCAACCGTTCAAAGGAAAAATCACAGCCTTCGCCGATGATACAGCCCTATCGTACTCGAACTTCAGTTCGTTTGATACCTTCCTAGAAGTGAATTATGATATAGAGCTTCTAAGGAATTGGTTCAAGCAGCATAAACTTTTTATCAGTACCAAAACTAAGTTTATGTTCTTTAACATTAAAGGCACAAACTTAAGCGATTTCCCTCTATATTTTCATTCACCTAGTTGTAACCGATTTCCAATAAACGGATGCCAGAATAATAACATTTATTACTGTGAAGATGTAAGCTGTACTGGCGACTGCTTTAAAATTCAATGTGTCGATAACTTCAAGTATTTGGGCATTATTTTGGATCAAAAGCTGAATTGGAAGCATCACATTTCGTATCTTAAGCAGTATCTCAATAATGTAGTCAAACAGCTCTACCACCTTAGTCTCTTATGCACACAACCTGTTTTAAAACTGGTTTATGATGGTCTTTTTAAATCAAAATTGCAATATGGTCTATCTTGTTGGGGTGGTGCATACTTCACTAATATTAAACCGTTATTACTTAAACAAAAACATGCTATAAGAATAATTTGCAAAGTGAACCGATGTACATCTAGCTTCAATCATTTTAAAAACCTGAGAATTCTACCACTTAGACATCTTTATTGTTACAAAGTGTTAAAAATATTCTTTAGAAATGCTGGTTATTATGCGGTTAGATTTGTTGATAACTATAACTTACGCGTCAATACCAGAAACTTAGCATCTGTACCAATAATAAAGAAGAGTCAATTTTCTTGCTTTTTCTTTGTAACTGCACCTCGGTTTTTCAATTCACTTCCTGTTAATCTACGATGCGAACGAGTGGAAACGGTTTTCTTGAGAAATATTCAGGAGTGGCTCTTTTCTCTTAGCTATTCTCGGATTGAATTACTTTTGCGCATTTAGTCTAATTATGTATTACACCTTGTTTGGATGATCTCCTTGATTTTGCATTTTATGTATTTTTTTTATTTATTTATATATTTTATTAATCTTATTTCTTGCTTTTTCATTTTATCTTTTGTTATTGGAAACTTATCTGTATGTACACTTTCTATTTTTTTTATTTATTTTTTTTGTTATATTACTTAATACGATCCCCATCAACAGTTCTCTATCTTGTTATATAATTTTCTGATAGATACATTCAACACTTGTCATTTTCAATTGAATGTACTTTTACTATTTCATTCATATGTATGTATTAACCAAATATGTCTATACTATCTTTGTAAATATATTTTTGTTTGAAATAAAGCCAAAAATAATAATAATAATAATAATAATAATGTTGGAACTGAATTTTCCTGTACATCTGAGTGAAAAGTGATCCCATCGTCATCTTTAATTTGGACTACTATTGGTGTTCTACTTCTCTCCTCCGTGTGAGTACAATTTAGTGTATGATCTGCCGTTAAGCAAGGTTGATATTCACCACACCTTATTTTTTATTATATCCACCAACCACATCATCTTTGGAGTGCTAAGGTTGCTGCACGTGATAGATTTTATCTATCCCACAAACCAAATCGCATCCAATACACAATCTGTGGACAATCGGTAGCTACACTTAAACTTCACGGAGTTGCCATCACATCTTTACAAGAAAATTAATAATTAATTAAATATAAAATGGATATCGGCTGCAATTACTGCAAACAGAACTATAGTTCCAACGACATCTACATTTCGTGTGACGGCTGCCACAAATTGTTTCACACTAAATGTGTGATGCTGTCACCCAGAACCGGAGATGAATTGAGGAGTTCTTCCCCTAATGGCCTGCAATGGTTCTGTGCGCAATGTCGCAAGTTCTCAACTTCTGCACTCCTTAGACTACTAGATGAGTGCAGAAGTCCATCGAAACTGATCTTGGATGAGTTAGAGCGCTTGCAATCGCTTGTAAAAAAACATGTTGCTACTTGTGACAAGCGGTGGTCTGCCATGGATTACAATAGGGGGAATCACATGTAGCAACCTGAAAGTTGCACGTGCCGTAACTGTTGTTTTCCATGGAAGTCTAGCTATGACCTCCTAGTGGTGGCCACCGGTAACAATTCGACCAGCAGGTCATGTCTCTACTGGCGGATTGGCTAACATAGCAGGCGGGAAGAAGGTTAACTTCCTGGGTGTGAATGGGTGTATGTTTGTGTTGAATGTGCGAGTGTAAGAGGAATGAATGAAAGAAATCCCGAACAAATCCCCCAATCCAAGGTGGAACATCAAGCGCCGAGGGATGCATGGCTAGTGGGCTGACTAGTCGTTAGCTTGAGGACTTGAGGTGCACAGGCGAGCCCTCATTTAAATCTAGCCTTACCATGCTAATCCGGAGCTCTGGTATGGTGGACCCCATTAATTCTCGCGGTACTCGTGGGACCCTAACCAAAAAAAAAAAAATGAACAAACAAATAAAAAATAATAATAAAAAACATAAAGAAGCGAATGAGCCAATCGGCCCATCGTCGGAAGACGAGCTTTTAGCCTCCAGCCAGGAGACTATCCCCCCAACAGACTCCAGCAGTACCTGCCATAGTACAGCTGCGAAGTCTCACCCTGCCTCAACCCAAAACTCAGACGCCAAGGTTGCCAGCCATAGCGACCAGAAGCGAAAGAAGTACAAATCTCCTGGAACCCAGCAGAAACTTCAATACCAGAAGGCTATCTTCATTTTAAGCAAGATTGCTAAAAACGAAGCAGCCGGTATTGTAGTGGAGCAGGATTCCAAGGATAAGCCAAAGTACCAAGCCATAGTGGAAGAATACACTAGGTACATGGCGGAGAAAAAAGACACGACAACCGCAACAAAAGCACCAACAACGTCTTCCAAACGAAATAGATCTTGAGATGAGATCAGTTCGGCTCCGAAAAGAAGCAAAGGAAGTGAGAATACCAACCTGCCTTCAAGCAGCAGTGAAACTGCAAAGCGCTCCATGAGCGAGGTAGTAAGGGACCATCTTCAGGTCGCGTCAGCGGACAAGCTGCCTGCCAACGCAAAGAAGGTCCTTGAAACCTGGAGCGAAATAGAAAGCAGGTTGTCCGAGTTGGTCATAGATCATCTCCTCAACTCGGAAGACAAGTCCCTACCTGGATACGACTCAGCCGAAGTCGTTAGAGGTTATAGGGTTTTTAAATGCGAGGACCAATTCTCCAAGGATTTCCTCTTCGCATGCATTGCTAAGATCAGCAATGAATGGGAAGGTCTGAGCCTCAGACTCATCCCAGCGAAGGAAATCCCCAGGAGACCGAGAGCTCGCATTTGGTTACCGAAAATGAAATTGGACAGTGAGAAGCTTCTCAAATGTCTACAAATTCATAATCCCAGTATCAACATGGACAACTGGGCGGTAATCAAATAGGAACCTCCTCAGAACAACAGTATGACCTACTTATTGTCCATAAATGAGGAGTGCCTTCCAAGCTTAGCGAAGGCCGACAACAAGTTACGTTTTGGCGTAAGATACGCCAAACTAAAGATATTCCAATCGTCAAACCCAGGTGATGACACAGACGATGTCGACGCCGCGGACAAGCTATTCGAGGGTATGGCGATTGACCCTACAAACTTAGACCCACCTATTCCCGATGTTGAAAGTCGTACAGATTAATCTGCAGCACTCTAAGTGTGCTTCAGACAATCTGTTGATGTTCCTCAAGGAAGAGGATTTCGACATCGGGATAGTGCAGGAGCCATGGACTAGGTGTTCAAAAATCTCAGGGCTCAAAGACAACAAGTACAACATCTTCTACCTAAATAACGATGGTAAGCCTAGAACGTGCATTCTAATTAAGAAACATCTTAACGCTTTCCTCTGTCCTAACTTAAGCTCATCCGACCAAACTGTCGTCAGACTTGAAGCTGTGGAAAGCTCGCTTCTGATAGCATCGACATACATGGCACACGATCGTGAGACACCACTGGAAGAATTACGGAAGGTGGTACAACACGCCAAAAACAACAAGGCACACCTTCTGATGGGCTGCGACGCCAATGCCAGACATACGCTATGGGGAAGCTCAGAAATCAACGAAAGAGGTGAGTCATTGTTTGATTTTATCATAATAAATAATATAAGTGTATGTAATACCGGCTCCACTCCCACTTTTACTTTTCCCAGCTCGGAAAACTTCAGGGGTTGGGAGGAAGTTTTAGATGTTACACTTAGCCTTAACCTTAACGATTCTCAGATAGACAGTTGGAGAGTATCCAATTCTAACTCCTTCTCGGATCATAAGTTGATTATCTTCAATATCAATCTGAAGACTCATATCCACGTACCACACAGAAATCCCAAATGCGCAGACTGGCAAAAGTGCGTTACGATTGCCAAGAAAAAACTTTGTGGAACACCGCTCTCCAATATAAGCAATATTAGTGAGTTGGAAAAAACAATAGAAGTTTTCGAGAAAGCGCTCAACACATCCTTTAATATATCGTGTCCAATCAAACGAGGCAAGAAGAAACTTCCTCCTTGGTGGACAGAAGACCTCTCTAACCTTAGAAAGATGACCAGGGTCATCTTTAATATCTGCCATAAATATAATTTCTGGCAACCATATAAAGACTGCTTAAGAATCTACAAGAAATCCATAAGCATAGCAAAGAAGCAATCTTGGAAGGATTTCTGTGAATCAATAGACAACATCAAGGACTCTTCGAGGCTCAGCAAAATTCTGTCCAAAGAACATTCCAACCCCTCTCTCCTTAAGAGACAGGATGGAACCTGGACCGAATCCTCAAAAGAATCCCTAGATACACTCTTACTTACACACTTTCCTGGGTGTAAAGACCACTGTGAGGTCAACCACCAACATGAACCACTGCTAACATCCACTGTAGAAATCGATCGAATAATTACAGAAGAAAAGATAATCTGGTCGGTTAATAGTTTTTCTCCCTACAAGTCCCCAGGCCCTGATGGTATCTTACCCATAATGCTACAAAAGCTACAAGATGTAGCAACCCCTTGGCTCAAAGCAATGTATAGAAACTGTTTACTACTCAATCACATCCCCCAGTCGTGGAGACGGGTTCGAGTAGTCTTTATACCAAAAATAGGCCGTCGGGGTCATGAAACCGCGAAGGACTTCAGACCAATCAGCCTATCGTCTTTCATGCTTAAAGCCCTGGAACGCATTATAGATACACACATCAGGCTCAAGGTAGAGGGGAAGTCCCTCTCCAAATCTCAACATGCCTACATCAAGGGAAAATCCACTGATACAGCTCTGCACGAGGTGGTCGGCATCATTGAGAAAACCATTCACTACAGACAATATACCATGGCCGCCTTTCTAGACATAGAAGGGGCCTTCAATAACGTCCACACAGAAGCTATCCAAGAATCTCTTATCGCCCAGGGGGTAGAGGAGATGCTAGTAAAATGGATAGTCTCTATGCTAAAAACTAGAATTATACAATCCACGCTAGGAAATAGCCAACAAACAAAGTATGTAACTAGGGGAACTCCTCAGGGAGGGGTTATTTCCCCATTGTTATGGATACTAGTCATTAACAAACTATTAGAAGAGCTAGACCGGCAAGGAATCAAAGCTGTTGCGTATGCGGACGACGTTGTAATTTTAGTATCAGGCCAGTTTCTCTCAGTGATTAGTGAAATCATGGAGGGGGCGTTGCAAAAGGTTAATAGATGGGCTACCAGTTGTGGCCTAAATACGAACCCAAGCAAAACCGAACTGATGCTTTTTACGACGAAAACCAAAATACCAAACTTTCCCCTTCCTAGACTAGCCAATCAAATCCTCACTCTGTCTTCAACTGCCAGGTACTTAGGCACTATTCTTGACCCAAAACTAAATTGGAAAACTAACATAGAGCAAAGAGTTAAAAAGGCATGCATAGCCTTATACGCTTGCAACAAAACTCTTGGCAAAAGCTGGGGACTTCGACCGAAGATAACACTTTGGATGTATACTGCAGTAATACGTCATATTCTTACCTACGGCTCCTTAGTCTGGTGGCCAGCTTTAGCCAAAGCATACAATATTACAAAACTGAACAAGGTACAAAGAACTGCATGTATAGGTGTCACTGGCGCCTTAAGAACGACTGCCACAGATGCGCTTACAGTTATTTTGCACCTTCTACCTCCAGATCTACACGCAATGTTCATGGCCACATGTAGTGCACTTAGACTCAGAGAGTCAAACTGCTGGAACAGCAGAGCTTATGGACATGGTAACATCCTTAACTCACTACCACAACAGGCGATACTGAGTCATACTGACTACCTCATCCCAAAGCTAAATTTCAATAAAAACAATAGGGCTTTTTTTCCAACCAGAACTGAGTGGAAAAGCGATAGAGTCTTCCAAAACCATGACATAGCCATCTTCACAGACGGTTCGAAGATGGACTCTGGAGTGGGCGCTGGAATCTTCTCCGAAGCTCTTAAGATATCAAAGTCACTCAAGCTACCAAGCTTTGCAAGCATTTTTCAGGCAGAAGTGCTTGCAATATATGATGCGTGTCTTGAAATTAAAAACAAAACAGAACCAACACAGCGGATAGCAATCTTTTCAGATAGTCAAGCTGCTATCAAGGCTCTAACATCTATAGCCACAACGTCTAAACTAGTGGATTGCTGCTGCAAGGAACTATCCATTATAGGTGAACGGAGCCCGGTCTCTTTGATCTGGGTTCCCGGGCACACGGGTATAATAGGAAACGAAGCAGCAGACGAGCTAGCCAGACAAGGATCCAAACTCGATAGTCTCGTTGTGGAACAAGTCCAGGCTCCACTAGGCTTAGTAAAAAACAACATCTACAATCACTTCCTCAAGATCGCCAACGAAAGATGGACCAAGCTGGAAACATGTGTTCTATCCAGAAGTTTATGGCCCAACTACAATCAAAAGAAAACAAAAGACCTGCTTAACAACAGTAGAAGAAATATATCCAGAATCACAGCGGTCTGCACTGGACACTGGGCTGTTGGCAGGCATGCTGAAAGACTAGGCATACCATTCAACTCACACTGCCGCAGCTGCCGGGTGGAAACTGAGTCAGAAACCCCCGAGCACTTTCTGTGCAAATGTCCGGCTCTAGCTAGAGTCAGGCAACGCACTCTGGGCAAAGCCTTCTTCAACACCCCTAAAAATCTCTCAGAAGCAAACATTCACAGCCTGCTAGCCTTCATAAATTCCACGAAGTGGTTTCAAAATTAGGCTAATCTGAGTGAATACACACTCTTTTTCACCCTCATCTCACAAAATAGGTATCCCATAGGATGTGGTATCAAAACGGCGCGAAAACAGAATCTGTATGTCCACCGCCACTTTTACCTACCTACCTACCTGCCTACGGCTTGTATTAAGTTTGTGAACAAATAAAATAAAATAAAATAAAAATAAAATAAAATAAAGTTTTCCACGGTTTTAAAATTTTTTTTTGTGCACAATGAACTCATTGTGGTCTAAGTGAGCCCTTGACATGTTCTTCATGTCAGCAAGGGCACCCATTTACCTAACCTAACCTATATTTACGTACGTAGAGAGCGATTGATTTCATTCCCACTCAAGTAAACAAAAGTTAACGAACTTACCGAAACTGAACGTAGCGGTTATTTTGGTCGCAGGGTATCATTTGTATATTCCTCGTGACTTAAGTCTCCTTACATTAGGGTAACGCCCTGAGGAAGCCCATAAACCCAGCAGCAAATGTGGTGGTTTACAGAGCAATACAAGGTGCTAATTGAATTTCCTGGTCAGTCGTAACCAATAATTAAGAAGTGCTATATGTTTTTTTTTGTTGGTCGTATTGAACTCAGACATGCATCATGTGAACTGTGTATTCCGTCAGTTAAAATGACAGAAATTAATTAAGCAGATAGATCACAGGCAAATATCATGCTCTCTACCTGCATCCATTCAATATGCAATAGCGTGACAAAAACTCTACAGACACAAGCATGATTTGAATAAGATCTTGTCATTTCAAGGTCGATCTTGCATTAGAATTCAATATTTGACGTGATTTATGGAATAGGAAACGACTCACTTTCTCAGTGTAAACATAATATCTGATACATAAGATACGCTTTGAAGCAAGAAATCATATCTTATTACAGACTGATTTGCCCTGATGCATGAAAAGGCACACAGAACTTGAAATAACTACACTCGATCGAAGCGAGTAGTAAATGAGCTAAGTCGACGGAGTCATTCATGGCTTCACTAGTGTAACTCTGAGGGTCTATAAAAAGGATGGGGAGGACTCTGCGATGGTTGATCACTCTCCCTCCACCTCATCGTCTGCTAAACCTGCCGGTAATACACCGGCCGCAGTCATTGAGGAGGAGGGGGGATGCTCCCGATGGCGCTGCTTCGGATAGTCCAAATTAATCTCCACCATTCCACTTCGGCTGCGGCCGCTCTACTTCTCTGTCTCAACACCTACGGAGAAGATATTGTCCTAGTCCAAGAACCGTGGGTCGTCAATGACCTAGTGTGTGGACTCAGGACTCCCAACAACATTCTCTTCTTCATGAGAAATGGAGGTAAGCCCAGAACCTGCATTCTTCGGAAGAGCTCACTAAATGCCTTTCTTCTCTCCAATTACAGCGATCGAGATTCAGTCGCCGTTTGTCTAGAAATAGGCACAGAAAAAGTCTGGGTAATATCGGCGTACATGGCACATGACCATGTTGAACCTCCCCCCTCTACTACAATCAAGAGGACGATCGCTGATGCGGAGAGAGCCAAGACCGCGCTCATTCTGGGATGTGATGCAAACGCGCATCACACAATCTGGGGGAGCACGGACATCAACGATAGAGGTGAGTTCATCTTTGACTACATTCTGAACAACAATTTAGTAGTATGCAACTCAGGTTGCGAACCCACCTTTATTACAAAAAAACAGACAGGAGGTGCTCGACATCACCCTGACTTCTGACTCTATTGCTTCTTCTTCTTCTTCTTAGGGCGCTACAGTCCGAGGTGGACCTGGGCCTCACTCAACATGCCTCTCCAGCCAGCACGATCTTTCGCCAGCTGTCTCCAGTTTCGCACACCAAGCCAGCAGAGGTCCCCCTCGACTTGTGTGCGCCACCTTGTTCGTGGACGTCCTCTGTTGCGTTGTCCCACAGGCTCAGAGTCGAAGACTCTTCGGGCCGGAGCTAAGTTGTCCATACGCTCAACATGGCCTAGCCATCTTAGGCGTTGGATCCGTAGACGCCTGGCTAGACTCATGTCGCTGTACAGCCCATACAGTTCGTGGTTGAATATTCTCCTCCAAATGCCATCAACGCAAACAGGACCAAAGATCGCGCGCAGAACTTTTCTCTCGAAAAGACCAAGAGACTGTTCATCCGCTTGGGATATTGTCCATGCCTCTGCACCGTAAAGCAGGACTGGGATGATCAAGGTCTTATACAAAGTCAACTTGGTCTTCCTAGAGAGGGCTCTACTACTCAATTGCCTTTTGAGCCCATAAAAACAGCGGTTGGCAAGAGTAATTCTGCGTTTGATCTCGGTACTGATGTTGTTTGTACTGTTAACCGCGGAGCCAAGGTAGACGAAGTCCTTTACTACCTCAAAGTTATAGCTGCCTATGGTGACGTTCTGGCCAAGTCGTCGATGTTGTGCGTCCTTTCTCGATGACAGCATATACTTTGTTTTGCCCTCGTTTACCGCCAGACCCATTTTAGCCGCTTCCGTTTCAATGCCAGCAAACGCATCATTGACGGCTCGCTGTGTTCTCCCAATCACGTCAATGTCATCCGCATAAGCTAGCAGTTGAACGGACTTTTGGAAGATCGTGCCTCTTGTGTTGGCCAGTGAGTTTTGCACGATCTTCTCAAGAATGATGTTAAAGAAATCACATGACAGCGCGTCGCCTTGTCTAAAACCTTTTTTGACATTGAAGGTCTCGGTGAGTTCGTTACCGACCTTGATGGAGCAGCTAGAGTTCTCCATCGTCATCCTGCTCAGTCTGACGAGTTTAGCAGGAATGTCAAAACTAGACATGGCGCTGTATAGCTCGTCTCTATACACGCTGTCATATGCGGCCTTGAAATCGACAAATAGATGGTGTGTGTCAATTTGCATTTCTTGGGTCTTCTCCAGGATCTGCCGCAGTGTGAAGATTTGATCGATGGTGGACTTCCCGGGCCTGAAACCACACTGATAAGGACCTATCAGTTTGTTCGCGAATGGTTTCAGGCGTTCACACAAAACGGCAGAGAAGATTTTGTAGGCGATGTTAAGGAGACTTATCCCTCTATAGTTGGCGCAGTCAAAGGGGTCTCCTTTCTTGTGGATCGGGCAAACGATACTGAGATTCCACTCATCGGGCATGCTTTCCTCCGACCATATCTTACAGATGAGCTGGTGCATGCGCCCTACCAGATCACCTCCAGCTGCTTTAAACATTTCGGCGGGCAGACTATCTGCACCAGCAGCTTTATTAGACTTCAGTCTCGATATCACTATCTTGACTTCGTCTAGGTCGGGGGGACGGTATTCTCTTCTATCATCGTCCGTTGTGTTGAGTGGAACATTCTGCCTGACAGCGGTATTTGTGTCCTCATCGCCGTTCAACAGTCTGCAGAAATGATTTTTCCAAATTCTCAGTATCGACTGCGAATCTACTACTAGTTGTCCATTCTTGTCCGAACTTTATACCCGTTTGACAAAAGTTTTATCCTTTGGTAAAACCTTCGGACATCATTCCTGCCATAACACCTCTCCATCTCCTCGATCGCGCGCTTCTCGTGCTCTTTCTTTTTCTTCCTGAGAAGCCGGTTCTCTTCCCTTCTTCTCTGTTCGTAGAGCTCACGAACAGCTCTCGTGGTTCGATGCAGCGTTGCCCGGTAGGCTTCTTGCTTTGCTGCATGTGCCTGCCTGCACTCATTGTCAAACCAGGGGTTTTTCCTAGGTGGTGTTTTAAAACCCAGCACATCAGTAGCGGCTTCTCTGATGGCTTTTTGACAACGTTTCCATTCTTCGCCTATTGTGTGTTAGTGCAGGCGACGTCGAACTTTCGGAGAGTTTCAGGGAGACTCGATCGGCAATGTTCCTGGCAGTCTGTTGCGATTGTAGCTTTTCGACGTCAAACCGTGGTTGGCTTCCTCGACTCCGTTCTTCTCTCGATATCCGTGTCCTTACCTTGGCTACAACAAGGAAATGGTCCGAGTCGATGTTGGCGCCTCGGAAAGTTCGGACATCAAGAATACTGGAGGAGTGTCTGACGTCGATCGCAACGTGATCAATCTGGTTGACGGTTGAATGATCAGGGGACCGCCAGGTCCCTTTATGGATGTTGAGGTGTGGGAACCGCGTGCTAGCTACAGAGAGGTTTCGCCCCGTAACAAAGTCCACCAGCCTGAGTCCGTTTTCGGACGTGGTGTCGTGCAGGCTGTGTTTACCGATGACTCTAGCAAAGATGTCCTCTTTACCCAGCTTAGCGTTAAAATCTCCTAGAACGATCTTGGTGTCGTAGCTGGGGCATTGATCGTACATTTTTTCTAGGAGATCATAGAAGTCATCCTTGCTATCGTCATCTTTGTCCTCCGTTGGGGCGTGGGCGCAGATTAGGCTGATGTTGCCGAATTTAGCCTTGATGCGGATTGTTATGAGGCGCTTGCTTATGTACTTAAAGCTTAAGACTTTTTGCCTAAGTCTGCCTCGAACAACAAATCCACATCCAAATAATCGCTGCCTTCGCTCTCTGTAACAGTCGCCGTAGTAGATATCGCAGTTTTTCATCCTCTTTTTGCCCGGCCCATCCCATCGCACTTCCTGGATTGCGGTAACGTCTGCTTTATAGCAGTCTAGGGCCTCCGCGAGTTCATCGGCTGCACGTGGTCTGTTCAGGGACCTCACATTCCACGTGCAGAACCGAAAGTCATTGTCCTTATTCCGTTTGCTGGGGTCGTCAACAGTAAATCCGTCCGTATCCGAGGCATATTGTTGCTTCTCAACTCCTTACTTTTTTACGTGGTGAGGAAGTTAACCCCACGCACAACCTCCAACTGGGAGGACAGGTCCATTTGTTTAGCCCCCGGACAAAGGGGTCCGGAGGGATCCGGTGTCGGTAGCCTCTTGCAGGCTGTGAGCGCCGCCGTTGGCCCTAAAAGGGCTCATCCGCCGCCATCTCTATTCCAAGGTCCCGACCTTACCATGGAAACCAGGTAGCTCCTGCTGACTGGAGTTGTGGATGCCGCCGTTGGCCAATCAGTTGACCAGCTCCTCCGCCGCCATCCTAAAAAGAGTGATGAGCCCTGGTAGACTCACACTCCCCCCTCTCTCGTTTGCAGCCGCCCAGACGTTCCCCGAGGGTTGGTTACCCCTTCTTCTGTCGAGGGTACTCGGCTCCCGGATTTCACCACGGGGAGGTGAGAGTAGGAGTTCGTTAATAGAGACTAGGTGCAGACGCTTGTGTCTGCATGGTTCGCGTATTAACGCTTCGAAATCCGACTCTATTGCTGACAGCATCGAAAACTGGAAGGTCTCTCGTGACCACTCCTCCTCCGATCATCGCTATATCACCTTCACAAATATCTTTCAGAAATCACCGAAAGACCAACTGGGATAAATACAGAGAAACTGTACCGGCAATCTTAACTGATACACCTTTCTCCATCTCCAACTGTCCTGCCGACCTCGACACTTCTGTGGAGAGGCTCACAAAAATCCTTAACCACGCACTGTCTATTTCCTGCCCTATCAGCAAGCCATGTCATCAGCAAGGCAAGTCGAAACCACCATGGTGGAATCGGGAACTGGACAAGTTGCGCAAGGAAAGCAGGAGATCTTTTAACAAAGCGAAACGCACCCGAGATGCTGTTGATTGGGAAACCTACAAAAGTTCTCTCAACACCTTTAAAATTGAACTAAGAAGAGCCAAGCGTGTGTCTTGGAGACTCTTCTGCGGCAAAATTGAAGAAGTTTCTGAAGCCTCCAGGCTGAGGAAAGTATTAGCATCGCTCCCGAAAGCACCCAGCTTTCTACAAAAATCGGATGGTACCTGGACATCTTCCAGTCTAGACACCCTAAACCTTCTTGTGGACACCCACTTCCCGGGAAGTCTAGCTACTAGATCAATCTGTCCTGGCAGTATACCAACCAGATCCTCTTGTAGCCCTCTTAAAATAGACAGTGCATCTGTCAAGTGGGCACTAAATAATTTTAAACCATATAAATCAGCTGGTCCTGATTGCATTATACCTGCAGAGCTCCAAGCAGTTGCAGATCTCATTCTCCCCTGGCTAACAAGCATCTTCCAAGCTTGTCTAGATTTAGGATATGTCCCAAGGTCTTGGAAGGAGGTTACAGTAATCTTCATTCCTAAGGCCGGCAAATCCTCACATAACAAGCCTAACGACCTTAGACCTATCAGCCTCTCTTCTTTTCTCCTAAAGACACTTGAGAAGCTGATTGATCACCACATCAGAAGCAGTATTGCGTCTGGCAGACTCTCGCATGCTCAACATGCATACAATAAGGGTAAGTCAGTGGAGACAGCTCTACACACCCTCATAGGTACGATTGAAAAACCACTAAAATACAAGGAATTTACTCTGGTAGCTTTCCTTGACATTGAAGGAGCCTTTAACAACATCACTCCCGAGGCAATTACCTTAACGCTTAACAATCTCGGTATTGAAAAGTCCCTTGTGGCTTTTATTCGCCAGCTACTGGTTAGCAGAGTAATAAACTCTAAACTCGGTGAATCCAATGTCCGCAGAACAGTTAATAGAGGAACCCCGCAAGGTGGTGTACTCTCTCCTCTTCTATGGAATGTTGTGGTCAATGAACTGCTACTGAACTTAGAGGAGGTAGGATGCAGGGTGATTGCCTATGCGGATGATATTGCTATTGCAGTCTCCGGAAAATTTGTCTCGACACTAAGGGACATCATGCAGCATGCCTTCCATAGAATAACCTCATGGACCAGTGCATGCGGTCTTGGAGTTAATCCGCAAAAAACGGAACTAATACTCTTCACGAGGAAATACAAAATTCCCCCCTTTGACCCTCCCTCATTGTGTGGCGTAAAACTTACGCTCACAGATAAGGCCAAATTCCTGGGTCTCATCATAGATCGTAAACTAAGCTGGAAGTCCAACATCATAGAGCGTATCAAGAAAGCTACCACTGCGCTCTATTGCTGCAAAAAAGCAATCGGATGTAAATGTGGCCTTCAGCCTAGAATAGCATACTGGCTGTACACAGCCGTAGTCAGACCAATCCTACTTTATGGAGTCTCAGTATGGTGGACAGCTCTTGGCACAGCCGTCAACCGCAACCTTCTTAACCGCGTGCAAAGAACTGCAAGTATATGCATCAGTGGAGTGCTAAGGACGACACCATCCGAAGCATTAAATATCCTACTGTATCTACCTCCACTTGACTTGTTTGCCAGACAAGTAACAGCCTGCACAGCGGTAAGACTCAGAACACTACACCTGTGGAATAACCACCATACGGGTCATTCCACCATTCTAGATAACCTTGAGTTTCTACCGCACGACACCGACCTCGTACTGCCTCATCTTGTCTTTGAGAAAAACTTCTCTACCAGCATACCCTCCAGGTCAGACTGGAAGTCTGATACTCAGACGCTGGACGGTCCTCTGCGTATTTTCACAGATGGATCCAAGACGGACGAGGGAGTAGGAATAGGTGTTTACTCCAAGGATAGCGTTTTCCAGGCTGAGACAGTGGCAATAAAAGAAGCTCTGTCCTGGCTCAAGAACAACGTGATATCCAAGAAGGACATCACCATCTGTTCAGACAGCCAGGCAGCAATCAAATCCCTGAACTCGGTCACTTTTCTCTCTAAGACCTCCCTAAATTGCCGCCTATCTCTTAACGAGATGGCTGAGCATTTTAACATTCACCTCATGTGGGTACCGGGACATAGTGACATTCCAGGGAATTGTGAAGCTGATTATCTCGCCAGGAGCGGTACGATCTCCACAAACCTCCCTAGTGGGGATCTTCCGCCTATGCCATTCGCTACAGATAAACTTCTTTTAAAGAATCATACCATTAAAAACACCAACTCAAGATGGTCAGATGGCACTACGTGCCTCATTACAAAGCAAATCTGGCCTAAACTTGATCTAAAACGTTCACTCTATCTTCTCAGAATGAACAGGTCATCCCTAAGGATTCTCATTGGCGTTATCACAGGACACTGTGCCATTGGCACTCACGCCTCAAGAATGGGACTCCCTCATAATGATTTCTGCAGAAGCTGCAGAGACGAAGAAGAAGAAGAAAGCATAACGCATCTTCTCTGCACTTGTAGCGCTCTCTCTCTCTCTTGTAGCGTATCACAATGGGCCTAATTTGGCCTAAGTGTGACTGTTTTCTACAGTCAGCCATTTCAACCTAACCTAACCTACATAAATCAGTTCAATGCACTTTTTCAAAGCAGCAACATTTTAATTCAGTATATTGTTCAAGAAAGTCAGAACTTATTGCTAAGAATGGCTAGGAATATTTTTAAGCCTTATATAATGGGAGACTTGCATCTAATAAGAGAATATGTTGTATCATTAGAACATATATTTGTCGGTTTAGAATGTGAAAACATAATCAAAATTTTAAGTATTACTGAAAAGAACGAAGTAAAAAATTCTGAAAATTTCTATAAAATTAGAATAGAAATGATAAAACGACTGTCTTTACCATCAACAGACAAATGCATTAATAATAATAATAATAATAATTTAATAATGGCAGCACTACAGTCCGTGGTGGACCTGGGCCTAGCTTCTCAGCAACCACTCGTGTTGTGCATGCTATTGTTCTCTCACGAGTGGAGTAGACCTACAGTTTAATGCCGACTCCGAACGGCGAGATTGAGAAGCTTTTTCTAGACAGTTATACTCTTTGAGCAATCCGCTCAATCCGAACGGCGAGATTGAGAAGCTTTTTCTAGACAGTTATACTCTTTGAGCATTGTCAGTGACTCGAAAGTGGTGGAGCCGTGAACAATTTTTTTTTGAAAAATTGTTTGTCTGAACTTGGATTTGAACCTAGATTGTGAAAGTCTAGTGCATATGGGTCGACGCACAAACCCACGCGGCCACCGCGCCCAAAATTTGTTTTTATTTCTACATAATACCCCATTGTGACTTACTTTAGCCCATGACTGTTTCTATGATAAAGTACATTTGTTTTGAAGTGGTGATTTCACTTCAATTTCACACACTGGAGAAAGTGTGGAAAATTCCACTTCAAAATACTGGCAGCACTGCCCCCAGTCTTAGATAATCTATCTGCACGAAAAACACTATAATAAGCATCAAAGATCTCTGCTGAATTAATTTGAGAATGCTGCCAGATCTCGGTTAATGCAATCATATCAAATTCATGGAGCGAAGATGAGAGAAACAGTTCATTTGTTTAGACAGAGAGAGAATTCTCACAACAATGACTTGCTTGCTTTGTAGTTTCTCTTTTTCATGTTGAATCTCTTCGAAGCAATTTTAAAAGGGCACGTTGCATGTACATAGATTGTACAACCAATTTGAAATTAATAGGCGACAAATAGAAAAGTTTGGGCAATTTTGCTGTCGCCATTAGAAAAAATACAAGAAACTCTCGACGGCAAAAGAGATTTCTCTCTTTCTCTAAAGAGAAACTAGTAAACACATGCATCAGGCCATTTTAAGTTTTTTTTTTCAAGAAAAGCTCATCTTTCAGTCGTTTAACAAAACTTTCTTGTTCTTCATATTCTCAATTGCTTAGCTTTCTGGAGTATGTGTTATTTTGGTATTGTTTTCATTTAGTTATCGCTCGACAAGCAACCAGTAAACTCCGATTTATCTCTAATTTTCCCGCTGTATGCAGTTCCAATTTATTTTGTTGTGATTCCCTACGATTACTCATCTCCGGAAATAATTTTATTGCGTAATACAGAATCGTGCGGTGGTTTACCCGGCCGGCCAACGGAATCAATGATGCAAGCTTACGCTGACGAAGTAGTAAGTAGTAAGGTGTTTATTTGTTGTGTGAAATGTTGTCCCAGGATCAGTTGAAGTTATTAACATGCCTCATTTCAGGAGATCGTTGCTAAGAACCGTCTAAAAGCTCCGAACGATCTCCGGCAGAAAGGAATTGTTAGTATTCCTCACATACGAATGTATGAACTGAGGGGGAATCCCCAATAATATAATCACGTAGAGCTTCTTTTTCGTAGAGAATCGTCTGAAAGCTCCGAACGATCTCCGGCAGAAAGGAATTGTTAGTATTCCTCACATACGAATGTATGAACTGAGGGGGAATCCCCAATAATATAATCACGTAGAGCTTCTTCTTCTTCTTCTTCTTCTTCTTCTTCTTCTTCTTCTTAGGGCGCTACAGTCCGAGGTGGACCTGGGCCTCACCCAACATGCCTCTCCTGCCAGGACGATCTTTAGCCAGATGTCTCCAATTTCGCACACCAAGCCGACCGACGTTCCCCTCGACTTGTGTGCGTCACCTTGTACGTGGACGTTCTCTGTTTCGTTGTCCCACAGGCTCAGAGTCGAAGACTCTTCGGGCCGGAGCTAAGTTGTCCATACGCTCTACATGGCCTAGCCATCTTAGGCGTTGGATCCGTAGACGCCTGGCTAGACTCATGTCGCTCTACAGCCTTCTCCTCCAAATGCCATCAACGCAAACAGGACCAAAGATCGCGCGCAGAACTTTTCTCTCGAAAAGACCAAGACACTGTTCATCTGCTTGGGATATTGTCCATGCCTCTGCGCCGTAAAGCAGGACTGGGATGATCAAGGTCTTATACAAAGTCAACTTGGTCTTCCGAGAGAGGGCTCTACTACTCAATTACCTTTTGAGCCCAAAAAAAACAGCGGTTAGCAAGATTTATTCTGCGTTTGATCTCGGCACTGATGTTGTTTGTATTGTTTACCACGGAGCCACGGTTGACGACTTAACTACGTCAAAGTCATAGCTGCCTATACCCAAAACTAGACATGGCGCTGTATAGCTCGTCTCTAAGCACGCTTTCATATGTGGCCTTGAAGTCGACAAATAGGTGGTGTGTGTCGATTTGCATTCCTTGGATCTTCTCCAGGATCTGCCGCAGTGTGAAGATTTCGTCTATGGTGCACTTCCCCAGCCTGAAACCACACTGATAAGGACCTATCAGTTTGTTCACAAATGGTTTCAGGCGTTCACACAAAACGGCAGAGAAGATTTTGTAGGCGATGTTAAGGAGACTTATCCCTCGATAGTTGGCGCAGTCAAAGGGGTCTCCTTTCTTGTGGATCGGGCAAACGATACTGAGATTCCACTCATCGGGCATGCTTTCCTCCGACCATATCTTACAGATGAGCTGGTGCATGCGCCCTACCAGATCACCTCCAGCTGCTTTAAACATTTCGGCGGGCAGACTATCTGCACCAGCAGCTTTATTAGACTTCAGTCTCGATATCACTATCTTGACTTCGTCTAGGTCGGGGGGACGGTATTCTCTTCTATCATCGTCCGTTGTGTTGAGTGGAACATTCTGCCTGACAGCGGTATTTGTGTCCTCATCGCCGTTCAACAGTCTGCAGAAATGATTTTTCCAAATTCTCAGTATCGACTGCGAATCTACTACTAGTTGTCCATTCTTGTCCGAACTTTATACCCGTTTGACAAAAGTTTTATCCTTTGGTAAAACTTTCGGACATCATTCCTGCCATAACACCTCTCCATCTCCTCGATCGCGCGCTTCTCGTGCTCTTTCTTTTTCTTCCTGAGAAGCCGGTTCTCTTCCCTTCTTCTCTGTTCGTAGAGCTCACGAACAGCTCTCGTAGTTCGATGCAGCGTTGCCCGGTAGGCTTCTTGCTTTGCTGCATGTGCCTGCCTGCACTCGTTGTCAAACCAGGGGTTTTTCCTAGGTGGTGTTTTAAAACCCAGCACATCAGTAGCGGCTTCTCTGATGGCTTTTTGACAACGTTTCCATTCTTCGCCTATTGTGTGTTAGTGCAGGCGACGTCGAACTTTCGGAGAGTTTCAGGGAGACTCGATCGGCAATGTTCCTGGCAGTCTGTTGCGATTGTAGCTTTTCGACGTCAAACCGTGGTTGTCTTCCTCGACTCCGTTGTTCTCTCGATATCCGTGTCCTTACCTTGGCTACAAAAAGGAAATGGTCCAAGTCGATGTTGGCGCCTCGGAACGTTCGGACATCAAGAATACTGGAGGAGTGTCTGACGTCGATCGCAACGTGATCAATCTGATTGACGGTTGAATGATCAGGGGACCGCCAGGTCCCTTTGAGGTGTGGGAACCGCGGGCTAGCTACAGAGAGGTTTCGCCCCGTAACAAAGTCCACCAGCCTGAGGCCGTTTTCGGACGTGGTGTCGTGCAGGCTATGTTTACCGATGACTTTATCTTTATCTTGGTGTCGTAGCTGGGGCATTGATCGTACATTTTTTCTAGGAGATCATAGAAGTCATCCTTGCTATCGTCATCTTTGTCCTCCGTTGGGGCGTGGGCACAGATTAGACTGATGTTGCCGAATTTAGCCTTGATGTGGATTGTTATGAGGCGCTCGCTTATGTACTTAAAGCTTAAGACTTTTTGTCTAAGTCTGCCTCGAACAACAAATCCACATCCAAATAATCGCTGCCTTTGCTCTCTGTAACAATCGCCGTAGTAGATGTCGCAGTTTTTCATGCTCTTTTTGCCCGGCCCATACCACCGCACTTCCTGGATTACGGTAACGTCAGCTTTATAGCAGTCTAGGGCCTCCGCGAGTTCATCGGCTGCAGGTGGTCTGTTCAGGGACCTCACATTCCACGTGCAGAACCAAAAGTCATTGTCCTTATTCCATATCCGAGGACGGATTTACTGTTGACGTGCACTTTTTGTTTACTGAAATCGTACTTTTCTTACGTGGTGAGGAAGTTAACCCCCGGACAAAGGGGTCCGGAAGGATCCGGGGTCGGTAGCCTCTTGCAGGCTGTGAGCGCCGCCGTTGGCCCTAAGATGAGGGCTCATCAGCCCCCATCTCTATTCCAGGGTCCCGACCTTACCATGGAAACAAAGTAAAAAAAAAACAACTAGTGCAGTGAAGCGAAGTGTTTCGGTCTCGAGTGCACTCGGTCCGCTCCCCTCTGTCCCTTCCTTCACAAACCACTGTTTCCCCGTTTGATCTAATCATGCGGGCTGGTGCAATGACTGAGAATGCTTAACATCTGACGTAGCGGATTTGGAAGTGCGAATTTTTTTGGTGGAACAACTTAAATTGATGTATGGACATAACACCTACATCGATTTGTTACCATTGTTGCCGAAGCCAACTCTAAATTTGCACTTCTCACCTCTGCTTACCAAATGCAACGTCGGAGTTGGGTATTTGGTGTTTGTGTTTTGTGTTTTTGGGAAATTTTAGGGTTGACGTGAGCAACGTTCGTGGACTTAAAACGAACCTCTTTGCTCTGTACGTTCACCTCTCCCTTTATAAACCAGCTGTCTTGGCACTAAGTGAAACGCAGGTCGGTGAGGATTCCGATTTATCGGATTTGAACCTGCCTGGATATAACTTAGTGCTCCTTTTCTTCTTTCACCGCGGTCTCGCCCTATATATACGTAGTGATGTAGCTTACCAACTTCAACTACAATACGGCCTCTGTTCCAATCCGGAATTTAATTTTCTGTGGTTAAAAATCCATGTCCGTAAGCATTTAATCCACTACTGTTTCATTTATAGAAGTCCAAACCTAGATAGCAATTCAACTTTCAATGAGTTTGATATGCTATCCGATTCCATCACAAGAATTGTATCCCTGTATCCTCACACTGAAATTGCCATTGCGGGCGATTTCAATGTACACAATTCTAATTGGCTTCGACATTCAGGTAAATAATCTGACCCAGCTTGTGAATAAGCCTACACGAATACCTGACATTGCAGATCATTCCGCCAACACCTGTTTCTCACCTCTCATCCGGATAAATATTCCATTGACATATTGTCGCCTCTACGCTCGTCTGACCACTGTGTCGTATCAGCTAATTTCTCGTATTCACTCCACACAGTTCGAGAACAAATTCCTAAGAGAACCGTATGGCTATACGAGAAAGCCAATTGGAGCGGCCTTAACGACTTCTTTAGGAATTTGAACTGGTCACTATGTTTCCTCGATAGTGACGTGGATGCCGCTGCTGATACGATCACGAACATCATTCTGCTGGGTATGAGATCCTTCATTCCTCACAGAGTGAAGAGTATCAAACCCAAAGCAAATGCGTGGTATGACTCGAGCTGCAAAGAGGCTATCAGGTTGAGGGAGTTGAGTTTCCGGACTTACAAATCCAACCCTACTGAGGAAAACCGGAAAAAGTTTGAACGGGCCAGAAATGACTGCAATGCACTAATAAGACGTGTGAAATTCTCATATGACCAAAAGTTGAGGCAAAAGGGGCTACAATGTCCCAAGGGCAGCAAAAGCTTTTGGTCATTTGTTAAAAATATAAGGAATTCAGCCTCATCTTCAATTCCTAGGCTCATTTGCAATGACATTCCAGCTGTCAGCTCTTTAGACAATTCCAATCTGCTTGCTGCGCATTTTGCGGCCAGCTCAACGCTGCTAGATTCGACTTTGTCTCCGCCTGTACTTGAGAGCGTCGATTATACCATGAGACAAATCCATTTCCGCACTCATACAGTTGCAAGATCACTAAAGGATCTCAACGTGCATAAGTCCGCTGGCCCGGATGGTATCCCCCCGATACTTCTGAAGAGGTGTTCTTCTGTGCTGGCAAAACCACTGTGTAAGCTCTTTCATCTGTCCTATTCTTTTGGTCTCTTTCCGAGTGGATGGAAAACAGCATTTGTCCAGCCCGTCCCTAAAAAGGGCAAATCTTCGTCACCCTCCTCCTACCGACCCATAGCACTAACGTCCCTTCTTTCCAAGGTCATGGAAATGCTGATAAACCGTTAGCTTATGAAATATCTTGAATAGCGGAAGCTTCTTAATGACCGGCAGTATGGTTTCCGCGGCAACAGGTCCACTGGTGATCTGATGGCATATCTCACCGAAAACTGAATCCAATCTTTACACAATGCAGGAGAAAGCAAGATCGTTGCGCTTGATATTTCTAAGCCATTTGAAAGAGTTTGGCATCAAGCTCTTTTGTCGAAAATGCGTGCTTATGGTATCGATAAGTCTCTTCTTCTATGGATTAGAAATTACTTTTCGAACCGTTCAATTCAAGTCGTTTTGGATGCGTTCAAGTCTGATATCTACCAAATTAATGCTGGTGTTCCCCAAGGCTCTGTTTTGTCTCCGACTCTCTTTCTCATTTTTATAAATGATCTCCTGTCTGCTACTTCTAATCCAATTCATTCCTTCGCTGATGACAGTACTCTCAGCTTTTCATATTCGTTCCAAGACTCACGTCCCTGTCCTTCGGCCGTAGAATTGGAGCGGCAGCGTATGTTAAGCACATTAAATTCCGACCTTGACAGCATATTTAATTGGGGTAAAAACAATAGAGTGGAATTTAATGCTGTCTACTGCCACTTAATCGATCCCAAAATAATCAGCCATTATCCCTGAATGGCACTTGCATCGAAGAAACCGAAAAACTGTCCATCTTCGGTATGTGTATCAACTCAACACTTAGTTGGAATAATCACATATTCGAGGTCGCCAAAAATGCTGCGAAATGTCTAGGTTTCCTTAAACGATGCAAGAAATACTTCACCCCCTCTGATTTGGCTTCAATTTACAAGCCAAACTTGAGTATAACGCTCATATCTGGTCTGGTGCTCCCAAGACCTTTCTGCACCTGCTAGATAGAATTCAAAAGCGAGCGATAAAACTTGTAGGAGATAGTAACATCGCGAAGTCGATAGACTCGCTCGAACATCGCCGTAATGTCTCATCCTTATCACTGTTTTATCGCTATTTTAACAAACGATGCTCAAGTGAGCTAGTCAACTGCATTCCTCCCCTCCATGAATTCCCCCGCAATACTCGTCTCGCCAGGAATGCTCATCAGTTCACCCTCAAGCCAGTTTTCGGACGTACAGTTAAGTTTAGAGAGTCGTTTTTTAGCCGCACCACACGAATATGGAATGCTCTTCCCAGCCCAATATTTCCCACTCACTTTCAATCTGCAGACATTTAAGACCAATGTGCACAGGTACCTCCTTTCCCTTTCTCCCTCTATACCTTCGGCCCGTGCTGTGTCTCGATTCCGGACACTTACGGGTAGTCGTAACCTCCCTTACACGCGCAATTTATAAAAAAAAAAAAACGTAGCTCCTGCTGACGGGAGTTGTGTAAGCCGCTGTTGGCCAATTAGTTGATCAGATCCTCCGCCGCCATCCAAAAAAGAGTGATGAACCGTGGTAGACTGACACTCCCCCTCTCTCGTTTGCAGCCGCCCAGACGTTCCCCGAGGGTTGGTTACCCCATCTTCTGTCGAGGGTACTCGGCTCCCGGATTTCACCACGGGGAGGTGAGAGTAGTAGTTCGTTAATAGAGGCTAGGTGCAGACGCTTGTGTCTGCATGGTTCGCCTGTTAACGCTTCGAAATCTAATGATGGAAAAATACCCGGTATTTACAGGGTACCCTCTCATAAATATTCACCGGGAGGTGAATCCCATCACTACGTACAGCACATTTTTGTATTGCATTTTCTCTACTGAAAACGCGTTCTTTTCCCTTGCTTTATTTCTACACTTGATGGTTCCCAATTTACTTCCAGTATTATGATGTTGCATTGAAGGTCGGAGAAAGAACGATACGAGCGCACAAAAATGTGATCTGCTCAAGTAGTGCCTATTTCCGGGCCATGTTTTCAGGTTTGATATTCCTGCTTTTAATTTCTGATAAAACCACTTACAAATGCTCACATTCTAGATTCCGAGTCAAATCAGGAGGAAGTATCGCTGAACGACATAGATGTCGACAGCCTGGAACTGCTGATCGAGTACATGTACACAAGGAAGTTGAACGTCGATTCTGCAAATGTGAAGAACCTTCTGTTGACAGCATCGTTTCTACAGATATCTGGTGCGGAAGAGTTATGTTGCAAGTTTTTGGAGAACGAATTGAATGAGGACAATTGCTTCGAATATATAATTTTTGCTGGTAAGAAACTGGCGGAGGATAAGAGCAACAAAAACGTGTGTGTTTTAGGAAGGAATTCGATTCAGGATATGCTGGAGTTGTCACTTAAAACCGCATCTTCTCACTTCAATAAAATCTTTTTCAAAAACGACTTTTTGGACCTCGAAGTTGATGAGGTAATTACAATAAAAGCTAAACTCAATATTGCCCCATTAATTATAATCCGGCAGAGAACTCGGAATCGTGCAAAAAGACACGAATGTTATGAGAACCGCAATCAGACTTTGTGTCAAAGCCATGGTATCGGTTTAAGCTCTATATTTTGTGTTAATTAAGTAAAGAAAAAAGTTGTATTCATCCACAGTTGAAGCAGTTGACAGTGGGGGCAAAGGACCTTGGACATGCGGAGGATCTTATTTTGTCGTTCGTAATGCGTTGGATTTATCATAGCCCCATAAAACGATCGCGTTTCATGGAGGATTTGCTTAAACTCATCACTCCTTCACTCATCTCACCAAACGTGTTGCATTCTTCCGAAGTTTTTAAAACCCTCAATGCAGTCTTCACCGCGTGGGTAGATCACAACAGTCCAGTTGATTCCACGAAAGAGACCGATGGCCATATACTTATTTACCCACGTCTTGAAAACCGAAAACATTTCGGGATCAACATGTTCTCCGAAACCGAGCATCGTGAAATTAAATGTCTGCCAGAACAGATTTATGGTGAAAGTTATGTGTGCCATGGTTACTACATCTACCAACAAGGAGGTCGTACCGTCTATAACAACACAGGGACTAAATCGTATGTTTATCACCCGAGCAAGCGCGTGTGGGTTCCATTTGTTCCACTTCTGCAAGGCAGGAGCTTTCATCGTAGTTGCGTACTTAATGGAAAGATATACAGTGTTGGCGGTTCGGATCCAGGTAGAAGAGCATTGGCATCAGTTGAATTCACAGATCTCTACACAGGCCAGAGAGGTTTCTCGGATCCCCTGCCACATGCCAAGGAAGAGCCAGGACTCTGTGTTCATGGTAAAATTACTTTAATATCCCAGTCAAAATCTGAAATTTCTAAATTGAGCGCTTGGTTTGTGTTCTTTCAGAGAATTCGATATATGTCGCTGGGGGAAGGGCTTTTGGCAAGTACTATAAATGTATTCATCGTTTTGATGCAAGAGAAGGTGTGTGGCAACAACTAGCCACATCGCCCTATGATAGGGGGGCAAAATCATGTGCGGTTCTTGGCGAGGATATCTTTACGTCAAATTCAGTCATTCTTCAGCGATATGACATGCGAGCAAATGATTGGGAATTGATTCGCTTTGAAAACCCGAAGTTAGAAAAATGTTTTTCGATTCTTCCCTCCAATCTTACTTTGTCGTTTTTTTGTTTCTTTGTAGATTGTTTCTTGAAGAAATATTCTCTCTCGATAACAAACTTTTTGGTCTTTTTGCGGATGGCGTGTGGAAGTTTATGCCCGTAGAAAGACAGTGGGAGATTCATCGAAGCCTCTACCTGGGTTCTTCACAAGTATCGACAAATCTTCTATTTCCAAATGTAAACTAAGAAGACGTCCTTTAATCGGAAGGGATAACGTAATACTAAATATAAAATTGATGTAAAATGAAGTACCCTCTTGTCGTCTGCCGTGAGTTGCGCACGGGTCGGGAGTTATTTTTCATTTAGGAGTTAATGTTTACCTCATCTCATCTCATTTTCAGTGACCCGCATGTTCCACTAAAAGGGTCGCGGGGCAATGCATGCACGAGAGATCTCCAGGCCATAAACTCTAACTCATCAGGTGCTATGCCCAAGCGCAACCAGGCGAGTGTTTGGACTTGGTCCAACCATCTCGTCCTAGGTCTGCCAAGCGGTCGCATTCAAGTCACGCCTCGGAAGTCGTGATGATGAGGACATTCGTGCCACGTGACCAAACCAACTAAGTACAGCCCTTTCCGTTCGAAGAAGCAGCTGCCCAACATTGAGTTCCTCGCGCACTGTCGTGTTTCTCACCCTATCCCGGCGAGTAATTCCCACAACAGCACGAAGAAATCTTATCTCGGCAGCTTATATTTGCGATCTTTTTCTTTCAGTCATTACCCAAATTTCATGGCCATAGGTGAGAGTTGGCCGTGGCGTAGTGGGTAGGTGCGTCGACTCCTACACTCGAGGTCGTCGGTTCGAAACTCGAGAAAAACATCAAACATTTTTTCACGGCTCCACCTATTTCGAGTCACTGACAAAGAACAATAGCACGCACAACACGAGTGGTTGCTGAGAAGCTAGGCCCAGGTCCACCTCGGACTGTAGTGCCGCCATTATTATTATTATTATTAGGTGAGAGTTGGAACAAATACTGCGTTAAAAACCGCTAACTTGGCTTTGACACCAAGCTCGGCCTTCCTGATTACAGATCGACCAAGCTGTTTCAAAATTGACCCAGCTTGACCAATCCTACAGGAAAGCTCAGCATTATTCCTCCCATCACTCGTGAAGAAGACGCCGAGATACTTGAACTTCTCCACCTGTTTCAATGGGACTCCACTAACATATAGAGTGCATTGAACAGGGGTTCTGAAAATAACCATAACCTCGGATTTGTCCACGTTAACCTTCATCCCAGCATCAGCACATACGGCCACAAACCTATTTAGCGCGCGCTGGAGTTCTATCTAGGAGGATGTGAGGATGACTAAGTCATCTGCAAAAAGAAGATGACTTACCCTCAACTCTCCCAATGTGAAACATTCCTCGCCACGACTGCGCTGTAACTTCCAGTCCATATATATAATGAAAAGTAGAGGTGACAGAACGCACCCTTGGCGAAGTCCACGGTGAAAGGTGTTGATTTACTACCGTTAACCCGAACACAGCTACTACAGCTTGTGTATAGAGACTGAATGGCCCTCAACAAAGAACCATCAATCCCATACTCCTACAGAACACTCCAGAGTTTACCTCGAGGAACTCGGTCGTATGCCTTTTCCAAATCTACAAAACAGCTTTAGATCGGTTTGGCGTACTCAAAAGCCTTCTCAAGTACCATTCTTAGAGTGAAAAGCTGGTCGGTTGTACTTCTGCCGGGACGAAAACCGCACTGCTCATCTCCCACCCTGGATTCGACCATAGCTCTAGAACGCGCCTCCAACACCTTAGCGTAGACTTTACCTGGGAGTCTTAAAAGAGATATGCCCCTGTAGTTGGAGCACTCTTTTTTGTCCCCCTTTTTGAAGAGAGGCACAATCACCCCAGTTTGCCAATCGCCAGGCGTCTCACCGCGTTCCCAAGCCACCTTAATGACACGATAGAGCCATAAAACTCCCTCTTTACCCATAGCCTTAAGCATTTCTGGCCGGATTTCATCCACACCGGCGGATTTGCCAACTTTTAGCGGTTCAATCGTCAAAATGACTTCCTCCACCGTTGTACTATTCTCCGCCCTACTCAAGACTACAGATCTGTCACCCTCAGTGCCCTGTTCGGGATTGAGCAGCTCCGAAAAGTGCTCGCTCCATCTGCGCAAGATGTCCACCTCATTGGAAAGTAACACGCCATCTTTGGATTAGACTCCTTCGATGGTGTTGAATTTCCTTGGTCGCTTTCCAACTTCTCACCGAACTCCTTCCAAGTCTGCTCTTTAGCTGCTCGCACAGCCAATTTGCAAGTTCTTCACGCCTCAGTGTACCGGTCATGAGAATCAGAGTTCCCCAAGAGAATCCAGTCTCCTATATTCTTCTTCTCTCTGATGGCTTCTTGAACTCCGGGTGTTTTAAACCACGCAGTTCTTTTCTCACCACCTGCCGCCACACCAAGCCGCTTCACCCCCCAAACATCACGCGCAGAAGCACTGTTGAAAACAGTCGTCATTCGTCCTCTACATGCGATGGAACAGTTGGAATTTGCTCAAACCCTTCGGATATGCGCCGTGTCAAATGTTGCTGTTCTGTAGTTTCTCCCTCCGTATGCGTGTAACCACTCTTGGTTTCCGCCTTGGCAGAAGAGGTACTTTATCAGTAAGATACAGCGTACACAACACCAGGTGATGATCGGTTGACAGTTTGGAATTTATCATGAAAAAAAAAATTTATTTTGAAATTTATTGAGAATAGTAGACTTTGCGTTTCGCGTTACTTTAAAGTTTTCGATAAGCAAGAAAGTCGATTTTCAGTGGCCTTAATTTGTGAAAATTAATTTTAAAGGAAGATAAGTGAAGTTGTTTTATAAAAATGGCATGGTAAGTACTAACACTTAATAAAAATGTATGTTTAACACCATTTTTGTTGAAAATACATGTGGGATTGGGGCCGGGTGGGTTCGTGCGTCGATCTATGCGCATTAGACTTTCACAGTCTAGGTTCGAATCCAAGGTAAGACAAACAATTTTCACAAAAAAAAAAAATTGTTCACGGCTCCACCTCTTTCGAGTCACTGACAATGCTCAAAGAGTATAACTGTCTAGAGAAAGCTTCTCAATCTCGCCGTTCGGAGTCGGCATTAAACCGGACGTCCCCTCCACTCGTGAGAGAACAATAGTACGCACAGTACGAGTGGTTTCTGAGAAGCTAGGCCCAGGTACTGACTGTACCGCCGCCATTATTATTATTATTATCAATAGACGCCTGGCTGGACTCATGTTTTTTTTTAAAACTACACTGGAGTACTCAGACTCAAAAGCTGGTCCATTGTACTGCCAGGCAGCAACCAACTTGTAATAAAATTTCATGGTCTACCGAAGGAAGACCAACAGGGTCTTCTGTGATGAGGAGCCTACATCATCAGCTCTCACCTCATCAGCACCAAATAACTGCCACCTGATCCGATCAAAGGCGGGAAAATGGGAGAGAAAGTGCGCTGCAGTGTCATCGTCTTCTCAACAGGCGTCGCAGAGGGTTTCATCGCTTAGGCTAAGCACACTTAGGTGTTTGGCGAAGGTGTTGTGCCCCGTTAGTACGCCGGTAAGTTGTCTTCAATCTTTTCTGTTAAGAGATAACAAGAAAGCAGCGGATTTTTTACAGACGTTGGGGAGGATGCGCTTGATCCGTCTACATCCTGGAGAGTCATGCCACCTGCGGTTGTGCTCTCGAGAAGTCCAACCATCGATAGAAGCCCTAACCAAGGACGCGGTCCTGAGAATGCATCATCTGATCCTCGCCCAGCAAGTTCATCAGCGATCTCATTTCCCGTGATCCCGTGGTGCCCGGGACCCAGACAAGTCTTAGCGAATTTTAGCTACCGATCAAATTCAGAGAAGACTTACGAGTACATTCCTGGACTATCCTGGAAGTGGTTAAAGGGTTGACCAACGCCTTAAGCACAGCTTGGCTGTCGCTACAGGCACAAATACTTCGCCCCTGCCACCACTTTCATTTCTTATTAACATTATTTTCATACTACACTCTAAAATAACTTCATATAACTTGTAATCTACTACTTTATTCTATTCTATGTTCTATTACATGAATTTGTCATTTTTCGTATCTTGTTATTCATTCGTTTGGTGGCAGCGGAGGTAATAAAACGTATTTTTATAAAGTCCTCAACTGGGTTATTTCTGACACATAGTTCGTAGCCATTAAGATCGCATAGGTTTCCGCCTGAAAAACGCGAATTTACCTAACGAGATGTGCAGTCTAAAGTTGTCGCTCTCCCCGAAAGCATCAGCACCAGATCCTTCATTGGTCTTGGAGCCGTCCGTGAAGAGTGGACTACATTCTTTTCCTGGCTTAGATTCCGGCCAGAACCAGTCTTGAGTGCAGGGAAAGTCGACTTTGTATGTTCGTCGCAGCTGGAGTACAGGTGTCCGTGCGTCAGACGGCATACCCATAAGACTGGGGTCAAAGGAAATGCGATGCGCAAGGTCATTGATACTCCAGTGCGAGTTGTACCAAAAACCCTTTCTTTTTAAACGGAAGACGGTCTTGAGAGTCCTATCTAGAATGACACCCAGATATTTAGCTTCATCGGAAAAGCGGATAGTGACACCTTTTAGTATTAGTTGAGTCAAACCAGTCAATTTCCTCCTCCTCGTGAAAAGGACAACCTCGGTTTTAAGAGGGTTGACTGAAAGCAGTCACACTTAGGCCCATTGTGATACCATGCGGATCGGAGCATTCTTAAGCGTGGCACAGTGTCCTGTGATAACGTCATTGAGAGTCCTTAGGGATGACCTGTTCATTCTAAGAAAATAGAGTGATCGTTTTGTGATGAGGCACGTACTGCCAACTGACCATCTTAAGTTGGTGTTTTTAATAGTATGATTCTTTTAAAGAGGTTTAGCTGTAGCGAATGGCTTGGGCTAAGGTTCTCCACTAGGAAGGTTTGTGAAGACCGTTCCGCTCCTGGCGAAATCATCGGCTTCACTATCCCCTGGAATGTCACTGTGTCCCGCACCCACATAACGTGAGTATTAAAATGGACAGCTCAGAGATTGGCGGCAATTTAGGGGGGTCTTAGAGAGGAAAGTGACCGAGCAAATGATGGTGATGTCCTTCTTGGATATCACGTTGATCTTGAGCCAAGACAGGGCTTCTTTTATTGCCATAGTCTCATCCTGGAATACGCTACAATGTTCTGGAAGGTTTAGGGATATACTTAAATTGAGATTCTTGGAGTAGACACCTAATCCTACTCCCTCGTCCGTCTTGGACCCATCTGTGAAAATACGCAGAGGACCGTCCAGCGTCTGAGTGTCAGACTTCGGTCGGACCTGGAGGGTATGCTAGTAGAGAAGTTTTTCTCCTCAGACTAGTGCGTGAAATGTTGAGGTTTTGAAATCTATTGCGAGTATGAATTGAGTCTCACACTCACGGTCACAGCAGCCACATTCTTATTTGTGCGCATCGTACGACGACGAGGACCATGAGTTTTGTCCACTAGCATACCAGTCTCACGAACTTTTTGCACAAACTTGCGTACAGCAGTCGCGGTGGGTACTTCATTTCGGCAAAAACTTCCTTTTAAAAAACGCACTATTTGAGCTACACAGCACTCACATTGGAAATAAGTTTTGCAATATTTGCCAACGTTGTTCAAGCGTAAAGGTACTTATTTCGTTCAACGGACTTTCTGTCAAGATTTCAAGCGGGAAACAGCTTCTAGAGTCAAAATAACTTATGATTTAAAAAAACACTAGATGACGCACCTTGTACATGCAGATCTTTAAATCTTTGCATATACTTGCCGATGTAAAGGATTCATCTAAAGCAGTCCACCAAACTCCAACTGATTCAAATAGCCCCTACGCAATGCGTGATTATAGTTCGCATTTCAATTGTATGGCGTTTTTAAAGTACCAAAGCTTTGTGGTGGCTCCGCTCAAGAGGGTACTAAACACTCAAGAATGTTCATGGAACAAACCTACAATCCCTAACGAGACAAAGAACTTAATGAAGAAAACCTAAGGGTAAAGCACTAACTAGACATGGGGCATGTAAATACCACCTTCACAAATTGGGGCTCAGCAGCACAGAAATCTGTAGGCGAAGTGGACAGCCCAAAGAAACTATGGAACATATACTGACCGTCTGTACAAGTCTTGCCCGAGAAAGTATTAAAATGTTAAACCAAACAAACGTAACAAGGAGGAAAGACTTTCAAGAAATCCCATCTGGAGAAGTTTTCAAATTTTTGAAGTCAGCACTAAAATCCTAGTAGTGTTACAAACATGACACATCCCTAGTTCAATTCAGTTCAATGTCTTCGCAGTGGTTTCGACAAAAAAGCACGAAGGCTAGACATTTTGTTGCCCTGTTTGTAAAAACCTGTGCATCTATGCCTACAACAATCCCTGTAAATGACAATGAGGCCTGCTTGTGGCGGCCTCTGAACAGCCTCCACAGCAACCTCTTAGAGTTGAACCAATGTACATGTATGTAGTGGTCCGTAGCGGATGGATTTACTGTTGAAAACCCCAGTAAACGATAAAAAGACAACGACTTTCGGTTCTGCACGTATGGTCCCTTAATGGACCATGTGCTGCCAATGAACTCGCGGAGGTGTTAGACTGCTATAAAGTAGATATTATCGCAATCCAGGAAGTGCGGTGGATGGGCCGTGAAATGGAAATGCGGTGGGATGGGCGTAAGCAGAATGAAAAACTGCGACATCTACTACGGTGATTGCCACAAAGTGCGAAGGCAGTGCTTATTTGGATGTGGATATGTAAGCTTCCAGTATGTAAACGAACGCCAGTATGTAACTATCCGCATCAAGGCTTAATTTGGAAACATCAGCCTGAATTGCGTACACAAATTGCCCCTACAAAGGACAAGGATGACAACCCTAAGGATTTTTTTTTTTTTTTTTATTACCCAGGGTTGGTGGAAATCTTCAACAAGACACTATGGTGAACGTTCGCCCAGAATAGTGTGAGATTTTTACTCACTAAAACCACCCCCCTTTATAAGTCATTGTTAACTACAACTAAGTGAAGCACTTATCCAGTAGTTTATATTTCTTGATTTTGATAAATTTGGCAGATAGATCTCCACTGAGAGATCCTGCTTACACCGTAAATAAAAACGGGTTAATTAGGTTATCGCGCGAGATCAAGAGGTTTAGTCCTCTGAAGTCGACGCAAGACGTTAGTTTCGTCCAGGATTGGATTTACTGCAGAGTTTATATGCTCTTCCAAGCGGCGCTTATGTTTATAGGCGAAATTTTTAATTTCATCTTGGACAGACATAATTCCAAGATCTCTATAGATATCGTCGTTTCTTATATACCATGGTGCTTTAACGATTGTTCTTAGCACTTTACTTTGAAATGTTTGTAGTAAGTTAATATTGCATCTCTTGGTACAACCCCAAAGTTGTATACCATATGTCCAAACAGGTTTGAGCTTGTATATAAGCAATTTGTTTTCAATACTTAACTTGGAATGATTTCCGATAAGCCAGTACATGTCTTTATATTTCTGGTCAAGTTCTGCACGTTTCTTTTTAACGTGTTCCTTCCACTTGAGTTTTACGTCAAGAGTCATCCCGAGATACTTCGCTTCATTCTTCTTCTTCTTCTTAGGGCGCTACAGTCCGAGGTGGACCTGGGCCTCACCCAACATGCCTCTCCTGCCAGCACGATCTTTCGCCAGCTGTCTCCAATTTCGCACACCAAGCCGACCGAGGTCCCCCTCGACTTGTGTGCGTCACCTTGTACGTGGACGTTCTCTGTTGCGTTGTCCCACAGGCTCAGAGTCGAAGACTCTTCGGGCCGGAGCTAAGTTGTCCATACGCTCTACATGGCCTAGCCATCTTAGGCGTTGGATCCGTAGACGCCTGGCTAGACTCATGTCGCTCTACAGCCTTCTCCTCCAAATGCCATCAACGCAAACAGGACCAAAGATCACGCGCAGAACTTTTCTCTCGAAAAGACCAAGACACTGTTCATCTGCTTGGGATATTGTCCATGCCTCTGCGCCGTAAAGCAGGACTGGGATGATCAAGGTCTTATACAAAGTCTTATACCTTTTGAGCCCAAAAAAACAGCGGTTAGCAAGATTTATTCTGCGTTTGATCTCGGCAGTGATGTTGTTTGTATTGTTTACCACGGAGCGACGGTTGACGACTTAACTACGTCAAAGTCATAGCTGCCTATACCAAAAACTAGACATGGCGCTGTATAGCTCGTCTCTAAGCACGCTGTCATATGTGGCCTTGAAGTCGACAAATAGGTGGTGTGTGTCAATTTGCATTCCTTGGGTCTTCTCCAGGATCTGCCGCAGTGTGAAGATTTCGTCTATGGTGCACTTCCCCAGCCTGAAACTACACTGATAAGGACCTATCAGTTTGTTTACAAATGGTTTCAGGCGTTCACACAAAACGGCAGAGAAGATTTTGTAGGCGATGTTAAGGAGACTTATCCCTCGATAGTTGGCGCAGTCAAAGGGGTCTCCTTTCTTGTCGATCGGGCAAACGATACTGAGATTCCACTCATCAGGGTTGCTTTCCTCCGACCATATCTTACAGATGAGCTGGTGCATGCGCTCTACCAGATCACCTCCAGCTGCTTTAAACATTTCGGCGGGCAGACTATCTGCACCAGCAGCTTTATTAGACTTCAGTCTCGATATCACTATCTTGACTTCGTCTAGGTCGGGGGGTTGTGTTGAGTGGAACATTCTGCCTGACAGCGGTATTTGTGTCCTCATCGCCGTTCAACAGTCTGCAGAAATGATTTTTCCAAATTCTCAGTATCGACTGCGAATCTACTACTAGTTGTCCATTCTTGTCCGAACTTTATACCCGTTTGACAAAAGTTTTATCCTTTGGTAAAACTTTCGGACATCATTCCTGCCATAACACCTCTCCATCTCCTCGATCGCGCGCTTCTAGTGCTCTTTCTTTTTCTTCCTGAGAAGCCGGTTCTCTTCCCTTCTTCTCTGTTCGTAGAGCTCACGAACAGCTCTCGTAGTTCGATGCAGCGTTGTCCGGTAGGCTTCTTGCTTTGCTGCATGTGCCTGCCTGCACTCGTTGTCAAACCAGGGGTTTTTCCTAGGTGGTGTTTTAAAACCCAGCACATCAGTAGCGGCTTCTCTGATGGCTTTTTGACAACGTTTCCATTCTTCGCCTATTGTGTGTTAGTGCAGGCGACGTCGAACTTTCGGAGAGTTTCAGGGAGACTCGATCGGCAATGTTCCTGGCAGTCTGTTGCGATTGTAGCTTTTCGACGTCAAACCGTGGTTGTCTTCCTCGACTCCGTTGTTCTCTCGATATCCGTGTCCTTACCTTGGCTACAAAAAGGAAATGGTCCGAGTCGATGTTGGCGCCTCGGAACGTTCGGACATCAAGAATACTGGAGGAGTGTCTGACGTCGATCGCAACGTGATCAATCTGGTTGACGGTTGAATGATCAGGGGACCGCCAGGTCCCTTTATGGATGTTGAGGTGTGGGAACCGCGGGCTAGCTACAGAGAGGTTTCGCCCCGTAACAAAGTCCACCAGCCTGAGGCCGTTTTCGGACGTGGTGTCGTGCAGGCTATGTTTACCGATGACTTTATCTTTATCTTGGTGTCGTAGCTGGGGCATTGATCGTACATTTTTTCTAGGAGATCATAGAAGTCATCCTTGCTATCGTCATCTTTGTCCTCCGTTGGGGCGTGGCCGCAAATTAGACTGATGTTGCCGAATTTAGCCTTGATGTGGATTGTTATGAGGCGCTCGCTTATGCACTTAAAGCTTAAGACTTTTTGTCTAAGTCTGCCTCGAGCAACAAATCCACATCCAAATAATCGCTGCCTTTGCTCTCTGTAACAATCGCCGTAGTAGATATCGCAGTTTTTTATGCTCTTTTTGCCCGGCCCATACCACCGCACTTCCTGGATTACGGTAACGTCAGCTTTATAGCAGTCTAGGGCCTCCGCGAGTTCATCGGCTGCAGGTGGTCTGTTCAGGGACCTCACATTCCACGTGCAGAACCGAAAGTCATTGTCCTTATTCCATATCCGAGGACGGATTTACTGTTGACGTGCACTTTTTGTTTTCTGAACTCGTACTTTTCTTACGTGGTGAGGAAGTTAACCCCACGCACAACCTCCAACTGGGAGGACAGGTCCATTTGTTTAGCCCCCGGACAAAGGGGTCCGGAGGGATCCGGTGTCGGTAGACTATTGCAGGCTGTGAGCGCCGCCGTTGGCCCTAAGATGAGGGCTCATCAGCCCCCATCTCTATTCCAGGGTCCCGACTTTACCATGAAAACAAAGTAAAAAAAAAAAAACAATAAAAAAAAACAACTAGTGCAGTGAAGCGAAGTGTTTCTGTCTCGAGTGCACTCGGTCCGCTCCCCTCTGTCCCTTCCTTCACAAACCACTGTTTCCCCGTTTGATCTAATCATGCGGGCTGGTGCAATGACTGAGAATGCTTAACATCTGACGTAGCGGATTTGGAAGTGCGAATTTTTTTGGTGGAACAACTTAAATTGATGTATGGACATAACAAGAATCTCTTGAGTGATTCTGTCGAGTTCGGCTTTTTCTTATATCAGCTCCTAATTTTTTATTTTTTTATTCTAACTTCTCGTAGAGTACTAAATACGACTTGTGTTACGTTCAAACCGCTCTCTTTTTTTTCACGGATTGAAATATTCTGCGAGTTGTCTTGAATTTTTGAATTTTCCGCTTTTTAAAGAAAATCTATTTGCCAAATTGAGTGGTGTTTTCTGAGTGATATTTTTATCTTTCATCTCACTTCATCGCATTCAAGCACATATCTGTCTGACTCATCTATCCCGGTGAGTTCAATTATTAGTAGATGTTCTGCCTATGAAGCAATTCTCTGCCGACCTACACATTTAACTTTGTACGGGTTTCTTTTCATGGGGGAATTATTCCTTGGGGAATTATACAATAGTCTTAATGTTTCTAAGATTCCAGCTGCACTTTTTATAGATATCACAAAAGCTTTTGATATGGTTGACCATAGTCTTCTGTTAAAAAAACTTTATTTCGCCGGTTTTAGAGGATTTGTTTATGATTGGTTTGTGTCATATCTTCAGAACAGATCACAAGTGGTAAAAATAAAAAATTGCTTAAGTTCCCCTAAATCTATAAGTATGGGTGTTCCGCAGGGTTCTGTTTTGGGCCCGATCCTATTCTTAATATATGTTAATTCTTTATTTTTGCAACCGTTCAAAGGAAAAATCACAGCCTTCGCCGATGATACAGCCCTATCGTACTCGAACTTCAGTTCGTTTGATACCTTCCTAGAAGTGAATTATGATATAGAGCTTCTAAGGAATTGGTTCAAGCAGCATAAACTTTTTATCAGTACCAAAACTAAGTTTATGTTCTTTAACATTAAAGGCACAAACTTAAGCGATTTCCCTCTATATTTTCATTCACCTAGTTGTAACCGATTTCCAATAAACGGATGCCAGAATAATAACATTTATTACTGTGAAGATGTAAGCTGTACTGGCGACTGCTTTAAAATTCAATGTGTCGATAACTTCAAGTATTTGGGCATTATTTTGGATCAAAAGCTGAATTGGAAGCATCACATTTCGTATCTTAAGCAGTATCTCAATAATGTAGTCAAACAGCTCTACCACCTTAGTCTCTTATGCACACAACCTGTTTTAAAACTGGTTTATGATGGTCTTTTTAAATCAAAATTGCAATATGGTCTATCTTGTTGGGGTGGTGCATACTTCACTAATATTAAACCGTTATTACTTAAACAAAAACATGCTATAAGAATAATTTGCAAAGTGAACCGATGTACATCTAGCTTCAATCATTTTAAAAACCTGAGAATTCTACCACTTAGACATCTTTATTGTTACAAAGTGTTAAAAATATTCTTTAGAAATGCTGGTTATTATGCGGTTAGATTTGTTGATAACTATAACTTACGCGTCAATACCAGAAACTTAGCATCTGTACCAATAATAAAGAAGAGTCAATTTTCTTGCTTTTTCTTTGTAACTGCACCTCGGTTTTTCAATTCACTTCCTGTTAATCTACGATGCGAACGAGTGGAAACGGTTTTCTTGAGAAATATTCAGGAGTGGCTCTTTTCTCTTAGCTATTCTCGGATTGAATTACTTTTGCGCATTTAGTCTAATTATGTATTACACCTTGTTTGGATGATCTCCTTGATTTTGCATTTTATGTATTTTTTTTATTTATTTATATATTTTATTAATCTTATTTCTTGCCTTTTCATTTTATCTTTTGTTATTGGAAACTTATCTGTGTGTACACTTTCTATTTTTTTTATTTATTTTTTTTGTTATATTACTTAATACGATCCCCATCAACAGTTCTCTATCTTGTTATATAATTTTCTGATAGATACATTCAACACTTGTCATTTTCAATTGAATGTACTTTTACTATTTCATTCATATGTATGTATTAACCAAATATGTCTATACTATCTTTGTAAATATATTTTTGTTTGAAATAAAGCCAAAAATAATAATAATAATAATAATAATAATGTTGGAACTGAATTTTCCTGTACATCTGAGTGAAAAGTGATCCCATCGTCATCTTTAATTTGGACTACTATTGGTGTTCTACTTCTCTCCTCCGTGTGAGTACAATTTAGTGTATGATCTGCCGTTAAGCAAGGTTGATATTCACCACACCTTATTTTTTATTATATCCACCAACCACATCATCTTTGGAGTGCTAAGGTTGCTGCACGTGATAGATTTTATCTATCCCACAAACCAAATCGCATCCAATACACAATCTGTGGACAATCGGTAGCTACACTTAAACTTCACGGAGTTGCCATCACATCTTTACAAGAAAATTAATAATTAATTAAATATAAAATGGATATCGGCTGCAATTACTGCAAACAGAACTATAGTTCCAACGACATCTACATTTCGTGTGACGGCTGCCACAAATTGTGATGCTGTCCAAATGTGTGATGCTGTCACCCAGAACCGGAGATGAATTGAGGAGTTCTTCCCCCAATGGCCTGCAATGGTTCTGTGCGCAGTGTCGCAAGTTCTCAACTTCTGCACTCCTTAGACTACTAGATGAGTGCAGAAGTCCATCGAAACTGATCTTGGATGAGTTAGAGCGCTTGCAATCGCTTGTAAAAAAACATGTTGCTACTTGTGACAAGCGGTGGTCTGCCATGGATTACAATAGGGGGAATCACATGTAGCAACCTGAAAGTTGCACGTGCCGTAACTGTTGTTTTCCATGGAAGTCTAGCTATGACCTCCTAGTGGTGGCCACCGGTAACAATTCGACCAGCAGGTCATGTCTCTACTGGCGGATTGGCTAACATAGCAGGCGGGAAGAAGGTTAACTTCCTGGGTGTGAATGGGTGTATGTTTGTGTTGAATGTGCGAGTGTAAGAGGAATGAATGAAAGAAATCCCGAACAAATCCCCCAATCCAAGGTGGAACATCAAGCGCCGAGGGATGCATGGCTAGTGGGCTGACTAGTCGTTAGCTTGAGGACTTGAGGTGCACAGGCGAGCCCTCATTTAAATCTAGCCTTACCATGCTAATCCGGAGCTCTGGTATGGTGGACCCCATTAATTCTCGCGGTACTCGTGGGACCCTAACCAAAAAAAAAAAAATGAACAAACAAATAAAAAATAATAATAAAAAACATAAAGAAGCGAATGAGCCAATCGGCCCATCGTCGGAAGACGAGCTTTTAGCCTCCAGCCAGGAGACTATCCCCCCAACAGACTCCAGCAGTACCTGCCATAGTACAGCTGCGAAGTCTCACCCTGCCTCAACCCAAAACTCAGACGCCAAGGTTGCCAGCCATAGCGACCAGAAGCGAAAGAAGTACAAATCTCCTGGAACCCAGCAGAAACTTCAATACCAGAAGGCTATCTTCATTTTAAGCAAGATTGCTAAAAACGAAGCAGCCGGTATTGTAGTGGAGCAGGATTCCAAGGATAAGCCAAAGTACCAAGCCATAGTGGAAGAATACACTAGGTACATGGCGGAGAAAAAAGACACGACAACCGCAACAAAAGCACCAACAACGTCTTCCAAACGAAATAGATCTCGAGATGAGATCAGTTCGGCTCCGAAAAGAAGCAAAGGAAGTGAGAATACCAACCTGCCTTCAAGCAGCAGTGAAACTGCAAAGCGCTCCATGAGCGAGGTAGTAAGGGACCATCTTCAGGTCGCGTTAGCGGACAAGCTGCCTGCCAACGCAAAGAAGGTCCTTGAAACCTGGAGCGAAATAGAAAGCAGGTTGTCCGAGTTGGTCATAGATCATCTCCTCAACTCGGAAGACAAGTCCCTACCTGGATACGACTCAGCCGAAGTCGTTAGAGGTTATAGGGTTTTTAAATGCGAGGACCAATTCTCCAAGGATTTCCTCTTCGCATGCATTGCTAAGATCAGCAATGAATGGGAAGGTCTGAGCCTCAGACTCATCCCAGCGAAGGAAATCCCCAGGAGACCGAGAGCTCGCATTTGGTTACCGAAAATGAAATTGGACAGTGAGAAGCTTCTCAAATGTCTACAAATTCATAATCCCAGTATCAACATGGACAACTGGGCGGTAATCAAATAGGAACCTCCTCAGAACAACAGTATGACCTACTTATTGTCCATAAATGAGGAGTGCCTTCCAAGCTTAGCGAAGGCCGACAACAAGTTACGTTTTGGCGTAAGATACGCCAAACTAAAGATATTCCAATCGTCAAACCCAGGTGATGACACAGACGATGTCGACGCCGCGGACAAGCTATTCGAGGGTATGGCGATTGACCCTACAAACTTAGACCCACCTATTCCCGATGTTGAAAGTCGTACAGATTAATCTGCAGCACTCTAAGTGTGCTTCAGACAATCTGTTGATGTTCCTCAAGGAAGAGGATTTCGACATCGGGATAGTGCAGGAGCCATGGACTAGGTGTTCAAAAATCTCAGGGCTCAAAGACAACAAGTACAACATCTTCTACCTAAATAACGATGGTAAGCCTAGAACGTGCATTCTAATTAAGAAACATCTTAACGCTTTCCTCTGTCCTAACTTAAGCTCATCCGACCAAACTGTCGTCAGACTTGAAGCTGTGGAAAGCTCGCTTCTGATAGCATCGACATACATGGCACACGATCGTGAGACACCACTGGAAGAATTACGGAAGGTGGTACAACACGCCAAAAACAACAAGGCACACCTTCTGATGGGCTGCGACGCCAATGCCAGACATACGCTATGGGGAAGCTCAGAAATCAACGAAAGAGGTGAGTCATTGTTTGATTTTATCATAATAAATAATATAAGTGTATGTAATACCGGCTCCACTCCCACTTTTACTTTTCCCAGCTCGGAAAACTTCAGGGGTTGGGAGGAAGTTTTAGATGTTACACTTAGCCTTAACCTTAACGATTCTCAGATAGACAGTTGGAGAGTATCCAATTCTAACTCCTTCTCGGATCATAAGTTGATTATCTTCAATATCAATCTGAAGACTCATATCCACGTACCACACAGAAATCCCAAATGCGCAGACTGGCAAAAGTGCGTTACGATTGCCAAGAAAAAACTTTGTGGAACACCGCTCTCCAATATAAGCAATATTAGTGAGTTGGAAAAAACAATAGAAGTTTTCGAGAAAGCGCTCAACACATCCTTTAATATATCGTGTCCAATCAAACGAGGCAAGAAGAAACTTCCTCCTTGGTGGACAGAAGACCTCTCTAACCTTAGAAAGATGACCAGGGTCATCTTTAATATCTGCCATAAATATAATTTCTGGCAACCATATAAAGACTGCTTAAGAATCTACAAGAAATCCATAAGCATAGCAAAGAAGCAATCTTGGAAGGATTTCTGTGAATCAATAGACAACATCAAGGACTCTTCGAGGCTCAGCAAAATTCTGTCCAAAGAACATTCCAACCCCTCTCTCCTTAAGAGACAGGATGGAACCTGGACCGAATCCTCAAAAGAATCCCTAGATACACTCTTACTTACACATTTTCCTGGGTGTAAAGACCACTGTGAGGTCAACCACCAACATGAACCACTGCTAACATCCACTGTAGAAATCGATCGAATAATTACAGAAGAAAAGATAATCTGGTCGGTTAATAGTTTTTCTCCCTACAAGTCCCCAGGCCCTGATGGTATCTTACCCATAATGCTACAAAAGCTACAAGATGTAGCAACCCCTTGGCTCAAAGCAATGTATAGAAACTGTTTACTACTCAATCACATCCCCCAGTCGTGGAGACGGGTTCGAGTAGTCTTTATACCAAAAATAGGCCGTCGGGGTCATGAAACCGCGAAGGACTTCAGACCAATCAGCCTATCGTCTTTCATGCTTAAAGCCCTGGAACGCATTATAGATACACACATCAGGCTCAAGGTAGAGGGGAAGTCCCTCTCCAAATCTCAACATGCCTACATCAAGGGAAAATCCACTGATACAGCTCTGCACGAGGTGGTCGGCATCATTGAGAAAACCATTCACTACAGACAATATACCATGGCCGCCTTTCTAGACATAGAAGGGGCCTTCAATAACGTCCACACAGAAGCTATCCAAGAATCTCTTATCGCCCAGGGGGTAGAGGAGATGCTAGTAAAATGGATAGTCTCTATGCTAAAAACTAGAATTATACAATCCACGCTAGGAAATAGCCAACAAACAAAGTATGTAACTAGGGGAACTCCTCAGGGAGGGGTTATTTCCCCATTGTTATGGATACTAGTCATTAACAAACTATTAGAAGAGCTAGACCGGCAAGGAATCAAAGCTGTTGCGTATGCGGACGACGTTGTAATTTTAGTATCAGGCCAGTTTCTCTCAGTGATTAGTGAAATCATGGAGGGGGCGTTGCAAAAGGTTAATAGATGGGCTACCAGTTGTGGCCTAAATACGAACCCAAGCAAAACCGAACTGATGCTTTTTACGACGAAAACCAAAATACCAAACTTTCCCCTTCCTAGACTAGCCAATCAAATCCTCACTCTGTCTTCAACTGCCAGGTACTTAGGCACTATTCTTGACCCAAAACTAAATTGGAAAACTAACATAGAGCAAAGAGTTAAAAAGGCATGAGAGACTCAGAGAGTCAAACTGCTGGAACAGCAGAGCTTATGGACATGGTAACATCCTTAACTCACTACCACAACAGGCGATACTGAGTCATACTGACTACCTCATCCCAAAGCTAAATTTCAATAAAAACTATAGGGCTTTTTTTCCAACCAGAACTGAGTGGAAAAGCGATAGAGTCTTCCAAAACCATGACATAGCCATCTTCACAGACGGTTCGAAGATGGACTCTGGAGTGGGCGCTGGAATCTTCTCCGAAGCTCTTAAGATATCAAAGTCACTCAAGCTACCAAGCTTTGCAAGCATTTTTCAGGCAGAAGTGCTTGCAATATATGATGCGTGTCTTGAAATTAAAAACAAAACAGAACCAACACAGCGGATAGCAATCTTTTCAGATAGTCAAGCTGCTATCAAGGCTCTAACATCTATAGCCACAACGTCTAAACTAGTGGATTGCTGCTGCAAGGAACTATCCATTATAGGTGAACGGAGCCCGGTCTCTTTGATCTGGGTTCCCGGGCACACGGGTATAATAGGAAACGAAGCAGCAGACGAGCTAGCCAGACAAGGATCCAAACTCGATAGTCTCGTTGTGGAACAAGTCCAGGCTCCACTAGGCTTAGTAAAAAACAACATCTACAATCACTTCCTCAAGATCGCCAACGAAAGATGGACCAAGCTGGAAACATGTGTTCTATCCAGAAGTTTATGGCCCAACTACAATCAAAAGAAAACAAAAGACCTGCTTAACAACAGTAGAAGAAATATATCCAGAATCACAGCGGTCTGCACTGGACACTGGGCTGTTGGCAGGCATGCTGAAAGACTAGGCATACCATTCAACTCACACTGCCGCAGCTGCCGGGTGGAAACTGAGTCAGAAACCCCCGAGCACTTTCTGTGCAAATGTCCGGCTCTAGCTAGAGTCAGGCAACGCACTCTGGGCAAAGCCTTCTTCAACACCCCTAAAAATCTCTCAGAAGCAAACATTCACAGCCTGCTAGCCTTCATAAATTCCACGAAGTGGTTTCAAAATTAGGCTAATCTGAGTGAATACACACTCTTTTTCACCCTCATCTCACAAAATAGGTATCCCATAGGATGTGGTATCAAAACGGCGCGAAAACAGAATCTGTATGTCCACCGCCACTTTTACCTACCTACCTACCTGCCTACGGCTTGTATTAAGTTTGTGAACAAATAAAATAAAATAAAATAAAAATAAAATAAAATAAAGTTTTCCACGGTTTTAAAATTTTTTTTTGTGCACAATGAACTCATTGTGGTCTAAGTGAGCCCTTGACATGTTCTTCATGTCAGCAAGGGCACCCATTTACCTAACCTAACCTATATTTACGTACGTAGAGAGCGATTGATTTCATTCCCACTCAAGTAAACAAAAGTTAACGAACTTACCGAAACTGAACGTAGCGGTTATTTTGGTCGCAGGGTATCATTTGTATATTCCTCGTGACTTTAGTCTCCTTACATTAGGGTAACGCCCTGAGGAAGCCCATAAACCCAGCAGCAAATGTGGTGGTTTACAGAGCAATACAAGGTGCTAATTGAATTTCCTGGTCAGTCGTAACCAATAATTAAGAAGTGCTATATGTTTTTTTTTGTTGGTCGTATTGAACTCAGACATGCATCATGTGAACTGTGTATTTCGTCAGTTAAAATGACAGAAATTAATTAAGCAGATAGATCACAGGCAAATATCATGCTCTCTACCTGCATCCATTCAATATGCAATAGCGTGACAAAAACTCTACAGACACAAGCATGATTTGAATAAGATCTTGTCATTTCAAGGTCGATCTTGCATTAGAATTCAATATTTGACGTGATTTATGGAATAGGAAACGACTCACTTTCTCAGTGTAAACATAATATCTGATACATAAGATACGCTTTGAAGCAAGAAATCATATCTTATTACAGACTGATTTGCCCTGATGCATGAAAAGGCACACAGAACTTGAAATAACTACACTCGATCGGAGCGATTAGTAAATGAGCTAAGTCGACGGAGTCATTCATGGCTTCACTAGTGTAACTCTGAGGGTCTATAAAAAGGATGGGGAGGACTCTGCGATGGTTGATCACTCTCCCTCCACCTCATCGTCTGCTAAACCTGCCGGTAATACACCGGCCGCAGTCATTGAGGAGGAGGGGGGATGCTCCCGATGGCGCTGCTTCGGATAGTCCAAATTAATCTCCACCATTCCACTTCGGCTGCGGCCGCTCTACTTCTCTGTCTCAACACCTACGGAGAAGATATTGTCCTAGTCCAAGAACCGTGGGTCGTCAATGACCTAGTGTGTGGACTCAGGACTCCCAACAACATTCTCTTCTTCATGAGAAATGGAGGTAAGCCCAGAACCTGCATTCTTCGGAAGAGCTCACTAAATGCCTTTCTTCTCTCCAATTACAGCGATCGAGATTCAGTCGCCGTTTGTCTAGAAATAGGCACAGAAAAAGTCTGGGTAATATCGGCGTACATGGCACATGACCATGTTGAACCTCCCCCCTCTACTACAATCAAGAGGACGATCGCTGATGCGGAGAGAGCCAAGACCGCGCTCATTCTGGGATGTGATGCAAACGCGCATCACACAATCTGGGGGAGCACGGACATCAACGATAGAGGTGAGTTCATCTTTGACTACATTCTGAACAACAATTTAGTAGTATGCAACTCAGGTTGCGAACCCACCTTTATTACAAAAAAACAGACAGGAGGTGCTCGACATCACCCTGACTTCTGACTCTATTGCTTCTTCTTCTTCTTCTTAGGGCGCTACAGTCCGAGGTGGACCTGGGCCTCACTCAACATGCCTCTCCAGCCAGCACGATCTTTCGCCAGCTGTCTCCAGTTTCGCACACCAAGCCAGCAGAGGTCCCCCTCGACTTGTGTGCGCCACCTTGTTCGTGGACGTCCTCTGTTGCGTTGTCCCACAGGCTCAGAGTCGAAGACTCTTCGGGCCGGAGCTAAGTTGTCCATACGCTCAACATGGCCTAGCCATCTTAGGCGTTGGATCCGTAGACGCCTGGCTAGACTCATGTCGCTGTACAGCCCATACAGTTCGTGGTTGAATATTCTCCTCCAAATGCCATCAACGCAAACAGGACCAAAGATCGCGCGCAGAACTTTTCTCTCGAAAAGACCAAGAGACTGTTCATCCGCTTGGGATATTGTCCATGCCTCTGCACCGTAAAGCAGGACTGGGATGATCAAGGTCTTATACAAAGTCAACTTGGTCTTCCTAGAGAGGGCTCTACTACTCAATTGCCTTTTGAGCCCATAAAAACAGCGGTTGGCAAGAGTAATTCTGCGTTTGATCTCGGTACTGATGTTGTTTGTACTGTTAACCGCGGAGCCAAGGTAGACGAAGTCCTTTACTACCTCAAAGTTATAGCTGCCTATGGTGACGTTCTGGCCAAGTCGTCGATGTTGTGCGTCCTTTCTCGATGACAGCATATACTTTGTTTTGCCCTCGTTTACCGCCAGACCCATTTTAGCCGCTTCCGTTTCAATGCCAGCAAACGCATCATTGACGGCTCGCTGTGTTCTCCCAATCACGTCAATGTCATCCGCATAAGCTAGCAGTTGAACGGACTTTTGGAAGATCGTGCCTCTTGTGTTGGCCAGTGAGTTTTGCACGATCTTCTCAAGAATGATGTTAAAGAAATCACATGACAGCGCGTCGCCTTGTCTAAAACCTTTTTTGACATTGAAGGTCTCGGTGAGTTCGTTACCGACCTTGATGGAGCAGCTAGAGTTCTCCATCGTCATCCTGCTCAGTCTGACGAGTTTAGCAGGAATGTCAAAACTAGACATGGCGCTGTATAGCTCGTCTCTATACACGCTGTCATATGCGGCCTTGAAATCGACAAATAGATGGTGTGTGTCAATTTGCATTTCTTGGGTCTTCTCCAGGATCTGCCGCAGTGTGAAGATTTGATCGATGGTGGACTTCCCCAGCCTGAAACCACACTGATAAGGACCTATCAGTTTGTTCGCGAATGGCTTCAGGCGTTCACACAAAACGGCAGAGAAGATTTTGTAGGCGATGTTAAGGAGACTTATCCCTCTATAGTTGGCGCAGTCAAAGGGGTCTCCTTTCTTGTGGATCGGGCAAACGATACTGAGATTCCACTCATCGGGCATGCTTTCCTCCGACCATATCTTACAGATGAGCTGGTGCATGCGCCCTACCAGATCACCTCCAGCTGCTTTAAACATTTCGGCGGGCAGACTATCTGCACCAGCAGCTTTATTAGACTTCAGTCTCGATATCGCTATCTTGACTTCGTCTAGGTCGGGGGGACGGTATTCTCTTCTATCATCGTCCGTTGTGTTGAGTGGAACATTCTGCCTGACAGCGGTATTTGTGTCCTCATCGCCGTTCAACAGTCTGCAGAAATGATTTTTCCAAATTCTCAGTATCGACTGCGAATCTACTACTAGTTGTCCATTCTTATCCGAACTTTATACCCGTTTGACAAAAGTTTTATCCTTTGGTAAAACTTTCGGACATCATTCCTGCCATAACACCTCTCCATCTCCTCGATCGCGCGCTTCTCGTGCTCTTTCTTTTTCTTCCTGAGAAGCCGGTTCTCTTCCCTTCTTCTCTGTTCGTAGAGCTCACGAACAGCTCTCGTGGTTCGATGCAGCGTTGCCCGGTAGGCTTCTTGCTTTGCTGCATGTGCCTGCCTGCACTCATTGTCAAACCAGGGGTTTTTCCTAGGTGGTGTTTTAAAACCCAGCACATCAGTAGCGGCTTCTCTGATGGCTTTTTGACAACGTTTCCATTCTTCGCCTATTGTTAGTGCAGGCGGCGTCGAACTTTCGGAGAGTTTCAGGGAGACTCGATCGGCAAAGTTCCTGGCAGTCTGTTGCGATTGTAGCTTTTCGACGTGAAACCGTGGTTGGCTTCCTCGACTCCGTTCTTCTCTCGATATCCGTGTCCTTACCTTGGCTACAACAAGGAAATGGTCCGAGTCGATGTTGGCGCCTCGGAAAGTTCGGACATCAAGAATACTGGAGGAGTGTCTGACGTCGATCGCAACGTGATCAATCTGGTTGACGGTTGAATGATCAGGGGACCGCCAGGTCCCTTTATGGATGTTGAGGTGTGGGAACCGCGTGCTAGCTACAGAGAGGTTTCGCCCCGTAACAAAGTCCACCAGCCTGAGTCCGTTTTCGGACGTGGTGTCGTGCAGGCTGTGTTTACCGATGACTCTAGCAAAGATGTCCTCTTTACCCAGCTTAGCGTTAAAATCTCCTAGAACGATCTTGGTGTCGTAGCTGGGGCATTGATCGTACATTTTTTCTAGGAGATCATAGAAGTCATTCTTGCTATCGTCATCTTTGTCCTCCGTTGGGGCGTGGGCGCAGATTAGGCTGATGTTGCCGAATTTAGCCTTGATGCGGATTGTTATGAGGCGCTCGCTTATGTACTTAAAGCTTAAGACTTTTTGCCTAAGTCTGCCTCGAACAACAAATCCACATCCAAATAATCGCTGCCTTCGCTCTCTGTAACAGTCGCCGTAGTAGATATCGCAGTTTTTCATCCTCTTTTTGCCCGGCCCATCCCATCGCACTTCCTGGATTGCGGTAACGTCTGCTTTATAGCAGTCTAGGGCCTCCGCGAGTTCATCGGCTGCACGTGGTCTGTTCAGGGACCTCACATTCCACGTGCAGAACCGAAAGTCATTGTCCTTATTCCGTTTGCTGGGGTCGTCAACAGTAAATCCGTCCGTATCCGAGGCATATTGTTGCTTCTCAACTCCTTACTTTTTTACGTGGTGAGGAAGTTAACCCCACGCACAACCTCCAACTGGGAGGACAGGTCCATTTGTTTAGCCCCCGGACAAAGGGGTCCGGAGGGATCCGGTGTCGGTAGCCTCTTGCAGGCTGTGAGCGCCGCCGTTGGCCCTAAAAGGGCTCATCCGCCGCCATCTCTATTCCAAGGTCCCGACCTTACCATGGAAACCAGGTAGCTCCTGCTGACTGGAGTTGTGGATGCCGCCGTTGGCCAATCAGTTGACCAGCTCCTCCGCCGCCATCCTAAAAAGAGTGATGAGCCCTGGTAGACTCACACTCCCCCCTCTCTCGTTTGCAGCCGCCCAGACGTTCCCCGAGGGTTGGTTACCCCTTCTTCTGTCGAGGGTACTCGGCTCCCGGATTTCACCACGGGGAGGTGAGAGTAGGAGTTCGTTAATAGAGGCTAGGTGCAGACGCTTGTGTCTGCATGGTTCGCGTATTAACGCTTCGAAATCCGACTCTATTGCTGACAGCATCGAAAACTGGAAGGTCTCTCGTGACCACTCCTTCTCCGATCATCGCTATATCACCTTCACAAATATCTTTCAGAAATCACCGAAAGACCAACTGGGATAAATACAGAGAAACTGTACCGGCAATCTTAACTGATACACCTTTCTCCATCCCCAACTGTCCTGCCGACCTCGACACTTCTGTGGAGAGGCTCACAAAAATCCTTAACCACGCACTGTCTATTTCCTGCCCTATCAGCAAGCCATGTCATCAGCAAGGCAAGTCGAAACCACCATGGTGGAATCGGGAACTGGACAAGTTGCGCAAGGAAAGCAGGAGATCTTTTAACAAAGCGAAACGCACCCGAGATGCTGTTGATTGGGAAACCTACAAAAGTTCTCTCAACACCTTTAAAATTGAACTAAGAAGAGCCAAGCGTGTGTCTTGGAGACTCTTCTGCGGCAAAATTGAAGAAGTTTCTGAAGCCTCCAGGCTGAGGAAAGTATTAGCATCGCTCCCGAAAGCACCCAGCTTTCTACAAAAATCGGATGGTACCTGGACATCTTCCAGTCTAGACACCCTAAACCTTCTTGTGGACACCCACTTCCCGGGAAGTCTAGCTACTAGATCAATCTGTCCTGGCAGTATACCAACCAGATCCTCTTGTAGCCCTCTTAAAATAGACAGTGCATCTGTCAAGTGGGCACTAAATAATTTTAAACCATATAAATCAGCTGGTCCTGATTGCATTATACCTGCAGAGCTCCAAGCAGTTGCAGATCTCATTCTCCCCTGGCTAACAAGCATCTTCCAAGCTTGTCTAGATTTAGGATATGTCCCAAGGTCTTGGAAGGAGGTTACAGTAATCTTCATTCCTAAGGCCGGCAAATCCTCACATAACAAGCCTAACGACCTTAGACCTATCAGCCTCTCTTCTTTTCTCCTAAAGACACTTGAGAAGCTGATTGATCATCGGTGAATCCAATGTCCGCAGAACAGTTAATAGAGGAACCCCGCAAGGTGGTGTACTCTCTCCTCTTCTATGGAATGTTGTGGTCAATGAACTGCTACTGAACTTAGAGGAGGTAGGATGCAGGGTGATTGCCTATGCGGATGATATTGCTATTGCAGTCTCCGGAAAATTTGTTTCGACACTAAGGGACATCATGCAGCATGCCTTCCATAGAATAACCTCATGGACCAGTGCATGCGGTCTTGGAGTTAATCCGCAAAAAACGGAACTAATACTCTTCACGAGGAAATATAAAATTCCCCCCTTTGACCCTCCCTCATTGTGTGGCGTAAAACTTACGCTCACAGATAAGGCCAAATTCCTGGGTCTCATCATAGATCGTAAACTAAGCTGGAAGTCCAACATCATAGAGCGTATCAAGAAAGCTACCACTGCGCTCTATTGCTGCAAAAAAGCAATCGGATGTAAATGTGGCCTTCAGCCTAGAATAGCATACTGGCTGTACACAGCCGTAGTCAGACCAATCCTACTTTATGGAGTCTCAGTATGGTGGACAGCTCTTGGCACAGCCGTCAACCGCAACCTTCTTAACCGCGTGCAAAGAACTGCAAGTATATGCATCAGTGGAGTGCTAAGGACGACACCATCCGAAGCATTAAATATCCTACTGTATCTACCTCCACTTGACTTGTTTGCCAGACAAGTAACAGCCTGCACAGCGGTAAGACTCAGAACACTACACCTGTGGAATAACCACCATACGGGTCATTCCACCATTCTAGATAACCTTGAGTTTCTACCGCACGACACCGACCTCGTACTGCCTCATCTTGTCTTTGAGAAAAACTTCTCTACCAGCATACCCTCCAGGTCAGACTGGAAGTCTGATACTCAGACGCTGGACGGTCCTCTGCGTATTTTCACAGATGGATCCAAGACGGACGAGGGAGTAGGAATAGGTGTCTACTCCAAGGATAGCGTTTTCCAGGCTGAGACAGTGGCAATAAAAGAAGCTCTGTCCTGGCTCAAGAACAACGTGATATCCAAGAAGGACATCACCATCTGTTCAGACAGCCAGGCAGCAATCAAATCCCTGAACTCGGTCACTTTTCTCTCTAAGACCTCCCTAAATTGCCGCCTATCTCTTAACGAGATGGCTGAGCATTTTAACATTCACCTCATGTGGGTACCGGGACATAGTGACATTCCAGGGAATTGTGAAGCTGATTATCTCGCCAGGAGCGGTACGATCTCCACAAACCTCCCTAGTGGGGATCTTCCGCCTATGCCATTCGCTACAGCTAAACTTCTTTTAAAGAATCATACCATTAAAAACACCAACTCAAGATGGTCAGATGGCACTACGTGCCTCATTACAAAGCAAATCTGGCCTAAACTTGATCTAAAACGTTCACTCTATCTTCTCAGAATGAACAGGTCATCCCTAAGGATTCTCATTGGCGTTATCACAGGACACTGTGCCATTGGCACTCACGCCTCAAGAATGGGACTCCCTCATAATGATTTCTGCAGAAGCTGCAGAGACGAAGAAGAAGAAGAAAGCATAACGCATCTTCTCTGCACTTGTAGCGCTCTCTCCTCTCGCAGGATGAAACACCTTGGAGCCTACTTCTTTAACGACTTGAGCGAATTGCACAACGTCGGCATCAATCAATTAAAGAGCTTCGTTGAAAGCACTAAATGGTTTTTCGGATAAGGAACACAAGAACCGCGTGGTATCACAATGGGCCTAATTTGGCCTAAGTGTGACTGTTTTCTACAGTCAGCCATTTCAACCTAACCTTACCGACATAAATCAGTTCAATGCACTTTTTCAAAGCAGCAACATTTTAATTCAGTATATTGTTCAAGAAAGTCAGAACTTATTGCTAAGAATGGCTAGGAATATTTTTAAGCCTTAAATATAATGGGAGACTTGCATCTAATAAGAGAATATGTTGTATCATTAGAACATATATTTGTCGGTTTGGAATGTGAAAATATAATCAAAATTTTAAGTATTACTGAAAAGAACGAAGTGAAAAATTCTGAAAATTTCTATAAAATTACACAGAAATGATAAAACGACTGTCTTTACCATCAACAGACAAATGCAGTAATAATAATAATAATAATAATAATTTAATAATGGCAGCACTACAGTCCGAGGTGGACCTGGGCCTAGCTTCTCAGCAACCACTCGTGTTGTGCTCAGCAACCATTGTGTGGAGTAGATCTACAGTTTAATGCCGACTCCGAACGGCGAGATTGAGAAGCTTTTTCTAGACAGTTATACTCTTTGATCATTGTCAGTGACTCGAAAGTGGTGGAGCCGTGAACAATTTTTTTTTTTGAAAAATTGTTTGTCTGATCTTGGGTTTGAACCTAGATTGTGAAAGTCTAGTGCGTATGGGTCGACGCACAAACCCACGCGGCCACCGCGCCCAAAATTTGTTTTTATTTCTACATAATACCCCATTGTGACTTACTTTAGCCCATGACTGTTTCTATGATAAAGTACATTTGTTTTGAAGTGGTGATTTCACTTCAATTTCACACACTGTAGAAAGTGTGGAAAATTCCACTTCAAAATACTGGCAGCACTGCCCATAGTCTTAGATAATCTATCTGCACGAAAAGCACTATAATAACCATCAAAGATATCTGCTGAATTAATTTGAGAATGCTGCCAGATCTCGGTTAATGCAATCATATCAAATTCATGGAGCGAAGATGAGAGAAACAGTTCATTTGTTTATACAGAGAGAGAATTCTCACAACAATGACTTGCTTGCTCTTTTTCATGTTGAATCTCTTCGAAGCAATTTTAAAAGGGCACGTTGCATGTACATAGATTGTACAACCAATTTGAAATAAATAGGCGACAAATAGAAAAGTTTGGGCAATTTTGCTGTCGCCATTAGAAAAAATACAAGAAACTCTCGACGGCAAAAGAGATTTCTCTCTTTCTCTGAAGAGAAACTAGTAAACACATGCATCAGGCCAATTTGAGTTTTTTTTTTCAAGAAAAGCTCATCTGTCAGTCGTTTCACAAAACTTTCTTGTTCTTCATATTCTCAATTGCTTAGCTTTCTGGAGTTTGTGTTATATTGGCATTGTTTTCATTTAGTTATCGCTCGTCAAGCAACCGGTAAACTCCGATTTATCTCTAAACTTGATTTTAAACTTTTTATTAGGTGTCCAATATAATTGTAGTTTTCCCGCTGTATGCAGTTCCAATTTATTTTGTTGTGATTCCGTCCCATTACTCATCTCCGGAAATAATTTTATTGCGAAATACAGAATTGTGCGGTGGTTTACCCGGCCGGCCAACGGAATCAATGATGCAAGCTTACGCTGACGAAGTAGTAAGTTGTTTATTTGTTGTGTGTGTTAATGCATAAATGCACTTTTATTAAATATCATTAATTTTTCTACTTGTTAATTTTTCTACTTCATAAATCGCCAAAAAGTGAATTTGTTTGAATTGACTTCACTAATAATTTGGTTTAGCCAACAACGTTTCATCTGTCAAATGTGAAGTTCAGATTTGTTTTGAAAAAAGCCGCAAAAAGACTGGCAATCAACACAATAATTTAACAAGCCGTAACATAAAAAACCTTTGTAAACTGTGTATATTTAAAAGAGTTAAAATATACATTTGAAACAAGTGTTTAGCCTTTACATTAGTTTAAATTATTATTGCCTGTCTTTGGTTTGTGGGTGAATTTGGGAGCAATTATGCCATTTAAATTGCCCCAGGAAAATTGTGCCGCCATTGATAAAATCTTGCAAATCTGGGCAAGAAGCCGCCTGCTTTAAATTTTATAAATTTGAAAGCCGTTTGCTGGAGCAAACAATTTGACGCTTCTAGAAATTTAATTTTCGAACGGGAAAGTGCACGAAGTGGATGGAAGAAAAATCGTATAATTTACGAAGCCGAAAAGTTATTGTGCAAGAACATTCTAGAAAAGTACAGCAAAAAGAAGCCGTTGAAAAGATGACAGATGAAGGGCAAAAATTGATTGAGGTGAATATGAATAGTCAAATGGAGCAAATTTTAAATATGTTGAGTGCAATGAAAGTTTCAATGGAAGAGCTTAAAACTTCCACGACCAACAACCAGCTTGAAATCCAAAACTTGCGCTCCACTTTGCTAGTTGAAGAAAACGGCAATGGAAATAGCCACAGTCAAGGTGGTTCAGAAGATAATGCTTCAACAGCTAGTGATAATGGAGCAACAGCACCACCTCAAATGCAGCCAAATGTGAAAATTTATGATCTGCCAATGTTTTCCGGCAACGTAGAGGATTGGCCACTCTTCAAAGCCAATTTTGATGAGTCAACTGCAGCGTTTAAATACACCAAAATGCAAAATCTAATGAGATTGCAAAAATGCCTTGTTTGGATCAGCACGTGAAGCAGTTGTGTCGATGTTAATACATCCGATTAATGTTCCAAGTATTATTGAAGAGCTGGAGTTCAGATTTGGAAGACCCGAGCTACTGGTGAAGGCGCAGCTGCAACAGGTTCAACAAATTGCACCGATTTCGGAGGGGAAGTTGGGTCAGATAGTGGTTTTTGCCACGAAGGTACGTAATGTTGTTGCCTTTTTGAATTCTTCTAATGCTAAACATCATCTTTCCAATCCAACTCTCCTCGAGCATTTGGTATTGAAGCTGCCTTCCAGTAAGCAACTGGATTGGGCTCGTGTTGCTGTCGAAATTGAACCATATGCCAACCTCAATGACTTTTCCTTATGGCTAAGTGAACTTTCTCGGATTGTAAGCATCATGCCGAGCGCTAATAATGTACATGGTAAACAACAACCACCGCCACGCCGCTTAATGCACGTCCATGAGAAGGAGCAGAAAAAAGAAGTTAAATGCGTTGAATGTGAAAAGGAACATCATTTAGCAAATTGTGACGAATTTAAAGCCCTTTCTACACACGATCGTTGGAGTTGTGTCAAAAACCACCATTTGTGCTTCGCCTGTTTTAAAAAGGGCCATAATACATTCAACTGCCGTTCGAAGAAGCCATGCAATGTAAATGGTTGCCGTAAAAATCATCATCCTATGCAGGATTGCATTTGAAAGGAAGCCCTCAGCCTCTACAGTTACAGTGGTATGGTGAACAAACACGCACTGAAGTTTCATCCAGAGTCAGCCTTGAAATTTCTGGTAGAGATGACACCGTAAAATATAACCTCAAAAATGTTCGAGCAATTAAAAATTTATGTTTGCCCGCCCAGACATTTCAGAAGTGTCAATTTGAACATTTAGGAATTTTGCCACTGGTGGACTACAGCAATATAAAGCCAACATTGCTGTGGCAGCTGATATAAGAGAAATGTTTTCCCAGGTGAAAATTCGTCATGATGATCAACAAGCTCAGAGATTTTTGTGGCGAGCTCATAGTTCGCAGCCCATTCAACATTGTGTCATGATGTCAATGATTTTTGGCTCTATATCATCACCATGTTGTGCCGAGTTTATCAAAAATCGAAACGCCGAAGACTTTGTATCCCAATTTCCACATGCCGTGGATGCCATCACCACTACGTTGATGACTTTGTTTGCAGTTTTAAAAATGAGGAAGAAGCCAAACGCATTTCAAGAGAGGTCATCAAAATACATGCTGCAGCTAAATTCAAGCTTAGAGGTTTTGTATCCAATGCTCCTGAAGTTCAAACCTATCTTAACTCAGATGCTAATGATTCAGCTACTACAGTCAACATGGAAAAGCAGGCAACTGTTGAGAAAATTCTTGGCATGTTTTGGAACACCGAGTTAGATAACTTTGAGTTTAAAACTGCATTCCATAAAGTTTCACAGCCTGTACTGCAAGGATTGAGAGTACCAACAAAACGTGAACTTCTTGGAATTGTTATGGCTGTGTTCGACCCGATTGGATTCCTTGCAGATTTTTTGGTTTTCTCCAAAGTTTTGGTGCAAGCTACCTGGAAAGTACAAACAGACTGGGATGACCCTATTCCTCCAGAATTGCATCATAAATGGTACGCCTGGTGTAAAGCATTAAAATCCATTGCCGACTTCAAAGTTAATAGATGCTACTCTCCTCATCTGCAAGATGCCACCGCTATAGAGTTACATGTATTCGTCGATGCCAGCCAAATCGCTTATGCTGCTGCCGGTTATTTTCGTATTTGCCAAGATGATGAATATGATGCTGTTTTCGCAGCTGGAAAAACTCGTTGTGCGCCAATACGATTGATGTCGATTCCAAGATTAGAATTACAAGCTGCAGTCCTGGGAATACAAGTCAGCCAACTCATCTGCCAACATCACAGCATTAAAGCGGACAGCATTTTCTATTGGAGTGATTCTCACACCGTTTTGTACTGGATTTATTCATCTCAATTCTATGTGGGACATAGAATCGCCAAAATTTTGAATGTCTCAACTAAGAATCAATGGAGATGGATTCCCACTTATCAAAATGTCGCAGACATCGCCACCCGCCCAAGTAATCCGCCAAAATTTGATGTCAACAGCAAATGGGTCAAAGGACCTAATTTTCTGAAGCAGCCTTATGAAAAATGGCCAAAATTCGAAGTCCAGCCCCCGCAATCTCAACTGGAGGAGGAAGTCAAGCCGTGTCTTCTGATAAAATGCCAGATAAGTAGCTCTTTTATTGATTTTAACCGTTTTTCCTCCTATTTTAAGCTCAAGAGAGTAGTCGCCTTGCTTTTTCGAGCAAAGAATAAGTTTCTCTCCAAGAATAAATGCCCGGATGTATCATCATCTAAGTTCTTCATCACGGTCGCAGATTTAGACTCTGCTGAGATCTTTTTATGCCAACTTGCTCAACGTGATGCATTTACATCAGAAATCAACCTCTTGGAAAACAAGAAGTCATTACCAAAACAAAGCAGTATCTACGCTCTTACTCCATATTTAGATGAAAATCATCTTTTACGCTTAAATGGAAGACTGGATGAAGCCCTATATCTGCCAATGGATGCTCGTCGCCCAATATTACTTCCTAAGGAGCATCCATTAACAACCCTGATAGTACGACATTACCACGAGAAAAATCATCACCAAAATGTTGCCCTTACCATCAATGAGATGCGACAAAAGTTCTAGTTGCCTAATGCCAGAAATGGGCCTCTACGTGTAACCATTGGAAGACGCCATGAAAAAAGATGGGCTGTACTTTTCACACGTCTCACGGTTCGGGCGGCTCATATCGAACTTACTGAAAATTTGTCTACAGACGCATTTATCTTATGCCTACGAAACTTCATTAAAACAGGCACACCCATAAGAATCAGATGCGATAACGGCACGAACTTCATTGGTGCCCAAAAAGAGTTATATCAAAATCAACATATGTTCGATCATCATACAATCGTCGAAGAAGCAGCGAAGAATCATATCGACTGGGTATTCAATTGCCCAGCAAATCCCAGCTCTGGAGGTTGCTGGGAACGCCTCATTCGTATTGTGAAGCGATTTTTGTATGAATCTCTTAAGTCTGAAGCTCCTCATTTGGAAACTCTGTGTAGCGCTCTAATTGAAGCTGAAAACATAATAAACTCCCGGCCTCTGACTGAAATTCCTATTACTTCTGAGGATGATATGATATGATGTGATAGGTTCACATCACGCCGAATCACTATTTAATTGGAGGTGTCAACTCAACACAAACACCTCATCCAGAAGTTAAAACGTGAGTCAGAAAACAGTGGTTCATAAGCCAAAATTTGAAAAATCGTTTGTGGAAAAAGTGGACCACGCAATATCTTCCACAATTATTGACTCGTCCTAAATGGCATGAACATCCTGAGCCAGTCAAGTTGGATGATCTGGTTCTAATTTGTGACCCAAGCCTTCCAAGATCCCAATGGCGCGAAGGCCGAATCATCAAGTTATTCCCTGCCAAGGATGGACACATAAGACTTGCCGAAGTACATACATCGTCAGGAAATTTTCGCAGACCTGTTTCTAGACTGGCAGTTCTACATCTTCATTGCGAATCGGATTCGATTCACGGTGGTGGAGAGTGTTAATGCATAAATGCACTTTTATTAAATATCATTAATTTTTCTACTTGTTAATTTTTCTACTTCATAAATCGCCAAAAAGTGAATTTGTTTGAATTGACTTCACTAATAATTTGGTTTAGCCAGCAACGTTTCATCTGTCAAATGTGAAGTTCAGATTTGTTTTGAAAAAAGCTGCAAAAAGACTGGCAATCAACACAATAATTTAACAAGCCGTAACATAAAAAACCTTTGTAAACTGTGTATATTTAAAAGAGTTAAAATATACATTTGAAACAAGTGTTTAGCCTTTACAGTGTGAAATGTTGTCCCAGGATCAGTTGAAGTTATTAACATGCCTCATTTCAGGAGATCGTTGCTAAGAACCGTCTAAAAGCTCCGAACGATCTCCGGCAGAAAGGAATTGTTAGTATTCCTCACATACGAATGTATGAACTGAGGGGGAATCCCCAAAAATATAATGCGTAGAGCTTCTTCTTCTTCTTCTTCTTCTTCTTCTTAGGGCGCTACAGTCCGAGGTGGACCTGGGCCTCACCCAACATGCCTCTCCTGCCAGCACGATCTTTTGCCAGCTGTCTCCAATTTCGCACACCAAGCCGACCGAGGTCCCCCTCGACTTGTGTGCGTCACCTTGTACGTGGACGTTCTCTGTTGCGTTGTCCCACAGGCTCAGAGTCGAAGACTCTTCGGGCCGGAGCTAAGTTGTCCATACGCTCTACATGGCCTAGCCATCTTAGGCGTTGGATCCGTAGACGCCTGGCTAGACTCATGTCGCTCTACAGCCTTCTCCTCCAAATGCCATCAACGCAAACAGGACCAAAGATCACGCGCAGAACTTTTCTCTCGAAAAGACCAAGACACTGTTCATCTGCTTGGGATATTGTCCATGCCTCTGCGCCGTAAAGCAGGACTGGGATGATCAAGGTCTTATACAAAGTCAACTTGGTCTTCCGAGAGAGGGCTCTACTACTCAATTACCTTTTGAGCCCAAAAAAAAACAGCGGTTAGCAAGATTTATTCTGCGTTTGATCTCGGCACTGATGTTGTTTGTATTGTTTACCACGGAGCCACGGTTGACGACTTAACTACGTCAAAGTCATAGCTGCCTATACTTGCCTATAAACTAGACATGGCGCTGTATAGCTCGTCTCTAAGCACGCTGTCATATGTGGCCTTGAAGTCGACAAATAGGTGGTGTGTGTCGATTTGCATTCCTTGGGTCTTCTCCAGGATCTGCCGCAGTGTGAAGATTTCGTCTATGGTGCACTTCCCCAGCCTGAAACCACACTGATAAGGACCTATGAGTTTGTTCACAAATGGTTTCAGGCGTTCACACAAAACGGCAGAGAAGATTTTGTGGGCGATGTTAAGGAGACTTATCCCTCGATAGTTGGCGCAGTCAAAGGGGTCTCCTTTCTTGTCGATCGGGCAAACGATACTGAGATTCCACTCATCAGGCTTGCTTTCCTCCGACCATATCTTACAGATGAGCTGGTGCATGCGCTCTACCAGATCACCTCCAGCTGCTTTAAACATTTCGGCGGGCGGACTATCTGCACCAGCAGCTTTATTAGACTTCAGTCTCGATATCACTATCTTGACTTCGTCTAGGTCGGGGGGTTGTGTTGAGTGGAACATTCTGCCTGACAGCGGTATTTGTGTCCTCATCGCCGTTCAACAGTCTGCAGAAATGATTTTTCCAAATTCTCAGTATCGACTGCGAATCTACTACTAGTTGTCCATTCTTGTCCGAACTTCATACCCGTTTGACAAAAGTTTTATCCTTTGGTAAAACTTTCGGACATCATTCCTGCCATAACACCTCTCCATCTCCTCGATCGCGCGCTTCTCGTGCTCTTTCTTTTTCTTCCTGAGAAGCCGGTTCTCTTCCCTTCTTCTCTGTTCGTAGAGCTCACGAACAGCTCTCGTAGTTCGATGCAGCGTTGCCCGGTAGGCTTCTTGCTTTGCTGCATGTGCCTGCCTGCACTCGTTGTCAAACCAGGGGTTTTTCCTAGGTGGTGTTTTAAAACCCAGCACATCAGTAGCGGCTTCTCTGATGGCTTTTTGACAACGTTTCCATTCTTCGCCTATTGTTAGTGCAGGCGACGTCGAACTTTCGGAGAGTTTCAGGGAGACTCGATCGGCAATGTTCCTGGCAGTCTGTTGCGATTGTAGCTTTTCGACGTCAAACCGTGGTTGTCTTCCTCGACTCCGTTGTTCTCTCGATATCCGTGTCCTTACCTTGGCTACAAAAAGGAAATGGTCCGAGTCGATGTTGGCGCCTCGGAACGTTCGGACATCAAGAATACTGGAGGAGTGTCTGACGTCGATCGCAACGTGATCAATCTGGTTGACGGTTGAATGATCAGGGGACCGCCAGGTCCCTTTATGGATGTTGAGGTGTGGGAACCGCGGGCTAGCTACAGAGAGGTTTCGCCCCGTAACAAAGTCCACCAGCCTGAGGCCGTTTTCGGACGTGGTGTCGTGCAGGCTATGTTTACCGATGACTTTATCTTTATCTTGGTGTCGTAGCTGGGGCATTGATCGTACATTTTTTCTAGGAGATCATAGAAGTCATCCTTGCTATCGTCATCTTTGTCCTCCGTTGGGGAGTGGGCGCAGATTAGACTGATGTTGCCGAATTTAGCCTTGATGTGGATTGTTATGAGGCGCTCGCTTATGTACTTAAAGCTTAAGACTTTTTGTCTAAGTCTGCCTCGAACAACAAATCCACATCCAAATAATCGCTGCCTTTGCCCTCTGTAACAATCGCCGTAGTAGATATCGCAGTTTTTCATGCTCTTTTTGCCCGGCCCATACCACCGCACTTCCTGGATTACGGTAACGTCAGCTTTATAGCAGTCTAGGGCCTCCGCGAGTTCATCGGCTGCAGGTGGTCTGTTCAGGGACCTCACATTCCACGTGCAGAACCGAAAGTCATTGTCCTTATTCCATATCCGAGGACGGATTTACTGTTGACGTGCACTTTTTGTTTTCTGAACTCGTACTTTTTTTACGTGGTGAGGAAGTTAACCCCACGCACAACCTCCAACTGGGAGGACAGGTCCATTTGTTTAGCCCTCGGACAAAAGGGTCCGGAGGGATCCGGTGTCGGTAGACTCTTGCAGGCTGTGAGCGCCGCCGTTGGCCCTAAGATGAGGGCTCATCCGCCGCCATCTCTATTCCAGAGTCCCGATCTTACCATGGAAGCCATGTAGCTCCTGTTGACTGGAGTTGTAGATGCCGCCGTTTCCCAATTAGTTGACCAGCTCCTTCGCCGCCATCCTAAAAAGAGTGATGAGCCGTAGTAGACTCACACTCCCCCCTCTCTCGTTTGCAGCCGCCCAGACGTCCCCCGAGGGTTGGTTACCCCTTCTTCTGTCGAGGGTACTCGGCTCCCGGATTTCACCACGGGGAGGTGAGAGTAGGAGTTCGTTAATAGAGGCTAGGTGCAGACGCTTGTGTCTGCATGGTTCGCCTGTTAACGCTTCGAAATCTAATGATGGAAAAATACCCGGTATTTACAGGGTACCCTCTCATAAATATTCACCGGGAGGTGAATCCCATCACTACGTACAGCACATTTTTGTATTGCATATTCTCTACTGAAAACGCGTTCTTTTCCCTTGCTTTATTTCTACACTTGATGGTTCCCAATTTACTTCCAGTATTATGATGTTGCATTGAAGGTCGGAGAAAGGACGATACGAGCGCACAAAAATGTGATCTGCTCAAATAGTGAATATTTCCGGGCCATGTTTTCAGGTTTGATATTCCTGCTTTTAATTTCTGATAAAACCACTTACAAATGCTCACATTCTAGGTAATTTTTCCGAGTCAAATCAGGAGGAAATATCGCTGAACGACATAGATGTCGACAGCCTGGAACTGCTGATCGAGTACATGTACACAAGGAAGTTGAACGTCGATTCTGCAAATGTGAAGAACCTTCTGTTGACAGCATCGTTTCTACAGATATCTGGTGCGGAAGAGTTATGTTGCAAGTTTTTGGAGAACGAATTGAATGAGGACAATTGCTTCGAATATATAATTTTTGCTGGTAAGAAACTACAGATTTAATTGGCGGAGGATGAGAGCAACAAAAACTTGTGTGTTTTAGGAAGGAATTCGATTCAGGATGTGCTGGAGTTGTCACTTAAAACCGCATCTTCTCACTTCAATAAAATCTTTTTCAAAAACGACTTTTTGGACCTCGAAGTTGATGAGGTAATTACAATAAAAGCTAAACTCAATATTGCCCCATTAATTATAATCCGGCAGAGAACTCGGAATCGTGCAAAAGGACACGAATGTTATGAGAACCGCAATCAGACTTTGTGTCAAAGCCATGGTATCGGTTTAAGCTCTATATTTTGTGTTAATTAAGTAAAGAAAAAAGTTGTATTCATCCACAGTTGAACCAGTTTTTTTTTTTTTTTTTTTTTTTTTTTTTTTTTTTTGCGAGGGTAGGTGAAAATCTTCTAAAGACACTATGGGGACCGTTCCCTCATAGTGAAAGGGATTTTTACCCAGTAAAAACACCTCCCTTCAAATAAATTATATTTATACTACAACTAAGTTAGTCACTTATCCAGCAGTTTACATTTCGTAATTTAGAGACATTAGGCAGGTGACTCTCCACTGAAAGTTCCTGCTTACACCGCTAATACACGCGGGTTGATTTCACCGTGCTAGATCAAGTGGTCTAGTCCTTTGAAGACGGCGAATAGCATTACTTCCATTAAGAATCGGAAGGACTACAGGGTTAACGTGCTCCTCTAGGCGGCGCTTATGCTTACGAGCAAAAGTCTTAATTTCATCTTGGACTGTTGTAATTCCAAGATCTCTGTGGATATCGTCGTTTCTTATATACCAAGGTGCGTTGACGATGGTTCTTAGAACTTTGTTTTGAAAAGTCTGTAGTATGTTCCTATTACTTGGTTTGGTACAACCCCAGAGTTGTACACCGTACGTCCAGACAGGTTTTAGCACTTGCTTATATATAAGCAATTTGTTGTCAATACTTAGCTTTGAATTATATCCAATGAGCCAGTACATATCTCTATATCTCTTCTCTAGCTCTTCACGTTTCTTTTTAACGTGCTCCTTCCACTTAAGTTTAACGTCGAGGGTCATCCCGAGGTATTTCGCTTCATTCCCGAAGGGTATTTGCACACCATTTACGAAAACAGGTAGACTATTTATGTTCCTGTATGTAAAGTTTATGTGAACAGATTTCGCTTCATTAAGCGCGATTCGCCAAACTTTTGTCCATTCGTATACCCGATTTAGAGCACATTGTAATTTCATTGTTGACTCTTCAACCGTTTTGGCTGTTACCAAAATGGCAGTATCGTCAGCAAATGTGCCTAATACGGTGCCTTCGTCTTCCGGTATATCCCTGGTATAAAGTAGGTAAAGGAGAGGACCAAGTACACTTCCTTGTGGTACTCCAGCCTTTATAGATTTGAATACAGAGTATTCGTTTCCATACTTTACACGGAACATTCTATCGGAGAGATAGTTCGCTATAATTCTAAAAAGTTTTCCTGGAAGAAATTGACTTAGTTTATTTTTCAAGCCTTCATGCCAAACTTTGTCAAAGGCTTGAGAAACATCGAGAAATGCTGCCGAACAAATATATTTTTGTTCCAGTGCTTTTTCCACTACATCAGTTATGCGATGTACTTGGTCGATATTAGAATGCTTACTTCTAAAGCCAAATTGATGGTGCGGAATAAAACGTTTTTCTTCCACGACCGGACTTAAACGTCTAAGTAGAATTCTTTCGAATACTTTAGACATTATCGGAAGAAGTGAGATCGGTCTATATGACTTTTTATCAGTTGGCGGTTTCCCAGGTTTCGGTACCATAATCACTTCTGCCACTTTCCATTGACTAGGAACGTGTTCTAGTCTAAGGGCAGCATTGATGAGATACAGAAACTTAAGAACCGCTTTCCTGGGCAACGCTTTAAGAATTTCTCCTGTGATTAAATCGTATCCAGGAGCTTTTTTCGGTTTGAGTTTATTTAATTCTTTTTTAAGTTCCGTAAACGTTGCGATCCTAATCGCATAATTGCCATCTGTCACTTCAGTTCTATTAATATTTTCAAGTGGTGTTAATCCATCGAACGGTTGAAAAGTAATTTCTAGATAATTAGCAAAGAGTTCCGCTTTTTCCTTATCGTCTTTCGCCCATTCGTCCTGATTTTTTCTTATTGGTGCTACATGGGCTTGGGGTTTTCTCACGTCTTTAACGGCTTTCCAGAGCGAGTAGTTAGATTCCTTTTTAGCAGACAAGCTTACTAAGTATGAGTTAAGAATATTACTTTTGAATGCCCTAATATTCGCCTTCAACTGGTTGCATAACTGATTGAGACGAGTTTTATGCTGTGGCGCACGAGTTTGTTGCCATTTCTTACGCGCTCTTCTTTTTTCCTTCACCATTTCCTTTATTTCTGGTGGATATTGCAAGATGTGATTTCCTGGCGATTTTCTTATGCGTGGTGTACTGTTCCACCCAGCGTGCTGTATGGTTTCTATAAAATTGTCAACCTCCATTTCTAGTTCGTATGGGGTCCTTAGCGAGACACTAAGTTCAATGTGGTTATCCACGTAGTTTGTGAATGCTTGCCAATTTGTACGTTGATTAGTCAAGGTAGGCGGTTGTTCTTTCTTTATGAGGGTTTCGCTCATTGTCAAGATAATTGGAGAATGATCTGAACTGAGATCAAAGCTTTCTGCAACTTTTAAATAGTTTCGGGAAATACCTTTCATTACAAAGAAGTCAACGACATCAGGTATTTTTGTAGTGTCCGTAGGCCAGTAGGTCGGTCTACCGGTTGACTGAAAATCGCAACCGAGTTTCATGGCAGCTTTAAACAGTGTCCTACCCTTTTGCGAAATGCGTCTTGAACCCCAAAAGGTGTGCTTTGCGTTAAAGTCGCCACCAATTATGAAATTTGGGCCAAGAATATTTAAGATATTTTCAAACTCGTTTTGATCAATTATACTGCGCGGAGGGCAGTAAATAGATGAGACATTAAATGAGTAATGTCGGTTTTTTACTCGAACCGTTCTTAATTGTATTGTATAGGACTCTATATTTGCTTCAACCATATGTTCAATACTATCTCGTATGAACAAGGATGATCCGTCTCTTGCTCTTTCTGACGGGTGGTAAGCGTGATAACCGCAATAACCTTTTAAATTTATACGGGATTGCCTCGTTAGGTGCGTCTCAGAGATCAAACAAATATCAATATCTTTTTCCTGAATATATAGTTCCAGTTCGTCAAGTTTTTGCAATAAACCGTTTGCATTCCAATTTAATATTTTAAGGGACTTATTCATATTATAGGACGCTTTTTGTTAATCTTATTTTCGAGATTGACTAGTCTCTCGAAAATAAGTTTGTTCGTCTTAGTTTGCTCTTCAAGTTTCTCGAGGATAACCGAAAAGACATGCGATACCGGATCTGACGGTTTATCTTCATTATCACTAGCGGTTGCTACCATTTGGGCGAACGTTTTCGCTCCGACTTGCGACGATCTTTCTTTGATCTCTTTAGATCTTCTATTTAATGAAGATGTAGTTTGCGTCTGTACTTTTATATCAGGATCCTTTCGAGTGACCATTTGTTTCTTTCCGACGTTTACAACATTAGTCGGGTTTGTCGATTTTGGGGCTTGTCGTTGGGTGGCTTTTACTTTATCTCGCCTTTTTTGAATTTCCTTTGCTACTTCGCAGCCACGGTAATTAGCCGGGTGCTTCCCTTTGCAGTTAACACAAGTAGCTGGAGACCCTTTATTTGCCTTGCAGTCTGCCGTCAGATGTTCCCCCGCACATTTGACACATCGTGGATTTTTCTGGCAGTAAGCTTGCGTGTGGTTGAACCCCTGACAGCGTTTACACTGAGGGATCAATTTCGAGTTTCTACGTAACGTCTCGATCTTGACTACCATATTAAGAATACTTTTTATGCTATAATTTTTTTCCAAAGTTTCGCTTTTATCAAAAGTTAGCATAAAAAGAGGTAAGCCGCGAAGTATTGTGGTTTCAACACCTTCCGTCTGTTGTTTCTTTTTGGACTGTAGGTTGGTAGCGTCTATAATTTTAAAGCCCTTATTTTTTAAGTCCTCTACGACATCTTCTTTTGGACAAGAGGCGTGAAGTCCCCTAGCTACGACTCGAATAGGTCTTTCTACTTTATTCTCATAGGTGTACCATTGAATTTTTTCCGTATTGAGTCTCTTGGATAGTACCCTATAACTGTCTGAGTCCTTGACGTTTATCTTCCACGCACTGTTGTTGCGCGACGTCACTTTGAACTCAGTTCGTAACGCTGACTTTAGAATAGAATACAGCTTATTGTATTCCGTAATTCCGATTACATTAATCGGCGGCGGTAATCGCTCTTTTGATGGCATAGCTCCTTTATTGGTTGTGACTCTTGTATTATCAGTGAGTTTATTTTCCGGCTGAGGAATCACTTCGGGTGAAGAACCGGCTTTTCGTTTTTTACCAGGTCGCTTCTTTGAACCAGTTGACAATGAGAGCAAAGGACCTTGGACATGCGGAGGATCTTATTTTGTCGTTCGTAATGCGTTGGATTTATCATAGCCCCATAAAACGATCGCGATTCATGGACGATTTGCTTAATCTCATCACTCCTTCACTCATCTCACCAAACGTGTTGCATTCTTCCGAAGTTGTTAAAACCCTCAATCCAGTCTTCACCGCGTGGGTAGATCACAACAGTCCAGTTGATTCCACAAAAGAGATCGACGGCCATATACTTCTTTCCCCACGTTTTGAAAACCGCAAAAATTTCGGGATCAACATGTTCTCCGAAACCGAGCATCGTGAAATTAAATGTCTGCCAGAACAGATTTTTGGTGGAAGTTATGTGTGCAATGGTTACTACATCTACCAACAAGGAGGTTGTACCGTCTATGACGACACAGTGACTAAATCGTATGTTTATCACCCGAGCAAGCGCGTGTGGGTTCCATTTGTTCCACTTCTGCAAGGCAGGAGCCATCATCGTAGTTGCGTACTTAATGGAAAGATATACAGTGTTGGCGGTTCGGATCCAGGTAGAAGAGCATTGGCATCAGTTGAATTCACAGATCTCTACACAGGCCAGAGAGGTTTCTCGGATCCCCTGCCACATGCCAAGGAAGAGCCAGGACTCTGTGTTCATGGTAAAATTACTTTAATATCCCAGTCAAAATCTGAAATTTCTAAATTGAGCGCTTGGTTTGTGTTCTTTCAGAGAATTCAATATATGTCGCTGGGGGAAGGGCTTTTGGCGAGTTCTATAAATGTATTCATCGTTTTGATGCAAGAGAAGGTGTGTGGCAACAACTAGCCACATCGCCCTATGATAGGGGGGCACAATCATGTGTGGTTCTTGGCGAGGATATCTTTACGTCAAATTCATTCACTTTTCTGCGATATGACATGCGAGCAAATGATTGGGAATTGATTCCCATTAAAGGCCAAGAGTTAGAAAAATGTTTTTGAATTCTTCACTCCAATCTTACGTTGTCGTTTTTTTTGTTTTTTTGTAGATGTCCCGTAGAAATATTCTCTCTCGATAGCAAACTTTTTGGTCTTTTTGTGGAGGGCGTATGGAGGTTTATGCCCGTAGAAAGACAGAGGGAGATTCATCGAAGACTCGAGCCGAATATTTCACAAGTATCGTCAAATCTTCTATTTCCAATTGTAAATGAAGAAGACGTCCTTTAATTGAAAGGGATAACCTAATACTAAATATAAAATTGATGTAAAATGGAATACTCTCTTGTCGTCTGCCGTGAGTTGCGCACGCGTCTGGAGCTATTTTTCATTTCGGAGCTAATGTTTACCTTAAAATTAAATTTTTTTAACCCATTTGTAGACGATTTTAACTGACTTGAAAGTTCTTATACTTTTATACCCCACTGTATATATACTTTAATTCCAAATAATTCCAATCGGTAATATTATCTATACATTGTGCCATATGATGAGGTGATTATACAGAAAACTCTCCAATTGCATTAACAGCTTCATGTATAAAACAGAATCGGAAATAAAAGAACGGGCTGTCTGTTGCTGTCAGTCGTGTTGCTTGCAGAGTGTTTTATTTAAGAAAGGCCCTACACATTTATGCAAAAAAGGTAGTAACCCTCTTTGATTATTGAACTTTTGAATTTATCATGAAAAAATAATTTATTTTGAAATTTATTGAGAATAGTAGGCTTTGCGTTTCGCGTTACTTTAAAGTTTTCGATAAGCAAGAAAGTTCATTTTCAGTGGCCTTAATTTGTGAAAATTAATTTTAAAGGAAGATAAGTGAAGTTGTTTTATAAAAATGTCATGGTAAGTACTAACAATTAATAAAAATGTATGTTTAACACATATCCAGAACCCTTTCCTCGAAACCAAGAAGTGGAAAATCTACTCTCATAAGGAGAGTAAGAACCGGGAAAATAAGGACGGTTCTTCTCTCGTTGTGGGTCTATGTTGTGGATAATGGACGAAAACCACGGTAAACATCAAAATAATTTTTACCCAGATAAAGCTTGAAAAATCGCATCTGTGGTCTTGGTGGCCTGCGAGGTTTCTCACCACCTTATGACGAGCGGTCTGAAAGACCGAGAACTTGTCTTATTGGGCCAAAATTTCTCTCAGGAACCAAGCTTGTACAGTTCTGTGGACAAGACTTGGTTGCTGCAGTTGTAAGCTACGAAGCGAATGGAATGTGGCGTAATTTCGTCGTAGCGTCAGCTTACTTCCCCTACGATTCTGTTCTGCCGCCACCACCAAGAGCGGTATCGGAACTCGTAGAGTACTGTGAAATCAGAAAATTAGGCCTAATCATCTGCTGTGATGCTAATGCTCAGAATGCCTTCTGGGGCAGCAGCAAATGCAACAAGAGAGGGAATGATCTTCTGAATTTCTTACTATCGTCTGATTTGGACATCAACAATGTTGGCTCTCAACCAACTTTTGTTACGACAAGGAGACAGGAAGTAATCGACTTAACGTTATCCAACAGATACATTAAGGAGATTACAGACTGGAGGGTTCTGTCGGAAGTGTCCCTGTCAGACCATAGGTACATTGAATTCCGAATCGAATGCGAAACCACAACTTTGCTGAAGAGGAGGAATCCAAGAAAAACCAACTAGATAATCGTATTGAACCTCTCCCTAAGCTCAGAACGAGACAGAAGGTAGAGAAAGCCGTTCTAGACTTGAACAACACTCTAACCAAACTGACGTGTCCAGCTAGAAATACCCCCTGCTGATCACCTGTTCCATGGTGGAACGCAGAACTGCAGACAATTCGCAAGGAAACCAGGAAACTTCTAAACAGATATCTCAAGACCGACTTGGAAGAGGACTGGAACCTGTACCGATCAAAACAAAAAAAATATAAGAGGTTAATTTGGATATCGAAAAGTGCCTCCTATAGGGATTTTTGTGGAAAGATCGAAACACCCGGTGAAACCAGCAGACCGGTTAAAGTTCTTAAAAAGGACAAACCAACCAAACTGGAAACACTCAGAAGACCAGACGGTACCTACACTGAGTCAAAAGCTGAAACGCTTAGCCTCATGCTTGAGACTCATTTTCCAGGTAGCCAGATTACAACCGGCTCAAAACCAGCTCCTATCCCTGGAACTGAGGATGAGCTGATAAATGTAACACGCCGAGGCTGGTTTGTTTCATCGCTCGTGGTGACAGATGAAGCTATCAAATACGCAGTTGCGTCCTTCGATGGTTTCAAGTCGCCTGGTACCGATGGCATATATCCAGCCTTGTTGCAAAAGGGTATAGACAAGTTGATGCCGGTTCTGAAAAGAATCTTCACAGCCAGCCTGGCACTCGCCTATATCCCGACCCCTTGGCGTACAGTTAGGGTAGCCTTCATACCAAAGATCGGTAAGGGGGACTACTCACTCGCCAAGAACTTTAGACCTATCAGTCTAACCTCTTTCCTGCTGAAAAGCATGGAAAGGCTGGTTGAGCTTCATGTACGCAAAACCGCGTTGCGATTTCATCCTCTGTCTCAGATGCAACATGCCTATCAGCGCGGAAAATCTTGCGAGACTGCGCTTCAAAATCTCGTTGGCAGAATTGAATGTGCACTCGACAGGAAAGAGTACGCGCTGGGCATTTTCATTGATATAGAGGGTGCCTTTGACAATGCGACTTTTGATGGCATGTGCAACTCGGCCAGAGAACACGGATCTGTCGGATCATGCCTAGCGGACGTATGTTCAAAAGCGCAGGCAGCTCTAGACGTGATCGACGATTGGTGTACCAGAAATGGGCTTTCAGTCAACCCTCTTAAAACCGAGGTTGTCCTCTTTACGAGGAGGAGGAAATTGACTGGTTTGACTTAACTGGTACTAAAAGGTGTCACTATCCGCTTTTCCGATGAAGCTAAATATCTGGGTGTCATTCTAGATAGGAAGCTTCTGTGGAAAAAACACATTGAAACGAAAATTGCGAAGGCACTGTCAGTTTTCTGGCAGTGTAAAGAAATTTTCGGCAAATCATGGGGTCTATCACCAAAAAGATCCGTTTGGATCTACACGGCTATGATTAGGCCCCTTCTCTCCTATGCATCGGTCGTTTGGTGGAATAAGCTTTCGCGTAAATACGTAACTGCTGCTTTCACCAAGCTTCAAAGAACGGTCTGTCTCGGCTGCATGGGGGCCTTCCCTAGCACGCCTGGCTCTGCTCTTGATGCCCTGCTGAATCTCCCCCCCTAGATGTCCATATCATGGCCATCTTCCGTTTAAAAAGAAGTGGTTATTGGTACAGCTCGCACTGGAGTTTCGATGACCTTGCGCACCGCATCTCCTTTGACCCCAGTCTTATGGATATGCCGTCTGACGCACGGACACCAGTACTCCAGCTGCGACGAACATACAAAGTCGACTTTCCCTGTACTCAGGACTGGCTCTGGCCAGAATCTGAGCCAGGAAAGGAATGTAGTCGAATTTTCACGGACGGCTCCAAGACCAATGAAGGATCTGGTGCTGGTGTCCTCGTGGAGAGCGATAACTTTAGACTGCACACCTCGTTAGGTAAATTTGCATCGGTTTTCCAAGCGGAAACCTATGCGATCCTAATGGCTACGAGTTATATTGTTAAGAATAGGTGGAAGGGGCGAAGTATTTGTGTCTGTAGCGACAGCCAAGCTGTGCTTAAGGCCTTGCTCAACCCTTTAACTACTTCCAGGATAGTTCAGGAATGCAAGTCTTCTCTGAATTTGATCGGTAGCTTGAATTCGCTAAGACTTGTCTGGGTTCCCGGGCACCACGGGATCACGGGAAATGAGATCGCTGATGAACTTGCTAGGCGAGGATCAGATGAGGCTTTCTCAGGACCTGAACCTACGCTGGGACTGCCCGCGTCCTTGGTTAGGGCTTCCATCGATGGTTGGACTTTTCGAGAGCACAACCGCAGGTGGCATGACTCTCCAGGATGTAGACAGACAAAGCGCATGCTCCCCAACGTCTGGAAGAAATCCGCGGCTTTCTTGTTATCTCTTAACAGAAAAGACTGCAGACAACTTATTGGAGTACTAACGGGGCACTACACCTTCGCCAAACACCTCAGTGTGCTTGGCCTAAGTGACGAAACCCTCTGTGACGCCTGTGGAGAAGACGATGACACTGCTGAGCACTTCCTCTGCCATTGTCCCGCCTTTGCTTGGATCAGGTGGCAGTTATTCGGTGCTTATGAGGTGAGAGCTGATGATGTAGGCTTCTCATCACAGAAGCGCCTGCTGGAAATTTCAGTAAAAGTAGGTTGCTGCCTGGTAATACAATGGACCAGTCTTGAGTCTAAGTGCTCCAGTGTAGTGTGACAAAAACATACGACAAAAAAAAAATGTTTAACACCATTTTTTTGTTAAATGTGGAACCACAAGAGAAATTAATTAAACCTTTAGTTGTGTAAGGAAGATTTATAATTTATTATTTGTACTATGTATGTATGCTAACAACTGAAGTGTTGCCTGAGCGAGAGACAGAAAAAGAATAACAGAAAATTAGAATGAAAAAGGAAACGAACAAAAATGAAATGAAATGAAATGAAAGAAATGAAAATGAAATGTCTCGCAACATGTATAGTATGTTGCACATCTGCCGCAACATTCCGCCCACCTTGGAACGAATTGCATAATTTGTTCAAAAATAATTATGCGGTATGTGTAAGTTGAGAATATTCATCGTTGACCGTCATCGAGTCGAGTGAGCATGCCATCAGCTGTTTTTAAGGAAACCACTCGAATTTTGCCCTGTTCTCCAGGAAAAATTCTGGTTATTCTTCCCGTTTTCCATTTAGCTGGAGGAAGCAGTTCGTCCCGAATCCCGAAAAGTCTCCAATTCGAAAATTTGGACTGGATCGGGTACACTTGGCACGCCGTTGAAGTTGAACGATGTACTCTGTACTCCATCTTTTCCAAAAATATTGTTTTAGGTTCATTCACTATACTTCCCTTGAAGTCGGCTATATCGGGTTCGGGTATCGCTTTCATAGGTTCCCCAATTAAAAAATAGCCAGGAGTTAGTGGCGCGAGATCATTTACATCAGTAGATATTGAGCAAAGGGGCCTAGAATTAAGACAAGCCTCTATTTCCGCTAAGAGCGTTGTGAACTCCTCATATGTTAAAAGGAGCTCTCCGAGAGTACGACGAAGATGAAACTTTACGCGTTTGACAGCACCTTCCCAATAGCCTCCCATGTGTGGAGCAGCTGGAGGATTAAAATGCCAAACAGTCCCATCATTAGAGAGATGTCTTCTTAGTTCTTCGTTCTTGATCGCAGCCGTTAGCATTGCCCTGAGTTCCTTTTCAGCCCCAAAAAAATTGATACCGTTGTCGTTACATAGCTCCCCACAATGACCTCGACGAGAAACAAAACGCTTGAAGGCAGCGATGAACGATGCGGTCGATAGATCACTTGAAAGCTCCAGATGTGATGCACCAGTGGACATACAAATAAACACAGCTACATGCATATATATCCTTTATAAGATTTCGAGCCACGTTCCTTTGATAAGTGCAATCTCACTGGCCCTGTGGGCGCCGTGGCGTAGTGGGTAGGTGCGTCAACTCCTAAGCTCGAGGTCGTCGGTTCGAATCTCGAAAAAAACGTCAAACATTTTTTTCACTGCTCCACCTCTTTCGAGTCACTGACAATGCTCAAAGAGTATAACTGTCTAGAAAAAGTTTCTCAATCTCGCCGTTCGAAGTCGGCATTAAACTGTAGGTCCCCTCCACTCGTGAGAGAACAATAGCACGCACAACACGAGTGGTTGCTGAGAAGCTAGGCCCAGGTCCACCTCGGACTGTAGTGCCGCCATTATTATTATTATAGGTGTATGCTCAATTTTGTGAGGTATTGTATGTAAGCCGACCAAGACAAAAAGGAGGAATATGTCCACCGATCGAAAGTGATCGATGAAGGAGCTTCCACTTTCAACTCCCGGAACTGCTGGAGTAGCCTGCTCGCAACTTTAACATCTGAGCTACAGAACAACCACTTTTTTATATATTTTTTTTACAGACTATTTATTAAATTCAGTAGTAATTCATTCATAGTTTGGAAAAAGAAAGATAAATTTGAATACATTCTGTTGCCATAATATGACTAGTGGCGGACGCATGCACATAAATTTATCTACTAAAACGGAGAATCTGCTCAGCGCTCTGTGCGACATCTCGGCTGTAGTTATTGAATTGAATTGAAGAGAATGGAGAGTGACTATATAGTCACATAGCACTGCGACCACTATAGATCTATCTCATCTCATCTCATCTCATTTTCAGTGACCCGCATGTTCCACTTAAGGGGTCGCGGGGGCAATGCATGCACGAGAGATCTCCAGGCCACTCGATCCTCCGCCATCGACTTTAACTCATCAGGAGCTATGCCCAAGCGCAACCAGGCGAGTGTTTGGACTTGGTCCAACCATCTCATCCTAGGTCTGCCAAGCGGTCGCCTACTTGATGGAATCGCATTCAAGGCACGCCTCGGAAGTCGTGATGATGGGGACATTCGTGCCACGTGACCAAACCAACGAAGTACAGTCCTTTCCGTTAGAAGAAGCAGCTGCCCAACATCGAGTTCCTCGCACACTGTCGTGTTTCTCACCCTATCCCGGCGAGTAATTCCCACAACAGCACGAAGAAATCTCATCTCGGCAGCTTGTATTCGCGATCTTACTCTTTCGGTCATTACCCAAATTTTATGACCATAGGTGAGAGTTGGAAAAAATACTGCGTTAAAAACCGCTAATTTGGCTTTGACACCAAGCTCGGCCTTCCTGATTACAGATCGACCAAGCTGTTTCAAAATTGACTCAGCTTGACCAATCCTACAGGAAAGCTCAGCATTTTTCCTCCCATCACTCGTGAAGAAGACCCCGTGATACTTGAACTTCTCCACCTGTTTCAATGGGACTCCACTAACATGCAGAGTGCATTGAACAGGGGTTCTGAAAATAACCATAACCTCGGATTTGTCCACGTTAACCCTCATCCCAGCATCAGCACATACGGCCACAAACCTATCTAGCGCGCGCTGGAGTTCTATCTGGGAGGATGTGAGGATGACTACTCGTAAGTCATCTGCAAAAAGAAGATGACTTACCCTCAACTCTCCCAATGCGAAACATTCCTCGCCTCGACTGCGCTGTAACATCCAGTCCATATATATAATGAAAAGATCTATTATGCCCCCTTTTGTTTCTCTAGGGCTTCAGAGTTACCTTGAGAAATTTTATGATCTCTTTGGATGGAATATCCTGGTAGTCTGTTGGTTAGTCTTGTTAAGGTAGCCCTAAACGACGAACATGGTCGTTTGCGTTATCCCCTACACCGCGAACACATTTGGCGAACATTCACTTCGTGTTGTTTCTTCAAACCGTCAACATGTGTGATAGGGAAGCGCAACTGGTAAATTCCTCGATAAAATCGTGGCTGACTGTTGACATTGTGCTTAATCCGCGATATGCATTCGGCGACGTTCACATCAAAATTTTAGGTTTGCTCGCGAACATGGCCCAACACGGCGAACATCAAAGCCAATAAACACGACAAAATCGAAACTTTTCACCAACAGCGAGCGGCTCGCGAACCAGTCCATACACCACGATGTACAGAATACAAGGTATGATATTTATCAAATTCGCGTGACGTCACACATAGCAGGGCAACTTCACATTGAATTCAAATTGTATGGAGAAACTTTCTATAGCATTAATTAAATGAAAAACGATAGTTATAGTATAAATAATAGAAATGATTTTTGTTATTATTGGTGTTACAACCAAATACTGCACAGTTTGCCATTTTTTAATCAAACTTTTCACAAATTTCACAAAATTAGTCACAAATGTTTTCACAACACTGTTCAAATTGTTCGCGGCAAAACATATGTCATGATACGCATGACGTCACACGCAGCACAATTCAAAAAAATAAGTGACGGGAACATAATACCTTGTATTCTGTATATCGTGTCCATACACGACGAAAATGCGGCGAGCACGAGCAGGTTCGTCGTTTAGGGCTACCTTTAGCGTGAATCAGAAATCATATAGTAAAGAGATATCCAACTTCGCCCAGAATTACCCTTGTCCGTGGTACAATTTGTGACGTTTATCCCCGGAATTTTAAGCGAAACTGTGTTTTTGCTTGGGATTTACGCATACTATCACAAAATTTATGGATATTCATGGATACACCACGAAAAGAGCGGAAAATTCGTGAATTTGCCCACGATTGAAATCATTCAGGGATAAGTTTCGCAATGTTTGCCAAATGTAAATAATGTGACGATTAGTATTGTTTAAGGAAATCTGTTTAAAATGCTAATATGAATCAAGTTTCATGATAAATTGGAAATATAATGCAAGAAAATAAAATTCCTTAATTATTTCACGTGGGAATTATTACTTTCAATGAAATCTGAAAATCAAAAAGCATTAATATTCTTATTAAATTTGTATTAATCAAATGAATATCTTTTAGGTTAGGCAAACCGTTTCAAAATACGCGACTTTTCTACGCAATTACAGGCACAGAAATCTAAAACTTCAAATATCAATAAAATATATGCATATTTCTTACACTCTTTATCCCATTTATATAACCTGAGTTGTTCTACTATTATCGGTTAAATTCAATATATGTGTATATACAATACACGTCCATTAAACCTCTCTTCATTTACCTATTTCATAATTTTAAAATAATATATTCAAATAATAACGGATATTCAGTTTGTAATAAATAAAAACATTGCAATAGCTCATGTGAATGCACCCTCTGCACTTATTTTCGTGTTGAAAACATGAATTTGAAATAACGTTCAAGTAACGAACAGTTTTTCAAATAAGTGGCGTGGTTCACCTCATTTGTTTGAATGTGTATGGTTATCAGCTGATTTGAGCAGATCACATAGATTCACAGACACGGTATGAAAAATCACATAGCAAGAGAGGTAGAAGTTGGATATCTCTTTACTATATGATTTCTGGCGTGAATCTGCTGGTTATTTTACATCAGAAATAAACTACAGAGAGATACTCAACTCTCAAGCTTTTTTCGTCTCGCCTATGACCGTCCATTTCCAATATTTTCGTTAAACTCACGCATACTGCCTTATTTTTACGCACACTGCCAAATTTTTACGCACACTTCCACAGAGTTTAACGAACTCCCGTTATCCTTGAACATTTGCCCACGAAAATGGCGGACATTTGCCCACGATAGTGTCATTTTTTGTCGAATTTGCCCACTACTGGAATAATGCACTGGTTGTGTTCATGAGGCCGAACATTTTTCAAATATTAAAAAAACGTTGGAAATTGTTGTAAAAATTTTGCTTAATATATTGATACTAAAAATTGTATATGTTGTATATTTGGATACTATTCAATTGTGTAAGATGATATTTTATAATTATCACTCCGTATTTATTCACATTTACACTGCATTGTTGTATATAAATGACAAAATTAATTCTTCAAATAAAAAAAAACACGATTGCAGAAGTACAAATAAATTAAAAAAACAAGTTGTATACATAACTGCATATACTTATATAGATTCGTGCATATTTAATTTCATCCGTAGTTATTTGTGAATATAGCCTTTGAATTCCTAAACAAAGGAAAATGTGCAAATGTTGGAAATACAATATTTTTTAAGGATGTTATGAAAGATGAATGCATTATTACGAACAAATAATAAAATTAAATTAAATACAAAAATCAGTGGAGTTCAAAAACTAAAAAAAAACTGTTCTGAACTTCAATATTAACGTTTTACAAAGGAAAATGTTGAAAAAACAAGAGTTTTTTACTTAAATTTGAAGATCACAAGGAGAAACTTCGGTCATTTCAGTATTTCAATGATGAATTTAAATTTCATTGACTATTTTATTTGATTCTCAGGCTCAACGTCAATAAGTACTCTTATACATTTTCTCTTATCACTCTGATTGTTTCATTATTTCCAATGAAATTGAAATAAATAAAAAATATATCAAACCTATGTTCCATATATTTCATAAAATAATAATTTAAAGTTTAATTTAAAAATATCGTAAATCATTGATAACCAATAATTAATAGCTTCCAATAGTCCTTCCAGTCGCAATTATTCAAGTAAAATGAATGCTCCTACTGAACACTAACATTTTCGTTTAACTTCCCCTTCTTTTCGTGGTGAACGTATTGCAAAGGATTTGTGATAGCGTTTGGAAAAAAAGGAGAGTGGGGGTATGGCCAACCCCCTGATAGATTTCTTCCCATATGTATGTAGGAATGTATAAGGAATGCATGTTTTGTATGAATTTGTTCGGAGGGGAAGTCAATCAGCTGTTCAAAACAAATCACACATATTCACGGATACTGTACGAAAAAATGTTATAAAAAACGCTTTCAGATGACGTCATGAGGGTAGAAGGGAAAGAGTTGAGTATCTCTATGTATCTGATTTCTGTTTTACATCTGCTTGGTGTCACATTTGGACACTCGTCTTATAGGTGTTCCATGGTCTCCTTTGATTGCCCATAGTGTCTGCGGTTTTGTGTGCTGCTGTGGCCCATTTGATGGCTAGCTGTAGTTATAATTCGATACATATGCATATAATTAGGTTAGTAAGAAAAAAATGGCGCTACAATCCGAGGTGGGCCTAGCTTCTCAGTAACCACTCGTGTTGTGCGTGCTATTTGTTCTCTCACAAGTGGTTTAGAATATATTTAAATTCGTTTTTCCAGGATTTTTTTTCAGAAAATCTGAGGTACGTACCTTTTTGGAACTCCACGTCTAAAATTCTGCATTTGAAAGTGAATAAGAATCAGCTATGTGTTGTTATTAGCCTCACTCTTTTAGAAGCATTTTCCATAAAAAAACGGGTTAAATAAATGAAAGGATTTAAGCACATTTATAGTTATTTAAAACTGTTCATTTTTCACATAAAATCATCCTTAAAAAATTCTTTCACGGTCACTTGCAACATGTATCTTTTGTTGCTGCCTTGCACGAACATTTGCATTCCTGAGAATACTCACAGCCATTACCACATTTAGGAGTTGTACACTGGCTGTTAATTAATGAATTTCTTTTATTCATGTAATAATAATAATTGCTTAAATTTAAATACACATTAAATATATTACGCATATTTGAATTATAAACCAAAACACTACCTTATCATATGTATATCATACGGAATTCCTTACTCAATGCATTAATAACTATGTACTAAAAAACTATGTGTCAAATAATATTAAAATTACACTCATTCTTATTTTGATCACCAACCAGTTGAGATCGTGAAAAATACATTCTTTAAGTTTTATAACGTAATACGAATTTTATTTGATGTGGTAAAATTAATTTCGTCTCTAGTTAATTTAAACGTTACAATTCATGGTCCTTTGAAAGCCTTTTTTGGGATTAAGTAGACAATCCCTGTGTGTGTGTGAAATTGAATTAACAAATTAACACTTAAACAAGCATTTGAACAAACAAATTTGTACATTTTAACGTATCAACGTTGTACATTAGACAATTCAAGTGAGTTTTTTCATAAGTGCCAAACGGTTTCCCGCGTCGTGAAATTAAATTAAAAGTGCAAAATTGCAAATTCCTCTTCCACCGCTGGAAAAAGATAACACAACGTTATTTCGACGTCCGGTACTCCGACAGATCCGCTACACAATTCCAGTACGGTTATACAACGCTACGAGAACAGTTGGAAGTAGTCCGTTGCAGCAGTAAATGAACTGTAGAATAAATACGTAAGTTGAAATACACAGTTCATCAATTTTTTTTTCTCTTACGAGTATTTCGTTTCCTCATTCGTCATGTCATCTGCACTGAAACTCCAACGAAATTTGCTCAGTCAAATTTTAAAAGATTTTGACAATTTCGGCAAACGTGGACTAAAGGAGCGAACGAAGAATTACATCGTTAACCGGATTAATGTGCTGGAGGAAAATTATAAAAGGAGTACACAGCTCAACGTCGAGGGAATTTCAGCAATTGAACCTGAGAAAGAAAAGGAATTAGAGGAAATTTACGACAAGATCCGAGATACTTACTGCGATTATAAGACAGCGTTGATGGACACCCTGGACAAAGTGACAACCGTTAAGTAACCGGTAAGTGCTAGTGCAAATAAGACAGATAATAGCATTGTACGGTTGCCTAAAATAAATATACCTACATTTACCGGTGATTACCAAACGTGGAGATCATTTTACGACCTTTTTGACTCATTAGTTCATTCAAATACCCCGTTGTCTGAAATAGAAAAGCTTCACTATTTAAAATCGAGTTTAGGAGGTGAGGCTGAGCGCTTGTTACAGCATTTACCTATAGCTAAAGGCAATTACGGCCCAGCATGGGACATATTAAAATCACGATACGACCACAAGCGCGTGCTCGTTAATGCACAGCTCAGCATTTTCTTCGGTCAAGAAACCATTGTGCACGAGACTGCTACGAGCTTAAAAAGTATATTAGATACCTCCGTCGAATGCAGACACGCATTAGGTAATCTCGGGGTCCCAGTGGAACATTGGGACGTTATAATCATTTATATTCTTACCAAGAAACTCCCTATGAAGACACAACAGCTATGGGAAGAGAGATTAGGGAAGAGTAAGGAACTGTCTGAGTTCACAATATTTCAAGAGTTCTTGGAAAGCAGGTTTAGAATGTTGGAGGCCATTGGTCTACAACAAGCTGCGAACAGTAGCAAGCTTGGTAAGTCACAGATAGTGAAAGCAAAAACATTTCATATTACACAGAGTCAAAAGGTTCAATATAAATGTAAAGTTTGCTCACTCACTTCGCACCTGCAATAGGTTTTTGAAGATAGATGTCGCTTCTCGCAAAAGTATCACAAGAAGAATAGGAGTCTGCGAAAACTGTCTGGCTTATAGCCATACAACCCAGCAGTGTCCCAGCAGAATTCGGTGCTACTTCTGTCAGGAACAACATCACACCCTATTACATATACCCTCCACTTCCGGACACAACCACAACTCTCAAACTATTTCACACACACAACATACACCACGCAACACTACAAATTCAGCGCCTAGTCCGATAGCAGACAATCATCTTCCATATAGGACTTCACAATCTTACTTGTCAACGGCTGCCAAACCTTTCGAAGACCAAAATGTAAGCAGTTTTCTGGCGACACAGTACACTACGGATGTTCTCCTAGCAACAACACTTCTAAGAGTTAGAGCAACTTCTGGAACTAATGTCGTACTCCGGGGCTTAGTGGATCCGGGCTCAGAAGCTTCGTTCATTACCAAAAAGGCAGCCGAACGATTGGGTGTTAAAACCAAAAGGACCTCCATCAAAGTGTTGGGGTTAGGGAAGGTCAGCAGTGGCGCTTGTCATAGCTACGTTGACCTTACAGTTGGATCGATTTATTCGGGTTTCAAGACAAAAACCCGTCTTTTAATCTATGAGTCGCTGACTGGCCTTCTTCCGGCCTACAAACTGCGATCGGAACAATGGAGTCATATTCAAGGTTTGGCTCTGGCGGACCCCACGTTCCACAAGCCGGCGGAGGTCGACATCCTCTTGGGAGCAGATATATACTCAGAGATTGTACTCCCAGAAGTGATACGCGGCGATGGAGCAATGACCCCTATTGCGCAGAATACCCAACTTGGATGGATACTGATGGGCAAAGTGTCTCAATCCAAACAATCCATCAGAACCTTTCATCAAGTACTTGATCTCAGTCGCCAACTGCAGAGGTATTGGGAGGTAGAGGAAGTACCTTTCAAAGGACAGCAATCTTGCGAAGACTTGGCCTGCGAGAAGTTTTTCAGCACAACGACAAAAAGGTTACCAAATGGAAGATACGAGGTTTCACTGCCATTTAAGGATGCGATCAGACCTGCGCTTTGGGCCTCGAAGCAAGGTGCCTTGCGTAGGTTTGGTCAACTGGAAAGACGTTTTGCTCACAACCATAAATTACACATAGAATATAGTAATTGTATAAATGAGTACTTACGTCTCGGACATATGCAAGAAGTCGATGTGAACACAGATGAAATCCTCAAAACTCCTCATCATTTTTTCCTGCCACATCATGCGGTATTCAAGGAAGCGAGCTCAACAACGAAATTGCGGGTTGTATTCGATGCAGCAGCCAAGACAACGAGCGGAACATCATTGAATCAGCACTTGATGACAGGACCCAAAACACAAGTCGATATTATGGATGTTGTTCTGCGATGGAGAAGACACAAATACACTTTCACCGCAGATATAGAGAAAATGTACCGTCAAATACGTGTGAACTCCAAGGATTCATATTATCAGCTGATTCTGTGGCGGAATGACAACACCGAATCCATCAAAGTTTATCGTCTTCAAACAGTCACTTTTGGAACAACATGTGCACCTTATCTTGCTATTCGGGCCCTCAACCAACTAGCAACTGATGAAGAAGATAGGTTTCCTTTAGGTGCGCGTATGATCAGGGAAGATGTCTATGTTGATGATCTTTTTGCAGGTGCCGACACAATCCAAGAAGCGCTGGTTATACGTCAGCAGGTCAACAGTCTGTTGCTGGCTGGAGGGTTTAATCTGCGTAAATGGGCAAGTAATTGTGATGAAATTTTAAGCAATATTCCAGTAGAACAAAGGGAAGTTGATTTGTCCTTACCTTTCAGCACTCCAGATCACATAAAAGCTCTAGGTATCAAATGGCACCCAGCAGAAGATAAGCTTTCTTTTCAGATTACTCAATCGCAATCCACAGAACCTACCAAAAGAAACATTCTTTCAACGATCGCCAAGCTTTATGATCCTTTAGGATGGGTCTCACCATGCGTTATTAAAGGAAAAATAATGATGCAGCAACTCTGGCGTAGTGGGCTGAATTGGGACGACCCTATCTCAGTGGAGTTGAAGAAAGAATGGATTTCCTTCCGAGAAGAACTACCACAACTGGAACAGATACGAATTCCTCGTTGGGTCCATATGAGCGATACATGTAAAGATCTAGAGCTACATGGTTTTTGCGATGCGTCCGATAAAGCGTACGGTGCGGCAGTATATCTTCGAGTGCTCGATTTTCAAAACATCGTCCATGTGAATTTGCTTCTGTCTAAAACTAGAGTGGCGCCAGTAAAGACCCAAACACTTCCACGTCTGGAACTCCGTGGAGCGGTGATGCTTGCTACGCTCCTCAACTACACAGCAGATGTCCTAGGATTAAAAACGGCAAGGCAATTCGCATGGACCGACTCAACAATCACACTGTCATGGATTTCTGCTCCGCCAACTAGATGGGCTACCTTCGTCAGCCATAGGGTTGCGGAGATACAAAGACTGGCAAAAGCAGAAAGTTGGAAGCATATTCCCGGAGAGTTAAACCCTGCCGACCTGGCATCAAGAGGAATAAGGCCGTCGGCCTTAATTCCAAGCACCCTCTGGTGGACTGGACCAGAATTTCTACAAGAAGAATGGCACTTCCAATATCCACAACAGCCGACGAGCCTAGGAACGGATGAGGAGAAACGGGCCATAAAAACCCATACTGTAAAACAGGTACCGAATGTTATTAACTTATTATTGCAACACTCAAACTGCAATAAGTTAGTTAGAATAGTAGCGTATTGCCGAAGATTCATCAACACACGAAAGGTACCGAGTTGTAGAACCTACAACGTACTGTCTCCAGCGGAACTACAGGCTGCCAATATGGTGTTGATCAAAACAGCACAAGCAGATATGTTTGCCGCAGACAACAAGGCCAAGGTGCCAAACTCGCTCTGTGCTTTTACGGACAACGATGGCATCTTGAGGGTAGGAGGCAGACTCGAAAACGCCGAGCTCTCTTATAATCAGCAACACCCGATAATTCTAAAGGGAAATCATCATTTCTTCAAGATGCTTATAAAAGACGCTCATCAAAGAACTCTACACGGGGGACTCCAGCAAACAATGATGCACCTTAGACAACAGTACTTGTTCCTCAAATTTAAAACTTGCGTCAAAGGAATCATCAACAGCTGTGTCAAATGTTTTCGTTATCGGGCAAAAACGGCTCAGCAACTAATGGGCAATTTACCAGCACCCAGGGTTTGTGTCACACAACCCTTCACCAACACCGGGGTAGATTACGCAGGGCCGTTCGAGATCAAAACATGGAAAGGTCGAAATGCTAAGAAATATAAGGGATACTTCGCCATATTCATTTGCTTATCCACCAAAGCTATACATACCGAATTGGTAAGTGACCTTACTACACAGGCCTTCATAGTAGCACTTCGGCGTTTCACGGCAAGAAGAGGTTTGTGTACTCAAATCTACAGCGATAATGGGACAAATTTTGTGGGTGCCAATAAAGAGCTGAAAAAATCATTGGACGCAGCCAAATTCAGCTGGGCGGAAGTCGTCGAAACACTGTCTACGGATGGCATACAATGGCATTTCATTCCTCCCGCTTCTCCTCACTTTGGTGGACTATGGGAAGCAGGAGTGAAATCAATCAAATACCATTTGAAACGCGTCATCGGTACGGAAGTATACACGTATGAGGAATTGACAACACTTCTACACCAAATAGAAGCGTGTCTCAACTCCAGGCCTCTGTGTCCGTTGACGGATAATCCGCATGATTTTGCCGCGCTTACACCCGGACATTTCCTCATTGGAAGAGCCATGAACACAATTCCTGAAGGAGATCTGTCGGACGTCAACATCAACCATCTACAAAGATGGCAACGAATCCAGAAACAGCAGCAACTATTCTGGAGACGCTGGAAAACCGACTACCTAAGGAGACTCCAACAGCGACCGAAATGGCTGAGGCTCGAAACGCAACCGAAAATTGGAGATATGGTTTGAATAAAAGAAGACAACTTACCGCCTGCGAAGTGGAGTTTGGGCCGTGTCATCGACATCTATCCTGGCCGAGACAACTTGGTTCGAGTCGTCAACTTGAAGACATCGAACGGGCAGATCAAGCGGCCGATAACCAAAATCTGCTTACTACCGGGCAACAAGACCTACGAAGAAAATTGTTCATCATCAATTAGTAAACAATCCACAAAATTGTCATTTACAGCATAAATCTACTGTCACATATAAATAAACTTTCATCAAGATAATATTATAAATATTTCACAACACACTACTAATAATAATAATAACACATCACAATAATAAATAAATACTTCACATAAATACTAATAATAATAATACAAAGTAATTTCACATCACAACAGAATGATTAAGTTTCATTTACATTCAAAATAATTACACCACACTGCATTAACACATATTAAAATATTTCGCATCAACATGTCACAGTTCAATGTACGAAATATATACCCATTACTCTTAGGGGATCACGTCGTACATTCGTAAACAAATCAACATATTTCAATGAGCGAACATACATACAAACACACGTTGCAACAATGCAAACCGTCGCGACGCGATTCACACACTACATAGAACACACATAATACCGTCGTCTTCACTATATATATATATATATGCACTTTTTTCTCACTTTAAATAACAAAAAAAAAAAAAACTTTACTAATTCTCCATTTAAGTTTCTTTGGTATAGGCACTTATTACTGGATCGTCACGAGTATGACAACACTACACTACACAACACTTATTCGGTTGCATGTAAAATACCCGAATGCAACATGAATAGCGAAATCAAAACAAAAACAAAAAAAAAACAAACTCAAGTTCTTGAATGGATTTGCGTTCCATTAAGGCTTGGGTGACCGAAACGTATTCTCCGCAAGTACACTACACCACTCATATAAAAATTGCTTACATTCTTAGTAGTCCTAATTTTATACTTAAAATAAAGTACTCACCTGTAAATATTCGCACTAATTAATTTTGAACTTTATTTCAAAAATAAAGTAGGTACATACTAAATGTCAAAATATGAAGGAGAACAAACACTATCGTCGTCAAGATTGCATCGATCACCAGAAAGAGGTTCGGGTCCAGGGAGAGTTTTAGCAATGTTCGCTTAAAAATTGCGAACTCCGTTCACAGGCGCGGAGGATGTTAATTAATGAATTTCTTTTATTCATGTAATAATAATAATTGCTTAAATTTAAATACACATTAAATATATTACGCATATTTGAATTATAAACCAAAACACTACCTTATCATATGTATATCATACGGAATTCCTTACTCAATGCATTAATAACTATGTACTAAAAAACTATGTGTCAAATAATATTAAAATTACACTCATTCTTATTTTGATCACCAACCAGTTGAGATCGTAAAAAATTCTTTCTTTAAGTTTTATAACGTAATACGAATTTTATTTGATGTGGTAAAATTAATTTCGTCTCTAGTTAATTTAAACATTACAATTCACTGGCAATCTAAAGAATTCACAACAGCCTTTAGGTAAGAAATATTATTTAAGAAAGTGTTTGCCAACCTTTGGAACAATTCTTGCAGGGCATCTTGACGTAAATATAATTTTCCTGGAGTATTCTGCTTGCTTACTGCATATGCTATCCAACTTAATAATGATTAGTGTCCAGATATAGGGAGTGTTTTAAAAGAACTGTTCAGCTTCCAGCACTGTAGTGAAGTGTGCACTTCCACACAGCGAGGCGTTGTCCCTTAAATTTGCACTCTTCGCCAGCCGTTGATGCATTTCAGTTTTTTTTTTCTCCACCGATTTTGCACTCGATTTGAACAGATAAAGTACAGTGCGCACAGTAAGTGGAAAAATTATCTATACTGCGTCGTGCGGCCCTCAAGAGGGCGCATGAATTCTTGTTTCTTGTCGTAGGTCGACGTTAACATTGTTGTTATCTTGGGTAATGAATAACTTCTATGCTTCAGATAAAAACTGTCAGACTAAGAAGCAGTTGTGCAAACATTTTTATCTGTTGTATGTGTTTTTCTTCAGGGGAAGTCACGATCAAGATCTTACTTAATCAATTCACTGAATCATAATTCTTTTCTTCACGTCATAAACTTGTTTTCAATGCAAGCAGTTTGTTTGAGTTAATGTCGGGTTTCCCAAAAAGGACTTAACAACTTTTTTTAAATAAAACGCAAACCATTTGAGATATCTCGAGAAAAAGTAAATTATCTCGAAGTACACTCAAAACATTTACAGTGTTCCATAAAAGTTTGCGTACGCCTGTAAAAGAAATCGAAAAATATTAAAATAATATGAAAAATAATCATTATATCATATTACAGTCAAAACCACCTATAACGACATCGGTTACAACGATCAAATTCTTTGGTCCCGCCTGAGCTCCATTATATGTGATCCAATAGCATAAGAAATCGTTTATAACGACATATCGCTTACAACGACCAAATTCGTCAGTCCCTTGAAGGTCATTATAACCGACTTTAACCGTACTTTCAGAATAAAATCCTATTTAGAATAAAATCCGTTTCATCCTAATTATTTGTTTAAGACGTTATGATTAATTGCCACCAACTTTTCAGTGAAAGAAATGCTTATGTTATTCCATTCGAATAACAAAGCTTCTTTCAACCGTGCTCTTTTATTAATATTGCGGGCGCGGATCTTCCTTTCTGAAAATCCCTCACGTGCTCAATAGGATTGATATCTGGGCTCTGTGGTGGAGTTTTTAGCGTGTTAAATAAAAGCCACATACGCGCATTATGTGGGGTATGTTTGAGGTCGTTATCGTGCTGAGGTCGTTATTTCTTTGATGTAGCCAGCATTTCAGCACTTGATCTTAAATTTATTTTTAGGATATCAATATAAGTGAACTGGTTCATAAAATTTCTCGCGCAAAAGAGCCATTGTTTCGTTGGCTGTGTGGCAAGTGGCAACAACCTGTTGGAAGCACATGTCGTACAGATCCATATCCTCAATTTCTGGCCACAAGAAGTTCGACATCATCTCGCGATAGCGAACACCATTCACGGTAACTGCTTGGTCGACCACATTTTAGAAAAAGTACGGCCCGATGACGATGACGCCACAGAACGAACTGGGCGAGCATGCACAGGTGTTTTCACATTTCCTACAGACCCGGTTTGCTAAAATTTGCGCACAATACTATTGATTGTGGACACATTTGGACATTTGGTCGATTATGTTGACCAAAAAAATCACGAAGTGCACGAAATGCCTTTTGATTTGAACGCGCATTTTCGTAAAAGGCTTCAACAATCTTAACGCGCTGCTCAATAGTGTACCTCTCCATGGTTGAATTTGTCAAAGACTGAAACAAAGATATGTCGAATTTTTCTAAAAATTCTGGTATGGGAAGAGTTTTGCAGCAATGCCAATTAATCGTGTGGGATGAATGGCACATAAGAGATGGGTGGAAGCTTTGAATAGGACTTTGAAAGATTTACGTAATAATCAAGAAATATTTGGTGGCGCTTTGATATTATTGACTCGTGATTTCTGTCAAACACTGCCAGTGATTCCCCGTTCAACTCTAGCAGATGAATTCAAGACATTTTTATAGTCATTCAATTTACGGAGGAATGTACAAACACTCACTTAAACAACAAATTTGAGAGTACAATTACAAAATGACCCATCGGCTGACGAATTTTCAAGGCACTGGCGATAGGAATTGTACAAATTCCTATTGAATCACTTTGCCAGATAATTTTTGTAGTTTCGTACAAGCAAAACAACAATTGGTTTCAAGTGTTTTTCCAAACATTGCGCAAAATTATCGAAATTACAATTAGTTAGCTAAAAGAGCAATACTGAAATACCAAAAATTAGGACGTAGGTCAATTGAATGCGGATATTTTAAGTGATTTGCCTGGTGAGATTGTAACGTATCAATCAGTGGATACGGTCTCAAATCAAAATGGTGCTGTTAATTATCCGACGGAATTCTTGAATTCCTTGGATTTGCCTCAACTGCCGCATCATCGTTTACAATTGTAAGTTGATGCACCCATTACTCTTCTTCGGAGTTTAAATCAGCCTCGATTATGCAACAGAACAAGTTTAGCAGTCAAAATGGTCATAAATAATCTTATTGAAGGAACGATTTTAAAAGGAAAATTTAAAGTTGAAGATGTATTGATTCCGCGTATTCCAATGATTCTGCCAGATTTACCTTTTGACTTTAAAAGATTGCAATTTTCAATACGTCTTGCGTTTGCTATGACAATAAACAAGGTACAAGGACAATAGTTGGAATTGTGCGGAATTGACTATAGAATATCCATGCTTCTCCCACAGACAATTATATGTATCATGCCCACGTGTAGGCAAGCCATCAGTTCTGTTTATGTATACCACAAGTCCGGGAAAAACCAAACATTTTGTAGGCTCTTCGATAGTTTAAGTAAAAACATAGCATAAGATAAAAATAAGAGGAAATAAATTAAATATATTGTAATTAAAACCGAGTGTGTATTTTTATTCACGCCTAAGATGGCTAGGCCATGTAGAGCGTATGGACAACTTAGCTCCGGCCCGAAGAGTCTTCGACTCTGAGCCTGTGGGACAACGCAACAGAGGACGTCCACGAACAAGGTGGCGCACACAAGTCGCGGGGGACCTCTGCCGGCTTGGTGTGCGAAACTGGAGACAGCTGGCGAAAGATCGTGCTGGCTGGAGAGGCATGTTGAGTGAGGCCCAGGTCCACCTCGGACTGTAGCGCCCTAAGAAGAAGAAGAAAGTGTATTTTTATTCTTATATTAATATGATATGTCCGCTAGTATTATAACAAATAATTTAAGTTGTTGCACCTGTGGTGAACCAAATTAATACCTGTATTGAGAACAAACAGATTCTCAATTTTAATTGATGAGAGTACAGATATACTCGTATGTATGCAACAAGGAAAAACTATGTTATTCGGCGAAATTCGTCGATCCATCTAAAGGGAAAATAATGACAAAATTGTTGGAGTTGATCAATTTAAATGGAAGTGATTGCATTGCAGCGCAGAGGCTCTGTTTCATGCTTTTGATGAAATGACATCGAAGGAGATACCTCTTAACAAAATTACTGGTGTCGCATGTGACAATGCCTCGGTAATGGTTGGTAAGAAAAATTATTTTATTTCTAAGTTAAGCCAATGTTGTCCAAAATTAATATTAATGAGCCATGCTTGCAAGGAAATTCCTAAAGGGTGTGAAGAGTTACTGAGGGGACCAGCTGATATTACCATTTTCATTGACAATCAGGCGGCCATGAAAGCTATATCCGCAATAGAAGTCAAGTCTAAGCTAGTCGCAAGCTGTCGCGAAGATCTAAAGGCTCTTGGCTCACAGCACTCGATCAATCTGTGCAGGGTCCCAGGACATAGGGACATAGCCGGCAATGAGATAGCTGATGACCTTGCCAGAACAGGGTCAGTGACCGACGTGTCACAAGCAATTCAAGGTATTAAACCGCCACTCTCAGGGTTGAGGAATAAGGTGGATACTATGATCATTGAAATGGCAAACAGTAGATGGCGCGGTCTGTCTACATGTGCGACTACTAAAGCATTATGGCCCAGATACGACCCAGCAAAAACCGACAAACAGTTGCTAACGATGGTGGTTGGAGCTCTCACTGGCCATAATCATCTTAGAAACCATACCATGAAAATGGGACTCTCCAACGACAACATTTGTAGAGGCTGTGGTGACGAGGAGGAACGTGAGGATACTACTCACTACCTCTGTCACTGCCCTAGTCTTTTGTCAGTTGCGTCATAGAACAATGGGAGAATTCTTCTTCCAAGACTTACATGAAATCTCAAGTATACCTCTTAGATCTCTTTACAGGTTTATAAGGAAATCGGGATGGCTCCGGGGCAACGAAGGACCATGAGTGCGACAAGGGTTAAAAAGGGGACACTATCCTCCAATTGGGCATCACAATGGGTCCCTAAGGACCTAAGTGAGACGTGGCCTAAGCCCGTCTACCCACATACCTACCTACCTACTGAGGGGGATATCTTCCTATATGTCCGAAAGTGCGAAAAGCTGTGCAATTTTAGTTGAATTCCAGATCCATTTTGGGGTGGAATGCAAAAAAATGCTTAAACCGTCAAGTACTCGCTGCTTAAGTTTACATTCTTGTATTAGAAAATTGGGATGTACTGCGAAGTTTTTTTAGACTCGCATCTTTTGAAGACAAAAGAAGAAGGCTGATTTTATTCTCGAGGAATTGGAGAAAGAAAGCAATAGAGCATATTTCACCCTTTTGAAATAAGCCTTGAACTACATGAATCAGTTCAATGCACTTTTTCAAAGCAGCAACATTTTAATTCAGTATATTGTTCAAGAAAGTCAGAACTTATTGCTAAGAATGGCTAGGAATATTTTTAAGCCTTCTTTCTTTTCAATGCCATTTGAGTCGCAATTAAATATAATGGGAGACTTGCATCTAATAAGAGAATATGTTATATCATTAGAAGATATATTTGTCGGTTTAGAATGTGAAAATATAATCAAAATTGTAAGTATTACTGAAAAGAACGAAGTAAAAAATTCTGAAAATTTCTATAAAATTACATAGAAATGATAAAACGACTGTCTTTACCATCAACAGACAAATGCAGTAATAATAATAATAATAATAATAATTTAATAATGGCAGCACTACAGTCCGAGGTGGACCTGGGCCTAGCTTCTCAGCAACCACTCGTGCTGTGCATGCTATTGTTCTCTCACGAGTGGAGTAGACCTACAGTTTAATGCCGACTCCGAACGGCGAGATTGAGAAGCTTTTTCTAGACAGTTATACTCTTTGAGCAATCCTCTCAATCCGAACGGCGAGATTGAGAAGCTTTTTCTAGACAGTTATACTCTTTGAGCATTGTCAGTGACTCGAAAGTGGTGGAGCCGTGAACAGTTTTTTTTTTTTGAAAAATTGTTTGTCTGAACTTGGATTTGAACCTAGATTGTGAAAGTCTAGTGCGTATGGGTCGACGCACAAACCCACGCGGCCACCGCGCCCAAAATTTGTTTTTATCTCTACATAATACCCCATTGTGACTTACTTAAGCCCATGACTGTTTCTATGATAAAGTACATTTGTTTTGAAGTGGTGATTTCACTTCAATTTCACACACTGGAGAAAGTGTGGAAAATTCCACTCCAAAATACTGGCAGCACTGCCCCCAGTCTTAGATAATCTATCTGCACGAAAAACACTATAATAAACATCAAAGATATCTGCTGCATTAATTTGAGAATGCTGCCAGATCTCGGTTAATGCAATCATACCAAATTCATGGAGCGAAGATGAGAGAAACAGTTAATTTGTTTATACAGAGAGAGAATTCTCACAACAATGACTTGCTTGCTTTGTAGTTTCTCTTTTTCATGTTGAATCTCTTCGAAGCAATTTTAAAAGGGCACGTTTCATGTACATAGATTGTACAACCAATTTGAAATTAATAGGCGACAAATAGAAAAGTTTATGCAATTTTGCTGTCGCCATTAGAAAAAATACAAGAAACTCTCGACGGCAAAAGAGATTTCTCTCTTTCTCTAAAGAGAAACTAGTAAACACATACATCAGGCCATTTTGAGTTTTTTTTTTCAAGAAAAGCTCATTTGTTAGACGTTTCACAAAACTTTCTTGTTCTTCATATTCTCAATTGCTTAGCTTTCTGGAGTTTGTGTTATTTTGGCATTGTTTTCATTTAGTTATCGCTCGACAAGCAACCAGTAAACTCCGATTTATCTCTAAACTTGATTTTAAACTTTTTATTAGGTGTTCAATATAATTGTAGTTTTCCCGCTGTATGCAGTTCCAATTTATTTTGTTGTGATTCCCTACCATTACTCATCTCCGGAAATAATTTTATTGCGTAATACAGAATCGTGCGGTGGTTTACCCGGCCGGCCAACGGAATCAATGATGCAAGCTTACGCTGACGAAGTAGTAAGTAGTAAGGTGTTTATTTGTTGTGTGAAATGTTGTCCCAGGATCAGTTGAAGTTATTAACATGCCTCATTTCAGGAGATCGTTGCTAAGAACCGTCTAAAAGTTCCGAACGATCTCCGGCAGAAAGGAATTGTTAGTATTCCTCACATACGAATGTATGAACTGAGGGGGAATCCCCAATAATATAATCACGTAGAGCTTCTTCTTCGTAGAGAATCGTCTAAAAGCTCCGAACGATCTCCGGCAGAAAGGAATTGTTAGTATTCCTCACATACGAATGTATGAACTGAGGGGGAATCCCCAATAATATAATCACGTAGAGCTTCTTCTTCGTAGAGAATCGTCTGAAAGCTCCGAACAATCTCCGGCAGAAAGGAATTGTTAGTATTCCTCATATACGAATGTATGAACTGAGGGGGAATCCCCAATAATATAATCACGTAGAGCTTCTTCTTCTTCTTCTTAGGGCGCTACAGTCCGAGGTGGACCTGGGCCTCACCCAACATGCCTCTCCTGCCAGCACGATCTTTTGCCAGCTGTCTCCAATTTCGCACACCAAGCCGACCGAGGTCCCCCTCGACTTGTGTGTGTCACCTTGTACGTGGACGTTCTCTGTTGCGTTGTCCCACAGGCTCAGAGTCGAAGACTCTTCGGGCCGGAGCTAAGTTGTCCATACGCTCTACATGGCCTAGCCATCTTAGGCGTTGGATCCGTAGACGCCTGGCTAGACTCATTTCGCTCTACAGCCCATACAGTTCGTGGTTGAACCTTCTCCTCCAAATGCCATCAACGCAAACAGGACCAAAGATCACGCGCAGAACTTTTCTCTCGAAAAGACCAAGACACTGTTCATCTGCTTGGGATATTGTCCATGCCTCTGCGCCGTAAAGCAGGACTGGGATGATCAAGGTCTTATACAAAGTCAACTTGGTCTTCCGAGAGAGGGCTCTACTACTCAATTACCTTTTGTGCCCAAAAAAACAGCGGTTAGCAAGATTTATTCTGCGTTTGATCTCGGCACTGATGTTGTTTGTATTGTTTACCACGGAGCCACGGTTGACGACTTAACTACGTCAAAGTCATAGCTGCCTATACCCAAAACTAGACATGGCGCTGTATAGCTCGTCTCTAAGCACGCTGTCATATGTGGCCTTGAAGTCGACAAATAGGTGGTGTGTGTCGATTTGCATTTCTTGGGTCTTCTCCAGGATCTGCCGCAGTGTGAAGATTTCGTCTATGGTGCACTTCCCCAGCCTGAAACCACACTGATAAGGACATATCAGTTTGTTCACAAATGGTTTCAGGCGTTCACACAAAACGGCAGAGAAGATTTTGTAGGCGATGTTAAGGAGACTTATCCCTCGATAGTTGGCGCAGTCAAAGGGGTCTCCTTTCTTGTCGATCGGGCAAACGATACTGAGATTCCACTCATCAGGCTTGCTTTCCTCCGACCATATCTTACAGATGAGCTGGTGCATGCGCTCTACCAGATCACCTCCAGCTGCTTTAAACATTTCGGCGGGCAGACTATCTGCACCTGCAGCTTTATTAGACTTCAGTCTCGATATCACTATCTTGACTTCGTCTAGGTCGGGGGGACGGTATTCTCTTCTATCATCGTCCATTGTGTTGAGTGGAACATTCTGCCTGACAGCGGTATTTGTGTCCTCATCGCCGTTCAACAGTCTGCAGAAATGATTTTTCCAAATTCTCAGTATCGACTGCGAATCTACTACTAGTTGTCCATTCTTGTCCGAACTTTATACCCGTTTGACAAAAGTTTTATCCTTTGGTAAAACTTTCGGACATCATTCCTGCCATAACACCTCTCCATCTCCTCGATCGCGCGCTTCTCGTGCTCTTTCTTTTTCTTCCTGAGAAGCCGGTTCTCTTCCCTTCTTCTCCGTTCGTAGATCTCACGAACAGCTCTCGTAGTTCGATGCAGCGTTGCCCGGTAGGCTTCTTGCTTTGCTGCATGTGCCTGCCTGCACTCGTTGTCAAACCAGGGGTTTTTCCTAGGTGGTGTTTTAAAACCCAGCACATCAGTAGCGGCTTCTCTGATGGCTTTTTGACAACGTTTCCATTCTTCGCCTATTGTTAGTGCAGGCGACGTCGAACTTTCGGAGAGTTTCAGGGAGACTCGATCGGCAATGTTCCTGGCAGTCTGTTGCGATTGTAGCTTTTCGACGTCAAACCGTGGTTGTCTTCCTCGACTCCGTTGTTCTCTCGATATCCGTGTCCTTACCTTGGCTACAAAAAGGAAATGGTCCGAGTCGATGTTGGCGCCTCGGAACGTTCGGACATCAAGAATACTGGAGGAGTGTCTGACGTCGATCGCAACGTGATCAATCTGGTTGACGGTTGAATGATCAGGGGACCGCCAGGTCCCTTTATGGATGTTGAGGTGTGGGAACCGCGGGCTAGCTACAGAGAGGTTTCGCCCCGTAACAAAGTCCACCAGCCTGAGGCCGTTTTCGGACGTGGTGTCGTGCAGGCTATGTTTACCGATGACTTTATCTTTATCTTGGTGTCGTAGCTGGGGCATTGATCGTACATTTTTTCTAGGAGATCATAGAAGTCATCCTTGCTATCGTCATCTTTGTCCTCCGTTGGGGCGTGGGCGCAGATTAGACTGATGTTGCCGAATTTAGCCTTGATGTGGATTGTTATGAGGCGCTCGCTTATGTACTTAAAGCTTAAGACTTTTTGTCTAAGTCTGCCTCGAACAACAAATCCACATCCAAATAATCGCTGCCTTTGCTCTCTGTAACAATCGCCGTAGTAGATATATTTTTGCCCGGCCCATACCACCGCACTTCCTGGATTACGGTAACGTCAGCTTTATAGCAGTCTAGGGCCTCCGCGAGTTCATCGGCTGCAGGTGGTCTGTTCAGGGACCTCACATTCCACGTGCAGAACCGAAAGTCATTGTCCTTATTCCATATCCGAGGACGGATTTACTGTTGACGTGCACTTTTTGTTTTCTGAACTCGTACTTTTCTTACATGGTGAGGAAGTTAACCCCACGCACAACCTCCAACTGGGAGGACAGGTCCATTTGTTTAGCCCCCGGACAAAGGGGTCCGGAGGGATCCGGTGTCGGTAGACTCTTGCAGGCTGTGAGCGCCGCCGTTGGCCCTAAGATGAGGGCTCATCAGCCCCCATCTCTATTCCAGGGTCCCGACCTTACCATGGAAACAAAGTAAAAAAAAAACAACTAGTGCAGTGAAGCGAAGTGTTTCGGTCTCGAGTGCACTCGGTCCGCTCCCCTCTGTCCCTTCCTTCACAAACCACTGTTTCCCCGTTTGATCTAATCATGCGGGCTGGTGCAATGACTGAGAATGCTTAACATCTGACGTAGCGGATTTGGAAGTGCGAATTTTTTTGGTGGAACAACTTAAATTGATGTATGGACATAACACCTACATCGATTTGTTGCCATTGTTGCCGAAGCCAACTCTAAATTTGCACTTCTCACCTCTGCTTACCAAATGCAACGTCGGAGTTGGGTATTTGGTGTTTGTGTTTTGTGTTTTTGGGAAATTTTAGGGTTGACGTGAGCAACGTTCGTGGACTTAAAACGAACCTCTTTGCTGTGTACGTTCACCTCTCCCGTTATAAACCAGCTGTCTTGGCACTAAGTGAAACGCAGGTCGGTGAGGATTCCGATTTATCGGATTTGAACCTGCCTGGATATAACTTAGTGCTCCTTTTCTTCTTTCACCGCGGTCTCGCCCTATATATACGTAGTGATGTAGCTTACCAACTTCAACTACAATACGGCCTCTGTTCCAATCCGGAATTTAATTTTCTGTGGTTAAAAATCCATGTCCGTAAGCATTTAATCCACTACTGTTTCATTTATAGAAGTCCAAACCTAGATAGCAATTCAACTTTCAATGAGTTTGATATGCTATCCGATTCCATCACAAGAATTGTATCCCTGTATCCTCACACTGAAATTGCCATTGCGGGCGATTTCAATGTACACAATTCTAATTGGCTTCGACATTCAGGTAAATAATCTGACCCAGCTTGTGAATGAGCCTACACGAATACCTGACATTGCAGATCATTCCGCCAACACCTGTTTCTCACCTCTCATCCGGATAAATATTCCATTGACATATTGTCGCCTCTACGCTCGTCTGACCACTGTGTCGTATCAGCTAATTTCTCGTATTCACTCCACACAGTTCGAGAACAAATTCCTAAGAGAACCGTATGGCTATACGAGAAAGCCAATTGGAGCGGCCTTAACGACTTCTTTAGGAATTTGAACTGGTCACTATGTTTCCTCGATAGTGACGTGGATGCCGCTGCTGATACGATCACGAACATCATTCTGCTGGGTATGAGATCCTTCATTCCTCACAGAGTGAAGAGTATCAAACCCAAAGCAAATGCGTGGTATGACTCGAGCTGCAAAGAGGCTATCAGGTTGAGGGAGTTGAGTTTCCGGACTTACAAATCCAACCCTACTGAGGAAAACCGGAAAAAGTTTAAACGGGCCAGAAATGACTGCAATGCACTAATAAGACGTGTGAAATTCTCATATGACCAAAAGTTGAGGCAAAAAGTGCTACAATGTCCCAAGGGCAGCAAAAGCTTTTGGTCATTTGTTAAAAATATAAGGAATTCAGCCTCATCTTCAATTCCTAGGCACATTTGCAATGACATTCCAGCTGTCAGCTCTTTAACAAGGCCAATCTGCTTGCTGCGCATTTTGCGGCCAGCTCAACGCTGCCAGATTCGACTTTGTCTCCGCCTGTACTTGAGAGCGTCGATTATACCATGAGACAAATCCATTTCCGCACTCATACAGTTGCAAGAGCACTAAAGGATCTCAACGTGCATAAGTCCGCTGGCCCGGATGGTATCCCCCCGATACTTCTGAAGAGGTGTTCTTCTGTGCTGGCAAAACCACTGTGTAAGCTTTTTCATCTGTCCTATTCTTTTGGTCTCTTTCCGAGTGGATGGAAAACAGCATTTGTCCAGCCCGTCCCTAAAAAGGGCAAATCTTCGTCACCCTCCTCCTACCGACCCATAGCACTAACGTCCCTTCTTTCCAAGGTCATGGAAACGCTGATAAACCGTCAGCTTATGAAATATCTTGAATAGCGGAAGCTTCTTAATGACCGGCAGTATGGTTTCCGCGGCAACAGGTCCACTGGTGATCTGATTGCATATCTCACCGAAAACTGAATCCAATCTTTACACAATGCAGGAGAAAGCAAGATCGTTGCGCTTGATATTTCTAAGCCATTTGAAAGAGTTTGGCATCAGGCTCTTTTGTCGAAAATGCGTGCTTATGGTATCGATAAGTCTTTTCTTCTATGGATTAGAAATTACTTTGCGAACCGTTCAATTCAAGTCGTTTTGGATGGGTTCAAGTCTGATATCCACCAAATTAATGCTGGTGTTCCCCAAGGCTCTGTTTTGTCTCCGACTCTCTTTCTCATTTTTATAAATGATCTCCTGTCTGCTACTTCTAATCCAATTCCAAGACTCACATCCTACGGTCGTAGAATTGGAGCGGCAGCGTATGTTAAGCACATTAAATTCCGACCTTGACAGCATATTTAATTGGAGTAAAAACAATAGAGTGGAATTTAATGCTGTCTACTGCCACTTAATCGATCCCAAAATAATCAGCCATTATCCCTGAATGGCACTTGCATCGAAGAAACCGAAAAACTTTCCATCTTCGGTATGTGTATCAACTCAACACTTAGTTGGAATAATCACATATTCGAGGTCGCCAAAAATGCTGCGAAATGTCTAGGTTTCCTTAAACGATGCAAGAAATACTTCACCCCCTCTGATTTGGCTTCAATTTACAAGCCAAACTTGAGTATAACGCTCATATCTGGTCTGGTGCTCCCAAGACCTATCTGCACCTGCTAGATAGAATTCAACAGCGAGCGATAAAACTTGTAGGAGATAGTAACATCGCGAAGTCGATAGACTCGCTCGAACATCGCCGTAATGTCTCATCCTTATCACTGTTTTATCGCTATTTTAACAAACGATGCTCAAGTGAGCTAGCCAACTGCATTCCTCCCCTCCATGAATTCCCCCGCAATACTCGTCTCGCCAGGAATGCTCATCAGTTCACCCTCAAGCCAGTTTTCGGACGTACAGTTAAGTTTAGAGAGTCGCACCACACGAATATGGAATGCTTTTCCCAGCCCAATATTTCCCACTCACTACAATCTGCAGACATTTAAGACCAATGTGCACAGGTACCTCCTTTCCCTTTCTCCCTCTATACCTTCGGCCCGTGCTGTGCTTGATTCCGGACACTTAAGGGTAGTCGTAAACTCCCTTACACGCGCAATTTATAAAAAAAAACAAAAAAGGTAGCTCCTGCTGACGGGAGTTGTGTAAGCCGCTGTTGGCCAATTAGTTGATCAGCTCCTCCGCCGCCATCCAAAAAAGAGTGATGAACCGTGGTAGACTGACACTCCCCCTCTCTCGTTTGCAGCCGCCCAGACGTTCCCCGAGGGTTGGTTACCCCATCTTCTGTCGAGGGTACTCGGCTCCCGGATTTCACCACGGGGAGGTGAGAGTAGTAGTTCGTTAATAGAGGCTAGGTGCAGACGCTTGTGTCTGCATGGTTCGCCTGTTAACGCTTCGAAATCTAATGATGGAAAAATACCCGGTATTTACAGGGTACCCTCTCATAAATATTCACCGGGAGGTGAATCCCATCACTACGTACAGCACATTTTTGTATTGCATTTTCTCTACTGAAAACGCGTTCTTTTCCCTTGCTTTATTTCTACACTTGATGGTTCCCAATTTACTTCCAGAACCATGGTGTTGCATTGAAGGTCGGAGAAAAGACGATACCAGTGCACAAAAATGTGATCTGCTCAAGTAGTGCCTATTTCCGGGCCATGTTTTCAGGTTTGATATTCCTGCTTTTAATTTCTGATAAAACCACTTACAAATGCTCACATTCTAGGTTCCGAGTCAAATCAGGAGGAAATATCGCTGAACGACATAGATGTCGACAGCCTGGAACTGCTGATCGAGTACATGTACTCAAGGAAGTTGAACGTCGATTCTGCAAATGTGAAGAACCTTCTGTTAACAGCATCGTTTCTACAGATATCTGGTGCGAAAGAGTTATGTTGCAAGTTTTTGGAGAACGAATTGAATGAGGACAATTGCTTCGAATATATAATTTTTGCTGGTAAGAAACTACAGATTTAATTGGCGGAGGATGAGAGCAACAAAAACGTGTGTGTTTTAGGAAGGAATTCGATTCAGGATATGCTGGAGTTGTCACTTAAAACCGCATCTTCTCACTTCAATAAAATCTTTTTCAAAAACGACTTTTTGGACCTCGAAGTTAATGAGGTAATTACAATAAAAGCTAAACTCAATATTGCCCCATTAAAAAAAGGGCTTTGCGGGTAGGGGTTTATAATCCGGCAGAGAACTCGGAATCGTGCAAAAAGACACGAATGTTATGAGAACCGCAATCAGACTTTGTGTCAAAGCCATGGTATCGGTTTAAGCTCTATATTTTGTGTTAATTAAGTAAAGAAAAAAGTTGTATTCATCCACAGTTGAAGCAGTTGACAACGAGAGCAAAGGACCTTGGACATGCGGAGGATCTTATTTTGTCGTTCGTAATGCGTTGGATTAATCATAGCCCCATAAAACGATCGCGATTCATGGAGGATTTGCTTAAACTCATCACTCCTTCACTCATCTCACCAAACGTGTTGCATTCTTCCGAAGTTGTTAAAACCCTCAATCCAGTCTTCACCGCGTGGGTAGATCACAACAATCCAGTTGATTCCACGAAAGAGATCGACGGCCATATACTTATTTACCCACGTTTTGAAAACCGCAAACATTGGGGGATCAACATGTTCTCCGAAACCGAGCATCGTGAAATTAAATGTCTGCCAGAACTGAGTCGTCATGGAAGTTATGTGTGCCATGGTTACTACATCTACCAACAAGGAGGTTGTACCGTCTATGACGACACAGTGACTAAATCGTATGTTTATCACCCGAGCAAGCGCGTGTGGGTTCCATTTGTTCCACTTCTGCAAGCCAGGAGCCATCATCGTAGTTGCGTACTTAATGGAAAGATATACAGTGTTGGCGGTTCGGATCCAGGTAGAAGAGCATTGGCATCAGTTGAATTCACAGATCTCTACACAGGCCAGAGAGGTTTCTCGGATCCCCTGCCACATGCCAAGGAAGAGCCAGGACTCTGTGTTCATGGTAAAATTACTTTAATATCCCAGTCAAAATCTGAAATTTCTAAATTGAGCGCTTGGTTTGTGTTCTTTCAGAGAATTCAATATATGTCGCTGGGGGAAGGGCTTTTGGCGAGTTCTATAAATGTATTCATCGTTTTGATGCAAGAGAAGGTGTGTGGCAACAACTAGCCACATCGCCCTATGATAGGGGGGCACAATCATGTGTGGTTCTTGGCGAGGATATCTTTACGTCAAATTCATTCACTTTTCTGCGATATGACATGCGAGCAAAAGATTGGGAATTGATTCCCATTGTAAAAGAAAAAAAGTTAGAAAAATGTTTTTTCGATTCTTCCCTCCAATCTTACTTTGTCGTTTTTTTGTTTCTTTGTAGATTGTTTCTTGAAGAAATATTCTCTCTCGATAGCAAACTTTTTGGTCTTTTTGCGGATGGCGTGTGGAAGTTTATGCCCGTAGAAAGACAGTGGGAGATTCATCGAAGCCTCTACCTGGGTTCTTCACAAGTATCGACAAATCTTCTTTTTCCAAATGTAAACGAAGAAGACGTCCTTTAATCGGAAGGGATAACGTAATACTAAATATAAAATTGATGTAAAATGAAGTACCCTCTTGTCGTCTGCCGTGAGTTGCGCACGGGTCGGGAGTTATTTTTCATTTAGGAGTTAATGTTTACCTCATCTCATCTCATTTTCAGTGACCCGCATGTTCCACTAAAAGGGTCGCGGGGCAATGCATGCACGAGAGATCTCCAGGCCATAAACTCTAACTCATCAGGTGCTATGCCCAAGCGCAACCAGGCGAGTGTTTGGACTTGGTCCAACCATCTCGTCCTAGGTCTGCCAAGCGGTCGCATTCAAGTCACGCCTCGGAAGTCGTGATGATGAGGACATTCGTGCCACGTGACCAAACCAACTAAGTACAGCCCTTTCCGTTCGAAGAAGCAGCTGCCCAACATTGAGTTCCTCGCGCACTGTCGTGTTTCTCACCCTATCCCGGCGAGTAATTCCCACAACAGCACGAAGAAATCTCATCTCGGCAGCTTATATTTGCGATCTTTTTCTTTCAGTCATTACCCAAATTTCATGGCCATAGGTGAGAGTTGGCCGTGGCGTAGTGGGTAGGTGCGTCGACTCCTACGCTCGAGGTCGTCGGTTCGAAACTCGAAAAAAACATCAAACATTTTTTCACGGCTCCACCTATTTCGAGTCACTGACAAAGAACAATAGCACGCACAACACGAGTGGTTGCTGAGAAGCTAGCCCCAGGTCCACCTCAGACTGTAGTGCCGCCATTATTATTATTATTATTAGGTGAGAGTTGGAACAAATACTGCGTTAAAAACCGTTAACTTGGCTTTGACACCAAGCTCGGCCTTCCTGATTACAGATCGACCAAGCTGTTTCAAAATTGACCCAGCTTGACCAATCCTACAGGAAAGCTCAGCATTATTCCTCCCATCACTCGTGAAGAAGACGCCGAGATACTTGAACTTCTCCACCTGTTTCAATGGGACTCCACTAACATATAGAGTGCATTGAACAGGGGTTCTGAAAATAACCATAACTTCGGATTTGTCCACGTTAACCTTCATCCCAGCATCAGCACATACGGCCACAAACCTATTTAGCGCGCGCTGGAGTTCTATCTAGGAGGATGTGAGGATGACTAAGTCATCTGCAAAAAGAATATGACTTACCCTCAACTCTCCCAATGTGAAACATTCCTCGCCACGACTGCGCTGTAACTTCCAGTCCATATATATAATGAAAAGGAGAGGTGACAGAACGCACCCTTGGCGAAGTCCAACGCCCACGGTGAAAGGTGTTGATTTACTACCGTTTACCCGAACACAGCTGCTACAGCTTGTGTATAGAGACTGAATGGCCCTCAACAAAGAACCATCAATCCCATACTCCTACAGAACACTCCAGAGTTTACCTCGAGGAACTCGGTCGTATGCCTTTTCCAAATCTACAAAACAGCTTTAGATCGGTTTGGCGTACTCCCAAGCCTTCTCAAGTACCATTCTTAGAGTGAAAAGCTGGTCGGTTGTACTTCTGCCGGGACGAAAACCGCACTGCTCATCTCCCATCCTGGATTCGACCATAGCTCTAGAATGCGCCTCCAACACCTTAGCGTAGACTTTACCTGGGAGTCTTAAAAGAGATATGCCCCTGTAGTTGGAGCACTCTTTTTTGTCCCCCTTTTTGAAGAGAGGGACAATCACCCCAGTTTGCCAATCGCCAGGCGTCTCACCGCGTTCCCAAACCACCTTAATGACACGATAGAGCCATAAAACTCCCTCTTTACCCATAGCCTTAAGCATTTCTGGCCGGATTTCATCCACACCGGTGGATTTGCCAACTTTTAGCGATTCAATCGTCAAAATGACTTCATCCACCGTTGGACTATTCTCCGCCCTACTCAAGACTACAGGTCTGTCACCCTCAGTGCCCTGTTCGGGATTGAGCAGCTCCGAAAAGTGCTCGCTCCATCTGCGCAAGATGTCCACCTCATTGGAAAGTAACACGCCATCTTTGGATTAGACTCCTTCGATGGTGTTGAATTTCCTTGGTCGCTTTCCAACTTCTCACCGAACTCCTTCCAAGTCTGCTCTTTAGCTGCTCGCACAGCCAATTTGCAAGTTCTTCACGCCTCAGTGTACCGGTCATGAGAATCAGAGTTCCCCAAGAGAATCCAGTCTCCTATATTCTTCTTCTCTCTGATGGCTTCTTGAACTCCGGGTGTTTTAAACCACGCAGTTCTTTTCTCACCACCTGCCGCCACACCAAGCCGCTTCACCCCCCAAACATCACGCGCAGAAGCACTGTTGAAAACAGTCGCCATTCGTCCTCTACATGCGATGGAACAGTTGGAATTTGCTCAAACCCTTCGGATATGCGCCGTGTCAAATGTTGCTGTTCTGTAGTTTCTCCCTCCGTATGCGTGTAACCACTCTTAGTTTCCGCCTTGGCAGAAGAGGTACTTTATCAGTAAGATACAGCGTACACAACACCAGGTGATGATCAGTTGACAGTTTGGAATTTATCATGAAAAAAAAAATTTTATTTTGAAATTTATTGAGAATAGTAGACTTTGCGTTTCGCGTTACTTTAAAGTTTTCGATAAGCAAGAAAGTCGATTTTCAGTGGCCTTAATTTGTGAAAATTAATTTTAAAGGAAGATAAGTGAAGTTGTTTTATAAAAATGGCATGGTAAGTACTAACACTTAATAAAAATGTATGTTTAACACCATTTTTGTTGAAAATACATGTGGGATTGGGGCCGGGTGGGTTCGTGCGTCGATCTATGCGCATTAGACTTTCACAGTCTAGGTTCGAATCCAAGGTAAGACAAACAATTTTCACAAAAAAAAAAAATTGTTCACGGCTCCACCTCTTCCGAGTCACTGACAATGCTCAAAGAGTATAACTGTCTAGAGAAAGCTTCTCAATCTCGCCGTTCGGAGTCGGCATTAAACCGGACGTCCCCTCCACTCGTGAGAGAACAATAGTACGCACAGTACGAGTGGTTTCTGAGAAGCTAGGCCCAGGTACTGACTGTACCGCCGCCATTATTATTATTATTATCAATAGACGCCTGGCTGGACTCATGTTTTTTTTTAAAACTACACTGGAGCACTCAGACTCAAAAGCTGGTCCATTGTACTGCCAGGCAGCAACCAACTTGTAATAAAATTTCATGGTCTACCGAAGGAAGACCAACAGGCCCTTCTGTGATGAGGAGCCTACATCATCAGCTCTCACGTCATTAGCACGAAATAACTGCCACCTGATCCGAGCAAAGGCGGGACAATGGGAGAGAAAGTGCGCTGCAGTGTCATCGTCTTCTCAACAGGCGTCGCAGAGGGTTTCATCGCTTAGGCTAAGCACACTTAGGTGTTTGGCGAAGGTGTAGTGCCCCGTTAGTACGCCGGTAAGTTGTCTTCAATCTTTTCTGTTAAGAGATAACAAGAAAGCAACGGATTTTTTACAGACGTTGGGAGGATGCGCTTGATCCGTCTACATCCTGGAGAGTCATGCCACCTGCGGTTGTGCTCTCGAGAAGTCCAACCATCGATAGAAGCCCTAACCAAGGACGCGGTCCTGAGAATGCATCATCTGATCCTCGCCCAGCAAGTTCATCAGCGATCTCATTTCCCGTGATCCCGTGGTGCCCGGGACCCAGACAAGTCTTAGCGAATTTTAGCTACCGATCAAATTCAGAGAAGACTTACGAGTACATTCCTGAACTATCCTGGAAGTGGCTAAAGGGTTGACCAACGCCTTAAGCACAGCTTGGCTGCCGCTACAGGCACAAATACTTCGCCCCTGCCACCACTTTCATTTCTTATTAACATTATTTTCATACTACACTCTAAAATAACTTCATATAACTTGTAATCTACTACTTTATTCTATTCTATGTTCTGTTACATGAATTTGTCATTTTTCGTATCTTGTTATTCATTCGTTTGGTGGCAGCGGAGGTAATAAAACGTATTTTTATAAAGTCCTCAACTGGGTTATTTCTGACACATAGTTCGTAGCCATTAAGATCGCATAGGTTTCCGCCTGGAAAACGCGAATTTACCTAACGAGATGTGCAGTCTAAAGTTGTCGCTCTCCCCGAAAGCATCAGCACCAGATCCTTCATTGGTCTTGGAGCCGTCCGTGAAGAGTGGACTACATTCTTTTCCTGGCTTAGATTCCGGCCAGAACCAGTCTTGAGTGCAGGGAAAGTCGACTTTGTATGTTCGTCGCAGCTGGAGTACAGGTGTCCGTGCGTCAGACGGCATATCCATAAGACTGGGGTCAAAGGAAATGCGATGCGCAAGGTCATGGATACTCCAGTGCGAGTTGTACCAAAAACCACTTCTTTTTAAACGGAAGACGGTCTTGAGAGTCCTATCTAGAATGACACCCAGATATTTAGCTTCATCGGAAAAGCGGATAGTGACACCTTTTAGTATTAGTTGAGTCAAACCAGTCAATTTCCTCCTCCTCGTGAAAAGGACCTCGGTTTTAAGAGGGTTGACTGAAAGCAGTCACACTTAGGCCCATTGTGATACCATGCGGATCGGAGCATTCTTAAGCGTGGCACAGTGTCCTGTGATAACGTCATTGAGAGTCCTTAGGGATGACCTGTTCATTCTAAGAAAATAGAGTGATCGTTTTGTGATGAGGCACGTACTGCCAACTGACCATCTTAAGTTGGTGTTTTTAATAGTATGATTCTTTTAAAGAAGTTTAGCTGTAGCGAATGGCTTGGGCTAAGGTTCTCCACTAGGAAGGTTTGTGAAGACCGTTCCGCTCCTGGCGAAATCATCGGCTTCACTATCCCCTGGAATGTCACTGTGTCCCGCACCCACATAACGTGAATATTAAAATGGACAGCTCAGAGATTGGCGGCAATTTAGGGGGGCCTTAGAGAGGAAAGTGACCGAGCAAATGATGGTGATGTCCTTCTTGGATATCACGTTGATCTTGAGCCAAGACAAGGCTTCTTTTATTGCCATAGTCTCATCCTGGAATACGCTACAATGTTCTGGAAGGTTTAGGGATATACTTAAATTGAGATTCTTGGAGTAGTCACCTAATCCTACTCCCTCGTCCGTCTTGGACCCATCTGTGAAAATACGCAGAGGACCGTCCAGCGTCTGAGTGTCAGACTTCGGTCGGACCTGGAGGGTATGCTAGTAGAGAAGTTTTTCTCCTAAGACTAGTGCGTGAAATGTTGAGGTTTTGAAATCTATTGCGAGTATGAATTGAGTCTCACACTCACGGTCACAGCAGCCACATTCTTATTTGTGCGCATCGTACGACGACGAGGACCATGAGTTTTGTCCACTAGCGTACCAGTCTCATGAACTTTTCGCACAAATTTGCGTACAGCAGTCGCGGTGGGTACTTCATTTCGGCAAAAACTTCTTTTTAAAAAACGCACTATTTGGGCTACACAGCACTCACATTGGAAATAAGTTTTGCAATATTTGCCAACGTTGTTCAAGCGTAAAGGTACTTATTTCGTTCAACGGACTTTCTGTCAAGATTTCAAGCGGGAAACAGCTTCTAGAGTCAAAATAACTTATGATTTAAAAAAACACTAGATGACGCACCTTGTACATGCAGATCTTTAAATCTTTACATATACTTGCCGATGTAAAGGATTCATCTAAAGCAGTCCACCAAACTCCAACTGATTCAAATAGACCCTACGCAATGCGTGATTATAGTTCGCATTTCAATTGTATGGCGTTTTTAAAGTACCAAAGCTTTGTGGTGGCTCCGCTCAAGAGGGTACTAAACACTCAAGAATGTTCATGGAACAAACCTACAATCCCTAACGAGACAAAGAGGCTTGAGAACTTAATGAAGAAAACCTAAGGGTAAAGCACTAACTAGACATGGGGCATGTAAATACCGCCTTCACAAATTGGGGCTCAGCAGCACAGAGATCTGTAGACGAAGTGGACAGCCCAAAGAAACTATGGAACATATACTGACCGTCTGTACAAGTCTTGCCCGAGAAAGTATTAAAATGTTAAACCAAACAAACGTAACAAGGAGGAAAGACTTTCAAGAAATCCCATCTGGAGAAGTTTTCAAATTTTTGAAGTCAGCACTAAAATTCTAGTAGTGTTACAAACATGACACATCCCTAGTTCAATTCAGTTCAATGTCTTCGCAGTGGTTTCGACAAAAAAGCACGAAGGCTAGACATTTTGTTGCCCTGTTTGTAAAAACCTGTGCATCTATGCCTACAACAATCCCTGTAAATGACAATGAGGCCTGCTTGTGGCGGCCTCTGAACAGCCTCCACAGCAACCTCTTAGAGTTGAACCAATGTACATGTATGTAGTGGTCCGTAGCGGATGGATTTACTGTTGAAGACCCCAGCAAACGATAAAAAGACAACGACTTTCGGTTCTGCACGTGGGACGTATGGTCCCTTAATAGACCATGTGCTGCCAATGAACTCGCGGAGGTGTTAGACTGCTATAAAGTAGATATTATCGCAATCCAGGAAGTGCGGTGGATGGGCCGTGAAATGGAAATGCGGTGGGATGGGCGAAAGCAGAATGAAAAACTGCGACATCTACTACGGTGATTGTCACAAAGTGCGAAGGCAGTGCTTATTTGGATGTGGATATGTAAGCTTCCAGTATGTAAACGAACGCCAGTATGTAACTATCCGCATCAAGGCTTAATTTGGAAACATCAGCCTGAATTGCGTACACAAATTGCCCCTACAAAGGACAAGGATGACAACCCTAAGGATTTTTTTTTTTTTTATTACCCAGGGTTGGTGGAAATCTTCAACAAGACACTATGGTGAACGTTCGTCCATAATAGTGTGAGATTTTTACTCACTAAAACCACCCCCCCTTTATAAGTCATTGTTAACTACAACTAAGTGAAGCACTTATCCAGTAGTTTATATTTCTTGATTTTGATAAATTTGGCAGGTAGATCTCCACTGAGAGTTCCTGCTTACACCGTAAATAAAAACGGGTTAATTAGGTTATCGCGCGAGATCAAGAGGTTTAGTCATCTGAAGTCGACGCAAGACGTTAGTTTCGTCCAAGATTGGATTTACTGCAGAGTTTATATGCTCTTCCAAGCGGCGCTTATGTTTATAGGCGAAATTTTTAATTTCATCTTGGACAGACATAATTCCAAGATCTCTATGGATATCGTCGTTTCTTATATACCATGGTGCTTTAACGATTGTTCTTAGCACCTTACTTTGAAATGTTTGTAGTAAGTTAATATTGCATCTCTTGGTACAACCCCAAAGTTGTATACCATATGTCCAAACAGGTTTGAGCATTTGCTTGTATATAAGCAATTTGTTTTCAATACTTAACTTGGAATGATTTCCGATAAGCCAGTACATGTCTTTATATTTCTGGTCAAGTTCTGCACGTTTCTTTTTAACGTGTTCCTTCCACTTGAGTTTTACGTCAAGAGTCATCCCGAGATACTTCGCTTCATTACCGAAAGGAATTTGAATACGATTTATAAAAACTGGTAAGTTATTACTATAACCTATAACTGAAATTAACGTGGATGGATTTCGTTTCATTAAGCGCTATTCGCCAAATACTCGTCCATTCGTGTATCCGATCAAGTGCACGTTGTAATTTTGCTGTCGACTCCTCGACTGTTTTCGCTGTTACTAAGATATCGGTGTCATCAGCAAATGTGCCTAGTACGGCATCTTCTTCTTGTGGTATATCATAAGTATACAGCAAGTACAAAAGAGGGCCAAGAACACTCCCTTGCGGTACACCTGCATTTATAGCTTCAAATAAAGACTATTCGTTTTCTATCAGATTAAGAGATTAACTACTTAAGATTCTATCAGATAGATATGAGTAGTTCTGTAGAATGCGGTAAAGCTTCCCCGGCAGAAGTTGGAGAAGTTTGTATTTCAAGCCGTCATGCCATACTTTGTCAAATGCTTGGGAAACATCAAGAAACGCGGTTGAACACACCAGTTTATGTTCAAACGCTGTTTCTACTACATCAGTTATACGATGCACTTGGTTGAATGTTGAATGCTTACTCCTAAAACCAAATTGGTGATTAGAAATAAGCCGCTTTTCTTCCACGACTGAGCTTAAACGCCTAAGTAAAATTTTTTCAAACACCTTAGACATTATGGGAAGTAGCGAAATTGGTCTATATGACCTTTTATCCGTTGGTGGTTTTCCGGGTTTCGGTACCATTATAACCTCTGCCACTTTCCATTGACTGGGCACATACTCTAGTCTAAGGGCGGCATTAATTAGATAGAAGAACTTCAGAAGGGCTTTCTTCGATAACTCTTTCAAAATTTCTCCTGTTATTAGGTCGTAGCCAGGGACTTTTTTCGGTTTCAGATTAATTATTTCTCTTTTAAGCTCTGCCAGATTGGCGCTTCTCATTACGAATCTATCGTCGTGCACGTCCGTCCTATTGTAGCTTACAGGGAGCGTTTGGCTGTCGAATGGTTTAAACGTTTCTTCCAAATAATCTGCGAAGAGATCCGCTTTCTCTTTACCTACTTTCGCCCACTCATTCTAATTTCTCCTGATTGGTGCGTTATGTGCTACAGGTTTTCTTAAGCCCTTCTTTTTTTGCAGATAAGCCAGTAAATTATTATTTTTGAGTGCTTTGATTTTCGACTTCCTGTGGCGAGCGGGTTTGTTGCCATTTCCTTCGAGCTTTTCTTTTTTCTCTTACCATTTCCTTTATTTCCGGTGGATATCGCATGGTGTGTTTAATCGTCATTCTTCTTACGTGTGGTGTGCTACTCCATGCAGCACACTGTATAGTGTCTATGAAATTGTCGACTTCAATTTCTAGGTCATATGGGGTTCTCAGCGGTACTCTGAGTTCGATTTGATCATGTAAGTAATTCCTGAATGTATGCCAGTTTGTACGATGATTTGCTAACGTAGGTGGCACTTTCTTTTTTACGAGCATATCGCTCATAGTCAATACAATTGGAGAATGATCCGAACTAAGATCAAAGCTTTCTTCCAATTTCAAGTAATTTCGAGAAATGCCTTTCGTAATAAAAAAGTCTACGACGTCAGGTATTTTCCTAGGATCCGTGGGCCAGTAGGTTGGATTTCCTGTCGAATAAAAAGTTCAGTCTCAAACCGGCTTTGTAAAGTATTCTGCCTTTTTGGGAAGGCAGAATAGGAAACCCTAAGGATGAATTCTGTGATCTCCTAGAAGGATTATACGATCAATGCCCCAGCTACGACACCAAGACCATTCTAGGAGATTTTAGGGCTAAGCTTCGTGAAAAGGACATCTTTGCTAGATTCATCGGTAAACACAGCCTACATGACACCACATCCGAAAACAGCTGGTTGCTGTCACATGGCAGGTGGTTCCCACACCTAAAAATCCATCCTGGCGGTTTCATGATCATTTATCCGTCAAACAGATTGATCACGTTGCGATCGAGGAGCCAACATAGACTCAGACCATTTCCTTGTTGTAGCCAAGGTAAGAACACGGATATCAAGAGAATAACGAAGTCGAGATAGAAAACAGCGGTTTCACGTCGGAAAACTACAATCGCAACATAGTGCTAGGAACTTTGCCGATCGAGTCTTCCTGAAGCTCGAAACCTGCCAGGCGAAACAAAAAAAGGAGAATATAAATGCTGTTAAAATGCCATCAGAGAAGGCGCTACTAATATGCCGGGTTTTACGACACCACATGGAAAAAAAATCCGGTTTGACGACAAGTGCAGCCAGGCATATCCAACAAAGCTAGAAGCCTACGAGGCAGAAACGAAGGGAAGAGACGGGAAGAAGCGCGCGATCGATGAGATGGAGAGCTGCTATGGCAAGAATGATGTGCGAAAATTTTACCAGGGGATAATATTATTGCATATAAAGTTCGAACAGAAGCCTGACGGGACGAGGATGGACAACTTGTAGTAGAGTCGCAGTCGATACTGAGAATTTGGAAGAATTATTTCTTTAGCCTGTTAAACGGCGATGAGAACACAAGTACCGCTGTTAGGCAGAATGTTCCACTCAACACAACGGACGATGATAGAACCAAGCTGTCTGAATATTGTATATTCGTAAGTAATTGATCATCCCAGTCCTGCTTTATGAGGTAGAGACATGGACAATATCGAAGAAGCGCCTGGTCGCTTCTTGAGAAAAGATCTTCGGTCCTGTTTGCATTGATGCCATTTGAAGAAGAAAATAAAACGACAAACTGTATGAGCTGCACAGCGACATGAGTCTAGACAGGCGTCTATGGATCCAGTGCTTTAGAGGGCTGGGCCACGTAGAGCGACAATAATAAAGGGCGGTCCAACCATAGTGCACGATGTTAATTGTGAGTTACACCTTAACGTCAAGTTTTTTTTTTCCAACTTAATTTGACATTTCGTTGTTTCAGTGTTTGTTAAAACCTTTTACGAAAATGGGAGTTCAAATCAAAATGTATTTCGTGCACTTTGTGATTTTTTTGATTAGCATAATCGATCAAATCTGTCCACAATCGGCACAATTGTGCGCAAATTTCAGCAAACGGGGTCTGCAGGAAATGTGTGCATGCTCGCCCAGTTCGTTCTGCGGGAAAGATTGTTGTTGTTCGCGATAGTGTGGCAGAAGAGCCGTCAACCTCGAACCGTGAATGGTGTTCGCTATCGCGAGATGATAACGGACTTCTTGTGGTCAGAAATTGAGGATATCGACCTGGACGACATGTGCTTCCAACAGGATGGTGCCACTTGCCACACAGCCAACGAAATAATGGCTCTTTTGCGCGAGAAATTTAATGGCCGTGTTATCTCACGTCTTAGCGATGTTAACTGGCCGCCACGATCATTTGATTTGATACCGTTGGACTTCTTTCTTTGGGGATATTTAAAAGAAAAAGTGTACGTCAATAAGCCAAGAACAATTCAAGATCTAAAGGACGAGGTAATTCGGCACATCAACGACATTGAACCTCAATTATGTATCAGAGTCATTGAAAATATGGACCATCGGATAGAGGTATGCCACCAAAGCCATGGCGAACATTTGGCCGATATTTTGTTTCACACATAATTGTCTTAGATCCTTCTATAATAATACAAAATATTAAAATAATTCTCTGAAAACTTGTTGTTTTATTTACAATTATCATCGTGCGTTTTCGTTGGACCACCCTTTAGATGGACAGTTTGGTTCCAGAATCTTCGACTCTAAACCAGTGGAATAACTCAATAGTAGACGTCCACGTCTAAGGTGACCAAATTGTCAACAGCTCGCAAAAGATCGTGCTAGTTAAAGTTTGTATGTAGAGTTCGAGCTTAAAGCTTTCAATTTCTCAAACGAGTAAAACAACCGATTTATGTTAAAATATTTATAAAACTAATTTACTAGATTTTCAAGTGATTTACAATAAAAATTATCTAATACACAACTGGCACTAAAATATACATATAATACATATCCTTACACAATATACAGGCTAATTGTAAGACCCTACAAATGAGTTGTGGTGTTGTCCTCGGTTTTTTCAAAACCCTGATTCGCAACACCTGTTGCCTCTGGCGTGTGCGAGACGATCAGATCACTTTGTTGCAACTGGATTGACTTCTGGATCGGCTTCGCGTTCGGGAGTTTGCAATTGTTCTCCACATCGTTGAGGAAGGGCGGCTTCGACTGGTCGTACATCATTTCCAATTTGCGGGCCCTTCGCGCTTTTTTCGAGAAGAAGCCTTCGATTTCCTGTTGGGATTGAAAACATTTAAATTCAATTCACAGGGAATAATTCAAAGTTGACTTACCGCTAGTGGTTTGTTCTCAGTTTCGGGTATGTTATGTTATGTGAGATGTGGCTTTCCTGTGTGTGTGTGTGTGTGCACCTAGACCATAGTTGATCCATTGTGCTGCCACAAGGTTTGATCGTGATCAAACCAATAAGTTGTCCGAGGGAAACCATTTGGAGCCTGTAATAAAGCGAAGTAGATCATTTATGGGAACCGTACTAAGTTCACCCAAGTCATCAAAAAAGTAGGCCCCTAAATATTGACGTCGAATAGACGCCAGGGCCGGACAGGAGCATAGGAGGTGTGGGACACTTTCCACTTCCTCCTCATCAAGGCAGCTTCTACAGAAATCATTAGGCGGGACACCTAGTCTGATGGCATGGTTTCCTATGAGGCAGTGTCCTGTGATGACACCGACGATAGAGCTTATATTCGATCTGTGAAGAGATATTAAATCCTTAGATCTTTTGGAATCTAGCCTAGGCCAGATTAACCTGGAGGTGTGACACGAAGTGCCATTCACCCATCTGTTATCCATTTCGCGAGTTGCCTCTAATGAGAGCAACAATTTGCAAGTTGTGAGGGGCATACCTAAGCTACTGTGTTTGGGAAGTAATGGCTGTGAAGTAGCGAGCTTGGCGAGCTCATCTGCTTTGCAATTGCCTGGAATGTCTCTATGTCCTGGCACCCAGCACAGGCAAATATTGAACTGGTCGGCCATCTTGTCTAAAGATGAGCGGCAGTTTATTACAGTCTTGGAGTTTGTAGAGACCAGTTCCAGGGCTCTGATGGCTGCCTGGCTGTCAGTGAAAATGCAAATATCACGAGCGGATATTAAATTCCATTTGAGCCAAGACAGCGCTTCACTAATCGCCATAATCTCCGCCTGAAACACACTACAGTAGTCAGGTAAGCGAAGGGAGAGACTTATATTTAGTTCATCAGAGAAAACACCACTACCCACCCCCTCCTGGGTTTTAGACCCATCCGTGAAAAAGTGCAGGGAGTCTGCAAAAGGTTTGGGATTATCATTCCAGAAGTCTCTATCAGGAATGAGGGTTTCAAAAAGTCTATCAGGGAAGTAAAGGGGTGTGGTATGGTCCAGAGTTCTCGTGGGGAAGTTAGAGGAACTTAGTATAGTGGAGTGGCCAAATGGGTTGTTGGTCCACTGGGAAGAGGCTGTAAGACGGATAGCAGTATTCTTTGCTAGTTATTTGCCGAAAATGTCGATTGGGGATAGGTTCATTATAACGTCCAGTGCATCTGAGGGTGTGGTTCTCAACGCACCTCCTATACAAATGCAAGCTTGACGTTGAACTTTCCTAATGAGATTATAGTGTATGGCTTTGTCTAGTATTGGCCACCAGACATGTACTCCATACAACAGAATGGGTCTAACGACGGTTGTGTAGATCCAGTGGATCATATGAGGTTGGAGACCCCATTTCTTTCCTAATGCTCTTTTACAAATGTAGAGAGCCAGCGTCGCCTTGCGGGTGCGCTCCATTAAGTTCGGCTTCCAGTTTAGTCTCTTATCTAGGATGAGCCCCAGATATTTAGCAGACTCCGAGAATTTGCAACTGGTGCCGTTAATGGTAGGGGGGTCGATCGAGGGGATACTATATTTTCGTGTGAAGAGGACAATTTCCGTTTTAGAAGCATTAATGCCCAAACCGTTGACTTTGGTCCTGCCTTATCTAGCAACAAAAGTAGTTCGTTGACTACGATGTTCCATAGCAGGGGAGATAGAACTCCACCTTGTGGTGTTCCTCTGCTGGCAACTCTGGTTACTGTGGTAGAACCCAGCTTCGATATGATAACTCTACTGACAAGCAGTTGGTAAATCAGTCTACAGAGTCCTTTGTCCACGCCAAGATTTGCCAGTGCACTAATGATAGAGGATGGGTAGACATTGTTGAAGGCTCCCTCGATGTCCAAGAAGGCTACCATAGTGAATTCCTTATGGTGAAGGGATTTTTCGATGGAGCATACAAGCGAATGTAGGGCAGTATCAACTGATTTGACTTTAGTGTATGCATGTTGGGATGCTGACAATCTAGATGGGTCTATATTGCAGCGAAGATGGATATCTATGAGTCTTTCCAACGTTTTGAGTAGGAAGGAAGATAAACTGATAGGTCTGAAATCTTTGGGGTTTACATGAGAACTGCGACCAGCTTTAGGTAGGAAGACCACCTTCACCTGTCTCCATCCCAAGGGGATATGGGACAAGCTTAGGCAACCTTTGAGGATAGTTTCCAACCATGGAAGAATTAGGTCTAAGTTCAGTTGGAGTTCCGCTGGTATGATACCGTCCGGACCAGGGGATTTATACGGTTTGAAGCTACGAATAGCCCATGCTATTCTGCGCTTAGTGGTGAGCTTCACGAGGCTGCTAATGGGATAACCAGAACCCATGGCTGAAGAGGGTTGGTCATCAGAGCAGCTGGGGAAGTGAGTATCAAGTAGAATCTCAAGTGATTCTTTACTAGACGTAGTCCAAGTGCCGTCCTGCTTCATGTAGTAGCTTGGTATGGCAGGACACGAGGAGAGGATTTTTCTGAGTCTTGATGTCTCCGAAATATCCTCTATTCTTTCGCAAAACAGCTTCCAGGATTTCCTTTTTGCCGTTTTCATTTTGGATTTGAATAATCTGAGGGATTCTTTATAGGATTCCCAGTGGAGCTCATCCCCGGAGGACTTAGCTTTATTGAACTTCCTCCTGCTGGCTTTACGAAGATGTTCAATTTCACTATTCCACCAGTGTGGCTTGGAGTTAAACTTCAGTGTTTTGAGTGGGCAGGCCGTATCCATTGCTTCATTAAGGGCAATAGTGAAAGAGTTGACTAGCCATTCCAGCTCATTGACGTCAGTAGGGGAGGGAGGTGTTCCCGAAAGGGATTTCCCTACGATACTTTTATAGAGACACCAGTTGGTTTTCCTATAGTTCTTGACTGGAGGTTGCTCGGGGGGAAGACCGTTAAGGTCGAATTGGAGATATCTATGGTCCGAAAAGGAGTGGATATCAGAAACCCTCCAATTACTAATGTAGTTGGAGAAGTTATTTGAGACAAGGGTAATATCAAGTACTTCCTGTCTATTTTTGGTAACAAAGGTGGGTACATTTCCTGTATTACATATAACTAGATTCTTATTTAGAATAAAGTCTAACAGAGACTCACCTCTTTCGTTGTTGTTGGAGCTACCCCATAATTGATTGTGTGCATTGGCATCACAACCAATAACGAGGAAAGCGTTGCTGGATTCCGCCGTAGCGACCGTCCTTGTGAGTGTTGTGGGTGGGATTGGGCCGTCGTATGCGAGGTAAGCTGAGGTCATCCAGCACGTACTCTGACTCAGCTCCAGGCTTACCACCGTGTTATCAGGGTCGCTAAGGTTGGAAATGAGGAATGAGTTAATAGAGCTTTTAACCATAATGCAAGATCTAGGTTTACCTGCATTTTTGGTGTAAAGCAGCTTGTAGCCCACTGTCCTGAGTCCCAGCACCAGACCTTTCGCGGTCCAGGGCTCCTGGATCAGGACAATGTCCTCCCCATTCTTGGCTAAACGAATGAGGAGGTTGGCGGAGGCCGCCTTGGAGTGGTGAAGGTTAATCTGAATCACCCGCAGCATTGCGACTGATTGCAGATGCCTCCACCACAGTGTCATTGGCCTCGTCCGAGTCGGAAGACATGAAGTCATCCTTCTCTTGGGGTGGACGGTATAAGTTAGCGGTGAAGAACCGCTCAAACTCTGAGTCCGACGAAAGTGTATCGTCGTCTATGCCCAGAGTATTGAGCGTAGTCGTGAGGACTTCTTCTGATGCGTCCGGTGGTTCGTTGTCAGTGGGGGTAGCACTTGTTTCGTCTGGACAAGTGTCTACCGTTGAGGGGGAGATCTCCATGTTGGGGGCAGATGACGTGCCAGGTACAACTGTTACAGTCGGGGGGATATCTGCCTTAGGGGCAGACACCCTTTCCGAGTCCTTTTTATATACCCTAATAGGTACCTTGCCGAAACCAAAGTAGATCTTGTACTCGTCTGCAGCAAGTTGAGCCAAGGAGTCCTCGTTGATGATGATTACCACCGAACGGGTGTCCCCCTTGGGCTCCTCCAGCCTGCCTACTTTCCAATCCCTAGTATTTAGTTTCGGGTTACATAGTCTAATAAGGTCCATAATGGACGGAGAGTCCGTGGGCTTGGCCGGAAGGCGGATGCGAGCCCTGGGCCTGCTGGGTATCTTGTCTAATGACAAGACCTCCAGGCGAGACCCTGGCCACACCTCGCCCGCCATCCCTATGGCCTCGATGAGGAGGTCAATCGACCTTTGGTCCGCACAGGCAAGCAGTTTCACGTGCCCCTGGAACCATCCCCCGTCTTCACAGATTGGAGCAGGTCCTGGTCGCTCCCTTAGGATAGAGAGGAGGGCAGGGGCCAACTCTGCCTCTACCTTCCTCCACTTGTCCGCCGAGATGCTCCCATCCGGATCTGCCTTATCAACCACGCCAACGAGGGTATGGCTCTTCAGGACATCGCTGTACTGCTTGTCTTGTTTGGCAGTATCGGTGTTGTTCTTCGTTCTTTTGGGGGCCGGGGCCTGCACCGTTTGCTCCTCCATCGACCTATCGCGTTTGACCGCATGAGGTACGGAGGTTCTCTTGGCGCAGGAGAGTCTATTAATGGACCAATCATATGACTCTTTTTGCTTGCTGTTCCAGCTGACTTTAGGGAAGGGTAAAATGTAGTAGAGTACAATTGCACCTACGATAGCCACTGCGGAGTAGAACCAAAACGTGCCAGGCATAGTCATGACCCAACTGCCCCAACCAAGCCTGAGGCAGTGCTGCGAACCGAGGCGGGAAACACTTCACCGATCAAGATCCAAGGAATCATACGGATCCCAAGATGCGCAAAGAAAGCGGCACCCAGCAGCAGAAGCAACGGCATCCACACCAAATCGTTTCTATCCTGCTTTGGAATGGGCAACAGAATATTGCTGGACACTTCGTGTTTGCTCGGCAAATCCGACTTCTTGGTTGGCGGGTCAGGCTCCTCGACTACATCCGGAATAATGGTGGTCTCCTCATTGCTTTCGATTTCCGTTTCGTTGGTGTCGCCATAATCGAAGATTGGCAGGTCGTCGAAAGGATTGAATCCACTGAAGTCTGGGTAGACACTGTCGTTTGATCGTTTTATCCTGGACAAGGTATCGTTGTCATCATCCGTTGGGAGTGCGGTTTCGAATAGCTCGGGCAAGAGTGTGGTTATATCGTAGCCAAACATATCAGTCATGTTCTCGGGGCTTGCAAGCATTGGATTGTTTTGTCTCTCGAAAATGTTAGTGATGTTGTCTACCGTGATGAGATTCTGCTTAGGAACCAATGAGGATGCATTCACAACGACGTTATCGATGGCGAAGCCTGGTATCACATTTAAGAAGTAGGCGTATGTGGCAGTGCCAAAGAGGCAGCAACCGCAACCGATTGTTGAAACTAATACTAATGGACGTTTTCCTGTAAAATGAATAAGACACACAGAGAGGATGGTTGCCAGCAGTTCGGCAACGCCAAGGAGAATAGTGGCATGGAACTTGTTTATCGGGGCCTTCAGAGTGTGAAAGATCTGTAAGATAAACAAACATTTAATTATTGAGTGTGTAAGTTCAAATTAGATAGCGGATTTATTCAATGAAAAGTCAAGAAGATGACACTGTGTTCCTATCTATAGAGTTCCTAGGACTATAGAGCTTCATTGTATTCAAAACCAAAGAAAATGTCCTTATGTGACTTATGACTTATGTCCTATTCTCTAGATGATTTGTCAGAAGTTGGTTTGATTAAAGCACCTCTGGACTTATCAAAGCTGGAGGACAGGACTTGTGCACACGAGGAAAATTTTTTCCTTGCACTCAACCTGGCGTGATGCCGGAAACGATCCCTGTAAATACCCAGGCTAAGTTAGCAAACAGGCTGCCAACAGCGCCATCTGTATGGCCTCTACAGCAACCGTCAAGATCAGAGCAAAACGAAAAAATCTCCGTTGGACCCACTCGATTCGATATTTTTGCGTAACCTGATAGGGAGGCCAAACTTGAATACGCTAGTGTATTCAAGAATCGGTCTAACAAAAGTACAGTAGAGGGACTTCGTTACCTAAGGGTTCGAGAATTCTTTCGACCAGCGTTTAACGAAACCGAGGGCAGAATTAGCCCTACTAATAATATTTTCGATGTGGGGACGGAAGTTAAGTTCTCAATCGCAAATGACACCTAAGTCGCGAAATAAAGTCACTGCGTTCGTCGCAATTAAAATAAGTTCGAAGGGTACTCGGAAGGCGCTTACGAGAATATGTAATAGCTTGGCATATGATAACATTTAGAACAAGAACATTTTTTGTACACCAAACCAAAAAAGTGTTCAAATCCATTTGAAGTTCATAAGAGTCAGCGGAGATAGAAATTTCCTTAAAAGTTTTTATGTCGTCCGCATAAACTGAAAGACGAGAATAATTTATAAAGTTATCCACGTCGTTAATTGCTAGGATGAAAATCAGCGGACCAAGATGGCTGTCCTGGGGGACCCCAGATGTGGATGTAAAAGAGTTGGAAACAGAGAATCTTAAAATTACTCAATTTGGAAGCCAAGAGCTTTAAGTTTAAAAAGTATAATCGCATGCGAAATTTTATCAAAAGCTTTGTTGAAATCAGTAGCGACAACATCGACATCTTTGCCATTTTTCCAATGAACACAAGGTGCTGGACACGAATTCTGTCAGGTTTGTCGTAGTTGATCTTTCCTTAAGAAATCCGTGTTGATGGACAGAAAGGACAGACCTACAGTGAAAAAACATTGTATCATAAACAATGCTTTCAAATAATTTAGGCATGGTAACCACCATGGTGGAATCGGGAACTGGACAAGTTGCGCAAGGAAAGCAGGAGATCTTTTAACAAAGCGAAACGCACCCGAGATGCTGTTGATTGGGAAACCTACAAAAGTTCTCTCAACACCTTTAAAATTGAACTAAGAAGAGCCAAGCGTGTGTCTTGGAGACTCTTCTGCGGCAAAATTGAAGAAGTTTCTGAAGCCTCTAGGCTGAGGAAAGTATTAGCATCGCTCCCGAAAGCACCCAGCTTTCTACAAAAATCGGATGGTACCTGGACATCTTCCAGTCTAGACACCCTAAACCTTCTTGTGGACACCCACTTCCCGGGAAGTCTAGCTGCTAGATCAATCTGTCCTGGCAGTACACCAACCAGATCCTCTTGTAGCCCTCTTAAAATAGACAATGCATCTGTCAAGTGGGCACTAAATAATTGTAAGCCATATAAATCAGCTGGTCCTGATTGCATTATACCTGCAGAGCTCCAAGCAGTTGCAGATCTCATTCTCCCCTGGCTGACAAGCATCTTCCAAGCTTGTCTAGATTTAGGATATGTCCCCAGGTCTTGGAAGGAGGTTACAGTAATCTTCATTCCCAAGGCCGGAAAATCCTCACATAACAAGCCTAACGACCTTAGACCTATCAGCCTCTCTTCTTTTCTCCTAAAGACACTTGAGAAGCTGATTGATCATCGGTGAATCCAATGTCCGCAGAACAGTTAATAGAGGAACCCCGCAAAGTGGTGTACTCTCTCCTCTTCTATGGAATGTTGTGGTCAATGAACTGCTACTGAACTTAGAGGAGGTAGGATGCAGGGTGATTGCCTATGCGGATGATGTTGCTATTGCAGTTTCCGGAAAATTTGTCTCGACACTAAGGGACATCATACAGCATGCCTTCCATAGACTAACCTCATGGACCAGTGCATGCGGTCTTGGAATAAAATTCCCCCCTTTGACCCTCCCTCATTGTGTGGCGTAAAACTTACACTCACAGATAAGGCCAAATTCCTGGGTCTCATCATAGATCGTAAACTAAGCTGGAAGTCCAACATCATAGAGCGTATCAAGAAAGCTACCACTGCGCTCTATTGCTGCAAAAAAGCAATCGGATGTAAATGGGGCCTTCAGCCTAGAATAGCATACTGGCTGTACACAGCCGTAGTCAGACCAATCCTACTTTATGGAGTCTCAGTATGGTGGACAGCTCTTGGCACAGCCGTCAACCGCAACCTTCTTAACCGCGTGCAAAGAACTGCAAGTATATGCATCAGTGGAGTGCTAAGGACGACACCATCCGAAGCATTAAATATTCTACTATATCTCCCTCCACTTGACTTGTTTGCCAGACAAGTAGCAGCCTGCACAGCGGTAAGACTCAGAACACTACACCTGTGGAATAACCACCATACGGGTCATTCCACCATTCTAGATAACCTCGAGTTTCTACCGCACGACACCGACCTCATACTGCCTCATCTTGTTCTTTTGAGAAAAACTTCTCTACCAGCATACCCTCCAGGTCAGACTGGAAGTCTGATACTCAGACGCTGGACGGTCCTCTGCGTATTTTCACAGATGGATCCAAGACGGACGAGGGAGTAGGAATAGGTGTCTACTCCAAGGATAGCGTTTTCCAGGCTGAGACAATGGCAATAAAAGAAGCTCTGTCTTGGCTCAAGAACAACGTGATATCCAAGAAGGACATCACCATCTGTTCAGACAGCCAGGCAGCAATCAAATCCCTGAACTCGGTCACTTTTCTCTCTAAGACCTCCCTAAATTGCCGCCTATCTCTTAACGAGATGGCTGAGCATTTTAACATTCACCTCATGTGGGTACCGGGACATAGTGACATTCCAGGCAATTGTGAAGCTGATTATCTCGCCAGGAGCGGTACGATCTCCACAAACCTCCCTAGTGGGGATCTTTCGCCTATGCCATTCGCTACAGCTAAACTTCTTTTAAAGAATCATACCATTAAAAACACCAACTCAAGATGGTCAGATGGCACTACGTGCCTCATTACAAAGCAAATCTGGCCTAAACTTGATCTAAAACGTTCATTCTATCTTCTCAGAATGAACAGGTCATCCCTAAGGATTCTCATTGGCGTTATCACAGGACACTGTGCCATTTGCACTCACGCCTCAAGAATGGGACTCCCTCATAATGATTTCTGCAGAAGCTGCAGAGACGAAGAAGAAGAAGAAAGCATAACGCATCTTCTCTGCACTTGTAGCGCTCTCTCCTCTCGCAGGATGAAACACCTTGGAGCCTACTTCTTTAACGACTTGAGCGAATTGCACAACGTCGGCATCAATCAATTAAAGAGCTTCGTTGAAAGCACTAAATGGTTTTTCGGATAAGGAACACAAGATCCGCGTGGTATCACAATGGGCCTAATTTGGCCTAAGTGTGACTGTTTTCTACAGTCAGCCATTTCAACCTAACCTAACCGACATAAATCAGTTCAATGCACTTTTTCAAAGCAGCAACATTTTAATTCAGTATATTGTTCAAGAAAGTCAGAACTTATTGCTAAGAATGGCTAGGAATATTTTTAAGCCTTAAATATAATGGGAGACTTGCATCTAATAAGAGAATATGTTGTATCATTAGAACATATATTTGTCGGTTTGGAATGTGAAAATATAATCAAAATTTTAAGTATTACTGAAAAGGACGAAGTGAAAAATTCTGAAAATTTCTATAAAATTACACAGAAATGATAAAACGACTGTCTTTACCATCAACAGACAAATGCATTAATAATAATAATAATAATAATTTAATAATGGCAGCACTACAGTCCGAGGTGGACCTGGGCCTAGCTTCTCAGCAACCACTCGTGTTGTGCATGCTATTGTTCTCTCACGAGTGGAGTAGACCTACAGTTTAATGCCGACTCCGAACGGCGAGATTGAGAAGCTTTTTCTAGACAGTTATACTCTTTGAGCATTGTCAGTGACTCGAAAGTGGTGGAGCCGTGAACAATTTTTTTTTTTAAAAATTGTTTGTCTGAACTTGGATTTGAACCTAGATTGTGAAAGTCAAGTGCGTATGGGTCGACGCACAAACCCACGCGGCCACCGCGCCCAAAATTTGTTTTTATTTCTACATAATACCCCATTGTGACTTAATTTAGCCCATGACTGTTTCTATGATAAAGTACATTTGTTTTGAAGTGGTGATTTCACTTCAATTTCACACACTGGAGAAAGTGTGGAAAATTCCACTTCAAAATACAGGCAGCACTGCCCTCAGTCTTAGATAATCTATCTGCACGAAAAGCACTATAATAACCATCAAAGATATCTGCTGAATTAATTTGAGAATGCTGCCAGATCTCGGTTAATGCAATCATATCAAATTCATGGAGCGAAGATGAGAGAAACAGTTCATTTGTTTATACAGAGAGAGAATTCTCACAACAATGACTTGCTTGCTTTGTAGTTTCTCTTTTTCATGTTGAATCTCTTCGAAGCAATTTTAAAAGGGCACGTTGCATGTACATAGATTGTACAACCAATTTGAAATTAATAGGCGACAAATAGAAAGTTTGGGCAATTTTGCTGTCGCCATTAGAAAAAATACAAGAAACTCTCGACGGCAAAAGAGATTTCTCTCTTTCTCTAAAGAGAAACTAGTAAACACATGCATCAGGCCATTTTGGGTTTTTTTTTTCAAGAAAAGCTCATCTGTCAGTCGTTTCACAAAACTTTCTTGTTCTTCATATTCTCAATTGCTTAGCTTTCTGGAGTTTGTGTTATTTTGGCATTGTTTTCATTTAGTTATCGCTCGTCAAGCAACCGGTAAACTCCGATTTATCTCTAAACTTGATTTTAAACTTTTTATTAGGTGTTCAATATAATTGTAGTTTTCCCGCTGTATACAGTTCCAATTTATTTTGTTGTGATTCCCTACCATTACTCATCTCCGGAAATAATTTTATTGCTTAATACAGAATCGTGCGGTGGTTTACCCGGCCGGCCAACGGAATCAATGATGCAAGCTTACGCTGACGAAGTAGTAAGTAGTAAGGTGTTTATTTGTTGTGTGAAATGTTGTCACAGGATCAGTTGAAGTTATTAACATGCCTCATTTCAGGAGATCGTTGCTAAGAACCGTCTAAAAGCTCCGAACGATCTCCGGCAGAAAGGAATTGTTAGTATTCCTCACATACGAATGTATGAACTGAGGGGGAATCCCCAATAATATAATCACGTAGAGCTTCTTCTTCGTAGAGAATCGTCTAAAAGCTCCGAACGATCTCCGGCAGAAAGGAATTGTTAGTATTCCTCACATACGAATGTATGAACTGAGGGGGAATCCCCAATAATATAATCACGTAGAGCTTCTTCTTCGTAGAGAATCGTCTGAAAGCTCCGAACGATCTCCGGCAGAAAGGAATTGTTAGTATTCCTCACATACGAATGTATGAACTGAGGGGGAATCCCCAATAATATAATCACGTAGAGCTTCTTCTTCTTCTTCTTCTTCTTAGGGCGCTACAGTCCGAGGTGGACCTGGGCCTCACCCAACATGCCTCTCCTGCCAGCACGATCTTTCGCCAGCTGTCTCCAATTTCGCACACCAAGCCGACCGAGGTCCCCCTCGACTTGTGTGCGTCACCTTGTACGTGGACGTCCTCTGTTGCGTTGTCCCACAGGCTCAGAGTCGAAGACTCTTCGGGCCGGAGCTAAGTTGTCCATACGCTCTACATGGCCTAGCCATCTTAGGCGTTGGATCCGTAGACGCCTGGCTAGACTCATGTCGCTGTACAGCCCATACAGTTCGTGGTTGAATCTTCTCCTCCAAATGCCATCAACGCAAACAGGACCAAAGATCGCGCGCAGAACTTTTCTCTCGAAAAGACCAAGAGACTGTTCATCCGCTTGGGATATTGTCCATGCCTCTGCACCGTAAAGCAGGACTGGGATGATCAAGGTCTTATACAAAGTCAACTTGGTCTTCCGAGAGAGGGCTCTACTACTCAATTGCCTTTTGAGCCCATAGAAACAGCGGTTGGCAAGAGTAATTCTGCGTTTGATCTCGGTACTGATGTTGTTTGTACTGTTAGCCGCGGAGCCAAGGTAGACGAAGTCCTTTACTACCTCAAAGTTATAGCTGCCTATGGTGACGTTCTGGCCAAGTCGTCGATGTTGTGCGTCCTTTCTCGATGACAGCATATACGAGTACTTTGTTTTGCCCTCGTTTACCGCCAGACCCATTTTAGCCGCTTCCGTTTCAATGCCAGCAAACGCATCACTGACGGCTCACTGTGTTCGCCCAATCACGTCAATGTCATCCGCGTAGGCTAGCAGTTGAACAGACTTTTGGAAGATCGTGCCTCTTGTGTTGGCCAGTGAGTTTTGCACGATCTTCTCAAGAATGATGTTAAAGAAATCACATGACAGCGCGTCGCCTTATCTAAAACCTTTTTTGACATTGAAGGTCTCGGTGAGTTCGTTACCGACCTTGATGGAGCAGCGAGAGTTCTCCATCGTCATCCTGCTCAGTCTGACGAGTTTAGCAGGAATGTCAAGACTAGACATGGCGCTGTATAGCTCGTCTCTATACACGCTGTCATATGCGGCCTTGAAATCGACAAATAGATGGTGTGTGTCAATTTGCATTTCTTGGGTCTTCTCCAGGATCTGCCGCAGTGTAAAGATTTGATCGATGGTGGACTTCCCGGGCCTGAAACCACACTGATAAGGACCTATCAGTTTGTTCACGAATAGTTTCAGGCGTTCACACAAAACGGCAGAGAAGATTTTGTAGGCGATGTTAAGGAGACTTATCCCTCGATAGTTGGCGCAGTCAAAGGGGTCTCCTTTCTTGTCGATCGGGCAAACGATACTGAGATTCCACTCATCAGGCTTGCTTTCCTCCGACCATATCTTACAGATGAGCTGGTGCATGCGCTCTACCAGATCACCTCCAGCTGCTTTAAACATTTCGGCGGGCAGACTATCTGCACCAGCAGCTTTATTAGACTTCAGTCTCGATATCACTATCTTGACTTCGTCTAGGTCGGGGGGACGGTATTCTCTTCTATCATCGTCCGTTGTGTTGAGTGGAACATTCTGCCTGACAGCGGTATTTGTGTCCTCATCGCCGTTCAACAGTCTGCAGAAATGATTTTTCCAAATTCTCAGTATCGACTGCGAATCTACTACTAGTTGTCCATTCTTGTCCGAACTTTATACCCGTTTGACAAAAGTTTTATCCTTTGGTAAAACTTTCGGACATCATTCCTGTCATAACACCTCTCCATCTCCTCGATCGCGCGCTTCTCGTGCTCTTTCTTTTTCTTCCTGAGAAGCCGGTTCTCTTCCCTTCTTCTCTGTTCGTAGAGCTCACGAACAGCTCTCGTAGTTCGACGCAGCGTTGCCCGGTAGGCTTCTTGCTTTGCTGCATGTGCCTGCCTGCACTCGTTGTCAAACCAGGGGTTTTTCCTAGGTGGTGTTTTAAAACCCAGCACATCAGTAGCGGCTCTCTGATGGCTTTTTGACAACGTTTCCATCAGAAATCAGCTACATAGAGATACTCAACTCTTTCCCTTCTACCCTCATGACGTCATCTGACAGCGTTTTTTATAACATTTTTTCGTACAGTATCCGTGAATACGTGTGATTTGTTTTGAACAGCTGATTGCCTTCCCCTCCAAACAAATTCATGCAAAACATGCTTTCCTTATCTACATACATATGGGAAGAAATCTATCAGGGGGTTGGCCATACCCCCACTCACCTTTTTTTCCAAACGCTATCACAAATCCTTTGCAATACGTTCACCACGAAAAGAAGGGGAAGTTCAACGAAAACGAAATGTTCAGTAAGAGCATTCATTTTACATAAATAATTACGACTGGAAGGACTATTGGAAACTATTTTTATCGGTTATTTTTAAATTGAAGTTTAAATTATTATATTATGATATATATGGAAATAGGTTTGATATATTTTTTATTTATTCTAATTTCATTGGAAATACTGAAACAATCAGAGAGATAAGTGATAAATGTACTTATTGACGTTGAACCTGAGAAAATCAAATAAAATAGTTAACAAAATTTAAATTCATCCTTAAGTATTGAAATGACCGAAGTATCTCCTTGTGGTCTTCAGCTTTAAGAAAACAATTGGTTTGTTTTTTCAAAGTGTTCCTTTATTAAACGTTAATATTGAAATTCAGAAAATTTTTTTGTTTTGAATTCCATGGATTTATGCATTTATTTTAGTTTTTTCGTGATAATGCATTAATAATTCAAAACATCCTTAAAAAAGACAATTTTATTTCCAACATTTTTATATTTTCCTTTGTTTAGGAATTCGCAAATAACTACGGATGAAATTAAATATGCATGAATCTATATAAGTATATGCAGTTATGTATACAACTTGTTTTTTTAATTTATTTGTACTTCTGCAATCGTGTTTTTTTTTATTTGAAGAATTAATTTTGTTATTTACATACAACAATGCAGTGTAAATGTGAATAAATACGGAGTGATAATTATGAAATATCATCTTACACAATTAAATAGTATCCAAATATACAACATATACAATTTTTAGTATCAATATATTAAGCAAAATTTTTACAACAATATCCAACGTTTTTTTACATTGCATTATTCCAGTAGTGGGCAAATTCGACAAAAAATGACACTATCGTGGGCAAATGTCCGCCATTTTCGTGGGCAAATGTCCCAGGATAACGGGAGTTCGTTAAACTCTGTGGAAGTGTGCGTAAAAATTTGGCAGTGTGCGTAAAAATAAGGCAGTATGCGTGAGTTTAACGAAAATATTGGAAAATCTGGAAAAATATTGGAAATGGACGGTGATAGGCGAGACGAAAAAAGCTCGAGAGTTGAGTATCTCTCTGTAGTTGATTTCTGGTTTCCATTCTTCGCCTATTGTTAGTGCAGGCGACGTCGAACTTTCGGAGAGTTTCAGGGAGACTCGATCGGCAATGTTCCTGGCAGTCTGTTGCGATTGTAGCTTTTCGACGTCAAACCGTGGTTGTCTTCCTCGACTCCGTTGTTCTCTCGATATCCGTGTCCTTACCTTGGCTACAAAAAGGAAATGGTCCGAGTCGATGTTGGCGCCTCGGAACGTTCGGACATCAAGAATACTGGAGGAGTGTCTGACGTCGATCGCAACGTGATCAATCTGGTTGACGGTTGAATGATCAGGGGACCGCCAGGTCCCTTTATGGATGTTGAGGTGTGGGAACCGCGGGCTAGCTACAGAGAGGTTTCGCCCCGTAACAAAGTCCACCAGCCTGAGGCCGTTTTCGGACGTGGTGTCGTGCAGGCTATGTTTACCGATGACTTTATCTTTATCTTGGTGTCGTAGCTGGGGCATTGACCGTACATTTTTTCTAGGAGATCATAGAAGTCATCCTTGCTATCGTCATCTTTGTCCTCCGTTGGGGCGTGGGCGCAGATTAGACTGATGTTGCCGAATTTAGCCTTGATGTGGATTGTTATGGGGCGCTCGCTTATGTACTTAAAGCTTAAGACTTTTTGTCTAAGTCTGCCTCGAACAACAAATCCACATCCAAATAATCGCTGCCTTTGCTCTCTGTAACAATCGCCGTAGTAGATATCGCAGTTTTTCATGCTCTTTTTGCCCGGCCCATACCACCGCACTTCCTGGATTACGGTAACGTCAGCTTTATAGCAGTCTAGGGCCTCCGCGAGTTCATCGGCTGCAGGTGGTCTGTTCAGGGACCTCACATTCCACGTGCAGAACCGAAAGTCATTGTCCTTATTCCATATCCGAGGACGGATTTACTGTTGACGTGCACTTTTTGTTTTCTGAAATCGTACTTTTCTTAAGTGGTGAGGAAGTCAACCCCACGCACAACCTCCAACTGGGAGGACAGGTCCATGTTTAGCCCCCGGACAAAGGGGTCCGGAAGGATCCGGGGTCGGTAGACTCTTGCAGGCTGTGAGCGCCGCCGTTGGCCCTACGATAAGGGCTCATCCGCCGCCATCTTTATTCCAGAGTCCCGATCTTACCATGGAAGCCAGGTAGCTCCTGCTGACTGGAGTTGTGGATGCCGCTGTTGGCCAATTAGTTGACCAGCTCCTTCGCCGCCATCCTAAAAAGAGTGATGAGCCGTAGTAGACTCACACTCCCCCCTCTCTCGTTTGCAGCCGGCCAGACGTCCCTCGAGGGTTGGTTACCCCTTCTTCTGTCGAGGGTACTCGGCTCCCGGATTTCACCACGGGGAGGTGAGTGTAGGAGTTCGTCAATAGAAGCTAGGTGCAGACGCTTGTGTCTGCATGGTTCGCCTGTTAACGCTTCGAAATCTAATGATGGAAAAATACCCGGTATTTACAGGGTACCCTCTCAAAAATATTCACCGGGAGGTAAATCCCATCACTACGTACAGCACATTTGTGTATTGCATTTTCTCTACTGAAAACGCGTTCTTTTCCCTTGCTTTATTTCTACACTTGATGGTTCCCAATTTACTTCCAGTATTATGATGTTGCATTGAAGGTCGGAGAAAGGACGATACGAGCGCACAAAAATGTGATCTGCTCAAATAGTGAATATTTCCTGGCCATGTTTTCAGGTTTGATATTCCTGCTTTTAATTTCTGATAAAACCACTTACAAATGCTCACATTCTAGGTAATTTTTCCGAGTCAAATCAGGAGGAAATACCGCTGAAAGACATAGATGTCGACAGCCTGGAACTGCTGATCGAGTACATGTACACAAGGAAGTTGAACGTCGATTCTGCAAATGTGAAGAACCTTCTGTTGACAGCATCGTTTCTACAGATATCTGGTGCGGAAGAGTTATGTTGCAAGTTTTTGGAGAACGAATTGAATGAGGACAATTGCTTCGAATATATAATTTTTGCTGGTAAGAAACTACAGATTTAATTGGCGGAGGATAAGAGCAACAAAAATGTGTGTGTTTTAGGAAGGAATTTGATTCAGGATGTGCTGGAGTTGTCCCTTAAAACCGCATCTTTTCACTTCAATAAAATCTTTTTCAAAAACGACTTTTTGGACCTCGAAGTTGATGAGGTAATTACAATAAAAGCTAAACTCAATATTGCCCCATTAAAAAAGGAGCTTTGCGGGTAGGGGTTTATAATCCGGCAGAGAACTCGGAATCGTGCAAAAAGACACGAATGTTATGAGAACCGCAATCAGACTTTGTGTCAAAGCCATGGTATCGGTTTAAGCTCTATATTTTGTGTTAATTAAGTAAAGAAAAAAGTTGTATTCATGTGTGCAATGGTTACTACATCTACCAACAAGGAGGTTGTGCCAACGATGACGGCGCAGTGACTAAATCGTATGTTTATCACCCGACCAAGCGCGTGTGGGTTCCATTTGTTCCACTTCTGCAAGCCAGGAGCCTTCATCGTAGTTGCGTACTTAATGGCAAGATATACAGTGTTGGCGGTTCGGGTCCAGGTAAAAGAGCATTGGCATCAGTTGAGTTCACAGATCTCTACACAGACCAGAGAGGTTTCTCGGATCCCCTGCCACATGCCAAGGAAGAGCCAGGACTCTGTGTTCATGGTAAAATTATTTTAATATCCCAGTCAATATCTGAAATTTCTAAATTGAGCACTTGGTTTGTGTTCTTTCAGGGAATTCAATATATGTCGCTGGGGGAAGGGATTTTGACAAGTTCTATGAATCTATTCATCGTTTTGATGCAAGAGAAGGTGTGTGGCAACAACTAGCCACATCGCCCTATGATAGGGGGGCACAATCCTGTGCGGTTCTTGGCGATGATATCTTTACGTCAAATTCATTCACTTTTCTGCGATATGACATGCGAGCAAATGATTGGGAATTGATTCCCATTGTAAAAGAAAAAAATTTAGAAAAATGTTTTTCGATTCTTCCCTCCAATCTTACTTTGTCCTTTTTTTTGGTTCTTTGTAAATTTTTTCTTGTAGAAATATTCTCTCTCGATAGCAAACCTTTTGGTCTTTTTGCGGATGGCGCGTGGAAGTTTATGCCCGTAGGAAGACAGTGGGAGATTCATCGAAGACTCAAGCCGCAGTATTCACAAGTATCGACAAATCTTCTATTTCCAATTGTAAATGAAGAAGACGCCCTTTAATTGAAAGGGATAACCTAATACTAAATATAAAATTGATGTAAAATGGAATACTCTCTTGTCGTCTGCCGTGAGTTGCGCACGCGTCTGGAGCTATTTTTCATTTCGGAGCTAATGTTTACCTTAAAATTAAATTTTTTTAACCCATTTGTAGACGATTTTAACTGACTTGAAAGTTCTTATACTTTTATACCCCACTGTATATATACTTTAATTCCAAATAATTCCAATCGGTAATATTATCTATACATTGTGCCATATGATGAGGTGATTATACAGAAAACTCTCCATTTGCATTAACAGCTTCATGTATAAAACAGAATCGGAAATAAAAGAACGGGCTGTCTGTTGCTGTCAGTCGTGTTGCTTGCAGAGTGTTTTATTTAAGAAAGGCCCTACACATTTATGCAAAAAAGGTAGTAACCCCCTTTGATTATTGAACTTTTGAATTTATCATGAAAAAATAATTTATTTTGAAATTTCGCGTTTCTGTAAGTTTCGCGTTACTTTAAAGTTTTCGATAAACAAGAAAGTTGATTTTCAGTGGCCTTAATTTGTGAAAATTAATTTCAAAGGAAGATAGGTGAAGCTGTTTTATAAAAATGTCATGGTAAGTACTAACAATTAATAAAAATGTATGTTTAACACATATCCAGAACCCTTTCCTCGAAACCAAGAAGTGGAAAATCTACTCTCATAAGGAGAGTAAGAACCGGGAAAATAAGGACGGTTCTTCTCTCGTTGTGGGTCTATGTTGTGGATAATGGACGAAAACCACGGTAAACATCAAAATAATTTTTACCCAGATAAAGCTTGAAAAATCGCATCTGTGGTCTTGGTGGCCTGCGAGGTTTCTCACCACCTTATGACGAGCGGTCTGAAAGACCGAGAACTTGTCTTATTGGGCCGAAATTTCTCTCAGCAACCAAGCTTGTACAGTTCTGTGGACAAGACTTGGTTGCTGCAGTTGTAAGCTACGAAGCGAATGGAATGTGGCGTAATTTCGTCGTAGCGTCAGCTTACTTCCCCTACGATTCTGTTCTGCCGCCACCACCAAGAGCGGTATCGGAACTCGTAGAGTACTGTGAAATCAGAAAATTAGGCCTAATCATCTGCTGTGATGCTAATGCTCAGAATGCCTTCTGGGGCAGCAGCAAATGCAACAAGAGAGGGAATGATCTTCTGAATTTCTTACTATCGTCTGATTTGGACATCAACAATGTTGGCTCTCAACCAACTTTTGTTACGACAAGGAGACAGGAAGTAATCGACTTAACGTTATCCAACAGATACATTAAGGAGATTACAGACTGGAGGGTTCTGTCGGAAGTGTCCCTGTCAGACCATAGGTACATTGAATTCCGAATCGAATGCGAAACCACAACTTTGCTGAAGAGGAGGAATCCAAGAAAAACCAACTGGATACAGTTTAGGGATGAGCTAGATAATCGTATTGAACCTCTCCCTAAGCTCAGAACGAGACAGAAGGTAGAGAAAGCCGTTCTAGACTTGAACAACACTCTAACCAAACTGACGTGTCCAGCTAGAAATACCCCCTGCTGATCACCTGTTCCATGGTGGAACGCAGAACTGCAGACAATTCGCAAGGAAACCAGGAAACTTCTAAACAGATATCTCAAGACCGACTTGGAAGAGGACTGGAACCTGTACCGATCAAAACAAAAAAAATATAAGAGGTTAATTTGGATATCGAAAAGTGCCTCCTATAGGGATTTTTGTGGAAAGATCGAAACACCCGGTGAAACCAGCAGACCGGTTAAAGTTCTTAAAAAGGACAAACCAACCAAACTGGAAACACTCAGAAGACCAGACGGTACCTACACTGAGTCAAAAGCTGAAACGCTTAGCCTCATGCTTGAGACTCATTTTCCAGGTAGCCAGATTACAACCGGCTCAAAACCAGCTCCTATCCCTGGAACTGAGGATGAGCTGATAAATGTAACACGCCGAGGCTGGTTTGTTTCATCGCTCGTGGTGACAGATGAAGCTATCAAATACGCAGTTGCGTCCTTCGATGGTTTCAAGTCGCCTGGTACCGATGGCATATATCCAGCCTTGTTGCAAAAGGGTATAGACAAGTTGATGCCGGTTCTGAAAAGAATCTTCACAGCCAGCCTGGCACTCGCCTATATCCCGACCCCTTGGCGTACAGTTAGGGTAGCCTTCATACCAAAGATCGGTAAGGGGGACTACTCACTCGCCAAGAACTTTAGACCTATCAGTCTAACCTCTTTCCTGCTGAAAAGCATGGAAAGGCTGGTTGAGCTTCATGTACGCAAAACCGCGTTGCGATTTCATCCTCTGTCTCAGATGCAACATGCCTATCAGCGCGGAAAATCTTGCGAGACTGCGCTTTAAAATCTCGTTGGCAGAATTGAATGTGCACTCGACAGGAAAGAGTACGCGCTGGGCATTTTCATTGATATAGAGGGTGCCTTTGACAATGCGACTTTTGATGGCATGTGCAACTCGGCCAGAGAACACGGATCTGTCGGATCATGCCTAGCGGACGTATGTTCAAAAGCGCAGGCAGCTCTAGACGTGATCGACGATTGGTGTACCAGAAATGGGCTTTCAGTCAACCCTCTTAAAACCGAGGTTGTCCTCTTTACGAGGAGGAGGAAATTGACTGGTTTGACTTAACTGGTACTAAAAGGTGTCACTATCCGCTTTTCCGATGAAGCTAAATATCTGGGTGTCATTCTAGATAGGAAGCTTCTGTGGAAAAAACACATTGAAACGAAAATTGCGAAGGCACTGTCAGTTTTCTGGCAGTGTAAAGGAATTTTCGGCAAAACCTGGGGTCTATCACCAAAAAGATCCGTTTGGATCTACACGGCTATGATCAGACCCCTTCTCTCCTATGCATCGGTCGTTTGGTGGAATAAGCTTTCGCGTAAATACGTAACTGCTGCTTTCACCAAGCTTCAAAGAACGGTCTGTCTCGGCTGCATGGGGGCCTTCCCTAGCACGCCTGGCTCTGCTCTTGATGCCCTGCTGAATCTCCCCCCCTAGATGTCCATATCATGGCCATCTTCCGTTTAAAAAGAAGTGGTTATTGGTACAGCTCGCACTGGAGTTTCGATGACCTTGCGCACCGCATCTCCTTTGACCCCAGTCTTATGGATATGCCGTCTGACGCACGGACACCAGTACTCCAGCTGCGACGAACATACAAAGTCGACTTTCCCTGTATTCAGGACTGGCTCTGGCCAGGAAAGGAATGTAGTCGAATTTTCACGGACGGCTCCAAGACCAATGAAGGATCTGGTGCTGGTGTCCTCGTGGAGAGCGACAACTTTAGACTGCACACCTCGTTAGGTAAATTTGCATCGGTTTTCCAAGCGGAAACCTATGCGATCCTAATGGCTACGAGTTATATTGTTAAGAATAGGTGGAAGGGGCGAAGTATTTGTGTCTGTAGCGACAGCCAAGCTGTGCTTAAGGCCTTGCTCAACCCTTTAACTACTTCCAGGATAGTTCAGGAATGCAAGTCTTCTCTGAATTTGATCGGTAGCTTGAATTCGCTAAGACTTGTCTGGGTTCCCGGGCACCACGGGATCACGGGAAATGAGATCGCTGATGAACTTGCTAGGCGAGGATCAGATGAGGCTTTCTCAGGACCTGAACCTACGCTGGGACTGCCCGCGTCCTTGGTTAGGGCTTCCATCGATGGTTGGACTTTTCGAGAGCACAACCGCAGGTGGCATGACTCTCCAGGATGTAGACAGACAAAGCGCATGCTCCCCAACGTCTGGAAGAAATCCGCGGCTTTCTTGTTATCTCTTAACAGAAAAGACTGCAGACAACTTATTGGAGTACTAACGGGGCACTACACCTTCGCCAAACACCTCAGTGTGCTTGGCCTAAGTGACGAAACCCTCTGTGACGCCTGTGGAGAAGACGATGACACTGCTGAGCACTTCCTCTGCCATTGTCCCGCCTTTGCTTGGATCAGGTGGCAGTTATTCGGTGCTTATGAGGTGAGAGCTGATGATGTAGGCTTCTCATCACAGAAGCGCCTGCTGGAAATTTCAGTAAAAGTAGGTTGCTGCCTGGTAATACAATGGACCAGTCTTGAGTCTAAGTGCTCCAGTGTAGTGTGACAAAAACATACGACAAAAAAAAAATGTTTAACACCATTTTTTTGTTAAATGTGGAACCACAAGAGAAATTAATTAAACCTTTAGTTGTGTAAGGAAGATTTATAATTTATTATTTGTACTATGTATGTATGCTAACAACTGAAGTGTTGCCTGAGCGAGAGACAGAAAAAGAATAACAGAAAATCAGAATGAAAAAGGAAACGAACAAAAATGAAATGAAATGAAATGAAAGAAATGAAAATGAAATGTCTCGCAACATGTGTAGTATGTTGCACATCTGCCGCAACATTCCGCCCACCTTGGAACGAATTGCATAATTTGTTCAAAAATAATTATGCGGTATGTGTAAGTTGAGAATATTCATCGTTGACCGTCATCGAGTCGAGTGAGCATGCCATCAGCTGGTTTTTAGGAAACCACTCGAATTTTGCCCTGTTCTCCAGGAAAAATTCTGGTTATTCTTCCCGTTTTCCATTTAGCTGGAGGAAGCAGTTCGTCCCGAATCCCGAAAAGTCTCCAATTCGAAAATTTGGACTGGATCGGGTACACTTGGCACGCTGTTGAAGTTGAACGATGTAATCTGTACTCCATCTTTTCCAAAAATATTGTTTTAGGTTCGTTCACTATACTTCCCTTGAAGTCGGCTATATCAAGTTCGGGTATCGCTTTCATAGGTTCCCCAATTCAAAAATAGCCAGGAGTTAGTGGCGCGAGATCATTTACATCAGTAGATATTGAGCAAAGGGGCCTAGAATTAAGACAAGCCTCGATTTCCGCTAAGAGCGTTGTGAACTCCTCATATGTTAAAAGGAGCTCTCCGAGAGTACGACGAAGATGAAACTTTACGCGTTTGACAGCACCTTCCCAATAGCCTCCCATGTGTGGAGCAGCTGGAGGATTAAAATGCCAAACAGTCCCATCATTAGAGAGATGTCTTCTTAGTTCTTCGTTCTTGATCGCAGCCGTTAGCATTGCCCTGAGTTCCTTTTCAGCCCCAAAAAAATTGATACCGTTGTCGTTACATAGCTCCCCACAATGACCTCGACGAGAAACAAAACGCTTGAAGGCAGCGATGAACGATGCGGTCGATAGATCACTTGAAAGCTCCAGATGTGTTGCACCAGTGGACATACAAATAAACACAGCTACATACATATATATCCTTTATAAGATTTCGAGCCACGTCCCTTTGATAAGTGCAATCTCACTGGCCCTGTGGGCGCCGTGGCGTAGTGGGTAGGTGCGTCAACTCCTAAGCTCGAGGTCGTCGGTTCAAATTTTGAAAAAAACGTCAAAAATTTTTTTCACGGCTCCACCTCTTTCGATTCACTGACAATGCTCAAAGAGTATAACTGTCTAGAAAAAGTTTCTCAATCTCGCCGTTCGAAGTCGGCATTAAACTGTAGGTCCCCTCCACTCGTGAGAGAATAATAGCACGCACAACACGAGTGGTTGCTGAGAAGCTAGGCCCAGGTCCACCTCGGACTGTTGTGCTGCCATTATTTTTATTATAGGTGTATGCTCAATTTTGTGAGGTATTGTATGTAAGCCGACCAAGACAAAAAGGAGGAATATGTCCACCGATCGAAAGTGATCGATGAAGGAGCTTCCACTTTCAACTCCCGGAACTGCTGGAGTAGCCTGCTCGCAACTTTAACATCTGAGCTACAGAACAACCACTTTTTTATATATTTTTTTTACAGACTATTTATTAAATTCAGTAGTAATTCATTCATAGTTTGGAAAAAGAAAGATAAATTTGAATACATTCTGTTGCCATAATATGACTAGTGGCGGACGCATGCACATAAATTTATCTACTAAAACGGAGAAGCTGCTCAGCGCTCTGTGCGACATCTCGGCTGTAGTTATTGAATTGAATTGAAGAGAATGGAGAGTGACTATATAGTCACATAGCACTGCGACCACTATAGATCTATCTCATCTCATCTCATCTCATTTTCAATGACCCGCATGTTCCACTTAAGGGGTCGCGGGGGCAATGCATGCACGAGAGATCTCCAGGCCACTCGATCCTCCGCCATCGACTTTAACTCATCAGGAGCTATGCCCAAGCGCAACCAGGCGAGTGTTTGGACTTGGTCCAACCATCTCATCCTAGGTCTGCCAAGCGGTCGCCTACTTGATGGAATCGCATTCAAGGCACGCCTCGGAAGTCGTGATGATGGGAACATTCGTGCCACATGACCAAACCAACGAAGTACAGTCCTTTCCGTTAGAAGAAGCAGCTGCCCAACATCGAGTTCCTCGCGCACTGTCGTGTTTCTCACCCTATCCCGGCGAGTAATTCCCACCACAGCACGAAGAAATCTCATCTCGGCAGCTTGTATTCGCGATCTTATTCTTTCAGTCATTACCCAAATTTCATGGCCATAGGTGAGAGTTGGCCGTGGCGTAGTGGGTAGGTGCGTCGACTCCTACGCTCGAGGTCGTCGGTTCGAAACTCGAAAAAAACATCAAACATTTTTTCACGGCTCCACCTATTTCGAGTCACTGACAAAGAACTATAGCACGCACAACACGAGTGGTTGCTGAGAAGCTAGGCCCAGGTCCACCTCGGACTGTAGTGCCGCCATTATTATTATTATTATTAGGTGAGAGTTGGAACAAATACGGCATTAAAAACCGCTAACTTGGCCTTCCTGATTACAGATCGACCAAGCTGTTTCAAAATTGACCCAGCTTGACCAATCCTACAGGAAAGCTCAGCATTATTCCTCCAATCAGTCGTGAAGAAGACACCGTGATACTTGAACTTCTCCACCTGTTTCAATGGGACTCCACTAACATGCAGAGTGCATTGAACAGGGGTTCTGAAAATAACCATAACCTCGGATTTGTCCACGTTAACCCTCATCCCAGCATCAGCACATACGGCCACAAACCTATTTAGCGCGCGCTGGAGTTCTATCTGGGAGGATGTGAGGATGACTACTCGTAAGTCATCTGCAAAAAGAAGATGACTTACCCTCAACTCTCCCAATGCGAAACATTCCTCGCCTCGACTGCGCTGTAACATCCAGTCCATATATATAATGAAAAGATCTATTATGCCCCCTTTTGTTTCTCTAGGGCTTCAGAGTTACCTTGAGAAATTTTATGATCTCTTTGGATGGAATATCCTGGTAGTCTGTTGGTTAGTTTTGTTAAGGTAGCCCTAAACGACGAACATGGTCGTTTGCGTTATCCGCTACACCGCGAACACATTTGGCGAACATTCACTTCGTGTTGTTTCTTCAAACCGTCAACATGTGTGATAGGGAAGCGCAACTGGTAAATTCCTCGATAAAATCGTGGCTGACTGTTGACATTGTGCTTAATCCGCGATATGCACTCGGCGACGTTCACATCAAAATTTTAGGTTTGCTCGCGAACATGGCCCAACACGGCGAACATCAAAGCCAATAAACACGACAAAATCGAAACTTTTCACCAACAGCGAGCGGCTCGCGAACCAGTCCATACACCACGATGTACAGAATACAAGGTATGATATTTCTCAAATTCGCGTGACGTCACACATAGCAGGGCAACTTCACATTGAATTCAAATTGTATGGAGAAACTTTCTGTAGCATTAATTAAATGAAAAACGATAGTTATAGTATAAATAATAGAAATGATTTTTGTTATTATTGGTGTTACAACCAAATACTGCACAGTTTGCCATTTTTTAATCAAACTTTTCACAAATTTCACAAAATTAGTCACAAATGTTTTCACAACACTGTTCAAATTGTTCGCGGCAAAACATATGTCATGATACGCATGACGTCACACGCAGCACAATTCAAAAAAATAAGTGACAGGAACATAATACCTTGTATTCTGTATTCTGTATATCGTGTCCATACACGACGAAAATGCGGCGAGCACGAGCAGGTTCGTCGTTTAGGGCTACCTTTAGCGTGAATCAGAAATCATATAGTAAAGAGATATCCAACTTCGCCCAGAATTACCCCTTGTCCGTGGTACAATTTGTGACGTTTATCCCCGGAATTTTAAGCGAAACTGTGTTTTTGCTTGGGATTTACGCATTTTATCACAAAATTTATGGAAATTCATGGATACACCACGAAAAGAGCGGAAAATTCGTGGATTTGCCCACGATTGAAATCATTCAGGGATAAGTTTCGCAATGTTTGCCAAATGTAAATAATGTGACGATTAGTATTGTTTAAGGAAATCTGTTTAAAATGCTAATATGAATCAAGTTTCATGATAAATTGGAAATATAATGCAAGAAAATAAAATTCTTTAATTATTTCACGTGGGAATTATTACTTTCAAAGAAATCTGAAAATCAAAAAGCATTAATATTCTTATTAAATTTGTATTAATCAAATGAATATCTTTTAGGTTAGGCAAACCGTTTCAAAATACGCGACTTTTCTACGCAATTACAGGCACAGAAATCTAAAACTTCAAATATCAATAAAATATATGCATATTTCTTACATTCTTTATCCCATTTATATAACCTGAGTTGTTCTACTATTATCGGTTAAATTCAATATATGTGTATATACAATACACGTCCATTAAACCTCTCTTCATTTACCTATTTCATAATTTTAAAATAATATATTCAAATAATAACGGATATTCAGTTTGTAATAAATAAAAACATTGCAATAGCTCATGTGAATGCACCCTCTGCACTTATTTTCGTGTTGAAAACATGAATTTGAAATAACGTTCAAGTAACGAACAGTTTTTCAAATAAGTGGCGTGGTTCACCTCATTTGTTTGAATGTGTATGGTTATCAGCTGATTTGAGCAGATCACATAGATTCACAGACACGGTATGAAAAATCACATAGCAAGAGAGGTAGAAGTTGGATATCTCTTTACTATATGATTTCTGGCGAGAATCTGCTGGTTATTTTACATCAGAAATAAACTACAGAGAGATACTCAACTCTCAAGCTTTTTTCGTCTCGCCTATGACCGTCCATTTCCAATATTTTTCCAGATTTTCCAATATTTTCGTTAAACTCACGCATACTGCCTTATTTTTACGCACACTTCCACAGAATTTAACGAATTTAATGTTATCCTTGAACATTTGCCCACGAAAATGGCGGACATTTGCCCACGATAGTGTCATTTTTTGTCGAATTTGCCCACTACTGGAATAATACACTGTGTTGTGTTCATGAGGCCGAACATTTTTCAAATATTAAAAAAACGTTGGATATTGATGTAAAAATTTTGCTTAATATATTGATACTAAAAATTGTATATGTTGTATATTTAGATACTATTTAATTGTGTATGATGATATTTCATAATTATCACTCCGTATTTATTCACATTTACACTGCATTGTTGTATATAAATGACAAAATTAATTCTTCAAATAAAAAAAAAACACGATTGCAGAAGTACAAATAAATTAAAAAAACAAGTTGTATACATAACTGCATATACTTATATAGATTCATGCCTATTTAATTTCATCCGTAGTTATTTGTGAATATTGCCTTCGAATTCCTAAACAAAGGAAAATGTGCAAATGTTGGAAATACAATATTTTTGAAGGATGTTATGAAAGATGAATGCATTATTACGAACAAATAATAAAATTAAATTAAATACAAAAATCAATGGAGTTCAAAAACTAAAAAAAAACTGTTCTGAACTTCAATATTAACGTTTAACAAAGGAAAATTTTGAAAAAACAAGAGTTTTTTACTTAAATTTGAAGACCACAAGGAGAAACTTCGGTCATTTCAGTATTTCAATGATGAATTTAAATTTCATTGACTATTTTATTTGATTCTCAGGCTCAACGTCAATAAATACTCCTATACATTTTCTCTTATCACTCTGATTGTTTCATTATTTCCAATGAAATTGAAATAAATAAAAAATATATCAAACCTATGTTCCATATATTTCATAAAATAATAATTTAAAGTTTAATTTAAAAATATCGTAAATCATTGATAACCAATAATTAATTGCTTCCAATAGTCCTTCCAGTCGCAATTATTCATGTAAAATGAGTGCTCCTACTGAACACTAACATTTTCGTTTAACTTCCCCTTCTTTTCGTGGTGAACGTATTGCAAAGGATTTGTGATAGCGTTTGGAAAAAAAGGAGAGTGGGGGTATGGCCAACCCCCTGATAGATTTCTTCCCATATGTATGTAGATAAGGAATGCATGTTTTGTATGAATTTGTTCGGAGGGGAAGTCAATCAGCTGTTCAAAACAAATCACACGTATTCACGGATACTGTACGAAAAAATGTTATAAAAAACGCTGTCAGATGACGTCATGAGGGTAGAAGGGAAAGAGTTGAGTATCTTTATGTAGCTGATTTCTGTTTTACATCTGCTTGGTGTCACATTTGGACACTCGTCTTATAGGTGTTCCATAGTCTCCTTTGATTGCCCATAGTGTCTGCGGTTTTGTGTGCTGCTGTGGCCCATTTGATGGCTAGCTGTAGTTATAATTCGATACATATGCATATAATTAGGTTAGTAAGAAAAAAATGGCGCTACAATCCGAGGTGGGCCTAGCTTCTCAGTAACCACTCGTGTTGTGCGTGCTATTTGTTCTCTCACAAGTGGTTTAGAATATATTTAAATTCGTTTTTCCAGGATTTTTTTTCAGAAAATCTGAGGTACGTACCTTTTTGGAACTCCACGTCTAAATTTCTGCATTTGAAAGTGAATAAGAATCAGCTATGTGTTGTTATTAGCCTCACTCTTTTAGAAGCATTTTCCATAAAAAACGGGTTAAATAAATGAAAGGATTTAAGCACATTTATAGTTATTTAAAACTGTTTATTTTTCACATAAAATCATCCTTAAAAAATTCTTTCACGGTCACTTGCAACATGTATCTTTTGGTGCTGCCTTGCACGAACATTTGCATTCCTGAGAATACTCACAGCCATTACCACATTTAGGAGTTGTACACTGGCTGTTAATTAATGAATTTCTTTTATTCATGTAATAATAATAATTGCTTAAATTTAAATACACATTAAATATATTACGCATATTTGAATTATAAACCAAGACACTACCTTATCATATGTATATCATACGGAATTCCTTACTCAATGCATTAATAACTATGTACTAAAAAACTATGTGTCAAATAATATTAAAATTACACTCATTCTTATTTTGATCACCAACCAGTTGAGATCGTGAAAAATACATTCTTTAAGTTTTATAACGTAATATGGATTTTATTTGATGTGGTAAAATTAATTTCGTCTCTAGTTAATTTAAACGTTACAATTCATGGTCCTTTGAAAGCCTTTTTTTGGGATTAAGTAGACAATCCCTGTGTGTGTGTGAAATTGAATTAACAAATTAACACTTAAACAAGCATTTGAACAAACAAATTTGTACATTTTAACGTATCAACGTTGTACATTAGACAATTCAAGTGAGTTTTTTCATAAGCGCCAAACGGTTTCCCGCGTCGTGAAATTAAATTGAAAGTGCAAAATTGCAAATTCCTCTTCCACCGCTGGAAAAAGATAACACAACGTTATTTCGACGTCCGGTACTCCGACAGATCCGCTACACAATTCCAGTACGGTTATACAACGCTACGAGAACAGTTGGAAGTTGTCCGTTGCAGCAGTAAATGAACTGTAGAATAAATACGTAAGTTGAAATACACAGTTCATCAATTTTTTTTTCTCTTACGAGTATTTCGTTTTCTCATTCGTCATGTCATCTGCACTGAAACTCCAACGAAATTTGCTCAGTCAAATTTTAAAAGATTTTGACAATTTCGGCAAACGTAGACTAAAGGAGCGAACGAAGAATTACATCGTTAACCGGATTAATGTGCTGGAGGAAAATTATAAAAGGAGTACACAGCTCAACGTCGAGGGAATTTCAGCAATTGAACCTGAGAAAGAAAAGGAATTAGAGGAAATATACGACAAGATCCGAGATACTTACTGCGATTATAAGACAGCGTTGATGGACACCCAGGACAAAATGACAACCGTTAAGTAACCGGTAAGTGCTAGTGCAAATAAGACAGATAATAGCATTGTACGGTTGCCTAAAATAAATATACCTACATATACCGGTGATTACCAAACGTGGAGATCATTTTACGACCTTTTTGACTCATTAGTTCATTCAAATACCGCGTTGTCTGAAATAGAAAAGCTTCACTATTTAAAATCGAGTTTAGGAGGTGAGGCTGAGCGCTTGTTACAGCATTTACCTATAGCTAAAGGCAATTACGGCCCAGCATGGGACATATTAAAATCACGATACGACCACAAGCGCGTGCTCGTTAATGCACAGCTCAGCATTTTCTTCGGTCAAGAAACCATTGTGCACGAGACTGCTACGGGCTTAAAAAGTATATTAGACACCTCCGTCGAATGCAGACACGCATTAGGTAATCTCGGGGTCCCAGTGGAACATTGGGACGTGATAATCATTTATATTCTTACCAAGAAACTCCCTATGAAGACACAACAGCTATGGGAAGAGAGATTAGGGAAGAGTAAGGAACTGCCTGAGTTCACAATATTTCAAGAGTTCTTGGAAAGCAGGTTTAGAATGTTGGAGGCCATTGGTCTACAACAAGCTGCGAACAGTAGCAAGCTTGGTAAGTCACAGATAGTGAAAGCAAAAACATTTCATATTACACAGAGTCAAAAGGTTCAATATAAATGTAAAGTTTGTAATAAAGGGGCTCACTCACTTCGCACCTGCAATAGGTTTTTGAAGATGGATGTCGCTTCTCGCAAAAGTATCACATGAAGAATAGGAGTCTGCGAAAACTGTCTGGCTTATAGCCATACAACCCAGCAGTGTCCCAGCAGAATTCGGTGCTACTTCTGTCAGGAACAACATCACACACTATTACATATACCCTCCACTTCCGAACACAACCACAACTCTCAAACTATTTCACACACACAACATACACCACGCAACACTACAAATTCAGCGCCTAGTCCGATAGCAGACAATCATCTTCCATATAGGACTTCACAATCTTACTTGTCAACGGCTGCCAAACCTTTCGAAGCACAAAATGTAAGCAGTTTTCTGGCGACACAGTACACTACGGATGTTCTCCTAGCAACAACACTTCTAAGAGTTAGAGCAACTTCTGGAACTGATGTCGTACTCCGGGGCTTAGTGGATCCGGGCTCAGAAGCTTCGTTCATTACCAAAAAGGCAGCCGAACGATTGGGTGTTAAAACCAAAAGGACCTCCATCAAAGTTTTGGGGTTAGGGAAGGTCAGCAGTGGCACTTGTCATAGCTACGTTGACCTTACAGTTGGATCGATTCATTCGGGTTTCAAGACAAAAACCCGTCTTTTAATCTATGAGTCGCTGACTGGCCTTCTTCCGGCCTACAAACTGCGATCGGAACAATGGAGTCATATTCAAGGTTTGGCTCTGGCGAACCCCACATTCCACAAGCCGGCGGAGGTCGACATCCTCTTGGGAGCAGATATATACTCAGAGATTGTACTCCCAGAAGTGATACGCGGCGATGGAGCAATGACCCCTATTGCGCAGAATACCCAACTTGGATGGATACTGATGGGCAAAGTGTCTCAATCCAAACAATCCATCAGAACCTTTCATCAAGTACTTGATCTCAGTCGCCAACTGCAGAGGTTTTGGGAGGTAGAGGAAGTACCTTTCAAAGGACAGCAATCTTGTGAAGACTTGGCCTGCGAGAAGTTTTTCAGCACAACGACAAAAAGGTTACCAAATGGAAGATACGAGGTTTCACTGCCATTTAAGGATGCGATCAGACCTGCGCTTGGGGCCTCGAAGCAAGGTGCCTTGCGTAGGTTTGGTCAACTGGAAAGACGTTTTGCTCACAACCATAAATTACACATAGAATATAGTAATTGTATAAATGAGCACTTACGTCTCGGACATATGCAAGAAGTCGATGTGAACACAGATGAAATCCTCAAAACTCCTCATCATTTTTTCCTGCCACATCATGCGGTATTCAAGGAAGCGAGCTCAACAACGAAATTGCGGGTTGTATTCGATGCAGCAGCCAAGACATCAGCTGATTCTGTGGCGGAATGACAACACCGAATCCATCAAAGTTTATCGTCTTCAAACAGTCACTTTTGGAACAACATGTGCACCTTATCTTGCTATTCGGGCCCTCAACCAATTAGCAACTGATAAAGAAGATAGGTTTCCTTTAGGTGCGCGTATGATCAGGGAAGATGTCTATGTTGATGATCTTTTTGCAGGTGCCGACACAATCCAAGAAGCGCTGGTTAGACGTCAGCAGGTCAACAGTCTGTTGCTGGCGGGAGGGTTTAATCTGCGTAAATGGGCAAGTAATTGTGATGAAATTTTAAGCAATATTCCAGTAGAACAAAGGGAAGTTGATTTGTCCTTACCTTTCAGCACTCCAGATCACATAAAAGCTCTAGGTATCAAATGGCACCCAGCAGAAGATAAGCTTTCTTTTCAGATTACTCAATCGGAATCCACAGAACCTACCAAAAGAAACATTCTTTCAACGATCGCCAAGCTTTATGATCCTTTAGGATGGGTCTCACCATGCGTTATTAAAGGAAAAATAATGATGCAGCAACTCTGGCGTAGTGGGCTGAATTGGGACGACCCTATCTCAGTGGAGTTGAAGAAAGAATGGATTTCCTTCCGAGAAGAACTACCACAACTGGAACAGATACGAATTCCTCGTTGGGTCCATATGAGCGATACATGTAAAGATCTAGAGCTGCATGGTTTTTGCGATGCGTCCGATAAAGCGTACGGTGCGGCAGTATATCTTCGAGTGCTCGATTTTCAAAACATCGTCCATGTGAATTTGCTTCTGTCTAAAACTAGAGTGGCGCCAGTAAAGACCCAAACACTTCCACGTCTGGAACTCTGTGGAGCGGTGATGCTTGCTACGCTCCTTAACTACACAGCAGATGTCCTAGGATTAAAAACGGCAATTCGCATGGACCGACTCAACAATCACACTGTCATGGATTTCTGCTCCGCCAACTAGATGGGCTACCTTCGTCAGCCATAGGGTTGCGGAGATACAAAGACTGGCAAAAGCAGAAAGTTGGAAGCATATTCCCGGAGAGTTAAACCCTGCCGACCTGGCATCAAGAGGAATAAGGCCGTCGGCCTTAATTCCAAGCACCCTCTGGTGGACTGGACCAGAATTTCTACAAGAAGAATGGCACTTCCAATATTCACAATAGCCGACGAGCCTAGGAACGGATGAGGAGAAACGGGCCATAAAAACCCATACTGTAAAACAGGTACCGAATGTTATTAACTTATTATTGCAACACTCAAACTACAATAAGTTAGTTAGAATAGTAGCGTATTGCCGAAGATTCATCAATACACGAAAGGTACCGAGTTGTAGAACCTACAACGTACTGTCTCCAGCGGAACTACAGGCTGCCAATATGGTGCTGATCAAAACAGCACAAGCAGATATGTTTGCCGCAGACAACAAGGCCAAGGTGCCAAACTCGCTCTGTGCTTTTACGGACAACGATGGCATCTTGAGGGTAGGAGGCAGACTCGAAAACGTCGAGCTCTCTTATAATCAGCAACACCCGATAATTCTAAAGGGAAATCATCATTTCTTCAAGATGCTTATAAAAGACGCTCATCAAAGAACTCTACACGGGGGACTCCAGCAAACAATGATGCACCTTAGACAACAGTACTAGTTCCTCAAATTTAAAACTTGCGTCAAAGGAATCATCAACAGCTGTGTCAAATGTTTTCGTTATCGGGCAAAAATGGCTCAGCAACTAATGGGCAATTTACCAGCACCCAGGGTTTGTGTCACACAACCCTTCACCAACACCGGGGTAGATTACGCAGGGCCGTTCGAGATCAAAACATGGAAAGGTCGAAATGCTAAGAAATATAAGGGATACTTCGCCATATTCATTTGCTTATCCACCAAAGCTATACATACCGAATTGGTAAGTGACCTTACTACACAGGCCTTCATAGTAGCACTTCGGCGTTTCACGGCAAGAAGAGGTTTGTGTACTCAAATCTACAGCGATAATGGGACAAATTTTGTGGGTGCCAATAAAGAGCTGAAAAAATCATTGGACGCAGCCAAATTCAGCTGGGCGGAAGTCGTCGAAACACTGTCTACCGATGGCATACAATGGCATTTCATTCCTCCCGCTTCTCCTCACTTTGGTGGACTATGGGAAGCAGGAGTGAAATAAATCAAATACCATTTGAAACGCGTCATCGGTACGGAAGTATACACGTATGAGGAATTGACAACACTTCTACACCAAATAGAAGCGTGTCTCAACTCCAGGCCTCTGTGTCCGTTGACGGATAATCCGCATGATTTTGCCGCGCTTACACCCGGACATTTCCTCATTGGAAGAGCCATGAACACAATTCCTGAAGGAGATCTGTCGGACGTCAACATCAACCATCTACAAAGATGGCAACGAATCCAGAAACTGCAGCAACTATTCTGGAGACGCTGGAAAACCGACTACCTAAGGAGACTCCAACAGCGACCGAAATGGCTGAGGCTCGAAACGCAACCGAAAATTGGAGATATGGTTTGAATAAAAGAAGACAACTTACCCCCTGCGAAGTGGAGTTTGGGCCGTGTCATCGACATCTATCCTGGACGAGACAACTTGGTTCGAGTCGTCAACTTGAAGACATCGAACGGGCAGATCAAGCGGCCGATAACCAAAATCTGCTTACTACCGGGCAACAAGACCTACGAAGAAAATTGTTCATCATCAATTAGTAAACAATCCACAAAATTGTCATTTACAGCATAAATCTACTGTCACATATAAATAAACTTTCATCAAGATAATATTATAAATATTTCACAACACACTACTAATAATAATAATAACACATCACAATAATAAATAAATACTTCACATAAATACTAATAATAATAATACAAAGTAATTTCACATCACAACAGAATGATTAAGTTTCATTTACATTCAAAATAATTACACCACACTGCATTAACACATATTAAAATATTTCGCATCAACATGTCACAGTTCAATGTACGAAATATATACCCATTACTCTTAGGGGATCACGTCGTACATTCGTAAACAAATCAACATATTTCAATGAGCGAACATACATACAAACACATGTTGCAACAATGCAAACCGTCGCGACGCGATTCACACACAACATAGAACACACATAATACCGTCGTCTTCACTATATATATATATATATATATGCACTTTTTTCTCACTTTAAATAACAACAAAAAAAAAAAACTGTACTAATTCTCCATTTAAGTTTCTTTGGTATAGGCACTTATTACTGGATCGTCACGAGTATGACAACACTACACTACACAACACTTATTCGGTTGCATGTAAAATACCTGAATGCAACATGAATAGCGAAATCAAAACAAAAACAAAAAAAAAACAAACTCAAGTTCTTGAATGGATTTGCGTTCCATTAAGGCTTGGGTGACCGAAACGTATTCTCCGCAAGTACACTTCTTCTTCTTCTTCTTAGGGCGCTACAGTCCGAGGTGGACCTGGGCCTCACTCAACATGCCTCTCCAGCCAGCACGATCTTTCGCCAGCTGTCTCCAGTTTCGCACACCAAGCCGGCAGAGGTCCCCCTCGACTTGTGTGCGCCACCTTGTTCGTGGACGTCCTCTGTTGCGTTGTCCCACAGGCTCAGAGTCGAAGACTCTTCGGGCCAAAACTAAGTTGTCCATACGCTCTACATGGCCTAGCCATCTTAGGCGTTGGATCCGTAGACGCCTGGCTAGACTCATGTCGCTGTACAGCCCATACAGTTCGTGGTTGAATCTTCTCCTCCAAATGCCATCAACGCAAACAGGACCAAAGATCGCGCGCAGAACTTTTCTCTCGAAAAAACCAAGAGACTGTTCATCCGCTTGGGATATTGTCCATGCCTCTGCACCGTAAAGCAGGACTGGGATGATCAAGGTCTTATACAAAGTCAACTTGGTCTTCCGAGAGAGGGCTCTACTACTCAATTGCCTTTTGAGCCCATAAAAACAGCGGTTGGCAAGAGTAATTCTGCGTTTGATCTCGGTACTGATGTTGTTTGTACTGTTAACCGCGGAGCCAAGGTAGACGAAGTCCTTTACTACCTCAAAGTTATAGCTGCCTATGGTGACGTTCTGGCCAAGTCGTCGATGTTGTGCGTCCTTTCTCGATGACAGCATATACTTTGTTTTGCCCTCGTTTACCGCCAGACCCATTTTAGCCGCTTCCGTTTCAATGCCAGCAAACACATCATTGACGGCTCGCTGTGTTCTCCCAATCACGTCAATGTCATCCGCATAAGCTAGCAGTTGAACGGACTTTTGGAAGATCGTGCCTCTTGTGTTGGCCAGTGAGTTTTGCACGATCTTCTCAAGAATGATGTTAAAGAAATCACATGACAGCGCGTCGCCTTGTCTAAAACCTTTTTTGACATTGAAGGTCTCGGTGAGTTCGTTACCGACCTTGATGGAGCAGCGAGAGTTCTCCATCGTCATCCTGCTCAGTCTGACGAGTTTAGCAGGAATGTCAAAACTAGACATAGCGCTGTATAGCTCGTCTCTATGCACGCTGTCATATGCGGCCTTGAAATCGACAAATAGATGGTGTGTGTCGATCTGCATTTCCTGGGTCTTCTCCAGGATCTGCCGCAGTGTGAAAATTTGATCGATGGTGGACTTCCCGGGCCTGAAACCACACTGGTAAGGACCTATCAGTTTGTTCACGAATGGTTTCAGGCGTTCACACAAAACGGCAGAGAAGACCTTATAGGCGATGTTAAGGAGACTTATCCCTCGATAGTTGGCGCAGTCAAAGGGGTCTCCTTTCTTGTGGATCGGGCAAACGATATATTACGCATATTTGAATTATAAACCAAAACACTACCTTATCATATGTATATCATACGGAATTCCTTACTCAATGCATTAATAACTATGTACTAAAAAACTATGTGTCAAATAATATTAAAATTACACTCATTCTTATTTTGATCACCAACCAGTTGAGATCGTGAAAAACACATTCTTTAAGTTTTATAACGTAATACGAATTTTATTTGATGTGGTAAAATTAATTTCGTCTCTAGTTAATTTAAACGTTACAATTGACTGGCAATCTAAAGAATTCACAACAGCCTTTAGGTAAGAAATATTATTTAAGAAAGTGTTTGCTAACCTTTGGAACAATTCTTGCAGGGCATCTTGACGTAAATATAATTTTCCTGGAGTATTCTGCTTGCTTACTGCATATGCTATCCAACTTAATAATGATTAGTGTCCAGATATAGGGAGTGTTTTAAAGGAACTGTTCAGCTTCCAGCACTGTAGTGAAGTGTGCACTTCCACACAGCGAGGCGTTATCCCTTAAGTTTGCACTTTTCGCCAGCCGTTGATGCATTTCAGTTTTTTTTTTCTCCACCGATTTTGCACTCGATTTGAACAGATAAAGTACAGTGCGCACAGTAAGTGGAAAAATTATCTATACTGCGTCGTGCGGCCCTCAAGAGGGCGCATGAATTCTTGTTTCTTGTCGTAGGTCGACGTTAACATTGTTGTTATCTTGGGTAATGAATAACTTCTATGCTTCAGATAAAAACTGTCAGACTAAGAAGCAGTTGTGCAAACATTTTTATCTGTTGTATGTGTTTTGCTTCAGGGGAAGTCACGATCAAGATCTTACTTAATCAATTCACTGAATCATAATTCTTTTCTTCACGTCATAAACTTGTTTTCAATGCAAGCAGTTTGTTTGAGTTAATGTCGGGTTTCCCAAAAAGGACTTAACAACTTTTTTTAAATAAAACGCAAACCATTTGAGATATCTCGAGAAAAAGTAAATTATCTCGAAGTACACTCAAGGCATTTACAGTGTTCCATAAAAGTTTGCGTACGCCTGTAAAAGAAATCGAAAAATATTAAAATAATATGAAAAATAATCATTATATCATATTACAGTCAAAACCACTTATAACGACATCGGTTACAACGATCAAATTCTTTGGTCCCGCCTGAGCTCCATTATATGTGATCCAATAGCATAAGAAATCGTTTATAACGACATATCGCTTACAACGACCAAATTCGTCAGTCCCTTGAAGGTCATTATAACCGACTTTAACCGTACTTTCAGAATAAAATCCTATTTAGAATAAAATCCGTTTCATCCTAATTATTTGTTTAAGACGTTATGATTAATTGCCACCAACTTTTCAGTGAAAGAAATGCTTATGTTATTCCATTCGAATAACAAAGCTTCTTTCAACCGTGCTCTTTTATTAATATTGCGGGCGCGGATCTTCCTTTCTGAAAATCCCTCACGTGCTCAATAGGATTGATATCTGGGCTCTGTGGTGGAGTTTTTAGCGTGTTAAATAAAAGCCACATACGCGCATTATGTGGGGTATGTTTGAGGTCGTTATCGTGCTGAGGTCGTTATTTCTTTGATGTAGCCAGCATTTCAGCACTTGATCTTAAATTTATTTTTAGGATATCAATATAAGTGAACTGATTCATAAAATTTCTCGCGCAAAAGAGCCATTGTTTCGTTGGCTGTGTGGCAAGTGGCAACAACCTGTTGGAAGCACATGTCGTACAGATCCATATCCTCAATTTCTGGCCACAAGAAGTTCGACATCATCTCGCGATAGCGAACACCATTCACGGTAACTGCTTGGTCGACCACATTTTAGAAAAAGTACGGCCCGATGACGATGACGCCACAGAACGAACTGGGCGAGCATGCACAGGTGTTTTCACATTTCCTACAGACCCGGTTTGCTAAAATTTGCGCACAATACTATTGATTGTGGACACATTTGGTCGATTATGTTGACCAAAAAAATCACGAAGTGCACGAAATGCCTTTTGATTTGAACGCGCATTTTCGTAAAAGGCTTCAACAATCTTAACGCGCTGCTCAATAGTGCACCTCTCCATGGTTGAATTTGTCAAAGACTGAAACAAAGATATGTCGAATTTTTCTAAAAATTCTGGTATGGGAAGAGTTTTGCAGCAATGCCAATTAATCGTGGGGGATGAATGGCACATAAGAGATGGGTGGAAGCTTTGAATAGGACTTTGAAAGATTTACGTAATAATCAAGAAATATTTGGTGGCGCTTTGATATTATTGACTCGTGATTTCTGTCAAACACTGCCAGTGATTCCCCGTTCAACTCTAGCAGATGAATTCAAGACATTTTTATAGTCATTCAATTTACGGAGGAATGTACAAACACTCACTTAAACAACAAATTTGAGAGTACAATTACAAAATGACCCATCGGCTGACGAATTTTCAAGGCACTGGCGATAGGAATTGTACAAATTCCTATTGAATCACTTTGCCAGTTAATTTTTGTAGTTTCGTACAAGCAAAACAACAATTGGTTTCAAGTGTTTTTCCAAACATTGCGCAAAATTATCGAAATTGCAATTAGTTAGCTGAAAGAGCAATACTGAAATACCAAAAATTAGGACGTAGGGCAATTGAATGCGGATATTTTAAGTGATTTGCCTGGTGAGATTGTAACGTATCAATCAGTGGATACGGTCTCAAATCAAAATGGTGCTGTTAATTATCCGACGGAATTCTTGAATTCCTTGGATTTGCCTGAACTGCCGCATCATCGTTTACAATTGTAAGTTGATGCACCCATTACTCTTCTTCGGAGTTTAAATCAGCCTCGATTATGCAACAGAACAAGTTTAGCAGTCAAAATGGTCATAAATAATCTTATTGAAGCAACGATTTTAAAAGGAAAATTTAAAGTTGAAGATGTATTGATTCCGCGTATTCCAATAATCCTGCCAGATTTACCTTTTGACTTTAAAAGATTGCAATTTCCAATACGTCTTGCGTTTGCTATGACAATAAACAAGGTACAAGGACAATAGTTGGAATTGTGCGGAATTGACTATAGAATATCCATGCTTCTCCCACAGACAATTATATGTATCATGCCCACGTGTAGGCAAGCCATCAGTTCTGTTTATGTATACCACAAGTCCGGGAAAAACCAAACATTTTGTAGGCTCTTCGATAGTTTAAGTAAAAACATAGCATAAGATAAAAATAAGAGGAAATAAATTAAATATATTGTAATTAAAACCGAGTGTGTATTTTTATTCACGCCTAAGATGGCTAGGCCATGTAGAGCGTATGGACAACTTAGCTCCGGCCCGAAGAGTCTTCGACTCTGAGCCTGTGGGACAACGCAACAGAGGACGTCCACGAACAAGGTGGCGCACACAAGTCGCGGGGGACCTCTGCCGGCTTGGTGTGCGAAACTGGAGACAGCTGGCGAAAGATCGTGCTGGCTGGAGAGGCATGTTGAGTGAGGCCCAGGTCCACCTCGGACTGTAGCGCCCTAAGAAGAAGAAGAAAGTGTATTTTTATTCTTATATTAATATGATATGTCCGCTAGTATTATAACAAATAATTTAAGTTGTTGCACCTGTGGTGAACCAAATTAATACCTGTATTGAGAACAAACAGATTCTCAATTTTAATTGATGAGAGTACAGATATACTCGTATGTATGCAACAAGGAAAAACTATGTTATTCGGCGAAATTCGTTGATCCATCTAAAGGGAAAATAATGACAAAATTGTTGGAGTTGATCAATTTAAATGGAAGTGATTGCATTGCAGCGCAGAGGCTCTGTTTCATGCTTTTGATGAAATGACATCGAAGGAGATACCACTTAACAAAATTACTGGTGTCGCATGTGACAATGCCTCGGTAATGGTTGGTAAGAAAAATTATTTTATTTCTAAGTTAAGCCAATGTTGTCCAAAATTAATATTAATGAGCCATGCTTGCAAGGAAATTCCAAAAGAGTGTGAAGAGTTACTGAGGGGACCAGCTGATATTACCATTTTCATTGACAATCAGGCGGCCATGAAAGCTATATCTGCAATAGAAGTCAAGTCCAAGCTAGTCACAAGCTGTCGCGAAGATCTAAAGGCTCTTGGCTCACAGCACTCGATCAATCTGTGCTGGGTCCCAGGACATAGGGACATAGCCGGCAATGAGATAGCTGATGAACTTGCCAGAACAGGGTCAGTGACCGACGTGTCACAAGCAATTCAAGGTATTAAACCGCCACTCTCAGGGTTGAGGAATAAGGTGGATACTATGATCATTGAAATGGCAAACAGTAGATGGCGCGGTCTGTCTACATGTGCGACTACTAAAGCATTATGGCCCAGATACGACCCAGCAAAAACCGACAAACAGTTGCTAACGATGGTGGTTGGAGCTCTCACTGGCCATAATCATCTTAGAAACCATACCATGAAAATGGGACTCTCCAACGACAACATTTGTAGAGGCTGTGGTGACGAGGAGGAACGTGAGGATACTACTCACTACCTCTGTCACTGCCCTAGTCTTTTGTCAGTTGCGTCATAGAACAATGGGAGAATTCTTCTTCCAAGACTTACATGAAATCTCAAGTATACCTCTTAGATCTCTTTACAGGTTTATAAGGAAATCGGGATGGCTCCGGGGCAACGAAGGACCATGAGTGCGACAAGGGTTAAAAAGGGGACACTATCCTCCAATTGGGCATCACAATGGGTCCCTAAGGACCTAAGTGAGACGTGGCCTAAGCCCGTCTACCCACATACCTACCTACCTACTGAGGGGGATATCTTCCTATATGTCCGAAAGTGCGAAAAGCTGTGCAATTTTAGTTGAATTCCAGATCCATTTTGGGGTGGAATGCAAAAAAATGCTTAAACCGTCAAGTACTCGCTGCTTAAGTTTACATTTTTGTATTAGAAAATTGGGATGTACTGCGAAGTTTTTTTTAGATTCGCATCTTTTAAAGACAAAAGAAGAAGGCTGATTTTATTCTCGAGGAATTGGAGAAAGAAAGCAATAAAGCATATTTCACCCTTTGAAATAAGCCTTGAACTACATGAATCAGTTCAATGCACTTTTTCAAAGCAGCAACATTTTAATTCAGTATATTGTTCAAGAAAGTCAGAACTTATTGCTAAGAATGGCTAGGAATATTTTTAAGCCTTCTTTCTTTTCAATGCCATTTGAGTCGCAATTAAATATAATGGGAGACTTGCTTCTAATAAGAGAATATGTTGTATCATTAGAAGATATATTTGTCGGTTTAGAATGTGAAAATATAATCAAAATTTTAAGTATTACTGAAAAGAACGAAGTAAAAAATTCTGAAAATTTCTATAAAATTACATAGAAATGATAAAACGACTGTCTTTACCATCAACAGACAAATGCAGTAATAATAATAATAATAATAATAATTTAATAATGGCAGCACTACAGTCCGAGGTGGACCTGGGCCTAGCTTCTCAGCAACCACTCGTGTTGTGCATGCTATTGTTCTCTCACGAGTGGAGTAGACCTACAGTTTAATGCCGACTCCGAACGGCGAGATTGAGAAGCTTATTATACTCTTTGAGCATTGTCAGTGACTCGAAAGTGGTGGAGCCGTGAACAATTTTTTTTTTGAAAAATTGTTTGTCTGATCTTGGATTTGAACCTAGATTGTGAAAGTCTAGTGCGTATGGGTCGACGCACAAACCCACGCGGCCACCGCGCCCAAAATTTGTTTTTATTTCTACATAATACCCCATTGTGACTTACTTTAGCCCATGACTGTTTCTATGATAAAGTACATTTGTTTTGAAGTCGTGATTTCACTTCAATTTCACACACTGGAGAAAGTGTGGAAAATTCCACTTCAAAATACTGGCAGCACTGCCCCCAGTCTTAGATAATCTATCTGCACGAAAAACACTATAATAAGCATCAAAGATCTCTGCTGAATTAATTTGAGAATGCTGCCAGATCTCGGTTAATGCAATCATATCAAATTCATGGAGCGAAGATGAGAGAAACAGTTCATTTGTTTATACAGAGAGAGAATTCTCACAACAATGACTTGCTTGCTTTGTAGTTTCTCTTTTTCATGTTTAATCTCTTCGAAGCAATTTTAAAAGGGCACGTTGCATGTACATAGATTGTACAACCAATTTGAAATTAATAGGCGACAAATAGAAAAGTTTGGGCAATTTTGCTATCGCCATTAGAAAAAATACAAGAAACTCTCGACGGCAAAAGAGATATCTCTCTTTCTCTAAAGAGAAACTAGTAAACACATGCATCAGGCCATTTTGAGTTTTTTTTTTCAAGAAAAGCTCATCTGTTAGACGTTTCACAAAACTTTCTTGTTCTTCAAATTCTCAATTGCTTAGCTTTCTGGAGTATGTGTTATTTTGGTATTGTTTTCATTTAGTTATCGCTCGACAAGCAACCAATAAACTCCGATTTATCTCTAAACTTAATTTTAAACTTTTTATTAGGTGTTCAATATAATTGTAGTTTTCCCGCTGTATGCAGTTCCAATTTATTTTGTTGTGATTCCCTACCATTACTCATCTCCGGAAATAATTTTATTGCGAAATACAGAATCGTGCGGTGGTTTACCCGGCCGGCCAACGGAATCAATGATGCAAGCTTACGCTGACGAAGTAGTGAGTAGTAAGGTGTTTATTTGTTGTGTGAAATGTTGTCCCAGGATTAGTTGAAGTTATTAACATGCTGCATTTCAGGAGATCGTTGCTAAGAACCGTCTAAAAGCTCCGAACGATCTCCGGCAGAAAGGAATTGTTAGTATTCCTCACATACGAATGTATGAACTGAGGGGGAATCCCCAATAATATAATCACGTAGAGCTTCTTCTTCTTCTTCTTAGAGCGCTACAGTCCGAGGTGGACCTGGGCCTCACCCAACATGCCTCTCCTGCCAGCACGATCTTTCGCCAGCTGTCTCCAATTTCGCACACCAAGCCGACCGAGGTCCCCCGCGACTTGTGTGCGTCACCTTGTACGTGGACGTTCTCTGTTGCGTTGTCCCACAGGCTCAGAGTCGAAGACTCTTCGGGCCGGAGCTAAGTTGTCCATACGCTCTACATGGCCTAGCCATCTTAGGCGTTGGATCCGTAGACGCCTGGCTAGACTCATGTCGCTCTACAGCCCATACAGTTCGTGGTTGAACCTTCTCCTCCAAATGCCATCAACGCAAACAGGACCAAAGATCACGCGCAGAACTTTTCTCTCGAAAAGACCAAGACACTGTTCATCTGCTTGGGATATTGTCCATGCCTCTGCGCCGTAAAGCAGGACTGGGATGATCAAGGTCTTATACAAAGTCAACTTGGTCTTCCGAGAGAGGGCTCTACTACTCAATTACCTTTTGAGCCCAAAAAAACAGCGGTTAGCAAGATTTATTCTGCGTTTGATCTCGGCACTGATGTTGTTTGTATTGTTTACCACGGAGCCACGGTTGACGATTTAACTACGTCAAAGTCATAGCTGCCTATACCCAAAACTAGACATGGCGGTGTATAGCTCGTCTCTAAGCACGCTGTCATATGTGGCCTTGAAGTCGACAAATAGGTGGTGTGAGTCGATTTGAATTCCTTGGGTCTTCTCCAGGATCTGCCGCAGTGTGAAGATTTCGTCTATGGTGCACTTCCCCAGCCTGAAACCACACTGATAAGGACCTATCAGTTTGTTCACAAATGGTTTCAGGCGTTCACACAAAACGGCAGAGAAGATTTTGTAGGCGATGTTAAGGAGACTTATCCCTCGATAGTTGGCGCAGTCAAAGGGGTCTCCTTTCTTGTCGATCGGGCAAACGATACTGAGATTCCACTCATCAGGCTTGCTTTCCTCCGACCATATCTTACAGATGAGCTGGTGCATGCGCTCTACCAGATCACCTCCAGCTGCTTTAAACATTTCGGCGGGCAGACTATCTGCACCAGCAGCTTTATTAGACTTCAGTCTCGATATCACTATCTTGACTTCGTCTAGGTCGGGGGGTTGTGTTGAGTGGAACATTCTGCCTGACAGCGGTATTTGTGTCCTCATCGCCGTTCAACAGTCTGCAGAAATGATTTTTCCAAATTCTCAGTATCGACTGCGAATCTACTACTAGTTGTCCATTCTTGTCCGAACTTTATACCCGTTTGACAAAAGTTTTATCCTTTGGTAAAACTTTCGGACATCATTCCTGCCATAACACCTCTTCATCTCCTCGATCGCGCGCTTCTCGTGCTCTTTCTTTTTCTTCCTGAGAAGCCAGTTCTCTTCCCTTCTTCTCTGTTCGTAGAGCTCACGAACAGCTCTCGTAGTTCGATGCAGCGTTGCCCGGTAGGCTTCTTGCTTTGCTGCATGTGCCTGCCTGCACTCGTTGTCAAACCAGGGGTTTTTCCTAGGTGGTGTTTTAAAACCCAGCACATCAGTAGCGGCTTCTCTGATGGCTTTTTGACAACGTTTCCATTCTTCGCCTATTGTTAGTGCAGGCGACGTCGAACTTTCGGAGAGTTTCAGGGAGACTCGATCGGCAATGTTCCTGGCAGTCTGTTGCGATTGTAGCGTTTCGACGTCAAACCGTGGTTGTCTTCCTCGACTCCGTTGTTCTCTCGATATCCGTGTCCTTACCTTGGCTACAAAAAGGAAATGGTCCGAGTCGATGTTGGCGCCTCGGAACGTTCGGACATCAAGAATACTGGAGGAGTGTCTGACGTCGACCGCAACGTGATCAATCTGGTTGACGGTTGAATGATCAGGGGACCGCCAGGTCCCTTTATGGATGTTGAGGTGTGGGAACCGCGGGCTAGCTACAGAGAGGTTTCGCCCCGTAACAAAGTCCACCAGCCTGAGGCCGTTTTCGGACGTGGTGTCGTGCAGGCTATGTTTACCGATGACTTTATCTTTATCTTGGTGTCGTAGCTGGGGCATTGATCGTACATTTTTTCTAGGAGATCATAGAAGTCATCCTTGCTATCGTCATCTTTGTCCTCCGTTGGGGCGTGGGCGCAGATTAGACTGATGTTGCCGAATTTAGCCTTGATGTGGATTGTTATGAGGCGCTCGCTTATGTACTTAAAGCTTAAGACTTTTTGTCTAAGTCTGCCTCGAACAACAAATTCACATCCAAATAATCGCTGCCTTTGCTCTGTGTAACAATCGCCGTAGTAGATATCGCAGTTTTTCATGCTCTTTTTGCCCGGCCCATACCACCGCACTTCCTGGATTACGGTAACGTCAGTTTTATAGCAGTATAGGGCCTCCGCGAGTTCATCGGCTGCAGGTGGTCTGTTCAGGGACCTCACATTCCACGTGCAGAACCGAAAGTCATTGTCCTTATTCCATATCCGAGGACGGATTTACTGTTGACGTGCATTTTTTGTTTTCTGAACTCGTACTTTTCTTACGTGGTGAGGAAGTTAACCCCACGCACAACCTCCAACTGGGAGGACAGGTCCATTTGTTTAGCCCCCGGACAAAGGGATCCGGTGTCGGTAGACTCTTGCAGGCTGTGAGCGCCGCCGTTGGCCCTAAGATGAGGGCTCATCAGCCCCCATCTCTATTCCAGGGTCCCGACCTTACCATGGAAACAAAGTAAAAAAAAAACAAAAAAAAAAACAACTAGTGCAGTGAAGCGAAGTGTTTCGGTCTCGAGTGCACTCGGTCCGCTCCCCTCTGTCCCTTCCTTCACAAACCACTGTTTCCCCGTTTGATCTAATCATGCGGGCTGGTGCAATGACTGAGAATGCCTAACATCTGACGTAGCGGATTTGGAAGTGCGAATTTTTTTGGTGGAACAACTTAAATAGATGTATGGACATAACACCTACATCGATTTGTTGCCATTGCTGCCGAAGCCAACTCTAAATTTGCACTTCTCACCTCTGCTTACCAAATGCAACGTCGGAGTTGGGTATTTGGTGTTTGTGTTTTGTGTTTTTGGGAAATTTTAGGGTTGACGTGAGCAACGTTCGTGGACTTAAAACGAACCTCTTTGCTGTGTACGTTCACCTCTCCCGTTATAAGCCAGCTGTCTTGGCACTAAGTGAAACGCAGGTCGGTGAGGATTCCGATTTATCGGATTTGCGGTTGCGGTTTAGAATGTGAAAATATAATCAAAATTTTAAGTATTACTGAAAAGAACGAAGAAAAAAATTGTGAAAATTTCTATAAAATTACATAGAAATGATAAAACGACTGTCTTTACCATCAACAGACAAATGCATTAATAATAATAATAATAATAATTTAATAATGGCAGCACTACAGTCCGAGGTGGACCTGGGCCTAGCTTCTCAGCAACCACTCGTGTTGTGCATGCTATTGTTCTCTCACGAGTGGAGTAGACCTACAGTTTAATGCCGACTCCGAACGGCGAGATTGAGAAGCTTTTTCTAGACAGTTATACTCTTTGAGCATTGTCAGTGACTCGAAAGTGGTGGAGCCGTGAACAATTTTTTTTTTGAAAAATTGTTTGTCTGAACTTGGATTTGAACCTAGATTGTGAAAGTCTAGTGCGTATGGGTCGTCGCACAAACCCACGCGGCCACCGCGCCCAAAATTTGTTTTTATTTCCCCCCCATTGTGACTTACTTTAGCCCATGACTGTTTCTATGATAAAGTACATTTGTTTTGAAGTGGTGATTTCACTTCAATTTCACACACTGTAGAAAGTGTGGAAAATTCCACTTCAAAATACAGGCAGCACTGCCCTCAGTCTTAGATAATCTATCTGCACGAAAAGCACTATCAAAGATCTCTGCTGAATTAATTTGAGAATGCTGCCAGATCTCGGTTAATGCAATCATATCAAATTCATGGAGCGAAGATGAGAGAAACAGTTCATTTGTTTATACAGAGAGAGAATTCTCACAACAATGACTTGCTTGCTTTGTAGTTTCTCTTTTTCATGTTGAATCTCTTCGAAGCAATTTTAAAAGGGCACGTTGCATGTACATAGATTGTACAACCAATTTGAAATTAATAGGCGACAAATAGAAAAGTTTGGGCAATTTTGCTGTCGCCATTAGAAAAAATACAAGAAACTCTCGACGGCAAAAGAGATTTCTCTCTTTCTCTAAAGAGAAACTAGTAAACACATGCATCAGGCCATTTTAAGTTTTTTTTTCAAGAAAAGCTCATCTGTCAGTCGTTTCACAAAACTTTCTTGTTCTTCATATTCTCAATTGCTTAGCTTTCTGGAGTTTGTGTTATTTTGGCCAGAAATCAGCTACATAGAGATACTCAACTCTTTCCCTTCTACCCTTATGACGTCATCTGACAGCGTTTTTTATAACATTTTTTCGTACAGTATCCGTGAATACGTGTGATTTGTTTTGAACAGCTGATTGACTTCCCCTCCAAACAAATTCATACAAGACATACATTTCTTATCTAAATCTATCAGCGGGTTGGCCATACCCCCACTCCACTTTTTTCCAAACGCTATCACAAATCGTTTGCAATACGTTCACCACGAAAAGAGGGGGAAGTTAAACGAAATGTAAGTGTTCAGTAAGAGCATTCATTTTACATAAATAATTACGACTGGAAGGACTATTGGGAACTATTAATTATCGGTTATTTTTAAATTGAAGTTTAAATTATTATATTATGAAATATTTGGAACATAGGTTTGATATATTTTTATTTATTCTAATTTCATTGGAAATAATGAAACAATCAGAGTGATAAGTGATAAATGTACTTATTGACGTTGAGCCTGAGAAAATCAAATAAAATAGTTAACAAAATTTAAATTCATCCTTGAAGTATTGAAATGACCGAAGTATCTCCTTGTGGTCTTCAGATTTAAGAAAAAAACTGGTTTGTTTTTTCAAAGTGTTCCTTTATTAAACGTTAATATTGAAATTCAGAACATTTTTTTGTTTTTGAATTCCATAGACTTATGCATTTATTTTAATTTTTTCGTGATAATGCATTAATCTTTCAAAACATCCTTAAAAAAGGCCATTTTATTTCCAACATTTGTATATTTTCCTTTGCTTAGGAATGCAAAGGCAATATTCACAAATAACTTCGGATGAAATTAAATATGCATGAATCTATATAAGTATAAGTTATGTATACAACTTGTTTTTTTAATTTATTTGTACTTCTGCCATCGTGTTTTTTTTTTTATTTGAAGAATTAATTTTGTCATTTATATACAACAATGCAGTGTAAATGTGAATAAATACGGAGTGATAATTATGAAATATCATCTTACACAGTTAAATAGTATCCAAATATACAACATATACAATTTTTAGTATCAATATATTAAGCAAAATTCTTACAACAATATCCAACGTTTTTTTAATATTTGAAAAATGTTCGGCCTCATGAACGCAACCAGTGCATTATTCCAGTAGTGGGCAAATTTGACAAAAAATGACACTATCGTGGGCAAATGTCCGCCATTTTCGTGGGCAAATGTTCAAGGATAACGGGAGTTCGTTAAACTCTGTGGAAGTGTGCGTAAAAATTTGTCAGTGTGCGTAAAAATAAGGCAGTATGCGTGAGTTTAACGAAAATATTGGAAATGGACGGTGATAGGCGAGACGAAAAAAGCTCGAGAGTTGAGTATCTCTGTGTAGCTGATTTCTGATTTTCGCATTGTTTTCATTTAGTTATCGCTCGCCAAGCAACCAGTAAACTCCGATTTATCTCTAAACTTGATTTTAAACTTTTTATTAGGTGTGCAATATAATTGTAGTTTTCCCGCTGTATGCAGTTCCAATTTATTTTGTTGTGATTCCCTACCATTACTCATCTCCGGAAATAATTTTATTGCGAAATACAGAATCGTGCGGTGGTTTACCCGGCCGGCCAACGGAATCAATGATGCAAGCTTACGCTGACGAAGTGGTGAGTAGTAAGGTGTTTATTTGTTGTGTGAAATGTTGTCCCAGGATCAGTTGAAGTTATTAAATTGCCTCATTTCCGGTGATCGTTTCTGAGAATCGTCTAAAAGCTCCGAACGATCTCCGGCAGAAAGCAATTGTTAGTATTCCTCACATACGAATGTATGAACTGAGGGGGAATCCCCAATAATTTTTTTTTTTTTTATTTTTTATTTTATTTGTTCACAAACTTAATACAAGCCGTAGGTTAGGTTAGGTTGAAGTGGCTGACTGTAGAAAACAGTCACACTTAGGCCAAATTAGGCCCATTGTGATACCACGCGGATCTTGTGTTCCTTTATCCGAAAAACCATTTAGCGCTTTCAACGAAGCTCTTTAATTGATTGATGCCGACGTTGTGCAATTCGCTCAAGTCGTTAAAGAAATAGGCTCCAAGGTGTTTCATCCTGCGAGAGGAGAGAGCGCTACAAGTGCAGAGAAGATGCGTTATGCTTTCTTCTTCTTCTTCGTCTCTGCAGCTTCTGCAGAAATCATTATGAGGGAGTCCCATTCTTGAGGCGTGAGTGCAAATGGCACAGTGCCCTGTGATAACGCCAATGAGAATCCTTAGGGATGACCTGTTCATTCTGAGAAGATAGAGTGAACGTTTTAGATCAAGTTTAGGCCAGATTTGCTTTGTAATGAGGCACGTAGTGCCATCTGACCATCTTGAGTTGGTGTTTTTAATGGTATGATTCTTTAAAAGAAGTTTGGCTGTAGCGAATGGCATAGGCGGAGGATCCCCACTAGGGAGGTTTGTGGAGATCGTACCGCTCCTGGCGAGATAATCAGCTTCACAATTCCCTGGAATGTCACTATGTCCCGGTACCCACATGAGGTGAATGCTCAGCCATCTCGTTAAGAGATAGGCGGCAATTTAGGGAGGTCTTAGAGAGAAAAGTGACCGAGTTCAGGGATTTGATTGCTGCCTGGCTGTCTGAACAGATGGTGATGTCCTTCTTGGATATCACGTTGTTCTTGAGCCAAGACAGAGCTTCTTTTATTGCCATTGTCTCAGCCTGGAAAACGCTACAATATTCTGGAAGGTGGAGGGAGATACTAAAATTGAGATCCCTGGAGTAGACACCTATTCCTACTCCCTCGTCCGTCTTGGATCCATCTGTGAAAATACTCAGAGGACCGTCCAGCGTCTGAGTATCAGACTTCCAGTCTGACCTGGAGGGTATGCTGGTAGAGAAGTTTTTCTCAAAGACAAGATGAGGCAGTATGAGGTCGGTATCGTGCGGTAGGAACTCGAGGTTATCTAGAATGGTGGAATGACCCGTATGGTGGTTATTCCACAGGTGAAGTGTTCTGAGTCTTACCGCTGTGCAGGCTGCTACTTGTCTGGCAAACAAGTCAAGTGGAGGGAGATATAGTAGAATATTTAATGCTTCGGATGGTGTCGTCCTTAGCACTCCACTGATGCATATACTTGCAGTTCTTTGCACGCGGTTAAGAAGGTTGCGGTTGACGGCTGTGCCAAGAGCTGTCCACCATACTGAAACTCCATAGAGTAGGATTGGTCTGACTACGGCTGTGTACAGCCAGTATGCTATTCTAGGCTGAAGGCCCCATTTACATCCGATTGCTTTTTTGCAGCAATAGAGCGCAGTGGTGGCTTTCTTGATACGCTCTATGATGTTGGACTTCCAGCTTAGTTTACGATCTATGATGAGACCCAGGAATTTGGCCTTATCTGTGAGCGTAAGTTTTACGCCACACAATGAGGGAGGGTCAAAGGGGGGAATTTTATATTTCCTCGTGAAGAGTATTAGTTCCGTTTTTTGCGGATTAACTCCAAGACCGCATGCACTGGTCCATGAGGTTATTCTATGGAAGGCATGCTGCATGATGTCCCTTAGTGTCGAGACAAATTTTCCGGAGACTGCAATAGCAATATCATCCGCATAGGCAATCACCCTGCATCCTACCTCCTCTAAGTTCAGTAGCAGTTCATTGACCACAACATTCCATAGAAGAGGAGAGAGTACACCACCTTGCGGGGTTCCTCTATTAACTGTTCTGCGGACATTGGATTCACCGAGTTTAGAGTTTATTACTCTGCTAACCAGTAGCTGGTGAATAAAAGCCACAAGGGACTTTTCAATACCGAGATTGTTAAGCGCTAAGGTAATTGCCTCGGGAGTGATGTTGTTAAAGGCTCCTTCAATGTCAAGGAAAGCTACCAGAGTAAATTCCTTGTATTTTAGTGATTTTTCAATCGTACCTATGAGGGTGTGTAGAGCTGTCTCCATTGACTTACCCTTATTGTACGCATGTTGAGCATGCGAGAGTCTGCCAGACGCAATACTGCTTCTGATGTGGTGATCAATCAGCTTCTCAAGTGTCTTTAGGAGAAAAGAAGAGAGGCTGATAGGTCTAAGGTCGTTAGGCTTGTTATGTGAGGATTTGCCGGCCTTAGGAATGAAGATTACTGTAACCTCCTTCCAAGACCTTGGGACATATCCTAAATCTAGACAAGCTTGGAAGATGCTTGTTAGCCAGGGGAGAATGAGATCTGCAACTGCTTGGAGCTCTGCAGGTATAATGCAATCAGGACCAGCTGATTTATATGGTTTAAAATTATTTAGTGCCCACTTGACAGATGCACTGTCTATTTTAAGAGGGCTACAAGAGGATCTGGTTGGTGTACTGCCAGGACAGATTGATCTAGCAGCTAGACTTCCCGGGAAGTGGGTGTCCACAAGAAGGTTTAGAGTGTCTAGACTGGAAGATGTCCAGGTACCATCCGATTTTTGTAGAAAGCTGGGTGCTTTCGGGAGCGATGCTAATACTTTCCTCAGCCTGGAGGCTTCAGAAACTTCTTCAATTTTGCCGCAGAAGAGTCTCCAAGACACACGCTTGGCTCTTCTTAGTTCAATTTTAAAGGTGTTGAGAGAACTTTTGTAGGTTTCCCAATCAACAGCATCTCGGGTGCGTTTCGCTTTGTTAAAAGATCTCCTGCTTTCCTTGCGCAACTTGTCCAGTTCCCGATTCCACCATGGTGGTTTCGACTTGCCCTTAGGCTTGCTGATAGGGCAGGAAATAGACAGTGCGTGGTTAAGGATTTTTGTGAGCCTCTCCACAGAAGTGTCAAGGTCGGCAGGACAGTTGGGGATGGAGAAGGGTGTATCAGTTAAGATTGCCGATACAGTTTCTCTGTATTTATCCCAGTTGGTCTTTCGGTGATTTCTGAAAGATATTTGTGAACGAGGCGATCTTACTACATCGAAGGTGATATAGCGATGATCAGAGAAGGAGTGGTCACGAGAGACCTTCCAGTTTTTGATGCAGTCAGCAATAGAGTCAGACGACAGGGTGATGTCGAGCACCTCCTGTCTGTTTTTTGTAATAAAGGTGGGTTCGCAACCTGAGTTGCATACTACTAAATTGTCGTTTAGAATGTAGTTAAAAATGAACTCACCTCTATCGTTGATGTCCGTGCTCCCCCAGATTGTGTGATGCGCGTTTGCATCACATCCCAGAATGAGCGCGGTCTTGGCTCTCTCCGCATCAGCGATCGTCCTCTTGATTGTAGTAGAGGGCGGAGGTTCAACATGGTCATGTGCCATGTACGCCGACATTACCCAGACTTTTTCTGTGCCTAGTTCTAGGCAAACGGCGACTGAATCTCGATCGCTATAGTTGGAGAGAAGAAAGGCATTTAGTGAGCTCTTCACAAGAATGCAGGTTCTGGGCTTACCTCCATCTCTCATGAAGAAGAGAATGTAGTTTGGAGTCCTGAGTCCACACACTAGATCATTGACGACCCAGGGTTCTTGGACTAGGACAATATCTTCTCCGTAGGTGTTGAGACGGAGAAGTAGAGCGGCCGAAACCGAAATGGAATGGTGGAGATTAATTTGGACTATCCGAAGCAGCGCCATCGGGTAGTCCTCCTTCCACCAAGGTGGTGTTTAATTCATCGCCAAGGTCGATCCCAAAAAGGGAGTCTTGGCTATTAGGCGGGGTACTCGTGAGTTCGAGATCAGAGAAGTTGATACAATCAACATCCTCATCTCGAGCCTCTGGATCTGGTGAGGGCTCTGGAGTGCCCCCTCTCTCCCCCTCATCCTCCATGGGAGCCAAAGAGGTTGACGGGATAGCTCCCCTTTTGGCGATGGAAGATGAGGTGGAGGGAGACGGCTCCACCGCGGCCGAGCATCCCCCCTCCCCCTCAATGACTGCGGCCGGTGTATTACTCTGCATTGCGCAGAGATCCGCAATGCGCAGCTAAGGCTGATTGATCCGAAAGGTCGCCAGGTATTTCGGATACTCCGTTAGCGACTGGGCTTTTGTTTAGGGTGGGCCCCCAGCCAGGCTGATCCTCGGCACGGAACGGTTGACACCTTGATCCGGCCCACCGGAGAGGGAGAGAGAAGGAGGAAGGAAGGGAGAGGGAGGAATTGGGACTGGTTGCATCTTAGCTTCGGGTCTCATCATAGAGAATAAATTCTCAAGAGTCTTTGACCTTTACTAAGCCTTCGCACCGCGTCAAGGTGTACAACCACGCGAAGGAAGCCGTAGGCAACTATTACTAAATTATTTACAATATTTTGCTTAAGACTACTTAAACCTACTTGAAATATACAATTTTCTAAGGAAGGGAGGAAAGGGCATGTTTTAGTGAGCTCTTGTTTGTATTAAAATCAAACGTGCTTAGGGTCTCGTTGGTTATACGCAACATTCGCGACATAGGTTCATTTCGCCCATAATCAGTACGATGGTACTTGAGATGGAAGAGAGGCACTACCCTAAGGGAACGAGGATTGGTGTTGAAAGATATCTTTTGAAGCAGTGCAGGACAATCAATGATGCCCGATAATAACTGGTGTACAAATAATACATCAGCAACTTTCCTACGTTTTTCGAGTGATTGCATGCTCAACAGGCACAACCGATGCTCATAAGGGGGTAGATTATATCTGTCGGACCAAGGTAGTCTACGGAGAGCAAAACGAAGAAATCTCCGTTGGACACACTCGATTCGATATTTTTGCGTAACCTGATAGGGAGACCCAACTTGACTAGCATATTCCAAAATCGGTCTAACAAAAGTACAGTAGAGGGACTTCGTTACGTAAGGGTTCGAAAATTCTTTCGACCAGTGTTTAACGAAACCGAGGGCAGAATTAGCCCTACTAATAATATTTTCGATATGGCGACGAAAGTTAAGTTCTCTATCGCAAATGACACCTAAGTCACGCAGTAAAGTAACTGTGGGAACGGGTTCGTCACCAATAAAATAAGTTCGAGGGGTAGCCGAAAGGCGCTTACGAGAATATGTGATAGCTTGGCATTTTGCAACATTTAGAACAAGAACATTTTTTGTACACCAAGTCGAAAAAGTGTTCAAATCCATTTGAAGTTCATACGAGTCAGCGGAGATAGAAATTTCCTTAAACATTTTTATGTCGTCCGCATAAACTGAAAGACGAGAATAATTAATGAAGTTATCCACGTCGTTAATTGTTAGGATGAAAATCAGCGGACCAAGATGGCTACCCTGGGGGACCCCAGATGTGGCTACAAAAGAATTGGAAACAGAGGATCTAAAAATTACTTTATATTGTCGCTCTTCAAGGTATGACTTGATCCACGCAATAAACTCCGTTTGGAAGCCAAGAACTTTAAGTTTCAGAAGTATAATCGCGTGTGAGATTTTATCAAAAGCTTTGCTAAAATCGGTAGCGACAACATCAACATCTTTGCCATCTTCCAATGCGCCAAGGTTTGTCGTAGTTGATCTTCCCTTAAGAAATCCGTGTTGATGGACGGAAAGGACAGACCTACAGTGAAAAAACATAGTATCATAAACATTGCTTTCAAATAATTTAGGCAAGGCAGAGAGTTTGGCTATATTTTTATGTAAGGGGATTATAAAAGAGCTTTTCCAAGCCTTAGGAAAGACACTTTGTGAAAGAGAGAGACGGAAAAGCGTCGCTAGAGGCTGAGATAAGTAATTTGCACATTTATTCAGAACTACAGCAGGAAGGCCATCTGGACCAGCGGAATATTCATTTTTAAGTTTATCAATCTTATTCTTCACGATTGCCGCGGTGATGTCAACTGAGGTAAAAGAAGTTTGGGCAAAATATTTCGTGTATGAGAAGTAAGAATGATCGGGCTCAGTTACATGATTAGAGAATGACTGACTAAAGAAATCAGCGAATAAATTAGCGACTAAACAAGGATCATTCGAAGATATATCAGAGAAAGTCAGAGTCGCCGGGTAATTATCTGATTTCTTTTTAGTATTAATAAAGTGAAAAAATCGTTTGGGGTCAGAAATTATGCCAGACTGCATTCGGTCCATGTATTGCTGATAAAGTGATTCGCAAAGTTCGGAAAAAGCGGAGTAGGCGTGAAGATAATTAGAAAGATTTAGGTTCGAGCGGGTTTCTAAAAAAGTACGCCAAAGTTTATTCCTTTTATTGCGAAGAGACCGAAGTTCTTTGTTATACCAAGGTGGAGATGAAGAAAAGTTCTTTTGGGGCATGAAAGGAACGGACTGCATGAAACAGCCAAAAATTGCGGAGTAAAATTTTTCAAGTGAGCTATCAACTGAAATGTAATGTGAATCCACAAAAATACTATCGAAGTTAACAGAACCTAAGAGGTTACGAAGTTTAGTAAAGTTAGCCTTACGAAAATTAAAGCTGTACGAGTATTCGGATGCTACAGTTCTGGTAGCGTTGTTGTAGGAAACAGTAAGAGATAGGGGTGGATGGTATTGGTCCAATTTGGAGAGAAGATGGCTACTTGCTGAAACTGTACAGTTATCGGTGTCTGATGAGAAGATGAGATCCAGTTGTCTACCTAAGTTATTTGTAATACCGCTTAACTGATAAAGGTTGCAGTCAGTAAGGCAATCGATAAAAAGAACTTCCTTATCTGAGGAGGGATTAATTGCGACATAATGGGATTCATCATCTGATAGAGTCCATTGAAGATCAGGAAAATTAAAATCTCCAAGAATCAAGACGGTGTCGCTAGGATCGGCGTTATTAAACAGAGAATCGATCGCATCGATGGCTAACTGATAGCTCTGCATAGGCTGGGCCGGACGGATGTAACAACAGAGAATAAAAATGTGGCACTTAGGCATAGTTATTTTGACACAAATAAATTCAAATTTAGTTGAGTGAGAAGTTTTGGTTAGGGTAGAGTCAAATCGGTTGTGAACTGCTAAAAGAACACCCCGACCAGAGGAATCATTCTCTTTCTCAAAACCATCGTCTCGAAAAACATTAAAGTCAGGAGTAAATAATTCATTGTTGGCAAAATCAGGTGTAAGATTAGTTTCGTTAAGGGCGAAAATATCATAAGGAAGCTTTTGTGAGTTAAGATATATATTGGGTGTTTTAGTACGCAACCCTCGCACGTTTTGATAGTATACACAAAGATACTCAGGGGAAGTTAGAGGTAAATACGTAATATTAGATTGAATACCTAATCGTTTTTTGGATGCGGCGTTATAGGTGCAGCTGCAGATGTTGATTTCTTAGGTCTGGAAACGAATTCGTGTACTAATGCTCCATCAGGCCAAAATTCTTGAGACAGTAGTAGTCCGAGGAGGGAGTCAGGAATCAACAACTTAAAAGATGCAATTTCCCGAGGTTCTTTAAAGTTGTATTTAATACACTTGATGGATGAAGGCATCGAGATTTTGCTGCTTATGTAGTCGAGAATACTTTTCTCAGTTGTATGAGAAGAAAGCCTCGATAAGAAAATTGTCTTACGAGGAGACTTTTTTACAACCACTAGGTTGACGGATGATGATGGCTGAAGCGGCAAATTAATCTGTGAGGAACTATGATGCAAAGAGTGCGGTTCCGGAACATTCGATGACAATGCAGTAGGATCAGTTACATTTTCAGCAGGAACAGGAGTTAATGGGTAACTGACAAGAGGTGTGTCCACTGGAAGCGTTAGACATGCATCTGCTCTGGAAACAGTACTGGGGCTAGAAGATGGGATAGCCACATCAGATAAAATCACTACGTCCGTCGTCTTTGATTTCGGAGCAGATTTAGGCTTAGCACGTTTTTGTTGGATGTTGCTAGCCTTTGGTACTATTTCGTTGCAACAAGCAAGTTCGTAGAGCTTGTCACAAGTAGCAACATGCTTTTTTTACAAGCGATTGCAAGCGCTCTAACTCATCCAAGATCAGTTTCGATGGACTTCTGCACTCATCTAGTAGTCTAAGGAGTGCAGAAGTTGAGAACTTGCGACACTGCGCACAGAACCATTGCAGGCCATTGGGGGTAGAACTCCTCAAGTCATCTCCGGTTCTGGGTGACAGCATCACACATTTGGTGTGAAACAATTTGTGGCAGCCGTCACACGAAATGTAGATGTCGTTGGAACTATAGTTCTGTTTGCAGTAATTGCAGCCGATATCCATTTTATATTTAATTAATTATTAATTTTCTTGTAAAGATGTGATGGCAACTCCGTGAAGTTTAAGTGTAGCTACCGATTATCCACAGATTGTGTATTGGATGCGATTTGGTTTGTGGGATAGATAAAATCTATCACGTGCAGCAACCTTAGCACTCCAAACATGATGTGGTTGGTGGATATAATAAAAAATAAGGTGTGGTGAATATCAACCTTGCTTAACGGCAGATCATACACTAAATTGTACTCACACGGAGGAGAGAAGTAGAACACCAATAGTAGTCCAAATTAAAGATGACGATGGGATCTCTTTTCACTCAGATGTACAGGAAAATTCAGTTCCAACATGAAAAGAAACCCGTACAAAGTTAAATGTGTAGGTCGGCAGAGAATTGCTTCATAGGCAGAACATCTACTAATAATTGAACTCACCGAGATGAGTCAGAAAGATATGTGCTTGAATGCGATGAAGTGAGATGAAAGATAAAAATATCACTCAGAAAACACTCAATTTGGCAAATAGATCACAGTGTCTATAAGTTTTTGATATATGTAAAAATACAATTTAATTTTCTTTAAAAAGCGGAAAATTCAAAATGCAAGACAACTCGCAGAATATTTCAATCCGTGAAAAAAAAGAAACCGGTTTGAACGTAACACAAGTCGTATTTAGTACTCTACGAGAAGTTAGAATAAAAAAATAAAAAATTAGGAGCTGATATAAGAAAAAGCCGAACTCGACAGAATCACTCAAGAGATATAATCACGTAGAGCTTCTTCTTCGTAGAGAATCGTCTAAAAGCTCCTAACGATCTCCGGCAGAAAGGAATTGTTAGTATTCCTCACATACGAATGTATGAACTGAGGGGGAATCCCCAATAATATAATCACGTAGAGCTGCTTCTTCTTCTTCTTCTTCTTCTTCTTCTTCTTCTTAGGGCGCTACAGTCCGAGGTGGACCTGGGCCTCACCCAACATGCCTCTCCTGCCAGCACGATCTTTCGCCAGCTGTCTCCAATTTCGCACACCAAGCCGACCGAGGTCCCCCTCGACTTGTGTGCGTCACCTTGTACGTGGACGTTCTCTGTTGCGTTGTCACACAGGCTCAGAGTCGAAGACTCTTCGGGCCGGAGCTAAGTTGTCCATACGCTCTACATGGCCTAGCCATCTTAGGCGTTGGATCCGTAGACGCCTGGCTAGACTCATGTCGCTCTACAGCCCATACAGTTCGTGGTTGAACCTTCTCCTCCAAATGCCATCAACGCAAACAGGACCAAAGATCACGCGCAGAACTTTTCTCTCGAAAAGACCAAGACACTGTTCATCTGCTTGGGATATTGTCCATGCCTCTGCGCCGTAAAGCAGGACTGGGATGATCAAGGTCTTATACAAAGTCAACTTGGTCTTCCGAGAGAGGGCTCTACTACTCAATTACCTTTTGAGCCCAAAAAAAACAGCGGTTAGCAAGATTTATTCTGCGTTTGATCTCGGCACTGATGTTGTTTGTATTGTTTACCACGGAGCCACGGTTGACGACTTAACTACGTCAAAGTCATAGCTGCCTATACCCAAAACTAGACATGGCGCTGTATAGCTCGTCTCTAAGCACGCTGTCATATGTGGCCTTGAAGTCGACAAATAGGTGGTGTGTGTCGATTTGCATTCCTTGGGTCTTCTCCAGGATCTGCCGCAGTGTGAAGATTTCGTCTATGGTGCACTTCCCCAGCCTGAAACCACACTGATAAGGACCTATCAGTTTGTTCACAAATGGTTTCAGGCGTTCACACAAAACGGCAGAGAAGATTTTGTAGGCGATGTTAAGGAGACTTATCCCTCGATAGTTGGCGCAGTCAAAGGGGTCTCCTTTCTTGTCGATCGGGCAAACGATACTGAGATTCCACTCATCAGGCTTGCTTTCCTCCGACCATATCTTACAGATGAGCTGGTGCATGCGCTCTACCAGATCACCTCCAGCTGCTTTAAACATTTCGGCGGGCAGACTATCTGCACCAGCAGCTTTATTAGACTTCAGTCTCGATATCACTATCTTGACTTCGTCTAGGTCGGGGGGTTGTGTTGAGTGGAACATTCTGCCTGACAGCGGTATTTGTGTCCTCATCGCCGTTCAACAGTCTGCAGAAATGATTTTTCCAAATTCTCAGTATCGACTGCGAATCTACTACTAGTTGTCCATTCTTGTCCGAACTTTATACCCGTTTGACAAAAGTTTTATCCTTTGGTAAAACTTTCGGACATCATTCCTGCCATAACACCTCTTCATCTCCTCGATCGCGCGCTTCTCGTGCTCTTTCTTTTTCTTCCTGAGAAGCCGGTTCTCTTCCCTTCTTCTCTGTTCGTAGAGCTCACGAACAGCTCTCGTAGTTCGATGCAGCGTTGCCCGGTAGGCTTCTTGCTTTGCTGCATGTGCCTGCCTGCACTCGTTGTCAAACCAGGGGTTTTTCCTAGGTGGTGTTTTAAAACCCAGCACATCAGTAGCGGCTTCTCTGATGGCTTTTTGACAACGTTTCCATTCTTCGAACTTTCGGAGAGTTTCAGGGAGACTCGATCGGCAATGTTCCTGGCAGTCTGTTGCGATTGTAGCTTTTCGACGTCAAACCGTGGTTGTCTTCCTCGACTCCGTTGTTCTCTCGATATCCGTGTCCTTACCTTGGCTACAAAAAGGAAATGGTCCGAGTCGATGTTGGCGCCTCGGAACGTTCGGACATCAAGAATACTGGAGGAGTGTCTGACGTCGATCGCAACGTGATCAATCTGGTTGACGGTTGAATGATCAGGGGACCGCCAGGTCCCTTTATGGATGTTGAGATGTGGGAACCGCGGGCTAGCTACAGAGAGGTTTCGCCCCGTAACAAAGTCCACCAGCCTGAGGCCGTTTTCGGACGTGGTGTCGTGCAGGCTATGTTTACCGATGACTTTATCTTTATCTTGGTGTCGTAGCTGGGGCATTGATCGTACATTTTTTCTAGGAGATCATAGAAGTCATCCTTGCTATCGTCATCTTTGTCCTCCGTTGGGGCGTGGGCGCAGATTAGACTGATGTTGCCGAATTTAGCCTTGATGTGGATTGTTATGAGGCGCTCGCTTATGTACTTAAAGCTTAAGACTTTTTGTCTAAGTCTGCCTCGAACAACAAATCCACATCCAAATAATCGCTGCCTTTGTTCTCTGTAACAATCGCCGTAGTAGATATCGCAGTTTTTCATGCTCTTTTTGCCCGGCCCATACCACCGCACTTCCTGGATTACGGTAACGTCAGCTTTATAACAGTCTAGGGCCTCCGCGAGTTCATCGGCTGCAGGTGGTCTGTTCAGGGACCTCACATTCCACGTGCAGAACCGAAAGTCATTGTCCTTATTCCATATCCGAGGACGGATTTACTGTTGACGTGCACTTTTTGTTTTCTGAACTCGTACTTTTCTTACGTGGTGAGGAAGTTAACCCCACGCACAACCTCCAACTGGGAGGACAGGTCCATTTGTTTAGCCCCCGGACAATGTTTAACATCTGACGTAGCGGATTTGGAAGTGCGAATTTTTTTGGTGGAACAACTTAAATAGATGTATGGACATAACACCTACATCGATTTGTTGCCATTGTTGCCGAAGCCAACTCTAAATTTGCACTTCTCACCTCTGCTTACCAAATGCAACGTCGGAGTTGGGTATTTGGTGTTTGTGTTTTGTGTTTTTGGGAAATTTTAGGGTTGTCGTGAGCAACGTTCGTGGACTTAAAACGAACCTCTTTGCTGTGTACGTTCACCTCTCCCGTCATAAACCAGCTGTCTTGGCACTAAGTGAAACGCAGGTCGGTGAGGATTCCGATTTATCGGATTTGCGGTTGCGGTTTAGAATGTGAAAATATAATCAAAATTTTAAGTATTACTGAAAAGAACGAAGAAAAAAATTGTGAAAATTTCTATAAAATTACATAGAAATGATAAAACGACTGTCTTTACCATCAACAGACAAATGCATTAATAATAATAATAATAATAATTTAATAATGGCAGCACTACAGTCCGAGGTGGACCTGGGCCTAGCTTCTCAGCAACCACTCGTGTTGTGCATGCTATTGTTCTCTCACGAGTGGAGTAGACCTACAGTTTAATGCCGACTCCGAACGGCGAGATTGAGAAGCTTTTTCTAGACAGTTATACTCTTTGAGCATTGTCAGTGACTCGAAAGTGGTGGAGCCGTGAACAATTTTTTTTTTGAAAAATTGTTTGTCTGAACTTGGATTTGAACCTAGATTGTGAAAGTCTAGTGCGTATGGGTCGTCGCACAAACCCACGCGGCCACCGCGCCCAAAATTTGTTTTTATTTCCCCCCCATTGTGACTTACTTTAGCCCATGACTGTTTCTATGATAAAGTACATTTGTTTTGAAGTGGTGATTTCACTTCAATTTCACACACTGTAGAAAGTGTGGAAAATTCCACTTCAAAATACTGGCAGCACTGCCCCCAGCTCATCTGTCAGTCGTTTCACAAAACTTTCTTGTTCTTCATATTCTCAATTGCTTAGCTTTCTGGAGTTTGTGTTATTTTGGCCAGAAATCAGCTACATAGAGATACTCAACTCTTTCCCTTCTACCCTCATGACGTCATCTGACAGCGTTTTTTATAACATTTTTTCGTACAGTATCCGTGAATACGTGTGATTTGTTTTGAACAGCTGATTGACTTCCCCTCCGAACAAATTCATACAAAACATGCATTCCTTATCTACATACATATGGGAAGAAATCTATCAGCGGGTTGGCCACTTTTTTTCCAAACGCTATCACAAATCGTTTGCAATACGTTCACCACGAAAAGAAGGGGAAGTTAAACGAAATGTAAGTGTTCAGTAAGAGCATTAATTTTACATAAATAATTACGACTGGAAGGACTATTGGGAACTATTAATTATCGGTTATTTTTAAATTGAAGTTTAAATTATTATATTATGAAATATTTGGAACATAGGTTTGATATATTTTTATTTATTCTAATTTCATTGGAAATAATGAAACAATCAGAGTGATAAGTGATAAATGTACTTATTGACGTTGAGCCTGAGAAAATCAAATAAAATAGTTAACAAAATTTAAATTCATCCTTGAAGTATTGAAATGACCGAAGTATCTCCTTGTGGTCTTCAGATTTAAGAAAAAAACTGGTTTGTTTTTTCAAAGTGTTCCTTTATTAAACGTTAATATTGAAATTCAGAAAATTTTTTTGTTTTTGAATTCCATGGATTTATGCATTTATTTTAATTTTTTCGTGATAATGCATTAATCTTTCAAAACATCCTTAAAAAAGGCCATTTTATTTCCAACATTTGTATATTTTCCTTTGTTTAGGAATGCAAAGGCAATATTCACAAATAACTTCGGATGAAATTAAATATGCATGAATCTATATAAGTATATGTAGTTATGTATACAACTTGTTTTTTTAATTTATTTGTACTTCTGCCATCGTGTTTTTTTTTATTTGAAGAATTAATTTTGTCATTTATTTACAACAATGCAGTGTAAATGGGAATAAATACGGAGTGATAATTATAAAATATCATCTTACACAATTGAATAGTATCCAAATATACAACATATACAATTTTTAGTATCAATATATTAAGCAAAATTTTTACAACAATATCCAACGTTTTTTTAATATTTGAAAAATGTTCGGCCTCATGAACACAACCAGTGCATTATTCCAGTAGTGGGCAAATTTGACAAAAAATGACACTATCGTGGGCAAATGTTCGCCATTTTCGTGGGCAAATGTCCAACGATAACGGGAGTTCGTTAAACTCTGTGGAAGTGTGCGTAAAAATTTGGCAGTGTGCGTAAAAATAAGGCAGTATGCGTGAGTTTAACGAAAATATTGGAAAATCTGGAAAAATATTGGAAATGGACGGTGATAGGCGAGACGAAAAAAGTTCTAGAGTTGAGTATCTCTGTGTAGCTGATTTCTGTTTTACATCTGCTTGGAGTCACATTTGGACACTCGTCTTATAGGTGTTCCATGGTCTCCTTTGATTGCCCATAGTGTCTGCGGTTTTGAGTGCTGCTGTGGCCCATTTGATGGCTAGCTGTAGTTATAATTCGATACATATGCATATAATTAGGTTAGTAAGAAAAAAATGGCGCTACAATCCGAGGTGGGCCTAGCTTCTCAGTAACCACTCGTGTTGTGCGTGCTATTTGTTCTCTCACAAGTGGTTTAGAATATATTTAAATTCGTTTTTCCAGAATTTTTTTTCAGAAAATCTGAGGTACGTACCTTTTTGGAACTCCACATCTAAATTTCTGCATTTGAAAGTGAATAAGAATCATCTGTGTGTTGTTATTAGCCTCACTCTTTTAGAAGCATTTTAAAATAAAAAACGGTTTAAATAAATGAAAGGATTTAAGCACATTTATAGTTATTTAAAACTGTTTATTTTTCACATAAAATCATCCTTAAAAAATTCTTTCACGGTCACTTGCAACATGTATCTTTTGGTGCTGCCTTGCACGAACATTTACATTCCTGAGAACACTCACAGCCATTACCACATTTAGGAGTTGTACACTGGCAATCTAAAGAATTCACAACAGCCTTTAGGTAAGAAATATTATTTAAGAAAGTGTTTGCTAACCTTTGGAACAATTCTTGCAGGGCATCTTGACGTAAATATAATTTTCCTGGAGTATTCTGCTTGCTTACTGCATATGCTATCCAACTTAATAATGATTAGCGTCCAGAGATAGGGAGTGTTTTAAAGGAACTGTTCAGCTTCCAGCACTGTAGTCAAGTGTGCACTTCCACACAGCGAGGCGTTGTCCCTTAAATTTGCACTATTCGCCAGCCGGTGATGCATTTCAGTTTTTTTTCTCCACCGATTTTGCACTCGGTTTGAACAGATAAAGTACAGTGCGCACAGTAAGTGGAAAAATTATCTATACTGCGTCGTGCGGCCCTCAAGAGGGCGCATGAATTCTTGTTTCTTGTCGTAGGTCGACGTTAACATTGTTGTTATCTTGGGTAATGAATAACTTCTATGCTTCAAATAAAAACTGTCAGACTAAGAAGCAGTTGTGCAAACATTTTTATCTGTTGTATGTGTTTTGCTTCAGGGGAAGTCACGATCAAGATCTTACTTAATCAATTCACTGAATCATAATTCTTTTCTTCACGTCATAAACTTGTTTTCAATGCAAGCAGTTTGTTTGAGTTAATATCGGGTTTCCCAAAAGGGACTTAACAACTTTTTTTTAAATAAAACGCAAACCATTTGAGATATCTCGAGAAAAAGTAAATTATCTCGAAGTACACTCAAAGCATTTACAGTGTTCCATAAAAGTTTGCGTACGCCTGTAAAAGAAATCGAAAAATATGAAAATAATATGAAAAATAATCATTATATCATATTACAGTCAAAACCACTTATAACGACATCGGTTACAACGACCAAATTCTTTGGTCCCGCCTGAGCTCCATTATACGTGATCCATTAGCATAAGAAATAGTTTATAATGACATATCGCTTACAACGACCAAATTCGTCAGTCCCTTGAAGGTCATTATAACCGACTTTAACCGTACTTTCAGAATAAAATCCTATTTAGAATAAAATCCGTTTCATCCTAATTATTTGTTTAAGACGTTATGATTAATTGCCACCAACTTTTCAGTGAAAGAAATGCTTATGTTATTCCATTCGAATAACAAAGCTTCTTTCAACCGTGCTCTTTTATTAATATTGCGGGCGCGGATCTTCCTTTCTGAAAATCCCTCACGTGCTCAATAGGATTGATATCTGGGCTCTGTGGTGGAGTTTTTAGCGTGTTAAATAAAAGCCACATACGAGCATTATGTGGGGTATGTTTGAGGTCGTTAAAGTACTGGAATGAATATTTGTTTGATGTAGCCAGCATTTCATCACTTGATCTTAAATTTATTTTCAGGATATCAATATAAGTGAACTGGTTCATAAAATTTCTTGCGCAAAAGAGCCATTGTTTCGTTGGCTGTGTGGCAAGTGGCAACATCCTGTTGGAAGCACATGTCGTACAGATCCATATCCTCAATTTCTGGCCACAAGAAGTCCGACATCATCTCGCGATAGCGAACACCATTCACGGTAACTGCATGGTCGACCACATTTTAGAAAAAGTACGGCCCGATGACGATGACGCCACAGAACGAACTGGGCGAGCATGCACAGGTGTTTTCACATTTCCTACAGACCCGGTTTGCTAAAATTTGCGCAAAATACTATCGATTGTGGACACATTTGGTCGATTATGTTGACCAAAAAAATCACGAAGTGCACGAAATGCCTTTTGATTTGAACGCGCATTTTCGTAAAAGGCTTCAACAATCTTAACGCGCTGCTCAATAGTGTACCTCTCCATGGTTGAATTTGTCAAAGACTGAAACAAAGATATGTCGAATTTTTCTAAAAATTCTGGTATGGGAAGAGTTTTGCAGCAATGCCAATTAATCGTGTGGGATGAATGGCACATAAGAGATGGGTGGAAGCTTTGAATAGGACTTTGAAAGATTTACGTAATAATCAAGAAATATTTGGTGGCGCTTTGATATTATTGACTCGTGATTTCTGTCAAACACTGCCAGTGATTCCCCGTTCAACTCTAGCAGATGAATTCAAGACATTTTTATAGTCATTCAATTTACGGAGGAATGTACAAACACTCACTTAAACAACAAATTTGAGAGTACAATTACAAAATGACCCATCGGCTGACGAATTTTCAAGGCACTGGCGATAGGAATTGTACAAATTCCTATTGAATCACTTTGCCAGTTAATTTTTGTAGTTTCGTACAAGCAAAACAACAATTGGTTTCAAGTGTTTTTCCAAACATTGCGCAAAATTATCGAAATTGCAATTAGTTAGCTGAAAGAGCAATACTGAAATACCAAAAATTAGGACGTAGGGCAATTGAATGCGGATATTTTAAGTGATTTGCCTGGTGAGATTGTAACGTATCAATCAGTGGATAAGGTCTCAAATCAAAGTGACGCTGTTAATTATCCGGAGGAATTCTTGAATTCCTTGGATTTGCCTGAACTGCCGCCTCATCGTTTACAATTGAAAGTTGATGCACCCATTATTCTTCTTCGGAATTTAAATCAGCCTCGATTATGCAACGGAACAAGTTTAGCAGTCAAAATGGTCATAAATAATCTTATTGAAGCAACGATTTTAAAAAGAAAATTTAAAGTTGAAGATGTATTGATTCCGCGTATTCCAATAATCCTGCCAGATTTACCTTTTGACTTTAAAAGATTGCAATTTCCAATACGTCTTGCGTTTGCTATGACAATAAACAAGGCACAAGGACAATTGTTGGAATTGTGCGGAATTGACTATAGAATATCCATGCTTCTCCCACAGACAATTATATGTATCATGCCCACGTGTAGGCAAGCCATCAGTTCTGTTTATGTATACCACAAGTCCGGGAAAAACCAAACATTTTGTAGGCTCTTCGATAGTTTAAGTAAAAACATAGCATAAGATAAAAATAAGAGGAAATAAATTAAATATATTGTAATTAAAACCGAGTGTGTATTTTTATTCACGCCTAAGATGGCTAGGCCATGTAGAGCGTATGGACAACTTAGCTCCGGCCCGAAGAGTCTTCGACTCTGAGCCTGTGGGACAACGCAACAGAGGACGTCCACGAACAAGGTGGCGCACACAAGTCGCGGGGGACCTCTGCCGGCTTGGTGTGCGAAACTGGAGACAGCTGGCGAAAGATCGTGCTGGCTGGAGAGGCATGTTGAGTGAGGCCCAGGTCCACCTCGGACTGTAGCGCCCTAAGAAGAAGAAGAAAGTGTATTTTTATTCTTGTATTAATATGATATGTCCGCTAGTATTATAACAAATAATTTAAGTTGTTGCACCTGTGGTGAACCAAATTAATACCTGTATTGAGAACAAACAGATTCTCAATTTTAATTGATGAGAGTACAGATATACTCGTATGTATGCAACAAGGAAAAACTATGTTATTCGGCGAAATTCGTCGATCCATCTAAAGGGAAAATAATGACAAAATTGTTGGAGTTGATCAATTTAAATGGAAGTGATTGCATTGCAGCGCAGAGGCTCTGTTTCATGCTTTTGATGAAATGACATCGAAGGAGATACCTCTTAACAAAATTACTGGTGTCGCATGTGACAATGCCTCGGTAATGGTTGGTAAGAAAAATTATTTTATTTCTAAGTTAAGCCAATGTTGTCCAAAATTAATATTAATGAGCCATGCTTGCAAGGAAATTCCAAAAGAGTGTGAAGAGTTACTGAGGGGACCAGCTGATATTACCATTTTCATTGACAATCAGGCGGCCATGAAAGCTATATCTGCAATAGAAGTCAAGTCCAAGCTAGTCACAAGCTGTCGCGAAGATCTAAAGGCTCTTGGCTCACAGCACTCGATCAATCTGTGCTGGGTCCCAGGACATAGGGACATAGCCGGCAATGAGATAGCTGATGAACTTGCCAGAACAGGGTCAGTGACCGACGTGTCACAAGCAATTCAAGGTATTAAACCGCCACTCTCAGGGTTGAGGAATAAGGTGGATACTATGATCATTGAAATGGCAAACAGTAGATGGCGCGGTCTGTCTACATGTGCGACTACTAAAGCATTATGGCCCAGATACGACCCAGCAAAAACCGACAAACAGTTGCTAACGATGGCGGTTGGAGCTCTCACTGGCCATAATCATCTTAGAAACCATACCATGAAAATGGGACTCTCCAACGACAACATTTGTAGAGGCTGTGGTGACGAGGAGGAACGTGAGGATACTACTCACTACCTCTGTCACTGCCCTAGTCTTTTGTCAGTTGCGTCATAGAACAATGGGAGAATTCTTCTTCCAAGACTTACATGAAATCTCAAGTATACCTCTTAGATCTCTTTACAGGTTTATAAGGAAATCGGGATGGCTCCGGGGCAACGAAGGACCATGAGTGCGACAAGGGTTAAAAAGGGGACACTATCCTCCAATTGGGCATCACAATGGGTCCCTAAGGACCTAAGTGAGACGTGGCCTAAGCCCGTCTACCCACATACCTACTTACCTACTGAGGGGGATATCTTCCTATATGTCCGAAAGTGCGAAAAGCTGTGCAATTTTAGTTGAATTCCAGATCCATTTTGGGGTGGAATGCAAAAAAATGCTTAAACCGTCAAGTACTCGCTGCTTAAGTTTACATTTTTGTATTAGAAAATTGGGATGTACTGCGAAGTTTTTTTTAGATTCGCATCTTTTAAAGACAAAAGAAGAAGGCTGATTTTATTCTCGAGGAATTGGAGAAAGAAAGCAATAAAGCATATTTCACCCTTTGAAATAAGCCTTGAACTACATGAATCAGTTCAATGCACTTTTTCAAAGCAGCAACATTTTAATTCAGTATATTGTTCAAGAAAGTCAGAACTTATTGCTAAGAATGGCTAGGAATATTTTTAAGCCTTCTTTCTTTTCAATGTCATTTGAGTCGCAATTAAATATAATGGGAGACTTGCATCTAATAAGAGAATATGTTGTATCATTAGAAGATATATTTGTCGGTTTAGAATGTGAAAATATAATCAAAATTTTAAGTATTACTGAAAAGAACGAAGTAAAAAAATTCTGAAAATTTCTATAAAATTACATAGAAATGATAAAACGACTGTCTTTACCATCAACAGACAAATGCATTAATAATAATAATAATAATAATTTAATAATGGCAGCACTACAATCCGAGGTGGACCTGGGCCTAGCTTCTCAGCAACCACTCGTGTTGTGCATGCTATTGTTCTCTCACGAGTGGAGTAGACCTACAGTTTAATGCCGACTCCGAACGGCGAGATTGAGAAGCTTTTTCTAGACAGATACTCTTTGAGCATTGTCAGTGACTCGAAAGTGGTGGAGCCGTGAACAATTTTTTTTTTGAAAAATTGTTTGTCTGAACTTGGATTTGAACCTAGATTGTGAAAGTCTAGTGCGTATGGGTCGACGCACAAACCCACGCGGCCACCGCGCCCAAAATTTGTTTTTATTTCTACATAATACCCCATTGTGACTTACTTTAGCCCATGACTGTTTCTATGATAAAGTACATTTGTTTTGAAGTGGTGATTTCACTTCAATTTCACACACTGTAGAAAGTGTGGAAAATTCCACTTCAAAATACTGGCAGCACTGCCCATAGTCTTAGATAATCTATCTGCACGAAAAACACTATAATAAGCATCAAAGACCTCTGCTGAATTAATTTGAGAATGCTGCCAGATCTCGGTTAATGCAATCATATCAAATTCATGGAGCGAAGATGAGAGAAACAGTTCATTTGTTTATACAGAGAGAGAATTCTCACAACAATGACTTGCTTGCTTTGTAGTTTCTCTTTTTCATGTTGAATCTCTTCGAAGCAATTTTAAAAGGGCACGTTGCATGTACATAGATTGTACAACCAATTTGAAATTAATAGGCGACAAATAGAAAAGTTTGGGCAATTTTGCTGTCGCCATTAGAAAAAATACAAGAAACTCTCGACGGCAAAAGAGATTTCTCTCTTTCTCTAAAGAGAAACTAGTAAACACATGCATCAGGCCATTTTAAGATTTTCTTTTTCAAGAAAAGCTCATCTGTCAGTCGTTTAACAAAACTTTCTTGTTCTTCAAATTCTCAATTGCTTAGCTTTCTGGAGTATGTGTTATTTTGGTATTGTTATCGCTCGACAAGCAACCAGTAAACTCCGATTTATCTCTAAACTTGATTTTAAACTTTTTATTAGGTGTCCAATATAATTGTAGTTTTCCCGCTGTATGCAGTTCCAATTTATTTTCTTGTGATTCCCTACCATTACTCATCTCCGGAAATAATTTTATTGCGAAATACAGAATCGTGCGGTGGTTTACCCGGCCGGCCAACGGAATCAATGATGCAAGCTTACGCTGACGAAGTAGTAAGTAGTAAGGTGTTTATTTGTTGTGTGAAATGTTGTCCCAGGATCAGTTGAAGTTATTAACATGCCTCATTTCAGGAGATCGTTGCTAAGAACCGTCTAAAAGCTCCGAACGATCTCCGGCAGAAAGGAATTGTTAGTATTCCTCACATACGAATGTATGAACTGAGAGGGAATCCCCAATAATATAATCACGTAGAGCTTCTTCTTCGTAGAGAATCGTCTGAAAGCTCCGAACGATCTCCGGCAGAAAGGAATTGTTAGTATTCCTCACATACGAATGTATGAACTAAGGGGGAATCCCCAATAATATAATCACGTAGAGCTTCTTCTTCTTCTTCTTCTTCTTCTTCTTCTTAGGGCGCTACAGTCCGAGGTGGACCTGGGCCTCACCCAACATGCCTCTCCTGCCAGCACGATCTTTCGCCAGCTGTCTCCAATTTCGCACACCAAGCCGACCGAGGTCCCCCTCGACTTGTGTGCGTCACCTTGTACGTGGACGTTCTCTGTTTCGTTGTCCCACAGGCTCAGAGTCGAAGACTCTTCGGGCCGGAGCTAAGTTGTCCATACGCTCTACATGGCCTAGCCATCTTAGGCGTTGGATCCGTAGACGCCTGGCTAGACTCATGTCGCTCTACAGCCTTCTCCTCCAAATGCCATCAACGCAAACAGGACCAAAGATCACGCGCAGAACTTTTCTCTCGAAAAGACCAAGACACTGTTCATCTGCTTGGGATATTGTCCATGCCTCTGCGCCGTAAAGCAGGACTGGGATGATCAAGGTCTTATACAAAGTCAACTTGGTCTTCCGAGAGAGGGCTCTACTACTCAATTACCTTTTGAGCCCAAAAAAACAGCGGTTAGCAAGATTTATTCTGCGTTTGATCTCGACACTGATGTTGTTTGTATTGTTTACCACGGAGCCACGGTTGACGACTTAACTACGTCAAAGTCATAGCTGCCTATACCCAAAACTAGACATGGCGCTGTATAGCTCGTCTCTAAGCACGCTGTCATATGTGGCCTTGAAGTCGACAAATAGGTGGTGTGTGTCGATTTGAATTCCTTGGGTCTTCTCCAGGATCTGCCGCAGTGTGAAGATTTCGTCTATGGTGCACTTCCCCAGCCTGAAACCACACTGATAAGGACCTATCAGTTTGTTCACAAATGGTTTCAGGCGTTCACACAAAACGGCAGAGAAGATTTTGTAGGCGATGTTAAGGAGACATATCCCTCGATAGTTGGCGCAGTCAAAGGGGTCTCTTTTCTTGTCGATCGGGCAAACGATACTGAGATTCCACTCATCAGGCTTGCTTTCCTCCGACCATATCTTACAGATGAGCTGGTGCATGCGCTCTACCAGATCACCTCCAGCTGCTTTAAACATTTCGGCGGGCAGACTATCTGCACCAGCAGCTTTATTAGACTTCAGTCTCGATATCACTATCTTGACTTCGTCTAGGTCGGGGGGTTGTGTTGAGTGGAACATTCTGCCTGACAGCGGTATTTGTGTCCTCATCGCCGTTCAACAGTCTGCAGAAATGATTTTTCCAAATTCTCAGTATCGACTGCGAATCTACTACTAGTTGTCCATTCTTGTCCGAACTTTATACCCGTTTGACAAAAGTTTTATCCTTTGGTAAAACTTTCGGACATCATTCCTGCCATAACACCTCTTCATCTCCTCGATCGCGCGCTTCTCGTGCTCTTTCTTTTTCTTCCTGAGAAGCCAGTTCTCTTCCCTTCTTCTCTGTTCGTAGAGCTCACGAACAGCTCTCGTAGTTCGATGCAGCGTTGCCCGGTAGGCTTCTTGCTTTGCTGCATGTGCCTGCCTGCACTCGTTGTCAAACCAGGGGTTTTTCCTAGGTGGTGTTTTAAAACCCAGCACATCAGTAGCGGCTTCTCTGATGGCTTTTTGACAACGTTTCCATTCTTCGCCTATTGTTAGTGCAGGCGACGTCGAACTTTCGGAGAGTTTCAGGGAGACTCGATCGGCAATGTTCCTGGCAGTCTGTTGCGATTGTAGCTTTTCGACGTCAAACCGTGGTTGTCTTCCTCGACTCCGTTGTTCTCTCGATATCCGTGTCCTTACCTTGGCTACAAAAAGGAAATGGTCCGAGTCGATGTTGGCGAATCGGAACGTTCGGACATCAAGAATACTGGAGGAGTGTCTGACGTCGATCGCAACGTGATCAATCTGGTTGACGGTTGAATGATCAGGGGACCGCCAGGTCCCTTTATGGATGTTGAGGTGTGGGAACCGCGGGCTAGCTACAGAGAGGTTTCGCCCCGTAACAAAGTCCACCAGCCTGAGGCCGTTTTCGGACGTGGTGTCGTGCAGGCTATGTTTACCGATGACTTTATCTTTATCTTGGTGTCGTAGCTGGGGCATTGATCGTACATTTTTTCTAGGAGATCATAGAAGTCATCCTTGCTATCGTCATCTTTGTCCTCCGTTGGGGCGTGGGCGCAGATTAGACTGATGTTGCCGAATTTAGCCTTGATGTGGATTGTTATGAGGCGCTCGCTTATGTACTTAAAGCTTAAGACTTTTTGTCTAAGTCTGCCTCGAACAACAAATTCACATCCAAATAATCGCTGCCTTTGCTCTGTGTAACAATCGCCGTAGTAGATATCGCAGTTTTTCATGCTCTTTTTGCCCGGCCCATACCACCGCACTTCCTGGATTACGGTAACGTCAGTTTTATAGCAGTATAGGGCCTCCGCGAGTTCATCGGCTGCAGGTGGTCTGTTCAGGGACCTCACATTCCACGTGCAGAACCGAAAGTCATTGTCCTTATTCCATATCCGAGGACGGATTTACTGTTGACGTGCACTTTTTAAGGTTCCGTCTACAAAAACGGAACCTTTATAATTTCGGTGTGTCCGTCCGTCCGTCCGTCCGTCCGTCGTGTCTGTCACACTTTTTTATCTCCGAAGTTTATGAAGATATCGGCATGAAATTTTGGAATTAGGTACTTCAGACCTAGATGTCAATTCCTATGCAGCGATTTTAAAAAGTGGGGCCATTTGGGGGTGGCTCCAGTACAGGTGAAGTTGACATTAATTTTGAAAAATTGTCGCACCCCATCGATATATATATCAATCGACAGATCTTTCGAAATGAGGTGGAGGTTTCTTTCAACACTTTTTTATCAAAAGTACCGTTTGGAAAATATGGAGCCCCAAAGATTCCCCCCCCCCTGCCATTTCTAAACCAAAGTGTTTAAAAATCTTTAAAAAAAAACACAAAAACTTGGCTTCATTGAGTACTTTCATTTAAAACTATTGCGAGCATTCTGGCCCTAATGGTTTTGGAGATATTGGCCAAAAACGGTCAATCATCGACATGCGAGTTTTTAAGATCTGAAAACGCAGTTTTGAAGACATCAATGTAAGCATTAAGAAATGATACATTTCAAAATATCGATTTATGTTGAAATTTTGAAATATCTAAGATTTAAAACAAGAAAAAATTTTCATTTTCACACATAATTTCATGCTGTGTTCGGCCACTCTATTCGTTGATGAGCGTTATCTTTTCGATCTCACCCCTAAATGCCCAACAGAAATGAACACACACATACCGCAGGCATGAGCAGTGATTAGATAGGTATGTATGTATGTATGATGGAAGGGATTTTCTGTGTTGGATAAACTTGGATAGAGATATAGGTATATGTAGGGATGAACATTTGTTTGTTTGGATGTATGAATTTGTGAATAAATGGTTGATTTGAGTTGAAGTTAGAAGAAAATTCAACTGAAATAGTTTTGAAACGTCGTTTGATATTCAGAAATCATCCATCAATATTATGCGACGGAACGTTCCCCGTGCGAGTACAACTCGCACTTGCCCGGTTTATTGTTTTCAGAAATCGTACTTTTCTTACGTGGTGAAAAAGTTAACCCCACGCACAACCTCCAACTGGGAGGACAGGTCCATTTGTTTAGCCCCCGGACAAAGGGGTCCGGAGGGATCCGGTGTCGGTAGACTCTTGCAGGCTGTGAGCACCGCCGTTGGCCCTAAGATGAGGGCTCATCAGCCCCCATCTCTATTCCAGGGTCCCGACCTTACCATGAAAACAAAGTAAAAAAAAAAACAAAAAAAAAACAACTAGTGCAGTGAAGCGAAGTGTTTCGGTCTCGAGTGCACTCGGTCCGCTCCCCCCTGTCCATTCCTTCACAAACCACTGTTTCCCCGTTTGATCTAATCATGCGGGCTGGTGCAATGACTGAGAATGCTTAACATCTGACGTAGCGGATTTGGAAGTGCGAATTTTTTTGGTGGAACAACTTAAATTGATGTATGGACATAACAAGAATCTCTTGAGTGATTCTGTCGAGTTCGGCTTTTTCTTATATCAGCTCCTAATTTTTTATTTTTTTATTCTAACTTCTCGTAGAGTACTAAATACGACTTGTGTTACGTTCAAACCGGTTTCTTTTTTTTCACGGATTGAAATATTCTGCGAGTTGTCTTGCATTTTGAATTTTCCGCTTTTTAAAGAAAATCTATTTGCCAAATTGAGTGGTGTTTTCTGAGTGATATTTTTATCTTTCATCTCACTTCATCGCATTCAAGCACATATCTGTCTGACTCATCTCGGTGAGTTCAATTATTAGTAGATGTTCTGCCTATGAAGCAATTCTCTGCCGACCTACACATTTAACTTTGTACGGGTTTCTTTTCATGTTGGAACTGAATTTTCCTGTACATCTGAGTGAAAAGAGATCCCATCGTCATCTTTAATTTGGACTACTATTGGTGTTCTACTTCTCTCCTCCGTGTGAGTACAATTTAGTGTATGATCTGCCGTTAAGCAAGGTTGATATTCACCACACCTTATTTTTTATTATATCCACCAACCACATCATCTTTGGAGTGCTAAGGTTGCTGCACGTGATAGATTTTATCTATCCCACAAACCAAATCGCATCCAATACACAATCTGTGGACAATCGGTAGCTACACTCAAACTTCACGGAGTTGCCATCACATCTTTACAAGAAAATTAATAATTAATTAAATATAAAATGGATATCGGCTGCAATTACTGCAAACAGAACTATAGTTCCAACGACATCTACATTTCGTGTGAATTGTTTCACACCAAATGTGTGATGCTGTCACCCAGAACCGGAGATGACTTGAGGAGTTCTACCCCCAATGGCCTGCAATGGTTCTGTGCGCAGTGTCGCAAGTTCTCAACTTCTGCACTCCTTAGACTACTAGATGAGTGCAGAAGTCCATCGAAACTGATCTTGGATGAGTTAGAGCGCTTGCAATCGCTTGTAAAAAAACATGTTGCTACTTGTGACAAGCTCTACGGGTGCCGTGAACGGAGGCCATATGAACTAACGCCATAATGGCGTTAATTCGCATTTGAAAGTAAATTAACGCCATAATCCACTTATGGCTTTAATTCACTTTCAAATTTGAACTAAAGCCATATGGCGTTAGTACGTTTTAGGAAGTGGCCTTAGTTCACATTTGAAATTGAATTAAAGTCACTCGCATCAATCTCAATAATTTACATTATTTACATGGTCCTAAGAAATGAGGTAGAAACTTGTAGGGAAAAAGTTTACGGCGTATAAACAGTAATGTTGGAATGGGGGGGCATGCTGCCCCCCGCCAAAAAAATGGCGTTAGTTCAATTTAATGTATGGCTTTAGTTCAAATTTGAAAGTGATTTAAAGCCATAAGTGGATTATTATGGCGTTAGTTCATATGGCCTTCGTTCACGGCACCGCTCTACGAACTTGCTTGTTGCAACGAAATAGTACCAAAGGCTAGCAACATCCAACAAAAACGTGCTAAGCCTAAATCTGCTCCGAAATCAAAGACGACGGACGTAGTGATTTTATCTGATGTGGCTATCCCATCTTCTAGCCCCAGTACTGTTTCCAGAGCAGATGCATGTCTAACGCTTCCAGTGGACACACCTCTTGTCAGTTACCCATTAACTCCTGTTCCTGCTGAAAATGTAACTGATCCTACTGCATTGTCATCGAATGTTCCGGAACCGCACTCTTTGCATCATAGTTCCTCACAGATTAATTTGCCGCTTCAGCCATCATCATCCGTCAACCTAGTGGTTGTAAAAAAGTCTCCTCGTAAGACAATTTTCTTATCGAGGCTTTCTTCTCATACAACTAAGAAAAGTATTCTCGACTACATAAGCAGCAAAATCTCGATGCCTTCATCCATCAAGTGTATTAAATACAACTTTAAAGAACCTCGGGAAATTGCATCTTTTAAGTTGTTGATTCCTGACTCCCTCCTCGGACTACTACTGTCTCAAGAATTTTGGCCTGATGGAGCATTAGTACACGAATTCGTTTCCAGACCTAAGAAATCAACATCTGCAGCTGCACCTATAACGCCGCATCCAAAAAACGATTAGGTATTCAATCTAATATTACGTATTTACCTCTAACTTCCCCTGAGTATCTTTGTGTATACTATCAAAACGGGCGAGGGTTGCGTACTAAAACACCCAATATATATCTTAACTCACAAAAGCTTCCTTATGATATTTTCGCCCTTAACGAAACTAATCTTACACCTGATTTTGCCAACAATGAATTATTTACTCCTGACTTTAATGTTTTTCGAGACGATGGTTTTGAGAAAGAGAATGATTCCTCTGGTCGGGGTGTTCTTTTAGCAGTTCACAACCGATTTGACTCTACCCTAACCAAAACTTCTCACTCAACTAAATTTGAATTTATTTGTGTCAAAATAACTATGCCTAAGTGCCACATTTTTATTCTCTGTTGTTACATCCGTCCGGCCCAGCCTATGCAGAGCTATCAGTTAGCCATCGATGCGATCGATTCTCTGTTTAATAACGCCGATCCTAGCGACACCGTCTTGATTCTTGGAGATTTTAATTTTCCTGATCTTCAATGGACTCTATCAGATGATGAATCCCATTATGTCGCAATTAATCCCTCCTCAGATAAGGAAGTTCTTTTTATCGATTGCCTTACTGACTGCAACCTTTATCAGTTAAGCGGTATTACAAATAACTTAGGTAGACAACTGGATCTCATCTTCTCATCAGACACCGATAACTGTACAGTTTCAGCAAGTAGCCATCTTCTCTCCAAATTGGACCAATACCATCCACCCCTATCTCTTACTGTTTCCTACAACAACGCTACCAGAACTGTAGCATCCGAATACTCGTACAGCTTTAATTTTCGTAAGGCTAACTTTACTAAACTTCGTAACCTCTTAGGTTCTGTTAACTTCGATAGTATTTTTGTGGATTCACATTACATTTCAGTTGATAGCTCACTTGAAAAATTTTACTCCGCAATTTTTGGCTGTTTCATGCAGTCCGTTCCTTTCATGCCCCAAAAGAACTTTTCTTCATCTCCACCTTGGTATAACAAAGAACTTCGGTCTCTTCGCAATAAAAGGAATAAACTTTGGCGTACTTTTTTAGAAACCCGCTCGAACCTAAATCTTTCTAATTATCTTCACGCCTACTCCGCTTTTTCCGAACTTTGCGAATCACTTTATCAGCAATACATGGACCGAATGCAGTCTGGCATAATTTCTGACCCCAAACGATTTTTTCACTTTATTAATACTAAAAAGAAATCAGATAATTACCCGGCGACTCTGACTTTCTCTGATATATCTTCGAATGATCCTTGTTTAGTCGCTAATTTATTCGCTGATTTCTTTAGTCAGTCATTCTCTAATCATGTAACTGAACCCGATCATTCTTACTTCTCATACACGAAATATTTTGCCCAAACTTCTTTTACCTCAGTTGACATCACCGCGGCAATCGTGAAGAATAAGATTGATAAACTTAAAAATGAATATTCCGCTGGTCCAGATGGCCTTCCTGCTGTAGTTCTGAAAAAATGTGCAAATTACTTGTTTCAGCCTCTAGCGACGCTTTTCCATCTCTCTCTTTCACAAAGTGTCTTTCCTAAGGCTTGGAAAAGCTCTTTTATAATCCCCTTACATAAAAATATAGCCAAACTCTCTGCCTTGCCTAAATTATTTGAAAGCAATGTTTATGATACTATGTTTTTTCACTGTAGGTCTGTCCTTTCCGTCCATCAACACGGATTTCTTAAGGGAAGATCAACTACGACAAACCTTGGCGCATTGGAAGATGGCAAAGATGTTGATGTTGTCGCTACCGATTTTAGCAAAGCTTTTGATAAAATCTCACACGCGATTATACTTCTGAAACTTAAAGTTCTTGGCTTCCAAACGGAGTTTATTGCGTGGATCAAGTCATACCTTGAAGAGCGACAATATAAAGTAATTTTTAGATCCTCTGTTTCCAATTCTTTTGTAGCCACATCTGGGGTCCCCCAGGGTAGCCATCTTGGTCCGCTGATTTTCATCCTAACAATTAACGACGTGGATAACTTCATTAATTATTCTCGTCTTTCAGTTTATGCGGACGACATAAAAATGTTTAAGGAAATTTCTATCTCCGCTGACTCGTATGAACTTCAAATGGATTTGAACACTTTTTCGACTTGGTGTACAAAAAATGTTCTTGTTCTAAATGTTGCAAAATGCCAAGCTATCACATATTCTCGTAAGCGCCTTTCGGCTACCCCTCGAACTTATTTTATTGGTGACGAACCCGTTCCCACAGTTACTTTACTGCGTGACTTAGGTGTCATTTGCGATAGAGAACTTAACTTTCGTCGCCATATCGAAAATATTATTAGTAGGGCTAATTCTGCCCTCGGTTTCGTTAAACACTGGTCGAAAGAATTTTCGAACCCTTACGTAACGAAGTCCCTCTACTGTACTTTTGTTAGACCGATTTTGGAATATGCTAGTCAAGTTGGGTCTCCCTATCAGGTTACGCAAAAATATCGAATCGAGTGTGTCCAACGGAGATTTCTTCGTTTTGCTCTCCGTAGACTACCTTGGTCCGACAGATATAATCTACCCCCTTATGAGCATCGGTTGTGCCTGTTGAGCATGCAATCACTCGAAAAACGTAGGAAAGTTGCTGATGTATTATTTGTACACCAGTTATTATCGGGCATCATTGATTGTCCTGCACTGCTTCAAAAGATATCTTTCAACACCAATCCTCGTTCCCTTAGGGTAGTGCCTCTCTTCCATCTCAAGTACCATCGTACTGATTATGGGCGAAATGAACCTATGTCGCGAATGTTGCGTATAACCAACGAGACCCTAAGCACGTTTGATTTTAATACAAACAAGAGCTCACTAAGACATGCCCTTTCCTCCTTTCCTTAGAAAATTGTATATTTCAAGTAGGTTTAAGTAGTCTTAAGCAAAATATTGTAAATAATTTAGTAATAGTTGCCTACGGCTGGTGGTCTGCCATGGATTACAATAGGGGGAATCACATGTAGCAACCTGAAATTTGCACGTGCCGTAACTGTTGTTTTCCATGGAAGTCTAGCTATGACCTCCTAGTGGTGGCCACCGGTAACAATTCGACCAGCAGGTCATGTCTCTACTGGCGGATTGGCTAACATAGCAGGCGGGAAGAAGGTTAACTTCCTGGGTGTGAATGGGTGTATGTTTGTGTTGAATGTGCGAGTGTAAGAGGAATGAATGAAAGAAATCCCGAACAAATCCCCCAATCCAAGGTGGAACATCAAGCGCCGAGGGATGCATGGCTAGTGGGCTGACTAGTCGTTAGCTTGAGGACTTGAGGTGCACAGGCGAGGCCTCATTTAAATCTAGCCTTACCATGCTAATCCGGAGCTCTGGTATGGTGGACCCCATTAATTCTCGCGGTACTCGTGGGACCCTAACCAAAAAAAAAAAAAAATGAACAAACAAATAAAAAATAATAATAAAAAACATAAAGAAGCGAATGAGCCAATCGGCCTATCGTCGGAAGACGAGCTTTTAGCCTCCAGCCAGGAGACTATCCCCCCAACAGACTCCAGCAGTACCTGCCATAGTACAGCTGCGAAGTCTCACCCTGCCTCAACCCAAAACTCAGACGCCAAGGTTGCCAGCCATAGCGACCAGAAGCGAAAGAAGTACAAATCTCCTGGAACCCAGCAGAAACTTCAATACCAGAAGGCTATCTTCATTTTAAGCAAGATTGCTAAAAACGAAGCAGCCGGTATTGTAGTGGAGCAGGATTCCAAGGATAAGCCAAAGTACCAAGCCATAGTGGAAGAATACACTAGGTACATGGCGGAGAAAAAAGACACGACAACCGCAACAAAAGCACCAACAACGTCTTCCAAATGAAATAGATCTCGAGATGAGATCAGTTCGGCTCCGAAAAGAAGCAAAGGAAGTGAGAATACCAACCTGCCTTCAAGCAGCAGTGAAACTGCAAAGCGCTCCATGAGCGAGGTAGTAAGGGACCATCTTCAGGTCGCGTTAGCGGACAAGCTGCCTGCCAACGCAAAGAAGGTCCTTGAAACCTGGAGCGAAATAGAAAGCAGGTTGTCCGAGTTGGTCATAGATCATCTCCTCAACTCGGAAGACAAGTCCCTACCTGGATACGACTCAGCCGAAGTCGTTAGAGGTTATAGGGTTTTTAAATGCGAGGACCAATTCTCCAAGGATTTCCTCTTCGCATGCATTGCTAAGATCAGCAATGAATGGGAAGGTCTGAGCTTCAGACTCATCCCAGCGAAGGAAATCCCCAGGAGACCGAGAGCTCGCATTTGGTTACAGAAAATGAAATTGGACAGTGAGAAGCTTCTCAAATGTATACAAATTCATAATCCCAGTATCAACATGGACAACTGGGCGGTAATCAAATCGGAACCTCCTCAGAACAACAGTATGACCTACTTATTGTCCATAAATGAGGAGTGCCTTCCAAGCTTAGCGAAGGCCGACAACAAGTTACGTTTTGGCGTAAGATACGACAAACTAAAGATATTCCAATCGTCAAACCCAGGTGATGACACAGACGTAGTCGACGCCGCGGACAAGCTGTTCGAGGGTATGGCGATTGAACCTACAAATTTAGACCCACCTATTCACGATAGTGAAAGTCGTACAGATTAATCTGCAGCACTCTAAGTGTGCTTCAGACAATCTGTTGATGTTCCTCAAGGAAGAGGATTTCGACATCGGGATAGTGCAGGAGCCATGGACTAGGTGTTCAAAAATCTCAGGGCTCAAAGACAACAACTACAACATCTTCTACCTAAATAACGATGGTAAGCCTAAAACGTGTATTCTAATTAAGAAACATCTTAACGGTTTCCTCTGTCCTAACTTAAGCTCAGCCGACCAAACTGTCGTCAGACTTGAAGCTGTGGAAAGCTCGCTTCTGATAGCATCGACATACATGGCACACGATCGTGAGGTGAGACACCACCGGAAGAATTACGGAAGGTGGTACAACACGCCAAAAACAACAAGACACACCTTCTGATGGGCTGCGACGCCAATGCCAGATATACGCTATGGGGAAGCTCAGAAATCAACGAAAGAGGTGAGTCATTGTTTGATTTTATCATAATAAATAATATAAGTGTATGTAATACCGGCTCTACTCCCACTTTTACTTTTCCCAGCTCGAAAAAACTTCAGGGGTTGGGAGGAAGTTTTAGATGTTACACTTAGCCTTAACCTTAACGATTCTCAGATAGACAGTTGGAGAGTATCCAATTCTAACTCCTTCTCGGATCATAAATTGATTATCTTCAATATCAATCTGAAGACTCATATCCAGGTACCACACAGAAATCCCAAATGCGCAGACTGGCAAAAGTTCGTTACGATTGCCAAGAAAAAACTTTGTGGAACACCGCTCTCCAATATAAGCAATATTAGTGAGTTGGAAAAAACAATAGAAGTTTTCGAGAAAGCGCTCAACACATCCTTTAATATATCGTGTCCAATCAAACGAGGCAAGAAGAAACTTCCTCCTTGGTGGACAGAAGACCTCTCTAACCTTAGAAAGATGACCAGGGTCATCTTTAATATCTGCCATAAATATAATTTCTGGCAACCATATAAAGACTGCTTAAGAATCTACAAGAAATCCATAAGCATAGCAAAGAAGCAATCTTGGAAGGATTTCTGTGAATCAATAGACAACATCAAGGACTCTTCGAGGCTCAGCAAAATTCTGTCCAAAGAACATTCCAACCCCTCTCTCCTTAAGAGACAGGATGGAACCTGGACTGAATCCTCAAAAGAATCCCTAGATACACTCTTACTTACACACTTTCCTGGGTGTAAAGACCACTGTGAGGTCAACCACCAACAGGAACCACTGCTAACATCCACTGTAGAAATCGATCGAATAATTACAGAAGAAAAGATAATCTGGTCGGTTAATAGTTTTTCTCCCTACAAGTCCCCAGGCCCTGATGGTATCTTACCCATAATGCTACAAAAGCTACAAGATGTAGCAACCCCTTGGCTCAAAGCAATGTATAGAAACTGTTTACTACTCAATCACATCCCCCAGTCGTGGAGACGGGTTCGAGTAGTCTTTATACCAAAAATAGGCCGTCGGGGTCATGAAACCGCGAAGGACTTCAGACCAATCAGCCTATCGTCTTTCATGCTTAAAGCCCTGGAACGCATTATAGATACACACATCAGGCTCAAGCTAGAGGGGACGTCTCTCTCCAAATCTCAACATGCCTACATCAAGGGAAAATCCACTGATACATCTCTGCACGAGGTGGTCGGCATCATTGAGAAAACCATTCACTACAGACAATATACCATGGCCGCCTTTCTAGACATAGAAGGGGCCTTCAATAACGTCCACACAGAAGCTATCCAAGAATCTCTTATCGCCCAGGGGGTAGAGGAGATGCTAGTAAAATGGATAGTCTCTATGCTAAAAACTAGAATTATACAATCCACGCTAGGAAATAGCCAACAAACAAAGTATGTAACTAGGGGAACTCCTCAGGGAGGGGTTATTTCCCCATTGTTATGGATACTAGTCATTAACAAACTATTAGAAGAGCTAGACCGGCAAGGAATCAAAGCTGTTGCGTATGCGGACGACGTTGTAATTTTAGTATCAGGCCAGTTTCTCTCAGTGATTAGTGAAATCATGGAGGGGGCGTTGCAAAAGGTTAATAGATGGGCTACCAGTTGTGGCCTAAATACGAACCCAAGCAAAACCGAACTGATGCTTTTTACGACGAAAACCAAAATACCAAACTTTCCCCTTCCTAGACTAGCCAATCAAACCCTCACTCTGTCTTCAACTGCCAGGTACTTAGGCACTATTCTTGACCCAAAACTAAATTGGAAAACTAACATAGAGCAAAGAGTTAAAAAGGCATGCATAGCCTTATACGCTTGCAACAAAACTCTTGGCAAAAGCTGGGGACTTCGACCGAAGATAACACTTTGGATGTATACTGCAGTAATACGTCATATTCTTACCTACGGCTCCTTAGTCTGGTGGCCAGCTTTAGCCAAAGCGTACAATATTACAAAACTGAACAAGGTACAAAGAACTGCATGTATAGGTGTCACTGGCGCCTTAAGAACGACTGCCACAGATGCGCTTACAGTTATTTTGCACCTTCTACCTCCAGATCTACACGCAATGTTCATGGCCACATGTAGTGCACTTAGACTCAGAGAGTCAAACTGCTGAAACAGCAGAACTTATGGACATGGTAACATCCTTAACTCACTACCACAACAGGCGATACTGAGTCATACTGACTACCTCATCCCAAAGCTAAATTTCAATAAAAACTATAGGGCTTTTTTTCCAACCAGAACTGAGTGGAAAAGCGATAGAGTCTTCCAAAACCATGACATAGCCATCTTCACAGACGGTTCGAAGATGGACTCTGGAGTGGGCGCTGGAATCTTCTCCGAAGCTCTTAAGATATCAAAGTCACTCAAGCTACCAAGATTTGCAAGCATTTTTCAGGCAGAAGTGCTTGCAATATATGATGCGTGTCTTGAAATTAAAAACAAAACAGAACCAACACAGCGGATAGCAATCTTTTCAGATAGTCAAGCTGCTATCAAGGCTCTAACATCTATAACCACAACGTCTAAACTAGTGGATTGCTGCTGCAAGGAACTATCCATTATAGGTGAACGGAGCCCAGTCTCTTTGATGTGGGTTCCCGGGCACACGGGTATAATAGGAAACGAAGCAGCAGACGAGCTAGCCAGACAAGGATCCAAACTCGATAGTCTCGTTGTGGAACAAGTCCAGGCTCCACTAGGCTTAGTAAAAAACAACATCTACAATCACTTCCTCAAGATCGCCAACGAAAGATGGACCAAGCTGGAAACATGTGTTCTATCCAGAAGTTTATGGCCCAACTACAACCAAAAGAAAACAAAAGACCTGCTTAACAACAGTAGAAGAAATATATCCAGAATCACAGCGGTCCGCACTGGACACTGGGCTGTTGGCAGGCATGCTGAAAGACTAGGCATACCATTCAACTCACACTGCCGCAGCTGCCGGGTGGAAACTGAGTCAGAAACCCCCGAGCACTTTCTGTGCAAATGTCCGGCTCTAGCTAGAGTCAGGCAACGCACTCTGGGCAAAGCCTTCTTCAACACCCCTAAAAATCTCTCAGAAGCAAACATTCACAGCCTGCTAGCCTTCATAAATTCCACGAAGTGGTTTCAAAATTAGGCTAATCTGAGTGAATACACACTCTTTTTCACCCTCATCTCACAAAATAGGTATCCCATAGGATGTGGTATCAAAACGGCGCGAAAACAGAATCTGTATGTCCACCGCCACTTTTACCTACCTACCTACCTGCCTACGGCTTGTATTAAGTTTGTGAACAAATAAAATAAAATAAAATAAAAATAAAATAAAATAAAGTTTTCCACGGTTTTAAAATTTTTTTTTGTGCACAATGAACTCATTGTGGTCTAAGTGAGCCCTTGACATGTTCTTCATGTCAGCAAGGGCACCCATTTACCTAACCTAACCTATATTTACGTACGTAGAGAGCGATTGATTTCATTCCCACTCAAGTAAACAAAAGTTAACGAACTTACCGAAACTGAACGTAGCGGTTATTTTGGTCGCAGGGTATCATTTGTATATTCCTCGTGACTTTAGTCTCCTTACATTAGGGTAACGCCCTGAGGAAGCCCATAAACCCAGCAGCAAATGTGGTGGTTTACAGAGCAATACAAGGTGCTAATTGAATTTCCTGGTCAGTCGTAACCAATAATTAAGAAGTGCTATATGTTTTTTTTTGTTGGTCGTATTGAACTCAGACATGCATCATGTGAACTGTGTATTCCGTCAGATAGATCGCAGGCAAATATCATGCTCTCTACCTGCATCCATTCAATATGCAATAGCGTGACAAAAACTCTACAGACACAAGCATGATTTGAATAAGATCTTGTCATTTCAAGGTCGATCTTGCATTAGAATTCAATATTTGACGTGATTTATGGAATAGGAAACCACTCACTTTCTCAGTGTAAACATAATATCTGATACATAAGATACGCTTTGAAGCAAGAAATCATATCTTATTACAGACTGATTTGCCCTGATGCATGAAAAGGCACACAGAACTTGAAATAACTACACTCGATCGGAGCGATTAGTAAATGAGCTAAGTCGACGGAGTCATTCATGGCTTCACTAGTGTAACTCTGAGGGTCTATAAAAAGGATGGGGAGGACTCTGCGATGGTTGATCACTCTCCCTCCACCTCATCGTCTGCTAAACCTGCCGGTAATACACCGGCCGCAGTCATTGAGGAGGAGGGGGGATGCTCCCGATGGCGCTGCTTCGGATAGTCCAAATTAATCTCCACCATTCCACTTCGGCTGCGGCCGCTCTACTTCTCTGTCTCAACACCTACTGAGAAGATATTGTCCTAGTCCAAGAACCGTGGGTCGTCAATGACCTAGTGTGTGGACTCAGGACTCCCAACAACATTCTCTTCTTCATGAGAAATGGAGGTAAGCCCAGAACCTGCATTCTTCGGAAGAGCTCACTAAATGCCTTTCTTCTCTCCAATTACAGCGATCGAGATTCAGTCGCCGTTTGTCTAGAAATAGGCACAGAAAAAGTCTGGGTAATATCGGCGTACATGGCACATGACCATGTTGAACCTCCCCCCTCTACTACAATCAAGAGGACGATCGCTGATGCGGAGAGAGCCAAGACCGCGCTCATTCTGGGATGTGATGCAAACGCGCATCACACAATCTGGGGGAGCACGGACATCAACGATAGAGGTGAGTTCATCTTTGACTACATTCTGAACAACAATTTAGTAGTATGCAACTCAGGTTGCGAACCCACCTTTATTACAAAAAAACAGACAGGAGGTGCTCGACATCACCCTGACTTCTGACTCTATTGCTGACAGCATCAAAAACTGGAAGGTCTCTCGTGACCACTCCTTCTCCGATCATCGCTATATCACCTTCACAAATATCTTTCAGAAATCACCGAAAGACCAACTGGGATAAATACAGAGAAACTGTACCGGCAATCTTAACTGATACACCTTTCTCCATCCCCAACTGTCCTGCCGACCTCGACACTTCTGTGGAGAGGCTCACAAAAATCCTTAACCACGCACTGTCTATTTCCTGCCCTATCAGCAAGCCATGTCATCAGCAAGGCAAGTCGAAACCACCATGGTGGAATCGGGAACTGGACAAGTTGCGCAAGGAAAGCAGGAGATCTTTTAACAAAGCGAAACGCACCCGAGATGCTGTTAATTGGGAAACCTACAAAAGTTCTCTCAACACCTTTAAAATTGAACTAAGAAGAGCCAAGCGTGTGTCTTGGAGACTCTTCTGCGGCAAAATTGAAGAAGTTTCTGAAGCCTCCAGGCTGAGGAAAGTATTAGCATCGCTCCCGAAAGCACCCAGCTTTCTACAAAAATCGGATGGTACCTGGACATCTTCCAGTCTAGACACCCTAAACCTTCTTGTGGACACCCACTTCCCGGGAAGTCTAGCTGCTAGATCAATCTGTCCTGGCAGTACACCAACCAGATCCTCTTGTAGCCCTCTTAAAATAGACAGTGCATCTGTCAAGTGGGCACTAAATAATTTTAAGCCATATAAATCAGCTGGTCCTGATTGCATTATACCTGCAGAGCTCCAAGCAGTTGCAGATCTCATTCTCCCCTGGCTGACAAGCATCTTCCAAGCTTGTCTAGATTTAGGATATGTCCCCAGGTCTTGGAAGGAGGTTACAGTAATCTTCATTCCCAAGGCCGGAAAATCCTCACATAACAAGCCTAACGACCTTAGACCTATCAGCCTCTCTTCTTTTCTCCTAAAGACACTTGAGAAGCTGATTGATCATCGGTGAATCCAATGTCCGCAGAACAGTTTATAGAGGAACCCCGCAAGGTGGTGTACTCTCTCCTCTTCTATGGAATGTTGTGGTCAATGAACTGCTACTGAACTTAGAGGAGGTAGGATGCAGGGTGATTGCCTATGCGGATGATGTTGCTATTGCAGTTTCCGGAAAATTTGTCTCGACACTTAGGGACATCATACAGCATGCCTTCCATAGACTAACCTCATGGACCAGTGCATGCGGTCTTGGAGTTAATCCGCAAAAAACGGAACTAATACTCTTCACGAGGAAATATAAAATTCCCCCCTTTGACCCTCCCTCATTGTGTGGCGTAAAACTTACGCTCACAGATAAGGCCAAATTCCTGGGTCTCATCATAGATCGTAAACTAAGCTGGAAGTCCAACATCATAGAGCGTATCAAGAAAGCTACCACTGCGCTCTATTGCTGCAAACAAGCAATCGGATGTAAATGTGGCCTTCAGCCTAGAATAGCATACTGGCTGTACACAGCCGTAGTCAGACCAATCCTACTTTATGGAGTCTCAGTATGGTGGACAGCTCTTGGCACAGCCGTCAACCGAAACCTTCTTAACCGCGTGCAAAGAACTGCAAGTATATGCATCAGTGGAGTGCTAAGGACGACACCATCCGAAGCATTAAATATTCTACTATATCTCCCTCCACTTGACTTGTTTGCCAGACAAGTAGCAGCCTGCACAGCGGTAAGACTCAGAACACTACACCTGTGGAATAACCACCATACGGGTCATTCCACCATTCTAGATAACCTCGAGTTTCTACCGCACGACACCGACCTCATGCTGCCTCATCTTGTCTTTGGGAAAAACTTCTCGACCAGCATACCCTCCAGGTCAGACTGGAAGTCTGATACTCAGACGCTGGACGGTCCTCTGGGTATTTTCACAGATGGATCCAAGACGGACGAGGGAGTAGGAATAGGTCTCTACTCCAAGGATAGCGTTTTCTGAGACAATGACAATAAAAGAAGCTCTGTCCTGGCTCAAGAACAACGTGATATCCAAGAAGGACATCACCATCTGTTCAGACAGCCAGGCAGCAATCAAATCCCTGAACTTGGTCACTTTTCTCTCTAAGACCTCCCTAAATTGCCGCCTATCTCTTAACGAGATGGCTGAGCATTCACCTCATGTGGGTACCGGGACATAGTGACATTCCAGAGAATTGTGAAGCTGATTATCTCGCCAGGAGCGGTACGATCTCCACAAACCTCCCTAGTGGGGATCTTCCGCTTATGCCATTCGCTACAGCTAAACTTCTTTTAAAGAATCATACCATTAAAAACACCAACTCAAGATGGACAGATGGCACTACGTGCCTCATTACAAAGCAAATCTGGCCTAAACTTGATCTAAAACGTTCACTCTATCTTCTCAGAATGAACAGGTCATCCCTAAGGATTCTCATTGGCGTTATCACAGGACACTGTGCCATTGGCACTCACGCCTCAAGAATGGGACTCCCTCATAATGATTTCTGCAGAAGCTGCAGAGACGAAGAAGAAGAAGAAAGCATAACGCATCTTCTCTGCACTTGTAGCGCTCTCTCCTCTCGCAGGATGAAACACCTTGGAGCCTACTTCCTTAACGACTTGAGCGAATTGCACAACGTCGGCATCAATCAATTAAAGAGCTTCGTTGAAAGCACTAAATGGTTTTTCGGATAAGGAACACAAGATCCGCGTGGTATCACAATAGGCCTAATTTGGCCTAAGTGTGACTGTTTTCTACAGTCAGCCATTTCAACCTAACCTAACCTACATAAATCAGTTCAATGCACTTTTTCAAAGCAGCAACATTTTAATTCAGTATATTGTTCAAGAAAGTCAGAACTTATTGCTAAGAATGGCTAGGAATATTTTTAAGCCTTCTTTCTTTTCAATGTCATTTGAGTCGCAATTAAATATAATGGGAGACTTGCATCTAATAAGAGAATATGTTGTATCATTAGAAGATATATTTGTCGGTTTAGAATGTGAAAATATAATCAAAATTTTAAGTATTACTGAAAAGAACGAAGTAAAAAATTCTGAAAATTTCTATAAAATTACATAGAAATGATAAAACGACTGTCTTTACCATCAACAGACAAATGCATTAATAATAATAATAATAATAATTTAATAATGGCAGCACTACAGTCCGAGGTGGACCTGGGCCTAGCTTCTCAGCAACCACTCGTGTTGTACATGCTATTGTTCTCTCACGAGTGGAGTAGACCTACAGTTTAATGCCGACTCCGAACGGCGAGATTGAGAAGCTTTTTCTAGACAGTTATACTCTTTGAGCATTGTCAGTGACTCGAAAGTGGTGGAGCCGTGAACAATTTTTTTTTTGAAAAATTGTTTGTCTGAACTTGGATTTGAACCTAGATTGTGAAAGTCAAGTGCGTATGGGTCGACGCACATGACTTACTTTAGCCCATGACTGTTTCTATGATAAAGTACATTTGTTTTGAAGTGGTGATTTCACTTCAATTTCACACACTGGAGAAAGTGTGGAAAATTCCACTTCAAAATACTGGCAGCACTGCCCCCAGTCTTAGATAATCTATCTGCACGAAAAACACTACAATAAGCATCAAAGATCTCTGCTGAATTAATTTGAGAATGCTGCCAGATCTCGGTTAATGCAATCATATCAAATTCATGGAGCGAAGATGAGAGAAACAGTTCATTTGTTTATACAGAGAGAGAATTCTCACAACAATGACTGTAGTTTCTCTTTTTCATGTTGAATCTCTTCGAAGCAATTTTAAAAGGGCACGTTGCATGTACATAGATTGTACAACCAATTTGAAATTAATAGGCGACAAATAGAAAAGTTTGGGCAATTTTGCTGTCGCCATTAGAAAAAATACAAGAAACTCTCGACGGCAAAAGAGATTTCTCTCTTTCTCTAAAGAGAAACTAGTAAACACATGCATCAGGCCATTTTGAGTTTTTTTTTTCAAGAAAAGCTCATCTGTCAGTCGTTTCACAAAACTTTCTTGTTCTTCATATTCTCAATTGCTTAGCTTTCTGGAGTTTGTGTTATTTTGGCCAGAAATCAGCTACATAGAGTTACTCAACTCTTTCCCTTCTACCCTCATGACGTCATCTGACAGCGTTTTTTATAACATTTTTTCGTACAGTATCCGTGAATACGTGTGATTTGTTTTGAACAGCTGATTGACTTCCCCTCCAAACATATTCATACAAGACATACATTTCTTATCTACATACATATGGGAAGAAATCTATCAGCGGGTTGGCCATACCCCCACTCCACTTTTTCTCCAAACGCTATCACAAATCGTTTGCAATACGTTCACCACGAAAAGAAGGGGAAGTTAAACGAAATGTAAGTGTTCAGTAAGAGCATTCATTTTACATAAATAATTACGACTGGAAGGACTATTGGAAACTATTAATTATCGGTTATTTCTAAATTGAAGTTTAAATTATTATATTATGAAATATTTGGAACATAGGTTTGATATATTTTTATTTATTCTAATTTCATTGGAAATAATGAAACAATCAGAGTGATAAGTGATAAATGTACTTATTGACGTTGAGCCTGAGAAAATCAAATAAAATAGTTAACAAAATTTAAATTCATCCTTGAAGTATTGAAATGACCGAAGTATCTCCTTGTGGTCTTCAGATTTAAGAAAAAAACTGGTTTGTTTTTTCAAAGTGTTCCTTTATTAAACGTTAATATTGAAATTCAGAACATTTTTTTGTTTTTGAATTCCATGGATTTATGCATTTATTTTAATTTTTTCGTGATAATGCATTAATCTTTCAAAACATCCTTAAACATCCTTCCTTTGTTTAGGAATGCAAAGGCAATATTCGCAAATAACTTCGGATGAAATTAAATATGCATGCATCTATATAAGTATATGCAGCTATGTATACAACTTGTTTTTTTTTAATTTATTTTTACTTCTGCCATCGTGTTTTTTTTTTATTTGAAGAATTAATTTTGTAATTTATATACAACAATGCAGTGTAAATGTGAATAAATACGGAGTGATAATTATAAAATATCATCTTACACAATTGAATAGTATCCAAATATACAACATATACAATTTTTAGTATCAATATATTAAGCAAAATTTTTACAACAATATCCAACGTTTTTTTACATTGCATTATTCCAGTAGTGGGCAAATTCGACAAAAAATGACACTATCGTGGGCAAATGTCCGCCATTTTCGTGGGCAAATGTCCAACGATAACGGGAGTTCGTTAAACTCTGTGGAAGTGTGCGTAAAAATTTGGCAGTGTGCGTAAAAATAAGGCAGTATGCGTGATTTTAACGAAAATATTGGAAAATCTGGAAAAATATTGGAAATGGACGGTGATAGGCGAGACGAAAAAAGCTCGAGAGTTGAGTATCTCTGTGTAGCTGATTTCTGATTTTGGCATTGTTTTCATTTAGTTATCGCTCGCCAAGCAACCAGTAAACTCCGATTTATCTCTAAACTTGATTTTAAACTTTTTATTAGGTGTCCAATATAATTGTAGTTTTCCCGCTGTATGCAGTTCCAATTTATTTTGTTGTGATTCCCTACCATTACTCATCTCCGGAAATAATTTTATTGCGTAATACAGAATAGTGCGGTGGTTTACCCGGCCGGCCAACGGAATCAATGATGCAAGCTTACGCTGACGAAGTAGTAAGTAGTAAGGTGTTTATTTGTTGTGTGAAATGTTGTCCCAGGATCAGTTGAAGTTATTAACATGCCTCATTTCAGGAGATCGTTGCTAAGAACCGTCTAAAAGCTCCGAACGATCTCCGGCAGAAAGGAATTGTTAGTATTCCTCACATACGAATGTATGAACTGAGGGGGAATCCCCAATAATATAATCACGTAGAGCTTCTTCTTCGTAGAGAATCGTCTGAAAGCTCCGAACAATCTCCGGCAGAAAGGAATTGTTAGTATTCCTCATATACGAATGTATGAACTGAGGGGGAATCCCCAATAATATAATCACGTAGAGCTTCTTCTTCTTCTTCTTCTTCTTCTTAGGGCGCTACAGTCCGAGGTGGACCTGGGCCTCACCCAACATGCCTCTCCTGCCAGCACGATCTTTCGCCAGCTGTCTCCAATTTCGCACACCAAGCCGACCGAGGTCCCCCTCGACTTGTGTGCGTCACCTTGTACGTGGACGTTCTCTGTTGCGTTGTCCCACAGGCTCAGAGTCGAAGACTCTTCGGGCCGGAGCTAAGTTGTCCATACGCTCTACATGGCCTAGCCATCTTAGGCGTTGGATCCGTAGACGCCTGGCTAGACTCATGTCGCTCTACAGCCCATACAGTTCGTGGTTGAACCTTCTCCTCCAAATGCCATCAACGCAAACAGGACCAAAGATCGCGCGCAGAACTTTTCTCTCGAAAAGACCACGACACTGTTCATCTGCTTGGGATATTGTCCATGTCTCTGCGCCGTAAAGCAGGACTGGGATGATCAAGGTCTTATACAAAGTCAACTTGGTCTTCCGAGAGAGGGCTCTACTACTTAATTGCCTTTTGAGCCCAAAAAGCAGCGGTGAGCAAGATTTATTCTGCGATTGATCTCGGCACTGATGTTGTTTGTATTGTTTACCACGGAGCCACGGTTGACGACTTAACTACGTCAAAGTCATAGCTGCCTATACCCAAAACTATACATGGCGCTGTATAGCTCGTCTCTAAGCACGCTGTCATATGTGGCCTTGAAGTCGACAAATAGGTGGTGTGTGTCGATTTGCATTCCTTGGGTCTTCTCCAGGATCTGCCGCAGTGTGAAGATTTCGTCTATGGTGCACTTCCCCAGCCTGAAACCACACTGATAAGGACCTATCAGTTTGTTCACAAATGGTTTCAGGCGTTCACACAAAACGGCAGAGAAGATTTTGTAGGCGATGTTAAGGAGACGTATCCCTCGATAGTTGGCGCAGTCAAAGGGGTCTCCTTTCTTGTCGATCGGGCAAACGATACTGAGATTCCACTCATCAGGCTTGCTTTCCTTCGACCATATCTTACAGATGAGCTGGTGCATGCGCTCTACCAGATCACCTCCAGCTGCTTTAAACATTTCGGCGGGCAGACTATCTGCACCAGCAGCTTTATTAGACTTCAGTCTCGATATCACTATCTTGACTTCGTCTAGGTCGGGGGGACGGTATTCTCTTCTATCATCGTCCGTTGTGTTGAGTGGAACATTCTGCCTGACAGCGGTATTTGTGTCCTCATCGCCGTTCAACAGTCTGCAGAAATGATTTTTCCAAATTCTCAGTATCGACTGCGAATCTACTACTAGTTGTCCATTCTTGTCCGAACTTTATACCCGTTTGACAAAAGTTTTATCCTTTGGTAAAACTTTCGGACATCATTCCTGCCATAACACCTCTCCATCTCCTCGATCGCGCGCTTCTCGTGCTCTTTCTTTTTCTTCCTGAGAAGCCGGTTCTCTTCCCTTCTTCTCTGTTCGTAGAGCTCACGAACAGCTCTCGTAGTTCGACGCAGCGTTGCCCGGTAGACTTCTTGCTTTGCTGCATGTGCCTGCCTGCACTCGTTGTCAAACCAGGGGTTTTTCCAAGGTGGTGTTTTAAAACCCAGCACATCAGTAGCGGCTTCTCTGATGGCTTTTTGACAACGTTTCCATTCTTCGCCTATTGTTAGTGCAGGCGACGTCGAACTTTCGGAGAGTTTCAGGGAGACTCGATCGGCAATGTTCCTGGCAATCTGTTGCGATTGTAGCTTTTCGACGTCAAACCGTGGTTGTCTTCCTCGACTCCGTTGTTCTCTCGATATCCGTGTCCTTACCTTGGCTACAAAAAGGAAATGGTCCGAGTCGATGTTGGCGCCTCGGAACGTTCGGACATCAAGAATACTGGAGGAGTGTCTGACGTCGATCGCAACGTGATCAATCTGGTTGACGGTTGAATGATCAGGGGACCGCCAGGTCCCTTTATGGATGTTGAGGTGTGGGAACCGCGGGCTAGCTACAGAGAGGTTTCGCCCCGTAACAAAGTCCACCAGCCTGAGGCCGTTTTCGGACGTGGTGTCGTGCAGGCTATGTTTACCGATGAGTTTATCTTTATCTTGGTGTCGTAGCTGGGGCATTGATCGTACATTTTTTCTAGGAGATCATAGAAGTCATCCTTGCTATCGTCATCTTTGTCCTCCGTTGGGGCGTGGGCGCAGATTAGACTGATATTGCCGAATTTAGCCTTGATGCGGATTGTTATGAGGCGCTCGCTTATGTACTTAAAGCTTAAGACTTTTTGTCTAAGTCTGCCTCGAACAACAAATCCACATCCAAATAATCGCTGCCTTTGCTCTCTGTAACAATCGCCGTAGTAGTAGTAGTAGTAGTTTATTTCGTGAAAAATTGTTTTTTTAACAATATATGAAGTTGTTACGCATTTTACAGAGATTTGATATATTATAAATATCTTTCTTCTGAAACATTATTTGATATATTATTGAGAGAAGTAATGTGTAAGTATAACTACTTTTTGAAGGAAAAACGAAAGAAAAACCTTCAATGTAAAAAAAAATAAAAAAAAAAAAAAAAAGAGAGAAGATAAGAGAAAAATATTACATCTTGAGTTGGAAAAAAGTGTAAGTAAATAATATGAATGTAATTGAACAAGGAAATAAAAAAAATAAATAAATAAATATATAAATAAATAAATAAATAAATAAATAAATAAATAAATATTTAAATAAATAAATAAATAATTAAATAAATAAATAAATAAATGAATAAATAAATAGATAAATAAATAAGTAAATATGTAAATAAATAAATAAATAACATAACATAACAAAATCAGTACACAGTTTTGCAGTTAAACAAGAGAGCAATAACAACAAGGTAACAATGATTTTCAACTATGAAGTTAAGCGACTCATTTTTAAATTGTTCACGAGAGGGTTCTCAGCAAAATCACAGCGAACAAGGAAACGCTGGTTAAGTTTCCGAATTCTTTCAAAGATCAATTCAACATTCGCTTTTTTGTGAATATCCAGGGTCGAGTGATGCCACGGTAAGTTGAGCATCATTTTTAGGAGCCCCATACTTGGCATCCATACAACAATATAGCTTGGAAAATTATTTTATGGATAATAATTTTATTTTCTATTGAGAGTTCCGATTTTCTGTTAATGAACGGGTATAGTATCCTGGTTGCAATAGATACTTTATTTAAAGTTTGCGTTATGTGGGAATTAAAAGTTAGTCTTGTGTCTAGATACATTCCAAGGTACTTAACTGAAGTTGACCAAGTAATGTATTTTCCGTTTATCTGTAACTGCCCACTAGGGAGAAAGCAAGCTTTTCTTTTCCTAGTGAAGAAGATGGCTTGAATTTTATCTTCATTCAATTTTATCTTCCACTTATTGCAATATCCATAGAAAATACTCATCGCATTATTTAAATTCCTCTCAATGTCAAGAGCGAATACATGAGATGAGAATATTGCTATGTCATCCGCGAACATAGCTGTTTCACAATTTGATAATGACGGAAAATCTGACATGAATAAATTATATAAAACAGGCGCAAGAACGGATCCTTGGGGAACACCCGAATGAAAATGAATCCTGTTGGAGACACCACTATTTACATGTACCATATATGAACGATCAGACAAAAAGCTACGAATACTTTTACATCTAAAAAGCGGAAAATTTAAATTTATCATTTTGTATATGAGCCCGTCATGCCAAACGGTGTCGAAGGCTTTCTCGATGTCCAGTAGGATCATTCCAGTGGACTTTCCAACTGAACGGCATGATTTAATATGATCGCAGATCCTTAAGACTTGGTGTGAAGTACTGTGAAATTTTCTGAATCCAAATTGTTCTCTGGGATAAAGATTATGTTGTGAAATATGCTTTGAAATCTTTTCTTTTAATACTTTTTCATATACTTTGCTTAGAGAACTTAATAAGCTTATTGGCCTATAACTGTCAGGCCTATTAGGTGGTTTACCTGCTTTCAAAATTGGAAAGACCTTTGCAGTTTTCCACATATCAGGGAAATATTCTACTTTGAGGCAAGCGTTTATAACGAATGTTAGGTAACTAATACCAGACATGGGCATATGTTTCAAATATATATTTTTAATTGCATCAGTACCACAAGACTTTCTTAGTTTTAGTTCATTGATTATGAATTCAATGTCTTCAACAGAAATGTACTCACTTGATGACGGTTGACTAGAATTGTTATTTAACAAACTTTGAGTAGCACTATTGACAATAGTTTGGGTATTGTAGTCTCCTAAATTAGCTGAAATCAAGTGATTTTTTGCAAAATTAGCAGCGAGTGCATTTGCTTTGTCAACCTCAGTACACAAGGTATTGTTTGCATCTATAAGAAAGGGCAGATGTTTGTTCTTATTTCTTATTACTTTTGTAATGTTCCAGAACGGTTTTGAGTTTTTTTTCGAGAGAACGTAGTTTCGTGTTCCACCTAGAGTTTCTATGTTCAAAAATGTTTTTCGAAATTAACTTATTCAAATACGAAACTTGATATTTAAAATAAGGCTGTCTGTATCGTTCCCAATATCTTCGGGCGGCATTTCTTATTTTGATTAGTTCCAAAATGAAAGACGGAAGTTTAACCGAAGAAGATTTTATGGGGGTTGTAGGGATACTTTGTTCAGAAGCGCTTAAAATTGTTTCGGTAAAACTAGAAATAATGGAGTCAACATCATCTTTACAATTTATATTGTCTAAGTTCTTTGGAATGCCTTGTAGTTTAGATGTTAACTCAGATCGAAAAAAAGTCCAGTTTGCTTTTTTGAGATCTTGTACATACTGCACTTTTTTAACGCAGGTTCCTAGAAATTGACACATAACCGGTCGATGTTCCGAGCTCAGTTCGGTTAAGGAGCTTGGTTGTGAAATAAATGAAGGTACATTGGAAATAAAAAAGTCGAGAACTGAGGGATTACCACGAGAGGCTGGGTAATATGTTGGAGTAGGAGGGTATAGTACAGAAAAAGGTTCAGTAATTGAAAGATTAGACAAAATATTTCCCCATTTGTTGGCTCTTAAGCAACCCCAATCTCGATGTCTACAACTTAAATCACCTCCAATTAGGAACTCACCATTGAGTGTAAATAATTTGTGGAGATCGTTCCACAGTCCTGTTGTTTTATCGGACGTTATTTTTCCACCAGGGAAATGGACGCAGTAAACTTTAATTACCCTATCATTGGTTAAATTGACCTCAATTCCCAAAATTTTCAATGTACCGGGTTCTTACTATAGGCAAAAGCGAATGTTGAATTGATCTTCTAATTAAAATTGCAACACCACCTCCAACTCTCCCAACGCCGTAGTAGATATCGCAGTTTTTCATGCTCTTTTTGCCCGGCCCATACCACCGCACTTCCTGGATTACGGTAACGTCAGCTTTATAGCAGTCTAGGGCCTCCGCGAGTTCATCGGCTGCAGGTGGTCTGTTCAGGGACCTCACATTCCACGTGCAGAACCGAAAGTCATTGTCCTTATTCCATATCCGAGGACGGATTTACTGTTGACGTGCACTTTTTGTTTTCTGAACTCGTACTTTTCTTACGTGGTGAGGAAGTTAACCCCACGCACAACCTCCAACTGGGAGGACAGGTCCATTTGTTTAGCCCCCGGACAAAGGGGTCCGGAGGGATCCGGTGTCGGTAGACTCTTGCAGGCTGTGAGCACCGCCGTTGGCCCTAAGATGAGGGCTCATCAGCCCCCATCTCTATTCCAGGGTCCCGACCTTACCATGGAAACAAAGTAAAAAAAAAAAACAAAAAAAAAAAAACAACTAGTGCAGTGAAGCGAAGTGTTTCGTCCCTTCCTTCACAAACCACTGTTTCCCCGTTTGATCTAATTATGCGTGCTGGTGCAATGACTGAGAATGCTTAACATCTGACGTAGCGGATTTGGAAGTGCGAATTTTTTTGGTGGAACAACTTAAATTGATGTATGGACATAACACCTACATCGATTTGTTGCCATTGTTGCCGAAGCCAACTCTAAATTTGCACTTCTCACCTCTGCTTACCAAATGCAACGTTGGAGTTGGGTATTTGGTGTTTGTGTTTTGTGTTTTTGGGAAATTTTAGGGTTGACGTGAGCAACGTTCGTGGACTTAAAACGAACCTCTTTGCTGTGTACGTTCACCTCTCCCGTTATAAACCAGCTGTCTTGGCACTAAGTGAAACGCAGGTCGGTGAGGATTCCGATTTATCGGATTTGCGGTTGCGGTTTAGAATGTGAAAATATAATCAAAATTTTAAGTATTACTGAAAAGAACGAAGTAAAAAATTCTGAAAATTTCTATAAAATTACATAGAAATGATAAAACGACTGTCTTTACCATCAACAGACAAATGCATTAATAATAATAATAATAATAATTTAATAATGGCAGCACTACAGTCCGAGGTGGACCTGGGCCTAGCTTCTCAGCAACCACTCGTGTTGTGCATGCTATTGTTCTCTCACGAGTGGAGTAGACCTACAGTTTAATGCCGACTCCGAACGGCGAGATTGAGAAGCTTTTTCTAGACAGTTATACTCTTTGAGCATTGTCAGTGACTCGAAAGTGGTGGAGCCGTGAACAATTTTTTTTTGAAAAATTGTTTGTCTGAACTTGGATTTGAACCTAGATTGTGAAAGTCTAGTGCGTATGGGTCGACGCACAAACCCACGCGGCCACCGCGCCCAAAATTTGTTTTTATCTCTACATAATACCCCATTGTGACTTACTTAAGCCCATGACTGTTTCTATGATAAAGTACATTTGTTTTGAAGTGGTGATTTCACTTCAATTTCACACACTGGAGAAAGTGTAGAAAATTCCACTCCAAAATACTTTCAGCACTGCCCCCAGTCTTAGATAATCTATCTGCACGAAAAACACTATAATAAACATCAAAGATATCTGCTGAATTAATTTGAGAATGCTGCCAGATCTCGGTTAATGCAATCATATCAAATTCATGGAACGAAGATGAGAGAAACAGTTCATTTGTTTATACAGAGAGAGAATTCTCACAACAATGACTTGCTTGCTTTGTAGTTTCTCTTTTTCATGTTGAATCTCTTCGAAGCAATTTTAAAAGGGCACGTTGCATGTACATAGATTGTACAACCAATTTGAAATTAATAGGCGACAAATAGAAAAGTTTATGCAATTTTGCTGTCGCCATTAGAAAAAATACAAGAAACACTCCACGGCAAAAGAGATTTCTCTCTTTCTCTAAAGAGAAACTAGTAAACACATGCATCAGGCCATTTTAAGTTTTTTTTTTTCAAGAAAAGCTCATCTTTCAGTCGTTTAACAAAACTTTCTTGTTCTTCAAATTCTCAATTGCTTAGCTTTCTGGAGTATGTGTTATTTTGGTATTGTTTTCATTTAGTTATCGCTCGCCAAGCAACCAGTAAACTCCGATTTATCTCTAAACTGGATTTTAAACTTTTTATTAGGTGTCCAATATAATTGTAGTTTTCCCGCTGTATGCAGTTCCAATTTATTTTGTTGTGATTCCCTACCATTACTCATCTCCGGAAATAATTTTATTGCGTAATACAGAATCGTGCGGTGGTTTACCCGGCTGGCCAACGGAATCAATGATGCAAGCTTACGCTGACGAAGTAGTAAGTAGTAAGGTGTTTATTTGTTGTGTGAAATGTTGTCCCAGGATCAGTTAAAGTTACTAACATGCCTCATTTCAGGAGATCGTTGCTAAGAACCGTCTAAAAGCTCCGAACGATCTCCGGTAGAAAGGAATTGTTAGTATTCCTCACATACGAATGTATGAACTGAGGGCGAATCCCCAATAATATAATCACGTAGAGCTTCTTCTTCGTAGAGAATCGTCTAAAAGCTCCGAACGATCTCCGGCAGAAAGGAATTGTTAGTATTCCTCACATACGAATGTATGAACTGAGGGGGAATCCCCAATAATATAATCACGTAGAGCTTCTTCTTCTTCTTCTTCTTCTTCTTCTTCTTAGGGCGCTACAGTCCGAGGTGGACCTGGGCCTCACCCAACATGCCCCTCCTGCCAGCACGATCTTTCGCCAGCTGTCTCCAATTTCGCACACCAAGCCGACCGAGGTCCCCCTCGACTTGTGTGCGTCACCTTGTACGTGGACGTTCTCTGTTGCGTTGTCCCACAGGCTCAGAGTCGAAGACTCTTCGGGCCGGAGCTAAGTTGTCCATACGCTCTACATGGCCTAGCCATCTTAGGCGTTGGATCCGTAGACGCCTGGCTAGACTCATGTCGCTCTACAGCCCATACAGTTCGTGGTTGAACCTTCTCCTCCAAATGCCATCAACGCAAACAGGACCAAAGATCACGCGCAGAACTTTTCTCTCGAAAAGACCAAGACACTGTTCATCTGCTTGGGATATTGTCCATGCCTCTGCGCCGTAAAGCAGGACTGGGATGATCAAGGTCTTATACAAAGTCAACTTGGTCTTCCGAGAGAGGGCTCTACTACTCAATTACCTTTTGAGCCCAAAAAAACAGCGGTTAGCAAGATTTATTCTGCGTTTGATCTCGGCACTGATGTTGTTTGTATTGTTTACCACGGAGCCACGGTTGACGACTTAACTACGTCAAAGTCATAGCTGCCTATACTTGCCTATAAACTAGACATGGCGCTGTATAGCTCGTCTCTAAGCACGCTGTCATATGTGGCCTTGAAGTCGACAAATAGGTGGTGTGTGTCGATTTGCATTCCTTGGGTCTTCTCCAGGATCTGCCGCAGTGTGAAGATTTCGTCTATGGTGCACTTCCCCAGCCTGAAACCACACTGATAAGGACCTATCAGTTTGTTCACAAATGGTTTCAGGCGTTCACACAAAACGGCAGAGAAGATTTTGTAGGCGATGTTAAGGAGACTTATCCCTCGATAGTTGGCGCAGTCAAAGGGGTCTACTTTCTTGTCGATCGGGCAAACGATACTGAGATTCCACTCATCAGGCTTGCTTTCCTCCGACCATATCTTACAGATGAGCTGGTGCATGCGCTCTACCAGATCACCTCCAGCTGCTTTAAACATTTCGGCGGGCGGACTATCTGCACCAGCAGCTTTATTAGACTTCAGTCTCGATATCACTATCTTGACTTCGTCTAGGTCGGGGGGACGGTATTCTCTTCTATCATCGTCCGTTGTGTTGAGTGGAACATTCTGCCTGACAGCGGTATTTGTGTCATCATCGCCGTTCAACAGTCTGCAGAAATGATTTTTCCAAATTCTCAGTATCGACTGCGAATCTACTACTAGTTGTCCATTCTTGTCCGAACTTTATACCCGTTTGACAAAAGTTTTATCCTTTGGTAAAACTTTCGGACATCATTCCTGCCATAACACCTCTCCATCTCCTCGATCGCGCGCTTCTCGTGCTCTTTCTTTTTCTTCCTGAGAAGCCGGTTCTCTTCCCTTCTTCTCTGTTCGTAGAGCTCACGAACAGCTCTCGTAGTTCGATGCAGCGTTGCCCGGTAGGCTTCTTGTTTTGCTGCATGTGCCTGCCTGCACTCGTTGTCAAACCAGGGGTTTTTCCTAGGTGGTGTTTTAAAACCCAGCACATCAGTAGCGGCTTCTCTGATGGCTTTTTGACAACGTTTCCATTCTTCGCCTATTGTTAGTGCAGGCGACGTCGAACTTTCGGAGAGTTTCAGGGAGACTCGATCGGCAATGTTCCTGGCAGTCTGTTGCGATTGTAGCTTTTCGACGTCAAACCGTGGTTGTCTTCCTCGACTCCGTTGTTCTCTCGATATCCGTGTCCTTACCTTGGCTACAAAAAGGAAATGGTCCGAGTCGATGTTGGCGCCTCGGAACATTCGGACATCAAGAATACTGGAGGAGTGTCTGACGTCGATCGCAACGTGATCAATCTGGTTGACGGTTGAATGATCAGGGGACCGCCAGGTCCCTTTGAGGTGTGGGAACCGCGGGCTAGCTACAGAGAGGTTTCGCCCCGTAACAAAGTCCACCAGCCTGAGGCCGTTTTCGGACGTGTTGTCGTGCAGGCTGTGTTTACCGATGACTCTAGCAAAGATGCCTTCCTTACCCAGCTTAGCGTTAAAATCTCCTAGAACGATCTTGGTGTCGTAGCTGGGGCATTGATCGTACGTTCTTTCTAGGAGATCATAGAAGTCATCCTTGCTATCGTCATCTTTGTCCTCCGTTGGGGCGTGGGCGCAGATTAGACTGATGTTGCCGAATTTAGCCTTGATGTGGATTGTTATGAGCCGCTCGCTTATGTACTTAAAGCTTAAGACCTTTTGTCTAAGTCTGCCTCGAACAACAAATCCACATCCAAATAATCGTTGCCTTTGCTCTCTGTAACAATCGCCGTAGTAGATATCGCAGTTTTTCATGCTCTTTTTGCCCGGCCCATACCACCGCACTTCCTGGATTACGGTAACGTCAGCTTTATAGCAGTCTAGGGCCTCCGCGAGTTCATCGGCTGCAGGTGGTCTGTTCAGGGACCTCACATTCCACGTGCAGAACCGAAAGTCATTGTCCTTATTCCATATCCGAGGACGGATTTACTGTTGACGTGCACTTTTTGTTTTCTGAACTCGTACTTTTCTTACGTGGTGAGGAAGTTAACCCCACGCACAACCTCCAACTGGGAGGACAGGTCCATTTGTTTAGCCCCCGGACAAAGGGGTCCGGAGGGATCCGGTGTCGGTAGACTCTTGCAGGCTGTGAGCGCCGCCGTTGGCCCTAAGATGAGGGCTCATCAGCCCCCATCTCTATTCCAGGGTCCCGACCTTACCATGGAAACAAAGTAAAAAAAAAAACAACTAGTGCAGTGAAGCGAAGTGTTTCGGTCTCGAGTGCACTCGGTCCGCTCCCCTCTGTCCCTTCCTTCACAAACCACTGTTTCCCCGTTTGATCTAATCATGCGGGCTGGTGCAATGACTGAGAATGCTTAACATCTGACGTAGCGGATTTGGAAGTGCGAATTTTTTTGGTGGAACAACTTAAATTGATGTATGGACATAACACCTACATCGATTTGTTGCCATTGTTGCCGAAGCCAACTCTAAATTTGCACTTCTCACCTCTGCTTACCAAATGCAACGTCGGAGTTGGGTATTTGGTGTTTGTGTTTTGTGTTTTTGGGAAATTTTAGGGTTGACGTGAGCAACGTTCGTGGACTTAAAACGAACCTCTTTGCTGTGTACGTTCACCTCTCCCTTTATAAACCAGCTGTCTTGGCACTAAGTGAAACGCAGGTCGGTGAGGATTCCGATTTATCGGATTTGAACCTGCCTGGATATAACTTAGTGCTCCTTTTCTTCTTTCACCGCGGTCTCGCCCTATATATACGTAGTGATGTAGCTTACCAACTTCAACTACAATACGGCCTCTGTTCCAATCCGGAATTTAATTTTCTGTGGTTAAAAATCCATGTCCAAACCTAGATAGCAATTCAACTTTCAATGAGTTTGATATGCTATCCGATTCCATCACAAGAATTGTATCCCTGTATCCTCACACTGAAATTGCCATTGCGGGCGATTTCAATGTACACAATTCTAATTGGCTTCGACATTCAGGTAAATAATCTGACCCAGCTTGTGAATGAGCCTACACGAATACCTGACATTGCAGATCATTCCGCCAACACCTGTTTCTCACCTCTCATCCGGATAAATATTCCATTGACATATTGTCGCCTCTACGCTCGTCTGACCACTGTGTCCTATCAGCTAATTTCTCGTATTCACTCCACACAGTTCGAGAACAAATTCCTAAGAGAACCGTATGGCTATACGAGAAAGCCAATTGGAGCGGTCTTAACGACTTCTTTAGGAATTTGAACTGGTCACTATGTTTCCTCGATAGTGACGTGGATGCCGCTGCTGATACGATCACGAACATCATTCTGCTGGGTATGAGATCCTTCATTCCTCACAGAGTGAAGAGTATCAAACCCAAAGCAAATGCGTGGTATGACTCGAGCTGCAAAGAGGCTATCAGGTTGAGGGAGTTGAGTTTCCGGACTTACAAATCCAACCCTACTGAGGAAAACCGGAAAAAGTTTGAACGGGCCAGAAATGACTGCAATGCACTAATAAGACGTGTGAAATTCTCATATGACCAAAAGTTGAGGCAAAAAGTGCTACAATGTCCCAAGGGCAGCAAAAGTTTTTGTCATTTGTTAAAAATATAAGGAATTCAGCCTCATCTTCAATTCCTAGGCTCATTTGCAATGACATTCCAGCTGTCAGCTCTTCAGACAAGGCCAATCTGCTTGCTGCGCATTTTGCGGCCAGCTCAACGCTGCCAGATTCGACTTTGTCTCCGCCTGTACTTGAGCGTCGATTATACCATGAGACAAATCCATTTCCGCACTCATACAGTTGCAAGAGCACTAAAGGATCTCAACGTGCATAAGTCCGCTGGCCCGGATTGTATCCCCCCGATACTTCTGAAGAGGTGTTCTTCTGTGCTGGCAAAACCACTGTGTAAGCTTTTTCATCTGTCCTATTCTTTTGGTCTCTTTCCGAGTGGATGGAAAACAGCATTTGTCCAGCCCGTCCCTAAAAAGGGCAAATCTTCGTCACCCTCCTCCTACCGACCCATAGCACTAACGTCCCTTCTTTCCAAGGTCATGGAAACGCTGATAAACCGTCAGCTTATGAAATATCTTGAATAGCGGAAGCTTCTTAATGACCGGCAGTATGGTTTCCGCGGCAACAGGTCCACTGGTGATCTGATTGCATATCTCACCGAAAACTGAATCCAATCTTTACACAATGCAGGAGAAAGCAAGATCGTTGCGCTTGATATTTCTAAGCCATTTGAAAGAGTTTGGCATCAGGCTCTTTTGTCGAAAATGCGTGCTTATGGTATCGATAAGTCTTTTCTTCTATTTATTAGAAATTACTTTTCGAACCGTTCAATTCAAGTCGTTTTGGATGGGTTCAAGTCTGATATCCACCAAATTAATGCTGGTGTTCCCCAAGGCTCTGTTTTGTCTCCGACTCTCTTTCTCATTTTTATAAATGATCTCCTGTCTGCTACTTCTAATCCAATTCCAAGACTCACGTCCTACGGTCGTAGAATTGGAGCGGCAGCGTATGTTAAGCACATTAAATTCCGACCTTGACAGCATATTTAATTGGGGTAAAAACAATAGAGTGGAATTTAATGCTGTCTACTGCCACTTAATCGATCCCAAAATAATCAGCCATTATCCCTGAATGGCACTTGCATCGAAGAAACCGAAAAACTTTCCATCTTCGGTATGTGTATCAACTCAACACTTAGTTGGAATAATCACATATTCGAGGTCGCCAAAAATGCTGCGAAATGTCTAGGTTTCCTTAAACGATGCAAGAAATACTTCACCCCCTCTGATTTGGCTTCAATTTACAAGCCAAACTTGAGTATAACGCTCATATCTGGTCTGGTGCTCCCAAGACCTTTCTGCACCTGCTAGATAGAATTCAAAAGCGAGCGATAAAACTTGTAGGAGATAGTAACATCGCGAAGTCGATAGACTCGCTCGAACATCGCCGTAATGTCTCATCCTTATCACTGTTTTATCGCTATTTTAACAAACGATGCTCAAGTGAGCTAGCCAACTGCATTCCTCCCCTCCATGAATTCCCCCGCAATACTCGTCTCGCCAGGAATGCTCATCAGTTCACCCTCAAGCCAGTTTTCGGACGTACAGTTAAGTTTAGAGAGCCGTTTTTTAGCCGCACCACACGAATATGGAATGCTCTTCCCAGCCCAATATTTCCCACTCACTACAATCTGCAGACATTTAAGACCAATGTGCACAGGTACCTCCTTTCCCTTTCTCCCTCTACACCTTCGGCCCGTGCTGTGCTTGATTCCGGACACTTAAGGGTAGTCGTAAACTCCCTTACACGCGCAATTTATAAAAAAAAAAAAAAAAGGTAGCTCCTGCTGACGGGAGTTGTGTAAGCCGCCGTTGGCCAATTAGTTGATCAGCTCCTCCGTTGCCATCCAAAAAAGAGTGATGAACCGTGGTAGACTGACACTCCCCCTCTCTCGTTTGCAGCCGCCCAGACGTTCCCCGAGGGTTGGTTACCCCTTCTTCTGTCGAGGGTACTCGGCTCCCGGATTTCACCACGGGGAGGTGAGAGTAGTAGTTCGTTAATAGAGGCTAGGTGCAGACGTTTGTGTCTGCATGGTTCACCTGTTAACGCTTCGAAATCTAATGATGGAAAAATACCCGGTATTTACAGGGTACCCTCTCATAAATATTCACCGGGAGGTGAATCCCATCACTACGTACAGCACATTTTTGTATTGCATTTTCTCTACTGAAAACGCGTTCTTTTCCCTTGCTTTATTTCTACACTTGATGGTTCCCAATTTACTTCCAGTACCATGGTGTTGCATTGAAGGTCGGAGAAAGAACGATACGAGCGCACAAAAATGTGATCTGCTCAAGTAGTGCCTATTTCCTGGCCATGTTTTCAGGTTTGATATTCCTGCTTTTAATTTCTGATAAAACCACTTACAAATGCTCACATTCTAGGTAATTTTTCCGAGTCAAATCAGGAGGAAATATCGCTGAACGACATAGATGTCGACGGCCTGGAACTGCTGATTGAGTACATGTACACAAGGAAGTTGAACGTCGATTCTGCAAATGTGAAGAACCTTCTGTTGACAGCATCATTTCTACAGATATCTGGTGCGGAAGAGTTATGTTGCAAGTTTTTGAAGAACGAATTGAATGAGGACAATTGCTTCGAATATATAATTTTTGCTGGTAAGAAACTACAGATTTAATTGGCGGAGGATAAGAGCAACAAAAATGTGTGTGTTTTAGGAAGGAATTTGATTCAGGATGTGCTGGAGTTGTCACTTAAAACCGCATCTTCTCACTTCAATAAAATCTTTTTCAAAAACGACTTTTTGGACCTCGAAGTTGATGAGGTAATTACAATAAAAGCTAAACTCAATATTGCCCCATTAATTATAATCCAGCAGAGAACTCGGAATCGTGCAAAAAGACACGAATGTTATGAGAACCGCAATCAGACTTTGTGTCAAAGCCATGGTATCGGTTTAAGCTCTATATTTTGTGTTAATTAAGTAAAGAAAAAAGTTGTATTCATCCACAGTTGAAGCAGTTGACAATGAGAGCAAAGGACCTTGGACATGCGGAGGATCTTATTTTGTCGTTCGTAATGCGTTGGATTAATCATTGCCCCATAAAACGATCGCTTTTCATGGAGGATTTGCTTAAACTCATGACTCCTTCACTCATCTCACCAAACGTGTTGCATTCTTCCGAAGTTGTTAAAACCCTCAATCCAGTCTTCACCGCGTGGGTAGATCACAACAGTCCAGTTGATTCCACGAAAGAGATCGACGGCCATATACTTATTTACCCACGTCTTGTAAACCGCAAAAAACATTTCGGGATCAACATGTTCTCCGAAACCGAGCATCGTGAAATTAAATGTCTGCCAGAACGGATTTTTGGTGAAAGTTATGTGTGCCATGGTTACTACATCTACCAACAAGGAGGTCGTACCGTCTATGACGGCACAGTGACTAAATCGTATGTTTACCACCCGACCAAGCGCGTGTGGGTTCCATTTGTTCCACTTCTGCAAGCCAGGAGCTTTCATCGTAGTTGCGTACTTAATGGAAAGATATACAGTGTTGGCGGTTCGGATCCAGGTAGAAGAGCATTGGCATCAGTTGAATTCACAGATCTCTACACAGGCCAGAGAGGTTTCTCGGATCCCCTGCCACATGCCAAGGAAGACCCAGGACTCTGTGTTCATGGTAAAATTACTTTAATATCCCAGTCAAAATCTGAAATTTCTAAATTGAGCGCTTGGTTTGTGTTCTTTCAGAGAATTCAATATATGTCGCTGGGGGAAGGGCTTTTGGCAAGTCCTATAAATCTATTCATCGTTTTGATGCAAGAGAAGGTGTGTGGCAACAACTAGCCACATCGCCCTATGATAGGGGGGCCGACTCATGTGCGGTTCTTGGCGAGGATATCTTTACGTCAACTTCAATCATTCTTCAGCGATATGACATGCGAGCAAAAGATTGGGAATTGATTCCCATTGTAAAAGAAAAAAAGTTAGAAAAATGTTTTTCGATTCTTCCCTCCAATCTTACTTTGTCGTTTTTTTGTTTCTTTGTAGATTGTTTCTTGAAGAAATATTCTCTCTCGATAACAAACTTTTTGGTCTTTTTGCGGATGGCGTGTGGAAGTTTATGCCCGTAGAAAGACAGTGGGAGATTCATCGAAGCCTCTACCTGGGTTCTTCACAAGTATCGACAAATCTTCTTTTTCCAAATGTAAACGAAGAAGACGTCCTTTAATCGGAAGGGATAACGTAATACTAAATATAAAATTGATGTAAAATGAAGTACCCTCTTGTCGTCTGCCGTGAGTTGCGCACGGGTCGGGAGCTATTTTTCATTTAGGAGTTAATGTTTACCTCATCTCATCTCATTTTCAGTGACCCGCATGTTCCACTAAAAGGGTCGCGGGGCAATGCATGCACGAGAGATCTCCAGGCCATAGACTCTAACTCATCAGGTGCTATGCCCAAGCGCAACCAGGCGAATGTTTGGACTTGGTCCAACCATCTCGTCCTAGGTCTGCCAAGCGGTCGCATTCAAGTCACGCCTCGGAAGTCGTGATGATGAGGACATTCGTGCCACGTGACCAAACCAACTAAGTACAGCAGCTGCCCAACATTGAGTTCCTCGCGCACTGTCGTGTTTCTCACCCTATCCCGGCGAGTAATTCCCACAACAGCACGAAGAAATCTCATCTCGGCAGCTTATATTTGCGATCTTTTTCTTTCAGTCATTACCCAAATTTCATGGCCATAGGTGAGAGTTGGCCGTGGCGTAGTGGGTAGGTGCGTCGACTCCTACGCTCGAGGTCGTCGGTTCGAAACTCGAGAAAAACATCAAACATTTTTTCACGGCTCCACCTATTTCGAGTCACTGACAAAGAACAATAGCACGCACAACACGAGTGGTTGCTGAGAAGCTAGGCCCAGGTCCACCTCGGACTGTAGTGCCGCCATTATTATTATTATTATTAGGTGAGAGTTGGAACAAATACTGCGTTAAAAACCGCTAACTTGGCTTTGGCACCAAGCTCGGCCTTCCTGATTACAGATCGACCAAGCTGTTTCAAAATTGACCCAGCTTGACCAATCCTACAGGAAAGCTCAGCATTATTCCTCCCATCAGTCGTGAAGAAGACGCCGAGATACTTGAACTTCTCCAAATGTTTCAATGGGACTCCACTAACATATAGAGTGTATTGAACAGGGGTTCTGGAAATAACCATAACTTCGGACTTGTCCACGTTAACCTTCATCCCAGCATCAGCACATACGGCCACAAACCTATTTAGCGCGCGCTGGAGTTCTATCTGGGAGGATGTGAGGATGACTACTCGTAAGTCATCTGCAAAAAGAAGATGACTTACCCTCAACTCTCCCAATGTGAAACATTCCTCGCCACGACTGCGCTGTAACTTCCAGTCCATATATATAATGAAAAGGAGAGGTGACAGAACGCACCCTTGGCGAAGTCCAACGCCCACGGTGAAAGGTGTTGATTTACTACCGTTTACCCGAACACAGCTGCTACAGTTTGTGTATAGAAACTGAATGGCCCTCAACAAAGAACCATCAATCCCATACTCCTACAGAACACTCCAGAGTTTACCTCGAGGAACTCGGTCGTATGCCTTTTCCAAATCTACAAAACAGCTTTAGATCGGTTTGGCGTACTCTCAAGCCTTCTCAAGTACCATTCTTAGACTGAAAAGCTGGTCGGTTGTACTTCTGCCGGGACGAAAACCGCACTGCTCATCTCCCACCCTGGATTCGACCATAGCTCTAGAACGCGCCTCCAACACCTTAGCGTAGACTTTACCTGGGAGTCTTAAAAGAGATATGCCCCTGTAGTTGGAGCACTCTTTTTTGTCCCCCTTTTTGAAGAGAGGCACAATCACCCCAGTTTGCCAATCGCCAGGCGTCTCACCGCGTTCCCAAGCCACCTTAATGACACGATAGAGCCATAAAACTCCCTCTTTACCCATAGCCTTAAGCATTTCTGGCCGGATTTCATCCACACCGGCGGATTTGCCAACTTTTAGCGATTCAATCGTCAAAATGACTTCCTCCACCGTTGGACTATTCTCCGCCCTACTCAAGACTACAGGTCTGTCACCCTCAGTGCCCTGTTCGGGATTGAGCAGCTCCGAAAAGTGCTCACTCCATCTGCGCAAGATGTCCACCTCATTGGAAAGTAACACGCCATCTTTGGATTAGACTCCTTCGATGGTGTTGAATTTCCTTCCTCTGAGCCCGCGAATGGTTTGCCAGAACACCTTTTTCGCAGATCTATGGTCGCTTTCCAACTTCTCACGCTTAGCTGCTCGCACAGCCAATTTGCAAGTTCTTCACGCCTCAGTGTACCGGTCATGAGAATCAGAGTTCCCCAAGAGAATCCAGTCTCCTATATTCTTCTTCTCTCTGATGGCTTCTTGAACTCCGGGTGTTTTAAACCACGCAGTTCTTTTCTCACCACCTGCCGCCACACCAAGCCGCTTCACCCCCCAAACATCACACTGTTGAAAACAGTCGCCATTCGTCCTCTACATGCGATGGAACAGTTGGAATTTGCTCAAACCCTTCGGATATGCGCCGTGTCAAATGTTGCTGTTCTGTAGTTTCTCCCTCCGTATGCGTGTAACCACTCTTGGTTTTCGCCTTGGCAGAAGAGGTACTTTATCAGTAAGATACAGCGTACACAACACCAGGTGATGATCAGTTGACAGTTTGGAATTTATCATGAAAAAAAAAAAATTTTATTTTGAAATTTATTGAGAATAGTAGACTTTGCGTTTCGCGTTACTTTAAAGTTTTCGATAAGCAAGAAAGTCGATTTTCAGTGGCCTTAATTTGTGAAAATTAATTTTAAAGGAAGATAAGTGAAGTTGTTTTATAAAAATGGCATGGTAAGTACTAACACTTAATAAAAATGTATGTTTAACACCATTTTTGTTGAAAATACATGTGGGATTGGGGCCGGGTGGGTTCGTGCGTCGATCTATGCGCATTAGACTTTCACAGTCTAGGTTCGAATCCAAGGTAAGACAAACAATTTTCACCAAAAAAAAAAATTGTTCACGGCTCCACCTCTTCCGAGTCACTGACAATGCTCAAAGAGTATTACTGTCTAGAGAAAGCTTCTCAATCTCGCCGTTCGGAGTCGGCATTAAACCGGACGTCCCCTCCACTCGTGAGAGAACAATAGTACGCACAGTACGAGTGGTTGCTGAGAAGCTAGGCCCAGGTCCACATCGGACTGTACCGCCGCCATTATTATTATTATTATCAATAGACGCCTGGCTGGACTCATGTTTTTTTTTAAAACTACACGAGCACTCAGACTCAAAGGCTGGTCCATTGTACTGCCAGGCAGCAACCAACTTGTAATAAAATTTCATGGTCTACCGAAGGAAGACCAACAGGCCCTTCTGTGATGAGGAGCCTACATCATCAGCTCTCACCTCATCAGCACCAAATAACTGCCACCTGATCCGAGCAAAGGCGGGACAATGGGAGAGAAAGTGCGCTGCAGTGTCATCGTCTTCTCAACAGGCGTCGCAGAGGGTTTCATCGCTTAGGCTAAGCACACTTAGGTGTTTGGCGAAGGTGTAGTGCCCCGTTAGTACGCCGGTAAGTTGTCTTCAATCTTTTCTGTTAAGAGATAACAAGAAAGCAGCGGATTTTTTACAGACGTTGGGGAGGATGCGCTTGATCCGTCTACATCCTGGAGAGTCATGCCACCTGCGGTTGTGCTCTCGAGAAGTCCAACCATCGATAGAAGCCCTAACCAAGGACGCGGTCCTGAGAATGCATCATCTGATCCTCGCCCAGCAAGTTCATCAGCGATCTCATTTCCCGTGATCCCGTGGTGCCCGGGACCCAGACAAGTCTTAGCGAATTTTAGCTACCGATCAAATTCAGAGAAGACTTACGAGTACATTCCTGAACTATCCTGGAAGTGGCTAAAGGGTTGACCAACGCCTTAAGCACAGCTTGGCTGTCGCTACAGGCACAAATACTTCGCCCCTGCCACCACTTTCACTTTTTTCTTATTAACATTATTTTCATACTACACTCTAAAATAACTTCATATAACTTGTAATCTACTACTTTATTCTATTCTATGTTCTATTACATGAATTTGTCATTTTTCGTATCTTGTTATTCATTCGTTTGGTGGCAGCGGAGGTAATAAAACTTATTTTTATAAAGTCCTCAACTGGGTTATTTCTGACACATAGTTCGTAGCCATTAAGATCGCCTGGAAAACGCAAATTTACCTAACGAGATGTGCAGTCTAAAGTTGTTGCTCTCCCCGAAAGCATCAGCACCAGATCCTTCATTGGTCTTGGAGCCGTCCGTGAAGAGTGGACTACATTCTTTTCCTGGCTTAGATTCCGGCCAGAACCAGTCTTGAGTGCAGGGAAAGTCGACTTTGTATGTTCGTCGCAGCTGGAGTACAGGTGTCCGTGCGTCAGACGGCATATCCATAAGACTGGGGTCAAAGGAAATGCGATGCGCAAGGTCATTGATACTCCAGTGCGAGTTGTACCAAAAACCACTTCTTTTTAAACGGAAGACGGTCTTGAGAGTCCTATCTAGAATGACACCCAGATATTTAGCTTCATCGGAAAAGCGGATAATGACACCTTTTAGTATTAGTTGAGTCAAACCAGTCAATTTCCTCCTCCTCGTGAAAAGGACAACCTCGGTTTTAAGAGGGTTGACTGAAAGCAGTCACACTTAGGCCCATTGTGATACCATGCGGATCGGAGCATTCTTAAGCGTGGCACAGTGTCCTGTGATAACGTCATTGAGAGTCCTTAGGGATGACCTGTTCATTCTAAGAAAATAGAGTGATCGTTTTGAATCAAGTTTAGGCCAAATTTGCTTTGTGATGAGGCACGTAGTGCCAACTGACCATCTTAAGTTGGTGTTTTTAATAGTATGATTCTTTTAAAGAAGTTTAGCTGTAGCGAATGGCTTGGGCTAAGGTTCTCCACTAGGAAGGTTTGTGAAGACCGTTCCGCTCCTGGCGAAATCATCGGCTTCACTATCCCCTGGAATGTCACTGTGTCCCGCACCCACATAACGTGAATATTAAAATGGACAGCTCAGAGATTGGCGGCTATTTAGGGGGGTCTTAGAGAGGAAAGTGACCGAGCAAATGATGGTGATGTCCTTCTTGGATACCACGTTGATCTTGAGCCAAAACAGGGCTTCTTTTATTGCCGTAGTCTCATCCTGGAATACGCTACAATGTTCTGGGATATACTTAAATTGAGATCGTTGGAGTAGACACCTAATCCTACTCCCTCGTCCGTCTTGGACCCATCTGTGAAAATACGCAGAGGACCGTCCAGCGTCTAAGTGTCAGACTTCCAGTCGGACCTGGAGGGTATGCTAGTAGAGAAGTTTTTCTCCTCAGACTAGTGCGTGAAATGTTGAGGTTTTGAAATCTATTGCGAGTATGAATTGAGTCTCACACTCACGGTCACAGCAGCCACATTCTTATTTGTGCACATCGTACGACGACGAGGACCATGAGTTTTGTCCACTAGCATACCAGTCTCACGAACTTTTGCACAAACTTGCGTACAGCAGTCGCGGTGGGTACTTCATTTCGGCAAAAACTTCCTTTTAAAAAACGCACTATTTGGGCTACACAGCACTCACATTGGAAATAAGTTTTGCAATATTTGCCAACGTTGTTCAAGCGTAAAGGTACTTATTTCGTTCAACGGACTTTCTGTCAAGATTTCAAGCGGGAAACAGCTTCTAGAGTCAAAATAACTTATGATTTAAAAAAACACTAGATGACGCACCTTGTACATGCAGATCTTTAAATCTTTGCATATACTTGCCGATGTAAAGGATTCATCTAAAGCAGTCCACCAAACTCCAACTGATTCAAATAGCCCCTACGCAATGCGTGATTATAGTTCGCATTTCAATTGTATGGCGTTTTTAAAGTACCAAAGCTTTGTGGTGGCTCCGCTCAAGAGGGTACTAAACACTCAAGAATGTTCATGGAACAAACCTACAATCCCTAACGAGACAAAGAACTTAATGAAGAAAACCTAAGAGTAAAGCACTAACTAGACATGGGGCATGTAAATACCACCTTCACAAATTGGGGCTCAGCAGCACAGAGATCTGTAGACGAAGTGGACAGCCCAAAGAAACTATGGAACATATACTGACCGTCTGTACAAGTCTTGCCCGAGAAAGTATTAAAATGTTAAACCAAACAAACGTAACAAGGAGGAAAGACTTTCAAGAAATCCCATCTGGAGAAGTTTTCAAATTTTTGAAGTCAGCACTAAAATCCTAGTAGTGTTACAAACATGACACATCCCTAGTTCAATTCAGTTCAATGTCTTCGCAGTGGTTTCGACAAAAAAGCACGAAGGCTAGACATTTTGTTGCCCTGTTTGTAAAAACCTGTGCATCTATGCCTACAACAATCCCTGTAAATGACAATGTAAAATGACATACAGCCTGCTTGTGGCGGCCTCTGAACAGCCTCCACAGCAACCTCTTAGAGTTGAACCAATGTACATGTATGTAGTGGTCCGCAGCGGATGGATTTACTGTTGAAGACCCCAGCAAACGATAAAAAGACAACGACTTTCGGTTCTGCACGTGGGACGTATGGTCCCTTAATAGACCATGTGCTGCCAATGAACTCGCGGAGGTGTTAGACTGCTATAAAGTAGATATTATCGCAATCCAGGAAGTGCGGTGGATGGGCCGTGAAATGGAAATGCGGTGGGATGGGCGAAAGCAGAATGAAAAACTGCGACATCTACTACGGTGATTGTCACAAAGTGCGAAGGCAGTGCTTATTTGGATGTGGATATGTAAGCTTCCAGTATGTAAACGAACGCCAGTATGTAACTATCCGCATCAAGGCTTAATTTGGAAACATCAGCCTGAATTGCGTACACAAATTGCCCCTACAAAGGACAAGGATGACAACCCTAAGGATTTTTTTTTTTTTTATTACCCAGGGTTGGTGGAAATCTTCAACAAGACACTATGGTGAACGTTCGCCCATAATAGTGTGAGATTTTTACTCACTAAAACCACCCCCCTTTATAAGTCATTGTTAACTACAACTAAGTGAAGCACTTATCCAGTAGTTTATATTTCTTGATTTTGATAAATTTGGCAGATATATCTCCACTGAGAGTTCCTGCTTACACCGTAAATAAAAACGGGTTAATTAGGTTATCGCGCGAGATCAAGAGGTTTATGGCTGAAACACAATAGTGCGTCAGCGTCAGCGCTGTCTTTCAACGCACACGATTCAATGGCCATGCACACAATACTGCAGCAAGCTACGTAAATGAAAAATGAGAGAGATGAGAGGATCGTAATAAAACGTAAAACGTAATCCCAACGCACGTCATTATTCAACATGTTGGATATTTTTTTGACAGAGGGATGCGCTGTGAGAGCAAAATTGAGAAATGCTTCCCAAATTGAGAGTTTTTTCTCAAATTGAGAACATTTTGTGGCAACTGACATTTGAGAAATGAAAACAGCTGACTAAAATTATTTCAACGACAAAACTAATTTGAGTGAATACGCCAAATTAGCAACAATAATCACTTTTTTAATTTTTTTAACTTTTCTTGTCATTTATTCTCCGCAATCAATTCCTTTAACGTTGAATTGTTTGACCAGAATATTTTTTGATTTGACATTTCAGAAATGAAAACAGCTGACGGAATATTTTTATTTGGTATTTGAGAGAGGGAGGGAGGAGCTTATTAACGCAGTGCGTCAACGCACACCCTCTGTAACGTGAAGTCGACTAGCGCAACGCACTATTGTGTTTCAGCCATTAGTCCTCTGAAGTCGACGCAAGACGTTAGTTTCGTCCAGGATTGGATTTACTGCAGAGTTTATATGCTCTTCCAAGCGGCGCTTATGTTTGTAGGCGAAATTTTTAATTTCATCTTGGACAGACATAATTCCAAGATCTCTATGGATATCGTCGTTTCTTATATACCATGGTGCTTTAACGATTGTTCTTAGCACCTTACTTTGAAATGTTTGTAGTAAGTTAATATTGCATCTCTTGGTACAACCCAAAAGTTGTATACCATATGTCCAAACAGGTTTGAGCATTTGCTTGTATATAAGCAATTTGTTTTCAATACTTAACTTGGAATGATTTCCGATAAGCCAGTACATGTCTTTATATTTCTGGTCAAGTCCTGCACGTTTCTTTTTAACGTGTTCCTTCCACTTGAGTTTTACGTCAAGAGTCATCCCGAGATACTTCGCTTCATTCTTCTTCTTCTTCTTAGGGCGCTACAGTCCGAGGTGGACCTGGGCCTCACTCAACATGCCTCTCCAGCCAGCACGATCTTTCGCCAGCTGTCTCCAATTTCGCACACCAAGCCGGCAGAGGTTCCCCTCGACTTGTGTGCGCCACCTTGTACGTGGACGTCCTCTGTTGCGTTGTCCCACAGGCTCAGAGTCGAAGACTCTTCGGGCCAAAACTAAGTTGTCCATACGCTCTACATGGCCTAGCCATCTTAGGCGTTGGATCCGTAGACGCCTGGCTAAACTCATGTCGCTCTACAGCCCATACAGTTCGTGGTTGAACCTTCTCCTCCAAATGCCATCAACGCAAACAGGACCAAAGATCACGCGCAGAACTTTTCTCTCGAAAAGACCAAGACACTGTTCATCTGCTGGGGATATTGTCCATGCCTCTGCGCCGTAAAGCAGGACTGGGATGATCAAGGTCTTATACAAAGTCAACTTGGTCTTCCGAGAGAGGGCTCTACTACTCAATTACCTTTTGAGCCCAAAAAAACAGCGGTTAGCAAGATTTATTCTGCGTTTGATCTCGGCACTGATGTTGTTTGTATTGTTTACCACGGAGCCACGGTTGACGACTTAACTACGTCAAAGTCATAGCCGAGTATACCCAAAACTAGACGTGGCGCTGTATAGCTCGTCTCTAAGCACGCTGTCATATGTGGCCTTGAAGTCGACAAATAGGTGGTGTGTGTCGATTTGCATTCCTTGGGTCTTCTCCAGGATCTGCCGCAGTGTGAAGATTTCGTCTATGGTGCACTTCCCCAGCCTGAAACCACACTGATAAGGACCTATCAGTTTGTTCACAAATGGTTTCAGGCGTTCACACAAAACGGCAGAGAAGATTTTGTAGGCGATGTTAAGGAGACTTATCCCTCGATAGTTGGCGCAGTCAAAGGGGTCTCCTTTCTTGTCGATCGGGCAAACGATACTGAGATTCCACTCATCAGGCTTGCTTTCCTCTGACCATATCTTACAGATGAGCTGGTGCATGCGCTCTACCAGATCACCTCCAGCTGCTTTAAACATTTCGGCGGGCAGACTATCTGCACCAGCAGCTTTATTAGACTTCAGTCTCGATATCACTATCTTGACTTCGTCTAGGTCGGGGGGTTGTGTTGAGTGGAACATTCTGCCTGACAGCGGTATTTGTGTCATCATCGCCGTTCAACAGTCTGCAGAAATGATTTTTCCAAATTCTCAGTATCGACTGCGAATCTACTACTAGTTGTCCATTCTTGTCCGAACTTTATACCCGTTTGACAAAAGTTTTATCCTTTGGTAAAACTTTCGGACATCATTCCTGCCATAACACCTCTCCATCTCCTCGATCGCGCGCTTCTCGTGCTCTTTCTTTTTCTTCCTGAGAAGCCGGTTCTCTTCCCTTCTTCTCTGTTCGTAGAGCTCACGAACAGCTCTCGTAGTTCGACGCAGCGTTGCCCGGTAGGCTTCTTGCTTTGCTGCATGTGCCTGCCTGCACTCGTTGTCAAACCAGGGGTTTTTCCTAGGTGGTGTTTTAAAACCCAGCACATCAGTAGCGGCTTCTCTGATGGCTTTTTGACAACGTTTCCATTCTTCGCCTATTGTTAGTGCAGGCGACGTCGAACTTTCGGAGAGTTTCAGGGAGACTCGATCGGCAATGTTCCTGGCAGTCTGTTGCGATTGTAGCTTTTCGACGTCAAACCGTGGTTGTCTTCCTCGACTCCGTTCTTCTCTCGATATCCGTGTCCTTACCTTGGCTACAAAAAGGAAATGGTCCGAGTCGATGTTGGCGCCTCGGAACGTTCGGACATCAAGAATACTGGAGGAGTGTCTGACGTCGATCGCAACGTGATCAATCTGGTTGACGGTTGAATGATCAGGGGACCGCCAGGTCCCTTTATGGATGTTGAGGTGTGGGAACCGCGGGCTAGCTACAGAGAGGTTTCGCCCCGTAACAAAGTCCACCAGCCTGAGGCCGTTTTCGGACGTGGTGTCGTGCAGGCTATGTTTACCGATGACTTTATCTTTATCTTGGTGTCGTAGCTGGGGCATTGATCGTACATTTTTTCTAGGAGATCATAGAAGTCATCCTTGCTATCGTCATCTTTGTCCTCCGTTGGGGCGTGGGCGCAGATTAGACTGATGTTGCCGAATTTAGCCTTGATGTGGATTGTTATGAGGCGCTCGCTTATGTACTTAAAGCTTAAGACTTTTTGTCTAAGTCTGCCTCGAACAACAAATCCATATCCAAATAATCGCTGCCTTTGCTCTCTGTAACAATCGCCGTAGTAGATATATTTTTGCCCGGCCCATACCACCGCACTTCCTGGATTACGGTAACGTCAGTTTTATAGCAGGCTAGGGCCTCAGCGAGTTCATCGGCTGCAGGTGGTCTTCTCAGGGACCTCACATTCCACGTGCAGAACCGAAAGTCATTGTCCTTATTCCATATCCGAGGACGGATTTATTGTTGACGTGCACTTTTTGTTTTCTGAACTCTTGAATAGCGGAAGCTTCTTAATGACCGGCAGTATGGTTTCCGCGGCAACAGGTCCACTGGTGATCTGATTGCATATCTCACCGAAAACTGAATCCAATCTTTACACAATGCAGGAGAAAGCAAGATCGTTGCGCTTGATATTTCTAAGCCATTTGAAAGAGTTTGGCATCAGGCTCTTTTGTCGAAAATGCGTGCTTATGGTATCGATAAGTCTTTTCTTCTATTTATTAGAAATTACTTTTCGAACCGTTCAATTCAAGTCGTTTTGGATGGGTTCAAGTCTGATATCCACCAAATTAATGCTGGTGTTCCCCAAGGCTCTGTTTTGTCTCCGACTCTCTTTCTCATTTTTATAAATGATCTCCTGTCTGCTACTTCTAATCCAATTCCAAGACTCACGTCCTACGGTCGTAGAATTGGAGCGGCAGCGTATGTTAAGCACATTAAATTCCGACCTTGACAGCATATTTAATTGGGGTAAAAACAATAGAGTGGAATTTAATGCTGTCTACTGCCACTTAATCGATCCCAAAATAATCAGCCATTATCCCTGAATGGCACTTGCATCGAAGAAACCGAAAAACTTTCCATCTTCGGGATGTGTATCAACTCAACACTTAGTTGGAATAATCACATATTCGAGGTCGCCAAAAATGCTGCGAAATGTCTAGGTTTCCTTAAACGATGCAAGAAATACTTCACCCCCTCTGATTTGGCTTCAATTTACAAGCCAAACTTGAGTATAACGCTCATATCTGGTCTGGTGCTCCCAAGACCTTTCTGCACCTGCTAGATAGAATTCAACAGCGAGCGATAAAACTTATAGGAGATAGTAACATCGCGAAGTCGATAGACTCGCTCGAACATCGCCGTAATGTCTCATCCTTATCACTGTTTTATCGCTATTTTAACAAACGATGCTCAAGTGAGCTAGCCAACTGCATTCCTCCCCTCCATGAATTCCCCCGCAATACTCGTCTCGCCAGGAATGCTCATCAGTTCACCCTCAAGCCAGTTTTCGGACGTACAGTTAAGTTTAGAGAGTCGTTTTTTAGCCGCACCACACGAATATGGAATGCTCTTCCCAGCCCAATATTTCCCACTCACTACAATCTGCAGACATTTAAGACCAATGTGCACAGGTACCTCCTTTCCCTTTCTCCCTCTATACCTTCGGCCCGTGCTGTGCTTGATTCCGGACACTTAAGGGTAGTCGTAAACTCCCTTACACGCGCAATTTATATAAAAAAAAAAAAAGGTAGCTCCTGCTGACGAGAGTTCTGTAAGCCGCTGTTGGCCAATTAGTTGGTCAGCTCCCCCGCCGCCATCCAAAAAAGAGTGATGAACCGTGGTAGACTGACACTCCCCCTCTCTCGTTTGCAGCCGCCCAGACGTTCCCCGAGGGTTGGTTACCCCATCTTCTGTCGAGGGTACTCGGCTCCCGGATTTCACCACGGGGAGGTGAGAGTAGGAGTTCGTTAATAGAGGCTAGGTGCAGACGCTTGTGTCTGCATGGTTCGCCTGTTAACGCTTCGAAATCTAATGATGGAAAAATACCCGGTATTTACAGGGTACCCTCTCATAAATATTCACCGGGAGGTGAATCCCATCACTACGTACAGCACATTTTTGTATTGCATTTTCTCTACTGAAAACGCGTTCTTTTCCCTTGCTTTATTTCTACACTTGATGGTTCCCAATTTACTTCCAGTATTATGATGTTGCATTGAAGGTCGGAGAAAAGACGATACCAGTGCACAAAAATGTGATCTGCTCAAGTAGTGCCTATTTCCGGGCCATGTTTTCAGGTTTGATATTCCTGCTTTTAATTTCTGATAAAACCACTTACAAATGCTCACATTCTAGGTAATTTTTCCGAGTCAAATCAGGAGGAAATATCGCTGAACGACATAGATGTCGACAGCCTGGAACTGCTGATCGAGTACATGTACACAAGGAAGTTGAACGTCGATTCTGCAAATGTGAAGAACCTTCTGTTGACAGCATCGTTTCTACAGATATCTGGTGCGAAAGAGTTATGTTGCAAGTTTTTGGAGAACGAATTGAATGAGGACTGTAATAATTCAGTTTATTAATATTTATATTCACTTATGTACAAGAAGTCGGTGTGTTCAAGGCGATGGTTGGTGAACGATTAAAAGAAAAGAATGGCCACATCAACTGTCAAAGTCTAAGTTGTTCGTGTGCGTTCAGTGCCCGAACTAATACCGGGTGCACGCGATATTTTTAAAAATCATTAAATACTACATGTACCCCCCTTTTTAATCGTTCATTCCTTCGACCTTGCCATTACAAGACTCGTATTAATTTTTTACATTTTACATTGTATATGCTTAATTTAATTTAAAAAAAAATGTAATACAAATGCAAACATTTTTATTTGTTTCTGATAATTTAAAATTACTTAGTACAATTTAGTTTTGTTTTTTTTTTTTACTCCTTAAATTATAGCTATGTTGCGTTTTGTTTGTAATTTCAACATGTTTTTCATTGTTTACATCATTTTGTAAATTATTTTGTACAGGAATTTGTTGTGTATAATCTATTAAAGTGCTTGGAACATATTTTCTTTCATAGTTACTTTTGTTACATAAAATTATTTGATTTGCATGCCTTTTCCAGGTTTTATCTGTACTCTTAATCTTTACTAGGAATGTTTGTTTACCTAATATTTTAATAATAGTACCTTCTATCCACGAAACCTTGCCAGGACTAGTGTAATCTTTTACCATAACTCTGTCATTTATATTAAAAAAATGTCTTTTATGACCTCGATAGTACTTTTTCTGATCTCTTTGTTTCAATTCCACTACGCCTTTAATAACGTTACTGTCTTTTATTTCAACTTGACGTTTTGGATTTAATAAATCTAATCGGGTTCTCAACTTCCTATTGAACATAAGTTGAGCTGGTGCTACTCCTGTACTGGCATGTTTCGTGTTTCTATAATCAAATAAAAATCTAATTAGCACATTACTAAATTGCGAAATCTCGGTTTGATGCAAGCTTCTTTTTAACGCATTTTTAATTGTTTTCACAGAATTTTCAGCCTGTCCATTAGTAGATGGGTGGCCTACTGGAGTTGTGACATGTTCTATTCCACTATCTGTCAAAAACTTCTCAAATTCTTTAGATACGAATGCAGTCCCATTGTCTGAGACTAACGTTTTCGGTAAACCAAAACGCGCGAACAGTTCCCTCAGGACTATAATCGTCGCACTACTGGTTGTCTTCTGCCCCATATCTATGCACTCGATCCATTTGCTATAGCTATCAATCACTACTAAGCACCAACGATTCATAAATGGTCCGAAAAAGTCTATATAGATTCTGGACCACGGTTCATCAGGCCATGTCCAATTTAACAATTGTTGCTTGGGGGGGTTAGGTCGACTCATCAAACATGCTCTGCACCCTTTAGCACTTTCTTCCAAGTCCTCATTTTGACTTGGCCACCAACAACATTCACGAGCCATGGATTTCATTTTACTAATGCCCATGTGTGACGCATGCAAAAAATCAACCACCTCCGCCTGAAGCGTTGCTGGGATAATAATCCGATACCCCCAAAACAAACAACCGGACTCTTCTAACAATTCCTCCTTTCGAACAAAAAACTTTCTTAACTCCTTATCTGTACAAATTTCGGGCCATTCTGTTCTAACATACCTGCCAACCTTCTGTAACAACTGGTCTTGAACCGTTGCTTTTCTCACCCGTTCTATGTTAATTGGTAAGTTACGTACTTGTTCAATATAATTGATATGAATATTTTCGGGCCACTCGCTAACCCTCACATTATCTCCGGAAGGATGACTTGAGAAATAATCAGCAATATTTGTTTCTGACTTTATATGCACTATATTGAAGTTAGATCCGGATAGCGTAAGTGCTATGCGCTGCAACCTATTTGCAGCCATAATTGGGATACCCTTTTTAGGATTAAAAATATGTTGTAACGGCTTATTGTCCGTCACTAGAGTGAACTCCCGCCCGTATAGGTAGTGATGAAACTTTTTCACCCCGAACAAAATTGCAACAGCCTCTCTGTCCAATTGCGAATAATTCTGTTCTGTTCTCGACAATTTTCGTGACGCAAACTCAATTGGATTTTCTTCGCCGTAAGGCGAAACTTGTGACAAAACGGCTCCTACGCCAACGGGGCTAGCATCAACTGTAAGTCTCGTTTTGAATTGAGGATTGAAATGAGCTAAACATGTGTCGGCTTTTAACGCTTGTTTCAAAGCGTCCACGGCCCTGGTGCACTCTTCCGACCACGTGAACGCTGCACCCCTCTTAAGTAAATCGTACAATGGAGCGCCCACAATGGATGCCCTTGGTAAAAACCGTCTATAAAAATTTACTACCCCCAAGAAAGGTTGTAACTCCTTGACATTTGTAGGATATGATATGCATGTTATCAATTTCCAAAAGTTTTTCTGGATTAGGCTGGAGACCTTTCTTGTTAATGACATGACCCAGATAATTAATTTCTTTGCAGAAAAAATGACATTTTTCCCGCGATAATTTAAACCCTACATCTCTTAACACTCGGAGTACCTTCAAAACCCTTTCGATGTGTAACTTCCGGGTTGATGCAGTAATTAAGAAGTCATCGAGAAAAACGACCACGCCCTCCATACTCATAAACAACTTATCCATGATCTTTTCGAAAATTGCTGGAGCTGAGGCTAACCCGTAAATTAGCCGCGTATACTGAAATAACCCCTTACTAGTAGATATGGTAGTGAGACTTCTGGATGATTTCTCCAACTCAATTTGCTGGTATGCCATCGTTAGATCCAATTTTGTAAATTCTACTCCCCCCTGCAATTTTGCAAAAATATCTTCGATCCGTGGTAAGGGATACTTTTCTACAATCAAGTGTGGATTTAATGTTACTTTAAAATCTCCGCAAATTCGAACGTCACCATTTTTCTTCGACACGGGGACTATCGGCGTTCCCCAATCGCTAAAATCTACTGGTTCCAAAACCTTCATTTCTACTAATTTATCTATTTCTTTCTCAACTTTTTCTTTAATTGCCAGAGGCACCGGTCTAGGTTTGAAAAATTTAGGAATCGTTCCTTCTTTTATTTGCAGCTTTGCTTGAATTTTTTTAAAACATCCCAAGCTACCTTCAAACAATGAGTCGAACTGTTTAATGATGTTATGCTCAGCCTCTTTTAATTGAATTTCCGCATAATTCAAATTGGCCACCTTAATGTCAAACTTACGTAGAAAATTTCTACCCAATAGTGGAGGACCGCCGCCTTCAATTACAACAATCGTGATGGATCTACCGATACCTTTGTATTCTACCCACATGTCACAAATTCCTACCGGGCTAATGGTACCACCATTATACGTTCTCAAAATCATATTCGTTTCTTTCAGCTTGCATCCACCGAAATGACGGCTATATGTATCTAAAGCAACTACACTAAATTCCGATCCTGTGTCCAACTCCATTAATAAAGGTATCTTATTAACTAACACTTCTAATTTAATCGGACCCTCAACTACTGGCCCATTACAGGTTTTAAAAGCGAACAAACTAATATCTGTGTTATCAATATAATTGAAATCTTTGGCCTTCATGTTGCACATTTTCTTCAAATGGCCTCGTTTCTTACATAAATTACATTTATAATTTTTAAACTTACAATTGCTGCTCGTATGGTTTGTATAACCGCATACCATGCATTGTTGTTGCTGCCGCTGCTGTAATGTACTGTTCCCTTGTTGAATCTGCTGATGTTGCCGTTATCTTTGTGAATTACTGTTGAACTGCTGACCTTTTCTTTGCTGCCCTTTGTTGTTGTTGCTGCCTTTGCCGATGTACAGAAATGAATCCGCTACTTCCTGCTTCACCTCCACCGCATCGTACTGGTGCCGAATGTAGTCTGCCGTGTTGGCAATCTCGATAGCTCGATCGATCTCACATTTGTCCAACTTTTCCAGGAAAATTTTATCCCGGCCTGGACCCTTTTCCAGACCCATGACAAATTTATCCCTGATCGCTGTTTCCAGAACCGCACCAAATTCGCAATTGGCTGCTAAAGCTCGTACTCGCACTGCCCACTCATTTGTCGACTCTGATGGTTGTTTTGTCGCGTTATAAAACTTGAAACGTTCTGCAAACCCGGACGATGGTGGCTTGAAATGATTTGCCATAACCTCAACACAGTTGTTGAACGAGGTGTTTGCCGTTTCGATCTTTTTCGGACTGATCAAGTCCGTCAGAAGAATATATGAACGTTCAGATATGGACATCAAAAGTACTGCTTTCTTCTTGACCTCCTCTGTAATTCCATTTGCAATGAAAAATTGCTCCAACTGCGATTTAAACACACTCCAATTGCCATCTGTGTGGTCGAAACGTGGTGCATTGCCAATTATTTGCGCCGCCATTACTTCTGTCTCTATATCTTTATCGCGTTCCATACACGGCTCACGCTTATTAATTGTAAAAAAACTTTAAACTTTTTATACTTTTATTTTTTTACAACTATTTAACTGTTTTCCTCGTCGCCACTGTAATAATTCAGTTTATTAATATTTATATTCACTTATGTACAAGAAGTCGGTGTGTTCAAGGCGATGGTTGGTGAACGATTAAAAGAAAAGAATGGCCACATCAACTGTCAAAGTCTAAGTTGTTCGTGTGCGTTCAGTGCCCGAACTAATACCGGGTGCACGCGATATTTTTAAAAATCATTAAATACTACAAGGACAATTGCTTCGAATATATAATTTTTGCTGGTAAGAAACTACAGATTTAATTGGCGGAGGATAAGAGCAACAAAAACATGTGTGTGTTTTAGGAAGGAATTCGATTCAGGATGTGCTGGAGTTGTCACTTAAAACCGCATCTTCTCACTTCAATAAAATCTTTTTCAAAAACGACTTTTTGGACCTCGAAGTTAATGAGGTAATTACAATAAAAGCTAAACTCAATATTGCCCCATTAAAAAAAGGGCTTTGCTGGTAGGGTTTTATAATCCGGCAGAGAACTCGGAATCGTGCAAAAAGACACGAATGTTATGAGAACCGCAATCAGACTTTGTATCAAAGCCATGGTATCGGTTTAAGCTCTATATTTTGTGTTAATTAAGTAAAGAAAAAAGTTGTATTCATCCACAGTTGAAGCAGTTGACAATGAGAGCAAAGGACCTTGGACATGCGGAGGATCTTATTTTGTCGTTCGTAATGCGTTGGATTTATCATAGCCCCATAAAACGATCGCTTTTCATGGAGGATTTGCTTAAACTCATGACTCCTTCACTCATCTCACCAAACGTGTTGCATTCTTCCGAAGTTTTTAAAACCCTCAATCCAGTCTTCACCGCGTGGGTAGATCACAACAGTCCAGTTGATTCCACGAAAGAGATCGATGGCCATATACTTATTTACCCACGTCTTGAAAACCGCAATCATTTCGGGATCAACATGTTCTCCGAAACCGAACATCGTGAAATTAAATGTCTGCCAGAACTGATTTGTCATGGAAGTTATGTGTGCAATGGTTACTACATCTACCAACAAGGAGGTCGTACCGTCTATGACGACACAATGACTAAATCGTATGTTTATCACCCGAGCAAGCGCGTGTGGGTTCCATTTGTTCCACTTCTGCAAGGCAGGAGCTTTCATCGTAGTTGCGTACTTAATGGAAAGATATACAGTGTTGGCGGTTCGGTTCCAGGTAGAAGAGCATTGGCATCAGTTGAATTCACAGATCTCTACACAGGCCAGAGAGGTTTCTCGGATCCCCTGCCACATGCCAAGGAAGACCCAGGACTCTGTGTTCATGGTAAAATTACTTTAATATCCCAGTCAAAATCTGAAATTTCTAAATTGAGCACTTGGCTTGTGTTCTTTCAGAGAATTCAATATATGTCGCTGGGGGAAGGGCTTTTGGCGAGTTCTATAAATCTATTCATCGTTTTGATGCAAGAGAAGGTGTGTGGCAACAACTAGCCACATCGCCCTATGATAGGGGGGCCGACTCATGTGCGGTTCTTGGCGAGGATATCTTTACGTCAAATTCATTCACTTTTCTGCGATATGACATGCGAGCAAAAGATTGGGAATTGATTCCCATTGTAAAAGAAAAAAAGTTAGAAAAATGTTTTTCGATTCTTCCCTCCAATCTTACTTTGTCGTTTTTTTGTTTCTTTGTAGATTGTTTCTTGAAGAAATATTCTCTCTCGATAGCAAACTTTTTGGTCTTTTTGCGGATGGCGTGTGGAAGTTTATGCCCGTAGAAAGACAGTGGGAGATTCATCGAAGCCTCTACCTGGGTTCTTCACAAGTATCGACAAATCTTCTTTTTCCAAATGTAAACGAAGAAGACGTCCTTTAATCGGAAGGGATAACGTAATACTAAATATAAAATTGATGTAAAATGAAGTACCCTCTTGTCGTCTGCCGTGAGGTGCGCACGGGTCGGGAGCTATTTTTCATTTAGGAGTTAATGTTTACCTCATCTCATCTCATTTTCAGTGACCCGCATGTTTCACTAAAGGGGTCGCTGGGCAATGCATGCACGAGAGATCTCCAGGCCATAGACTCTAACTCATCAGGTGCTATGCCCAAGCGCAACCAGGCGAGTGTTTGGACTTGGTCCAACCATCTCGTCCTAGGTCTGCCAAGCGGTCGCATTCAAGTCACGCCTCGGAAGTCGTGATGATGAGGACATTCGTGCCACGTGACCAAACCAACTAAGTACAGCAGCTGCCCAACATTGAGTTCCTCGCGCACTGTCGTGTTTCTCACCCTATCCCGGCGAGTAATTCCCACAACAGCACGAAGAAATCTCATCTCGGCAGCTTATATTTGCGATCTTTTTCTTTCAGTCATTACCCAAATTTCATGGCCATAGGTGAGAGTTGGCCGTGGGGTAGTGGGTAGGTGCGTCGACTCCTACGCTCGAGGTCGTCGGTTCGAAACTCGAAAAAAACATCAAACATTTTTTCACGGCTCCACCTATTTCGAGTCACTGACAAAGAACAATAGCACGCACAACACGAGTGGTTGCTGAGAAGCTAGGCCCAGGTCCACCTCGGACTGTAGTGCCGCCATTATTATTATTATTATTAGGTGAGAGTTGGAACAAATACTGCGTTAAAAACCGTTAACTTGGCTTTGACACCAAGCTCGGCCTTCCTGATAACAGATCGACCAAGCTGTTTCAAAATTGACCCAGCTTGACCAATCCTACAGGAAAGCTCAGCATTATTCCTCCCATCACTCGTGAAGAAGACGCCGAGATACTTGAACTTCTCCAAATGTTTCAATGGGACTCCACTAACATATAGAGTGCATTGAACAGGGGTTCTGAAAATAACCATAACCTCGGATTTGTCCACGTTAACCTTCATCCCAGCATCAGCACAAACGGCCACAAACCTATTTAGCGCGCGCTGGAGTTCTATCTAGGAGGATGTGAGGATGACTACTCGTAAGTCATCTGCAAAAAGAAGATGACTTACCCTCAACTCTCCCAATGTGAAACATTCCTCGCCACGACTGCGCTGTAACTTCCAGTCCATATATATAATGAAAAGTAGAGGTGACAGAACGCACCCTTGGCGAAGTCCACGGTGAAAGGTGTTGATTTACTACCGTTTACCCGAACACAGCTGCTACAGTTTGTGTATAGAGACTGAATGGCCCTCAACAAAGAACCATCAATCCCATACTCCTACAGAACACTCCAGAGTTTACCTCGAGGAACTCGGTCGTATGCCTTTTCCAAATCTACAAAACAGCTTTAGATCGGTTTGGCGTACTCCCAAGCCTTCTCAAGTACCATTCTTAGAGTGAAAAGCTGGTCGGTTGTACTTCTGCCGGGACGAAAACCGCACTGCTCATCTCCCATCCTGGATTCGACCATAGCTCTAGAACGCGCCTCCAACACCTTAGCGTAGACTTTACCTGGGAGTCTTAAAAGAGATATGCCCCTGTAGTTGGAGCACTCTTTTTTGTCCCCCTTTTTGAAGAGAGGCACAATCACCCCAGTTTGCCAATCGCCAGGCGTCTCACCGCGTTCCCAAGCCACCTTAATGACACGATAGAGCCATAAAACTCCCTCTTTACCCATAGCCTTAAGCATTTCTGGCCGGATTTCATCCACACCGGCGGATTTGCCAACTTTTAGCGATTCAATCGTCAAAATGACTTCCTCCACCGTTGGACTATTCTCCGCCCTACTCAAGACTACAGGTCTGTCACCCTCAGTGCCCTGTTCGGGATTGAGCAGCTCCGAAAAGTGCTCACTCCATCTGCGCAAGATGTCCACCTCATTGGAAAGTAACACGCCATCTTTGGATTAGACTCCTTCGATGGTGTTGAATTTCCTTCCTCTGAGCCCGCGAATGGTTTGCCAGAACACCTTTTTCGCAGATCTATGGTCGCTTTCCAACTTCTCACGCTTAGCTGCTCGCACAGCCAATTTGCAAGTTCTTCACGCCTCAGTGTACCGGTCATGAGAATCAGAGTTCCCCAAGAGAATCCAGTCTCCTATATTCTTCTTCTCTCTGATGGCTTCTTGAACTCCGGGTGTTTTAAACCACGCAGTTCTTTTCTCACCACCTGCCGCCACACCAAGCCGCTTCACCCCCCAAACATCACACTGTTGAAAACAGTCGCCATTCGTCCTCTACATGCGATGGAACAGTTGGAATTTGCTCAAACCCTTCGGATATGCGCCGTGTCAAATGTTGCTGTTCTGTAGTTTCTCCCTCCGTATGCGTGTAACCACTCTTGGTTTCCGCCTTGGCAGAAGAGGTACTTTATCAGTAAGATACAGCGTACACAACACCAGCTGATGATCAGTTGACAGTTTGGAATTTATCATGAAAAAAAAAATTTTATTTTGAAATTTATTGAGAATAGTAGACTTTGCGTTTCGCGTTACTTTAAAGTTTTCGATAAGCAAGAAAGTCGATTTTCAGTGGCCTTAATTTGTAAAAATTAATTTTAAAGGAAGATAAGTGAAGTTGTTTTATAAAAATGTCATGGTAAGTACTAACAATTAATAAAAATGTATGTTTAACACATATCCAGAACCCTTTCCTCGAAACCAAGAAGTGGAAAATCTACTCTCATAAGGAGAGTAAGAACCGGGAAAATAAGGACGGTTCTTCTCTCGTTGTGGGTCTATGTTGTGGATAATGGACGAAAACCACGGTAAACATCAAAATAATTTTTACCCAGATAAAGCTTGAAAAATCGCATCTGTGGTCTTGGTGGCCTGCGAGGTTTCTCACCACCTTATGACGAGCGGTCTGAAAGACCGAGAACTTGTCTTATTGGGCCGAAATTTCTCTCAGCAACCAAGCTTGTACAGTTCTGTGGACAAGACTTGGTTGCTGCAGTTGTAAGCTACGAAGCGAATGGAATGTGGCGTAATTTCGTCGTAGCGTCAGCTTACTTCCCCTACGATTCTGTTCTGCCGCCACCACCAAGAGCGGTATCGGAACTCGTAGAGTACTGTGAAATCAGAAAATTAGGCCTAATCATCTGCTGTGATGCTAATGCTCAGAATGCCTTCTGGGGCAGCAGCAAATGCAACAAGAGAGGGAATGATCTTCTGAATTTCTTACTATCGTCTGATTTGGACATCAACAATGTTGGCTCTCAACCAACTTTTGTTACGACAAGGAGACAGGAAGTAATCGACTTAACGTTATCCAACAGATACATTAAGGAGATTACAGACTGGAGGGTTCTGTCGGAAGTGTCCCTGTCAGACCATAGGTACATTGAATTCCGAATCGAATGCGAAACCACAACTTTGCTGAAGAGGAGGAATCCAAGAAAAACCAACTAGATAATCGTATTGAACCTCTCCCTAAGCTCAGAACGAGACAGAAGGTAGAGAAAGCCGTTCTAGACTTGAACAACACTCTAACCAAACTGACGTGTCCAGCTAGAAATACCCCCTGCTGATCACCTGTTCCATGGTGGAACGCAGAACTGCAGACAATTCGCAAGGAAACCAGGAAACTTCTAAACAGATATCTCAAGACCGACTTGGAAGAGGACTGGAACCTGTACCGATCAAAACAAAAAGAATATAAGAGGTTAATTTGGATATCGAAAAGTGCCTCCTATAGGGATTTTTGTGGAAAGATCGAAACACCCGGTGAAACCAGCAGACCGGTTAAAGTTCTTAAAAAGGACAAACCAACCAAACTGGAAACACTCAGAAGACCAGACGGTACCTACACTGAGTCAAAAGCTGAAACGCTTAGCCTCATGCTTGAGACTCATTTTCCAGGTAGCCAGATTACAACCGGCTCAAAACCAGCTCCTATCCCTGGAACTGAGGATGAGCTGATAAATGTAACACGCCGAGGCTGGTTTGTTTCATCGCTCGTGGTGACAGATGAAGCTATCAAATACGCAGTTGCGTCCTTCGATGGTTTCAAGTCGCCTGGTACCGATGGCATATATCCAGCCTTGTTGCAAAAGGGTATAGACAAGTTGATGCCGGTTCTGAAAAGAATCTTCACAGCCAGCCTGGCACTCGCCTATATCCCGACCCCCTGGCGTACAGTTAGGGTAGCCTTCATACCAAAGATCGGTAAGGGGGACTACTCACTCGCCAAGAACTTTAGACCTATCAGTCTAACCTCTTTCCTGCTGAAAAGCATGGAAAGGCTGGTTGAGCTTCATGTACGCAAAACCGCGTTGCGATTTCATCCTCTGTCTCAGATGCAACATGCCTATCAGCGCGGAAAATCTTGCGAGACTGCGCTTCAAAATCTCGTTGGCAGAATTGAATGTGCACTCGACAGGAAAGAGTACGCGCTGGGCATTTTCATTGATATAGAGGGTGCCTTTGACAATGCGACTTTTGATGGCATGTGCAACTCGGCCAGAGAACACGGATCTGTCGGATCATGCCTAGCGGACGTATGTTCAAAAGCGCAGGCAGCTCTAGACGTGATCGACGATTGGTGTACCAGAAATGGGCTTTCAGTCAACCCTCTTAAAACCGAGGTTGTCCTCTTTACGAGGAGGAGGAAATTGACTGGTTTGACTTAACTGGTACTAAAAGGTGTCACTATCCGCTTTTCCGATGAAGCTAAATATCTGGGTGTCATTCTAGATAGGAAGCTTCTGTGGAAAAAACACATTGAAACGAAAATTGCGAAGGCACTGTCAGTTTTCTGGCAGTGTAAAGAAATTTTCGGCAAATCATGGGGTCTATCACCAAAAAGATCCGTTTGGATCTACACGGCTATGATTAGGCCCCTTCTCTCCTATGCATCGGTCGTTTGGTGGAATAAGCTTTCGCGTAAATACGTAACTGCTGCTTTCACCAAGCTTCAAAGAACGGTCTGTCTCGGCTGCATGGGGGCCTTCCCTAGCACGCCTGGCTCTGCTCTTGATGCCCTGCTGAATCTCCCCCCCTAGATGTCCATATCATGGCCATCTTCCGTTTAAAAAGAAGTGGTTATTGGTACAGCTCGCACTGGAGTTTCGATGACCTTGCGCACCGCATCTCCTTTGACCCCAGTCTTATGGATATGCCGTCTGACGCACGGACACCAGTACTCCAGCTGCGACGAACATACAAAGTCGACTTTCCCTGTACTCAGGACTGGCTCTGGCCAGAATCTGAGCCAGGAAAGGAATGTAGTCGAATTTTCACGGACGGCTCCAAGACCAATGAAGGATCTGGTGCTGGTGTCCTCGTGGAGAGCGATAACTTTAGACTGCACACCTCGTTAGGTAAATTTGCATCGGTTTTCCAAGCGGAAACCTATGCGATCCTAATGGCTACGAGTTATATTGTTAAGAATAGGTGGAAGGGGCGAAGTATTTGTGTCTGTAGCGACAGCCAAGCTGTGCTTAAGGCCTTCCTCAACCCTTTAACTACTTCCAGGATAGTTCAGGAATGCAAGTCTTCTCTGAATTTGATCGGTAGCTTGAATTCGCTAAGACTTGTCTGGGTTCCCGGGCACCACGGGATCACGGGAAATGAGATCGCTGATGAACTTGCTAGGCGAGGATCAGATGAGGCTTTCTCAGGACCTGAACCTACGCTGGGACTGCCCGCGTCCTTGGTTAGGGCTTCCATCGATGGTTGGACTTTTCGAGAGCACAACCGCAGGTGGCATGACTCTCCAGGATGTAGACAGACAAAGCGCATGCTCCCCAACGTCTGGAAGAAATCCGCGGCTTTCTTGTTATCTCTTAACAGAAAAGACTGCAGACAACTTATTGGAGTACTAACGGGGCACTACACCTTCGCCAAACACCTCAGTGTGCTTGGCCTAAGTGACGAAACCCTCTGTGACGCCTGTGGAGAAGACGATGACACTGCTGAGCACTTCCTCTGCCATTGTCCCGCCTTTGCTTGGATCAGGTGGCAGTTATTCGGTGCTTATGAGGTGAGAGCTGATGATGTAGGCTTCTCATCACAGAAGCGCCTGCTGGAAATTTCAGTAAAAGTAGGTTGCTGCCTGGTAATACAATGGACCAGTCTTGAGTCTAAGTGCTCCAGTGTAGTGTGACAAAAACATACGACAAAAAAAAAAATGTTTAACACCATTTTTTTGTTAAATGTGGAACCACAAGAGAAATTAATTAAACCTTTAGTTGTGTAAGGAAGATTTATAATTTATTATTTGTACTATGTATGTATGCTAACAACTGAAGTGTTGCCTGAGCGAGAGACAGAAAAAGAATAACAGAAAATCAGAATGAAAAAGGAAACGAACAAAAATGAAATGAAATGAAATGAAAGAAATGAAAATGAAATGTCTCGCAACATGTATAGTATGTTGCACATCTGCCGCAACATTCCGCCCACCTTGGAACGAATTGCATAATTTGTTCAAAAATAATTATGCGGTATGTGTAAGTTGAGAATATTCATCGTTGACCGTCATCGAGTCGAGTGAGCATGCCATCAGCTGGTTTTTAGGAAACCACTCGAATTTTGCCCTGTTCTCCAGGAAAAATTCTGGTTATTCTTCCCGTTTTCCATTTAGCTGGAGGAAGCAGTTCGTCCCGAATCCCGAAAAGTCTCCAATTCGAAAATTTGGACTGGATCGGGTACACTTGGCACGCTGTTGAAGTTGAACGATGTAATCTGTACTCCATCTTTTCCAAAAATATTGTTTTAGGTTCGTTCACTATACTTCCCTTGAAGTCGGCTATATCAAGTTCGGGTATCGCTTTCATAGGTTCCCCAATTCAAAAATAGCCAGGAGTTAGTGGCGCGAGATCATTTACATCAGTAGATATTGAGCAAAGGGGCCTAGAATTAAGACAAGCCTCGATTTCCGCTAAGAGCGTTGTGAACTCCTCATATGTTAAAAGGAGCTCTCCGAGAGTACGACGAAGATGAAACTTTACGCGTTTGACAGCACCTTCCCAATAGCCTCCCATGTGTGGAGCAGCTGGAGGATTAAAATGCCAAACAGTCCCATCATTAGACAGATGTCTTCTTAGTTCTTCGTTCTTGATCGCAGCTGTTAGCATTGCCCTGAGTTCCTTTTCAGCCCCAAACAAATTGATACCGTTGTCGTTACATAGCTCCCCACAATGACCTCGACGAGAAACAAAACGCTTGAAGGCAGCGATGAACGATGCGGTCGATAGATCACTTGAAAGCTCCAGATGTGATGCACCAGTGGACATACAAATAAACACAGCTACATGCATATATATCCTTTATAAGATTTCGAGCCACGTTCCTTTGATAAGTGCAATCTCACTGGCCCTGTGGGCGCCGTGGCGTAGTGGGTAGGTGCGTCAACTCCTAAGCTCGAGGTCGTCGGTTCGAATCTCGAAAAAAACGTCAAACATTTTTTTCACTGCTCCACCTCTTTCGAGTCACTGACAATGCTCAAAGAGTATAACTGTCTAGAAAAAGTTTCTCAATCTCGCCGTTCGAAGTCGGCATTAAACTGTAGGTCCCCTCCACTCGTGAGAGAACAATAGCACGCACAACACGAGTGGTTGCTGAGAAGCTAGGCCCAGGTCCACCTCGGACTGTAGTGCCGCCATTATTATTATTATAGGTGTATGCTCAATTTTGTGAGGTATTGTATGTAAGCCGACCAAGACAAAAAGGAGGAATATGTCCACCGATCGAAAGTGATCGATGAAGGAGCTTCCACTTTCAACTCCCGGAACTGCTGGAGTAGCCTGCTCGCAACTTTAACATCTGAGCTACAGAACAACCACTTTTTTATATATTTTTTTTACAGACTATTTGGAAAAAGATAGATAAATTTGAATACATTCTGTTGCCATGATATGACTAGTGGCGGACGCATGCACATAAATTTATCTACTAAAACGGAGAAGCTGCTCAGCGCTCTGTGCGACATCTCGGCTGTAGTTATTGAATTGAATTGAAGAGAATGGAGAGTGACTATATAGTCACCTAGCACTGCGACCACTATAGATCTATCTCATCTCATCTCATCTCATTTTCAGTGACCCGCATGTTCCACTTAAGGGGTCGCGGGGGCAATGCATGCACGAGAGATCTCCAGGCCACTCGATCCTCCGCCATCGACTTTAACTCATCAGGAGCTATGCCCAAGCGCAACCAGGCGAGTGTCTGGACTTGGTCCAACCATCTCATCCTAGGTCTGCCAAGCGGTCGCCTACTTGATGGAATCGCATTCAAGGCACGCCTCGGAAGTCGTGATGATGGGGACATTCGTGCCACGTGACCAAACCAACTAAGTACAGCCCTTTCCGTTCGAAGAAGCAGCTGCCCAGCATTGAGTTCCTCGCGCACTATCGTGTTTCTCACCCTATCCCGGCGAGTAATTCCCACAACAGCACGAAGAAATCTCATCTCGGCAGCTTGTATTCGCGATCTTACTCTTTCGGTCATTACCCAAATTTTATGACCATAGGTGAGAGTTGGAAAAAATACTGCGTTAAAAACCGTTAACTTGGCTTTGACACCAAGCTCGGCCTTCCTGATTACAGATCGACCAAGCTGTTTCAAAATTGACCCAGCTTGACCAATCCTACAGGAAAGCTCAGTATTATTCCTCCCATCACTCGTGAAGAAGACCCCGTGATACTTGAACTTCTCCACCTGTTTCAATGGGACTCCACTAACATGCAGAGTGCATTGAACAGGGGTTCTGAAAATAACCATAACCTCGGATTTGTCCACGTTAACCCTCATCCCAGCATCAGCACATACGGCCACAAACCTATCTAGCGCGCGCTGGAGTTCTATCTGGGAGGATGTGAGGATGACTACTCGTAAGTCATCTGCAAAAAGAAGATGACTTACCCTCAACTCTCCCAATGCGAAACATTCCTCGCCTCGACTGCGCTGTAACATCCAGTCCATATATATAATGAAAAGATCTATTATGCCCCATTTTGTTTCTCTAGGGCTTCAGAGTTACCTTGAGAAATTTTATGATCTCTTTGGATGGAATATCCTGGTAGTCTGTTGGTTAGTCTTGTTAAGGTAGCCCTAAACGACGAACATGGTCGTTTGCGTTATCCGCTACACCGCGAACACATTTGGCGAACATTCACTTCGTGTTGTTTCTTCAAACCGTCAACATGTGTGATAGGGAAGCGCAACTGGTAAATTCCTCGATAAAATCGTGGCTGACTGTTGACATTGTGCTTAATCCGCGATATGTACTCGGCGACGTTCACATCAAAATTTTAGGTTTGCTCGCGAACATGGCCCAACACGGCGAACATCAAAGCCAATAAACACGACAAAATCGAAACTTTTCACCAACAGCGAGCGGCTCGCGAACCAGTCCATACACCACGATGTACAGAATACAAGGTATGATATTTCTCAAATTCGCGTGACGTCACACATAGCAGGGCAACTTCACATTGAATTCAAATTGTATGGAGAAACTTTCTGTAGCATTAATTAAATGAAAAACGATAGTTATAGTATAAATAATAGAAATGATTTTTGTTATTATTGGTGTTACAACCAAATACTGCACAGTTTGCCATTTTTTAATCAAACTTTTCACAAATTTCAATGTTTTCACAGCACTGTTCAAATTGTTCGCGGCAAAACATATGTCATGATACGCATGACGTCACACGCAGCACAATTCAAAAAAATAAGTGATGGGAACATAATACCTTGTATTCTGTATATCGTGTCCATACACGACGAAAATGCGGCGAGCACGAGCAGGTTCGTCGTTTAGGGCTACCTTTAGCGTGAATCAGAAATCATATAGTAAAGAGATATCCAACTTCGCCCAGAATTACCCCTTGTCCGTGGTACAATTTGTGACGTTTATCCCCGGAATTTTAAGCGAAACTGTGTTTTTGCTCGGGATTTACGCATATTATCACAAAATTTATGGAAATTCATGGATACACCACGAAAAGAGCGGAAAATTCGTGGATTTGCCCACGATTGAAATCATTCAGGGATAAGTTTCGCAATGTTTGCCAAATGTAAATAATGTGACGATTAGTATTGTTTAAGGAAATCTGTTTAAAATGCTAATATGAATCAAGTTTCATGATAAATTGGAAATATAATGCAAGAAAATAAAATTCTTTAATTATTTCACGTGGGAATTATTACTTTCAAAGAAATCTGAAAATCAAAAAGCATTAATATTCTTATTAAATTTGTATTAATCAAATGAATATCTTTTAGGTTAGGCAAACCGTTTCAAAATACGCGACTTTTCTACGCAATTACAGGCACAGAAATCTAAAACTTCAAATATCAATAAAATATATGCATATTTCTTACATTCTTTATCCCATTTATATAACCTGAGTTGTTCTACTATTATCGGTTAAATTCAATATATGTGTATATACAATACACGTCCATTAAACCTCTCTTCATTTACCTATTTCATAATTTTAAAATAATATATTCAAATAATAACGGATATTCAGTTTGTAATAAATAAAAACATTGCAATAGCTCATGTGAATGCACCCTCTGCACTTATTTTCGTGTTGAAAACATGAATTTGAAATAACGTTCAAGTAACAAACAGTTTTTCAAATAAGTGGCGTAGTTCACCTCATTTGTTTGAATGGGTATGGTTATCAGCTGATTTGAGCAGATCACATAGATTCACAGACACGGTATGAAAAATCACATAGCAAGAGAGGTAGAAGTTGGATATCTCTTTACTATATGATTTCTGGCGTGAATCTGCTGGTTATTTTACATCAGAAATCAACTACAGAGAGATACTCAACTCTCGAGCTTTTTTCGTCTCGCCTATCACCGTCCATTTCCAATATTTTTCCAGATTTTCCAATATTTTCGTTAAACTCACGCATACTGCCTTATTTTTACGCACACTGCCAAATTTTTACGCACACTTCCACAGAGTTTAACGAACTCCCGTTATCCTTGAACATTTGCCCACGAAAATGGCGGACATTTGCCCACGATAGTGTCATTTTTTGTCGAATTTGCCCACTACTGGAATAATGCACTGGTTGTGTTCATGAGGCCGATCATTTTTCAAATATTAAAAAAACGTTGGATATTGTTGTAAAAATTTTGCTTAATATATTGATATTAAAAATTGTATATGTTGTATATTTAATTGTGTAAGATGATATTTCATAATTATCACTCCGTATTTATTCACATTTACACTGCATTGTTGTATATAAATGACAAAATTAATTCTTCAAATAAAAAAAAACACGATTGCAGAAGTACAAATAAATTAAAAAAACAAGTTGTATACATAACTGCATATACTTATATAGATTCATGCATATTCAATTTCATCCGTAGTTATTTGTGAATATAGCCTTTGAATTCCTAAACAAAGGAAAATGTGCAAATGTTGGAAATACAATATTTTTTAAGGATGTTATGAAAGATGAATGCATTATTACGAACAAATAATAAAATTAAATTAAATACAAAAATCAATGGAGTTCAAAAACTAAAAAAAAACTGTTCTGAACTTCAATATTAACGTTTAACAAAGGAAAATTTTGAAAAAACAAGAGTTTTTTACTTAAATTTGAAGACCACAAGGAGAAACTTCGGTCATTTCAGTATTTCAATGATGAATTTAAATTTCATTGACTATTTTATTTGATTCTCAGGCTCAAAGTCAATAAGTACTCTTATACATTTTCTCTTATCACTCTGATTGTTTCATTATTTCCAATGAAATTGAAATAAATAAAAAATATATCAAACCTATGTTCCATATATTTCATAAAATAATAATTTAAAGTTTAATTTAAAAATATCGTAAATCATTGATAACCAATAATTAATTGCTTCCAATAGTCCTTCCAGTCGCAATTATTCATGTAAAATGAGTGCTCCTACTGAACACTAACATTTTCGTTTAACTTCCCCTTCTTTTCGTGGTGAACGTATTGCAAACGATTTGTGATAGCGTTTGGAAAAAAAGGAGAGTGGGGGTATGGCCAACCCCCTGATAGATTTCTTCCCATATGTATGTAGATAAGGAATGCATGTTTTGTATGAATTTGTTCGGAGGGGAAGTCAATCAGCTGTTCAAAACAAATCACACGTATTCACGGATACTGTACGAAAAATTGTTATAAAAAGCGCTGTCAGATGACGTCATGAGGGTAGAAGGGAAAGAGTTGAGTATCTCTATGTAGCTGATTTCTGTTTTACATCTGCTTGGTGTCACATTTGGACACTCGTCTTATAGGTGTTCCATGGTCTCCTTTGATTGCCCATAGTTTCTGCGGTTTTGTGTGCTGCTGTGGCCCATTTGATAGCTAGCTGTAGTTATAATTCGATACATATGCATATAATTAGGTTAGTAAGAAAAAAATGGCGCTACAATCCGAGGTGGGCCTAGCTTCTCAGCAACCACTCGTGTTGTGCGTGCTATTTGTTCTCTCACAAGTGGTTTAGAATATATTTAAATTCGTTTTTCCATGATTTTTTTTCAGAAAATCTGAGGTACGTACCTTTTTGGAACTCCACGTCTAAATTTCTGCATTTGAAAGTGAATAAGAATCAGCTATGTGTTGTTATTAGCCTCACTCTTTTAGAAGCATTTTCCATAAAAAACGGGTTAAATAAATGAAAGGATTTAAGCACATTTATAGTTATTTAAAACTGTTTATTTTTCACATAAAATCATCCTTAAAAAATTCTTTCACGGTCACTTGCAACATGTATCTTTTGGTGCTGCACGAACATTTGCATTCCTGAGAACACTCACAGCCATTACCACATTTAGGAGTTGTACACTGGCTGTTAATTAATGAATTTCTTTTATTCATGTAATAATAATAATTGCTTAAATTTAAATACACATTAAATATATTACGCATATTTGAATTATAAACCAAGACACTACCTTATCATGTGTATATCATACGGAATTCCTTACTCAATGCATTAATAACTATGTACTAAAAAACTATGTGTCAAATAATATTAAAATTACACTCATTCTTATTTTGATTACCAACCAGTTGAGATCGTGAAAAATACATTCTTTAAGTTTTATAACGTAATACGAATTTTATTTGATGTGGTAAGATTAATTTCGTCTCTAGTTAATTTAAACGTTACAATTCACTGGCAATCTAAAGAATTCACAACAGCCTTTAGGTAAGAAATATTATTTAAGAAAGTGTTTGCTAACCTTTGGAACAATTCTTGCAGGGCATCTTGACGTAAATATAATTTTCCTGGAGTATTCTGCTTGCTTACTGCATATGCTATCCAACTTAATAATGATTAGCGTCCAGAGATAGTTTAATTTGTGTGTGTGAGTGTTTTAAAGGAACTGTTCAGCTTCCAGCACTGTAGTGAAGTGTGCACTTCCACACAGCGAGGCGTTGTCCCTTAAATTTGCACTCTTCGCCAGCCGTTGATGCATTTCAGTTTTTTTTTTCTCCACCGATTTTGCACTCGATTTGAACAGATAAAGTACAGTGCGCACAGTAAGTGGAAAAATTATCTATACTGCGTCGTGCGGCCCTCAAGAGGGCGCATGAATTCTTGTTTCTTGTCGTAGGTCGACGTTAACATTGTTGTTATCTTGGGTAATGAATAACTTCTATGCTTCAGATAAAAACTGTCAGACTAAGAAGCAATTGTGCAAACATTTTTATCTGTTGTATGTGTTTTGCTTCAGGGGAAGTCACGATCAAGATCTTACTTAATCAATTCACTGAATCATAATTCTTTTCTTCACGTCATAAACTTGTTTCCAATGCAAGCAGTTTGTTTGAGTTAATGTCGGGTTTCCCAAAAAGGACTTAACAATTTTTTTTAAATAAAACGCAAACCATTTGAGATATCTCGAGAAAAAGTGAATTATCTCGAAGTACACTCAAAGCATTTACAGTGTTCCATAAAAGTTTGCGTACGCCTGTAAAAGAAATCGAAAAATATTAAAATAATATGAAAAATAATCATTATATCATATTACACTCAAAACCACTTATAACGCCATCGGTTACAACGACCAAATTCTTTGGTCCCGCCTGAGCTCCATTATATGTGATCCAATAGCATAAGAAATCGTTTATAACGACATATCGCTTACAACGACCAAATTCGTCAGTCCCTTGAAGGTCATTATAACCGACTTTAACCGTACTTTCAGAGTCAATATTTAGAATAATATCCTTTCATCCTAATTATTTGTTTAAGACGTTATGATTAATTGCCACCAACTTTTCAGTGAAAGAAATGCTTATGTTATTCCATTCGAATAACAAAGCTTCTTTCAACCGTGCTCTTTTATTAATATTGCGGGCGCGGATCTTCCTTTCTGAAAATCCCTCACGTGCTCAATAGGATTGATATCTGGGCTCTGTGGTGGAGTTTTTAGCGTGTTAAATAAAAGCCACATACGCGCATTATGTGGGGTATGTTTGAGGTCGTTATCGTGCTGAGGTCGTTATTTCTTTGATGTAGACAGCATTTCAGCACTTGATCTTAAATTTATTTTTAGGATATCAATATAAGTGAACTGATTCATACAATTTTTCGCGCAAAAGAGCCATTGTTTCGTTGGCTGTGTGGCAAGTGGCAACAACCTGTTGGAAGCACATGTCGTACAGATCCATATCCTCAATTTCTGGCCACAAGAAGTTCGACATCATCTCGCGATAGCGAACACCATTCACGGTAACTGCTTGGTCGACCACATTTTAGAAAAAGTACGGCCCGATGACGATGACGCCACAGAACGAACTGGGCGAGCATGCACAGGTGTTTTCACATTTCCTACAGACCCGGTTTGCTAAAATTTGCGCACAATACTATTGATTGTGGACACATTTGGTCGATTATGTTGACCAAAAAAATCACGAAGTGCACGAAATGCCTTTTGATTTGAACGCGCATTTTCGTAAAAGGCTTCAACAATCTTAACGCGCTGCTCAATAGTGCACCTCTCCATGGTTGAATTTGTCAAAGACTGAAACAAAGATATGTCGAATTTTTCTAAAAATTCTGGTATGGGAAGAGTTTTGCAGCAATGCCAATTAATCGTGTGGGATGAATGGCACATAAGAGATGGGTGGAAGCTTTGAATAGGACTTTGAAAGATTTACGTAATAATCAAGAAATATTTGGTGGCGCTTTGTTATTATTGACTCGTGATTTCTGTCAAACACTGCCAGTGATTCCCCGTTCAACTCTAGCAGATGAATTCAAGACATTTTTATAGTCATTCAATTTACGGAGGAATGTACAAACACTCACTTAAACAACAAATTTGAGAGTACAATTACAAAATGACCCATCGGCTGACGAATTTTCAAGGCACTGGCGATAGGAATTGTACAAATTCCTATTGAATCACTTTGCCAGATAATTTTTGTAGTTTCGTACAAGCAAAACAACAATTGGTTTCAAGTGTTTTTCCAAACATTGCGCAAAATTATCGAAATTGCAATTAGTTAGCTGAAAGAGCAATACTGAAATACCAAAAATTAGGACGTAGGTCAATTGAATGCGGATATTTTAAGTGATTTGCCTGGTGAGATTGTAACGTATCAATCAGTGGATACGGTCTCAAATCAAAATGGTGCTGTTAATTATACGAAGGAATTCTTGAATTCCTTGGATTCGCCTGAACTGCCGCATCATCGTTTACAATTGTAAGTTGATGCACCCATTACTCTTCTTCGGAGTTTAAATCAGCCTCGATTATGCAACAGAACAAGTTTAGCAGTCAAAATGGTCATAAATAATCTTATTGAAGCAACGATTTTAAAAGGAAAATTTAAAGTTGAAGATGTATTGATTCCGCGTATTCCAATGATTCTGCCAGATTTACCTTTTGACTTTAAAAGATTGCAATTTTCAATACGTCTTGCGTTTGCTATGACAATAAACAAGGTACAAGGACAATAGTTGGAATTGTGCGGAATTGACTATAGAATATCCATGCTTCTCCCACAGACAATTATATGTATCATGCCCACGTGTAGGCAAGCCATCAGTTCTGTTTATGTATACCACAAGTCCGGGAAAAACCAAACATTTTGTAGGCTCTTCGATAGTTTAAGTAAAAACATAGCATAAGATAAAAATAAGAGGAAATAAATTAAATATATTGTAATTAAAACCGAGTGTGTATTTTTATTCACGCCTAAGATGGCTAGGCCATGTAGAGCGTATGGACAACTTAGCTCCGGCCCGAAGAGTCTTCGACTCTGAGCCTGTGGGACAACGCAACAGAGGACGTCCACGAACAAGGTGGCGCACACAAGTCGCGGGGGACCTCTGCCGGCTTGGTGTGCGAAATTGGAGACAGCTGGCGAAAGATCGTGCTGGCAGGAGAGGCATGTTGAGTGAGGCCCAGGTCCACCTCGGACTGTAGCGCCCTAAGAAGAAGAAGAAAGTGTATTTTTATTCTTATATTAATATGATATGTCCGCTAGTATTATAACAAATAATTTAAGTTGTTGCACCTGTGGTGAACCAAATTAATACCTGTATTGAGAACAAACAGATTCTCAATTTTAATTGATGAGAGTACAGATATACTCGTATGTATGCAACAAGGAAAAACTATGTTATTCGGCGAAATTCGTCGATCCATCTAAAGGGAAAATAATGACAAAATTGTTGGAGTTGATCAATTTAAATGGAAGTGATTGCATTGCAGCGCAGAGGCTCTGTTTCATGCTTTTGATGAAATGACATCGAAGGAGATACCTCTTAACAAAATTACTGGTGTCGCATGTGACAATGCCTCGGTAATGGTTGGTAAGAAAAATTATTTTATTTCTAAGTTAAGCCAATGTTGTCCAAAATTAATATTAATGAGCCATGCTTGCAAGGAAATTCCTAAAGGGTGTGAAGAGTTACTGAGGGGACCAGCTGATATTACCATTTTCATTGACAATCAGGCGGCCATGAAAGCTATATCCGCAATAGAAGTCAAGTCCAAGCTAGTCGCAAGCTGTCGCGAAGATCTAAAGGCTCTTGGCTCACAGCACTCGATCAATCTGTGCTGGGTCCCAGGACATAGGGACATAGCCGGCAATGAGATAGCTGATGACCTTGCCAGAACAGGGTCAGTGACCGACGTGTCACAAGCAATTCAAGGTATTAAACCGCCACTCTCAGGGTTGAGGAATAAGGTGGATACTATGATCATTGAAATGGCAAACAGTAGATGGCGCGGTCTGTCTACATGTGCGACTACTAAAGCATTATGGCCCAGATACGACCCAGCAAAAACCGACAAACAGTTGCTAACGATGGTGGTTGGAGCTCTCACTGGCCATAATCATCTTAGAAACCATACCATGAAAATGGGACTCTCCAACGACAACATTTGTAGAGGCTGTGGTGACGAGGAGGAACGTGAGGATACTACTCACTACCTCTGTCACTGCCCTAGTCTTTTGTCAGTTGCGTCATAGAACAATGGGAGAATTCTTCTTCCAAGACTTACATGAAATCTTAAGTATAGACCATGAGTGCGACAAGGGTTAAAAAGGGGACACTATCCTCCAATTGGGCATCACAATGGGTCCCTAAGGACCTAAGTGAGACGTGGCCTAAGCCCGTCTACCCACATACCTACCTACCTACTGAGGGGGATATCTTCCTATATGTCCGAAAGTGCGAAAAGCTGTGCAATTTTAGTTGAATTCCAGATCCATTTTGGGGTGGAATGCAAAAAAATGCTTAAACCGTCAAGTACTCGCTGCTTAAGTTTACATTTTTGTATTAGAAAATTGGGATGTACTGCGAAGTTTTTTTTAGATTCGCATCTTTTAAAGACAAAAGAAGAAGGCTGATTTTATTCTCGAGGAATTGGAGAAAGAAAGCAATAGAGCATATTTCACCCTTTGAAATAAGCCTTGAACTACATGAATCAGTTCAATGTACTTTTTCAAAGCAGCAACATTTTAATTCAGTATATTGTTCAAGAAAGTCAGAACTTATTGCTAAGAATGGCTAGGAATATTGTTAAGCCTTCTTTCTTTTCAATGCCATTTGAGTCGCAATTAAATATAATGGGAGACTTGCATCTAATAAGAGAATATGTTATATCATTAGAAGATATATTTGTCGGTTTAGAATGTGAAAATACAATCAAAATTGTAAGTATTACTGAAAATAAACGAAGTAAAAAATTCTGAAAATTTCTATAAAATTACATAGAAATGATAAAACGACTGTCTTTACCATCAACAGACAAATGCATTAATAATAATAATAATAATAATTTAATAATGGCAGCACTACAGTCCGAGGTGGACCTGGGCCTAGCTTCTCAGCAACCACTCGTGTTGTGCATGCTATTGTTCTCTCACGAGTGGAGTAGACTTACAGTTTAATGCCGACTCCGAACGGCGAGATTGAGAAGCTTTTTCTAGACAGTTATACTCTTTGAGCATTGTCAGTGACTCGAAAGTGGTGGAGCCGTGAACAGTTTTTTTTTTTTGAAAAATTGTTTGTCTGAACTTGGATTTGAACCTAGATTGTGAAAGTCTAGTGCGTATGGGTCGACGCACAAACCCACGCGGCCACCGCGCCCAAAATTTGTTTTTATCTCTACATAATACCCCATTGTGACTTACTTAAGCCCATGACTGTTTCTATGATAAAGTACATTTGTTTTGAAGTGGTGATTTCACTTCAATTTCACACACTGGAGAAAGTGTGGAAAATTCCACTCCAAAATACTGGCAGCACTGCCCCCAGTCTTAGATAATCTATCTGCACGAAAAACACTATAATAAACATCAAAGATATCTGCTGCATTAATTTGAGAATGCTGCCAGATCTCGGTTAATGCAATCATACCAAATTCATGGAGCGAAGATGAGAGAAACAGTTAATTTGTTTATACAGAGAGAGAATTCTCACAACAATGACTTGCTTGCTTTGTAGTTTCTCTTTTTCATGTTTAATCTCTTCGAAGCAATTTTAAAAGGGCACGTTGCATGTACATAGATTGTACAACCAATTTGAAATTAATAGGCGACAAATAGAAAAGTTTGGGCAATTTTGCTGTCGCCATTAGAAAAAATACAAGAAACTCTCGACGGCAAAAGAGATTTCTCTCTTTCTCTAAAGAGAAACTAGTAAACACATGCATCAGGCCATTTTAAGATTTTCTTTTTCAAGAAAAGCTCATCTGTCAGTCGTTTAACAAAACTTTCTTGTTCTTCAAATTCTCAATTGCTTAGCTTTCTGGAGTATGTGTTATTTTGGTATTGTTATCGCTCGACAAGCAACCAGTAAACTCCGATTTATCTCTAAACTTGATTTTAAACTTTTTATTAGGTGTCCAATATAATTGTAGTTTTCCCGCTGTATGCAGTTCCAATTTATTTTCTTGTGATTCCCTACCATTACTCATCTCCGGAAATAATTTTATTGCGAAATACAGAATCGTGCGGTGGTTTACCCGGCCGGCCAACGGAATCAATGATGCAAGCTTACGCTGACGAAGTAGTAAGTAGTAAGGTGTTTATTTGTTGTGTGAAATGTTGTCCCAGGATCAGTTGAAGTTATTAACATGCCTCATTTCAGGAGATCGTTGCTAAGAACCGTCTAAAAGCTCCGAACGATCTCCGGCAGAAAGGAATTGTTAGTATTCCTCACATACGAATGTATGAACTGAGGGGGAATCCCCAATAATATAATCACGTAGAGCTTCTTCTTCGTAGAGAATCGTCTGAAAGCTCCGAACAATCTCCGGCAGAAAGGAATTGTTAGTATTCCTCATATACGAATGTATGAACTGAGGGGGAATCCCCAATAATATAATCACGTAGAGCTTCTTCTTCTTCTTCTTAGGGCGCTACAGTCCGAGGTGGACCTGGGCCTCACCCAACATGCCTCTCCTGCCAGCACGATCTTTCGCCAGCTGTCTCCAATTTCGCACACCAAGCCGACCGAGGTCCCCCTCGACTTGTGTGCGTCACCTTGTACGTGGACGTTCTCTGTTGCGTTGTCCCACAGGCTCAGAGTCGAAGACTCTTCGGGCCGGAGCTAAGTTGTCCATACGCTCTACATGGCCTAGCCATCTTAGGCGTTGGATCCGTAGACGCCTGGCTAGACTCATGTCGCTCTACAGCCCATACAGTTCGTGGTTGAACCTTCTCCTCCAAATGCCATCAACGCAAACAGGACCAAAGATCACGCGCAGAACTTTTCTCTCGAAAAGACCAAGACACTGTTCATCTGCTTGGGATATTGTCCATGCCTCTGCGCCGTAAAGCAGGACTGGGATGATCAAGGTCTTATACAAAGTCAACTTGGTCTTCCGAGAGAGGGCTCTACTACTCAATTACCTTTTGAGCCCAAAAAAACAGCGGTTAGCAAGATTTATTCTGCGTTTGATCTCGGCACTGATGTTGTTTGTATTGTTTACCACGGAGCCACGGTTGACGACTTAACTACGTCAAAGTCATAGCTGCCTATACCCAAAACTAGACATGGCGCTGTATAGCTCGTCTCTAAGCACGCTGTCATATGTGGCCTTGAAGTCGACAAATAGGTGGTGTGTGTCGATTTGCATTCCTTGGGTCTTCTCCAGGATCTGCCGCAGTGTGAAGATTTCGTCTATGGTGCACTTCCCCAGCCTGAAACCACACTGATAAGGACCTATCAGTTTGTTCACAAATGGTTTCAGGCGTTCACACAAAACGGCAGAGAAGATTTTGTAGGCGATGTTAAGGAGACTTATCCCTCGATAGTTGGCGCAGTCAAAGGGGTCTCCTTTCTTGTCGATCGGGCAAACGATACTGAGATTCCACTCATCAGGGTTGCTTTCCTCCGACCATATCTTACAGATGAGCTGGTGCATGCGCTCTACCAGATCACCTCCAGCTGCTTTAAACATTTCGGCGGGCAGACTATCTGCACCAGCAGCTTTATTAGACTTCAGTCTCGATATCACTATCTTGACTTCGTCTAGGTCGGGGGGTTGTGTTGAGTGGAACATTCTGCCTGACAGCGGTATTTGTGTCCTCATCGCCGTTCAACAGTCTGCAGAAATGATTTTTCCAAATTCTCAGTATCGACTGCGAATCTACTACTAGTTGTCCATTCTTGTCCGAACTTTATACCCGTTTGACAAAAGTTTTATCCTTTGGTAAAACTTTCGGACATCATTCCTGCCATAACACCTCTCCATCTCCTCGATCGCGCGCTTCTCGTGCTCTTTCTTTTTCTTCCTGAGAAGCCGGTTCTCTTCCCTTCTTCTCTGTTCGTAGAGCTCACGAACAGCTCTCGTAGTTCGATGCAGCGTTGCCCGGTAGGCTTCTTGTTTTGCTGCATGTGCCTGCCTGCACTCGTTGTCAAACCAGGGGTTTTTCCTAGGTGGTGTTTTAAAACCCAGCACATCAGTAGCGGCTTCTCTGATGGCTTTTTGACAACGTTTCCATTCTTCGCCTATTGTTAGTGCAGGCGACGTCGAACTTTCGGAGAGTTTCAGGGAGACTCGATCGGCAATGTTCCTGGCAGTCTGTTGCGATTGTAGCTTTTCGACGTCAAACCGTGGTTGTCTTCCTCGACTCCGTTGTTCTCTCGATATCCGTGTCCTTACCTTGGCTACAAAAAGGAAATGGTCCGAGTCGATGTTGGCGCCTCGGAACGTTCGGACATCAAGAATACTGGAGGAGTGTCTGACGTCGATCGCAACGTGATCAATCTGGTTGACGGTTGAATGATCAGGGGACCGCCAGGTCCCTTTATGGATGCTGAGGTGTGGGAACCGCGGGCTAGCTACAGAGAGGTTTCGCCCCGTAACAAAGTCCACCAGCCTGAGGCCGTTTTCGGACGTGGTGTCGTGCAGGCTATGTTTACCGATGACTTTATCTTTATCTTGGTGTCGTAGCTGGGGCATTGATCGTACATTTTTTCTAGGAGATCATAGAAGTCATCCTTGCTATCGTCATCTTTGTCCTCCGTTGGGGCGTGGGCGCAAATTAGACTGATGTTGCCGAATTTAGCCTTGATGTGGATTGTTATGAGGCGCTCGCTTATGTACTTAAAGCTTAAGACTTTTTGTCTAAGTCTGCCTCGAACAACAAATCCACATCCAAATAATCGCTGCCTTTGCTCTCTGTAACAATCGCCGTAGTAGATATCGCAGTTTTTCATGCTCTTTTTGCCCGGCCCATACCACCGCACTTCCTGGATTACGGTAACGTCAGCTTTATAGCGGTCTAGGGCCTCCGCGAGTTCATCGGCTGCAGGTGGTCTGTTCAGGGACCTCACATTCCACGTGCAGAACCGAAAGTCATTGTCCTTATTCCATATCCGAGGACGGATTTACTGTTGACGTGCACTTTTTGTTTTCTGAACTCGTACTTTTCTTACGTGGTGAGGAAGTTAACCCCACGCACAACCTCCAACTGGGAGGACAGGTCCATTTGTTTAGCCCCCGGACAAATGGGTCCGGAGGGATCCGGTGTCGGTAGACTCTTGCAGGCTGTGAGCGCCGCCGTTGGCCTTAAGATGAGGGCTCATCAGCCCCCATCTCAATTCCAGGGTCCCGACCTTACCATGGAAACAAAGTAAAAACAAAAAACAAAAAAAAAAAAACAACTAGTGCAGTGAAGCGAAGTGTTTCGGTCTCGAGTGCACTCGGTCCGCTCCCCTCTGTCCCTTCCTTCACAAACCACTGTTTCCCCGTTTGATCTAATCATGCGGGCTGGTGCAATGACTGAGAATGCTTAACATCTGACGTAGCGGATTTGGAAGTGCGAATTTTTTTTGTTGGAACAACTTAAATTGATGTATGGACATAACAAGAATCTCTTGAGTGATTCTGTCGAGTTCGGCTTTTTCATATATCAGCTCCTAATTTTTTATTTTTTTATTCTAACTTCTCGTAGAGTACTAAATACGACTTGTGTTACGTTCAAACCGGTTTCTTTTTTTTCACGGATTGAAATATTCTGCGAGTTGTCTTGCATTTTGAATTTTCCGCTTTTTAAAGAAAATCTATTTGCCAAATTGAGTGGTGTTTTCTGAGTGATATTTTTATCTTTCATCTCACTTCATCGCATTCAAGCACATATCTGTCTGACTCATCTATCCCGGTGAGTTCAATTATTAGTAGATGTTCTGCCTATGAAGCAATTCTCTGCCGACCTACACATTTAACTTTGTACGGGTTTCTTTTCATGTTGGAACTGAATTTTCCTGTACATCTGAGTGAAAAGTGATCCCATCGTCATCTTCTACTTCTCTCCTCCGTGTGAGTACAATTTAGTGTATGATCTGCCGTTAAGCAAGGTTGATATTCACCACACCTTATTTTTTATTATATCCACCAACCACATCATCTTTGGAGTGCTAAGGTTGCTGCACGTGATAGATTTTATCTATCCCACAAACCAAATCGCATCCAATACACAATCTGTGGATAATCGGTAGCTACACTTAAACTTCACGGAGTTGCCATCACATCTTTACAAGAAAATTAATAATTAATTAAATATAAAATGGATATCGGCTGCAATTACTGCAAACAGAACTATAGTTCCAACGACATCTACATTTCGTGTGACGGCTGCCACAAATTGTTTCACACCAAATGTGTGATGCTGTCACCCAGAACCGGAGATGACTTGAGGAGTTCTACCCCCAATGGCCTGCAATGGTTCTGTGCGCAGTGTCGCAAGTTCTCAACTTCTGCACTCCTTAGACTACTAGATGAGTGCAGAAGTCCATCGAAACTGATCTTGGATGAGTTAGAGCGCTTGCAATCGCTTGTAAAAAAACATGTTGCTACTTGTGACAAGCTCTACGGGTGCCGTGAACGGAGGCCATATGAACTAACGCCATAATGGCGTTAATTCGCATTTGAAAGTGAATTAACGCCATAATCCACTTATGGCTTTAATTCACTTTCAAATTTGAACTAAAGCCATATGGCGTTAGTTCGTTTTAGGAAGTGGCCTTAGTTCACATTTGAAATTGAATTAAAGTCACTCGCATCAATCTCAATAATTTACATTATTTACATGGTCCTAAGAAATGAGGTAGAAACTTGTAGGGAAAAAGTTTACGGCGTATAAACAGTAATGTTGGAATGGGTGGGCATGCTGCCCCCCGCCAAAAAAATGGCGTTAGTTCAATTTAATGTATTGCTTTAGTTCAAATTTGAAAGTGATTTAAAGCCATAAGTGGATTATTATGGCGTTAGTTCATATGGCCTTCGTTCACGGCATCGCTCTACGAACTTGCTTGTTGCAACGAAATAGTACCAAAGGCTAGCAACATCCAACAAAAACGAGCTAAGCCTAAATCTGCTCCGAAATCAAAGACGACGGACGTAGTGATTTTATGTGGCTATCCCATCTTCTAGCAGAGCAGATGCATGTCTAACGCTTCCAGTGGACACACCTCTTGTCAGTTACCCATTAACTCCTGTTCCTGCTGAAAATGTAACTGATCCTACTGCATTGTCATCGAATGTTCCGGAACCGGACTCTTTGCATCATAGTTCCTCACAGATTAATTTGCCGCTTCAGCCATCATCATCCGTCAACCTAGTGGTTGTAAAAAAGTCTCCTCGTAAGACAATTTTCTTATCGAGGCTTTCTTCTCATACAACTAAGAAAAGTATTCTCGACTACATAAGCAGCAAAATCTCGATGCCTTCATCCATCAAGTGTATTAAATACAACTTTAAAGAACCTCGGGAAATTGCATCTTTTAAGTTGTTGATTCCTGACTCCCTCCTCGGACTACTACTGTCTCAAGAATTTTGGCCTGATGGAGCATTAGTACACGAATTCGTTTCCAGACCTAAGAAATCAACATCTGCAGCTGCACCTATAACGCCGCATCCAAAAAACGATTAGGTATTCAATCTAATATTACGTATTTACCTCTAACTTCCCCTGAGTATCTTTGTGTATACTATCAAAACGGGCGAGGGTTGCGTACTAAAACACCCAATATATATCTTAACTCACAAAAGCTTCCTTATGATATTTTCGCCCTTAACGAAACTAATCTTACACCTGATTTTGCCAACAATGAATTATTTACTCCTGACTTTAATGTTTTTCGAGACGATGGTTTTGAGAAAGAGAATGATTCCTCGGGTCGGGGTGTTCTTTTAGCAGTTCACAACCGATTTGACTCTACCCTAATCAAAACTTCTCACTCAACTAATTTTGAATTTATTTGTGTCAAAATAACTATGCCTAAGTGCCACATTTTTATTCTCTGTTGTTACATCCGTCCGGCCCAACCTATGCAGAGCTATCAGTTAGCCTTCGATGCAATCGATTCTCTGTTTAATAACGCCGATCCTAGCGACACCGTCTTGATTCTTGGAGACTTTAATTTTCCTGATCTTCAATGGACTCTATCAGATGATGAATCCCATTATGTCGCAATTAATCCCTCCTCAGATAAGGAGGTTCTTTTTATCGATTGCCTTACTGACTGCAACCTTTATCAGTTAAGCGATATTACAAATAACTTAGGTAGACAACTGGATCTCATCTTCTCATCAGACACCGATAACTGTACAGTTTCAGCAAGTAGCCATCTTCTCTCCAAATTGGACCAATACCATCCACCCCTATCTCTTACTGTTTCCTACAACAACGCTACCAGAACTGTAGCATCCGAATACTCGTACAGCTTTAATTTTCGTAAGGCTAACATTACTAAACTTCGTAAGCTCTTAGGTTCTGTTAACTTCGATAGTCTTTTTGTGGATTCACATTATATTTCAGTTGATAGCTCACTTGAAAAATTTTACTCCGCAATTTTTGACTGTTTCATGCAGTCCGTTCCTTTCATGCCCCAAAAGAACTTTTCTTCATCTCCACCTTGGTATAACAAAGAACTTCGGTCTCTTCGCAATATAAGGAATAAACTTTGGCATACTTTTTTAGAAACCCGCTCGAACCTAAATCTTTCTAATTATCTTCACGCCTACTTCGTTTTTTCCGAACTTTGCGAATCACTTTATCAGCAATACATGGACCGAATGCAGTCTGACATAATTTCTGACCCCAAACGATTTTTTCACTATATTAATACTAAAAAGAAATCAGATAATTACCCGGCGACTCTGACTTTCTCTGATATATCTTCGAATGATCCTTGTTTAGTCGCTAATTTATTCGCTGATTTCTTTAGTCAGTCATTCTCTAATCATGTAACTGAACCCGATCATTCTTACTTCTCATACACGAAATATTTTGCCCAAACTTCTTTTACCTCAGTTGACATCACCGCGGCTATCGTGATGAATAAGATTGACAAACTTAAAAATTAATATTCCGCTGGTCCAGATGGCCTTCCTGCTGTAGTTCTGAAAAAATGTGCAAATTACTTATCTCAGCCTCTAGCGACGCTTTTCCGTCTCTCTCTTTCACAAAGTGTCTTTTCTAAGGCTTGGGAAAGCTCTTTTATAATCCCCTTACATAAAAAAGGTCCAAAAAATGAGATTGCGAACTACCGGCCTATAGCCAAACTCTCTGCCTTGCCTAAATTATTTGAAAGCATTGTTTATGATACAATGTTTTTTCACTGTAGGTCTGTCCTTTCTGTCCATCAACACGGATTTCTTAAGGGAAGATCAACTACGACAAACCTGACAGAATTCGTGTCCAGCACCTTGTGCGCATTGGAAAATGGCAAAGATGTTGATGTTGTCGCTACCGATTTTAGCAAAGCTTTTGATAAAATCTCACACGCGATTATACTTCTGAAACTTAAAGCTCTTGGCTTCCAAACGGAGTTTATTGCGTGGATCAAGTCATACCTTGAAGAGCGACAATATAAAGTAATTTTTAGATCCTCTGTTTCCAATTCTTTTGTAGCTACATCTGGGGTCCCCCAGGGTAGCCATCTTGGTCCGCTGATTTTTATCCTAACAATTAACGACGTGGATAACTTCATTAATTATTCTCGTCTTTCAGTTTATGCGGACGACATACAAATTTTTAAGGAAATTTCTATCTCCGCTGACTCGTATGAACTTCAAATGGATTGGTGTACAAAAAATTTTCTTGTTCTAAATGTTGCAAAATGCCAAGCTATCACATATTCTCGTAAGCGCCTTTCGGCTACCCCTCGAACTTATTTTATTGGTGACGAAACCGTTCCCACAGTTACTTTACTGCGTGACTTAGGTGTCATTTGCGATAGAGAACTTAACTTTCGTCCCCATATCGAAAATATTATTAGTAGGGCTAATTCTGCCCTCGGTTTCGTTAAACGCTGGTCGAAAGAATTCTCGAACCCTTACGTAACAAAGTCCCTCTACTGTACTTTTGTTAGACCGATTTTGGAATATGCTAGTCAAGTTTGGTCTCCCTATCAAGTTACGCAAAAATATCGAATCGAGTGTGTCCAACGGAGATTTCTTCGTTTTGCTCTCCGTGGACTACCTTGGTCCGACAGATATAATCTACCCCCTTATGAGCATCGGTTGTGCCTGTTGAGCATGCAATCACTCGAAAAACGTAGGAAAGTTGCTGATGTATTATTTGTACACCAGTTATTATCGGACATCATTGATTGTCCTGCACTGCTTCAAAAGATATCTTTCAACACCAATCCTCGTTCCCTTAGGGTAGTGCCTCTCTTCCATCTCAAGTACCATCGTACTAATTATGGGCAAAATGAACCTATGTCGCGAATGTTGCGTATAACCAACGAGACCCTAAGCACGTTTGGTTTTAATACAAACAAGAGCTCACTAAGACATGCCCTTTCCTCCTTTCCTTAGAAAATTTTATATTTCAAGTAGGTTTAAGTAGTCTTAAGCAAAATATTGTAAATAATTTAGTAATAGTTGCCTACGGCTTGTATTAAGTTTGTGAACAAATAAAAAAAAAATAAAAAACAAACACCTACATCGATTTGTTGCCATTGTTGCCGAAGCCAACTCTAAATTTGCACTTCTCACCTCTGCTTACCAAATGCAACGTCGGAGTTGGGTATTTGGTGTTTGTGTTTTGTGTTTTTGGGAAATTTTAGGGTTGACGTGAGCAACGTTCGTGGACTTAAAACGAACCTCTTTGCTGTGTACGTTCACCTCTCCCGTTATAAACCAGCTGTCTTGGCACTAAGTGAAACGCTGGTCGGTGAGGATTCCGATTTATCGGATTTGCGGTTGCGGTTTAGAATGTGAAAATATAATCAAAATTTTAAGTATTACTGAAAAGAACGAAGTAAAAAATTCTGAAAATTTCTATAAAATTACATAGAAATGATAAAACGACTGTCTTTACCATCAACAGACAAATGCATTAATAATAATAATAATAATAATTTAATAATGGCAGCACTACAGTCCGAGGTGGACCTGGGCCTAGCTTCTCAGCAACCACTCGTGTTGTACATGCTATTGTTCTCTCACGAGTGGAGTAGACCTACAGTTTAATGCCGACTCCGAACGGCGAGATTGAGAAGCTTTTTCTAGACAGTTATACTCTTTGAGCATTGTCAGTGACTCGAAAGTGGTGGAGCCGTGAACAATTTTTTTTTTGAAAAATTGTTTGTCTGAACTTGGATTTGAACCTAGATTGTGAAAGTCAAGTGCGTATGGGTCGACGCACATGACTTACTTTAGCCCATGACTGTTTCTATGATAAAGTACATTTGTTTTGAAGTGGTGATTTCACTTCAATTTCACACACTGTAGAAAGTGTGGAAAATTCCACTTCAAAATACTGGCAGCACTGCCCATAGTCTTAGATAATCTATCTGCACGAAAAGCACTATAATAAGCATCAAAGATCTCTGCTGAATTAATTTGAGAATGCTGCCAGATCTCGGTTAATGCAATCATATCAAATTCATGGAGCGAAGATGAGAGAAACAGTTCATTTGTTTATACAGAGAGAGAATTCTCACAACAAGTCATTACTTGCTTGCTTTGTAGTTTCTCTTTTTCATGTTGAATCTCTTCGAAGCAATTTTAAAAGGGCACGTTGCATGTACTTAGATTGTACAACCAATTTGAAATTAATAGGCGACAAATAGATAAGTTTGGGCAATTTTGCTGTCGCCATTAGAAAAAATACAAGAAACTCTCGACGGCAAAAGAGATTTCTCTCTTTCTCTAAAGAGAAACTAGTAAACACATGCATCAGGCCATTTTGAGTTTTTTTTTTCAAGAAAAGCTCATCTGTCAGTCGTTTCACAAAACTTTCTTGTTCTTCATATTCTCAATTGCTTAGCTTTCTGGAGTTTGTGTTATTTTGGCCAGAAATCAGCTACATAGAGTTACTCAACTCTTTCCCTTCTACCCTCATGACGTCATCTGACAGCGTTTTTTATAACATTTTTTCGTACAGTATCCGTGAATACGTGTGATTTGTTTTGAACAGCTGATTGACTTCCCCTCCAAACATATTCATACAAGACATACATTTCTTATCTACATACATATGGGAAGAAATCTATCAGCGGGTTGGCCATACCCCCACTCCACTTTTTTTCCAAACGCTATCACAAATCGTTTGCAATACGTTCACCACGAAAAGAAGGGGAAGTTAAACGAAATGTAAGTGTTCAGTAAGAGCATTCATTTTACATAAATAATTACGACTGGAAGGACTATTGGAAACTATTAATTATCGGCTATTTTTAAATTGAAATTTAAATTATTGTATTATGAAATATTTGGAACATAGGTTTGATATATTTTTATTTATTCTAATTTCATTGGAAATAATGAAACAATCAGAGTGATAAGTGATAAATGTACTTATTGACGTTGAGCCTGAGAAAATCAAATAAAATAGTTAACAAAATTTAAATTCATCCTTGAAGTATTGAAATGACCGAAGTATCTCCTTGTGGTCTTCAGATTTAAGAAAAAAACTGGTTTGTTTTTTCAAAGTGTTCCTTTATTAAACGTTAATATTGAAATTCAGAAAATTTGTTTGTTTTTGAATTCCATGGATTTATGCATTTATTTTAATTTTTTCGTGAAAGATTAATGCATTCTTTCAAAACATCCTTAAACATCCTTCCTTTGTTTAGGAATGCAAAGGCAATATTCACGAATAACTTCGGATGAAATTAAATATGCATGCATCTATATAAGTGTATGCAGCTATGTATACAACTTGCTTTTTTTAATTTATTTTTACTTCTGCCATCGTGTTTTTTTTTTATTTGAAGAATTAATTTTGTAATTTATATACAACAATGCAGTGTAAATGTGAATAAATACGGAGTGATAATTATAAAATATCATCTTACACAATTGAATAGTATCCAAATATACAACATATACAATTTTTAGTATCAATATATTAAGCAAAATTTTTACAACAATATCCAACGTTTTTTTAATATTTGAAAAATGTTCGGCCTCATGAACACAACCAGTGCATTATTCCAGTAGTGGGCAAATTCGACAAAAAATGACACTATCGTGGGCAAATGTCCGCCATTTTCGTGGGCAAATGTCCAACGATAACGGGAGTTCGTTAAACTCTGTGGAAGTGTGCGTAAAAATTTGGCAGTGTGCGTAAAAATAAGGCAGTATGCGTGAGTTTAACGAAAATATTGGAAAATCTGGAAAAATATTGGAAATGGACGGTGATAGGCGAGACGAAAAAAGCTCGAGAGTTGAGTATCTCTGTGTAGCTGATTTCTGATTTTGGCATTGTTTTCATTTAGTTATCGCTCGCCAAGCAACCAGTAAACTCCGATTTATCTCTAAACTTGATTTTAAACTTTTTATTAGGTGTCCAATATAATTGTAGTTTTCCCGCTGTATGCAGTTCCAATTTATTTTGTTGTGATTCCCTACCATTACTCATCTCCGGAAATAATTTTATTGCGTAATACAGAATCGTGCGGTGATTTACCCGGCCGGCCAACGGAATCAATGATGCAAGCTTACGCTGACGAAGTAGTAAGTAGTAAGGTGTTTATTTGTTTTGTGAAATGTTGTCCCAGGATCAGTTGAAGTTATTAACATGCCTCATTTCAGGAGATCGTTGCTAAGAACCGTCTAAAAGCTCCGAACGATTTCCGGCAGAAAGGAATTGTTAGTATTTCTCACATACGAATGTATGAACTGAGGGGGAATCCCCAATAATATAATCACGTAGAGCTTCTTCGTAGAGAATCGTCTGAAAGCTCCGAACGATCTCCGGCAGAAAGGAATTGTTAGTATTCCTCACATACGAATGTATGAACTGAGGGGGAATCCCCAATAATATAATCACGTAGAGCTTCTTCTTCTTCTTCTTCTTCTTCTTCTTCTTCTTAGGGCGCTACAGTCCGAGGTGGACCTGGGCCTCACCCAACATGCCTCTCCTGCCAGCACGATCTTTCGCCAGCTGTCTCCAATTTCGCACACCAAGCCGACCGAGGTCCCCCTCGACTTGTGTGCGTCACCTTGTACGTGGACGTTCTCTGTTGCGTTGTCCCACAGGCTAAGAGTCGAAGACTCTTCGGGCCGGAGCTAAGTTGTCCATACGCTCTACATGGCCTAGCCATCTTAGGCGTTGGATCCGTAGACGCCTGGCTAGACTCATGTCGCTCTACAGCCCATACAGTTCGTGGTTGAACCTTCTCCTCCAAATGCCATCAACGCAAACAGGACCAAAGATCACGCGCAGAACTTTTCTCTCGAAAAGACCAAGACACTGTTCATCTGCTTGGGATATTGTCCATGCCTCTGCGCCGTAAAGCAGGACTGGGATGATCAAGGTCTTATACAAAGTCAACTTGGTCTTCCGAGAGAGGGCTCTACTACTCAATTACCTTTTGAGCCCAAAAAAACAGCGGTTAGCAAGATTTATTCTGCGTTTGATCTCGGCACTGATGTTGTTTGTATTATTTACCACGGAGCCACGGTTGACGACTTAACTACGTCAAAGTCATAGCTGCCTATACCCAAAAGTAGACATGGTGCTGTATAGCTCGTCTCTAAGCACGCTGTCATATGTGGCCTTGAAGTCGACAAATAGGTGGTGTGTGTCGATTTGCATTCCTTGGGTCTTCTCCAGGATCTGCCGCAGTGTGAAGATTTCGTCTATGGTGCACTTCCCCAGCCTGAAACTACACTGATAAGGACCTATCAGTTTGTTCACAAATGGTTTCAGGCGTTCACACAAAACGGCAGAGAAGATTTTGTAGGCGATGTTAAGGAGACTTATCCCTCGATAGTTGGCGCAGTCAAAGGGGTCTCCTTTCTTGTCGATCGGGCAAACGATACTGAGATTCCACTCATCAGGCTTGCTTTCCTCCGACCATATCTTACAGATGAGCTGGTGCATGCGCTCTACCAGATCACCTCCAGCTGCTTTAAACATTTCGGCGGGCGGACTATCTGCACCAGCAGCTTTATTAGACTTCAGTCTCGATATCACTATCTTGACTTCGTCTAGGTCGGGGGGTTGTGTTGAGTGGAACATTCTGCCTGACAGCGGTATTTGTGTCCTCATCGCCGTTCAACAGTCTGCAGAAATGATTTTTCCAAATTCTCAGTATCGACTGCGAATCTACTACTAGTTGTCCATTCTTGTCCGAACTTTATACCCGTTTGACAAAAGTTTTATCCTTTGGTAAAACCTTCGGACATCATTCCTGCCATAACACCTCTCCATCTCCTCGATCGCGCGCTTCTCGTGCTCTTTCTTTTTCTTCCTGAGAAGCCGGTTCTCTTCCCTTCTTCTCTGTTCGTAGAGCTCACGAACAGCTCTCGTAGTTCGATGCAGCGTTGCCCGGTAGGCTTCTTGCTTTGCTGCATGTGCCTGCCTGCACTCGTTGTCAAACCAGGGGTTTTTCCTAGGTGGTGTTTTAAAACCCAGCACATCAGTAGCGGCTTCTCTGATGGCTTTTTGACAACGTTTCCATTCTTCGCCTATTGTTAGTGCAGGCGACGTCGAACTTTCGGAGAGTTTCAGGGAGACTCGATCGGCAATGTTCCTGGCAGTCTGTTGCGATTGTAGCTTTTCGACGTCAAACCGTGGTTGTCTTCCTCGACTCCGTTGTTCTCTCGATATCCGTGTCCTTACCTTGGCTACAAAAAGGAAATGGTCCAAGTCGATGTTGGCGCCTCGGAACGTTCGGACATCAAGAATACTGGAGGAGTGTCTGACGTCGATCGCAACGTGATCAATCTGATTGACGGTTGAATGATCAGGGGACCGCCAGGTCCCTTTATGGATGCTGAGGTGTGGGAACCGCGGGCTAGCTACAGAGAGGTTTCGCCCCGTAACAAAGTCCACCAGCCTGAGGCCGTTTTCGGACGTGGTGTCGTGCAGGCTATGTTTACCGATGACTTTATCTTTATCTTGGTGTCGTAGCTGGGGCATTGATCGTACATTTTTTCTAGGAGATCATAGAAGTCATCCTTGCTATCGTCATCTTTGTCCTCCGTTGGGGCGTGGGCGCAGATTAGACTGATGTTGCCGAATTTAGCCTTGATGTGGATTGTTATGGGGCGCTCGCTTATGTACTTAAAGCTTAAGACTTTTTGTCTAAGTCTGCCTCGAACAACAAATCCACATCCAAATAATCGCTGCCTTTGCTCTCTGTAACAATCGCCGTAGTAGATATATTTTTGCCCGGCCCATACCACCGCACTTCCTGGATTACGGTAACGTCAGCTTTATAGCAGTCTAGGGCCTCCGCGAGTTCATCGGCTGCAGGTGGTCTGTTCAGGGACCTCACATTCCACGTGCAGAACCGAAAGTCATTGTCCTTATTCCATATCCGAGGACGGATTTACTGTTGACGTGCACTTTTTGTTTTCTGAACTCGTACTTTTCTTACGTGATGAGGAAGTTAACCCCACGCACAACCTCCAACTGGGAGGACAGGTCCATTTGTTTAGCCCCCGGACAAAGGGGTCCGGAGGGATCCGGTGTCGGTAGACTCTTGCAGGCTGTAAGCGCCGCCGTTGGCCCTAAGATGAGGGCTCATCAGCCCCCATCTCTATTCCAGGGTCCCGACCTTACCATGGAAACAAAGTAAAAAAAAAAAACAAAAAAAAAAAACAACTAGTGCAGTGAAGCGAAGTGTTTCGTCCCTTCCTTCACAAACCACTGTTTCCCCGTTTGATCTAATCATGCGGGCTGGTGCAATGACTGAGAATGCCTAACATCTGACGTAGCGGATTTGGGATTTTGGAGTGCGAATTTTTTTGGTGGAACAACTTAAATTGATGTATGGACATAACACCTACATCGATTTGTTGCCATTGTTGCCGAAGCCAACTCTAAATTTGCACTTCTCACCTCTGCTTACCAAATGCAACGTCGGAGTTGGGTATTTGGTGTTTGTGTTTTGTGTTTTTGGGAAATTTTAGGGTTGACGTGAGCAACGTTCGTGGACTTAAAACGAACCTCTTTGCTGTGTACGTTCACCTCTCCCTTTATAAACCAGCTGTCTTGGCACTAAGTGAAACGCAGGTCGGTGAGGATTCCGATTTATCGGATTTGAACCTGCCTGGATATAACTTAGTGCTCCTTTTCTTCTTTCACCGCGGTCTCGCCCTATATATACGTAGTGATGTAGCTTACCAACTTCAACTACAACTACAGAGGCCGCACTCTGTTCCAATCCGGAATTTAATTTTCTGTGGTTAAAAATCCATGTCCGTAAGCATTTAATCCACTACTGTTTCATTTATAGAAGTCCAAACCTAGATAGCAATTCAACTTTCAATGAGTTTGATATGCTATCCGATTCCATCACAAGAATTGTATCCCTGTATCCTCACACTGAAATTGCCATTGCGGGCGATTTCAATGTACACAATTCTAATTGGCTTCGACATTCAGGTAAATAATCTGACCCAGCTTGTGAATGAGCCTACACGAATACCTGACATTGCAGATCATTCCGCCAACACCTGTTTCTCACCTCTCATCCGGATAAATATTCCATTGACATATTGTCGCCTCTACGCTCGTCTGACCACTGTGTCCTATCAGCTAATTTCTCGTATTCACTCCACACAGTTCGAGAACAAATTCCTAAGAGAACCGTATGGCTATACGAGAAAGCCAATTGGAGCGGTCTTAACGACTTCTTTAGGAATTTGAACTGGCCACTATGTTTCCTCGTTAGTGACGTGGATGCCGCTGCTGATACGATCACGAACATCATTCTGCTGGGTATGAGATCCTTCATTCCTCACAGAGTGAAGAGTATCAAACCCAAAGCAAATGCGTGGTATGACTCGAGCTGCAAAGAGGCTATCAGGTTGAGGGAGTTGAGTTTCCGGACTTACAAATCCAACCCACTGAGGAAAACCGGAAAAAGTTTAAACGGGCCAGAAATGACTGGAATGCACTAATAAGACGTGTGAAATTCTCATATGACTAAAAGTTGAGGCAAAAAGTGCTACAATGTCCCAAGGGCAGCAAAAGCTTTTGGTCATTTGTTAAAAATATAAGGAATTCAGCCTCATCTTCAATTCCTAGGCGCATTTGCAATGACATTCCAGCTGTCAGCTCTTTAGACAAGGCCAATCTGCTTGCTGCGCATTTTGCGGCCAGCTCAACGCTGCCAGATTCGACTTTGTCTCCGCCTGTACTTGAGAGCGTCGATTATACCATGAGACAAATCCATTTCCGCACTCATACAGTTGCAAGAGCACTAAAGGATCTCAACGTGCATAAGTCCGCTGGCCCGGATGGTATCCCCCCGATACTTCTGAAGAGGTGTTCTTCTGTGCTGGCAAAACCACTGTGTAAGCTTTTTCATCTGTCCTATTCTTTTGGTTTCTTTCCGAGTGGATGGAAAACAGCATTTGTCCAGCCCGTCCCTAAAAAGGGCAAATCTTCGTCACCCTCCTCCTACCGACCCATAGCACTAACGTCCCTTCTTTCCAAGGTCATGGAAACGCTGATAAACCGTCAGCTTATGAAATATCTTGAATAGCGGAAGCTTCTTAATGACCGGCAGTATGGTTTCCGCGGCAACAGGTCCACTGGTGATCTGATGGCATATCTCACCGAAAACTGAATCCAATCTTTACACAATGCAGGAGAAAGCAAGATCGTTGCGCTTGATATTTCTAAGGCATTTGAAAGAGTTTGGCATCAAGCTCTTTTGTCGAAAATGCGTGCTTATGGTATCGATAAGTCTCTTCTTCTATGGATTAGAAATTACTTTTCGAACCGTTCAATTCAAGTCGTTTTGGATGGGTTCAAGTCTGATATCCACCAAATTAATGCTGGTGTTCCCCAAGGCTCTGTTTGGTCTCCGACTCTCTTTCTCATTTTTATAAACGATCTCCTGTCTGCTACTTCTAATCCAATTCATTCCTTCGCTGATGACAGTACTCTCAGCTTTTCATATTCGTTCCAAGACTCACGTCCCTGTCCTTCGGCCGTAGAATTGGAGCAGCAGCGTATGTTAAGCACATTAAATTCCGACCTTGACAGCATATTTAATTGAGGTAAAAACAATAGAGTGGAATTTAATGCTGTCTACTGCCACTTAATCGATCCCAAAATAATCAGCCATTATCCCTGAATGGCACTTGCATCGAAGAAACCGAAAAACTTTCCATCTTCGGTATGTGTATCAACTCATCACTTAGTTGGAATAATCACATATTCGAGGTCGCCAAAAATGCTGCGAAATGTCTAGGTTTCCTTAAACGATGCAAGAAATACTTCACCCCCTCTGATTTGGCTTCAATTTACAAGCCAAACTTGAGTATAACGCTCATATCTGGTCTGGTGCTCCCAAGACCTTTCTGCACCTGCTAGATAGAATTCAACAGCGAGCGATAAAACTTATAGGAGATAGTAACATCGCGAAGTCGATAGACTCGCTCGAACATCGCCGTAATGTCTCATCCTTATCACTGTTTTATCGCTATTTGAACAAACGATGCTCAAGTGAGCTAGCCAACTGCATTCCTCCCCTCCATGAATTCCCCCGCAATACTCGTCTCGCCAGGAATGCTCATCAGTTCACCCTCAAGCCAGTTTTCGGACGTACAGTTAAGTTTAGAGAGTCGTTTTTTAGCCGCACCACACGAATATGGAATGCTCTTCCCAGCCCAATATTTCCCACTCACTACAATCTGCAGACATTTAAGACCAATGTGCACAGGTACCTCCTTTCCCTTTCTCCCTCTATACCTTCGGCCCGTGCTGTGTCTCGATTCCGGACACTTACGGGTAGTCGTAACCTCCCTTACACGCGCAATTTATAAAAAAAAAAAAAAAAGATAGCTCCTGCTGACGGGAGTTGTGTAAGCCGCCGTTGGCCAATTAGTTGATCAGCCTTCTTCTGTCGAGGGTACTCGGCTCCCGGATTTCACCACGGGGAGGTGAGAGTAGTAGTTCGTTAATAGAGGCTAGGTGCAGACGCTTGTGTCTGCATGGTTCGCCTGTTAACGCTTCGAAATCTAATGATGGAAAAATACTCGGTATTTACAGGGTACCCTCTCATAAATATTCACCGGGAGGTGAATCCCATCACTACGTACAGCACATTTTTGTATTGCATTTTCTCTACTGAAAACGCGTTCTTTTCCCTTGCTTTATTTCTACACTTGATGGTTCCCAATTTACTTCCAGAACCATGGTGTTGCATTGAAGGTCGGAGAAAGGACGATACGAGCGCACAAAAATGTAATCTGCTCAAATAGTGAATATTTCCTGGCCATGTTTTCAGTTTTGATATTCCTGCTTTTAATTTCTGATAAAACCACTTACAAATGCTCACATTCTAGGTAATTTTTCCGAGTCAAATCAGGAGGAAATACCGCTGAAAGACATAGATGTCGACAGCCTGGAACTGCTGATCGAGTACATGTACACAAGGACGTTGAACGTCGATTCTGCAAATGTGAAGAACCTTCTGTTGACAGCATCGTTTCTACAGATATCTGGTGCGGAAGAGTTATGTTGCAAGTTTTTGGAGAACGAATTGAATGAGGACAATTGCTTCGAATATATAATTTTTGCTGGTAAGAAACTACAGATTTAATTGGCGGAGGATAAGAGCAACAAAAATGTGTGTGTTTTAGGAAGGAATTTGATTCAGGATGTGCTGGAGTTGTCACTTAAAACCGCATCTTCTCACTTCAATAAAATCTTTTTCAAAAATGACTTTTTGGACCTCGAAGTTGATGAGGTAATTACAATAAAAGCTAAACTCAATATTGCCCCATTAAAAAAGGAGCTTTGCGGGTAGGGGTTTATAATCCGGCAGAGAACTCGGAATCGTGCAAAAAGACACGAATGTTATGAGAACCGCAATCAGACTTTGTGTCAAAGCCATGGTATCGGTTTAAGCTCTATATTTTGTGTTAATTAAGTAAAGAAAAAAGTTGTATTCATGTGTGCAATGGTTACTACATCTACCAACAAGGAGGTTGTGCCAACGATGACGGCGCAGTGACTAAATCGTATGTTTACCACCCGACCAAGCGCGTGTGGGTTCCATTTGTTCCACTTCTGCAAGCCAGGAGCCTTCATCGTAGTTGCGTACTTAATGGCAAGATATACAGTGTTGGCGGTTCGGGTCCAGGTAAAAGAGCATTGGCATCAGTTGAGTTCACAGATCTCTACACAGACCAGAGAGGTTTCTCGGATCCCCTGCCACATGCCAAGGAAGAGCCAGGACTCTGTGTTCATGGTAAAATTATTTTAATATCCCAGTCAATATCTGAAATTTCTAAATTGAGCACTTGGTTTGTGTTCTTTCAGAGAATTCAATATATGTCGCTGGGGGAAGGGATTTTGACAAGTTCTATGAATCTATTCATCGTTTTGATGCAAGAGAAGGTGTGTGGCAACAACTAGCCACATCGCCCTATGATAGGGGGGCACAATCCTGTGCGGTTCTTGGCGAGGATATCTTTACGTCAAATTCATTCACTTTTCTGCGATATGACATGCGAGCAAATGATTGGGAATTGATTCCCATTGTAAAAGAAAAAAAGTTAGAAAAATGTTTTTCGATTCTTCCCTCCAATCTTACTTTGACCTTTTTTTGGTTCTTTGTAAATTTTTTCTTGTAGAAATATTCTCTCTCGATAGCAAACCTTTTGGTCTTTTTGCGGATGGCGCGTGGAAGTTTATGCCCGTAGGAAGACAGTGGGAGATTCATCGAAGACTCAAGCCGCAGTATTCACAAGTATCGACAAATCTTCTATTTCCAATTGTAAATGAAGAAGACGCCCTTTAATTGAAAGGGATAACCTAATACTAAATATAAAATTGATGTAAAATGGAATACTCTCTTGTCATCTGCCGTGAGTTGCGCACGCGTCTGGAGCTATTTTTCATTTCGGAGCTAATGTTTACCTTAAAATTAAATTTTTTTAACCCATTTGTAGACGATTTTAACTGACTTGAAAGTTCTTATACTTTTATACCCCACTGTATATATACTTTAATTCCAAATAATTCCAATCGGTAATATTATCTATACATTGTGCCATATGATGAGGTGATTATACAGAAAACTCTCCAATTGCATTAACAGCTTCATGTATAAAACAGAATCGGAAATAAAAGAACGGGCTGTCTGTTGCTGTCAGTCGTGTTGCTAGCAGAGTGTTTTATTTAAGAAAGGCCCTACACATTTATGCAAAAAAGGTAGTAACCCCCTTTGATTATTGAACTTTTGAATTTATCATGAAAAAATAATTTATTTTGAAATTTATTGAGAATAGTAGGCTTTGCGTTTCGCGTTACTTTAAAGTTTTCGATAAACAAGAAAGTTGATTTTCAGTGGCCTTAATTTGTGATAATTAATTTTAAAGGAAGATAAGTGAAGCTGTTTTATAAAAATGTCATGGTAAGTACTAACAATTAATAAAAATGTATGTTTAACACATATCCAGAACCCTTTCCTCGAAACCAAGAAGTGGAAAATCTACTCTCATAAGGAGAGTAAGAACCGGGAAAATAAGGACGGTTCTTCTCTCGTTGTGGGTCTATGTTGTGGATAATGGACGAAAACCACGGTAAACATCAAAATAATTTTTACCCAGATAAACCTTCACCATTCCAAGGATGCTACTGCCCTCCTATGTAGCAGACTTTCCATGGTGAAGACAAAACTACACATAGCATCCATTCAAGAACCATGGGTGTGGAAAAATCGCATCTGTGGTCTTGGTGGCTTGCGAGGTTTCTCACCACTTTATGACGAGCGGTCTGAAAGACCGAGAACTTGTCTTATTGTGCCGAAATTTCTCTCAGCAACCAAGCTTGTACAGTTCTGTGGACAAGACTTGGTTGCTGCAGTTGTAAGCTACAAAGCGAATGGAATGTGGCGTAATTTCGTCGTAGCGTCAGCTTACTTCCCCTACGATTCTGTTCTGCCTCCACCACCAAGAGCGGTATCGGAACTCGTAGAGTACTGTGAAATCAGAAAATTAGGCCTAATCATCTGCTGTGATGCTAATGCTCAGAATACCTTCTGGGGCAGCAGCAAATGCAACAAGAGAGGGAATGATCTTCTGAATTTCTTACTATCGTCTGATTTGGACATCAACAATGTTGGCTCTCAACCAACTTTTGTTACGACAAGGAGACAGGAAGTAATCGACTTAACGTTATCCAACAGATACATTAAGGAGATTACAGACTGGAGGGTTCTGTCGGAAGTGTCCCTGTCAGACCATAGGTACATTGAATTCCGAATCGAATGCGAAACCACAACTTTGCTGAAGAGGAGGAATCCAAGAAAAACCAACTGGATACAGTTTAGGGATGAGCTAGATAATCGTATTGGACCTCTCCCTAAGCTCAGAACGAGACAGAAGGTAGAGAAAGCCGTTCTAGACTTGAACAACACTCTAACCAAACTAACGTGTCCAGCTAGAAATACCCCCTGCTGATCACCTGTTCCATGGTGGAACGCAGAACTGCAGACAATTCGCAAGGAAACCAGGAAACTTCTAAACAGATCTCTCAAGACCGACTTGGAAGAGGACTGGAACCTGTACCGATCAAAACAAAAAGAATATAAGAGGTTAATTTGGATATCGAAAAGTGCCTCCTATAGGGATTTTTGTGGAAAGATCGAAACACCCGGTGAAACCAGCAGACTGGTTAAAGTTCTTAAAAAGGACAAACCAACCAAACTGGAAACACTCAGAAGACCAGACGGTACCTACACTGAGTCAAAAGCTGAAACGCGCAAGTCTTCTCTGAATTTGATCGGTAGCTTGAATTCGCTAAGACTTGTCTGGGTTCCCGGGCACCACGGGATCACGGGAAATGAGATCGCTGATGAACTTGCTAGGCGAGGATCAGATGAGGCTTTCTCAGGACCTGAACCTACGCTGGGACTGCCCGCGTCCTTGGTTAGGGCTTCCATCGATGGTTGGACTTTTCGAGAGCACAACCGCAGGTGGCATGACTCTCCAGGATGTAGACAGACAAAGCGCATGCTCCCCAACGTCTGGAAGAAATCCGCGGCTTTCTTGTTATCTCTTAACAGAAAAGACTGCAGACAACTTATTGGAGTACTAACGGGGCACTACACCTTCGCCAAACACCTCAGTGTGCTTGGCCTAAGTGACGAAACCCTATGTGACGCCTGTGGAGAAGACGATGACACTGCTGAGCACTTCCTCTGCCATTGTCCCGCCTTTGCTTGGATCAGGTGGCAGTTATTCGGTGCTGATGAGGTGAGAGCTGATGATGTAGGCTTCTCATCACAGAAGCGCCTGCTGGAAATTTCAGTAAAAGTAGGTTGCTGCCTGGTAGTACAATGGACCAGTCTTGAGTCTAAGTGCTCCAGTGTAGTGTGACAAAAACATACGACAAAAGAAAAAAAATGTTTAACACCATTTTTTTGTTAAATGTGGAACCACAAGAGAAATTAATTAAACCTTTAGTTGTGTAAGGAAGATTTATAATTTATTATTTGTACTATGTATGTATGCTAACAACTGAAGTGTTGCCTGAGCGAGAGACAGAAAAAGAATAACAGAAAAACAGAATGAAAAAGGAAACGAACAAAAATGAAATGAAATGAAATGAAAGAAATGAAAATGAAATGTCTCGCAACATGTATAGTATGTTGCACATCTGCCGCAACATTCCGCCCACCTTGGAACGAATTGCATAATTTGTTCAAAAATAATTATGCGGTATGTGTAAGTTGAGAATATTCATCGTTGACCGTCATCGAGTCGAGTGAGCATGCCATCAGCTGTTTTTTAGGAAACCACTCGAATTTTGCCCTGTTCTCCAGGAAAAATTCTGGTTATTCTTCCCGTTTTCCATTTAGCTGGAGGAAGCAGTTCGTCCCGAATCCCGAAAAGTCTCCAATTCGAAAATTTGGACTGGATCGGGTACACTTGGCACGCTGTTGAAGTTGAACGATGTACTCTGTACTCCATCTTTTCCAAAAATATTGTTTTAGGTTCGTTCACTATACTTCCCTTGAAGTCGGCTATATCGGGTTCGGGTATCGTTTTCATAGGTTCCCCAATTAAAAAATGGCCAGGAGTTAGTGGCGCGAGATCATTTACATCAGTAGATATTGAGCAAAGGGGACTAGAATTAAGACAAGCCTCGATTTCCGCTAAGAGCGTTGTGAACTCCTCATATGTTAAAAGGAGCTCTCCGAGAGTACGACGAAGATGAAACTTTACGCGTTTGACAGCACCTTCCCAATAGCCTCCCATGTGTGGAGCAGCTGGAGGATTAAAATGCCAAACAGTCCCATCATTAGAGAGATGTCTTCTTAGTTCTTCGTTCTTGATCGCAGCTGTTAGCATTGCCCTGAGTTCCTTTTCAGCCCCAAACAAATTGATACCGTTGTCGTTAAATAGCTCCCCACAATGACCTCGACGAGAAACAAAACGCTTGAAGGCAGCGATGAACGATGCGGTCGATAGATCACTTGAAAGCTCCAGATGTGTTGCATCTGGACAGTGGACATACAAATAAACACAGCTACATACATATATATCCTTTATAAGATTTCGAGCCACGTTCCTTTGATAAGTGCAATCTCACTGGCCCTGTGGGCGCCGTGGCGTAGTGGGTAGGTGCGTCAACTCCTAAGCTCGAGGTCGTCGGTTCGAATCTCGAAAAAAACGTCAAACATATTTTTCACGGCGTCACCTCTTTCGAATCACTGACAATGCTCAAAGAGTATAACTGTCTAGAAAAAGTTTCTCAATATCGCCGTTCGAAGTCGGCATTAAACTGTAGGTCCCCTCCACTCGTGAGAGAACAATAGCACGCACAACACGAGTGGTTGCTGAGAAGCTAGGCCCAGGTCCACCTCGGACTGTAGTGCCGCCATTATTATTATTATTATTAGGTGAGAGTTGGAACAAATACTGCGTTAACTTGGCTTTGACACCAAGCTCGGCCTTCCCGATTACAGATCGACCAAGCTGTTTCAAAATTGACCCAGCTTGACCAATCCTACAGGAAAGCTCAGCATTATTCCTCCCATCACTCGTGAAGAAGACCCCGAGATACTTGAACTTCTCCACCTGTTTCAATGGGACTCCACTAACATATAGAGTGCATTGAACAGGGGTTCTGGAAATAACCATAACTTCGGTTTTGTCCACGTTAACCTTCATCCCAGCATCAGCACATACGGCCACAAACCTATCTAGCGCGCGCTGGAGTTCTATCTGGGAGGATGTGAGGATGACTACTCGTAAGTCATCTGCAAAAAGAAGATGACTTACCCTTAACTCTCCCAATGCGAAACATTCCTCGCCTCGACTGCGCTGTAACATCCAGTCCATATATATAATGAAAAGATCTATTGTTTCTCTAGGGCTTCAGAGTTACCTTGAGAAATTTTATGATCTCTTTGGATGGAATATCCTGGTAGTCTGTTGGTTAGTCTTGTTAAGGTAGCCCTAAACAACGATCATGGTCGTTTGCGTTATCCCCTACACCGCGAACACATTTGGCGAACATTCACTTCGTGTTGTTTCTTCAAACCGTCAACATGTGTGATAGGGAAGCGCAACTGGTAAATTCCTCGATAAAATCGTGGCTGACTGTTGACATTGTGCTTAATCCGCGATATGCACTCGGCGACGTTCACATCAAAATTTTAGGTTTGCTCGCGAACATGGCCCAACACGGCGAACATCAAAGCCAATAAACACGACAAAATCGAAACTTTTCACCAACAGCGAGCGGCTCGCGAACCAGTCCATACACCACGATGTACAGAATACAAGGTATGATATTTCTCAAATTCGCGTGACGTCACACATAGCACACATTGAATTCAAATTGTATGGAGAAACTTTCTGTAGCATTAATTAAATGAAAAACGATAGTTATAGTATAAATAATAGAAATGATTTTTGTTATTATTGGTGTTACAACCAAATACTGCACAGTTTGCCATTTTTTAATCAAACTTTTCACATATTTCACAAAATTAGTCACAAATGTTTTCACAACACTGTTCAAATTGTTCGCGGCAAAACATATTTCATGATACGCATGACGTCACACGCAGCACAATTCAAAAAAATAAGTGACGGGAACATAATACCTTGTATTCTGTATATCGTGTCCATACACGACGAAAATGCGGCGAGCACGAGCAGGTTCGTCGTTTAGGGCTACCTTTAGCGTGAATCAGAAATCATATAGTAAAGAGATATCCAACTTCGCCCAGAATTACCCCTTGTCCGTGGTACAATTTGTGACGTTTATCCCCGGAATTTTAAGCGAAACTGTGTTTTTGCTTGGGATTTACGCATACTATCACAAAATTTATGGAAATTCATGGATACACCACGAAAAGAGCGGAAAATTCGTGGATTTGCCCACGATTGAAATCATTCAGGGATAAGTTTCGCAATGTTTGCCAAATGTAAATAATGTGACGATTAGTATTGTTTAAGGAAATCTGTTTAAAATGCTAATATGAATCAAGTTTCATGATTAATTGGAAATATAATGCAAGAAAATAAAATTCTTTAATTATTTCACGTAGGAATTATTACTTTCAAAGAAATCTGAAAATCAAAAAGCATTAATATTCTTATTAAATTTGTATTAATCAAATGAATATCTTTTAGGTTAGGCAAACCGTTTCAAAATACGCGACTTTTCTACGCAATTACAGGCACAGAAATCTAAAACTTCAAATATCAATAAAATATATGCATATTTCTTACATTCTTTATCCCATTTATATAACCTGAGTTGTTCTACTATCTCATCTCATCTCATCTCATTTTCAATGACCCGCATGTTCCACTAAAGGGGTCGCTATTATCGGTTAAATTCAATATATGTGTATATACAATACACGTCCATTAAACCTCTCTTCATTTACCTCTTTCATAATTTTAAAATAATATATTCAAATAATAACGGATATTCAGTTTGTAATAAATAAAAACATTGCAATAGCTCATGTGAATGCACCCTCTGCACTTATTTTCGTGTTGAAAACATGAATTTGAAATAACGTTCAAGTAACGAACAGTTTTTCAAATAAGTGGCGTAGTTCACCTCAATTGTTTGAATGTGTATGGTTATCAGCTGATTTGAGCAGATCACATAGATTCACAGACACGGTATGAAAAATCACATAGCAAGAGAGGTAGAAGTTGGATATCTCTTTACTATATGATTTCTGGTGTGAATCTGCTGGTTATTTTACATCAGAAATAAACTACAGAGAGATACTCAACTCTCAAGCTTTTTTCGTCTCGCCTATGACCGTCCATTTCCAATATTTTTCCAGATTTTCCAATATTTTCGTTAAACTCACGCATACTGCCTTATTTTTACGCACACTGCCAAATTTTTACGCACACTTCCACAGAGTTTAACGAACTCCCGTTATCCTTGAACATTTGCCCACGAAAATGTAATTTTTTGTCGAATTTGCCCACTACTGGAATAATGCACTGGTTGTGTTCATGAGGCCGAACATTTTTCAAATATTAAAAAAACGTTGGATATTGTTGTAAAAATTTTGCTTAATATATTGATACTAAAAATTGTATATGTTGTATATTTGGATACTATTCAATTGTGTAAGATGATATTTTATAATTATCACTCCGTATTTATTCACATTTACACTGCATTGTTGTATATAAATGACAAAATTAATTCTTCAAATAAAAAAAAACACGATTGCAGAAGAACAAATAAATTAAAAAAACAAGTTGTATACATAACTGCATATACTTATATAGATTCATGCATATTTAATTTCATCCGTAGTTATTTGTGAATATAGCCTTTGAATTCCTAAACAAAGGAAAATGTGCAAATGTTGGAAATACAATATTTTTTAAGGATGTTATGAAAGATGAATGCATTATTACGAACAAATAATAAAATTAAATTAAATACAAAAATCAGTGGAGTTCAAAAACTAAAAAAAAACTGTTCTGAACTTCAATATTAACGTTTTACAAAGGAAAATGTTGAAAAAACAAGAGTTTTTTACTTAAATTTGAAGATCACAAGGAGAAACTTCGGTCATTTCAGTATTTCAATGATGAATTTAAATTTCATTGACTATTTTATTTGATTCTCAGGCTCAACGTCAATAAGTACTCTTATACATTTTCTCTTATCACTCTGATTGTTTCATTATTTCCAATGAAATTGAAATAAATAAAAAATATATCAAACCTATGTTCCATATATTTCATAAAATAATAATTTAAAGTTTAATTTAAAAATATCGTAAATCATTGATAACCAATAATTAATAGCTTCCAATAGTCCTTCCAGTCGCAATTATTCATGTAAAATGAGTGCTCCTGCTGAACACTAACATTTTCATTTAACTTCCCCTTCTTTTCGTGGTGAACGTATTGCAAAGGATTTGTGATAGCGTTTGGAAAAAAAGGGAGTGGGGGTATGGCCAACCCCCTGATAGATTTCTTCCCATATGTATGTAGATAAGGAATGCATGTTTTGTTGAATTTGTTCGGAGGGGAAGTCAATCAGCTGTTCAAAACAAATCACACGTATTCACGGATACTGTACGAAAAAATGTTATAAAAAACGCTGTCAGATGACGTCATGAGGGTAGAAGGGAAAGAGTTGAGTATCTTTATGTAGCTGATTTCTGTTTTACATCTGCTTGGTGTCACATTTGGACACTCGTCTTATAGGTGTTCCATGGTCTCCTTTGATTGCCCATAGTGTCTGCGGTTTTGAGTGCTGCTGTGGCCCATTTGATGGCTAGCTGTAGTTATAATTCGATACATATGCATATAATTAGGTTAGTAAGAAAAAAATGGCGCTACAATCCGAGGTGGGCCTAGCTTCTCAGAAACCACTCGTGTTGTGCGTGCTATTTGTTCTCACAGTGGTTTAGAATATATTTAAATTCGTTTTTCCAGGATTTTTTTTCAGAAAATCTGAGGTACGTACCTTTTTGGAACTCCACGTCTAAAATTCTGCATTTGAAAGTGAATAAGAATCAGCTATGTGTTGTTATTAGCCTCACTCTTTTAGAAGCATTTTCCATAAAAAACGGGTTAAATAAATGAAAGGATTTAAGCACATTTATAGTTATTTAAAACTGTTTATTTTTCACATAAAATCATCCTTAAAAAATTCTTTCACGGTCACTTGCAACATGTATCTTTTGGTGCTGCCTTGCACGAACATTTGCATTCCTGAGAACACTCACAGTCATTACCACATTTAGGAGTTGTACACTGGCTGTTAATTAATGAATTTCTTTTATTCATGTAATAATAATAATTGCTTAAATTTAAATACACATTAAATATATTACGCATATTTGAATTATAAACCAAAACACTACCTTATCATATGTATATCATACGGAATTCCTTACTCAATGCATTAATAACTATGTACTAAAAAACTATGTGTCAAATAATATTAAAATTACACTCATTCTTATTTTGATCACCAACCAGTTGAGATCGTGAAAAATACATTCTTTAAGTTTTATAACGTAATATGAATTTTATTTGATGTGGTAAAATTAATTTCGTCTCTAGTTAATTTAAACGTTACAATTCATGGTCCTTCGAAGCCTTTTTTTGGGATTAAGTAGACAATCCCTGTGTGTGTGTGAAATTGAATTAACAAATTAACACTTAAACAAGCATTTGAACAAACAAATTTTTATATTTTAACGTATCAACGTTGTACATTAGACAATTCAAGTGAGTTTTTTCATAAGCGCCAAACGGTTTCCCGCGTCGTGAAATTAAATTGAAAGTGCAAAATTGCAAATTCCTCTTCCACCGCTGGAAAAAGATAACACAACGTTATTTCGACGTCCGGTACTCCGACAGATCCGCTACACAATTCCAGTACGGTTATACAACGCTACGAGAACAGTTGGAAGTAGTCCGTTGCAGCAGTAAATGAACTGTAGAATAAATACGTAAGTTGAAATACACAGTTCATCAATTTTTTTTTCTCTTACGAGTATTTCGTTTCCTCATTCGTCATGTCATCTGCACTGAAACTCCAACGAAATTTGCTCAGTCAAATTTTAAAAGATTTTGACAATTTCGGCAAACGTGGACTAAAGCAGCGAACGAAGAATTACATCGTTAACCGGATTAATGTGCTGGAGGAAAATTATAAAAGGAGTACACAGCTCAACGTCGAGGGAATTTCAGCAATTGAACCTGAGAAAGAAAAGGAATTAGAGGAAATATACGACAAGATCCGAGATACTTACTGCGATTATAAGACAGCGTTGATGGACACCCAGGACAAAATGACAACCGTTAAGTAACCGGTAGGTGCTAGTGCAAATAAGACAGATAATAGCATTGTACGGTTGCCTAAAATAAATATACCTACATTTACCGGTGATTACCAAACGTGGAGATCATTTTACGACCTTTTTGACTCATTAGTTCATTCAAATACCGCGTTGTCTGAAATAGAAAAGCTTCACTATTTAAAATCGAGTTTAGGAGGTGAGGCTGAGCGCTTGTGACAGCATTTACCTATAGCTAAAGGCAATTACGGCCCAGCATGGGACATATTAAAATCACGATACGACCACAAGCGCGTGCTCGTTAATGCACAGCTCAGCATTTTCTTCGGTCAAGAAACCATTGTGCACGAGACTGCTACGGGCTTAAAAAGTATATTAGACACCTCCGTCGAATGCAGACACGCATTAGGTAATCTCGGGGTCCCAGTGGAACATTGGGACGTGATAATCATTTATATTCTTACCAAGAAACTCCCTATGAAGACACAACAGCTATGGGAAGAGAGATTAGGGAAGAGTAAGGAACTGCCTGAGTTCACAATATTTCAAGAGTTCTTGGAAAGCAGGTTTAGAATGTTGGAGGCCATTGGTCTACAACAAGCTGCGAACAGTAGCAAGCTTGGTAAGTCACAGATAGTGAAAGCAAAAACATTTCATATTACACAGAGTCAAAAGGTTCAATATAAATGTAAAGTTTGTAATAAAGGGGCTCACTCACTTCGCACCTGCAATAGGTTTTTGAAGATGGATGTCGCTTCTCGCAAAAGTATCACATGAAGAATAGGAGTCTGCGAAAACTGTCTGGCTTATAGCCATACAACCCAGCAGTGTCCCAGCAGAATTCGGTGCTACTTCTGTCAGGAACAACATCACACACTATTACATATACCCTCCACTTCCGAACACAACCACAACTCTCAAACTATTTCACACACACAACATACACCACGCAACACTACAAATTCAGCGCCTAGTCCGATAGCAGACAATCATCTTCCATATAGGACTTCACAATCTTACTTGTCAACGGCTGCCAAACCTTTCGAAGCACAAAATGTAAGCAGTTTTCTGGCGACACAGTACACTACGGATGTTCTCCTAGCAACAACACTTCTAAGAGTTAGAGCAACTTCTGGAACTAATGTCGTACTCCGGGGCTTAGTGGATCCGGGCTCAGAAGCTTCGTTCATTACCAAAAAGGCAGCCGAACGATTGGGTGTTAAAACCAAAAGGACCTCCATCAAAGTGTTGGGGTTAGGGAAGGTCAGCAGTGGCGCTTGTCATAGCTACGTTGACCTTACAGTTGGATCGATTTATTCGGGTTTCAAGACAAAAACCCGTCTTTTAATCTATGAGTCGCTGACTGGCCTTCTTCCGGCCTACAAACTGCGATCGGAACAATGGAGTCATATTCAAGGTTTGGCTCTGGCGGACCCCACGTTCCACAAGCCGGCGGAGGTCGACATCCTCTTGGGAGCAGATATATACTCAGAGATTGTACTCCCAGAAGTGATACGCGGCGATGGAGCAATGACCCCTATTGCGCAGAATACCCAACTTGGATGGATACTGATGGGCAAAGTGTCTCAATCCAAACAATCCATCAGAACCTTTCATCAAGTACTTGATCTCAGTCGCCAACTGCAGAGGTATTGGGAGGTAGAGGAAGTACCTTTCAAAGGACAGCAATCTTGCGAAGACTTGGCCTGCGAGAAGTTTTTCAGCACAACGACAAAAAGGTTACCAAATGGAAGATACGAGGTTTCACTGCCATTTAAGGATGCGATCAGACCTGCGCTTGGGGCCTCGAAGCAAGGTGCCTTGCGTAGATTTGGTCAACTGGAAAGACGTTTTGCTCACAACCATAAATTACACATAGAATATAGTAATTGTATAAATGAGTACTTACGTCTCGGACATATGCAAGAAGTCGATGTGAACACAGATGAAATCCTCAAAACTCCTCATCATTTTTTCCTGCCACATCATGCGGTATTCAAGGAAGCGAGCTCAACAACGAAATTGCGGGTTGTATTCGATGCAGCAGCCAAGACAACGAGCGGAACATCATTGAATCAGCACTTGATGACAGGACCCAAAACACAAGTCGATATTATGGATGTTGTTCTGCGATGGAGAAGACACAAATACACTTTCACCGCAGATATAGAGAAAATGTACCGTCAAATACGTGTGAACTCCAAGGATTCATATTATCAGCTGATTCTGTGGCGGAATGACAACACCGAATCCATCAAAGTTTATCGTCTTCAAACAGTCACTTTTGGAACAACATGTGCACCTTATCTTGCTATTCGGGCCCTCAACCAACTAGCAACTGATGAAGAAGATAGGTTTCCTTTAGGTGCGCGTATGATCAGGGAAGATGTCTATGTTGATGATCTTTTTGCAGGTGCCGACACAATCCAAGAAGCGCTGGTTATACGTCAGCAGGTCAACAGTCTGTTGCTGGCTGGAGGGTTTAATCTGCGTAAATGGGCAAGTAATTGTGATGAAATTTTAAGCAATATTCCAGTAGAACAAAGGGAAGTTGATTTGTCCTTACCTTTCAGCACTCCAGATCACATAAAAGCTCTAGGTATCAAATGGCACCCAGCAGAAGATAAGCTTTCTTTTCAGATTACTCAATCGCAATCCACAGAACCTACCAAAAGAAACATTCTTTCAACGATCGCCAAGCTTTATGATCCTTTAGGATGGGTCTCACCATGCGTTATTAAAGGAAAAATAATGATGCAGCAACTCTGGCGTAGTGGGCTGAATTGGGACGACCCTATCTCAGTGGAGTTGAAGAAAGAATGGATTTCCTTTCGAGAAGAACTACCACAACTGGAACAGATACGAATTCCTCGTTGGGTCCATATGAGCGATACATGTAAAGATCTAGAGCTACATGGTTTTTGCGATGCGTCCGATAAAGCGTACGGTGCGGCAGTATATCTTCGAGTGCTCGATTTTCAAAACATCGTCCATGTGAATTTGCTTCTGTCTAAAACTAGAGTGGCGCCAGTAAAGACCCAAACACTTCCACGTCTGGAACTCCGTGGAGCGGTGATGCTTGCTACGCTCCTCAACTACACAGCAGATGTCCTAGGATTAAAAACGGCAAGGCAATTCGCATGGACCGACTCAACAATCACACTGTCATGGATTTCTGCTCCGCCAACTAGATGGGCTACCTTCGTCAGCCATAGGGTTGCGGAGATACAAAGACTGGCAAAAGCAGAAAGTTGGAAGCATATTCCCGGAGAGTTAAACCCTGCCGACCTGGCATCAAGAGGAATAAGGCCGTCGGCCTTAATTCCAAGCACCCTCTGGTGGACTGGACCAGAATTTCTACAAGAAGAATGGCACTTCCAATATCCACAACAGCCGACGAGCCTAGGAACGGATGAGGAGAAACGGGCCATAAAAACCCATACTGTAAAACAGGTACCGAATGTTATTAACTTATTATTGCAACACTCAAACTGCAATAAGTTAGTTAGAATAGTAGCGTATTGCCGAAGATTCATCAACACACGAAAGGTACCGAGTTGTAGAACCTACAACGTACTGTCTCCAGCGGAACTACAGGCTGCCAATATGGTGTTGATCAAAACAGCACAAGCAGATATGTTTGCCGCAGACAACAAGGCCAAGGTGCCAAACTCGCTCTGTGCTTTTACGGACAACGATGGCATCTTGAGGGTAGGAGGCAGACTCGAAAACGCCGAGCTCTCTTATAATCAGCAACACCCGATAATTCTAAAGGGAAATCATCATTTCTTCAAGATGCTTATAAAAGACGCTCATCAAAGAACTCTACACGGGGGACTCCAGCAAACAATGATGCACCTTAGACAACAGTACTTGTTCCTCAAATTTAAAACTTGCGTCAAAGGAAATATCAACAGCTGTGTCAAATGTTTTCGTTATCGGGCAAAAACGGCTCAGCAACTAATGGGCAATTTACCAGCACCCAGGGTTTGTGTCACACAACCCTTCACCAACACCGGGGTAGATTACGCAGGGCCGTTCGAGATCAAAACATGGAAAGGTCGAAATGCTAAGAAATATAAGGGATACTTCGCCATATTCATTTGCTTAGCCACCAAAGCTATTCATACCGAATTGGTAAGTGACCTTACTACACAGGCCTTCATAGCAGCACTTCGGCGTTTCACGGCAAGAAGAGGTTTGTGTACTCAAATCTACAGCGATAATGGGACAAATTTCGTGGGTGCCAATAAAGAGCTGAAAAAATCATTGGACGCAGCCAAATTCAGCTGGGCGGAAGTCGTCGAAACACTGTCTACGGATGGCATACAATGGCATTTCATTCCTCCCGCTTCTCCTCACTTTGGTGGACTATGGGAAGCAGGAGTGAAATAAATCAAATACCATTTGAAACGCGTCATCGGTACGGAAGTATACACGTATGAGGAATTGACAACACTTCTACACCAAATAGAAGCGTGTCTCAACTCCAGGCCTCTGTGTCCGTTGACGGATAATCCGCATGATTTTGCCGCGCTTACACCCGGACATTTCCTCATTGGAAGAGCCATGAACACAATTCCTGAAGGAGATCTGTCGGACGTCAGCATCAACCATCTACAAAGATGGCAACGAATCCAGAAACTGCAGCAACTATTCTGGAGACGCTGGAAAACCGACTACCTAACGAGACTCCAACAGCGACCGAAATGGCTGAGGCTCGAAACGCAACCGAAAATTGGAGATATGGTTTTAATAAAAGAAGACAACTTACCCCCTGCGAAGTGGAGTTTGGGCCGTGTCATCGACATCTTTCCTAGCCGAGACAACTTGGTTCGAGTCGTCAACTTGAAGACATCGAACGGGCAGATCAAGCGGCCGATAACCAAAATCTGCTTACTACCGGGCAACAAGACCTACGAAGAAAATTGTTCATCATCAATTAGTAAACAATCCACAAAATTGTCATTTACAGCATAAATCTACTGTCACATATAAATAAACTTTCATCAAGATAATATTATAAATATTTCACAACACACTACTAATAATAATAATAACACATCACAATAATAAATAAATACTTCACATAAATACTAATAATAATAATACAAAGTAATTTCACATCACAACAGAATGATTAAGTTTCATTTACATTCAAAATAATTACACCACACTGCATTAACACATATTAAAATATTTCGCATCAACATGTCACAGTTCAATGTACGAAATATATACCCATTACTCTTAGGGGATCACGTCGTACATTCGTAAACAAATCAACATATTTCAATGAGCGAACATACATACAAACACACGTTGCAACAATGCAAACCGTCGCGACGCGATTCACACACTACATAGAACACACATAATACCGTCGTCTTCACTATATATATATATATATATGCACTTTTTTCTCACTTTAAATAACAAAAAAAAAAACTTTACTAATTCTCCATTTAAGTTTCTTTGGTATAGGCACTTATTACTGGATCGTCACGAGTATGACAACACTACACTACACAACACTTATTCGGTTGCATGTAAAATACCCGATACAAAAACAAAAAAAAAATAAACCGGGCAAGTGCGAGTTGTACTCGCACGGGTAAGGTTCCGTCGCATAATATTGATGGATGATTTCTGAATATCAAACGACGTTTCAAAACTATTTCAGTTGAATTTTCTTCTAACTTCAACTCAAATCAACCATTTATTCACAAATTCTTACATCCAAACAAACAAATGTTCATCCCTACATATACCTATATCTCTATCTAAGTTTATCCAACACAGAAAATCCCTTCCATCATACATACATACATACCTATCTAATCACTGCTCATGCCTGCGGTATGTGTGTGTTCATTTCTGTTGGGCATTTAGGGGTGAGATCGAAAAGATAACGCTCATCAACGAATAGAGTGGCCGAACACAGCATGAAATTATGTGTGAAAATGAAAATTTTTTCTTGTTTTAAATCTTAGATATTTCAAAATTTCAACATAAATCGATATTTTGAAATGTATCATTTCTTAATGCTTACATTGATGTCTTCAAAACCGCGTTTTCAGATCGTCAAAATTCGCATGTCGATGATTGACCGTTTTTGGCCAATATCTCCAAAACCATTAGGGCCAGAATGCTCGCAATAGTTTTAAATGAAAGTACTCAATGAAGCCAAGTTTTTGTGATTTTTTCAGATTTTTAAACACTTTGGTTTAGAAATGGCAGGGGGGGACGCATTTAAAACTTTGGAGCTCCATATTTTCCAAACGGTACTTTTGATAAAAAAGTGTTGAAAGAAACCTCCACCTCATTTCGAAAGATCTGTCGATTGATATATATATCGATGGGGTGCGACAATTTTTCAAAATTAGTGTCAACTTCACCTGTACTGGAGCCACCCCCAAATGGCCCCACTTTTTAAAATCGCTGCATAGGAATTGACATCTAGGTCTGAAGTACCTAATTCCAAAATTTCATGCCGATATCTTCATAAACTTCGGAGATAAAAAAGTGTGACAGACACGACGGACGGACGGACGGACGGACGGACGGACGGACACACCGAAATTATAAAGGTTCCGTTTTTGTAGACGGAACCTTAACAAACTCAAGTTCTTGAATGGATTTGCGTTCCATTAAGGCTTGGGTGACCGAAACGTATTCTCCGCAAGTACACTACTTCTTCTTCTTCTTAGGGCGCTACAGTCCGAGGTGAACCTGGGCCTCACTCAACATGCCTCTCCAGCCAGCACGATCTTTCGCCAGCTGTCTCCAGTTTCGCACACCAAGCCGGCAGAGGTCCCTCTCGACTTGTGTGCGCCACCTTGTTCGTGGACGTCCTCTGTTGCGTTGTCCCACAGGCTCAGAGTCGAAGACTCTTCGGGCCGGAGCTAAGTTGTCCATACGCTCTACATGGCCTAGCCATCTTAGGCGTTGGATCCGTAGACGCCTGGCTAGACTCATGTCGCTGTACAGCCCATACAGTTCGTGGTTGAATCTTCTCCTCCAAATGCCATCAACGCAAACAGGACCAAAGATCGCGCGCAGAACTTTTCTCTCGAAAAAACCAAGAGACTGTTCATCCGCTTGGGATATTGTCCATGCCTCTGCACCGTAAAGCAGGACTGGGATGATCAAGGTCTTATACAAAGTCAACTTGGTCTTCCGAGAGAGGGCTCTACTACTCAATTGCCTTTTGAGCCCATAAAAACAGCGGTTGGCAAGAGTAATTCTGCGTTTGATCTCGGTACTGATGTTGTTTGTACTGTTAACCGCGGAGCCAAGGTAGACGAAGTCCTTTACTACCTCAAAGTTATAGCTGCCTATGGTGACGTTCTGGCCAAGTCGTCGATGTTGTGCGTCCTTTCTCGATGACAGCATATACTTTGTTTTGCCCTCGTTTACCGCCAGACCCATTTTAGCCGCTTCCGTTTCATGCCAGCAAACACATCATTGACGGCTCGCTGTGTTCTCCCAATCACGTCAATGTCATCCGCATAAGCTAGCAGTTGAACGGACTTTTGGAAGATCGTGCCTCTTGTGTTGGCCAGTGAGTTTTGCACGATCTTCTCAAGAATGATGTTAAAGAAATCACATGACAGCGCGTCGCCTTGTCTAAAACCTTTTTTGACATTGAAGGTCTCGGTGAGTTCGTTACCGACCTTGATGGAGCAGCGAGAGTTCTCCATCGTCATCCTGCTCAGTCTGACGAGTTTAGCAGGAATGTCAAAACTAGACATGGCGCTGTATAGCTCGTCTCTATGCACGCTGTCATATGCGGCCTTGAAATCGACAAATAGATGGTGTGTGTCGATCTGCATTTCCTGGGTCTTCTCCAGGAACTGCCGCAGTGTGAAAATTTGATCGATGGTGGCCTTCCCGGGCCTGAAACCACACTGGTAAGAACCTATCAGTTTGTTCACGAATGGTTTCATGCGTTCACACAAAACGGCAGAGAAGACCTTATAGGCGATGTTAAGGAGACTTATCCCTCGATAGTTGGCGCAGTCAAAGGGGTCTCCTTTCTTGTGGATCGGGCAAACGATATATTACGCATATTTGAATTATAAACCAAAAGACTACCTTATCATATGTATATCATACGGAATTCCTTACTCAATGCATTAATAACTATGTACTAAAAAACTATGTGTCAAATAATATTAAAATTACACTCATTCTTATTTTGATCACCAACCAGTTGAGATCGTGAAAAATACATTCTTTAAGTTATATAAAGTAATACGAATTTTATTTGATGTGGTAAAATTAATTTCGTCTCTAGTTAATTTAAACGTTACAATTGACTGGCAATCTAAAGAATTCACAACAGCCTTTAGGTAAGAAATATTATTTAAGAAAGTGTTTGCTAACCTTTGGAACAATTCTTGCAGGGCATCTTGACGTAAATATAATTTTCCTGGAGTATTCTGCTTGCTTACTGCATATGCTATCCAACTTAATAATGATTAGCGTCCAGAGATAGTTTAATTTGTGTGTGTGAGTGTTTTAAAGGAACTGTTCAGCTTCCAGCACTGTAGTGAAGTGTGCACATCCACACAGCGAGGCGTTGTCCCTTAAATTTGCACTCTTCGCCAGCCGTTGATGCATTTCAGTTTTTTTTTTCTCCACCGATTTTGCACTCGATTTGAACAGATAAAGTACAGTGCGCACAGTAAGTGGAAAAATTACCTATACTGCGTCGTGCGGCCCTCAAGAGGGCGCATGAATTCTTGTTTCTTGTCGTAGGTCGACGTTAACATTGTTGTTATCTTGGGTAATGAATAACTTCTATGCTTCAGATAAAAACTGTCAGACTAAGAAGCAATTGTGCAAACATTTTTATCTGTTGTATGTGTTTTGCTTCAGGGGAAGTCACGATCAAGATCTTACTTAATCAATTCACTGAATCATAATTCTTTTCTTCACGTCATAAACTTGTTTTCAATGCAAGCAGTTTGTTTGAGTTAATGTCGGGTTTCCCAAAAAGGACTTAACAATTTTTTTTAAATAAAACGCAAACCATTTGAGATATCTCGAGAAAAAGTGAATTATCTCGAAGTACACTCAAAGCGTTTACAGTGTTCCATAAAAGTTTGCGTACGCCTGTAAAAGAAATCGAAAAATATTAAAATAATATGAAAAATAATCATTATATCATATTACACTCAAAACCACTTATAACGACATCGGTTACAACGACCAAATTCTTTGGTCCCGCCTGAGCTCCATTATATGTGATCCAATAGCATAAGAAATCGTTTATAACGACATATCGCTTACAACGACCAAATTCGTCAGTCCCTTGAAGGTCATTATAACCGATTTTAACCATACTTTCAGAGTCAATATTTAGAATAATATCCTTTCATCCTAATTATTTGTTTAAGACGTTATGATTAATTGCCACCAACTTTTCAGTGAAAGAAATGCTTATGTTATTCCATTCGAATAACAAAGCTTCTTTCAACCGTGCTCTTTTATTAATATTGCGGGCGCGGATCTTCCTTTCTGAAAATCCCTCACGTGCTCTATAGGATTGATATCTGGGCTCTGTGGTGGAGTTTTTAGCGTGTTAAATAAAAGCCACATACGCGCATTATGTGGGGTATGTTTGAGGTCGTTATCGTGCTGAGGTCGTTATTTCTTTGATGTAGCCAGCATTTCAGCACTTGATCTTAAATTTATTTTTAGGATATCAATATAAGTGAACTGGTTCATAAAATTTCTCGCGCAAAAGAGCCATTGTTTCGTTGGCTGTGTGGCAAGTGGCAACAACCTGTTGGAAGCACATGTCGTACAGATCCATATCCTCAATTTCTGGCCACAAGAAGTTCGACATCATCTCGCGATAGCGAACACCATTCACGGTAACTGCTTGGTCGACCACATTTTAGAAAAAGTACGGCCCGATGACGATGACGCCACAGAACGAACTGGGCGAGCATGCACAGGTGTTTTCACATTTCCTACAGACCCGGTTTGCTAAAATTTGCGCACAATACTATTGATTGCGGACACATTTGGTCGGTTATGTTGACCAAAAAAATCACGAAGTGCAGGAAATGCCTTTTGATTTGAACGCGCATTTTCGTAAAAGGCTTCAACAATCTTAACGCGCTGCTCAATAGTGTACCTCTCCATGGTTGAATTTGTCAAAGACTGAAACAAAGATATGTCGAATTTTTCTAAAAATTCTGGTATGGGAAGAGTTTTGCAGCAATGCCAATTAATCATGTGGGATGAATGGCACATAAGAGATGGGTGGAAGCTTTGAATAGGACTTTGAAAGATTTACGTAATAATCAAGAAATATTTGGTGGCGCTTTGTTATTATTGACTCGTGATTTCTGTCAAACACTGCCAGTGATTCCCCGTTCAACTCTAGCAGATGAATTCAAGACATTTTTATAGTCATTCAATTTACGGAGGAATGTACAAACACTCACTTAAACAACAAATTTGAGAGTACAATTACAAAATGACCCATCGGCTGACGAATTTTCAAGGCACTGGCGATATGAATTGTACAAATTCCTATTGAATCACTTTGCCAGATAATTTTTGTAGTTTCGTACAAGCAAAACAACAATTGGTTTCAAGTGTTTTTCCAAACATTGCGCAAAATTATCGAAATTGCAATTAGTTAGCTGAAAGAGCAATACTGAAATACCAAAAATTAGGACGTAGGTCAATTGAATGCGGATATTTTAAGTGATTTGCTTGGTGAGATTGTAACGTATCAATCAGTGGATACGGTCTCAAATCAAAGTGACGCTGTTAATTATCCGGCGGAATTCTTGAATTCCTTGGATTTGCCTGAACTGCCGCATCATCGTTTACAATTGAAAGTTGATGCACCCATTATTCTTCTTCGGAATTTAAATCAGCCTCGATTATGCAACGGAACAAGTTTAGCAGTCAAAATGGTCATAAATAATCTTATTGAAGCAACGATTTTAAAAGAAAAATTTAAAGTTGAAGATGTATTGATTCCGCGTATTCCAATAATCCTGCCAGATTTACCTTTTGACTTTAATAGATTGCAATTTCCAATACGTCTTGCGTTTGCTATGACAATAAACAAGGCACAAGGACAATTGTTGGAATTGTGCGGAATTGACTATAGAATATCCATGCTTCTCCCACAGACAATTATATGTATCATGCCCACGTGTAGGCAAGCCATCAGTTCTGTTTATGTATACCACAAGTCCGGGAAAAACCAAACATTTTGTAGGCTCTTCGATAGTTTAAGTAAAAACATAGCATAAGATAAAAATAAGAGGAAATAAATTAAATATATTGTAATTAAAACCGAGTGTGTATTTTTATTCACGCCTAAGATGGCTAGGCCATGTAGAGCGTATGGACAACTTAGCTCCGGCCCGAAGAGTCTTTGACTCTGAGCCTGTGGGACAACGCAACAGAGGACGTCCACGAACAAGGTGGCGCACACAAGTCGCGGGAGACCTCTGCCGGCTTGGTGTGCGAAACTGGAGACAGCTGGCGAAAGATCGTGCTGGCAGGAGAGGCATGTTGAGTGAGGCCCAGGTCCACCTCGGACTGTAGCGCCCTAAGAAGAAGAAGAAAGTGTATTTTTATTCTTATATTAATATGATATGTCCGCTAGTATTATAACAAATAATTTAAGTTGTTGCACCTGTGGTGAACCAAATTAATACCTGTATTGAGTGTTTGATTCTCAATTTTAATTGATGAGAGTACAGATATACTCGTATGTATGCAACAAGGAAAAACTATGTTATTCGGCGAAATTCGTCGATCCATCTAAAGGGAAAATAATGACAAAATTGTTGGAGTTGATCAATTTAAATGGAAGTGATTGCATTGCAGCGCAGAGGCTCTGTTTCATGCTTTTGAAGAAATGACATCGAAGGAGATACCTCTTAACAAAATTACTGGTGTCGCATGTGACAATGCCTCGGTAATGGTTGGTAAGAAAAATTATTTTATTTCTAAGTTAAGCCAATGTTGTCCAAAATTAATATTAATGAGCCATGCTTGCAAGGAAATTCCTAAAGGGTGTGAAGAGTTACTGAGGGGACCAGCTGATATTACCATTTTCATTGACAATCAGGCGGCCATGAAAGCTATATCCGCAATAGAAGTCAAGTCCAAGCTAGTCGCAAGCTGTCGCGAAGATCTAAAGGCTCTTGGCTCACAGCACTCGATCAATCTGTGCAGGGTCCCAGGACATAGGGACATAGCCGGCAATGAGATAGCTGATGACCTTGCCAGAACAGGGTCAGTGACCGACGTGTCACAAGCAATTCAAGGTATTAAACCGCCACTCTCAGGGTTGAGGAATAAGGTGGATACTATGATCATTGAAATGGCAAACAGTAGATGGCGCGGTCTGTCTACATGTGCGACTACTAAAGCATTATGGCCCAGATACGACCCAGCAAAAACCGACAAACAGTTGCTAACGATGGTGGTTGGAGCTCTCACTGGCCATAATCATCTTAGAAACCATACCATGAAAATGGGACTCTCCAACGACAACATTTGTAGAGGCTGTGGTGACGAGGAGGAACGTGAGGATACTACTCACTACCTCTGTCACTGCCCTAGTCTTTTGTCAGTTGCGTCATAGAACAATGGGAGAATTCTTCTTCCAAGACTTACATGAAATCTCAAGTATACCTCTTAGATCTCTTTACAGGTTTATAAGGAAATCGGGATGGCTCCGGGGCAACGAAGGACCATGAGTGCGACAAGGGTTAAAAAGGGGACACTATCTTCCAATTGGGCATCACAATGGGTCCCTAAGGACCTAAGTGAGACGTGGCCTAAGCCCGTCTACCCACATACCTACCTACCTACTGAGGGGGATATCTTCCTATATGTCCGAAAGTGCGAAAAGCTGTGCAATTTTAGTTGAATTCCAGATCCATTTTGGGGTGGAATGCAAAAAAATGCTTAAACCGTCAAGTACTCGCTGCTTAAGTTTACATTTTTGTATTAGAAAATTGGGATGTACTGCGAAGTTTTTTTTAGATTCGCATCTTTTAAAGACAAAAGAAGAAGGCTGATTTTATTCTCGAGGAATTGGAGAAAGAAAGCAATAGAGCATATTTCACCCTTTGAAATAAGCCTTGAACTACATGAATCAGTTCAATGCACTTTTTCAAAGCAGCAACATTTTAATTCAGTATATTGTTCAAGAAAGTCAGAACTTATTGCTAAGAATGGCTAGGAATATTTTTAAGCCTTCTTTCTTTTCAATGCCATTTGAGTCGCAATTAAATATAATGGGAGACTTGCATCTAATAAGAGAATATGTTATATCATTAGAAGATATATTTGTCGGTTTAGAATGTGAAAATATAATCAAAATTGTAAGTATTACTGAAAAGAACGAAGTAAAAAAATTCTGAAAATTTCTATAAAATTACATAGAAATGATAAAACGACTGTCTTTACCATCAACAGACAAATGCAGTAATAATAATAATAATAATAATAATTTAATAATGGCAGCACTACAGTCCGAGGTGGACCTGGGCCTAGCTTCTCAGCAACCACTCGTGCTGTGCATGCTATTGTTCTCTCACGAGTGGAGTAGACCTACAGTTTAATGCCGACTCCGAACGGCGAGATTGAGAAGCTTTTTCTAGACAGTTATACTCTTTGAGCATTGTCAGTGACTCGAAAGTGGTGGAGCCGTGAACAGTTTTTTTTTTTTTGAAAAATTGTTTGTCTGAACTTGGATTTGAACCTAGATTGTGAAAGTCTAGTGCGTATGGGTCGACGCACAAACCCACGCGGCCACCGCGCCCAAAATTTGTTTTTATCTCTACATAATACCCCATTGTGACTTACTTAAGCCCATGACTGTTTCTATGATAAAGTACATTTGTTTTGAAGTGGTGATTTCACTTCAATTTCACACACTGGAGAAAGTGTAGAAAATTCCACTCCAAAATACTGGCAGCACTGCCCCCAGTCTTAGATAATCTATCTGCACGAAAAACACTATAATAAACATCAAAGATATCTGCTGAATTAATTTGAGAATGCTGCCAGATCTCGGTTAATGCAATCATACCAAATTCATGGAGCGAAGATGAGAGAAACAGTTAATTTGTTTATACAGAGAGAGAATTCTCACAACAATGACTTGCTTGCTTTGTAGTTTCTCTTTTTCATGTTGAATCTCTTCGAAGCAATTTTAAAAGGGCACGTTTCATGTACATAGATTGTACAACCAATTTGAAATTAATAGGCGACAAATAGAAAAGTTTATGCAATTTTGCTGTCGCCATTAGAAAAAATACAAGAAACTCTCGACGGCAAAAGAGATTTCTCTCTTTCTCTAAAGAGAAACTAGTAAACACATACATCAGGCCATTTTGAGTTTTTTTTTTCAAGAAAAGCTCATTTGTTAGACGTTTCACAAAACTTTCTTGTTCTTCATATTCTCAATTGCTTAGCTTTCTGGAGTTTGTGTTATTTTGGCATTGTTTTCATTTAGTTATCGCTCGACAAGCAACCAGTAAACTCCGATTTATCTCTAAACTTGATTTTAAACTTTTTATTAGGTGTTCAATATAATTGTAGTTTTCCCGCTGTATACAGTTCCAATTTATTTTGTTGTGATTCCCTACCATTACTCACCTCCGGAAATAATTTTATTGCGTAATACAGAATCGTGCGGTGGTTTACCCGGCCGGCCAACGGAATCAATGATGCAAGCTTACGCTGACGAAGTAGTGAGTAGTAAGGTGTTTATTTGTTGTGTGAAATGTTGTCCCAGGATTAGTTGAAGTTATTAACATGCCTCATTTCAGGAGATCGTTGCTAAGAACCGTCTAAAAGCTCCGAACGGTCTCCGACAGAAAGGAATTGTTAATATTCCTCACATACGAATGTATGAACTGAGGGGGAATCCCCAATAATATAATCACGTAGAGCTTCTTCTTCGTAGAGAATCGTCTAAAAGCTCCGAACGATCTCCGGCAGAAAGGAATTGTTAGTATTCCTCACATACGAATGTATGAACTGAGGGGGAATCCCCAATAATATAATCACGTAGAGCTTCTTCTTCGTAGAGAATCGTCTGAAAGCTCCGAACGATCTCCGGCAGAAAGGAATTGTTAGTATTCCTCACATACGTAGATGTGATAATCACGTAGAGCTTCTTCTTCGTAGAGAATCGTCTGAAAGCTCCGAACAATCTCCGGCAGAAAGGAATTGTTAGTATTCCTCACATACGAATGTATGAACTGAGGGGGAATCCCCAATAATATAATCACGTAGAGCTTCTTCTTCGTAGAGAATCGTCTAAAAGCTCCGAACGATCTCCGGCAGAAAGGAATTGTTAGTATTCCTCACATACGAATGTATGAACTGAGGGGGAATCCCCAATAATATAATCACGTAGAGCTTCTTCTTCGTAGAGAATCGTCTAAAAGCTCCGAACGATCTCCGGCAGAAAGGAATTGTTAGTATTCCTCATATACGAATGTATGAACTGAGGGGGAATCCCCAATAATATAATCACGTAGAGCTTCTTCTTCTTCTTCTTAGGGCGCTACAGTCCGAGGTGGACCTGGGCCTCACCCAACATGCCTCTCCTGCCAGCACGATCTTTCGCCAGCTGTCTCCAATTTCGCACACCAAGCCGACCGAGGTCCCCCTCGACTTGTGTGCGTCACCTTGTACGTGGACGTCCTCTGTTGCGTTGTCCCACAGCCTCAGAGTCGAAGACTCTTCGGGCCGGAGCTAAGTTGTCCATACGCTCTACATGGCCTAGCCATCTTAGGCGTTGGATCCGTAGACGCCTGGCTAGACTCATGTCGCTCTACAGCCCATACAGTTCGTGGTTGAACCTTCTCCTCCAAATGCCATCAACGCAAACAGGACCAAAGATCACGCGCAGAACTTTTCTCTCGAAAAGACCAAGACACTGTTCATCTGCTTGGGATATTGTCCATGCCTCTGCGCCGTAAAGCAGGACTGGGATGATCAAGGTCTTATACAAAGTCAACTTGGTCTTCCGAGAGAGGGCTCTACTACTCAATTACCTTTTGAGCCCAAAAAAACAGCGGTTAGCAAGATTTATTCTGCGTTTGATCTCGGCACTGATGTTGTTTGTATTGTTTACCACGGAGCCACGGTTGACGACTTAACTACGTCAAAGTCATAGCTGCCTATACCCAAAACTAGACATGGCGCTATATAGCTCGTCTCTAAGCACGCTGTCATATGTGGCCTTGAAGTCGACAAATAGGTGGTGTGTGTCGATTTGCATTCCTTGGGTCTTCTCCAGGATCTGCTGCAGTGTGAAGATTTCGTCTATGGTGCACTTCCCCAGCCTGAAACCACACTGATAAGGACCTATCAGTTTGTTCACAAATGGTTTCAGGCGTTCACACAAAACGGCAGAGAAGATTTTGTAGTCGATGTTAAGGAGACTTATCCCTCGATAGTTGGCGCAGTCAAAGGGGTCTCCTTTCTTGTCGATCGGGCAAACGATACTGAGATTCCACTCATCAGGCTTGCTTTCCTCCGACCATATCTTACAGATGAGCTGGTGCATGCGCTCTACCAGATCACCTCCAGCTGCTTTAAACATTTCGGCGGGCAGACTATCTGCACCAGCAGCTTTATTAGACTTCAGTCTCGATATCACTATCTTGAGTTCGTCTAGGTCGGGGGGACGGTATTCTCTTCTATCATCGTCCGTTGTGTTGAGTGGAACATTCTTGTCGATCGGGCAAACGATACTGAGATTCCACTCATCAGGCTTGCTTTCCTCCGACCATATCTTACAGATGAGCTGGTGCATGCGCTCTACCAGATCACCTCCAGCTGCTTTAAACATTTCGGCGGGCAGACTATCTGCACCAGCAGCTTTATTAGACTTCAGTCTCGATATCACTATCTTGACTTCGTCTAGGTCGGGGGGCTGTGTTGAGTGGAACATTCTGCCTGACAGCGGTATTTGTGTCCTCATCGCCGTTCAACAGTCTGCAGAAATGATTTTTCCAAATTCTCAGTATCGACTGCGAATCTACTACTAGTTGTCCATTCTTGTCCGAACTTTATACCCGTTTGACAAAAGTTTTATCCTTTGGTAAAACTTTCGGACATCATTCCTGCCATAACACCTCTCCATCTCCTCGATCGCGCGCTTCTCGTGCTCTTTCTTTTTCTTCCTGAGAAGCCGGTTCTCTTCCCTTCTTCTCTGTTCGTAGAGCTCACGAACAGCTCTCGTAGTTCGATGCAGCGTTGCCCGGTAGGCTTCTTGTTTTGCTGCATGTGCCTGCCTGCACTCGTTGTCAAACCAGGGGTTTTTCCTAGGTGGTGTTTTAAAACCCAGCACATCAGTAGCGGCTTCTCTGATGGCTTTTTGACAACGTTTCCATTCTTCGCCTATTGTTAGTGCAGGCGACGTCGAACTTTCGGAGAGTTTCAGGGAGACTCGATCGGCAATGTTCCTGGCAGTCTGTTGCGATTGTAGCTTTTCGACGTCAAACCGTGGTTGTCTTCCTCGACTCCGTTGTTCTCTCGATATCCGTGTCCTTACCTTGGCTACAAAAAGGAAATGGTCCGAGTCGATGTTGGCGCCTCGGACCGTTCGGACATCAAGAATACTGGAGGAGTGTCTGACGTCGATCGCAACGTGATCAATCTGGTTGACGGTTGAATGATCAGGGGACCGCCAGGTCCCTTTATGGATGTTGAGGTGTGGGAACCGCGGGCTAGCTACAGAGAGGTTTCGCCCCGTAACAAAGTCCACCAGCCTGAGGCCGTTTTCGGACGTGGTGTCGTGCAGGCTATGTTTACCGATGACTTTATCTTTATCTTGGTGTCGTAGCTGGGGCATTGATCGTACATTTTTTCTAGGAGATCATAGAAGTCATCCTTGCTATCGTCATCTTTGTCCTCCGTTGGGGCGTGGGCACAGATTAGACTGATGTTGCCGAATTTAGCCTTGATGTGGATTGTTATGAGGCGCTCGCTTATGTACTTAAAGCTTAAGACTTTTTGTCTAAGTCTGCCTCGAACAACAAATCCACATCCAAATAATCGCTGCCTTTGCTCTCTGTAACAATCGCCGTAGTAGATATATTTTTGCCCGGCCCATACCACCGCACTTCCTGGATTACGGTAACGTCAGCTTTATAGCAGTCTAGGGCCTCCGCGAGTTCATCGGCTGCAGGTGGTCTGTTCAGGGACCTCACATTCCTCGTGCAGAACCGAAAGTCATTGTCCTTATTCCATATCCGAGGACGGATTTACTGTTGACGTGCACTTTTTGTTTTCTGAACTCGTACTTTTCTTACGTGGTGAGGAAGTTAACCCCACGCACAACCTCCAACTGGGAGGACAGGTCCATTTGTTTAGCCCCCGGACAAAGGGGTCCGGAGGGATCCGGTGTCGGTAGACTCTTGCAGGCTGTGAGCGCCGCCGTTGGCCCTAAGATGAGGGCTCATCAGCCCCCATCTCTACTCCAGGGTCCCGACCTTACCATGGAAACAAAGTAAAAAAAAAAGCAACTAGTGCAGTGAAGCGAAGTGTTTCGGTCTCGAGTGCACTCGGTCCGCTCCCCTCTGTCCCTTCCTTCACAAACCACTGTTTCCCCGTTTGATCTAATCATGCGGGCTGGTGCAATGACTGAGAATGCTTAACATCTGACGTAGCGGATTTGGAAGTGCGAATGTTTTTGGTGGAACAACTTAAATTGATGTATGGACATAACACCTACATCGATTTGTTGCCATTGTTGCCGAAGCCAACTCTAAATTTGCACTTCTCACCTCTGCTTACCAAATGCAACGTCGGAGTTGGGTATTTGGTGTTTGTGTTTTGTGTTTTTGGGAAATTTTAGGGTTGACGTGAGCAACGTTCGTGGACTTAAAACGAACCTCTTTGCTGTGTACGTTCACCTCTCCCTTTATAAACCAGCTGTCTTGGCACTAAGTGAAACGCAGGTCGGTGAGGATTCCGATTTATCGGATTTGAACCTGCCTGGATATAACTTAGTGCTCCTTTTCTTCTTTCACCGCGGTCTCGCCCTATATATACGTAGTGATGTAGCTTACCAACTTCAACTACAATACGGCCTCTGTTCCAATCCGGAATTTAATTTTCTGTGGTTAAAAATCCATGTCCAAACCTAGATAGCAATTCAACTTTCAATGAGTTTGATATGCTATCCGATTCCATCACAAGAATTGTATCCCTGTATCCTCACACTGAAATTGCCATTGCGGGCGATTTCAATGTACACAATTCTAATTGGCTTCGACATTCAGGTAAATAATCTGACCCAGCTTGTGAATGAGCCTACACGAATACCTGACATTGCAGATCATTCCGCCAACACCTGTTTCTCACCTCTCATCCGGATAAATATTCCATTGACATATTGTCGCCTCTACGCTCGTCTGACCACTGTGTCGTATCAGCTAATTTCTCGTATTCACTCCACACAGTTCGAGAACAAATTCCTAAGAGAACCGTATGGCTATACGAGAAAGCCAATTGGAGCGGCCTTAACGACTTTTTTAGGAATTTGAACTGGTCACTATGTTTCCTCGATAGTGACGTGGATGCCGCTGCTGATACGATCACGAACATCATTCTGCTGGGTATGAGATCCTTCATTCCTCACAGAGTGAAGAGTATCAAACCCAAAGCAAATGCGTGGTATGACTCGAGCTGCAAAGAGGCTATCAGGTTGAGGGAGTTGAGTTTCCGGACTTACAAATCCAACCCTACTGAGGAAAACCGGAAAAAGTTTGAACGGGCCAGAAATGACTGCAATGCACTAATAAGACGTGTGAAATTCTCATATGACCAAAAGTTGAGGCAAAAAGTGCTACAATGTCCCAAGGGCAGCAAAAGCTTTTGGTCATTTGTTAAAAATATAAGGAATTCAGCCTCATCTTCAATTCCTAGGCTCATTTGCAATGACATTCCAGCTGTCAGCTCTTCAGACAAGGCCAATCTGCTTGCTGCGCATTTTGCGGCCAGCTCAACGCTGCCAGATTCGACTTTGTCTCCGCCTGTACTTGAGAGCGTCGATTATACCATGAGACAAATCCATTTCCGCACTCATACAGTTGCAAGAGCACTAAAGGATCTCAACGTGCATAAGTCCGCTGGCCCGGATGGTATCCCCCCGATACTTCTGAAGAGGTGTTCTTCTGTGCTGGCAAAACCACTGTGTAAGCTTTTTCATCTGTCCTATTCTTTTGGTCTCTTTCCGAGTGGATGGAAAACAGCATTTGTCCAGCCCGTCCCTAAAAAGGGCAAATCTTCGTCACCCTCCTCCTACCGACCCATAGCACTAACGTCCCTTCTTTCCAAGGTCATGGAAACGCTGATAAACTGTCAGCTTATGAAATATCTTGAATAGCGGAAGCTTCTTAATGACCGGCAGTATGGTTTCCGCGGCAACAGGTCCACTGGTGATCTGATGGCATATCTCACCGAAAACTAAATCCAATCTTTACACAATGCAGGAGAAAGCAAGATCGTTGCGCTTGATATTTCTAAGGCATTTGAAAGAGTTTGGCATCAAGCTCTTTTGTCGAAAATGCGTGCTTATGGTATCGATAAGTCTCTTCTTCTATGGATTAGAAATTACTTTTCGAACCGTTCAATTCAAGTCGTTTTAGATGGGTTCAAGTCTGATATCCACCAAATTAATGCTGGTGTTCCCCAAGGCTCTGTTTGGTCTCCGACTCTCTTTCTCATTTTTATAAACAATCTCCTGTCTGCTACTTCTAATCCAATTCGTTCCTTCGCTGATGACAGTACTCTCAGCTTTTCATATTCGTTCCAAGACTCACGTCCCTGTCCTTCGGCCGTAGAATTGGAGCAGCAGCGTATGTTAAGCACATTAAATTCCGACCTTGACAGCATATTTAATTGGGGTAAAAACAATAGAGTGGAATTTAATGTTGTCTACTGCCACTTAATCGATCCCAAAATAATCAGCCATTATCCCTGAATGGCACTTGCATCGAAGAAACCGAAAAACTTTCCATCTTCGGTATGTGTATCAACTCAACACTTAGTTGGAATAATCACATATTCGAGGTCGCCAAAAATGCTGCGAAATGTCTAGGTTTCCTTAAACGATGCAAGAAATACTTCACCCCCTCTGATTTGGCTTCAATTTACAAGCCAAACTTGAGTATAACGCTCATATCTGGTCTGGTGCTCCCAAGACCTTTCTGCACCTGCTAGATAGAATTCAACAGCGAGCGATAAAACTTGTAGGAGATAGTAACATCGCGAAGTCGATAGACTCGCTCGAACATCGCCGTAATGTCTCATCCTTATCACTGTTTTATCGCTATTTTAACAAACGATGCTCAAGTGAGCTAGCCAACTGCATTCCTCCCCTCCATGAATTCCCCCGCCATACTCGTCTCGCCAGGAATGCTCATCAGTTCACCCTCAAGCCAGTTTTCGGACGTACAGTTAAGATTAGAGAGTCGTTTTTTAGCCGCACCACACGAATATGGAATGCTCTTCCCAGCCCAATATTTCCCACTCACTACAATCTGCAGATATTTAAGACCAATGTGCACAGGTACCTCCTTTCCCTTTCTCCCTCTATACCTTCGGCCCGTGCTGTGTCTTGATTCCGGACACTTAAGGGTAGTCGTAAACTCCCTTACACGCGCAATTTATAAAAAAAACAAAAAAGGTAGCTCCTGCTGACGGGAGTTGTGTAAGCCGCTGTTGGCCAATTAGTTGATCAGCTCCCCCGCCGCCATCCAAAAAAGAGTGATGAACCGTGGTAGACTGACACTCCCCCTCTCTCGTTTGCAGCCGCCCAGACGTTCCCCGAGGGTTGGTTACCCCATCTTCTGTCGAGGGTACTCGGCTCCCGGATTTCACCACGGGGAGGTGAGAGTAGGAGTTCGTTAATAGAGGCTAGGTGCAGACGCTTGTGTCTGCATGGTTCGCCTGTTAACGCTTCGAAATCTAATGATGGAAAAATACCCGGTATTTACAGTGTACCCTCACATAAATATTCACCGGGAGGTGAATCCCATCACTACGTACAGCACATTTTTGTATTGCATTTTCTCTACTGAAAACGCGTTCTTTTCCCTTGCTTTATTTCTACACTTGATGGTTCCCAATTTACTTCCAGGACCATGGTGTTGCATTGAAGGTCGGAGAAAAGACGATACGAGCGCACAAAAATGTGATCTGCTCAAGTAGTGCCTATTTCCGGGCCATGTTTTCAGGTTTGATATTCCTGCTTTTAATTTCTGATAAAACCACTTACAAATGCTCACATTCTAGGTAATTTTTCCGAGTCAAATCAGGAAGAAATACCGCTGAAAGACATTGATGTCGACAGCCTGGAACTGCTGATCGAGTACATGTACACAAGGAAGTTGAACGTCGATTCTGCAAATGTGAAGAACCTTCTGTTGACAGCATCGTTTCTACAGATATCTGGTGCGGAAGAGTTATGTTGCAAGTTTTTGGAGAACGAATTGAATGAGGACAATTGCTTCGAATATATAATTTTTGCTGGTAAGAAACTACAGATTTAATTGGCGGAGGATAAGAGCAACAAAAATGTGTGTGTTTTAGAAAGGAATTTGATTCAGGATGTGCTGGAGTTGTCACTTAAAACCGCATCTTCTCACTTCAATAAAATCTTTTTCAAAAATGACTTTTTGGACCTCGAAGTTGATGAGGTAATTACAATAAAAGCTAAACTCAATATTGCCCCATTAAAAAAGGAGCTTTGCGGGTAGGGGTTTATAATCCCGCAGAGAACTCGGAATCGTGCAAAAAGACACGAATGTTATGAGAACCGCAATCAGACTTTGTGTCAAAGCCATGGTATCGGTTTAAACTCTATATTTTGTGTTAATTAAGTAAAGAAAAAAGTTGTATTCATCCACAGTTGAAGCAGTTGACAATGAGAGCAAAGGACCTTGGACATGCGGAGGATCTTATTTTGTCGTTCGTAATGCGTTGGATTAATCATTGCCCCGAAAAACGATCGCTTTTCATGGAGGATTTGCTTAAACTCATGACTCCTTCACTCATCTCACCAAACGTGTTGCATTCTTCCGAAGTTTTTAAAACCCTCAATCCAGTCTTCACCGCGTGGGTAGCGCGAAACAGTCCAGTTGATTCCACGAAAGAAATCGACGGCCATATACTTATTTACCCACGTTTTGAAAACCTCAAACTTTTCGGGATCAACATTTTCTCCGAAACCGAGCATCGTGAAATTAAATGTCTGCCAGAACGGATTTTTGGTGGAAGTTATGTGTGCCATGGTTACTACATCTACCAACAAGGAGGTAGTAACGTCAATGACGACACAATGACTAAATCGTATGTTTATCACCCGAGCAAGCGCGTGTGGGTTCCATTTGTTCCACTTCTGCAAGCCAGGAGCCATCATCGTAGTTGCGTACTTAATGGAAAGATATACAGTGTTGGCGGTTCGGATCCAGGTGGAAGAGCATTGGCATCAGTTGAGTTCACAGATCTCTACACAGGCCAGAGAGGTTTCTCGGATCCCCTGCCACATGCTAAGGAAAAGCCAGGACTCTGTGTTCATGGTAAAATTACTTTAATATCCCAGTCAAAATCTGAAATTTCTAAATTGAGCGCTTGGTTTGTGTTCTTTCAGAGAATTCAATATATGTCGCTGGGGGAATGGCTTTTGGCAAGTACTATAAATGTATTCATCGTTTTGATGCAAGAGAAGGTGTGTGGCAACAACTAGTCACAACGCCCTATGGTAGGGGGGCCGACTCATGTGCGGTTCTTGGCGAGGATATCTTTACGTCAAATTCATCCACTTTTCTGCGATATGACATGCGAGCAAAAGATTGGGAATTGATTCCCATTGAAAACCCGAAGTTAGAAAAATGTTTTTGAATTCTTCACTCCAATCTTACGTTGTCGTTTTTTTTTGTTTTTTTGTAGATGTCCCGTAGAAATATTCTCTCTCGATAGCAAACTTTTTGGTCTTTTTGTGGAGGGCGTATGGAGGTTTATGCCCGTAGAAAGACAGTGGGAGATTAATCGAAGCCTCTACCTGGGTTTTTCACAAGTATCGACAAATCTTGTTTTTCCAAATGTAAACTAAGAAGACGTCCTTTAATCGGAAGGGATAACGTAATACTAAATATAAAATTGATGTAAAATGAAGTACCCTCTTGTCGTCTGCCGTGAGGTGCGCACGGGTCGGGAGCTATTTTTCATTTAGGAGTTAATGTTTACCTCATCTCATCTCATTTTCAGTGACCCGCATGTTCCACTAAAGGGGTCGCGGGGCAATGCATGCACGAGAGATCTCCAGGCCATAGACTCTAACTCATCAGGTGCTATGCCCAAGCGCAACCAGGCGAGTGTTTGGACTTGGTCCAACCATCTCGTCCTAGGTTTGCCAAGCGGTCGCATTCAAGTCACGCCTCGGAAGTCGTGATGATGAGGACATTCGTGCCACGTGACCAAACCAACTAAGTACAGCAGCTGCAAAACATTGAGTTCCTCGCGCACTGTCGTGTTTCTCACCCTATCCCGGCGAGTAATTCCCACAACAGCACGAAGAAATCTCATCTCGGCAGCTTATATTTGCGATCTTTTTCTTTCAGTCATTACCCAAATTTCATGGCCATAGGTGAGAGTTGGCAGTGGGGTAGTGGGTAGGTGCGTCGACTCCTACGCTCGAGGTCGTCGGTTCGAAACTCGAAAAAAACATCAAACATTTTTTCACGGCTCCACCTATTTCGAGTCACTGACAAAGAACAATAGCACGCACAACACGAGTGGTTGCTGAGAAGCTAGGCCCAGGTCCACCTCGGACTGTAGTGCCGCCATTATTATTATTATTATTAGGTGAGAGTTGGAACAAATACTGCATTAAAAACCGCTAACTTGGCTTTGACACTAAGCTCGGCCTTCCTGATTACAGATCGACCAAGCTGTTTCAAAATTGACTCAGCTTGACCAATCCTACAGGAAAGCTCAGCATTATTCCTCCCATCACTCGTGAAGAAGACGCCGAGATACTTGAACTTCTCCACCTGTCTCAATGGGACTCCACTAACATGCAGAGTACATTGAACAGGGGTTCTGAAAATAACCATAACCTCGGATTTGTCCACGTTAACCTTCATCCCAGCATCAGCACAAACGGCCACAAACCTATTTAGCGCGCGCTGGAGTTCTATCTAGGAGGATGTGAGGATGACTAAGTCATCTGCAAAAAGAAGATGACTTACCCTCAACTCTCCCAATGTGAAACATTCTCGCCACGACTGCGCTGTAACTTCCAGTCCATATATATAATGAAAAGGAGAGATGACAGAACGCACCCTTGGCGAAGTCCAACGCCCACGGTGAAAGGTGTTGATTTACTACCGTTAACCCGAACACAGCTGCTACAGTTTGTGTATAGAGACTGAATGGCCCCCAACAAAGAACCATCAATCCCATACTCCTACAGAACACTCCAGAGTTTACCTCGAGGAACTCGGTCGTATGCCTTTTCCAAATCTACAAAACAGCTTTAGATCGGTTTGGCGTACTCCCAAGCCTTCTCAAGTACCATTCTTAGAGTGAAAAGCTGGTCGGTTGTACTTCTGCCGGGACGAAAACCGCACTGCTCATCTCCCACCCTGGATTCGACCATAGCTCTAGAACGCGCCTCCAACACCTTAGCGTAGACTTTACCTGGGAGTCTTAAAAGAGATATGCCCCTGTAGTTGGAGCACTCTTTTTTGTCCCCCTTTTTGAAGAGAGGCACAATCGCCAGGCGTCTCACCGCGTTCCCAAGCCACCATAATGACACGATAGAGCCATAAAACTCCCTCTTTACCCATAGCCTTAAGCATTTCTGGCCGGATTTCATCCACACCGGCGGATTTGCCAACTTTTAGCGATTCAATCGTCAAAATGACTTCCTCCACCGTTGGACTATTCTCCGCCCTACTCAAGACTACAGGTCTGTCACCCTCAGTGCCCTGTTTGGGATTGAGCAGCTCCGAAAAGTGCTCGCTCCAGTGCTCGCTCCAACACGCCATCTTTGGATTAGACTCCTTCGATGGTGTTGAATTTCCTTGGTCGCTTTCCAACTTCTCACCGAACTCCTTCCAAGTCTGCTCTTTAGCTGCTCGCACAGCCAATTTGCAAGTTCTTCACGCCTCAGTGTACCGGTCATGAGAATCAGAGTTCCCCAAGAGAATCCAGTCACCTATATTCTTCTTCTCTCTGATGGCTTCTTGAACTCCGGGTGTTTTAAACCACGCAGTTCTTTTCTCACCACCTGCCGCCACACCAAGCCGCTTCACCCCCCAAACATCACGCGCAGAAGCACTGTTGAAAACAGTCGCCATTCGTCCTCTACATGCGATGGAACAGTTGGAATTTGCTCAAACCCTTCGGATATGCGCCGTGTCAAATGTTGCTGTTCTGTAGTTTCTCCCTCCGTATGCGTGTAACCACTCTTGGTTTCCGCCTTGGCAGAAGAGGTACTTTATCAGTAAGATACAGCGTACACAACACCAGGTGATGATCAGTTGACAGTTTGGAATTTATCATGAAAAAAAAAATGTATTTTGAAATTTATTGAGAATAGTAGACTTTGCGTTTCGCGTTACTCTAAAGTTTTCGATAAGCAAGAAAGTCGATTTTCAGTGGCCTTAATTTGTGAAAATTAATTTTAAAGGAAGATAAGTGAAGTTGTTTTATAAAAATGGCATGGTAAGTACTAACACTTAATAAAAATGTATGTTTAACACCATTTTTGTTGAAAATACATGTGGGATTGGGGCCGGGTGGGTTCGTGCGTCGATCTATGCGTATTAGACTTTCACAGTCTAGGTTCGAATCCAAGGTAAGACAAACAATTTTTACAAAAAAAAAAAAAATTGTTCACGGCTCCACTTCTTTCGAGTCACTGACAATGCTCAGAGAGTATAACTGTCTAGAGAAAGCTTCTCAATCTCGCCGTTCGGAGTCGGCATTAAACCGGACGTCCCCTCCACTCGTGAGAGAACAATAGTACGCACAGTACGAGTGGTTGCTGAAAAGCTAGGCCCAGGTCCACATCGGACTGTACCGCCGCCATTATTATTATTATTATCAATAGACGCCTGGCTGGACTCATGTTTTTTTTTAAAACTACACTGGAGTACTCAGACTCAAAAGCTGGTCCATTGTACTGCCAGGCAGCAACCAACTTGTAATAAAATTTCATGGTCTACCGAAGGAAGACCAACAGGGTCTTCTGTGATGAGGAGCCTACATCATCAGCTCTCACCTCATCAGCACCAAATAACTGCCACCTGATCCGATCAAAGGCGGGAAAATGGGAGAGAAAGTGCGCTGCAGTGTCATCGTCTTCTCAACAGGCGTCGCAGAGGGTTTCATCGCTTAGGCTAAGCACACTTAGGTGTTTGGCGAAGGTGTTGTGCCCCGTTAGTACGCCGGTAAGTTGTCTTCAATCTTTTCTGTTAAGAGATAACAAGAAAGCAGCGGATTTTTTACAGACGTTGGGGAGGATGCGCTTGATCCGTCTACATCCTGGAGAGTCATGCCACCTGCGGTTGTGCTCTCGAGAAGTCCAACCATCGATAGAAGCCCTAACCAAGGACGCGGTCCTGAGAATGCATCATCTGATCCTCGCCCAGCAAGTTCATCAGCGATCTCATTTCCCGTGATCCCGTGGTGCCCGGGACCCAGACAAGTCTTAGCGAATTTTAGCTACCGATCAAATTCAGAGAAGACTTACGAGTACATTCCTGGACTATCCTGGAAGTGGTTAAAGGGTTGACCAACGCCTTAAGCACAGCTTGGCTGTCGCTACAGGCACAAATACTTCGCCCCTGCCACCACTTTCATTTCTTATTAACATTATTTTCATACTACACTCTAAAATAACTTCATATAACTTGTAATCTACTACTTTATTCTATTCTATGTTCTATTACATGAATTTGTCATTTTTCGTATCTTGTTATTCATTCGTTTGGTGGCAGCGGAGGTAATAAAACTTATTTTTATAAAGTCCTCAACTGGGTTATTTCTGACACATAGTTCGTAGCCATTAAGATCGCCTGGAAAACGCAAATTTACCTAACGAGATGTGCAGTCTAAAATTGTCGCTCTCCCCGAAAGCATCAGCACCAGATCCTTCATTGGTCTTGGAGCCGTCCGTGAAGAGTGGACTACACTCTTTTCCTGGCTTAGATTCCGGCCAGAACCAGTCTTGAGTGCAGGGAAAGTCGACTTTGTATGTTCGTCGCAGCTGGAGTACAGGTGTCCGTGCGTCAGACGGCATATCCATAAGACTGGGGTCAAAGGAAATGCGATGCGCAAGGTCATGGATACTCCAGTGCGAGTTGTACCAAAAACCACTTCTTTTTAAACGGAAGACGGTCTTGAGAGTCCTATCTAGAATGACACCCAGATATTTAGCTTCATCGGAAAAGCGGATAATGACACCTTTTAGTATTAGTTGAGTCAAACCAGTCAATTTCCTCCTCCTCGTGAAAAGGACAACCTCGGTTTTAAGAGGGTTGACTGAAAGCAGTCACACTTAGGCCCATTGTGATACCATGCGGATCGGAGCATTCTTAAGCGTGGCACAGTGTCCTGTGATAACGTCATTGAGAGTCCTTAGGGATGACCTATTCATTCTAAGAAGATAGAGTGATCGTTTTGAATCAAGTTTAGGCCAAATTTGCTTTGTGATGAGGCACGTAGTGCCAACTGACCATCTTAAGTTGGTGTTTTTAATAGTATGATTCTTTTAAAGAAGTTTAGCTGTAGCGAATGGCTTGGGCTAAGGTTCTCCACTAGGAAGGTTTGTGAAGACCGTTCCGCTCCTGGCGAAATCATCGGCTTCACTATCCCCTGGAATGTCACTGTGTCCCGCACCCACATAACGTGAGTATTAAAATGGACAGCTCAGAGATTGGCGGCAATTTAGGGGGGTCTTAGAGAGGAAAGTGACCGAGCAAATGATGGTGATGTCCTTCTTGGATATCACGTTGATCTTGAGCCAAGACAGGGCTTCTTTTATTGCCATAGTCTCATCCTGGAATACGCTACAATGTTCTGGGATATACTTAAATTGAGATCGTTGGAGTAGACACCTAATCCTACTCCCTCGTCCGTCTTGGACCCATCTGTGAAAATACGCAGAGGACCGTCCAGCGTCTCAGTGTCAGACTTCCAGTCGGACCTGGAGGGTATGCTAGTCGAGAAGTTTTTCTCCTCAGACTAGTGCGTGAAATGTTGAGGTTTTGAAATCTATTGCGAGTATGAATTGAGTCTCACACTCACGGTCACAGCAGCCACATTCTTATTTGTGCGCATCGTACGACTACGAGGACCATGAGTTTTGTCCACTAGCATACCAGTCTCACGAACTTTTTGCACAAACTTGCGTGCAGAAGTCGCGGTGGGTACTTCATTTCGGCAAAAACTTCCTTTTAAAAAACGCACTATTTGGGCTACACAGCACTCACATTGGAAAGAAGTTTTGCAATATTTGCCAACGTTGTTCAAGCGTAAAGGTACTTATTTCGTTCAACGGACTTTCTGTCAAGATTTCAAGCGGGAAACAGCTTCTAGAGTCAAAATAACTTATGATTTAAAAAAACACTAGATGACGCACCTTGTACATGCAGATCTTTAAATCTTTGCATATACTTGCCGATGTAAAGGATTCATCTAAAGCAGTCCACCAAACTCCAACTGATTCAAATAGCCCCTACGTAATGCGTGATTATAGTTCGCATTTCAATTGTATGGCGTTTTTAAAGTACCAAAGCTTTGTGGTGGCTCCGCTCAAGAGGGTACTAAACACTCAAGAATGTTCATGAATGTTCACAAACCTACAATCTCTAACGAGACAAAGAGGCTTGAGAACTTAATGAAGAAAACCTAAGAGTAAAGCACTAACTAGACATGGGGCATGTAAATACCACCTTCACAAATTGGGGCTCAGCAGCACAGAAATCTGTAGGCGAAGTGGACAGCCCAAAGAAACTATGGAACATATACTGACCGTCTGTTTAAGTCTTGCCCGAGAAAGTATTAAAAAGTTAAACCAAACAAACGTTTCAAGAAATCCCAGCTGGAGAAGTTTTCAAATTTTTGAAGTCAGCACTAAAATCCTAGTAGTGTTACAAACATGACACATCCCTAGTTCAATTCAGTTCAATGTCTTCGCAGTGGTTTCGACAAAAAAGCACGAAGGCTAGACATTTTGTTGCCCTGTTTGTAAAAACCTGTGCATCTATGCCTACAACAATCCCTGTAAATGACAATGTAAAATGACATACAGCCTGCTTGTGGCGGCCTCTGAACAGCCTCCACAGCAACCTCTTAGAGTTGAACCAATGTACATGTATGTAGTGGTCCGTAGCGGATGGATTTACCGTTGAAAACCCCAGCAAACGATAAAAAGACAACGACTTTCGGTTCTGCACGTGGGACGTATGGTCCCTTAATAGACCATGTGCTGCCAATGAACTCGCGGAGGTGTTAGACTGCTATAAAGTAGATATTATCGCAATCCAGGAAGTGCGGTGGATGGGCCGTGAAATGGAAATGCGGTGGGATGGGCGAAAGCAGAATGAAAAACTGCGACATCTACTACGGTGATTGCCACAAAGTGCGAAGGCAGTGCTTATTTGGATGTGGATATGTAAGCTTCCAGTATGTAAACGAACGCCGGTATGTAACTATCCGCATCAAGGCTTAATTTGGAAACATCAGCCTGAATTGCGTACACGCCCCTACAAAGGACAAGGATGACAACCCTAAGGATTTTTTTTTTTTTTTTATTACCCAGGGTTGGTGGAAATCTTCAACAAGACACTATGGTGAACGTTCGCCCATAATAGTGTGAGATTTTTACTCACTAAAACCACCCCCCTTTATAAGTCATTGTTAACTACAACTAAGTGAAGCACTTATCCAGTAGTTTATATTTCTTGATTTTGATAAATTTGGCAGATAGATCTCCACTGAGAGTTCCTGCTTACACCGTAAATAAAAACGGGTTAATTAGGTTATCGCGCGAGATCAAGAGGTTTAGTCCTCTGAAGTCGACGCAAGACGTTAGTTTCGTCCAGGATTGGATTTACTGCAGAGTTTATATGCTCTTCCAAGCGGCGCTTATGTTTATAGGCGAAATTTTTAATTTCATCTTGGACAGACATAATTCCAAGATCTCTATGGATATCGTCGTTTCTTATATACCATGGTGCTTTAACGATTGTTCTTAGCACCTTACTTTGAAATGTTTGTAGTAAGTTAATATTGCATCTCTTGGTACAACCCCAAAGTTGTATACCATATGTCCAAACAGGTTTGAGCATTTGCTTGTATATAAGCAATTTGTTTTCAATACTTAACTTGGAATGATTTCCGATAAGCCAGTACATGTCTTTATATTTCTGGTCAAGTTCTGCACGTTTCTTTTTAACGTGTTCCTTCCACTTGAGTTTTACGTCAAGAGTCATCCCGAGATACTTCGCTTCATTACCGAAAGGAATTTGAATACGATTTATAAAAACTGGTAAGTTATTACTATAACTGAAATTAACGTGGATGGATTTCGTTTCATTAAGCGCTATTCGCCAAATACTCGTCCATTCGTGTATCCGATCAAGTGCACGTTGTAATTTTGCTGTCGACTCCTCGACTGTTTTCGCTGTTACTAAGATAGCGGTGTCATCAGCAAATGTGCCTAGTACGGCATCTTCTTCTTGTGGTATATCATAAGTATACAGCAAGTACAAAAGAGGGCCAAGAACACTCCCTTGCGGTACACCTGCATTTATAGCTTTAAATAAAGACTATTCGTTTTCTATCAGATTAAGAGATTAACTACTTAAGATTCTATCAGATAGATACGAGTAGTTCTCTAGAATGCGGTAAAGCTTCCCCGGCAGAAGTTGGAGAAGTTTGTATTTCAAGCCGTCATGCCATACTTTGTCAAATGCTTGGGAAACATCAAGAAACGCGGTTGAACACACCAGTTTATGTTCAAACGCTGTTTCTACTACATCAGTTATACGATGCACTTGGTCAATAGTTGAATGCTTACTCCTAAAACCAAATTGGTGATTAGGAATAAGCCGCTTTTCTTCCACGACTGAGCTTAAACGCATAAGTAAAATTTTTTCAAACACCTTAGACATTATGGGAAGTAGCGAAATTGGTCTATATGACCTTTTATCCGTTGGTGGTTTTCCGGGTTTCGGTACCATTATAACCTCTGCCACTTTCCATTGACTGGGCACATAGCCTAGTCTAAGGGCGGCATTAATTAGATAGAAGAACTTCAGAAGGGCTTTCTTCGGTAACTCTTTCAAAATTTCTCCTGTTATTAGGTCGTAGCCAGGGGCTTTTTTCGGTTTCAGATTAATTATTTCTCTTTTAAGCTCTGCCAGATTGGCGCTTCTCATTACGAATCTATCGTCGTGCACGTCCGTCCTATTGTAGCTTACAGGGAGCGTTTGGCTGTCGAATGGTTTAAACGTTTCTTCCAAATAATCTGCGAAGAGATCCGCTTTCTCTTTATCTACTTTCGCCCACTCATTCTAATTTCTCCTGATTGGTGCGTTATGTGCTACAGGTTTTCTTAAGCCCTTCACGGCCTTCCAGAGGGAATAATTGCTTTCTTTTTTTGCAGATAAGCCAGTAAGATACTCGTTTAAATTATTATTTTTGAGTGCTTTGATTTTCGACTTCCTGTGGCGAGCGGGTTTGTTGCCATTTCCTTCGAGCTTTTCTTTTTTCTCTTACCATTTCCTTTATTTCCGGTGGATATCGCATGGTGTGTTTAATCGTCATTCTTCTTACGCGTGGTGTGCTACTCCATGCAGCACACTGTATAGTGTCTATGAAATTGTCGACTTCAATTTCTAGGTCATATGGGGTTCTCAGCGGTACTCTGAGTTCGATTTGATCATGTAAGTAATTCCTGAATGTATGCCAGTTTGTACGATGATTTGCTAACGTAGGTGGCACTTTCTTTTTTACGAGCATATCGCTCATAGTCAATACAATTGGAGAATGATCTGAACTAAGATCAAAGCTTTCTTCCAATTTCAAGTAATTTCGAGAAATGCCTTTCGTAATAAAAAAGTCTACGACGTCAGGTATTTTCCTAGGATTCGTGGGCCAATAGGTTGGATTTCCTGTCGAATAAAAAGTTCAGTCTCATACCGGCTTTGTAAAGTATTCTGCCTTTTTGGGAAGGCAGAATAGGAAACCCTAAGGATGAATTCTGTGATCTCCTAGAAGGATTATACGATCAATGCCCCAGCTACGACACCAAGACCGTTCTAGGAGATTTTAGGGCTAAGCTTCGTGAAAAGGACATCTTTGCTAGATTCATCGGTAAACACAGCCTACATGACACCACATCCATGCTGTCACATGGCAGATGGTTCCCACACCTAAAAATCCATCCTGGCGGTTTCATGATCATTTATCCGTCAAACAGATTGATCACGTTGCGATCGACGTCAGACAATCCTCCAGGATTCTTGATGTCTGAACGTTCCGAGGAGCCAACATAGACTCAGACCATTTCCTTGTTGTAGCCAAGGTAAGAACACGGATATCAAGAGAATAACGAAGTCGAGATAGAAAACAGCGGTTTCACGTCGGAAAACTACAATCGCAACATAGTGCTAGGAACTTTGCCGATCGAGTCTTCCTGAAGCTCGAAACCTGCCAGGCGAAACAATAAAAGGAGAATATAAATGCTGTTAAAATGCCATCAGAGAAGGCGCTACTAATATGCCGGGTTTTACGACACCACATGGAAAAAAAATCCGGTTTGACGACAAGTGCAGCCAGGCATATCCAACAAAGCTAGAAGCCTACGAGGCAGAAACGAAGGGAAGAGACGGGAAGAAGCGCGCGATCGATGAGATGGAGAGCTGCTATGGCAAGAATGATGTGCGAAAATTTTACCAGGGGATAATATTATTGCATATAAAGTTCGAACAGAAGCCTGACGGGACGAGAATGGACAACTTGTAGTAGAGTCGCAGTCGATACTGAGAATTTGGAAGAATTATTTCTTTAGCCTGTTAAACGGCGATGAGAACACAAGTACCGTTGTTAGGCAGAATGTTCCACTCAACACAACGGACGATGATAGAAGCAAGCTGTCTGAATATTGTATATTCGTAAGTAATTGATCATCCCAGTCCTGCTTTATGAGGTAGAGACATGGACAATATCGAAGAAGCGCCTGGTCGCTTCTTGAGAAAAGATCTTCGGTCCTGTTTGCATTGATGCCAATTGAAGAAGAAAATAAGACGACAAACTGTATGAGCTGCACAGCGACATGAGTCTAGACAGGCGTCTATGGATCCAGTGCTTTAGAGGGCTGAGCCACGTAGAGCGACAATAATAAAGGGCGGTCCAACCATAGTGCACGATGTTAATTGTGAGTTACACCTTAACGTCAAGTTTTTTTTTTGCCAACTTAATTTGACATTTCGTGGTTTCAGTGTTTTACAAATTCAACCATGGAGAGGTACACAATTAAGCAGCGCGTTAAGATTGTTAAAACCTTTTACGAAAATGGGAGTTCAAATCAAAATGTATTTCGTGCACTTTGTAATTTTTTTGATTAGCATAATCGATCAAATCTGTCCACAATCGGCAGAATTGTGCGTAAATTTCAGCAAACGGGGTCTGCAGGAAATGTGTGCATGCTCGCCCAGTTCGTTCTGCGGGAAAGATTGTTGTTGTTCGCGATAGTGTGGCAGAAGAACCGTCAACCTAGAACTGTGAATGGTGTTCGCTATCGCGAGATGATAACGGACTTCTTGTGGTTCGAGCTTAAATCTTTCAAAATCTCAAACGAATAAAGCAACCGATTTATGTTAAAATATTTATAAAACTAATTTACTAGATTTTCAAGTGATTTACAATAAAAATTATCTAATACACAACTGGCACTAAAATATACATATAATACATATCCTTACACAATACACAGGCTAATTGTAAGACCCTACAAATGAGTTGTGGTGTTGTCCTCGGTTTTTTCAAAACCCTGATTCGCAACACCTGTTGCCTCTGGCGTGTGCGAGACGATCAGATCACTTTGCTGCAACTGGATTGACTTCTGGATCGGCTTCGCGTTCGGGAGTTTGCAATTGTTCTCCACATCGTTGAGGAAGGGCGGCTTCGACTGGTCGTACATCATTTCCAATTTGCGGGCCCTTCGCGCTTTTTTCGAGAAGAAGCCTTCGATTTCCTGTTGGGATTGAAAACATTTAAATTCAATTCACAGGGAATAATTCAAAGTTGACTTACCGCTAGTGGTTTGTTCTCAGTTTCGGGTAAAATGTAGTAGAGTACAATTGCACCTACGAATGCCACAGCGGAGTAGAACCAGAACGTGCCAGGCATAGTCATGACGGCCAACATCTGAAGGAACAGCTTGTTTGCGAAGAATCCGAAAATATACCCAACTGCCCCGACCAAGCCTGAGGCAGTGCTGCGAACCGAGGCGGGAAACACTTCACCGATCAAGATCCAAGGAATCATACGGATCCCAAGATGCGCAAAGAAAGCGGCACCCAGCAGCAGAAGCAACGGCATCCACACCAAATCGTTTCTATCCTGCTTTGGAATGGGCAACAGAATATTGCTGGACACTTCGTGCTTGCTCGGCAAATCCGACTTCTTGGTTGGGGGGTCAGGCTCCTCGACTACATCCGGAATAATGGTGGTCTCCTCATTGCTTTCGATTTCCGTTTCGTTGGTGTCGCCATAATCGAAGATTGGCAGGTCGTCGAAAGGATTGAATCCACTGAAGTCCGGGTAGACACTGTCGTTTGACCGTTTTATCCTGGACAAGGTGTCGTTGTCGTCATCCGTTGGGAGTGCGGTTTCGAATAGCTCGGGCAAGAGTGTGGTTATGTCGTAGCCAAACATATCAGTCATGTTCTCGGGGCTTGCAAGCATTGGATTGTTTTGGCTCTCGAAAATGTTTGTGATGTTGTCTACCGTGATGAGATTCTGCTTAGGAACCAATGAGGATGCATTCACAACGACGTTATCGATGGCGAAGCCTGGTATCACATTTAAGAAGTAGGCGTATGAGGCAGTGCCAAAGAAGCAGCAACCGCAGCCGATTGTTGAAACTAATACTAATGGACGTTTTCCTGTAAAATGAATAAGACACACAGAGAGGATGGTTGCCAGCAGTTCGGCAACGCCAAGGAGAATAGTGGCATGGAACTTGTTTATCGGGGCCTTCAGAGTGTGAAAGATCTGTAAGATAAACAAACATTTAATTATTGAGAGTGTAAGTTCAAATTAGATAGCGGATTTATTCAATGAAAAGTCAAGAAGATGACACTGTGTTCCTACCTATAGAGTTCCTAGGACTATAGAACTTCATTGTATTCAAAACCAAAGAAAATGTCCTATTCTCTAGATGATTTGTCAGAAGTTGGTTTGATTAAAGCACCTCTGGACATATCAAAGCTGGAGGACAAGACTTGTGCACACGAGGAAAATTTGTTCGTTGCACTCAACCTGGCGTGATGCCGGAAACGATCCCTGTAAATACCCAGGCTAAGTTAGCAAACAGGCTGCCAACAGCGCCATCTGTATAGCCTCAACAGCAACCGTCAAGATCAGAGCAAAACGAAAAAGTCTCCGTTGGACACACTCGATTTGATATTTTTGCGTAACCTGATAGGGAGGCCAAACTTGAATACGCTAGTGTATTCAAGAATCGGTCTAACAAAAGTACAGTAGAGGGACTTCGTTACCTAAGGGTTCGAGAATTATTTCGACCAGCGTTTAACGAAACCGAGGGCCCTACTAATAATATTTTCGATGTGGGGACGGAAGTTAAGTTCTCTATCGCAAATGACACCTAAGTCGCGAAATAAAGTCACTGCGTTCGTCGCAATTAAAATAAGTTCGAAGGGTACTCGGTAGGCGCTTACGAGAATATGTAATAGCTTGGCATTTGACAACATTTAGAACAAGAACATTTTTTGTACACCAAGTCCAAAAAGTGTTCAAATCCATTTGAAGTTCATAAGAGTCAGCGGAGATAGAAATTTCCTTAAAAGTTTTTATGTCGTCCGCATAAACTGAAAGACGAGAATAATTTATAAAGTTATCCACGTCGTTAATTGCTAGGATGAAAATCAGCGGACCAAGATGGCTGTCCTAGGGGACCCCAGATGTGGATGTAAAAGAATTGGAAACAGAGGATCTAAAAATTACTTTATATTGACGCTCTTCAAGGTACGACTTGATCCACGCAATAAACTCAGTTTGGAAGCCAAGAGCTTTAAGTTTAAAAAGTATAATCGCATGCGAAATTTTATCAAAAGCTTTGTTGAAATCGGTAGCGACAACATCAACATTTTTGCCATTTTTCCAATGAACACAAGGTGCTGGACACGAATTCTGTCACGTTTGTCGTAGTTGATCTTTCCTTAAGAAATCCGTGTTGATGGACAGAAAGGACAGACCTACAGTGAAAAAACTTTGTATCATAAACAATGCTTTCAAATAATTTAGGCAAGATAGAGAGTTTGGCTATAGGCCGGTAGTTCGCAATCTAATTTTTTTACCTTTTTTATGTAAGGGGATTATAAAAGAGCTTTTCCAAGCCTTAGGAACGACACTTTGTGAAAGAGAGAGACGGAAAAGAGTCGCTAGAGGCTGAGATAAGTAATTTGCACATTTTTTCAGAACTACAGCAGAAACGCCATCTGGACCAGCGGAATATTCATTTTTAAGTTTGTCAATCTTATTCTTCACGATAGCCGCGGTGATGCCAACTGAAGTAAAAGAAGTTTGGGCAAAATATTTCGTGTAGGAAAAGTAAGAATGGTGGGGTTCAGTTACATGATTAGAAAATGACTGGCTAAAGAAGTCAGCCAATGATGAATGATGGGAAGCTTATAGATTATGTTCTATTAATCTTCTTCTAATTACTGACGCATCGATGTTTGTGTTCAAAACCGTTTTGATTTGTATCGATGTTATAAACGGATCTTTTTTGACGCATCGAACTATATCGAAGGTCAGTTTTAGAAGGTGTTTTGTTTTTTCGACCCCGAGTTTCTTCCAAATATTCAAATTTTAAAGCATTTCTTACCATTCCTACAGAACAAGAAACATTTTTGGCAATAACTCTCAATGATTGCCCTTTGTTTCTGAGCTGGTTTATTATGTTTTTTAGTTCTGGTGGGCAATACTTCTTCCGACCCATTTTTTTTTAAAACCCTAACATTTTCAATTGTTAAATTAACTCTTGTAATTAGATTGTTTGGATTTCGAAGCGTTAATACGCGAACCATGCAGACACAAGCGTCTGCACCTAGCCTCTATTAACGAACTCCTACTCTCACCTCCCCGTGGTGAAATCCGGGAGCCGAGTACCCTCGACAGAAGATGAGGTAACCAACCCTCGTGGGACGTCTGGGCGGCTGCAAACGAGAGAGGGGGGAGTGTGAGTCTACCAGGGCTCATCACTCTTTTTAGGATGGCGGCGGAGGAGCTGGTCAACTGATTGGCCAACGGCGGCATCCACAACTCCAGTCAGAAGGAGCTACCTGGTTTCCATGGTAAGGTCGGGACCCTGGAATAGAGATGGGGGCTGATGAGCCCTCATCTTAGGGCCAACGGCGGTGCTCACAGCCTGCAAGAGTCTACCGACACCGGATCCCTCCGGACCCCTTTGTCCGGGGGCTAAACAAATGGACCTGTCCTCCCAGTTGGAGGTTGTGCGTGGGGTTAACTTCCTCACCACGTAAAAAATATACGAGTTGAGAAGCAACAAAATGCCTCGGATACGGACGGATTTACTGTTGACGACCCCAGCAAACGGAATAAGGACAATGACTTTCGGTTTTGCACGTGGAATGTGAGGTCCCTGAACAGACCACGTGCAGCCGATGAACTCGCGGAGGCCCTAGTCTGCTATAAAGCAGACGTTGCCGCAATCCAGGAAGTGCGATGGGATGGGCCGGGCAAGAAGAGGATGAAAAACTGCGATATCTACTACGGCGATTGTTACAGAGAGCGAAGGCAGCGATTATTTGGATGTGGATTTGTTCTTCGAGGCAGACTTAGACAAAAAGTCTTAAGCTTTAAGTACATAAGCGAGCGCCTCATTACAATCCACATCAAGGCTAAATTCGGCAACATCAGTCTAATCTGCGCCCACGCCCCAACGGAGGACAAAGATGACGATAGCAAGGATGACTTCTATGATCTCCTAGAAAAAATGTACGATCAATGCCCCAGCTACGACACCAAGATAAAGATAAAGTCATCGGTAAACATAGCCTGCACGACACCACGTCCGAAAACGGCCTCAGGCTGGTGGACTTTGTTACGGGGCGAAACCTCTCTGTAGCTAGCCCGCGGTTCCCACACCTCAAAGGGACCTGGCGGTCCCCTGATCATTCAACCGTCAACCAGACTGATCACGTTGCGATCGACGTCAGACACTCCTCCAGTATTCTTGATGTCCGAACGTTCCGAGGCGCCAACATCGACTCGGACCATTTCCATTTTGTAGCCAAGGTAAGGACACGGATATCGAGAGAACAACGGAGTCGAGGAAGACAACCACGGTTTGACGTCGAAAAGCTACAATCGCAACAGACTGCCAGGAACATTGCCGATCGAGTCTCCCTGAAACTCTCCGAAAGTTCGACGTCGCCTGCACTAACAATAGGCGAAGAATGGAAACGTTGTCAAAAAGCCATCAGAGAAGCCGCTACTGATGTGCTGGGTTTTAAAACACCACCTAGGAAAAACCCCTGGTTTGACAACGAGTGCAGGCAGGCACATGCAGCAAAGCAAGAAGCCTACCGGGCAACGCTGCATCGAACTACGAGAGCTGTTCGTGAGCTCTACGAACAGAGAAGAAGGGAAGAGAACCGGCTTCTCAGGAAGAAAAAGAAAGAGCACGAGAAGCGCGCGATCGAGGAGATGGAGAGGTGTTATGGCAGGAATGATGTCCGAAAGTTTTACCAAAGGATAAAACTTTTGTCAAACGGGTATAAATTTCGGACAAAAATGGACAACTAGTAGTAGATTCGCAGTCGATACTGAGAATTTGGAAAAATCATTTCTGCAGACTGTTGAACGGCGATGAGGACACAAATACCGCTGTCAGGCAGAATGTTCCACTCAACACAGCGGACGATGATAGAAGAGAATACCGTCCCCCCGACCTAGACGAAGTCAAGATAGTGATATCGAGACTGAAGTCTAATAAAGCTGCTGGTGCAGATAGTCTGCCCGCCGAAATGTTTAAAGCAGCTGAAGGTGATCTGGTAGAGCGCATACACCAGCTCATCTGTAAGATATGATCGGAGGAAAGCAAGCCTGATTAGTGGAATCTCAGTATCGTTTGCCCGATCGACAAGAAAGCAGACCCCTTTGACTGCGCCAACTATCGAGGGATAAGTCTCCTTAACATCGCCTACAAAATCTTCTCTGCCGTTTTGTGTGAACGCCTGAAACCATTTGTGAACAAACTGATAGGTCCTTATCAGTGTGGTTTCAGGCTGGGGAAGTGCACCATAGACGAAATCTTCACACTGCGGCAGATCCTGGAGAAGACCCAAGGAAATGCAGATCGACACACACCATCTATTTGTCGATTTCAAGGCCGCATATGACAGCGTGCATAGAGACGAGCTATACAGCGCCATGTCTAGTTTTGACATTCCTGCCAAACTCGTCAGACTGAGCAGGATGACGGTGGAGAACTCTCGCTGCTCCATCAAGGTCGGTAACGAACTCACCGAGACCTTCAATGTCAAAAAAAGGTATTAAACAAGGCGACGCGCTATCATGTGACTTTTTCAACATCGTTCTTGAGAAGATCGTGCAAAACTCACTGGCCAACACAAGAGGCACGATCTTCCAAAAGTCCGTTCAACTGCTAGCCTACGCGGATGACATTGACGTGATTGGGCGAACACAGTGAGCCGTCAGTGATGCGTTTGCTGGCATGGAAACGGAAGCGGCTAAAATGGGTCTGGCGGTAAACGAGGGCAAAACAAAGTACTCGTATATGCTGTCATCGAGAAAGGACGCACAACATCGACGACTTGGCCAGAACGTCACCATAGGCAGCTATAACTTTGAGGTAGTAAAGGACTTCGTCTACCTTGGCTCCGCGGTTAACTGTACAAACAACATCAGTGCCGAGATCAAACGCAGAATTACTCTTGCCAACCGCTGTTTTTATGGGCTCAAAAGGCAATTGAGTAGTAGAGCCCTCTCTCGGAAGACCAAGTTGACTTTGTATAAGACCTTGATCATCCCAGTCCTACTTTACGGTGCAGAGGCATGGACAATATCCCAAGCGGATGAACAGTCTCTTGGTCTTTTCGAGAGAAAAGTTCTGCGAGTGATCTTTGGTCCTGTTTGCGTTGATGGCATTTGGAGGAGAAGGTTCAACCACGAACTGTATGGGCTGTAGAGCGACATGAGTCTAGCCAGGCGTCTACGGATCCAACGCCTAAGATGGCTAGGCCATGTAGAGCGTATGGACAACTTAGATCCGGCCCGAAGAGTCTTCGACTCTGAGCCTGTGGGACAACGCAACAGAGAACGTCCACGTACAAGGTGACGCACACAAGTCGAGGGGGACCTCTGGCGGCTTGGTGTGCGAAACTGGAGACAGCTGGCGAAAGATCGTGCTGGCTGGAGAGGCATGTTGAGTGAGGCCCAGGTCCACCTCGGACTGTAGCGCCCCAAGAAGAAGAAGAACTAGATTGTTTGTGGGCGCCGTGCAAAATGCAAAATGAGCGTTCTGCATTATCACTTAAAGCATTAGAGAGAGCGAAGGAGGTAAGGTACCATGTGTGCTTATTATTTTGCACAGCAGTGTACATATACTATGACACAAAAGTCCGAGGCGGCCCACCTTGTAAAACAACCACCTTTGTTGTGTGTGCTATTGTTCTCTCATGAGTTGAGGGGACCTGCAATTTAATGCCGTGTCCGAACGGTGAGATTTAAGAAGCTTGATCTTAATTTGTTTATAGTTATATTCTTTGAGCATCGACAGTGGCTTGAAAGGGGTAGAGCATTGATTATTTTTTAGATTGTTGTCTGCTGGGAATAGAACTTAGACTGTAAGTTTTGTGCGTAGGAGTCGCAAAAACTAAGCACGGCTCTATTTAAGTGCCACCTTTAACAGCTACAATTTTGACGTAGTTAATCACTCGATCTACATCGAGGCAAGCGTGAACTCCACAAACAACATTTTAGTGAAGACCCTAAGCAGAATTGCCTTTGGCAAACCCTACTGTTGGTTTGAACAAGAAAGTTTTGCTATAGACTCCAAGGCTCCCGAATTTCCACTATACCATAGTATAACCTAAGCCGGCAGATGCACCAGAAAGTTCTAATGTGACTCCATTTCAGATACTTGATCGCACTCTGACAATAAATAAAAGTTTACAATTTTAAGAAATAATAAATAGGGCTAAAACACAAACTTCACCTATAAAGATCTTAGCACGGCCCTTGAGAAAACACGGAATCGCAAAGCATTGTGTTTTCATTCGTTGATCGCATGAGATATCCCCAGCAATTTTTTAATAGTTAGCAAAACGGAAGCGTTACGATTTGAATGCAATATAATGTGCTAATGACATGAGAACCTTTTCCGCATAGGGAAAGGGAATTTTTTTGTTGTGCCGGAATAAAAAACACGCCGTATGGGTTGTCGAATGAATTAACGAAAATCGTATAAACGGAGAGCTACTCCTAAATGGAGTCCCCTGCGATTTTGTGATCATTCAAGACTAATTAGCGAGCATCCATTGACTATGAAGCATCTGAGAGCAACTAAATTAACTAACCTCGCCGCTAATTGCTGTTTAATTAGAGTAGTTTCGGTTCTAATGCCTCTGTTTGCGAGCCTAATTGAATTAAGCTGCGAATATCACGTGTCACTAAAAGATAAATGAGCCAAATATGGACGTGAAGTGAATCTAATTTCACTTAATGTCGATAATCACTGCACAAATATGATGATTCACACAAGATCAGAGTCCTCTTCTCAGGAGAAGTTGGGTTTGAGAATGTCAACTCGTACTCACCTGAACGGCATACGTTTGAAGCGCTGTTTTCCCGGAGAAGTGCCCAACAAAGAAGGCGAAGGAAATCAGGAGAAATGGCAACCAAAACGATTGCTTCCGAAACATCCTCAGTCGATTGGAGCATTTGTTTCTGTTCTTGTCGGTAATTCCCTCATTGGCATCATCCAGAGCTGGTTGTGTGACTAGTTGATCGTACAGCGCATTGAATTCAGCTTCAATTCTGTACTCCGGCACCCAACCGCGTAGCCATTGAAGGGCGCGAATGGCTTCTCGATATTTCCCCTTTCTTATCAGCCACGTTGGACTCTCCGGAATGAAGAACAGGGCAATGATGGACAGAACAGGAAACACAGTATTTATCGCAGCAATTGTTCGCCAGTCCATAAAGGACCCCATGATGAACTGCATAAAGACACCGGAAATGACACAAGTCGACCCTGTCGCTGACAGAGTTCCTCTGTACTTCGGTTCAGTAATCTCTGCTACGAATGTCAAAACCTGGAAAAGAAAAATACGTGGACTACATGAGGAATTAGACCATGGCTGTGTGTACTTACCGGTGCTTCCATAAGACCTCCGCTTATGCCAGCTAAGCAGAGGGCCGCGTAAAGATGCTCCGTACAAGTGGCAAAATGAAACATCAGCCACGACCCCAGGATTGGAAGATTAACTATCTGTCATTCGAAAAGTTAAATCTTTTCATTTTTAACATGAATTTCAGTTTCTCTTACTTGCATAGATCGTCTCTTGCCGATAGGTTGACTGAACGCACCCGAAAACAGACATCCCAGGGGAACGCATATAAGATTTATAGAACCTACAAAATTGGAAACGGCAAGGTTAATAAAGGAACGCTTAACAGGGTCCGGTTACATACTAAACCACGAGATTTCATCTCTGTTTAGGACAATATCACTTGGCTCACGGCCTTCGCCTCCTTGAATGGCGGGGATCACAATTGTTGGAAAGCCCAGAGTCATTCCATAAACTGAAATTATAAAATAAAAATAGGTTAACTCGGTATGTCTCGACAAATCGGTGAAATTGTTGTTTGAAAACGCAAAAGGAACTAAGTGGTTGTTAAATGCATTCAAAAGTAAGTAAGGAAAAAGCTAAACTTGCTCATCCGGAAGTTGAAAATTGAAATTTTTAGTTCAAATTGAATGTTTTTTTGAAACTTTTTTTCTTCTTATTCTTGTGGCACTGCAGCCCAGAGTGAACCAGGACCCCAACCAACAAGCCTCTCCATCTAGCACAATCTTTTGCTAACTGTCGCCAATTGCGCACACAAAGTTGGTTGTATTCCCTCTCCACTTGAGTGCGTCACGTTAGACATGAACGTCCTCTGTTGCTTTGTTCCATTGGTACATGACCTAGACCTATATAGGCATTGGATCAATAGACGCCTGGTAGACTCCTGTTTTTTGTTTTTTTTTTAATGTCGGAGGTTTTTGAAGCACTACACTGGAGCACTCTAAAAGTGGTCCATTGTACTGCCAGGCAGCAACCTACTTTTGCTGCCATTTCTTGGTCTTCAGAAGGAAGACCAGCAGGCGCTTTTGTGATGAAGAGCCTACATCATCAGCTCTCACCTCATCAGCACCGAATAAATGCCACCTGATCCGACATTTTTTCTATGTGCTGTTAGCCATTTATCATGCCACCTACAGCAAAGACAAGTAAAGGTGAAAAGCCAGCCGCAAAGGCTGCAGCTGAGAAACCAAAGGCCGCTGCTGGTGTTGACAAAACCGCCAAGGGTAAGGTTGAAAAGAAGGCAACTGAGGCGAAACCAGCCGCTGCCGTAAAGAAGGCTCCTCAGGCAGCCAAGGAAGCGAAAGCAGAGGCTGCTCCAAAGAACGCCACTGCAGAACCTGCCAAGAAAGCTGCTGCCCCAGCTAAGAAGGACGCAAAGAAGGCCGAAGCACCCAAGAATGCCAAGAAGCCTGCTGCTGAAAAGCCAGCAAGGCTGCCGCTCCAGCAGTAGCTGCTGCCGCACCCGCCAAAAAAGCTGCTGCCGCCGCCGCCGCCCCCGCTGATGCTTCTGCACCAAAAGCAGAGAAGTCACACAAGGCTGTTGCAGCCAAGCCTCAAACGAAGACTGGCGTCGTCGCCGCAGCAGCTGGTGCTACTGGCAAAAGCCAAGTCACCAAGAAACAAGTGCGTGGAAAGGGTCTGAAGAAGAAGAAGGTCTCCCTCCGCTTCGGCATCGATTGCACCAACATCGCCGAAGACAACATCATGGATGTGGTTGACTTTGAAAAGTACATCCAGGCTCGCCTAAAGGTCAACGATAAAGTAAACAACCTTGGCAACAATGTCTCACTGGAGCGCAACAAGATGAAGGTGTATATCAACTCCGATGTGTACTTCGCCAAGCGCTACCTTAAGTACTTGACAAAGAAGTACTTGAAGAGGAACAGCCTGCGTGATTGGATCCGCGTTGTAGCCAACGAGAAGGACTATGAGCTACGAGCCGCGTTACTTCAGAATAAGTTCCAATGAATGTTTGGCGAAGGTGTAGTGGCCCTTTCGTACTCCGGTGAGTTGTGTGCAGTATTTTCTGTTAAGAGATAACGGGAAAAGGTGCCGTGAAATAAGACGAAAAATGGAAATTCGGCGTTATTTCGCTTTCATAAAGTGAAATAACGCCGAATTTTCTAATTCGGCTTTATTTCACTCGGCGTTATTTCACGGCATCACAGGAAAGCCGCAGATTTCTTACAGACGTTGGCGAGCATGCGCTTGGTCTGTCTACATCCTGAAGAGTCATGCCACCTGCCAAGTTCATCGGCGATCTCATTTCCTGTAATCCCGTCGTGCTTCGGGACCCATACAAGTCCTTGCGAATTTAAACTGCCGATCAAATTCAGAGAAGACTTGCATTCTGGAACTTGGAAGTGGTTAAAGGGTTCAGCAAGGCCTTGAGAGCTAGGCGTACCACGAAGAGTTTTTTTTGCGTTTGATTTCGGTATAGGCGCTGTTTGCACTGTACCGTGGAGCCGAGGTACACGAAGTTCTTCACTACCACAAAGTTTCAGCTGCCTATGGTGACGTACTGCCCAAGTCAACGATGTTGTGCATGCTTTCTCGATGACAGCATATCCTTGGTTTTGCCCTCTTTTACCGCCAAACCTATTTTAGCCCATCAATGCCAGCAAACGTCTCAATGACGGTTTGCTGTGTTAGACCATCACGTCAATGTCATTCCCGAACGCTAGCAATTGCATGGACTACGTACCTCTAGAGTTGACCCTTGAGTTTTGCACGATCTTCTCAAGAACGATGTTGAAAAAGTCACATGATAGCGCGTCGCCTTGTTTAATACCTTTTCTGACATTGAAGGTCTCGGTGAGTTTATCGACCTTAATGGAGCAGCGAGAGTACTCCATCGTCATCCCGCTTAGTTTGACGAACTTGGCAGGAATGTCAAAGCTAGACATGGCGCCGTGTAGCGTCTCGTCTCTATCCACGTTGTCATATGTGGTCCTCAAATCGACAAATAGATGGTGTGTGTCAATTTGCATTTCTTGGGTCTTCTCCAGAATCTGCCGCAGTGTAAAGATTTGATCGATGGTGGACTTCCCTGGCCTGAAACCACACTGATAAGAATCTATCAGGTTGTTCACCAATAGTTTCAGGCGTTCGCACAAAACGACAGAGAATATCTTATAGGCGATGTTTAGTAGACTTATCCCTCGATAATTGGCGCAGTTAAAAGGGTATCCTTTCTTGTGGATCGGGCAAACGATACTGAGATTCCACTCATCGGCCATGCTTTCCTCCGACCATATCTTACAGATGAGCTGGTGCATGCGCCCCAACCAGCTCATCTTCAACTGCTTTAAAGATTTTAGCAGACAGTTTGTTCACAGGAGCAGCTTTGTTAGACTTCAGTCTCGATACTGGTAACTTAAACTCGTCACAGGGGGATGGAATTTTCGTCTATTATCGTTCAAATTGAGTGAAACATTCTGCCTGGCAGCGATATTTGTATCTTCACAGACGTTTAAGAGTCCACAGAAATGGTTCTTCCAAATTCTCAGTATCGACTGCGACGATACTACCAGTAGTCCATCTTCGACCCAGCAGTCTTCTGTTCGAACTTTATATCCATTCGATAAGGGTTTCGCCCTCTGGTAAAACTTTCGGACAATTTTCCTGCCATATGACTTCTCCATCTTCTCCATCGGGCGTTTATCGTGCTCTTATCTTCCTGAGAAGTAAGATCCATTGAAGAGCTCTTCTCGTAGTTCCATGCTCGTTGTCAAACAAGGTGTTTTTTTCTAGGTGGTGTCGTATAACCCACCACGCTATAGGAAATCACGCAGCACAGCTGGGAATACCCCATAACGACTTTTGTAGAAGCTGAAGAGACGAAAAAGAAATAGAATCTATTCGTCACCTACTGTATGATTGCCTTACACTAGCCGCTAGGAGGAAGGAAGCCTTAGGAAGTGTTTTTCTTTTCGAAGCTGGATGATCTAGGGAAAATAGAGCTAACCAAGCTCCTGAGATACATATCTATATCTGGGTGATTTAACTTAGCTGTTGAAACATCAAAGTTTTCCACGGTTTTACAATTTTTTTTGGGCGCAATGGACTCATTGTGGTCTAAGAGAGCTGTTGACATGTTCTTCATGTCAGCAAGGGCACCCATCTACCTAACCTAACCTATATTTACATACGTAGGGAGCGATTGATTTCATTCCCACTCAAGTAAACAAAAGTTAACGAACTTACCGAAACTGAACGTAGCGGTTATTTTGGTCGCAGGGTATCATTTGTGTATTCCTCGTGACTTAAGTCTCCTTACATTAGGGTAACGCCCTGAGGAAACCAATAAGGGAAGCGATTCGATTCTTTTGTCTGACTGTTTAAAACAATTTGAATTGAGCCAGACAAAGCACTTTCGTAATTTAAAACATTGTTTGTGGGCAGAGTTTATCATAAACTTTTTGCAATGTCATCCTTTAATTATTACGCCCAACCCAGCAACAAATGTGGTGGTTTACAGAGCAATACAAGGTGCTAATTGAATTTCCTGGTCAGTCGTAACCAATAATTAAGAAGTGCTATATGTTTTCTTTTTTTTGTTGGTCGTATTGAACTCAGACATGCATCACGTGAACTGTGTATTCCGTCAGTTAAAATGACAGAAATTAATTAAGCTGGTAGATCACAGGCAAATATCATGCTCTCTACCTGCATCCATTTAATATGCAATAGCGTGACAAAAACTCTACAGACACAAGCATGATTTGAATAAGATCTTCTCATTTCAAGGTCGATCTTGCATCAGAATTCAATATTTGACGTGATTTATGGAATAGGAAACCACTTTCTCAGTGTAAACATAATATCTGATACATAAGATACGCTTTGAAGCAAGAAATCATATCTTATTACAGACTGATTTGCCCTGATGCATGAAAAGGCACACAGAACTTGAAATAACTACACTCGATCGGAGCGATTAGTAAATGAGCTAAGTCGACGGAACCAATGAGTGCATTCAGTATAAATATTTACAAATCCACTAAATGTCATTGCCAACAAGATGCTTAAGAAGATATATATTCCTCAAGATGTACTTCATTGGGAGCGACATGCGATACATTAAAACCTCGAGTCAAAACCAGATATATGACAAATTCAAAAAAACACTGCAAATCTGAATAAAACTAGCCAAGGTAATGAAATGTCATGGGAATCAATTGCAAGCACCTACATATATCCGATCGCAGCCTCCTTTAGTGTCACCTCATGACATAAATCTATTAATGCAGTTTTCTTGTTCGGCAGAAGCCACTGCGCAAAGATGTGCCGATCACGCTCTTGACCTATCAAGTCTGAGTCGGCCACCAGGCATTCGAATAAGTGAAGTATTGTGTAAAATTGAAACTGGAAACTAATCCGTACGGCTGTACACTTTGAAGTAGTCTCGGGGATTTACATAGGCTTAGCGATTGGGTGCGCCAATTGGAAAGCATGTCTACGGCTGCATGTGATCGAACGTGAGAATTGACGAAGAGGAACCAGATCGGTGTCACCCGATATCAGGCGACACAACTTGTTTGCGCAAAGTGAATGTGTGCGGCCACGGTTGGCGAATTTTTATTGTTTAGTGAGATTTGCAAATTTAAAATACCTCTTTTTTGCTTGAGCTCGTGCCGCGTGTCGTGTCATTGTTTTGGTTAATTGATTTTGTCAATTGAGTTTGTCGTCTGCGAAGATGAGACATTTGCTATATACTTCCATGATATGTTGCTAGAAAGTAACGGAATTTTAAGTTCTGGCCCTTATATAGAGAAGATTATTTTTTCGGTCAAATGTAATTTCGTTTTCAACATAATCTCGTTTTAAGTCCACTCCTTCTTCCAGGGATTTTCTCCCTTTAATTTTACAAAATAATACTTTATTGCCCGTAAAGTTACGAAAGGGTTGCTCTATTTGTATTTTTTTTTATTGTTGGAGGTTTTTGTAACACTACACTGGAGCACTTAGACTCAAAAACTGAGCTGTACTACCAGGCAGCAACCTTTTTTTGCTGAAATTTCATGGTCTTTCGAAGGAAGGCCAGTAGGCGCTTCAGTGATGAAGAGCCTACATCATCAGCTCTCACCTCATTAGCACCGAATAACTGCCACCTGATACGAGCAAAGTCGGGACAATGGCAGAGAAAGTGCCCTGCAGTGTCATTGTCGTCCCCACAGGCGTCACAGACGGTTCCGTCGCTTACGGCAAGCACATATACGTGTTTGACGAAGGTGTAGTTTCAAGTTAGTACGCCGGTGAGTTGTCTGCAGTCTTTTCTGTTAAGAGATAACAAGAAAGCCGCTGGGGAGCATGTGTTTGGTCTGTCTACATCTTGGAGAGTCATGCCACCTGCTGTTGTGCTCTCGAGAGGTCCAACCATCGATGGAAGCCCTAATCAAGGACGCAACCAGTCCCAGCGCAGGTTCAGGTCTTGAGAGTACCTCCGCTGATCCTTGCCTAGCAAGTTCGTCGGCGATCTCATTTTTTGTTATCCCGTGGTGCGCCGGGACCCAGACAAGTCTCAGCGAATTTTTTTTTTGTCGTAGGTTTTTGTCACACTACACTGGAGCACTCAGACTCAAGAACTGGTCCATTGTATTATCAGGCGGTAACCTACTTTTGCTGAAATTTCATTTCATTTCGGAAGACCAGCAGGCGCTTCTGTGATGAGGAGCCTACATCATCAGCGCCGAATAACTGCCACCTGATCCGAGCAAAGGCGGGACAATGGCAGAGGAAGTGCTCTGCAGTGTCATCGTCTTCTCCACAGGCGTCACAGAGGGTTTCGTCACTTAGGCCAAGCACACTTAGGTGTTTGGCGAAGGTGTAGTGCCCCGTTAGTACGCCAATAAGTTGTCTACAGTCTTTTCTGTTAAGAGATAACAAGAAAGCCGCGGATTTCTTACAGACGTTGGGGAGCATGCGCTTGGTCTGTCTACATCCTGGAGAGTCATACCACCTGCGGTTGTGCTCTCGAGAAGTCCAACCATCGATGAAAGCCCTAACCAAGGACGCAGGGAGTCCCAGCGTAGGTTTAGGTCCTGAGAATGCCTCATCTGATCCTCGCCTAGCAAGTTCATCAGCGATCTCAATTCCCGTGATCCCGTGGGGCTCGGGAACCCAGACAAGTCTTAGCAAATTCAAGCTACCGATCAAATTCAGAGAAGACTTGCATTCCTGAACTATTCTGGAAGTGGTTAAAGGGTTGAGCAAGGCCTTAAGCACAGCTTGGCTGTCGCTACAGACACAAATACTTCGCCCCTTCCACCTATTCTTCACAATATAGCTCGTAGCCATTAGGATCGCATAGGTTTCCGCTTGGAAAACCGATGCAAATTTACCTAACGAGGTGTGCAGTCTAAAGTTGTCGCTCTCCACGAGGACACCAGCACCAGATCCTTCATTGGTCTTGGAGCCGTCCGTGAAAATTCGACTACATTCCTTTCCTGGCCAGAGCCAGTCCTGAGTACAGGGAAAGTCGACTTTGTATGTTCGTCGCAGCTGGAGTACTGGTGTCCGTGCGTCAGACGGCATATCCATAAGACTGGGGTCAAAGGAGATGCGGTGCGCAAGGTCATCGAAACTCCAGTGCGAGTTGTACCAATAACCACTTCTTTTTAAACGGAAGATGGCCTTGAGAGTGCACCCCATGATATGGACATCTAGGGGGGGAGATTCAGCAGGGCATCAAGAGCAGCGCCAGGCGTGCTAGGGAAGGCCCCCATGCAACCGTTCTTTGAAGCTTGGTGAGAGCAGCAGTTACGTATTTACACGAAAGCTTATTCCACCAAACGACCGATGCATAGGAGAGAAGGGGCCTAATCATAGCCGTGTAGATCCAAACGGATCTTTTTGGTGATAGACCCCATGATTCCTTTACACTGCCAGAAAACTGACAGTGCCTTCGCAATTTTCGTTTCAATGTGTTTTTTCCACAGAAGCTTCCTATCTAGAATGACACCCAGATATTTAGCTTCATCGGAAAAGCGGATAGTGACACGTTTTAGTACCAGTTGAGTCAAACCAGTCAATTTCCTCCTCCTCGTAAAGAGGACAACCTCGGTTTTAAGAGGGTTGACTGAAAGCCCATTTCTGGTACAGCAATCGTCGATCACGTCTAGAGCTGCCTGCGCTTTTGAACACACGTCCGCTAGGCATGATCCGACAGACAGACATCATCCGCATAGGCCTGGGCGTAGATGTTGGAACTATTGAGAGCATCGAGCAGAGAGTCAACCAGCATGCACCATAGCAGAGGAGACAAGACACCACCCTACGGGCAGCCCCTATTTACCCCCGCCATAACATACTGGCTACAATCCGCGTCCGCAATAATAGTTCAGCATTGCTTTAATCCAAAGCACGAATGATTCATCTACACCGTGTTCTCTGGCCGAGTTGCACATGCCATCAAAAGTCGCATTGTCAAAGGTACCCTCTATATCAATGAAAATGCCCAACGCGTACTCTTTCCTGTTGAGTGCACATTCGATTCTGCCAACGAGATTTTGAAGTGCAGTCTCGCAAGATTTTCCGCGCTGATAGGCATGTTGCATCTGAGACAGAGGATGAATTCGCAAAGCGGTTTTGCGCACATGAAGCTCAACCAGCCTTTTCATGCTTTTCAGCAGGAAAGAGGTTAGACTGATTGGTCTAAAGTTCTTGGCGAGTGAGTAGTCCCTCTTACCGATCTTTGGTATGAAGGCTACCCTAACCCCGCCAAGGGGTCGGGATATAGGCCAGTGCCAGACTGACTGTGAAAATTCTTTTCAGAACAGGCAGCAACCCTTTTGCAACAAGGCTGGATATATGCCATCGGTACCAGGCGACTTGAAACCATCGAAGGACGCGACTGCGTATTTGATAGCTTCATCTGTCACCAGGAGCGATGAAACAAACCAGCATCGTCGTGTTACATTTATCAGCTCATCCTCAGTTCCATGGATAGGAACTGGTTTTGAGCCGGTTGTAATCTGGTTACCTGGAAAATGAGTCTCAAGCATAAGGCTAAGCGTTTCAGCTTTTGACTCAGTGTAGGTACCGTCTGGTCTTCTTTTATTTTTGAACGCGTTCCGCAGTTCGACAGCATTTAATTTTTGTTGACCTTTGCTAATGTCGGCGTGGCTTTAAAGCAAATATAACATCATGAAACTCCTTTTGACACCAACGGTACAATCACCGAGTCATCTTTGTTTGTTCAAAATCTAGTCCATATCTGTTAAAAACAAAATTCTTTCAAATGGCAAAGTTATCTTATTTATTGCATAAGTTTCGCTAAGTGAGATGGCAAACTTTCTCTGCAAAGAAATTAATGACAGTGTGTGACATTTATCCAAAATTAGTTTAGGGTGTAAAACATCCTTGCGTTGTTCCTGTCAACAAATTCGCCTTAACACCTCACTGCATGATTTATTCGCATGCCTTGTACTTGCTTAGTCATTCTGAAGAGATACAAATTGTTGGTCTAATTTGATATAACTCAAATTCACACTAATATTTTAATTAAAATTAGACAATGTCCAGATAAACAAAATAACAAACAATAATCAGTGGGCACGCGTCTAAGTCTGGAGTTCTAATTAAAGACTTGTTTAACAATTCAATTTATTCAACGAAAGCGAAAGTCCCCATTCGCGTGCTGGATTGATCATGCGAATTCGAAAAATTCATGAAACACAACAAGATATGATATTCAAGTGAATTGCATCTTGCTTGTAGTGAATCGGTCATAAGATATTGTAAATTTCTGGAGGTTACAATGATAGATTTGAAAATATTCCAGCCATCGCTTCCTTTGAAATATTTATCGGAGTGCTGAATTCGCAGAGATAGAGACAAAGCCGTATTTTGATTTTTTTAGAGACAACTTCGTCTTCGGAATTTTGGACAGAATCCAGCGAGGAAACCTTCTGCTGGACAAAGGCTTTTTTCATACATACTTCAGCATACTTCATGCTCCACTAATGCACCTCATCGGCGATCTTTGCACACGGTTGAAAGGTATACACGTTGTCATTGCACTAGGTCGTCACCTTCTCTTAAAGCACCCAATTTTATGCAACTGGCCTGCACTCTAATAGGATTTAAATAATACAAGCTTATATCAATGCCGTCATTATTTAAGCTTTTCGTGAGGTGCATCTTAATTATCTAAAAAGCTTTATTTTGATAGTCTCATAAAGGGTTAAGGGTATACCTTCAAACAGAAGGCGATTAAATCTCAAATTGATCTAGTGCACTGACGGGTTAATTTAATATTCAACTTGAGACTATAGTTTCGGATTCTTCAATGAAGTCTTTTATCGAACGATGATCAGCTGCTTCTGTTACATTGAACCGGACGGCGAAACTTACAAAACTGTCAACCAAACAGTGGTTTATTGATGAGACAGCCTACTCGATAACATCATCTCACGAAATACCACACGCCTCTTGATTAGCCCTTGGGTGGTGTAATTAATTTATTCGTTTCTCTTCTTCAATTGAATTATAATTTTGGCCTTTCTTGTAAAGGGCGTTGTTTTAAGGTTCTGATTTTTAACTTGGCAGCACTGTTCGTGGTGACAGTCAGTTTATCAGTTCATTTGTTGTCAGTAAAATGAATAAGTTTATGTTGGAGTACCGATTACAACATTTTGCGGATTTTACTTTGAAATGATTTTTGATTGATCATGATTTAGTTCGCGAACATTCATACCCCAATCTGGCCAATAAAAAAAATGCCGGCTTTGGAATGAAAAGAAAATTGAAATGTTTTATTGTAACGCCGCTGTTACACCCACAAAAATTCTTCCTTTATGTTCTTCTTTTACGTGTTCTTTATGGACTGTATGAATCATAGGCCCATATTTCATTAAAAATTAGGCCAGTCAAAAATTTCCGCAGTTAAAGGAGCGTTTTCCATCAAAGACTAAACATTTTATCGTTTCCCGATAAAAATAGTTGTAGTTTCAACAAAACAGCGCTATATGCCACATAATGTGCGACGACGCAATCAATTTGCTGAAGAAGACCTTTTTGAGCGCATTATCTCTCGCAATGGTTCAATGAGTTTTCCTCCAAGATCATGCGCAACAAGATTTCAAATTCATTGTGATCATAAGCAAAAAGTCACAATTTTAATTTTTTTTAATTTGGAGACACAAAATATAATATAACTGTATGGTGTGGTTTTCATGCCGGTAATGTCATTGGGTGGGCGCCGTGGCGTAGTGGGTGGGTGCGTCGACTCTTACGCTCGATGTTGTCGGTTCGAATCTCGAAAAAAACATCAAACATTTTTTTCACGGCTCCACCTCTTTCGAGTCACTGACAATGCTCAAAGAATATAATTGTCTAGAAAACAGCTTATCAATCTCGCCGTTCGGAGTCGGCATTAAACAGTAGGTTCCCTCCACTCGTGAGAGAACAATAGCACGCACAACACGATTGGTTGCTGAGAAGCTATGCCCAGGTCCACCTGGGACTGTATAGCCCCCATTATTATTATTATTATTATTATTATTATTATGTTATTGGGTCGTTTTTAAGGTCTTTACTATAAAAACGAAACCTTTATAATTTCGGTGTGTCTGTCCGTTCGTCCGTTTGTCGTGTCTGTCACACTTTTTTACCTCCTACCCTTATAAAAATATCCGCATGAAATTTGGGAATCAGGAATCACTATAGGCCTAGAAATCATTTCCTATGCACTAAAACTTAAAAAGTGGAGCCATTTGGAGGTTGCTCCCGTATGATATATTAATCGACAGATCTTTTGAAATGAGGCGGAGGTTTGCTTCAGCAATTTTTAATCCAAATTTTCATTTGAAAAATATCTAGCACATAAGTTTTTAAATACGTCCCCCTGCCCTTTTCAAACCAACGTATTTTGAAATCTGAAAAAATCACAAAAACTTGGCTTCATTGAGTACTTTCATTTAAAATAATCAAGCAGTTTGGCTCTAATAGTTTTGGAGATATTGGCCAAAAACGGTCAACCACCGACATAAGAATTTTGAAGAATTAATGGACAAACTTTTCACCTACTTATAGTGCAAAAACAGATTTATGAAACGATCAAAGTATTTCCTCACAGGAAGTGATGGACCAAATGAAATGTCCATGAACATGAAACTTGTGGACTCAGACGAAAAATCATAAAAAGTGAAATTAATATAATAATTGTTTAAGATATAACGTTTAATTAAAAGGCGGAATAGCCAATGTGATAATTGCGGTCATATTTGCATTCAAAATGACACTGACCTCAGGCAAACTGCTGAACAAGTAAATGTGTATATCATAAAATGGGGACTTAACGTGTGCAGTTATGAAGGTGTCTGCGTTTTGAAAGAAAAATGTGTTACAATGTTGTTGATAAAAATCTCGTTAAGCCTGTATGCTCCAGCCATAGCCAACACCCAAATCGCTTGGTTTTAAGTAAAGAAATTAGCGAGACGAAGACAATAGACCACATGCACTGCTGGTATATCAAAAGTCGAGCTTCTGCTTTTTTATTGAAGAACCAAAAGCGCTTTGCGGACTTTGCCAGAACTTCACAATGGGTAGAAATAATTCCCCGGTATTTCTAATAGTAAATCTCTCACATTCGGCGGTAGACATTGTTGAGGGCACCCTCGATATCGAGGAAAGCTAAAATGCTACAGCAGTTTGCACAGATTTGTCAGTGCAGTAAGCATGTTGGGGAGTAGATAGCTTTACCGCCTCTATGTTACACCGAAGATGGATATCTATGACTTGAGATCTTAACTGCTGCATAATAAATATTACGTTGGTACATAATAATTACTTTTCATTAAAACTTAACTAACCATGCTAACATGTCACAAAACGCGTTTGTGAAAATTGATTATTTTACATATTAAACATTTGAGATTTATTGACAAGATTAATCTTTGACTACTTAAGCCACCTCTCCATTAAGAGACTTCTTAATGAATCTACACGATTCGGAACCATATTTGTTACAGGCAATTAATTTTTCCCACTAATTGGGTCTAAGAATTTCATGAATTTGCGTAATTAATTTGCATTTCATTAACAGGCTGCTCGTTTACATATTTGTAGTACAGATCAGTAGAGTTATTTTAAAACTGATTTTTTGGTTTTTTTCACAGTTATTTTTTGCTTAAAAGAATGAATCAAATTAAATAATGCGTTGCCATTATGCATGCAACAGATATTCAGCAAATATAGCATGCAGTGATGCACTTTGGTATGCGTGGGAAATAGACTTTGAACGTTTTGTCGCACAATTTCTAGATCGGTGACATTTATGCGTGCGTGCATTGCCCCCGGGACCCCTTTAGTGGAACATGCGGGCCACTGAAGATGAATGAATGAATTACATTTCTTCTCCTTCTTCTTATGACATTACAGTCCGGAATGGACCTGGGCCTCAACCAACAAACCTCTTCAGCGAGCACGATATTTTGCTAGTTGTCACCAATTGCACCCGCCACGTTGCCTGGGGTCATTCATACCTCTGGTTCAAGAGTCGAATATTCTATGGGCTAGATCCAATTTGTTCATGCGCTCTAGATGGCCCAGTCATCTTAGGCGTTGAATCTGTAGACGCTTGGCTAGACTCATGTCACTGTACAGCTCATTTACGGGCGCAACACTGCATTGTACCTCTGGTTCAAGAGTCGAATATTCTATGGGCTAGATCCAATTTGTTCATGCGCTCTAGATGGCCCAGTCATCTTAGGCGTTGAATCTGTAGACGCTTGGCTAGACTCATGTCACTGTACAGCTCATATAGTTCGTGGTTCAATAATCTCCTCCAAATGCCATCAACACAAACAGGCCAAAGATCCCACGCAGAATTTTTCTCTCGAAAAGACCAAGGGCTTCTTCATCCGTTTGCGATATTCTCCATAAATCTGCGCCGTAAAGCAGGACTGGGATGATCAATGTTTTATACAAAGTCAGCTTGGTCTTTCGAGAGAGGGCTGTATCACTCAATTACCTCTTGAGCCAAAAGAAACAGCGGTTGGCAAGAGTTATTCTGCGCTTGATGTCGGTACTGATGTTGTTTGTACGGTAAACACCGCGGAGCAGAGATAAACGAAGTCGTCCACTGCCTCGAAGTTATTGCTGCCTATTGTAATGTTCTGCCTAAGTCCTCGGTGTTGTGCGTCCTTTCTCGATGACAGCATGATGTTAGGGAGACTTATTCCTCAATGGTTGGCGCTGTCAAAGGGCTCTTCTTGTTGATAGCGCAATCGATACTGAGATTCCACTCAGCGAGCATGCTTTCCTTCGATGATATCTTGCATGATACCCAACAGCTTTATGAGACTTAAGTCTCGATTGCTATTTTGGCTTCGTCTAGGTCAGGGACGGAATTGACGTCTATCATCGTCCAAGTTGAGTGTTACTTTCTGCCTGACAGCGGTATTTTTGCCCTCATCGACGTTTAACAGTCTGCAGAAATGATTTTCCAAATTCTCAGTATCGACTACGACTCTACTATCGGTTGTGCATTCGAACTTTATTCTGCTTGCAGGAAATATGTCCAAAAGTTTTACGAGACGATGAAACTATTATCAAATCATTTACGAAATAAAGTTCGAATGCTCAACCGACAGTAGGGTCGCGGTCGATAGTAGTTCTGCAGGCTGTTAAACGGCGACCCCCCATTTCCTCGATCGCGCGCTAATCGTCCTCGATCTCTTCCCGAGAATATGCGTCTTTTCCCTACGTTCCTGTTCATAGAGCTCACGAACAGCTCTCGTAGTTCGTTGCAGTGATCCCGACATTTCAACTGCGACAATTAAAGTTTTCAAATAATGTTTGTCCCATTGATATGAAAAAAAAAAAAGAAATGTATGAAGGTATTATTAAAAAAATAATCACCCCCCTCCGGGTAGGGGTTAGAATTTACCCGGGGTAAGGCATGACTGTCGTAAAAGGCGACTAAAAGCCATCGTTTGTCCAACAAACAAAAATCAACAATAATGCAATGAATAATAACATAGGATTTATTACCCCAGGTGGAATGCCAGTCGTACTGGAAAATCCACACTCTTCGGAGTCAGGCTCTACGGATTCTGGGGAGAGCCATTTATTGCGTTTAATAGACCCTTTCGGTAAAAGTAAAAGGGTAACAAGATCGCCACCACCACGATCTAACAAAAGTATGAGCAAATCACCGCCAACTCTAACTACTGCGTCTAAAACGCAAGTAATTCAAAGTCCGACCATTATACATTCGTCGGTTCAAGAAAAAGAGACTTTAGCCAAATTCAAATGTCTCGAAGATGAAAATGCGGAGCTACGGTCCAGACTAAATGATATGGAAACTCTCTGCAAAGAACTTAAAGAAGAACTTAACAAAGTCAAAACGGGAAAAATCGAACTTACTGAATGTAAATCACGTTTAAGTTCGAATCAAGTGAAAAACGTGGAATACTTTACTGACGAGGAAGAACTAAGTCATGAAACCGATTGGATGATAAAGAAGCGACCAGGTAAAAAACGAAAAGCCGGTTCTTCACCCGAAGTCATTCCTCAGCCGGAAAATAAACTCACTGATAACATAAGTGCCACAACCAATAAAGGAGCTATGCCATCAAAAGAGCGATTACCGCCGCCGATTAATGTAATTGGAATATCGGAATACAATAAGCTGTATTCTATTCTAAAGTCAGCGTTACGAACTGAGTTCAAAGTGACGTCGCGCAACAACAGTGCGTGGAAGATAAACGTCAAGGACTCCGACAGTTATAGGGTACTTTCCAAGAGACTCAACACGGAAAAAATTCAATGGTACACCTACGAGAATAAAGTAGAAAGACCTATTCGAGTCGTAGCTAGGGGACTTCACGCCTCTTGTCCAAAAGAAGATGTCGTAGAGGACTTAAAAAATAAGGGCTTTAAAATTATAGACGCTACCAACTTACAGTCCAAAAAGAAACAACAGACGGAAGGTGTCGAAACCACAATACTTCGCGGCTTACCTCTTTTTATGCTAACTTTTGATAAAAGCGAAACTTTGGAAAAAATTTATAGCATAAAAAGTATTTTTAATATGGTTGTCAAGATCGAGACGTTACGTAGAAACTCGAAATTGATCCCTCAGTGTAAACGCTGTCGGGGTTCAACCACACCCAAGCTTACTGCCAGAAAAATCCGCGATGTGTCAAATGTGCGGGTGAACATCTGACGGCAGACTGCAAGGCAAATAAAGGGTCTCCAGCTACTTGTGTTAACTGCAAAGGGAAGCACCCGGCTAATTACCGTGGTTGCGAAGTAGCAAAGGAAATTCAAAAAAGGCGAGATAAAGTAAAAGCCACCCAACGACAAGCCCCAAAATCGACAAACCCGAGGAATGTTGTAAACGTCGGAAAGAAACAAATGGTCACTCGAAAGGATCCTGATATAAAAGCACAGACGCAAACTACATCTTCATTAAATAGAATATCTAAAGAGATCAAAGAAAGATCGTCGCAAGTCGGAGCGAAAACGTTCGCCCAAATGGTAGCAACCGCTAGTGATAATGAAGATAAACCGTCAGATCCGGTATCGCATGTCTTTTCGGCTATCCTCGAGAAACTTGAAGAGCAAACTAAGACGAACAAACTTATCTTCGAGCGACTAGTCAATCTCGAAAACAAGATTAACAAAAAGCGTCCTATAATATGAATAAGTCCCTTAAAATATTAAATTGGAATGCAAACGGTTTATTGCAAAAACTTGACGAGCTGGAACTATATATTCAGGAAAAAGATATTGATATTTGTTTGATCTCTGAGACGCACCTAACGAGGCAATCCCGTATAAATTTAAAAGGTTATTACGGTTATCACGCTTACCACCCGTCAGAAAGGGCAAGAGGCGGATCATCCTTGTTTATACGAGATAGTATTGAACATATGGTTGAAGCAAATATAGAATCCTATACAATACAATTAAGAACGGTTCGAGTAAAAAACCGACATTACTCATTTAATGTCTCATCTATTTACTGCCCTCCGCGCAGTATAATTGATCAAAACGAGTTTGAAAATATCTTAAATATTCTTGGCCCAAATTTCATAATTGGTGGCGACTTTAACGCAAAGCACACCTTTTGGGGTTCAAGACGCATTTCGAAAAGGGTAGGACACTGTTTAAAGCTGCCATGAAACTCGGTTGCGATTTTCAGTCAACCGGTAGACCGACCTACTGGCCTACGGACACTACAAAAATACCTGATGTCGTGGACTTCTTTGTAATGAAAGGTATTTCCCGAAACTATTTAAAAGTTACAGAAAGCTTTGATCTCAGTTCAGATCATTCTCCTATTATCTTGACAATGAGCGAAACCCTCATAAAGAAACAACAACCGCCTACCTTGACTAATCAACGTACAAATTGGCAAGCATTCACAAACTACGTGAATAACCACATTGAACTTAGTGTCTCGCTAAGGACCCCATACGAACTAGAAATGGAGGTTGACAATTTTATAGAAACCATACAGCACGCTGCGTGGAACAGTACACCACGCATAAGAAAATCGCCAGGAAATCACATCTTGCAATATCCACCAGAAATAAAGGAAATGGTGAAGGAAAAAGAAGAGCGCGTAAGAAATGGCAACAAACTCGTGCGCCACAGCACAAAACTCGTCTCAATCAGTTATGCAACCAGTTGAAGGCGAATATTAGGGCATTCAAAAGTAATATTCTAAACTCACACTTAGTTAGCTTGTCTGCTAAAAAGGAATCTAACTACTCGCTCTGGAAAGCCGTTAAAGACGTGAGAAAACCCCAAGCCCATGTAGCACCAATAAGAAAAAATCAGGACGAATGGGCGAAAAACGATAAGGAAAAAGCGGAACTCTTTGCTAATTATCTAGAAATTACTTTTCAACCGTTCGATGGATTAACACCACTTGAAAATATTAATAGAACTGAAGTGACAGATGGCAATTATGCGATTAGGATCGCAACGTTTACGGAACTTAAAAAAGAATTAAATAAACTCAAACCGAAAAAAGCTCCTGGATACGATTTAATCACAGGAGAAGTTCTTAAAGCGTTGCCCAGGAAAGCGGTTCTTAAGTTTCTGTATCTCATCAATGCTGCCCTTAGACTAGAACACGTTCCTAGTCAATGGAAAGTGGCAGAAGTGATTATGGTACCGAAACCTGGGAAACCGCCAACTGATAAAAAGTCATATAGACCGATTTCACTTCTTCCGATAATGTCTAAAGTATTCGAAAGAATTCTACTTAGACGTTTAAGTCCGGTCGTGGAAGAAAAACGCCTTATTCCGCACCATCAATTCGGCTTTAGAAGTAAGCATTCTACTATCGACCAAGTACATCGCATAACTGATGTAGTGGAAAAAGCACTGGAACAAAAATATATTTGTTCGGCAGCATTTCTCGATGTTTCTCAAGCCTTTGACAAAGTTTGGCATGAAGGCTTGAAACATAAACTAAGTCAATTTCTTCCGGGAAAACTATTTAGAATTATAGCGAACTATCTCTCCGATAGAATGTTCCGTGTAAAGTATGGAAACGAATACTCTGTATTCAAATCTATAAAGGCTGGAGTACCACAAGGAAGTGTACTTGGTCCTCTCCTTTACCTACTTTATACCAGGGATATACCGGAAGTCGAAGGCACCGTATTAGGCACATTTGCTGACGATACTGCCATTTTGGTAACAGCCAAAACGGTTGAAGAGTCAACAATGAAATTACAATGTGCTCTAAATCGGGTATACGAATGGACAAAAGTTTGGCGAATCGCACTTAATGAAGCGAAATCTGTTCACATAAACTTTACATACAGGAACATAAATAATCTACCTGTTTTCGTAAATGGTGTCCAAATACCCTTCGGGAATGAAGCGAAATACCTCGGGATGACCCTCGACGTTAAACTTAAGTGGAAGGAGCACGTTAAAAAGAAACGTGAAGAGCTAGAGAAGAGATATAGAGATATGTACTGGCTCATTGGATATAATTCAAAGCTAAGTATTGACAACAAATTGCTTATAGATAAGCAAGTGCTAAAACCTGTCTGGACGTACGGTGCACAACTCTGGGGTTGTACCAAACCAAGTAATAGGAACATACTACAGACTTTTCAAAACAAAGTTCTAAGAACCATCGTGAACGCACCTTGGTATATTAGAAACGACGATATCCACAGAGATCTTGGAATTACAACAGTCCAAGATGAAATTAAGACTTTTGCTCGTAAGCATAAGCGCCGCCTAGAGGAGCACGTTAACCCTGTAGTCCTTCCGATTCTTAATGGAAGTAATGCTATTCGCCGTCTTCAAAGGACTAGACCACTTGATCTAGCACGGTGAAATCAACCCGCGTGTATTTGCGGTGTAAGCAGGAACTTTCAGTGGAGAGTCACCTGCCTAATGTCTCTAAATTACGAAATGTAAACTGCTGGATAAGTGACTAACTTAGTTGTAGTATAGATATATTTTATTTGAAGGGAGGTGTTTTTACTGGGTAAAAATCCCTTTCGCTATGAGGGAACGGTCCCCATAGTGTCTTTTGAAGATTTTCACATACCCTCGCAAAAAAAAAAAAAAAAAAAAAAAAAAAAGTATCGACTACGACTCTACTATCGGTTGTGCATTCGAACTTTATTCTGCTTGCAGGAAATATGTCCAAAAGTTTTACGAGACGATGAAACTATTATCAAATCATTTACGAAATAAAGTTCGAATGCTCAACCGACAGTAGGGGCGCGGTCGATAGTAGTTCTGCAGGCTGTTAAACGGCGACCCCCCATGTCCTCGATCGCGCGCTAATCGTCCTCGATCTCTTCCCGAGAATATGCGTCTTTTCCCTACGTTCCTGTTCATAGAGCTCACGAACAGCTCTCGTAGTTCGTTGCAGTGATCCCGACATTTCAACTGCGACAATTAAAGTTTTCAAATAATGTTTGTCCCATTGATATGAAAAAAAAAAAGAAATGTATGAAGGTATTATTAAAAAAATAATCACGCTGTTTAATTTCGCTAAATAGTGTTCGAATTTTGGCCGATCGGTTTTCTAGTTTATACAAATATGTACGTAAATCTGATTCTTAACACTTCCTCACGTAACGCTGTAAGTTAAATAAAGCTCTTTATTGTCACGTTCGATTCCAATTCGTTAGTTATGACGTCTGTCAGCTTCCATACATACATTTGTTTTTTAATGATCACTTCTTTGACGTAATCGGAAATTACACTAAAGTGCAAAGTGAAACTTAAATATTGCACTCAATGCAAGGTGAGTACGAAAACATTTTCCGAAGCATTTAAGCAAAATGAGGAAGAAAGTCAGGAATAGATATGGTAACGATTTATTTGTACGTTGGATTGGCAGTCAATTTACATCAGATACACACAAACGAAGGTGTAGATTAAATTTAAACACGTAGGTTTATGTTTAAGATAAGGATCTTGGTCACACGAGTTTTGTCTATTGGTTTATATTCACGTGTCAATTTTATTGTAAATATACTCGTTGCGAATTCATGATTCATCGACGCTTTCCACATTTCACATTTTTTAAAGACCACTTATTTGCAGAAAATGTGTGGAAGTTTCTTTACAGAGTGCTTTCGGAGTTAGCAATTCAATACACAGGCGAGAACATGCAACTACATGACTCTGAATAGGATGAATAAAGGTATTAATGTCAATGTCAAAATGTCAGCCAAGATTTAATTGTTTATCTTGGTAAAGTTCGCGAACAAGCAATGCTTAAAAATTATCAAAAATTGTTTCCAACATTTTGAGTGTCGCACGTTAAGAGCACTTGCTCCAATTTTTGGTCGTAACAATGGCCTCACCAGGCTGTGCGTGCTATGGTGGATAAATTCAAGTCAAGACATTCACTCTTGAATGTTTCTGTACTAGTACGGCAGCGCATCGGTCGTGGTACCGAAATTTGTACCGCAGTCATAAGTGCAGCAATATGAGCCAAATCTGGTGACTCCACACCATTCACGAGAATTCGAAATCTCACAGTTAACATTGCGTTAAGATCTTAGTCTACACCCTTACAAGATCAAATCAACTCAAGAACTGAATTTTCTTGATCATTTGAAGTTCGGAAACTTCTATGATTGGGTTCTGACGGCACTTATTTTTGGCTTAACGCCTTGTCAATTATCAAAATACTCGTTATTGGATAGCAACAAGCCAACATTTGATTTACAAGACCCCATTGCATCCACAAAAAGTGAACGGGTGGTGTTGATTACATGCCGAACATGTGGTACTATATTTTTTCGCCGATAAATAGAGTTGGCCATTTTGGAAGACTATGTTTTGCCAGAATTGGATGGAATTGACATCAGTGTTATGTGGTTCCACTGATCAAACAACTGAAGGGCTGCAATAAAACAAGCTGCGGATATGATTGTTGAGGAGAATATTTCAGGACTAACAATCAGTATCTATGTTGATAGTCAAGCAGCCATTAAAGCGTTACAATCAACATCGATAAGATCCAAGCTCGTAAAAATATGCACAAAAAGACTGGACGATATTTCAGTAACCAATAAGGGGACCCTCTATTGGGTGCCTTGACACGTGGGAATTTCCGGTAATGAAAAGGCGGATGAGCTGGCCAGGGTTGGGTCACATCTAAGCCCAACGCGGGCCCTACCTGAGGCCAGCACACCGCTTAGCACCTTGGACAGGGAAATAGACATTGAGGCTAACGAGGCAGCTAATAAACGGCCAATCGTTATGGGCAGTCTAAGACAGGAGGAGATCTACCGATCTCATTAAACTAAGTCGAAGGGATATACGAACAGCCGTTGAGGTCGTGACAGGACACTGCGCGATAGGAAATCACGCAGCATGGCTGGAAATACCCCATAACGACTTTTGTAGAAGTTGTAAAGACGAAGAAGAAATATAATCTATTCGTCACCTATTGTGTGATTGTCCTGCACTAGCCGTTAGGAGGAAGGAAACCCTAGGAAGTTTCTTCTTTTCGGGGTTGGATAATCTAGGGAAATAGAGCTAAGCTAACTCCTGAGATACATATCTTTAACTTAACTGTTGATACATCAAAGTTTTCCACGGTTTTACTTTTTTTTTTTGCGCCCAATGGACTCATTTTGGTCTAAGTTGATCTAATGAAGAGCAAATTCGGTGGCAATGTAATGGTTCGATAAAATTGCCATCTCGCTCATGCGATTTAACGTGCGCAGTTGGATTACAAGCATCCCAAAAAGGTCAACAACTTTAGAGGAGTTCAGTGTGGAAGAATGGTGGAGAATTGGCTCCAAAGAATCGGTCAAAGCAAACATGCTTGAGGTGGTCATATGAACGAGATCGAATTGCACACTTGAACATGTGTACTACACTTGAAATAAATTTAAGACTGATGTCTCAATTATTCTCTATTCAATTAATATACAAACGTGATATATCCTTTTCGAAAAATCATTACATATTTACGTAAGAACAACCGATTAAATGATCTTGAATATGACGAACAAGATCATTCAAATGAAAGTCCGCCATCGACGAAATCTTCACTCCACGGCAGACCCAAAAAAAATGCAAATCGACACACACCACCTATTCGCCGATTTCAAGGACGCATATGACAGCGTGCATAGAGACATGAAGATTCAAAAGAGCAGATGACGAAAACTTTTCGAGGGATTGCGTCAATTTTTGGTCCTGTTTTCATTGATGGCATTTGCAGAAGAAGATTCAACTATATACTGTCTGGGCTGTATAGCGGCATGAGTCCAGCCAGGCGACTATGAATTCAACGTCTAAGATAACTAGGCCAAGTAGAGCGCACATAACTCTGCTCCGGCTCGAAGAATTTTCCACTTCGGGCCCATGGGACAACACAATAAAGGAAGCCAATAAAACCGACGGCACACGCACGTGCAAAAGCCAACTTGGCGTTCATAATTGGAGCCAGATGGCTAAAGATAGTGCCAGATGGAGTGGCTTATTTTTTAAGGCCCAGATCCACTTTCGCTTGTAACACCATCAGAAGAAGTAGAAGATCGTTTAAAAAGAGATGTAATTTTCATTCAATCAAAAAAAATGTCCGCCACATATTCACCAGAGCTCTACCTACAAATGAGCATTCTTTTAATGACTTTTTCGTCACGCTTCAGCTAGATTCCGGTTGCATTTTTCGAATAATAGAGCTCACAGATTTGTTTAATCGTTAATGAAGCATTGACCTAGATGTTATCGTTACATACCTATGTAGCTCCAAAGAGAACAGTCTGCTTGTGTTAAATCGCAAAAACGTGGGGGCCACATGAAGTTTCCAGTTCGAGAAATCACACGTTCAGAAAATTTGTCACGCAATTGTTTTAGTAAATATGTGGCATGTGGCGCCTGAAAATAAACGCCATTCACGTCTGCAGGCAAACAAGTCAATCAGTGAAGTCAGCTTCATTTTCAAAAAAAAATGTCCCATTAAACTGTCAATCGATTAGACTAAAATGAGGAATCAGTTAAACGAGATGGGTCTCTGTACAGTGGAAAATACCCTCGCCCATAGCGAAGCACGCATACTTCTATAATAATAATAATGGCGGCGCTACAGTCCGAGGTGGACCTGGGCCTAGCTTCTCAGCAACCACTCGTGTTGTGCGTGCTATTGTTCTCTCACGTGCGGAGGGGACCTACAGTTTAATGCCGACTCCGTACGGCGAGATTGAGAAGCTATTTCTAGACAGTTATACTCTTTGAGCATTGTCAGTGACTCGAAAGTTTGATGTTTTTTTCCGAGGTTCGAACTGACGACCTCGAGCGTAGGAGCCACTACGCCACGGCGTCCACATACATATATTCGTCAAATACTTCTATATTCGTCAAATATATTTCACGCACTCTTTCTCAAGTGGTGTCTTTCGTCAGCTGTTCATCAGCTCTTCGTCAATTTGACCACGATCTGGAATGATCTGGAAGTATGTGTTCGTAAAATGTGACAACTTTCTTTAATCATTAACACCACTTATAGTTTCATAAATAAAGGAAACAAAAAATGTCTTTCTCATTTTTGAATAAATTACGTTCAAAATAATGGCAAAAGTATTTGAAATGCAAATATATATCAATACAAAACACAAGAAAATTATAAATGTTGCTTAGAAATATTGTGGCCTGCTTGGTAATTTAGAAAAAAAAATATACAAAACATATATGACAGTCACCTTAATTAAACCCGTTAAAGATGTTTTAAATAAGAGTTGTGCTTTACCTCATTTGCTTGAATGTGTATGGCTATCAGCTGTTCGAAAGAGCTCTCATGTATTCACAGATGATGCAAAAACAACCAACTGTCAAAAAAATTTCAGGGGCAAAGAGGGTACAAGTTGAATATCTCTATTAGTTGATTCCTGACTAAAATGTTGTTCCTCTTTGCGTACTCAGGCAATCGAAATGAGCTTTATCTATCTACCCGTCGGATGGTGGATAGTATCCGCGATAATGCCATTATCAGGATAGTGAAACTACTGGGATATCTGAAACTACGTGACTCAAACCTACACTATCTGAACTATCCGGTTCCCAACTATCTCGGATCCAACTATTTGGACACCCGGTTGTCCGGAAGTCACAGCAATAGTTAGAGTGGCATCTAGAGCCTCACATGCACCCGCGTACGTCGATAGTGTCACCATAACTCTCTCAAAAAATACTAGACTAATTAACTTTTCCTGCCATCGTTTATACAGGCAGCTGTTAAGTTCTAAAGCGTTTCAAAGCAAAGCTGATTAAATTGTACCGATTGCCATTTGTCACAATCTTGAGGGAGTCGAAGAAGTGGGTGGGTCATCTGTTGATTTCGTACGAGTTGCCTTATGCAATGCTGTTTCAACAGTTCTACGCATTTCTTTGTTGGAAGCAAGGTTCCTAAGGATAGACTCCCTAACGAAGTTTCTATAATCCTTTCCACTGATTTTAGTAAAAGTGAAGGATGGCATATTGTTCTGTAGTCTTTGGCTTTGACACGACTTATTTTGCTTCTTTTCAGAATGAAAGCAACCCCGAATAGACTCAGTTCTTAGGATTATCTTCAAATTGACACCCTTCAGGTTTCAGTCACACTTCCAGCTTCAGCGGCGATTTTTTCAACTGACCTGATATAAAACAGGGCTTGTTCATCTTTCCGAATTGTTCATCTTTTCAAGCATCGAAATTTTGTAAAAAAAAAAATAACGTAAAGCCATACATAAAAACTGTCAGTACTCATGAATACATACAGTGTCGGACAAAACAATACCACCGAATAGTCCGCATAGACATTTTGCTCAATATCTTTCCTTGTACTTGAGAGATTTTAATAATTCTTTTTTTATTCAAACAGGAATAGTTTCACTTATTTATAAACAAAAACTCAATTCCACCAGATTCCTACAAACTAAAAATATTAAAAAAGAGTGAACATGCCTTAAAAATTGCCGCGACAAAACTAAAGCACATAATTAAAAGTCAACATTTTTAATATCCGGGTGTTAATATTTGAGTGAGTATCCATTATTTCTGATAACAGCTGTACATCTTCAATGCATAGAATCAATAAAAATGCTAAAAACAGCCACAGAAATCCTTGTTCACAACGTTTTAGGTTTAACACTGGTGCTTCCAAAAGGTGCTCCTTATTTGGGTGGCTATCCCGTTCAATTCTCGGATCTACAATTTTTCATAGATTATCTATGAGGTTTGAGACCAGAGGACTAAGAAATACCACTTAAAAAGCAGATTTTACTGAGAGAGAGACACTTTTTTACAATGTAAGAGGTGTTTTTTGGATCGTTGTTGTGTTGAAAGATCCATTTGAATTCCTTTCCCTCTTCTGCGCGGGGCAATATTACGTTCTGTGATACATCACTGTATACACAACGATCTATTATGTCGTAAATGTTGTAAATTTGAACTATCCCACGACAAAGAAGTCGACACCAGACCACCACACTTCTTTCTTGGGATTTTATTTTCCTCGGGCTTACCGTAGATTTATTCTATCACACTTTGGGGCTCGTACGTGTCTTAAGCCGTCTAAGACCGTCATGTTAAACTTCAATTCATCTGAAAAATTTCAAAAATTGAACTCAAAAGTCAAAAGTTTTTCATTTGACAACAGTTAGCCGTTACAGAATTTTCAAAACTTTAGGTTAGCATGGACGAGGAAGTGTGGTTTTCTGGTGTTGCCTTCTTTGTCGTGGCATAGTTCAAATTTACAACATTTATGTCGTAAATGTATCGTTGTAGACTAAAGTAAGCAGAAGAAAGATGGGAAAAGAATCGTTCAACTTTCCGAACTGTTCTTCTTCATGTTTTCGAGAATCTCCTGTAAATTAATTAGTTTACATAAATATCATAAACACTAAATTAATTACATAACCACCCTAACTGTCAAGAATATGACACGCATCTAATGCTAAATTTATCAACACTCCCTGCCTACTCCAAATGGGGCATTCCTCCGCGTCCTCTAATCGAAGAAAAAAAAAACCTTCTTCATTTGTATTGCACCTGTAAACACTGGAAACATGATGTTGGCCTTGTCGCTTTCGTAAAAATCACATTTTACAAGTAGCACTCCCGTTTGAGTACTTATTATCCAATAAAAGTAATTCGTGCTGAATTATTCCGAAAGCCTTTCAACTCGTGCCGTGCATATCACATGCTCTTCACTTTTATTTTACGAGTATATTCGCAGAAAACCGAAGTCGTATCGTTGTCTTTCACGCGAATTTAGCGATGAGGGAGTTTTTTTTTTGTATTTGCTGGTGGAGCTTCACGCAGTGTTTGTTTATATTATTAATCATCATTCACAATCCGGTCTACGGCGATTTCTAGATACACGCGAATATGTGTACAGGTTTGAGAATAAGCCATGGATGGAGAGTCGTCAGTTAACTGAGTTGTGGCGCTATCAAGGCTATAATTTCGATAATTTGCATTGGACACACTTTAAAGTCCGGTGACAACTTTATTATCGAACTGGTAACTTTCAGACTTTGACAAATGGGTCTGGCCATCATTTAGACAGGGGATTTTTCAAAATTGTAGAACCCCAAAGAAGGCACGTTAAAGTTATGGTTATGTTAATGGTATTGGCTTTATTGCAAAGATGTCATTATATTTTGAATATGAATTCTGGCATGTATCATGCAGAGACTGTTACGAATTCAGCGAAGTCTTCCTCTTCTTCTTGTGGCGCTACAGTTCGGGGAGTCTCTGCGCCTCAACCAACAAACCTCTCCAGTTAGCACCATCTTTTGCTAGGTTAGGTTATATTAGGGGAGTGCTAGAGAATTAACCAGTACACTTAGACCATGTTGATCCATTGTGATACCCACAGTCAGACTGATCGACCGCTCGACGGTATAGTGTCGTTAATTTTATCCCTTTCACTGGGATTCGAACCTGGGACCCCTCTCAGTCGTCACCATTTTTTGCTAGCTGTCGCCAATTGCGCACACCAATTTGGTCCCTTTCCACTTGGGTGCGCCACCTTAGACGTGGACCTCCTCTATGGAGTCTTTAGTTCAGAGTCGAAGGTTCTTCAGGCTGGAGCTAATTTGCTCAGTCATCTTAGGGATTGGATCCGTAGGCACCTACCTAGACTCATGTCTTCTTCTCCAAATGCCATCAACGCAAACAAGACCAAAGATATCCGCTTTCGATATTGTGCTTTACTCTTCATTTAAAATATTTTTTTTGTGTTTTTTTTTGTAACAAATCTGTAGATGATTCTCTCATCTCTCATGTTCGTTGCCCATATGTTCCACTAAAGGGATCACGGGGAAAATGCACGCATGAGAGATCTCCAGACCACTCGGTGCTCCGTCATCGACTCTAACTCATCAGGAGCTATGCCCAAACGCAACCGGGCGAGTTTTTGAACTTGGTCCAACCATCTCGTCCTGGGTCTGCTAAGCGGTCGTCTACCTGATGAAATCGCACTCAAGGCACACCTCGGAAGTCGTGATTATGGCGACAATCGTGCCACGTGACCAAACCATCGAAGTACAGCCCTTTCCGTTTGAATAAGCAGCTACCCAACATTGAGTTCCTAGCGCATTGTCGTGTTTCTTACCCTATCCCGGCGAGTAATTCTTACAACAGCACGAAGAAGTCTCATCTCGGCAGCTTGTATTCGCGATCTAATTCTTTCGATCATTACCCAAATTTCATGACCATAGGTGAGAGTTGAAACAAATACTGCATTGCACCAAGCTCGGCCTTCCTGATTACAGATCGACCAAGCTGTTTCAAAATTGACCCAGCTTGGCCAATCCTACAGGAAAGCTCATCATTATTCCTCCCATCACTCGTGAAGAAGACCCCGAAGTACTTAAACTTCTCCACCTTTTTTTATGGGACTCCACTAACATGTAGAGTGCTCGTCGCTCGTCGCTCAATCGCTTAATCGCTCATCGCTCATTGCGTAGCCGTAGCCTTTCCCTCAACTCTCCCAATGTGAAACATTCCTCGCCTCGACTGCGCTCCAACATCTAATCCATATATATAATGAAAAGGAGAGGTGACAAGACGCAACCTTGGAAAAGTCCAACGCCCACGGTGAAAGGTGTTGACTTACAACCATTAACCCGAACATAGCTGCTAGAGTTTGTGTATAAAGACTGATGTAGTTGTTAATATGTCTGTTTTGTTTAATAATGAAAATGAAAAGAAAAAATAATGTTCGTCACTTCCCTCCGTCATTCGATACAAGAAAAATCATAAGTTCGTTGGTCCCAGCCTCATTTTCGAAGAAAAAATGTCCAATGATGCCACCACTCCACAATCCACACCAAACTATCACTCTCTGCGGATGCATTGGCTTCTCGACAATAACGTGCGGATTTTCCGAGCACCAGATGCGGCAATTTTGTTTGTTAATGTAGCCGTCGAGTTGAAAATGCGCCTCGTCAGAAAAGCTAATTTTTCGCCCAAAATCGTAGTCCACTTCAAGTTGCTCTTAGGCCCTGCGAAGCGGATGGTCGCAGGCCTTCAATTGCTGAGTCAATTGGTGCCGTGAAATAATAAAGTTTTGGAATTTGGCGTTATTTCACTTTATCAGAGCGAAAGTGAATGTCTTTAGAAAAGTAAAATAAGAAGGAGAATGGAAATTCTGCTTTATTTCACGACACCAGTCAATTGGACCTTGTAAACGAAGAATCCAAGATCTTTGTGCAAAATTCTCCTCAGGCTAGTGCGTGAAATGTTGAGCTGTTGAAATCGATGGCGAGTTGATGTTCGTGAATTGCGTCTCACACTCTCGACCACTGCAGCCACATTCTCATCTGCGCCGTAGGACGACGGGGACCATGAGTGATGTCCACTAGCATACTAGTCTCTCGAACTTTTTGCACAAGCTAGCGTACAGCAGTCGCGGTGTGTGATTCATTTCGGCCAAAACTTATTTTCAAAAAACGCTCTGTTTTGGCTACACAGCACTCACTTAGGAAATAAGCTTTTAATATTTCCCAACGTTAATAATAATTATTATAATAATAATTTATAATATTATAATAATAATAATAATAATAATAACGGCGTCGCTACAGTCCGAGGTGGACCTGGGCCTAGCCTCTCAGCAACCACTCGTGTTGTGCGTGCTTTTGTTCTCTCACGAGTGGAAGGGACCTTCAGTTTAATGCCGACTCCGAACAGTGAGTTTGAGAAGCTTTTTCTAGACAGTTATACTCTTTGAGCATTGTCAGTGACTCGAAAAAGGTGGAGCAGCGAACAATTTTTTTTTTTTTTTGAAAAATTGTTTGTCTGAACTTTGTTTCGAACCTAGACTGTGAAAGTCTAATGCGCATGGATCGACGCACGAACACACACGGCCACGGCGCCCACGTTTCCCAACGTTGTTGAAGCGTAAAGCGACTTACGAGTATTTCGTCGACGTATGATACTGACTTTCTGTCAAGATTTCAAGCGGGAAACAGGTATCAGTGTCAAAATAGCTTATGATTTAAATGTTCCTTTTGTTTAATAATGTTTAAAAATGAGAAGACAAAATAATGTTCATCACTTCCCTCTGTCATCCGATACAAGAAAAATCATCAGTTCGCTAATGGGGGTGCTTTAGTTTCGTCCAATACTGTATCTTCAATATTGATACCGATACGCCGATACTTCTCGTGTGATCATCCAATTAAAGTAGTTCAATTAAAATCATTTGTCAAACTATCTATGTCTCTAGTATGTATGTGATCTATTACTGCACAAACAACTGGAGTTGCATTCTTAAAAGTACATGACATTAAGTAGATTAATTGACAGTCCTAAGAATGTACCGATAAACAGAATTACATTTCATCCCCTGTAGTCGTTGCAGTACAGTGGTTAAGTGCTTATACTTCTCAGCTTCGTCGAAAGGCACAGGCTAGAATTTGGTTTTGTTAAGAGTGCATGGGAGCTAGCTAGGTTAAACATTTATATCAAGCATGTACATTTCATTCAAATAAATGATAATTTAAAATTAATGTTTGCTAGGAATTCCAGTTTAACTTTAAGCACGTTTTTTGGTGTAGGCTACAATTTAGAGATTCTCTTTTTTAGTTGTTCGTCGATACAATATATCTCCATAGGTCGCCTCTACGGTAGGGTTATACAAGGTGGCGGAAAATTAATCATCTTATCGGAAGATGTTATAATTTTTGCAAATGGTCGTACGTCAATCATATTTGACATTTGTGAACTAAACGGCTGCAGTATAGAAACAGACAAGCAATGGAGCACTATACCGCAAGAGCGTGGACAAATTTTGTCGATTTTTTTTACCAATAATCGGTCGGTGCGAGTGCGTCAATAAAAAAATCTTCGTTTCTGGGGCAGTAAAAATCCGCGTGTGATGCACGAAGAGTCATTACATCCACTAAAAACCACTGTGTGGTGCGCCATTCACGTGGGAGGAGTGATTGGGCCGTATTTTTTTTGAACACGCTTTCGGGAATACTTTCACTGTTACTGGCGAACGCTACATGGCCATGATAAACGACTTCGTACTGCCGGAATTGGATGAGCGGTGCTTGTTGAACATGTGATGATTTCAACAGGACGGTGCAACAGCACATACAGCACGAGTCACAATGGATATTTTGAAGAAAGCGTTTCTTGGTCGCGTAGTCTCCCGTTTTAGCAATTTGACATGGTTAACAAGATCGCCTGATTTAATCATCCCAGACTTCTTTCTTTGGAGCTACTTGAAGTTGCGGGTTTATGCCAACAAGCCTCAGACAATCGCAGTTCTTAAGGACGACAGAAATGCGAACATATATTACCGAAAATCTTGAGGAAAACCATAAACAATAAAATGGGCACAAAAACTAACGACAGCAACTTGGCGGATATCAACTTTTTCACTTAGCAGACAAAATTGTAAATGTCCAAATAAATATTTTCATCACTCAAAATCATTTTTTTTTTTATTGAGTAAAAAAGTTATTGAAAAACGAAATTGAATAACTAATTTTGCGCCACCCTGTATGTATATCTAAATGATATTCCTTTATAACTTCCCATAATAAGGGCGTTCCTTTCTTTAAAGCTTTAACTTGAATTCGGTCTGTATCTACCTCGTGGCAATTAAATAACACGAAGCATTCAGGGAAATTGAGTATTTAAGCAACCTGCGCCGCGTTATGAATATTTTTCTTCAAAGAGTCATTCCCATTTGCGGAAGACGCTATCTTAAGAATATTCTTAAACATGAACTTCATGCCTAAACATGAATTGATGACTCCATTTCGTACTACACCCTATACGGCATGTTATCGTTCCGTTCGGCGTGATGTGAGTATTGATGAGTTCGGCATGTCCACCCATTCGCCAAATTGGACCTCGATATTTTAGAGGTTGTTGTCGATTTGAAATTATGGTAGTCTACAAAAGTTTCGCACGTTTTTGTTGACAAATCAATGACAACTGGCGCTATGAAAACCAATATTGTTCAATTTATTCGCAATATGTTTGTTAGAAAGAAATCATCGACGTGGATGTCTGCGATGTATGGCGAGAGTAGGAAGGAGGAAGCAGACCTCGGTATCGGTTGTTCAAAATCACACCAGCCAATAAGAATGCATGTACTGTATTTGCGGAAGCAAATTTTGAATTCTTAACGGAAGACCATCTACTTCAGTGGATTGTTATTATGCTTATCACGAGAAGTAAAAGATTATTTAAAGAATTGCGAGGCAACCAAATTTGCTTGTAGGGGAACACCCCAGAGCAGTATTGTCTCACTCCTACCCTCGCTAATACTCGTAAATGAATTACTTTTGAAATGAGACGGACCAAGTAAAGGGGTTCCCAATTTGGACTTGATACCTTTAAACTTTTACTGTAAGGTTTTGAATTGATCCATTGTGCAGCCACATGGTTTGACTGAGGTCAATCCAATAAAGTAATAGCAGGAAACCATTTGGAGCATGTAATAAAGCGTAGTAGATTACTAATGGGAACCGCGTTGAGTTTGCATAAGTTTTCAAAGAAGTAGACCTCTAGATGATGGCGTTGAAGAGACGCCAGGGCCGGGCAGGAGTAGAGAAGGTATGAAACGATTTCCACTTCCTTCTCCTCTAAGCAGCTTCTACAGAAATCAATGGCCGGGGCCAAGTCTGCTGACATGATTTCCTTTGAAGCAGTATCCTGTGATGACACCGACGATTGCACTTATGTTCGATCTATCCAAAGAGATTTATTCTTTAGATCTTCTGAGATCTAGCTTAGGCCAGATCATTCTGGAGGTGTGACTAGTGATGGGCAACTTTTTTTTACCCACCCGGTGGGTATTTATGAAAGGGTAAATACCCGGTATTTGATATTTGAAAGCAAAAAACACAACAGTTACATTTTAAGATGGTTTATCAATCCATTTACTTATGTTTTCACTCCTGTGCGATGTTGTAATGACGAGCTCAGATAGTGCTGTGATTTGAATCTTATTATTAAGGCGTTGGTTTACTTTGCTCCTAGAGAGATCGAAGTTGATCAAACGTGCATAGAGTCACTTGTGGAATGAATATGCATTGCAAGAAGATAATATTACGTGGGTGGTTGGATCACTGACATCCGTAATTAGGTACTACTTATCTTGTACGTAGCATGGATTTGCCCAGAGAAGGAAGATTGCGTTTTTGAGGTGCAAAAGCATTCTATATTGGATATCGGATTGAAATGTTAAATGCGATTTCATCAGGTAGGCGATCGCTTGGCAGACCCAGGATGAGATGGTTGGACCAAGTCAAAAAACTCGCCTAGTTGCGCTTGGGCATAGCTCCTGTAGAATTAGATTCGATGAACTTACGTCACAATAAAATGTAGTTGTAGCCATCTAGGAAGTTGCGTCGCTATAAATGATGATAGGAATTTTTTATTTATTTATTTATAACAACCGACATATCCCAACTAAGAGGAAAGGTGTCGTTATAAACGGCGTCGTTATATACTACTTCCGTACTAATTACAATTGTAATTGATCTTATCTTGGTTTTATGGTGGTGTCATAAAATTGATATCCGGTCCACTTTTCGAAATGTAGAAAAAAATCAGAAAAACCAGCTATTATTATAAGAGCCGAGATGTTATTGTTTTTTAACGTCAGTATATCCAAGTATATTAAAAGTTTTGGTCCAGTGATCTTTTTACAAAATTAATTTAATTTTTTGTACAAAATGGGAGGAAATAAGAGTGCTGTGTGGAAATATTTTGATGAGGTGGCTAAATGCAAATTTTGCACCAAGGCGTACTATCCTAATATAAAAAAAGCATTTGATTGTTTTAAGTGCCCGGCTGATATTAAAGCATATTTAAATAGTGAACATTCTCGACACTATCCCGCAAAATGTGTTCAAAAAGATACCAACATTTTCCGTGACACCTTAAACACTAGGTAATGATCAATCAAACTTGAAATCTGGAGATCCATCTAAGGCATTATCAACAGCGGAAAACGTAAACATTTTTTACTAAAAGTAATTATGCAAATAAAAATTTAAGCCAAGTTGCAGTACGCATTTTATCAGCACCTGTTACTTTGGCAGTAACAGAACGTTTTTTTAGCACTTTTATTTGGATCCATAACAAGAGAAGAAATCGCCTTACAACTAAACGCGCAGGGAAGTGTATATCCCATACTTGGAACATTGAGTTGCACACACAAATGAAACAGAGGAATACATCTGAGAAAGGAGAAAACGAACTCGGTTCAAGTATTAATATATTAACTTAGGTAGACAACTGGATCTCATCTTCTCATCAGACACCGATAACTGTACAGTTTCAGCAAGTAGCCATCTTCTCTCCAAATTGGACCAATACCATCCACCCCTATCTCTTACTGTTTCCTACAACAACGCTACCAGAACTGTAGCATCCGAATACTCGTACAGCTTTAATTTTCGTAAGGCTAACTTTACTAAACTTCGTAACCTCTTAGGTTCTGTTAACTTCGATAGTATTTTTGTGGATTCACATTACATTTCAGTTGATAGCTCACTTGAAAAATTTTACTCCGCAATTTTTGACTGTTTCATGCAGTCCGTTCCTTTCATGCCCCAAAAGAACTTTTCTTCATCTCCACCTTGGTATAACAAAGAACTTCGGTCTCTTCGCAATATAAGGAATAAACTTTGGCGTACTTTTTTAGAAACCCGCTCGAACCTAAATCTTTCTAATTATCTTCACGCCTACTCCGCTTTTTCCGAACTTTGCGAATCATTTTATCAGCAATACATGGACCGAATGCAGTCTGACATAATTTCTGACCCCAAACGATTTTTTCACTATATTAATACTAAAAAGAAATCAGATAATTACCCGGCGACTCTGACTTTCTCTGATATATCTTCGAATGATCCTTGTTTAGTCGCTAATTTATTCGCTGATTTCTTTAGTCAGTCATTCTCTAATCATGTAACTGAACCCGATCATTCTTACTTCTCATACACGAAATATTTTGCCCAAACTTCTTTTACCTCAGTTGACATCACCGCGGCAATCGTGCAGAATAAGATTGATAAACTTAAAAATGAATATTCCGCTGGTCCAGATGGCCTTCCTGCTGTAGTTCTGAAAAAATGTGCAAATTACTTATCTCAGCCTCTAGCGACGCTTTTCCGTCTCTCTCTTTCACAAAGTGTCTTTCCTAAGGCTTGGAAAAGCTCTTTTATAATCCCCTTACATAAAAAAGGTCCAAAAAATGAGATTGCGAACTACCGGCCTATAGCCAAACTCTCTGCCTTGCCTAAATTATTTGAAAGCAATGTTTATGATACTATGTTTTTTCACTGTAGGTCTGTCCTTTCCGTCCATCAACACGGATTTCTTAAGGGAAGATCAACTACGACAAACCTGACAGAATTCGTGTCCAGCACCTTGTGCATTGGATGCATTGGAAGATGGCAAAGATGTTGATGTTGTCGCTACCGATTTTAGCAAAGCTTTTGATAAAATCTCACACGCGATTATACTTCTGAAACTTAAAGCTCTTGGCTTCCAAACGGAGTTTATTGCGTGGATCAAGTCATACCTTGAAGAGCGACAATATAAAGTAATTTTTAGATCCTCTGTTTCCAATTCTTTTGTAGCCACATCTGGGGTCCCCCAGGGTAGCCATCTTGGTCCGCTGATTTTTATCCTAACAATTAACGACGTGGATAACTTCATTAATTATTCTCGTCTTTCAGTTTATGCGGACGACATAAAAATTTTTAAGGAAATTTCTATCTCCCCTGACTCGTATGAACTTCAAATGGATTTGAACACTTTTTCGACTTGGTGTACAAAAAATGTTCTTGTTCTAAATGTTGCAAAATGCCAAGCTATCACATATTCTCGTAAGCGCCTTTCGGCTACCCCTCGAACTTATTTTATTGGTGACGAACCCGTTTCCACAGTTACTTTACTGCGTGACTTAGGTGTCATTTGCGATAGAGAACTTAACTTTCGTCCCCATATCGAAAATATTATTAGTAGGGCTAATTCTGCCCTCGGTTTCGTTAAACGCTGGTCGAAAGAATTCTCGAACCCTTACGTAACGAAGTCCCTCTACTGTACTTTTGTTACACCGATTCTTGAATACACTAGCGTATTCAAGTTTGGTCTCCCTATCAGGTTACGCAAAAATATCGAATCGAGTGTGTCCAACGGAGATTTCTTCGTTTTGCTCTCCGTGGACTCCCTTGGTCCGACAGATATAATCTACCCCGTTATGAGCATCGGTTGTGCCTGTTGAGCATGCAATCACTCAAAAAACGTAGAAAAGTTGCTGATGTATTATTTGTACACCAGTTATTATCTGGCATCATTGATTGTCCTGCACTGCTTCAAAAGATATCTTTCAACACCAATCCTCGTTCCCTTAGGGTAGTGCCTCTCTTCCATCTCAAGTACCATCGTACTGATTATGGGCGAAATGAACCTATGTCGCGAAAGTTGCGTATAACCAACGAGACCCTAAGCACGTTTGATTTTAATACAAACAAGAGCTCACTAAGACATGCCCTTTCCTCCTTTCCTTAGAAAATTGTATATTTCAAGTAGGTTTAAGTAGTCTTAAGCAAAATGTTGTAAATAATTTAGTAATAGTTGCCTACGGCTTGTATTAAGTTTGTGAACAAATAAAATAAAATAAATATATCTGGGACAACGGAAACAACAAATTAACCAAGTTGCAGTTATAATGCATACCCAGCACATTGAAATCCATTGAATCAGTAGAATTCATATCTTCAGATAAGAATTTTCCATTACCGTCTGATTCCAGCGCCTCAGATTAGTTTATGTTCAAAAAACATCTTGTCAATATTATGTAATTTGTAATTAAATAAAAAAAAACACATATCCCATGAACACATTTTCGCAATAACTTCCCATTCAAAATAAAAACCCTTTGAGTGTAAATACCGGGTATTTGCCCATCACTAGTCTTGCACAATTAGCCACATAAATTGCTTTTTCAAATAATGTTTTGTTGTCGGTTTTGCCAACGGCAACACACCAGCATTGGTAACACCCAATAAGTACTGTTTGGCTCAGTGTTATAGCCGATAAAGCGAAAATAGCCCATATTTCTTCGAGAATGAGAAAGAAACGCCAGAAACGATTTTCGAGCCTTCTTACTTTTACGACCAATGGCAGAGAGGCATCCTTATTTGCGGTTCCAACAAGATGGACCGACTGCGCACACTGCTAAGCCTGCTGCTGAAATTGGTAGTTCCCATTTGGCCCACCCTGTATTATTTATTATATGCATAACTATTTTCGTGGATACCACCATTCGAAATATTGAAATTTGACTGTAACAATATATATTTTTTTATATTACTTACTGTATACAATTGTATCATCGTAATTTCCAATTACGTAATGAAAAATTATTACTCCGTTCAAATGTGGTCTTTTTTCATAAGACAATAAAAAAAGTGAATTTATATTCCCATTCTTATTATTTATGGCTTATCAATTGCCTAGAACTTGCCATTTGAACATAAAACAGTTCGAATGGAAAGTAATGGACAGAGTGAAATATTTCCTCATTCAGTAATTGAATGGGACCTTGGGTGCTTAATAATGAGACCACAGATTTTCGCAGTAGCCAATAAACTTTAAGTGTCCCATTAACATTCACGGCGCCAACTTTGCTGAGAGACAATGTCTAAGCCTTCACTTAGTGCTTTAGAATAAGGCCTTCACCTAAGCGCGCCGTCCGACCATTTATGAAAGTGTTGAAAGGATTTGTCTATGTACAAGGCGTCCTTCAATCGTTGTTTTTATTTAAAACAGTTTGAAGTTAAATAAATTAAAATCAACGAAATTGCATTTCTTATTTTTAAGTTAAATGCTACTGCAATCCAATATCAGGCGCATTTTTTACGAACAAATAAGTAAAAATTTATATCGTTGTTGTCGCAAGCCTTGTAGACAGAATTGTGAAGGGATTTAAATGGAGATGAATTGACAAAAAATCCGTAGTGTCAGACAGGCTGCTGTGAGATATTGCTTGTGCAGTCGCTCTGTAAGCCACTTCATCGGAGACGGAATACAAACCGGGGCAGGCAACAATTTTTTATTTGATGACACCACCTCACCCGAGTCATTGACAATGCTACGAGGATATAACTCTCATGGAAAGATTCTGAAACGTCACCGTGTAGAGCAGAAAGCTGCTTGTTGCACTATTAACATCTCATCTGTCTTAAAACGCGTATCTACGTAACAGCTTCGCACAGCTTCAAAGCGATACCACTTGAGAAAGAGCGTGTGGAAAAGAGAGAGAAGTGAACGTATTTCGTGATCGACAGGGGGATTTTCCGTTGGAAAGTTGAATGTCTTGTAGATGATTTCCGGTTTTCGTGTGTATCCCCTTAATCATATCATTAGACAAGCACGCAAAACACGAGTGTTCGTCGAAGGAGCTAGCGCCTTGAATGAATTTTAACGCCTTGGACAAGTTTGTAATGAGAACCCCCAAACTCGTGTTCGTCCGGAAAGGTTAGCTGAAAATATCGTCAGTAAGAGTGAAGATGACATTGAAACGGAAACGGCTAAAATAGGTCTGGCGGCAAACGACAGTATAGCAGTACATTAACGAATTAGCCAGAACATCACAATGGACACCAATAATTCCGATGTGGTCTACGTAACAGAAGCCGTCCACGAAAGTGTAGATAGACCTCACCCAACTTGGCGTGCGGAACTGGATACCCCTCGGAAACGATCGTGGTAACTGGAAAGGCTTGTTGGTTGAGTCCCAGGTACACACTGACTTTAGCGACATATGAAAAAGAAGACGCTGAAAATGTGATTAGGTTAGGTTAGGTAGATGGGTGCCCTTGCTGATATGAGCCGTGACATGTTCGGCTCACTTAGACCACTATGAGTCCATTGTGCCCAAAATTTTAAAACCGTGGAAAACCTAAAAACTTCGATGTATCAATAGCTAAGTTAAAACCACCCAGATATAGATACACACAGTCACAAAAGTAAGTATACACCGTAAAAAATAACGAATCCTAACCGAATCATTAACTAGAAAGCGAAACTGCATAAACTTTAGGCAACATGTTATACATATTTATTTTGCTATTTTTATGCTCTTTTCAAAAATAATAATAATAATGGCGGCGCTACAGTCCGAGATGGAGCTGGTGCTAGTTTCTCAGCAACCACTCGTGTTGTGCGTGCTACTGTTCTCTCACGAGTGGAGGGGACCTACAGTTGAATGTCGACTCCGAACGGCGAGATTGAGAAGCTTTTTCTAGACAGTTATACTCTTTGAGCATTGTCAGTGATTCAAAAGAGGTGGAGCCGTGAAAAAATGTTTGATGTTTTTTCGGGAATCGAACCGACAACATCGAGCCTAGGAGTTGACGCACCTACCCACTACGCCACGGCGCCCACTTTTCAAAAAACAAACAATAAAAAAAAATGGGACTAACAATAACAAAAATATTAAGAAACAAAGTAAGATACTGTTAAAATTTCATCTCACAAAAGTAAGTATACATTGGGGATTTATCGCAAATTACTCAAATTTATTCCTAGTTGGATATCCTTTAGCAGTAATAACTGCCTTTATTCTCGATCTCATGGAGGTAACAAGCTTTTGAGTTACTTCCGGACTTACTTTTTCCCATTCGTCCTGTATAATAGTCTTAAGCTCGGATTTGGTCCTAATGTCATGGTTTAGGATTTGACGTTCAAGATGATCCTACATTTAAATCCGGTGATTGAGGTGGTGTCTTAAGCTGTTTTCGCACATTGTACAGCAACCATTCCTTCACAACCAGCGAAGTGTGCTTTGGGTCATTGTCTTGTTGGAATATAAATTAACCCTCCAAGCCTAATTTGTGCGCGCTCTGGTTGAGATTGTTTTTCAGTATATTGAAGGGATCGTACAGACTCATTGCTGTCTCAATAAATACCCAACACCAGATGCCGCCATATACCCTCAAACCATTACTGATTCGCCATATACCCTCAAACCCTGCTTCACCGTAACAGTATCAATCAAATCAATTAATGAAAGTATCACTAACCTACAGGAACGAGACATGCTAAAAACCCAAATAGACTTGATGGAACCTGCATGTTCAAGAATTAATTCAGTTGAACCTTCGACGAAGGAAGAATTATTCAAAAGAAAATTAAAAAATGTTTTACATAAAAACGAAGGTTACATACAAATGAAAAAAATCTCAAATATATTTACGTTTGACAGTAACAAAGAAGAGAACCTAGAGAACTATTCAATAAGTGAAATTCGTTCGTTCGTGAATGCTCCAGTGACATCTGTTGACGTTGAAAGATAATTTTCAACGTACAAGCGTTTTTTTCCGAAAAAATAGAAAGAATTTTCTCTTTAATAATTTCAAAAAAAACTTTGTGGTATATGTTAACATGGCATATTCAATGAATTACAACAATTAATACCTTATTTAAATAAGACTAACATTTTTCAACAATTTTCTTTTTAATGAAATGAAGTTTATTTTATGAGTATTTATTTTTAAAGTTTTTCTGTTATTCTTGCTAAATTAAAGACTGCATTTTTTTAAAATTTTTTTTTTACTTTTTAAGGGCATATTTTCTAATTTTATGTGCATATTTTATGCGCACATTTTGTGTTTTTCAGCACATAAAAATCCGAGCCCTGCTTATAAGATACATAAAATATATACAAGAATTTTTAAGTGTAGATAAGCACATCCGAGTCTTCGGCTTTGAACCAGTGGGTGAAATCATCAGAGGACGTCCAAGTCCAAGGAAGCGCACCCAAGTAGAGAGGGACCTCAACCAATTGGTGACAGATAGCAAAAGTTCGTGCTAGCTGGAGGTGTTTGTTGGCTAAGGCCTAGGTCCACAACGAACTGTAGCACCACAAGAAGAAGAAGAAGATAAGAGGGCCAAGCAGATACATGTGTCTGCGCTAAGTCTGCCCTCAGCACCCTGTGATAAAATCTGCGCTAAGTCCACCCTTACCTCTCCGTGATAAAAGCCGGGAGACGACAGGAGACAGAAAACTCCAACATATTTTGGATTTCAGGTCGACAAGTATTTCTCCAAGGTAACCGAGTGGATGGCACAGTTGGTTAAGTGCCTGCCCCAAGTTAGAGGAGTCCCAGGTTCGAATCCCACTGAAATCGAATCTGGTCACCATTTGCCGTTGGGATCAAATTAGCGACAATGGAGTAGGTTGTTACCTGGCAGTACAATGGACCAGTTTTGAGTCTGAGTGCTCCAGTGTAGTGTTTCAAAACCTTCGAAAAAACAAAGAAGATAAGATCGGGACTCTAGAATAGAGACGACGGTGAATGAGCACTTTATCTTAAGGCCAACAACGGTGCTCACAGCCTGAAAGAGATAGGGTTAACTTTCTAGAATACAGACGGATCTACTGTTGACGACTCCAGCAAACGGAAAATGGACAACGACTTTCGGTTTTGCACGTAAAACGTGAGGTCCCTTAACAGACCACGTGGAGTCGATGAACTCGTGGAGGCCATAGACTGCTGCAAACTAGATATTAACAAAATTCAGGAAGTGCAGTGGGACGAGCCGGGCCGGATGATTGCTACAGAGAGCGAAGGTACTATTTATTCAGATCGGAGGTAAAAGTCTTAAATTTCAAGTATGTAAGCGAGCGCCACATAACAATCCGCATCAAGACTAAAGTCAGGACCATCAGCCTAATTTGCGTTTAACCTCCCACAGGGGAGAGAAATGACAAACCGGAAGGATAACTTCTATAATCTTCTAGAAGAGTATACAATCAATGCCCCAGCAATGACAGCAAGATCGATCAAGAAGATTTCAAGGCTAAGCTTGGAAAGGGGGCATCTTGCTAGAGACATTTGTAAACAAAGTCGACACGACACCACGTCCAAAAAACGGACGCAGATCGGTGGATTTTGTCACGGGGCGGAACCTCTCTGTAGCTAGGAAAGGGTTCCCACACCTCAACATAAAGTCCATAAGGGGACTTGGTAGTCATCTGATCATTCAACCATCAACCGGATTGATCACGTTGTGATCGGCGTCAGACACTCCTCCAGTATCCTTAATGCCCGAATGTTCCGAGCCAACATCGACTCGGATCATTTCCTTGTTGTAGCCAAGGTAGGAACACGGATATCAAGAGAAGAGCAAGAACCCCACGGTTTGACGTCGAGAAGCTACAATCGCAACAGATCGTTAGGAACCTTGCCGATCAATTCTCCATGAAACTTTCCGAAAATTCCACGCCACCTGCACAAACATTAGAAGAAGAATGGAAGCGTTCTTAATAAATAAGTCATAAGAGAAGCCGCTAGTTATGTGATGGGTTTAACGACTTCACCAAGAAAAAAAACCTGGTTTTGACAACGAGTTCAGGCAGATGCAAACAACAAAAAAGAAGCCTACAAGGTCGCACGCAAGTGGAGAGTGAGCTCAACCATCTTGGTGTGTACAGCTGGAGACAGCTCCAAGATGAAGAAGAAGAAAAATACACAAGAATTGTAGTCAACAGACCACGCACAACGCCGTGCTTTCGCTGGAAAATAATAAACGAGAAAATTGTTTACACAAAATTAGTCTGAATGATAAAGCTCATTTTCATTTTTCTGGGATCGTAAACAAACTTGGCCCCGAAAACTCAAGTCAAATAGTGGAATAACCTCTCCATCTAAAAGTGGCAGTTTGTTGGTTCACGATGTATGTAATTGATGGAATTGATTCAGTGAATGGATTGGATTACCGACTGCTTCCTACTTGAATGAGATGCTATGGTCGTAAACGACATTTATTTTTAGTAGGACGGCAGATGCTCAGATTACCCGCAACATGTCTATGAACTGCATTGGCAGCCAGAATGGAGGCATTCACTAAAGATGAATATAATAAATTTTATTCATACGGTACCAACCATCTCAAAACACTGACAATGGTCAGAGAGTATAACTGCCACGTAAAGCTTTCCAAATTTCGGAGTTCGGAATCAACATAAAACTGCAGAACAACTTTACTCGTGCGAGAACAATATGACGCACAACATTATTTTTGTAGATGCTAGGCACTGACTCTTCAAGAGTTGAATTGACAACAATTAAATGGTTTTAAAGTCTCCGTCTGCCTTACCTTAAAGGAAAAATATTCAGAATAATCGCGTCCAATTTAGTCATGAAACGGGACATTCCAAACGGAAATTAAGCAGTTAAAACAAACAGAGAAAAAAAGAATGCAACGTTAAAGGTGACCATATAACATTGGCGGCTTTTCCAATTGTTATGTTCTAGCAGCTGTCAAAGTTATCAGCTGTCAAAATACTAAGTAAAGTGTGCCATTTCATCATGCATCAATACATGCTTGCCCAACGTGTGAAAACTATAAAAAAATATTATCGAAATTCCGGCTCAGTTGCAAATACGCAACGTAAATTTCGTCGTGAGGAAGGTCGTCATCATGGCTTGAGTGTGCAAGCAATTCATCGCAGCGTAGAATAGTTTGAGCGTCAGTACGCTCTTTTGGACCTTAAATCACAAACCACACAGCGATTGGTACGAAATGAAGAAAGCATCGACGCTGAAGTAGCCAGTGTCGAAGAAGATACTGAAATGTCGATCTGCTGAATTGGGCATCGGCAGAGGCTTATTTTGGAACTACATTCGTATAGGATGGTGTTGATGCAAGAATTGAAGCCGCATAACCATAGACAACGCCGTGAAATATTGGCCGAAGATCCGGATTTTGGTCAAAAAATCATCTTCTTGGATGATGATTGATTTTTGGTTCAGCGGCTATGTGAACATTGCCATAATTGGAGCGAACACAATGTAAAAGTGTTCGACCAAGCATCAATGCATCCACAAACATTGACTGCTTGGTGCGGTGCCATGGCAGCATCATCGGACCTTATTTCTTTCGAAATGAGAACTGAAACACCCTTACATGGTCTCAGTTAAAGAGCGATGTTAACCGACTGTGGCCAGAGCTCGACAGCATCGATACATCCGAACTGTAGTTATAACAAGAAGTCGCTGCATGTCATACAAGCGACGCCACGCTCGATGTTGTGAAGGAGAGATTTGGCGACTGGTCCCTCTCACGGAGAGCGTTCATCAATTGACCGCCACGATCATGCGACTTGACACCACTCTATTAGTTTCTCTAGGAGTACCTCAAGTACTTAGTCTACACTTTGAACGAGCTCGAGGCCATATTGGTTTTTTTTTTGGTATTAAATGCTTGAATCGTTTCGGGATTGTTGATATTACATCGAGGTTGCCAACAAAAAAAAGTAAAAAGAACTCGGTTAACATGGCGGTCCTTCACGGTTCCTCACAAACAAGAGTCCAAAGGGGTCAAATCGCAGCTCTGTGGCGGCCAATTGACATCGCTAAGACGGCTGATAACACGATTTGATAATTTGGTGTTGAAAAAAGGTTGATTGTGGCATGGACTGTGTGGCAAGACGCGTCATCCTGCATGAACCAGAGGTCGTCCAAATCCATGTCTTCAGTTTCGGTAAAAAAAAAGTCGGTTAACATGGCTCCCGGACAATGCAAACGTTTTAAATGTTTTTAATTCACAATTCCTCGCTCGCTCCGTCCGTACACAGACTGCCAGTAGTCGGAGGCACAAGGATACAAGTCCTCACGAGTCGCAAGAAGTCATCCGCACGGAAGCTGTGTGCTTTAAGGGAAAAGAAAAGGTTCCGAATAAAAAATGCATCTGCGTAAATGTTATAATTACATAAAATTTCCATAAAATGAGATAAATCCCTGTCGTTACTGGGGAGTACAAGCGGATACACTGATTAGGAACTCGTTGATAAGAGAACTCGTTAGTCCTTGCGTTAATTAACGTCGTATTTTCCGGACATTGTATGGTTGCTTTTTTGTATGGTCTTTCCTCTGAGCGCGTGTAACTCCGCCGAGGGTGGATGAGTTTCCTTTGTCGCTACAAGATAAACACTTGGTTTTTTTTATCGCTCGAGTGTGTTGCACTATGAAGTCTTGTGTTAATGCCCCACCTCAAAGGATGGGGGAGGACATCTAGCATCCAATGATCAGTAGTGGAACGCGAACAGGGCATTGACTCCGAAGCTCCCTCTTACCTTGGGCAATATGTAACGATGAAAAGAATAAAGGTGAGCCACTTCTTTATTAGTTTTCACTTGTCATTTTATTTGGGGAATGTTATGTGTCAATGTCACGTGACTTTTAAGGGTCTTGCGCAAACTCAAGACATCTAAAACTCTAAGCGAATAGACAAAAAATATACAATGCATTTACAGTAACCGCTCCGGTAAGTTTCGTCAAATTCGTTCACTTTGGGTTCTTAAAGGCCAACTATAACTATAATAGGTTCTTAAGAAGCTACCGAGCGAATACACAAAAATAATAGACTGCGACTATAGGAACCGCTTCGTTCAGTTTTGTTAAGTTCGCTCACTCTGCTCATTTAAGGGCCAACTACAATGGTCGTACCCAACAGTAAGAGAGCTGAAGCAACCGAGCGAATACATAAAAAAACGATAAATGTATGACAGCAATGACAGAAGTTGAAAAAATCATAATTTACCAAAAAATTCGGTAACAATTAGCAAACGTTATTGGGCCGTGAACTTCGCTATGAAAAAATGTGTAAATCTTGACTGATGTTTTGATTTTGATAGGTCATAAAAAGAGTTGAAAGGCGTGTTCGTATTAAAAATTGTTAAACCCTCTATATGCAGCCCGCAGGATAATTCCATTAGAACTACAGCAGCAAATGAAGTAATCTTGACTTCCAAAGTGAACTACCAAATGACTGCATTGTATGCACATAAGATCAAAAAGAAGACACAATTTTCTTGAAGAATCAAGGCCATCATTGCACAGAAATTCTTCGAAACAATCTCACGCGCTGATTTAACACTTGCTAGCATTCATTATCGAAGAAAAAAGATAAGAAATACTTTTGACAACAATTACTCCATTCAATTGATGTGGTTTTGATGGAACAACATTTTCACATCACTCGCCACACCAACGTGCAAAAATGCTGTTACAAAACATTTGCTTACAGTTTGCACGTCTGATTTCGATCAACAAAGTTTGCCACCAAAAAAAAAAACTCAGCTTTGGAATTTTTCTTTCAAGGTTAGGTGAAGTAAAATTCATGTAAAAATGGGCACATATTATTCTAATTTTAAATATTTAATTCATCAACGAAATCGATGAAGGAAGACATTATCAGAAACGACAAGACATTAGTTAATGCATCGATTAAGCAGTTTTCAGAACTCGATCAAAATGGTAAATGGTAGCCTTTAGTTGTCACTTGTAGCATCCAATTATACTCATTAGCTTTTCGTTGACACAAAAACAGTATTCAATTTATTTTAAAATTACAAAACTTACCAAAAAGTAAAGTATTTTTCACAGTCACAGCCAGAAACTGTGGGCAAGCTCGCCGAAACTCCTTCATCTCGTCATCCTTAGCAGCCAACGCTGCACCGTTCCCATTTCCATTTTGCATAAAAAGCGGCCGTTCCTTCGTTTGCCTAAAAATAATGACACACATTTACTGCCACTGACACAAGAACGAGGGTACATCTTAATTCAAATAAAAAAAAACAATTTCACTTTTATATACCCTTTGGCTTTCTTTTCACTCTTAGCTGCAGATTCCATTGCAGCGACAAAATCAGTTGAACTCAACACAAACTGAAACTGACGAGATTGAAAAACAAAAAAAAATTAAAAAAGAACCAAAAAAACACTAGCTATGACAACTGGGCTTGTTGTGGGTCGCGCAGCACTGCCATGAGCCGATGAGCCCGCACACAGTTCGTCTACACAAAGCCGATACCGACAACGAATCTCATTTCTCGCGCTTGCCCGTAAATCGCGAACCAAGTGAAATGTTAACGAATTGTCTTGTTTCTGGTAAGTCACGGTTGGCTTCTTCTCAATTGGGCTTGAATCAAACTAAACCGAGGTTACGCTGGATTCCATTGTTGGACTTTATTGTAAATCGCGCTTTTTTTTTCAACTTGTGTCGTTGCTGTTATACGTTTATCGATCGATTTCGATTAAATTACGATTGCATTGTCCACTTGCAGTCCGGTTGTGTCGTTGGGCGTCCGTTAATTGTCTAGCCGCCGCCACCTGATCGAGCGGTTGGTACGGTGCGCTCTGAATTTGAGCAGCTTTTCCGTTTTTCGATTTTGGTTTTGCGGTTCGATTGAATTCGCCTTACACTCTGCTGGGCTTCGAGCGAGCTTGAGCTGAGCTTTTGTTAGTTCAATACTGACGGTAGTCGAGTCGAGCATGAATGGGGAATGGCTCCACCTAGTGTAGTGGCTGCAGGCGAAATGTTGTAATACGAGTAAAACAAGTCACACGCACCGCCGGGGAGAAATGAAGGCGGCTTGCGAAATGGAAGCTGAAATTGACTTCCTTTTAGGAAGGCGCCGACGTTCGTTCACAATTAATCTTCGATATCCGATGCTAATGAACTGAAGAAATATATGATGGTTATGATTGCGTTTGATGTTGTTTTGCTTGGAGTTTCTGGTGTTGGTGTCTGCTTTTTTTATGAAAATGGGGTCAATACATTCTCTCGAATCTTTTCCCAGGGTTTTGTGACCTTTTTGTAGAAATGGAGAGAAGCGCGACGTAAAAGAAATTTACGAATGAGGTCGGCTTTAGTAAAAGTTGTTCTTTTGTGCCAAAAATCAAAATCTAAGATTCGTCTGAGGTACATTAATCAAATGACCCACACGCTATATCAGATGATTGAAAAGGATGCTTAATAATGTTCCAACTAAAGAATAACAGTCCAACTCACTTCTTTTTTTTTGTCGGAGGTTTTTGAAACGCTACACTGGAGAATTCAGACTCAAAAACTAGTCCATTGTACTCACTTCTTACATTTGACCCACACACATAATGACCGAACCTGTAGGCAGCCTCCACTCATGAGAGAACAACATCACGCACAACACGAGTAGTTGCTGTAGAAGCTAGGCCCAAGTCTACCTCGGACTGTAGCGCCACAATACTTGTGTATACACATATATTTTATCGTCGTTAAAAAGATTTCCGTTGCACACTAATTATTTACACTCAATGCGGTTATGGACGATTGAGAAATTGTTCACACTGAGAGCAACCGGTTTATGGGTTTATGGGTATATTCGTATTTACTTTTCAATTGCAATTTCGATAAGCTGCAGCTAAAAAGATATGTAATTGATGGATTATTGGGATTATGTGTCATACTTCCTGAATTATCTGACTAGATCATGTTCTACACCATTCCAATAGTTTGTGTCCTATCAACAAATCGAAAATTCTTGCAATGGTACAAACCAGAAAATTTTGTATCTTCTTAAATCACTTGAGTTGCGATACTGAGAATTTGGAAAAATCATTTCTGCAGACTGTTAAACGTCGATGAGGCCACAAATACGACTGTCAAGCAGAATGTTCCACTCAACACAACGGACGATGATAGAAGAGAATACAGTCCCTCTGATCTAGACGAAGTCAAGATAGAGATATCGAGACTGAAATCTAATAAAGCTGCTGGTGCAGATAGTCTGCCCGCCGAAATGTTTAAAGCAGCTGGAGGTGATCTGGTAGAGCGCATGCATCAGCTCATCTGTAAGATATGGTCGGAGGAAAGCATGCCCGATGAGTGGAATATCAGTATCGCTTGATACCTCTTTGACTGCGCCAACTATCCACGGATAAGTCTTCTTAACATCGCGTACAAAATCTTTTCTGGCATTCTGTGTGAACGCCTGAATCCTTTTGTCATCAATCTGATCAGTGTGGTTTCAGGCCAGGGAAGGCCACCATAGATCAAATTTTCACACTGCGGTCCTGGAGAAGACCTAAGATATGCAAATTGTCACACACCACCAATTCGTCGATTTCAAGGCCGCATATGACAGCGTTCATAGAGACGAGCTATACAGCACCATGTCTAGTTTTGACATTCTTGCCAAACTCGTCAGACTTAGGAGGATGACGATGTAGAACAAGGACGGTAACGAACTCACCGAGACCTTCAATGTCAAAAAGGCTTTAGACAAGGCGACGCGCTGTCATGTGATTTCTTTAATATGGTTCTTGAAACTCACTGGCCAACACAAGAGGCACGATCTTCCAAAAGTCTGTTCAACTGATAGCTTACGCAGATGACATTGACATGATTGGACGAACACAGTGAGCCGTCAATGATGTGTTTGCTGGCATTGAAACGAAAGCAGCTAAAATGGGTCTGGCGGTAAAAGAGGCAAAAACCAAATATAAGACGACTTGCCCAGAACGTCACCATAGGCAGCTATGACTTTGAGGTAGTTAAGGACTTCGTTTACCTTGGCTCAGCGGTAAACAGTACAAACAACATCAGAGATCAAACGCAGAGTAACTCTTGCCAACCGCTGTTTTTTTGGGCTAAAAAGGCAATTGTGTAGTAGAGCACTCTCTCGGAGATCCAAGTTAACTCTGTAAGACCCCTTGATAATCCCAGTCCTGCTTTACGGCGCAGAGGCATGGACAATATCCTAAGCGAAACTGTCTCTTGGCCTTTTCGAGAGAAAAGTTCTGCGCGCGGTCTTTGGTCCTGTTTGAGTTGATGGCATTTGGAGGAGAAGGTTAAACCACGAACTGTATGGGCTGTACAGCGACATGAGTGTAGCCAGGCGTCTACGGATCTAACTCCTAAGATGGCTAGACCATGTAGAGCGTGGGACAACGCAACAGGGGACGTCCACGTACAAGGTGGTGCACATAAGTCGAGGGGAACCTCGGCCGGCTTGGTGTGCAAAACTGGAGACAGCTGGCGAAAGTTCGTGCTGGCTGGAGAGGCATGTTGAGTGAGGCCCAGGTCCACCTCGGACTGTAGCACCCTAAAAATAAGAAGAGAAAGTCCGGATCTTGCGTAACTCACACACACCACTTGGAAGCCTTCTTCTTCAACAATCTCTGCGACCTTGATGAAATACCTATTGGAAGTCTCTTTTGCTTCATTAAAAGCTCTAAATGTTTTATATTATAATAATAATAATAATAATGGCGGCGCTACAGTCCGAGGTAGACCTGGGCCTAGCTTCTCAGCAACCACTCGTGTTGTGCGTGCTATTGTTCTCTCACGAGCGGAGGGGACCTACAGTTTAATGCCGACTCCGAACGGCGAGATTGAGAAGCTTTTTCTAGACAGTTATACTCTTTGAGCATTGTCAGTGACTCGGAAGAGGTGGAGCCGTGAAAAAATGTTTGATGTTTTTTTCGAGATTCGAACCGACGACCTCGAGCGTAGGAGTCGACGCACCTACCCACTACGCCAAGGCGTCCACTGTTTTATATTACAAATGGACAAAGTCCTTGAAAGTTCACATTGCAGCACACTAAGCCTTGCCTCAGAGCGTCTCCCCTAAATCGATGACCGCTACTACATACACGGTTTTCAATTGGTTTTTAAACTTTGAACTTTCACTGCGAAAATTCCGAGTCGGTAACGGAAACTTTAAGAATGTTAACGACAAATTTTGGTCGTAATTTTCGTCCTAGAATACGACTGGATGGCACAGTTGATTAAGTGCCTGCCCTAAATTAGAGAGGTCCCAGGTTCGAATCCTAGTAAAAGCAAAGTTATTACGCTTTTATCCGGTTTTTCAAATCTAGTCAAATCATTCAATCATTCAAATCTATCCAGTCACTATTTGCCGTTCAAATTAACGGGACTATCACTGGAGCGGTCGATCAGTGGTAGTAATCCGACTGTGGGTATCACAATGGACCAATATAACCAACACATAACCTAACCTAACCTTGGCTGGCGCTACAGTCCCGGATAGGCCTAGACCTCAGCCAACATACCTCTCCATCTAACACGGTTTTGCACTAGTTGCTGCAAGCTACGCACGTTCAGCTGATTGAGGTCCCTTTCCAGCTACATACGCCACCGACAGAGTCATCTTCCTTTACCGCGTTGACCTTCGGGATTGGAGTGGACGACTTTCCGCGCCGGAGCACTGGCGTCCATTCGCTCTACATGACCTAGCTATTTGAGACGAGAGACTCGAACTCATTTGACCACGTCAATGTCGCTGTCCGGTCCGTACAGTTCGTTGTTCAGTCTCCCCCTCCAAACACCATCAGCCCGTTCGGGACTGATCCTGTCCCATACGAAGGACTTTCCTCTCGAAGCGACTTTCCTCGTCCGCTTTGGTTAGTGTCCACCCTTCTGCGCCATAGAGCAGGACTGGGACCTCCAGAGAGGCCTTTATTCCTTAATTGCCTTCCAACCCCAACAACACAGTGATTGGCAAGGGTGATCCTTTATTTAATCTCCCCCGTGTCATTGCTTGCGTTTGCCTCGGAGCTTAGGTAAACAAAGTCTTTCACTACTTCACTGTATATAGTGATGTTTTGTCCAAGACGTCTATGTTAGTGGACTTTTTTTGTAGCCAGCATATACTTTGCCTTACCCTGGTTTGCACCGACTTAAAACTCCTGAGTCTTTTCCAAGATCTGCCGTAATGTGAATATTTGATAAATGGGGATTTCGCTGGCCTGAACCCCCACTAATATTGACCAACCAGGCTGTTGACGTAGGGTTTCAGGCGCTTACACAAGACAGCAGAAAAGATCTTATTTGCGATATTCAGGAAACTTATAATTGGCACAGCTTAGAGAGTCTCCTTTCTTTAGGATCGGGCAAACGATACTGAGATTCCATCCATCGGGCATACTTTCATCCGAACAGATTTTACAGATGAGTTGGTGTATGGAGCCTACCAAATCATCGCCAGCTGCTTTAAATTGTTCGGCATTCAGACCATCGGCACCAGCAGCCTTGTTAGACTTTAATTGGGCCATTGCTGGGATGGTCGAGAGATAGCGGGCATTTCCGTGTGTGGCCGAGTCATCGAAAATTGAGTTCAACGAATCAATCTCTGCAAACGTGCCCGTGGCGGGCATATGAACGACGTCGAGTTTCATACATAAATGTCTTGATATTCAAACAAATAGTAATATTTTCGAGATATCTTAAACAGTTTGAGTTTTATTTAAAAAAGGAAACTTGTCAAGTCCTAAGTGGAACACACAATATTAACACTTCATACATTAATTAAAAACAGTCGCCTCCCTCTAACTCGAATTTTTTCGCCATATTTATTTTGGCATTCACCTCATTTTCCATACAAGAATCATCCTCTAAGTCCAACTCCCTCTAACTCGAACTAATTTTTATATCCCGTGAAAATTCGACTTAGAGGGAGACGACTGTATCTTTAAACCCAAACTGCATCTACCAGAGTCCTTAAAATTGAAACTACAGCAACCAAATAGTTGCTGTAGTAAAAGGAAACCCGCGTTTCCTTTTATCCAAAGAATTGTGACCCTGTTTTGAGATGCGAACTAATTTAGTGCGTATTCTGAAGCCATTGTCCTTGTCAGAACCTGATCTTCCTTCCGCATGCAGCAAAGCAACCATGTCAGCTTTGTAAACTCAGGTATTTTTCTGCAGTTTGTAGTCGACTTTTTCCTTTTTTTTGACATACATATGTACTTATTTCCGTGAATCAGAACCATAAAAGAAACACAGTTTATCACTTTCGCAGAAATCTTTATCTGAATTTGTGATGAAGGTCATTGCACTCAGGAAAGACACATTCGTGGTCTCTTAATTTTCTAAAACAGATGAAAGTTGTTTTATTGTAGATAATTGACCAAAATTAATGTCAGATTTCTACGATGTAGAGTAGTTTGTAGGTTAGCGGGTTTTAACCGACTTTTACATTAGTCAGCTTACTTTATAGAGACTATTATTTTAGGCGGTCAAATCTGCATCAAAGACGCGTTGTCGTTCAACTTATCAATCTAGGTGACGATAATGAGATGTGTAAACAAGGAAGGGACTTCTATAAATCGGTTTATCTGTTTAGAACTACGCTATTACGAAGCTTCGTGAAAGCTTTCACGGACATGGAAGAACAGACGTAACCAACTCATCTTAAGGAAAGTGAAAATAAAAGACATATTCTATACATACAGCGAGCGTCAAAAGAAAGTGTACACCTATGTGGTGAGATATTAAAAGACTAATAAAATGGGTTCCAGACCCAGACATCCAATTTTGGAAATTTTTGATGCTTTGAAAATGTTTTTTTTATTTTCTAAGTAGGTCCTTCACTCGTGTTGTGCGTGCTCGTGTTGCTGAGAAGCTAGGCCCAAGTTGTTGTTGGATCATTCGCTCGAATTTCAAATTTTTTCTGTTGTGAGAATTGAACCTAGACTGAAAGTCTAGTGCAGGATCCAACGAACATACCCACAACACCACGGCCCTCACCAGGTTGTTGTTTTTTTTTTGTTTTTTAAGCTCATCTATATATGTATATAAAAAATTGTTGCAAGTGCGTTGGGACTTTATAACTCACGAAAGGGTAAACCGAATTCGATACAATTTTTAGGGTTTGTTCGTATGGTCGTGCAGATAGTTTATCTAAGGTTTGGTCGACGCGTTCGTGAGCTATGACTTTTTATGTCACCATCTAGTTTTGTGTTAATAAAAAAAAAACAAATAAGTAGGCGCCTATGAGCGTGTGCTGTATCTACTGTGTGCTGACGTTATACACACGGCAAATACAAGTTGTAGCGCATACCCGCATACACATTGACAGCTGTCAGTGAGTGATCATGTTAGGGTTCTTTTTCATCGAACTCGCATTGTGAACGGATGTGACCGGAAAGAGTCGCATTTGATTGTTTTTGTTGAACAAGAATTTTAGTTTAAATATTGAACAAGAGTTTTGCAGCGTAAATCAAACTATCAGACTTTTTGGTATGCGAATAATTGAATGATTGAGGTAATGATGTTTTATATAGTATGTAGGGTCAATGTGTAAACTGTGGGAAATGAAAACATGGCTGATATCAAACTTGAGTTAAGCCTCTTTGACACATATATTACTAGAAATTGCTCATGCATCTTTTATCTTGTACATCAAAGTCCTTACTGCCAAAAGAGAATTCATTTGACGAGCGCATTTTTCGTGAAAGCTATTTTTTAAAAGTGCCAAACAAGTCTTTAGTATTTCAGAAAAATTAAATATTTTTGCAGATTTATTTGTTATTATTATTATTATTTGTAAGCATACTTTATTTGACAATAATTTAAACAATTTCGGAAATATTTTTTTCATATTTATACAAAAGAATACCATTATTTCATATTTCCATTTAAACATTTCCGTCAAGTTATTTCGTGGAAACTTATGGGAAAAAGAGCCCAAAATTAAAAAAAAACATAAAATTGTTTACAATTACCCAAATTGACCCTATGCAAATCTATGTTAATAAAATCGTTGTGACTGTTTGTCTGATTATTCGGGATAATCTCCGAAACTGCTGGACCGATTTCAATGAAACTTCGCAGTCATGAAGAGGATGTTGTTAAGAGTGACTTGACCGGTTTTGTAGGTTTTTGGTTCATAAACATTCGAGCTGTGCAACCTATGTCATTATTCAGAGTTTCATATTTATCATTATGCCTAAGCGAAAGTAGACGACGCACAGTCTCCTGATTTCACGAATGTGCAAGTTCTAAGAGACGACGTGAGCCAACCTAAATTTTTAATTATTATTTTAAAAAGAAGGGGACACGCCCACCAGAGAGAGCTTAGCAAAGCACAATGGATATCTAGTTTTTACATAAAAAATGTTTTTTTTTTGATATACGACAGTGCGCGAGGAACTCGATGTTGGGCAGCTGCTTCTTCTAACGGAAAGGACTGTACTTCGTTGGTTTGGTCACGTGGCAAGAATGTCCCCATCATCCCGACTTCCGAGGCGTGCCTTGACTGCGATCACATCAGGTAGGCAACCGCTTGGCAGACCTAGGATGAGATGGCTGGACCAAGTCCAAACACTCGCCTGGTTGCGCTTGGGCATAGCTCCTGATGAGTTAGAGTCGATGGCGGAGGATCGAGTGGCCTGGAGATCTCTCGTGCATGCATTGCCCCCGCGATCCCTTTAGTGGAACATGCGGGTCATTGAAAATGAGATGAGATGAGATGAGAAGTGTGTATATCTATTATTTTTTGATTCTTCAAGAATACCAAATGATTTCTTTTTTTTCAAAACACCCACCCACTACAATCCACAGACATTTAAAACCAATGTCCATCTATATCTTCGGCTCGTGCTGTGTGCTGTGCGTTTAATTCCGAATTTCCCTTTTGCGCGCGAAATCATAAACAAGAAAAAATGAAATAAACTAAACAAATGGTTTGAACTGAACAAGAAAAAGAGTGCAAAAGTATCACAAAGTGTCTTTCAGCAAGTATGAATTTAAGTTGATTTTACTTACTAACTAGTCCTGCAATTTATTGTTCATTGATGTAAATAAGACGAAAAAAATCAAAATTAATGAAAACAATTCAAGTGTAACAAATCAAATAAACCGGAATGTATACACATAATAATTTATCTTGCGGTAAGAAAAGAGGTCAATGTATTGTGATCTCACGTTTTTTTTTCATTTTAAACATTAGCATTAATTTGCAATATTTCAAACCATTCATTGAACTAATCAGCGAACGAACGCCTATTTCCCAATGCGAAGAATATATTGAGTAATATTGTAGGTCCAAAATTGTCGATAAAAAAATGGGAACCAAACAAGACTATCCTATAAATGCATACCGCTATTGTCAGACCCATTCTTACGTATGGCAGTTTAATCTGGTGGCAGGCAGTATTGAAAGCCATTAATCTTAAGGCATTGACAAAAATACAGAGACTTACGTGTATGGGAGTCACTGAAGTAACCATAGGGCATACAAGTATTCTAGACAGACTTGACAGACTCTCATTCTTCAACAACGCAAGCAATCATGATCATAGCCCGGTGACTAAGCCACACACAAGTTTGATGACCAGGAACAGATTGACGGAGCTTGGTTGGGAAGTTTTGATGCATCCACCGTATAGCCCGGACCATGAACCCTCAGATTACCATTTGTTTCGGTCTGCAAAACTGTCTTGATGGTACAAAATTGGCCGACCGAAGAGCCGATGTAAATCAATTGATCAAGTTTTTCGCTGATAAACCACGACGGAAGTTCAACACCGAAGGAATTATGAAGCTACCCGGAAAATGATAAAAGGCCATAGATAATAATGACCATATTTACAACTAAGCCAGAATTTTGATAATATTTTTTTAATATTTCCCGCACATTCGGAAAACATGATACGACGCATGATGAAATGGCAAACTTTACTCAATATTTTGACAGCTGGATCTCATTGGTAACTTTAACAGTTTCTGACACATAACAATTGGACAAACTGTCATTGCTATCATATGATGACACAGTTTTGCAGGCCAAGAGTGTACATAAACTTATTTTGCTCACTGTATTTATTGGTTGGATGGGTCGGTCACATTTGAGGTTACAGATTGGCTGAAAGTTGAATCACCTTCTGAACTCATTATAAATCATGTTAAATCAGGAGATAATTGATATCCAAAATTCGTCATGATAAATGTCTCCAAGATAATAAATGTCTTGTACATGGCTTTCAAGTACCATACCAATTAATCTTGATGGATGGGAAACATATGTGACTTGTTAATTTACTCAAGGGAATGAGGTGGGAATTGGGAAGGCTTTACAATTTTGATTTGATGTGCATTTTAAGGATGCGGTAGTTTAAAAAACGCACAATATTTGGCAAGATCAATCCTTCGTTTGATTTCTGACGCTATGTTGTTATCCTAGTTTATGACTGACTTTTAGTAAACAAAGTGTTTAAATATCCAAAAGACAAAGATTATTGACTTCAATTTGGGGATCAAAATTGAATAACGAGTTACACAGTTATCGAACGCGAACATCTTTGTGTTCTTTTCTTGTTTATACAGTAAACTCGCGATAACGCGAACAATTAAAATCCAAGCAAGTTCAGGTTTGCGAGAGAGTTCACGTTTGCGAGGGAGTTCATGTTTGCGAAGGTTGAATTTTAACAAAAGAATAGGATAATCGGTGGATATTCATTGAAAAACGTGTTTCATTTCACAAATTTTAGTTTATAAATGTCTTTATAGATAATTCTTTTCTCTGTGTGCAGCAATTCCTCTGACCACTGGTTTAAATGAAGACACCGTCCTTCAGTACCGGGGATTGTCTTTGGATTAACTTCCTGACCACGTAAAAAACTCATAGTTCATTGACTTCTCCAGCAAACGAAGAAAAGACAATGACCTTCATTTCTGCACGTGCACCTGAGGTCTCTTATTGTAAAAGAAATGATTTCAGGTTTACATTGCCTTTTTTTGGCTTAGCTTGAACTCCAGGAATTGCAATGGGATGGGCCGGGCAGAAAGAGAATGAAAAACTACGACATCTGCTACGGTGATTGTTACAGAGGCCGGTGGTGTTCTATCACCCCTCTTGTGGAACATCGCCATCAACAATATCCTCAAATCTCTTAAAAACAAGGGTATTATAACCATCCCGGTATCAGGTAAATTTCTCCCAACCATCAGTGAAGTTATGCAGTCCGCATAGTGCGACCTCTCATCTTGGACTGAAAATAGTAACCTCAATATTAACCCAAGTAAAACAGAGCACGTTCTATTCACAAGGAAATACAAGATTCCAAAATGGAAGACATCCAGAGTAAAAAACATTCCCCTCACTATCTCCAATGAAGCTAAGTTCCTTACAGTTACGTTCGACACCAAACTAAACTGGAAGAGGAACACCGAGGAAAGGATGAAAAGAGGTCTCAACGCTTTTTGCACTTGCAAACATACCTTCGGCAAAAGATGGGGCCTACAACCACACATTATCTACTGGTTGTATACGGCCATCGTGAAACCTATCCTCACCTACAGCAGTGTTGCTTGGTGGGAAGCAGATAACCTACCTGAGCAACTTAAACAAAGTACAAAGGTTAGCCTATCTTGGCATTACTGGTGCACTCAAATCCATCCCTAAGATGGGGCTGGAGACGATGCTTCACCTTCAAACTTTGCAACTCTTCATCAAGAGCTCTGCCGCCAAATCAGCCCTCAGACTACGGCAATGCCATAACTGGCATCCAAACAGCTACGGACATTCAAGTCTGCTCGGATCTTTCAGTCGCAGGGGTCTCTGTTCTACCACAGACAACGAAAAACCCGAGTATGACTTTGACAAGAACTTCACGATCTTTATCCCAGATAGGCAGAATTGGAAAAAGCCTGACTTCATCAAAGGCAGACCCATTTTCACTGATGGATCGAAAACAGAAGACGGTACGGGAGCGGAAATCTTCTGTGAGACACTAAAAATAAACAATGCCTCTCGGCTTACTGACTATTCTAGTTAGTGTATTTCAATCAGAAATCTTTGCCATTAAGAAAGCCGCGCAGATTGTACAGCAAATGGGCGTTCCTGACATGGAAATCACCTTCTGCTCGGACAGTCAAGCGACCTTGAAGGCATTGAATTCCCATCTCGGCATTGAACTTCAAATCCGTCAAGGACTGCTTAAAAGCCTGAACCGCTACAAAATCCTTCTGTGCTGGGTTCCTGGACACTCCAGCATTGAATGAAACGAAAAGGCAGATGAACTGGCACGGACAGGTTCAAGTTCAGGCGCACAATCGGCTGACAATATCTACGCTCCTATTAGCTCAGCCAAAAGACTCATTGAGCAAGTATCTGTGTCATCACCAAACGAACACTGGTAAAGCCACCCAGGCTGCGACATATCCCACTGCTTATGGCCCAAATAGGATATCAACAAGACCAAATCCTTCATATCCAAAAATAAGAAAATCATACGCATCTTAACAGAGCTTCTCACGGCCCACTACACGATAGGTGCAATGGCTAAGAGACTAAACCTCCCGGCGAACGATTTCTGTAGGAGCTGTAGGGATGAAGCAGAAATTGAATCAGTGGAGCATTTCCTTTGCCATTGCCCTGCTATACAAGAACGACGGCTCACTCACTTGAAAGCAAGGTTCTTTCACGAGCTCAGCAAAATGGCGAAGGTGCAGATTCCTGACCCAAGGACATTTTTAACTAGAACGGGATGGTTTTGGTAATTGCATGCTGACCCTGCGTTAATTATCGGAAAACATGCAATCCTTACAGGGCATACACAATGGAATTCCAAGGCTTCTGGGTGTAATTGCTGACAACAGCATAAAGCCCGCCTAACCTACAGAGGCCAAATCCAGCGCTTATTCGGATGCGGATTTATTGTTTGAGACAAACTTAAAAAAGACAGACAGATAAAAAGCTTTAAGTACATAAGCGAACGCCTCATAGCAATCCGTATCAAAGCAAAATTCAAATTTGTGCACACGGCCCCACAAAGGACAAAAATGACTTCTTTGATCACCTAAAAAGAACATACGATTAATGCCGCAGCTACGACTTCAAGATCGTTCTAGCAGATTTCAACGCTAAATTGGGTAAAGAGGACATCTTTTCTAGAGTAATCGGTAAACACAGCCTACACGACACTCAATTTTGTTCACTAGACTTAACTGGGACGAGAATTACGACCAAAGTTGCCGTCACCGAATCGAACTTTTTAGTATTTGTGAACATCCTTCTTTCGTTAACTTCGATGTCGATGTCATCTGCGTATCCCAACAGTTGGACTGACTTGTAGAAGATAGTACGTTTCGTGTTTACAGCACCCCCGCACTATCTTCTCCAATACCAAATCACACGATAGCGCATCTTCTTGCCGAAATCCGGTGCAGGTTTTAAACGGCTCGGAGTTCCTCGAACCGAACTGCACGGTGCATTGCGTATGTGTTCGCGTGGTGCGACACAACCGGATCAGTTTTCCCGGAATCCCGAATTCGGTTATTGCTTTGAATAGTTCCTTGCGATGAATGCTGTCGTATGCGGCTTTAAAATCGATAAAAATATGGTGCGTATCGATTTGAAACACGCTGGCCTTCTCTAGGATTTGCCTTAGTGTGAAGATCTGGTCTATAGTTGATTTGCCGGAAGCCGCACTGGTACGTGCCGATTAGTGCGGTGCAAAACGGCTTTAGACGTTCACAAAGTACGCTGGACAGGATCTTGTAGGCGACGTTGAGCAGGGATATACCTCTATAGTTGTTGCAAGAGGTAGGATCACCTTTTTTGTGGATGGGGCATATGGAGCTAACGGGCACGCTTTCGTCTTCCCAAATTCTACAAATGATCTGGTGCATGCTCCCTACCAGAACATTGCCACCGGCTTTAAAGAGCTCTGATGGTAAGCCATCTGAGCCTGCGGCTTTGTTGTTCTTCAGCTTTTTAATGGCTGTGCCGACTTCTTCAAAGCTCGGTAGGATGACTACTTCAAATAATAATCACTCTCTGGCCCGGCCCACTAAGCAGCTTTTGGAAGTGCTGTTTAAACACATCCATTATTCCCTGCAGGTCAGGAACTACATTACCCTCACAATTTCGAAGAGCCTGGGTGCCTTTCCTAAAGCCTTTGGCCAGGCTTTTGGCTTTTTTTATAAAAGGCCTGTATTTTTTGTTTGTCTCTAGACGGCCGAACCGCCAACTAAATCAACCATGTGTCCATTGACAGGAGGTGTTACTTTAAATTAAAACAGAAACGCCACGATATTATGAAAGGTAATGACGTTTAACTTCTTTCTGACGTATAAATACTGAGGCTTGTCTCGACTCTGTCTACAAATAGTGAAGGTTCTCACATAATTGCGGCTGCATTTCGTTAATAACTGCTCTGACATGCATGAACCGATGAAGAAGCTTTGGGTTTTTTGCTTTTTTGTCGGAGGTTTTTTTGAAACACTACACTGGAGCACTCAGACTTAAAAACTGGTCCATTGTACTTCCAGGTAGCAACCTACTCCAGTGCCGTTAATTTGATCCCAACGGCAAATGGTGACTGGACCAGATTCGATTTCACTGGGATTCGAACCTGTGACCCCTCTAACTTGGGGCAGGCACTTAACCAACTGCGCCATCCAGTGGCGCAACAGTTATGGTTACTTGGAAACTTGACTATGGTTCTGGTTACTTTTCTTTTGATTCTTTGTACGGCCATTTTGGTTGACCCTTAAGTTCAGACTACCCAGAAAATCAAAGAGTTTCCTTGCACCTCTTAATTCCCCTTGACTTTAATTTGAAGTCAGACCTTAAAAGGCAGAAAATCACACTTAACAGTAGCTTATTACATAAACTTAACGAGCTGTTCACCAGCGGTGGCGGCGACTTTGATTTATGTGTGAGAAATTATCATTTCATCACGTGTGACATCTGCCGCTTCGGTTGTGTCAGCCACTTAATGACTTCCATAAACAATTGTTGTCTTCCGTATTCAAATCTGTCCACCTTCACTTTTGACGACTGCAAACTCTTTCTATTAAATTTAAACTGGTTTCCAGCAAAAACAAAACCCCCAGTACAACGGTATGACAAAAAGAAGGCAGTAAAATCATCACATAAACGTTCGCAATTTGACGATAAAAACAAATCCTCTTCACCTCATTCACTCTCACCCAACGAGGTCTGCAATTGTTGTTTAAAACATAAAACAACTTCACCGAAGGCCACACAATGAATAAAACCGAAGATTTTTTAATTGACCGTCTGTTAAGCTTTGTGCAGTACACCCAGAGACGGAAACAGGTTCCCAGAGACACTGGCTTTAAATTCACACTGACGTTTAGAATTCTTTAATAAATTAAAGTCATTGTGTGGTGGGATTGCATAAGAGGTAATTCCCCGGCTACGCTTGTCAACAATTGTCATTTATTGGTTCCCCTCCTCAGTAGAAATACAAAGAACTTGCTGCTGATGATCATAAGAGGCGAAAGATCTAAGACATGGCCACTATGGTGAAATACCAATTCCTATCGGAGATCAGTGACGAACAGGTGGTAAGTGAACAGCGAGCATACACTGACAACACTGAAGAACACTTCAATCGTTTGCATCAGACGTAGAAGTCATCTTTAGAGCTTTACCCTCGAAAGAACCTGTTTTGAGCAGCAGATGAAAGATGTAACAATTTCGGAATGCTTACGAAACTCCGAGAGTTAGGCAGGCCAAGAGCTTAGTATAATTAACCCATATTTTCTAAGTTTAACATTTAAATGGTTCTTAATGAAACCTGTTTTCGGCAATTATTTTGTCGTTTTTGTCACTGAATAATTTCGGAGTTATCCATGCGAATTTTAAACAATCAATTAGGCAGACTGTGTCAGATTTTGTAAGAGAAGCTCAAATCAACTCACAAATAATTTAACTTGTATTTTTAACTGTTTCAGAAGCCATATTCATACACACTTTTCACAAGAGTTGACACCAAAATGTATTCAAAAGAAAAAAAACTCATTAAACACCGTTATGCGCACAACGACAAATTAGACACCGACGACATTCGTAACCCGCGCGAAAAGTGTCTTATAACGTTTCGCTTTCAACCTTTGGTGGCATATGGTCTTGGCCAAACTGAAGGTGGCTTCAAAATGTGTATGCACATTTCAGTTAGTACCCGGTCATGTTTGTTTTAAGTGCTGCTTTCGAAAGACAATGCTGGAGCTTTTTTTTCCACAAGCGGGCAACAATTTCAGTCGTGACGAGTGTAATTACTGCCCTTATGTGAAAAGTTGATGGAAAATTGTTTGAATGTTTTACCCAGATTAGATTTTCATCCGAATTAATATTTGCATGTTATTGTGTGACTTATTATTACGGGTTTTAATCTTCAATGATGTGCAGTAGTGTTGGAACAATGTTCAGTGATTGTTGACGAAAGAGCTGTGTTCATTTGTTCTATTATCTTGATCTCAATGGAAAAGTTTTTCAGGCGGAGATGCAAATATAGAAACGTCTTTAGCTAGAATTTAGAATTTTTTTTTTCATGCAAATTATTGGCATTGGTTTCTTTTTCCGCAAACGCACGAAGATTCTTTTGATAACCAAATCAAAACTATCAAAAGTATACGGAAGCGTAACAAAGTTTGCGGTCGTTTTAATTTAATAGTTTATAGAAGTTTATCGGATGATTTTGTACATACAGTAGAATCTCGAAAACATGAACGATCACTGATTTTTTCCCATATTTCTTCCGAGCGACTGTCTACTATGGAGCAGTTTTTAAGAAAAACTTCTTTATTTTGATGAACTGGTCTGTTTTATAGCTGTTCATCTTTTCGATATTCTACTGTATCTGCCTTTGTATCATTCTCATTTGAAAGAACAGCTCACAATTCATTGGTTGAGAACACGTCCAATTTCGGAAGAAAATAACAGCATAAAGCATGTAAACATCACAACAAACTGCGCATCATGGACATTTAATGATTGCAAAGTATTCATTAGTCACTTATTTAATTTAAATATGCCACAACGTTATTTAGCCTATCAAAAAGTGGGTTTCACACATCTATCGGGAAATCAGTCTCTTCAAGAACGTCCATAAATTGAATTTGAAGGCATTAAATTGTTCGTGAACAACCAGAACGATCTATATTACAAGGTTATACCACTTATACATAACATATTCTCCCCGTCCGAAGTATTTTTAGTTTATGTTGCATGGGCTTTAAGAGTTTTATGTTCTACAAAATAAATAAACTGGGAATTACACTACACTCTTCACTATACTTTTTGACAGTTTTGACATTTCCATAGCTGCGAAGATATGAAGTTAAGAAGTCAAATGCAACACATATGAGTGGGGGAAAACATCCATACATACAGCCACCGTCCGAAGTGAGTAAACAGTCAGTAGCTGAAAGTTATTCCTCTAAATTAAAATTGGTCGGAATGGTCCACTCCTGGCATTGATGCGTCAAATAAAGGGTGAGTTCCTAATCGCAACATTAGTGCAGTACTGCAACGTCAATCGTTCTTTTTTTTCCGACTCAATTGTCTCTTTTTCTTTGTCTAAAATATATTGACTATGCTGGCATTGTGGGCGCCGTGGCGTAGTGGGTAGGCGCGTCGACTCCTACGCTCGAGGCCGTCGGTTCGAATCTCGAAAAAAAACATCAAACATTCTTTCACGGCTCCACCTCTTTCGAGTCACTGACAATGCTCAAAGAGTATAACTGTCTAGGAAAAGGTTCTCAAAAATCGCCGTTCGGAGTCGGCACTAAACTGTAGGTCCCCTCCAATCGTGAGAGAATAATAGCACGCACAACACGAGTTGGTTGGTGAGAAGCTAGGCCCAGGTCCACCTCGGACTGTAGCGCCGCCATTATTATTATAATTATGCTGGCATTGTAATTGCCAACATTATTAACTAAATTATTAAAAAATCGTACCCAATTTCGTTCACGTTTTTACAAAAAAAAAAGAAACAATTGAAACACAAAACAATAAGCCGTTCCGAAAAACAATATTATAGAAGCGTGACGCATCGCAGCATTAAAAATTGTTGCGCCGCATCACATAGGCAGTGATGCATACGTGATGCGCATTTTGTTGAAGTTTACGAACTCTACCAAAAGCTCTGGAATCATACTTCAAAATAAGCTATATTTTATTTAACATAACCATAAACATAAAACAGTGAATTTAGTTCATAAGAAAAAAGGGGCTAAACACAAACGTCAAAAGTAAGTGAACAACTATACCCAAAAAAAGTATCTTATTAAAAAAAAAATTTATTTTGTATGCCTTTACCGCAGTTTTCAGTTTTCATATCTGCCGGTCTTAAGGTTCACACAAATGATTAATAGAATCGAGTCCTTATGTCTCGCAGTGCGTCCACCATAGGTGCCCTTCATTATCTCGTCAAAAAGATAGAAGGCGCACTTGCTTCCAAAGAAATAGTCCTATGTGCATTCCTCGACATCGAGGGCGCTTTCGATAACACTGGCTACGACTCGATCAGTAGCAGAGGTATCGAAAAATCGACTAACAAATGGATCAGAGCCATGTTGGAAAGTCGTTCGATTACTTCTTCCTCCGGAGGAGTGTCGGTTTCTGTAACCGCGGCAAAGGGTTGCCCACAAGGAGGGGTTCTTTCCCCCTTATTATGGTCACTAGTTATCGACAAACTGTTAGTATATCTTCAAGGATCAGGCTACACCACAATTGGTTATGCTGATGAACTGGCGATTGTTATAAGGGGTAAGCATGACACGACTATTTGCAATATAATGCAAAGTGCGCTACTGCAAGTCGTTGAATGGTGCAACGCAGAGGGTTTATCGATCAATCCCTGCAAGACTGTTCTAGTGCCCTTCTCAAGGAGAACTCGTGTCAACCTTGAACCCATAATAATCGGCAACACCACACTAGTTTATTCCAGCGAGGTAAAATATCTTGGAGTAATCCTGGACAGACGACTTAACTGGAATTCACATATTAAGTCCGCCATAGAGCGAGCTACCAGAGCACTGTGGGCCAGTAGACATCTTTACGGTAGGAATTGGGGTCTCTCTCCCAACAATTATACATTGGTTGTTCACAATGATGGCGAGACCCATTACCACATATGCGGCCATCGTCTGGTGGCCAAAAATCCTTCAACAGTCATCGGCAAACAAACTACAAAAACTGCATGTAGTTTGTCTTGGCATAATAGGTGCCATGCGCACCTGCCCTACAACAGCTCTCGAAGCTATTATCGGGCTGACACCTTTACCCATTTTCGTTAGGAAGATAGCTGCCACTTATGCCATTAAACTGCAGCTAGAATATCAAATCAAACCAGGTGACCTAGTGGGTCACCTTAGGATACATACTCAACTCAATCCCTAATAGAGACATGTTTTGTACAATGCCGGACACTATGGTCAGGCAGAACTGTTTCGGCAGGTTATTTGAAGTTGAAATATTGGACCGGGAAGACTGGTCCAATGGTGTTCCAACACTAGACCCCAGGAGTCTAATTTGGTACACAGATGGATCAAAAATGGATTCTGGAGTCAGAGCTGGTATCTGTGAACTCAACACTGGGATCTCTGTACCTATGTGATATAGTCCCACTGTGTTTCAAGCCGAAATCCATGCCATTGGGATCTGCGCTAGACATAATTTTGGTAAAGGTATCAAGGGCGCAATTATACAAAACTTTTCAGATAGCCAGGCAGCACTTAAGGCCTTATCGTCCAGTCAAATAGACTCCAAAGCCGTCAAATGTAGCCACGATGCTCTGCAATCCCTAGCCAAACACAACAAAGTGAAACTTGGCTGGGTCCCTGGACACGAAGGGATTGCAGGTAATGAAGCCGCAGACGAACTCGCTAGAGCGGGTTCAAGTACTGCGTTCATAGGTCCTGAACCGTACTGCAGTGTCAAATGGACGACGGCTGCAGCGCTGATTAACGAATGGGAAAACAAACTTCGCCTAGATCATGGGACCATTGGGTCAGGTCTCAGGCAATCCAAGCGATTAATCAGACCCTATTCCTATAAGGAAATCCTTAGCTTAGATAAGAAGATCATAAGAAATTTAACGGGCTTTTTTACTGGCCACTGCGGCTTGTATTACCACCTTAACAAAATGAACTTGTGTCAAAACAAGGAATGTAGGTTTTGTCTTGAAGAAGACGAGACATCCCAGCACATTTTATGTGAATGTCCGGCACTACATCGGTTAAGGAAACGTATTCTCCATAGGGAAATACTGACTTCAGTGGAATTGAAAAACTCCACTACAAAAGATATACTATCTTTCATAAGGAAAGTGGTAAATCTTTTGGATTAACTCCAACCCGTCGGTACAATAGACCTTTTTAGGTCGCAGTGTCGCTGCCTTTACGGCAGGGTTGTACAAGAGGAAAAAAAAATGTCTCACAGTCATTGACACAACCCTTTACACACTCACTTTTGAATACAGTTTTTAGTACTTTCCTCTTTTAAATGTCATTAATATTTTTATCCTTACCCTTATGTTAAATAATGTACACAATATTTTAAAGAATGACTTTGAAGCTTTAATTTGATGTATACATGTCTGTCCTATCTCGTTCTGATGAATATTAACTTAGTGGATAAACATTTGGCAGATGACTGAATGTTCACTCACTTTTGACGCGCATACCTCTATCCAAATGCACCTAACACAAGAAAAAGTTCTTCAATATCCCTTGCATCATACCCAACTAGTCATGACGACTGTGTGTGCATATATTGTTGTTGGGCATTAAGGGTTGAAATTAATGGGCGAGATCAAATGACACTCCTATTGTGTTGTCGATTTTAGAGGGGAATTCATACGCGGAAGAAAAAATATTTGTTATCTCTACATAAATCGTTGATAGCTCGAAGTTTCCCCATAAATCGATATTTTGGTATTTACTGTGCTTAAGCTCTGTTCAGACGATTGCCAGATCTGCAAATATTGTCAGATCTGTCACTGTAAAAATTGTCCCAAATGTCTTACAACCGTTTGAACTTACAATTTTGTCTGACAATATGTCCATCTGCGCTGGCGTTGTCTTTCAACACACAGAATTCAATGGCTATGCACATAATATTGCGTCGACGTACGTAAGTGAAAAATGAGAGAGATGAGAGGATAGTAATAAACCGTAAAATGTAACCCCAACGCATGTCATCGAACATGTTGGATATTTTTGACAGAGGGAAGCGCCGTGAGAGCGACATTGAGAATTTTTTCCCAAATTTGAAATCCGTGTATGAAGGCGTAAAATTTGGACAAAATTTGGAATAATCGAATTGGAATCAAAAATATCGTAAGTATATTGTTTAAATATGTTTACTTAAATATAATAACATATTTGAAGATGTCATTCGAAGAAAAACTGATAAACTTGGTGAGGGAAGAAACGTTTTTATACGACACCAAGTCGAAGGAGCAGCCCTCAGATAGTGGATTGTCTGAACCGCCTAGGTGGGAGTTTTATAACTCTCTGGAATTCCTAAGCAGATCGCTGGAACCAAGATTGTAAGTATATTCTATCCGTGTAGGTACTATATCTGAAAGTATCTAATTAATTGTTTTTTATTTCTTTGCAGACAAATTGGAAACTTCGCAGATACGGAAGACTCCCTTTCCCCGATGCAGTGTGGACAGTTCCTGTTCGAGGAGGGCATTGAACCAACAACACCAACTCTCAAGCGCAAGAAAATTCATTCAAAGCAGGCCAGTGAGTCGTTTTCAGACTTCCTCCAGGATATAGAGGAATCGCTGGAGAGTAAGATCGAAGACCCACCTCCAATGCCGCTTACATATAATCAGTCCTCCATGGCTGCAATGACTTTGCGGATAGAGTCAATGCCGGAAGCAGCACAAAATCGTGTGCACACTGTATTGTACAATACAATAAATGAAGAATTATTAAAGAAAGACTGAAAAATATATATATGTATGTCTTTTATTATATATTTTATATGTATGCTTGGAAGCATGAATACGCCAAATTAGCAACAAGAAGCCTTTAACTTTCTCAGCATTCATTTTTCGCTATTAATTTCTTTAACGTGCAATTGTTTGACCAGAATATTTTTTGATTTGACATTTCAGAAATGAAAACAGCTGACGCAATATTTTTCATATGCTATTTGAGAGAGAGAGAGGGAACAGCTGATTAACGCAATGCGTCAACGCACTCCCTCCATAACATGAAGTCGGCTGGCGCAACGAACTATTTTGTTTCAGCCATTAAGCATTTCTGGAAATGGTTCGCTCATTCCTGTTCAGCCAATTCCAACGACATAGATGATCCGCACACAAAAAGCTGATGAAATTCTTGAAAAAGTCGTGCAAAGCAGGCAATATTGGTGCTAAACACTGACCACCTAAATGCCTTGAGCATTTATGCAAACATAATAAATAAACTCGGGCTATGGATCTCTCATGAATTATACACGAACGGCATAAACCTCAATGAATCTGAGTTGTTTCAAAAACCAGTCGTTACCAGTGATGGAGTTTGGGTCACCGACTACAATCGCAAGCGTGAACGATTTTGAGCAAAAAAGGATGAATTATAACATTAGTTTTGCGAAATTATCACTGCTAGGTAAGGAGGTCATCCGATGTGTTGTTTGTTTGGAAAAGCATCGTCTTCCATGAGGTACTTTCATTTATATTTAAGAGGCTACACAAGTTTATTTAAACAGAACGACAATAAAACACAAAAAAGGTCCGTGTTCCTTCGATGAAGTGTCAGAAAATGTGAAATATTGTTTGTGCAGTTTTGATTCATCCCCATATAGTGCAGACTTATGGAGCCCATACATGACACAGACACATCGCTGCAAACATATAGTAACCTATAGCAGAAACGACTGGATGGCGCAGTTGGTTAAGTGCCTGCCTTAAGTTAGAGGAGTCCCAGGTTCGAATCCCAGTGAAATCGAATCTGGTAAAGTCACCATTTGCCATTGGGATCAAATTAACGGCACTAGAGTAGGCTGCTACCTGGCAGTACAATGGACCAGTTTTGAGTCTTGCTTGCTCCAGCAGTGCCTCAAAAACCCTCCGAAAAAAAATATACCTATAGCAACCATAAGTCTGTGCAAACATCCCTTCACAACACACGGAGCAGTCAAACTGCACAGACATTAATTTGTTTCGTTTCGTCGTAGTAGACACTGCTTGTGATGCAATAATCATTGGTGTGGCAATTATTTGACATTCGGAGCAATTTCTTTAAATTTTTGCACCATTTTATCATAGGCATCACTCTGCTGGATACCTGGCCATTAAATGGCAATGAAATGGCCGACTCTTTGGCAAGAAAAGGAGCATCAGAACCCTTCATACGCCCTGAACCATTCTGCGCTATAGGAGACCATATCCTCATAAAGGATACAAGGAACTAGAGAGAAGGAATCGGACAGAAAATTGGAATAACGCTCGTGGAATGAAGCATGCCAAGAAACTCCTAGGGCAGTTTCCGGGGCATGCATCAGAATGAGCAAAAACAACCTTCGTATCTTAACAAGCTTTCTTGGCAGGACACTGTAAACTCAGGGAGCATCTAAGGAAACTAGGTTTATCTGAAGAAGGTCCCTGCAAATTTTGTGAATAATTTAATGAAATTCCAGAACATATACTGGAATTTTGTGAGGCACAAGCCCACAGAAGAAAAAAAATGTCTGGGCAAGTACCTACTATCAGAAGAAGAAATGGAATCACTAGACCCATCTCTCATTCTCAGATTCCTGAAGGAAACTGGCTCAGATTTCTTTACCTATGCGCAATAGGAGTCCATTACCCTCAATACAATTCTGAAAAGAACTATATTTGAATAGAACTCATAACTGTGCTAAAGTATTGAAAGTACAGTACAATAAACTATCAACCTTAAGGTGGCGCTACAGTCCGTGGTGGGCCTGGGCCTCAACCAACAAGCATATCCAGCCAGCTAGATCTTGAGCTAGCTGCCTTCAGTTTCTCACGCACAGTTGGTTGAGGTCACTTTCCACTTGCGTGCGCAGGCCCGCTCAAATGAATCCATAGGAACTGAGGACCGCCACCTGAGTCGCGGTCTTCCTCTACTGCGCCGTCCCTCGGAGGTGGATTCGAAGACTTTCCGGGCCGGAGCATTGGTTTCCATTCCCTCTACATGACATAGTCATCTTAATCGTTAGATCTTCACCCTTCTGGCTAAATCGATGTCGCTGAACAGCTCGTACAGTTCGTTGTTATATCTTTTCCACCACTCAACCTTTATGCAGACGGGACCGAAAATCACCCAAAGAATTTTCCTCTCAAATCAGCCAAGAGCAACCTCTTCCGCTTTTGATAAAGTCCATGCTTTTGCTCCATATAGCTGGACTAGGACGATTAAGGTCTTGTACAGGGTTACCTTAGTTGTTCGAGAGAGGGCTTTGTTTATCAATTGCTTCCTTAGCCCAAAAAAAGCAACGATTAGCAAGATTTCGATCTTGCTTCGTTTGATTTCAGCGCTGGTGTCATTGTCTGAATTAATAGCGGTACCTAGGTAGACAAAGTCCTTGACTACCTCAAAGTTATATCTGTCTGCTGTGACGTTCTGTCCGAGACGTCTATGTTGTCCTTTCTGGTTGACAGCATATACTTGGTCTCGCCCTCATTTACCGTCAAACCCGACTTCGCGGCCTCCGTCGCAATACTCACAAAAGCGCCATTGACATCACGCTGTGTTCTTCCGATTATGTCAATATCGTCGGCATATGCAAGTAGTTGGACGGACTTCTGAAAGATTGTGCCTCTGGCGTTGGCGCGTGAGTTTTGCACAATTCTTTCAAGTATGATGTTGAAGAAGTCGAATGACAGCGCGTCGTTTTGTCTGAATCCTTTTTTGACATCAAAGGTCTCGGTTAGGTCTTTACCGACCTTGATGGAGCAGCGTGCATTCTCCATCGTCATCCTACACAAACGGACGAGTTTGGTAGGGATGCCAAAACTAGACATTGCTCTGTGTAGCTCGTCTCTATAGATGCTGCCATACGCGGCCTTAAAGTCGATGAAAAGGTGGTGGGTATCGATTTATTGTTCCTGGGTTTTTGCCAAGATTTGCCGCAGTGTGAATATTTGGTCAATGTTGGAGGCCTGGAGGCCTAAAACCACACTGATATGGACTGACCAGATTGTTGGCGAATGGCTTTAGGCGTTCACACAACACGGCAGATTGGATCTTATAGGCAATGTTCAGAAGACTGATGCCTCTATAGTTGGCGCATTTCGGAGGGTCTCCTTTTTGTTTTCTTCCGACCATATTTTACAGATGAGTTGGTGCATGTTCCTTACCAAGTCATCGCCTGCTGCTTTGAAAAGCTCAGCCGCTGGGCCATCAGCTCCAGCAGCTTTGTTGGACTTCAGTTTCGATATAGGTATCGTCACTTCATCCAGGTCGGGGGGACGGAATTGTTGATCTACATCATCCCTTTCATTCGAGTTGAATGGTTCAACCTGCCTGACAGCGGAATTCGGTTCTTCATCGTCGTTATACAGTCTGCAGAAGTGGTGAAAACCACTTAATTCAGTTTATTAAATCAATGGAGTTTCTTACTGACGCAACAGTAATAACGATAAACTGTTATGAATAACATTTAAAAATTTCGCAAGCGTTAATAATCGTACAGATTGCGTGCTAACCACAGTTTCTCAATGTTTCATGATACGATAGTGATACATGTATCTTTAATACTCGGTTCTGGTTATAAAGCACGTATTGATGACGCGGTAATGATAAGTCAACTGGACGGTTAACTTACGATTAAGAAGCGTTATTAATTGCGCTCTAATTGAACTTTAACAAGTATAATTAAAAGTGAGTACAAGTTGCCACATAAATCGTAAAAGTACTTTGTTATTGATGGATGTAAAAATTATTGTGTTAGTCAATTCATCATTAATTCGGAATTGACATTTATGTAGGGATAGAGATTTTCATAGCTACAATGTTAAGGTAGTGAAGGAGTCTGTCTACCTCGGGGCAAACGTGAACTCCATGAACGACATCACAGTGGAGATCCGACGTAGAATCGCCCTTGGCAACCGATGCTACCTCGTTTTGTCAAACAACTGGGCTCAAAAGTCCTGACTCGAAGAACCAAAATCATACTCTACAAAACTCTTATTTTATCAGTCCTGCTATATGGAACAAAAATTTTTTCACGGATCCACCTCTTTCGAGTCACTGACAATGCTCAAAGAGTATAACTGTCTAGAAAAAGCTTCTCAATCTCGCCGTTCGGAGTCGGCATTAAACTGTAGGTCCCTTCCACTCGTGAAAGAACAATAGCACGCACAACACGAGTGGTTGCTGAGAAGCTAGGCCCAGGTCCACCTCGGACTGTAGCGCCGCCATTATTATTATTATTATTATATGGAACCGATAGCTGGACTCTAAGCAAAACTGCAGAGCATATTCTTGGTGCCTTCGAAAGAAAAATTCTACATCGGATATATGGTCCCGTCTGCGAGGAAGGCGGATAGAGGAGAAGACACAACCGCTAGAGTTCGCGGTGAGCTGTACCAAGATGTGGATGTAGTCCGGAAAGCAAAAATCCGTCGACTGCACTGGTTCAGCCACATCGAGCGCATGGACAACAACGCTCCAGCTAAGAGGGTCTTCGAATCCAAGCCTCCTGGTTAGAGAAGAAGAGAAAGACCGAACATCCGGTACAAAGGCCAAGTCATCGCGGACGTAAGACAGCTTGGTGGATGACCGGAAGGAGCGTGCCCAGGACTGTCAACGATGGAAGCCAGCGATATCTCAGGCTCGGACCCTTCTTTTTTTAATTCTTTTTTATTAAGACTTCATTTAACCTTACGTACTAGACAAAAATGACTAAAACTAGCTTACCTTGTTGAACTATCTTGTTAGAACTATTTTGTTTTTTTTCATTTATTCTAATGCATTTTCCATAGAATTCATATGGGGCTATCGAGACCCAGCAGGCTATGTTACCGTCTCACAAACAGCTGCCCATCCTAGGGTTAAGAAGTAAGTAGAGATTTTCAAGACATCTTAATTAGATTGTGAAGGGTGACCAGATAGCAATGATACTTTTTTAAATTGTTATGTTTCAGCAGCTGTCAAAGTTACTAAAGACATCCAGTTGTCAAAATATTTTGTAAAGCTTGAAATTTTCTCACGCATCCTTTTACAATAGCCGAACGTGCGAAAATTATTAAAAAAAATTATCAAAATTCTGGCTCAGTTGTAAATACTCGAACGCAACGTGTTTTTCATCGTGAGGTCAGCCGTCATCATGGCTTCAGTATGCGAACATTTCGTCGCACCGTGGAAAAGTTAGAGCGTGAGTACACTCTTTTGGACTTTAAGCCACCAACGAGACAGAGATTGATGCGAACTGAAGAATAAATATCTGCCGCAGCGTCCAGTATCGAAGAAGCTCCAGAAATTTCCGATCAGCTGAATCGAGCATCGCCCATGAGTCACGGGTTATTTTGCGGTCATATTTGGGCCTACATCCGCATAAAATTGTGCTGACGCTAAAATTGAAGCCGGACGACCATAGACAATGCCGTTAGATCGCTGGGAATGTTGGCCGGAGGTCCGGATTTTAGCAAAAAAATCATCTTCTAGGACAAGACTCATTTTTCGCTCAGCGGGTATGTTAACAAGCAAATTTCCCTTTACAGCAGCGAACACAATCCACAAGTGTTCGACCAAGCATCAATGCATCCACAAAGGTTGATTGTTTGGTATGGTTTATGACATGAGAGAGAGAGAGAGAAAGGAGAAAAAGAGAGACACCATTACCGTCAAATGTCTTAACCCACTTTCTGTGGCCAGAAGTCAACAATATCGATATATCTGAGCTGTTTTTCAAACATGGCGCTACAAGCCATACAAGCGACGCAACGTTCAAAATTGTAAAGGATAGATTTAGCGACTGGGCCTGTTCTTATATGGTCATCATCATCAAAAGTACGAGTAGCTTTAAATCTGTAGTTCTTTCGAGAGTACTTTGTCAACAAAAAAAAAAAAACAATCTTTTTTCCCAATAAAGAGTAAAAGTGAAGAAATGTTAATTTTTTGATTTTCAAAACCTGCATTAGTTTCAGGCCAGAAAATTTTGTCATAGAAATATTCACACAACAGCAAATATCTGATAACATTCAAATTGGGCAACTCAAGACCCATCTTCCTGGCATAGATTTCCAGAGCCCATATGATAGCGTGCATAGGAGTAGCCAGACTTTCCAGATTTTTTCAGGATACGGATTGAGACCTCTAAGTACTATCGTAAGCAAACTGCAAACGTTCTACTGTAGAAGCTGACACAGCAATTAAAGACGAATTTGTCTCAAGGTAAATGAGGATGACGATTGCAAGCAATCGAGCAAAAATTGATCCGTCGCTTGCAAACTGGAACAAAACGGCACTATCTTCGTTTCTACTTCGTCAAATAATGGAAAAGACCAGCGAGTTTCAAATCGACACCCACCACCTCTTCATCGAATTTAAAGCTCGGTGCATATTGTCCTCGTTGGTACCTCTATATAAACCTGCAAAAATCCAAAATTATGGTGTTCAGAGGAAGAGGTGATCGTTATGCGCAGAACGAAAAATGGACATTCAATGGAGACACAACAGTCGAAATTGTGCGTGAATACATATCTGAAGTGTGTGGCCAATGCTAGAGAAATGTTTATCAAAAGCGTCCGCAATTTCTTTTGCATTTGTTATATCATCATTATTAACACGCAGAACTGTAAGATTTTTACTCAAAATGTTCTTATTCAGTATACTATTGACAATCTTCCACGCCATCTTAGAATTTCCTTCATCTTTATTAAATTTGGAGCCGTAAAAAAACGTTTAGCCGAAAAACACAAACGCTCAATATACTCAATGGCGACTTAGGTTGAGATACCCTCTATAATTATATAAATGCAGTACTTCGATATAGGAAAAGAATTATTAAAGATTTTTATTAAAAAGAAATAATAATAAATATTTCAGTTTGGGAGACAGCAAATTACCATACCCCTTAGACTTAAAGTTTGTTCAGAAAATTTGTAAAAAAAAATGCGATCATACTAAACTAACCGGACCAAAATCATGCTCAACACAACCCCAATCCTGCCAGTCTTACCATATGGAATCGAAAGCTGGACTCCATGCAGGACGACAGAGCAGATTATTGATGCCTTCGAAAAAAAAATATTCTGCGTCGGATATTCATCCGACGGCAAAGACCAAACCGCGATCTTGGAAACGATCTGAACAAAGCTGTGAATACAATTCGGAAGGCAAAGATCGGTCAACTTAACCGGCTTGGCCACATCGAGCGCATGAAAACCAATGCCTGCCCCGGCTAAGAGAGTCCTCGAACCCGAGCCTCCTAGTTTCAGAAAGAGTAAAAGTACAAACCCTAACAGTATAAATATAAAGTGTTCGCGGATACAAGACCAAATTGTTGGTCTCCATCACCTTCAGCCCAGGATCAGCCCATCCATAGGTCGCTGGGCTGAGGTATTAGTTACTAAGCACTTAATCGATCGATTGAAGTTTCCAACGAAGCGATTGAGATGATGATAGCGTTGATTACCTCGCTCAGCTTATTATTTATATTAAGAAATATATAAGAAATATATACAGTTTGCCAAGTAAATGTTTGCAAAACCAAAAAAACACACGAGAAATTGACTTAAAAGTATATATTTGGATTTTTAAACCTTTTTTCTTCACAGTTTTATTTTCATATTAGCTGTTTACTGAAATTCGCAAAAAGAAACGAAAATATAAACAAAAACTAGGATAAATCTAATATAAAGCTATTAATATTAGTTTTTTCAATGTCAAACAATTCTTTGCATGGTTAAAATAATTCTAAAAAAATCAATTTTTAATATTTAGTCAAATCGAGGCTAATGGCAGACAGACTTAATGACGGCTTGTATCCTAGTCCTCATGGAATGTATGAGCTTCTGAAGGTCGTGTTCCTCGGGAATCTTTACCCACTCCACGTTGATAAGCTTAACTAAGTCCTTTTTCGATTTTGGAGACCTTTTTGGCGAATTTTCGTTGGTGTTTAAGTCGGGACTTTGGGCGGGGGTGTCAATTACTTTGCAGCAGTTATAAAGCAACCACTCTCTATATAAATAGGATTTATGCTTTGAATCGTTGTCCTGGTACAACTTTAAACTTTTTTTTCATTTTCTGGGACAGCAAAGCACACTTTTTTTCAGGTTTTGTCTTACTATATCCAAATTCATCAATAATCCTTATTTCACCAACGCCTTTGCTTGAACAACATCTCCATACCATCACCGACAATTTTCCAAATTTAACTGTTGGAATGATGTACTGCGTGATATTCTCCTAATTTTATAACCATTTGCAAAGAATTGTTTGACACTGGAAAAAATACCGTTGAATGTTTTTTTTTTAATTATCTTGTTTTCAGTTGAATTTTCCATTTTTTCACATTATGGCAAAGAATTCACGTGAATATAGAATTATGAAGAAAAAGTAGAAACATGTCATATATTTCATTATAAATATATGCTTTTAAATCTATTTTTCGTGTGTATTTTTGGTTTTGCAAATATTTTCTTGACAAACTGTATAAGGATCAGTCTCCACTGACATTTAAAGGGACCTCCAAAATGTTATATTCGAAAGCGAAGACAACCAGAGACTGTAGATTAAACTGTTACTGTACATTAAGCGATTTGAGGGACAAAATATAAAAATAAGAAAAACGGATGGATGGTTTCAGTCTAAAATTTTTCAGCATGCTGACAAGGCCAGGAGGAACCTGAGAGGGAAGGTTATTCTACCCCTTTCTATTCGTCTAGGAAGCAAACACAATATCACCTAATAACCTTCTAAATTTGTGAATTGTTGATTACTTTCATTACTAACAACAGTTTATACGCCGACCACCATTTTTATTACACTCCTCCCGCATCCATTTCGGTCATTATCCAAATAAACAATAATTTTTCCAAACCGGATACACACATGCTTCAATGACGCAACTTTAGCTCGATTAATCCAGCATTTTTACGTCATTTAACTAACAACAAATACAAACTCAGCTTAGTCTATGGTTTACAATAAGCACATTGTTTAATTTAACCCAAATTAAGGCCAACACAATAGCCGGACAGACGGTTGTCTGGGAAACTTCCACGGGATTTGCGATACGAGTAGTTTACATTTTATATACCCCACGACTGGTTTCACTTATTAGCACTATTAGCACGGGCTTTTGTAATGAGACTAGAAAAAGCCGATCGTTACCCGCTTGTGAGTATAGAATGGAATCACTAATCGGTGATGTTTTCTGCAAAATTAGTCGTTTTATAAAGCGAATCAATGTCACCGGCTGTAAATTCGTTGTTCGTTGTATTTCTTTTTAACACCGTTAAGTTTACTACCTTGACATGAAGAGTTAAAATTCATTCAAAAAGCTTACATGTAGTTGTTACTCTTCTGACGGTATCTAGCTGCCATTTTATTAAGATTCGATTTAAACTTATCCAAAAACCGTTAGGTACCCGCGAATAATAACCTACGATCGGGACTCGAACTGTCTCCCAGAACCAAACGCGGTGGCTACAGATCTTAGACTAAGATTCAAAGATTCTATTGAGGCTTATCTTTCAGCAAAGCAGAAGTGTTTACGCGCTGGGAGATTTCAAAAAGAAAATTCCCAAATAAATTAGCGATTCTTTTCTAATTGCTCGTGTAAATTTTACAGGTGTACAATAGGATGATGAGCGTTTAAATGTCGTCAGTTCACTTGATGTCAATATGCTTTTGGAATTGTAGTAATAGAAGTGTGACGGGCTGTCCTTGACTAATGACTGAATTTTTGTGCGAGCATCACGCTAGTGGCCCGTGACGCATTGTTACCTTTTGACAACAATGCCGCTTCTATAATTTGCATTAAATTTCCAAATGAATTTGATTATTATTCCAACTAAATGGGAAATTATTTGGGAATTTAAAAGTAATTTTTGATGTCATATGTCAAATTGTTGAGTTTCGAGTGAGGTCATGATTGGACATGGATGACGGCGTCTTGTTTTTCTTCACATGTGATTGATAATGGGGATGTTAAAATGGCACATAAAGCAAAAGCAATTCTTGATCAGAAATGTGATGCTGTTTACGGTATTCATGACTAGTGTCCCAGCACAAAATAATTATGATTGAAGGAACATTATTGTGAACTTCTGCGTTGGAAACCGCATGTACAAATAAATAAACCAGGTGTAATAAATTTAAAGTGTGTAAACAGACACATGACCAAATGACTCAACATCATTAAGTAGAAGTTTCCTCTCACGTTAGTTTCCTTTTTTGATGACCAGAATCGGTCGACTTTGGGTCTTTTTTAAGGGTAAGAACCAGGAATCTAACAATACCACGACAAACTGAGTGTCGCATCAATTACATTTAGATTATTATTATTATTGAGTCTATACCGCGATCTTTAGATATATTAGATATATAGTGCCTCCATTTTGTATACCGTTGCTATCCTTCAAGATTCCCTCATACACAGTCATTTTCCGAGTTGTATTGAGGGTTATATGGGCGCGTGGCGTAGTGGGTAGGTGCGTCGACTTCTTCGCTCGATGATATCGGTGCGATTCCCGAAAAAACACCTAAAATTTGTTCACGACTCCACCTCTTTCGAGTCACTGATAATGCTCAAAGAGTATAACTGTCTAGAAAAAGCTTCCTAATCTCACCGTTCGGAGTCGGCATTAAACTGTAGGTCCCCTCCACTCGTGAAAGAACAATAGCACGCACAACACAAGTGGTTGCTGAGAAGCTAGGCCCAGGTCCACCGCGGACTGTAGCGCCGCCATTATTATTATTATTATTATTGAGGGTTATACGCCAGTTGCGCATAGGTGGAAGAAATCTATTCTACAGCATTCTCTCTAAGCCAGTTTGCTTTAGGAATCTGAGAATGAGAAATAGTTCCAGTGACTGCATATCTTCCTTTGATAATAGGTACTTCCCCAGAAATTGTTGTCTTTTGTTGGCTAGTGCCTTAGAGAATTACAGTATGAGTTCTGGGATTTCATTTGATTCACGGCAGAATCTGCAGAGACCTTCTTCTGATACCCCTAGTTTCCTTAGATGCTCCCTGAGTTTACAGTGTCCTGCCAAAAAAGCTTTTTAGGATACGAACGCTGTTCTTGCACATTCTGATACATGCCCCGAACATCTTTCGGTTGTACTGCCCTAGGAGTTTCTTCGGCTGCTTCATGTCAGGAGCTTTGTTCCAGTTTTCTGTCCGATTCCTTCTCTCTAGTTCCCTGAATTCTTCTCTGAGGACATGGTATCCTACATCGCAGAATGGTTCGGACTCTATGAAGGGTTCTGATGCTCCTTTTCTTGCCAGCGAGTCGGGCCATTTTATTGCCTTCTATCCCTGTATGGACAGGTATCCAGCAGAGTTTTACTCTGTTTCTTCTACTCAGCTCTTTAAGCTTCTGTACGCATTATCACACGAGCTTAGATTTGATGGAGTAGGAGTCTAGTCCCATGAGAGCGGCATAAATGTCTGATATTATTGCCATGGTATAGTTCCTATCAAGATTGGTTTGAACGCATCTGTCTATGGCATACATTTTTGCTTGAAAGATACTGGTGCGTTTGCCCGTGGGTTCGAAGTATTTTGTCCTGGGTCCAAATACCCTTGCCTCAGTTCCTTCATCAGTTCTTGATCCGTCTGTATACCATTTCACCGTATTGCTGCCCAGTCTGTGAACTATAGATTCGTTGCTCCAGTCCTTCTTGGTGCTGAGCTTACTGGTGAATTTCTTTTGAAAATCAAATTTCCTAATCACGTCGTCCTTCGGAGTGGCCGGGAGTGATAGCTTTTTGACTAGTGACTAGAATTGCCTCGATGCACTTGCCTTTTGCTATCCCCTCTTTTGCCATTCTCATGATCATTTTGTTTGCACATACTGCAACCACTAAATGCAGGGGAGTCAGCTCCAATAGCACTTCCATGATCACATTTGGGCAAGTCCTCATGGCCTCAGTGATACAGAGGCTTGCCAACCTTCGAATTTTGTTGAGTGTTTCCCTTGTGTTGTTCAGATTGGTTCTCTTAGTCCATGCTATTGCCTCGTAGGTGATTGTAGGTAAAACAATAGCTATATACATCCATCTAGGATACTTGGACTACAGGCGCAGGACTTGTCTGCCAAGCTCCAACAGATCATTAGAACAACCCTCATTTTCCAGATTATCTGCGTGTCTCTTCCAGATGAGTTTGCTGTCTAGGATTACTGCTAGGTATTTAACTTCTTTCACTGGCGTCAGTGTTGTACCCGATAGATTTATTGGTTTTAGTCGTTCCAGTTTTCGTTTTCTTGTAAAGGGCACTATAGTAGTTTTTAGCGGACTTGGGCTTAGCCCAGCCGACAAGCATCATTCCTTACTTAAAGTTAGTCCCCATTTGATGATTCGTTCGTTTACCGCTTTATCCCATCATATGTGTCATCAACGTTTTTCATTGCCAATGACGCATTATGTCCAATTTTAAATTCGTAAAGGAAGAGTTCGAATTTGAACTGCCGAAAGCATGGTAAATAATTCCTAGAAATGTAACAAGCCCTAAAATTCTCACACGTCAATCACATGTGCCTCTTTACTTTTAAAAAAAATTATGGTGTACAATAATATTGAGGGTGTATGGGCCCCATGTATCTAACAAAACTGTGGAGGTGGCTACCCATACTGTCAAACAACTCAGAGCTTTCGCCAGTTCTTATTGGCACCTGTTGATACTTTATATAGACAACGAAGCAAAGGAAGAGAATGCTTTCGGACTACTGAAAGCTGATATTCAACCTTAATATCGCAATACCGCTGGATCGATTCAAAGTAACATTGCAAAAGGAAGGCTTTAAACTCGATCTTCGGACATTATAAAGCAGAATCGGCGAGTAAACAGGACCCTATTGGAGACTACCTGACTTCAAACGTTCCAGAAGAAGTCACGTTGCAAGGCAAAGGAAAGGTTGTTAGGCAAAGGAAAGGTGGAATAGTAGGCACCCGTGCATTGTTTCTTATTCTTGATCCATCAGATATCCAAGACCACCAAGGCTTGAATAGTCTCATACACCGCCTTAAACCCGAATTGTTTATATGAATTTTTATCCACTTTTTATGCAGGCTCAGATTCGAAAGCCCTTTGCACCGGAGCTAGGATTTTTATGCGCTCTATATGACCTAGTCACCTTAGTCGTTGGGCCCGTAAAAGCCTAGCTACGCTCATGTCTGTGTACGACGCCGTATAGCTCGTTGTTGAATCTTCTGCTCCAATCGCGGTCAACGCAAACCGTACGCTGAACTTTTTTTGTCAAAAAGACTACGAGTAAAAGCTTCTTCATCCGCTTTGGATACTGTTCTCTCTGTCGTAGAGCAGTATGTTTTTATAAAGCTATTGCCCAGAGTATAATTTTATAATTTTGTATTTCCTGTCAGACAATTTGTTTTTCTGAGTTAGCTTGGTTTCGCTAATCAGAAGTAACTCTTGGCTTTTAAACAATACTTCCTGGAAATGTTTCGTACGAATAATCTGTCGTCTGGCGAATAACGTCATTGCTTGCGTCAACACGAGCAAGTTTAGACCGCAAATATTCCTTTACTATATTCCTACTGCATACGTCATAGACACAGTAACGGCATGCTTTCGTCAAAAAACAAAACAAACCCCGCTCACACCTTGTCTAAAAATACCATAAAATACCAACGACTGACTTATTGTGGCACGTTCACTTTTTGAAGTTCTCAAAAATACTTACATATTTCAATTAGAGCTGTGAATAAAGTTCAGTTAGTCGATAAGGTGACCATAAACATCACACAAGCATCTGGCGAACTTTCCGCAAATTCGGGCGGTTAAGTTTTATAATTCATTGCATCGGGTATTTTTCCATGATTTGTCGCATACCACTTGGCAATGCTGTAAAATGTTCTGCCAATTAGTGCTTAATAAAGACTCGAACTTTAGTGGAAAATAAAAATACCGATCTTATTACGATGCCAGACGGTGAAAAACGTGCTGAGTAACGAGTTTTTGATTTTTTGCATATTGTGAGCAGAAATATGGTCAACACTGAAAGCTCTATCACCACACAGCTCAGCGGAGCGAAAAGAACTGATGATTGACAATGATGCTCGATACCAGTCCAATACTGAGGAAACGTTTCTCTGATAACCCGTAAAATTTGTTAAAGACGAGGAGAATCCATAACAGCATTGAGAGCAATAAATTTGCCTGCCAAAATCTATGATCTAACATCTTTGCTTTCCACAAACTTATGGAGGTTATAAAAAAAAATGAGTTTGTTCACTTAAGTGATTAAACCAACTATTTTCTACAGTGAAGGTAATCTAAAAGGTGTCCTAGAGATACTAAAAAAAAGGCATTCTAACCGAGTTGACCCAATTAAGTGATCTCATGATCCCAGTGCTAAACATCAGGAAAAATATTAAGATTATGAATGAATGATGATGATCAAACACAGCATACTGATATGTCACCACTCTGTTGTTGGAATAGGGACAAACATTTTGTGATCAAGTGGAACAATCGCATTTCTCTCTGCAAGAAATGAAGATCTCTGTATGGAAATACCACCAAAATACTTAAGGTTAACAAAATAGGTTAACAGGCAAGGAAAAACAAGTCAAAATTAATACGACTGCCATGAGGGAATCGAAAAGGCTGACATGGACGTGAAAAAAACGCTTTAGTTACTTTTCCCCTGTGAATGTTGTTACATAGCAGTATTTGAACAGCTGGACAACAAAAGATGTTTAGGTTAGAGGTTACAAAGTTTAGTTAAGCGAGCCATGCAGACACAAACGTTTGCACTCAGCCTCTGTCTGCGAAGTCCTGCGAACTCGAGTAACCTCAACAGAAGTTGGCGGCTGCAAACATGACAGGGGGTGACAGTGATTCTGTACTAAGGCTCGTCTCTCTTTTAGGGAGCCGGCGGAGGATTGATCAGCCGATTAGACAACGGCGACATCCAGAGCTCAGATGTCAGCAGATAACCGCTTCACAATCCTTTTAAAACTACTCCAACATATTTCTGAGCCCAAGTTTAAAACGATTCTTTCAGGTTAAGGTCGGTACCCTGAAACAATGCTGCCAGTTTGTGGTAAATTTACCTTTTCGTGGGAAATTCCACCTCCCTGGAATAGAGACGGCGGTGGATTTTTTTCTGGTCAACGCAAGGACTCATAGCCTGCAAGAGGCTACCGATACTGGATGAGGTTAACTTTCTCGCTAAGTAAACAACCTTTAGTTCAGACAACATGCCTAGAATACAGATATGGACGACCCCAGCAAAGGACAAAAGGACAACGACTTTCCTTTCTGCACACGGAATGTAAGGTTTCTTAATGGACCACATGCACCCGATAAGCTCGCGGAAGTCTATAAAGCAGACATTTCTGTAATCCAGAGGTGCAATGGGATAATAATAATAATAATAATAGTAATAATAACGGCTAGCTACCTAGTTTCTCAGCAACCATTCGTGTTGTGCGTGTTATTTTTCTCCCACGAGTGGAGGGGACCTACAGTTTAATACCGACTCCGAACGGCTAGGTTGAGAAGCCTTTTCTAGACAGTTATGCCCTTTGAGCATTGTCAGTGATTCGAAAGTAGTGGAGCCGTGAAAATATCAAAAGTGTTTTTTGGGGGAATCGCACCCAAGCTTCGAGTGTAGAAACTACGACACGGCGCTAGTCGCTGGGATATGTCGGACAAAAAGAGAATGAAAAATTGCGACATCTACTATAGCGATTGCTACAAAGATCGCCAACTTGGATGTGGGTTCTAAACCGTCTCTCAGTTTGATTACATTGCGATCGTCGTCAGACACTCCTCTAGTATTCTTGATGTCCGAACGTTCCGATGAGCCAACATCGACACAGACAAAGTTTTCCCAGAGGGTGAAAAAATTACCGATTGGATATAAAGTTCATACAGAAGCCTGCCGGACGAGGATAGACAACTGGTAGTAGTGAGGACACAAATATCACTGTCAGGCAGAATGTTCCACTCAACTTGGGCGATGATAGACGAGAATTCCACTGCTCTTATTTAGGTATGATGACTGGAAGCAGCGTGCCCAGGACCGTCAACGATGGAAGGCAGCGATTCATCAGGATCAGACCCTACATGGGTCGTAGGCCTAATAGTAAGTAAGTAGTTATTTAGGTATGATAAAAATAGCAATATCGAGACTGAAGTCTAAGAAAGCTGCTGGGACAAATACCTTGTCAGCTGAAATCTTTAAAGTTGTCGGAAATGATCTGGTTGTTTGCATGCACCAGCTCATCTGTAAGCTATGGTTTTCCCAATCCACAAAAAAGGCTACCCCTTTGACTGCGAGGCATAACTCTCCTTAAATTCGCATATAAAATGTTCTCTTGACGTCTGAAACCCTTTTTGAACAACCTGATAGGTCCCTATCATTGTGGTTTCAGGCCATGGAAGTCCACAATAGACGAAATGTTCACACTGCGGCATATCCTGCAAAAGACCCAAGAAATGCAAATCGACACCCACCACCTATTCGTTGATTTCAAGTCCGCATATGACAGCGTGCATAGAGACAAGCTATACAGCACCAAGTCTAGTTTTGACATTCCTGCCAAAGTCGTCAGACTGAGCAGAATGACGATGGGGCTCTCTCTCGCTGCTTCATCAAGGTCGGTAATGAATTCGCCGAGACCATTTATGTCAAAAAAGGGTTTAGACGAGGCGTCGCACTATCATGTGATACGTCTTTCTTGAGAAGATTGTGCAAAACTCACTACTCTACACTTGAGGCACGGTCTTTTCAGAAGCTGGTAGCATACGCGGATCACACTGTAGTGATTGGTCGAACTTAGCGAGCCTTCAAAACGTAAGCGCCAAAAATTGGTCTGGCGGTAAACAAGGGCAAAAGGAAGTATTGGCTGTTATCGAGAATGGACGCACAACATAAACGACTTGGCCAGAACGTCACAAGGGGCAACTATGGCTTCAAGGAAGTCATGGACTTCGTCTTCCTTGTCTCCGCAGTAAACAGTACGAACATTAGTACCGAGATCAAACGCAGAATAACTCTTGCCAACCGCTGTTTTTTTGGGCTCAAGAGGCAATTAGACCAAGCTGACTTTGATCATCCCAGTCCTTCTTTACGCCGCAGAGACATGGACAATTTCAAAAGCGGATGAAGCTCTTGGTCTTTTCGAGAGAGAAGTTTCGTGCGAATGTTTGGTCCTGTTTGCGTGGCTGGCGATTGGAGGAGAATAATCAACCCCGAACTCATATCGGTCCGTACAGTGAAATGAGTCTAGCCAGGCGTCCATAGATCCAATACCTACGATGACCAGACCATGTAAAGCGCATGAACGACTTAAGTCCGGTCTAAAGAATCTTTCACTCCGAACCTGTGGAACAACGCAACAGAGGACATTCACGTTAAAGATGTCGCACACAAGTGGAGAGTGATCTCAATCGGCTTGGTGTACGTAATTGGAGACAAATCGTGCTAGAGAAGCTTGTTGGTTGAGTCCCAGGATCACACCAAACTCTAGCGGCACAAGAAGAAGCAAGGAAAACTAGACACTGTGGATAAAATAAGGAAATTTTGGTACAGCTATTTGTCCAGTCTCCACCTCTTGAATATAAAGATTGATTGAAGATTGAATATAAAGATTACAATGAATGACTATAAAACTATCCCATTTAGGGAGGTTATCAAATTCCCAAGAATAACACTTAAACCTAAAATCAATAATGTGGGCATAATAGGCCCCCGCACCTACCCCATTTGTAGCGCCTTGGTCACTTAAATGATCTTGGCATGTAGCATGAGAATCAATTATTTTTGATAAGTTCATAGGGCTAATACTTGGGGTGATAGATCAGCGTAAATTCTCCATTCTCGTGTCCTCGGTGATGCCCGATTTGCTATAATTTCTGATGGAAGATAGATCAATTAAAAAACGCAAAATCATGTAGTCATCTCTCTGGCTGTCGTCAAAAAGAATCAGGTCTCAGATGTCTCTAGTTTAAAAAGAAAGACAAGAAACAAAGTCCTTTATAGACTAACATTTATTTAAAAAAAAAGTGGAACCATTTAAATCTAATTAAACATACGCTGGACGATACTCTTATAGTTTTGCTCATCTTGTTTCCGCATTTGCTTGACTGAATTGTACAAGGTAATGAACTCCTTTTTGCCCTCAATGCCACCAACTTTTTCAATCGTTTCCAAAGCCTTGTCATATGCCTTGACATGGTAAAAAGCCTGCGCTCGACGATACAATGCCTTTTCAGCGTTCTTCGTGCCATCCGCTGACAGCGTATCGATGAAATTCGTCTGATACACAACATCCTCATACCGTTTGTCTTGCAACAAGCATGCGGCTATATTTGTTTGTAACGTCTGCAGCAATGATTCCATATCGGATCCATCGACACCATTTGATGCTTTTGTCAGTACATCGAACGGTTTAAATGATATCAAACACTTCGCAGCCCGACTGAAGTAATCATGAGCGAATCGGGGGTGGGCTTTAAACATCTGAACCCCATTGCTACGATATTTTTGCGCCAATTCATACATCTGTGGCACTGTGAGCTCAAAAAGATACTGAATATTCGAGATTTCATTCAGAGTTACTACAAAAGAAACTGGTTCAGACTTGGTTTGAATTTCACACAAGCTCGTTTCACCCAGTAGCATATTTTGAACAATTAGTTCTATATAACAATCCACGGGTGTAGTTGCTGTTCCCATTTCCAAAATAAACTCCCCATCTTGAGAAAGGTAATGGCTAGGACGATCACCGAGATTCTCGGCTTTCTCGAACTTTATATGACACGTGGATAATTCTGTTGGTTTTTGAACTTTTGTAAACTCCAAACTCAATACTTTTTTCGATAACCCTTTAGCTGAGCATTCCCATTTTTGACCAATTAACCAATCCATAATAGATTTTTGTGAAAACACTTGGAATTTGAATGGGTTTGCAGAAATGTTCTAGTAAACAAAAAAAACCCAAATGTCAAGATGACATTAAATGGTGGTTTACATTTGTATTTGGAAAATAATATGTCGGTAAGGTAGTGTTTTGCTGTGTCGGAATGCAGATAATATATTTTAATATAATATCAGCAACTTATATTAGTTAAGCACTAAGGAAATACTGCGGATATAAAAACGCAAACCCGTTTGCTTTAATCAAATAAATCAGCAACATTAGTTTCTCCTGCTTGTGCAATTCAATCTGCTTTATTTAAATTGGATTGCAAATAAATCAGTCTGGAAACAGAATCCTATTAAACACGTGTGTACAAAGTACCATTTGATTTAATTTAGGACCGAGGTCATGAATTTTGTTTAAACAATGGCATATTTAAACATATTTTCTTCGGATGTGGGTACGATCCTGGATGAACCTGGCTTCAACCAATAAGCACGCGCTTTTAAGGGCTTAAATTTCACAAGCCATATTGATAATAGCATGTTCAAAAAAAATTCTACGTTGAACGTTGCGAATAGTTATCCGAAGTCTGACCACTCGATCTTGAAATAACTGCGGCCCATTGCAAAATCTTATTCAATAGTGTACATCCATATTTGATGTCAGCATACATTCTGTTTTGCATTCGTTTGCCTCTCCTTTATCGCTAGATCTGATGAACGGCCCCAAGCTCGCTTATTTACATACGTCAATATGATTTCCCTAGTGCCCGTTTACATGTTCGGTGGAATGAAAGAATGTACGAAGAGGAGAGTATGATTTTCCAAACAGTTGGAATGGGATGCATTTTCGGCGATCCGACCCATCTCTTTTCAACCTTTTGGAAAATCATACTCTCAGCAACCTACTCCAGTGCCGTTAATTTGATCCCAACGGCAAATGATGACTGGACCAGATTCGATTTCACTAGGATTCGAACTTGGGAACCCTCGATCTTGAGGCAGGAACTTAACCAAATGCGCCATCCAGTCGATGATATACCCCAAATGGTGATATATTCCTGTTAGATACCTCATCTTTATTTCTTTATTTTGACATGACAGTGTCTCCGTTATCCCCCCTGGAAATGTTTATGTTAAGGCTACCTGTATACAATCGACTCCATTTTTGATGATCGTGCTTGAGGACCGGTCACCCAGTCTCTCTGGGTGGTCCTTTTTTTTATTGGCTTTTTTTTTTGTAAGAATACTGACTTCTAAACGCGTCTGAGGATATCGAAAGAGTCGTGAAAAAATGCTAGGTGTTTTTTTCGAGATTCGAACCATAGACCTCGAACGTAGGAGTCGATACACATACCCACCACGGCACGGCGCCCTACATAACGTAAAAACGGTAACACCAAAGTCACCAACATGTTTGAAGTTTTCATTTCAACAAATTTGACATTTCAAGAAACGTTATAAATATTTTTCAACACAAAAATTGAAGCCTTTGACAATGTTTACATAAGCGGAAGAAAGCAGATTTATGGGAGGGAGAATATATTATGTTCAATAATTGGCTGATTACATGAGCGGAAGAAGGCAGGATTGAGGGAGATACAATATACGACTTTCACAAGCGAGAAGGAAATGGGTTGGATGCGCCGAAAATCGGCCTACATGCTAGTACTACATGCAAACATTGCTGATTAACCTTGAACTTTTTTTCTATCCGTTATGAGAAATTCATGAGAAATTAGATTTTAAAAGAAAGCAGATTTATGGGAGGGAGAATATATTATGTTCAATAATTGGCTGATTACATGAGCGGAAGAAGGCAGGATTGAGGGAGATACAATATACGACTTTCACAAGCGAGAAGGAAATGGGTTGGATGCGCCGAAAATCGGCCTACATGCTAGTACTACATGCAAACATTGCTAATTAACCTTGAACTTTTTTTTTATCCGTTATGAGAAATTCATGAGAAATTAGATTTTAAAAGAGGGCATTACTCAATTCATGGTAAAACATTACTGGGTGAAAACATGTTGCAATTGAACTGATTCGCGTGTTTCACAAGCAGAAAATTTTGCCTGCCCAGTCGGATTTCCCAGTCGTTTGTAAACAGCCACTAAGTGAAACTTTAAAAGTGGATTATCGGGTGAATCATTCATGTTTGCGCCGCACCCAACACATTTCCTTTTCATTTATAGAAAATAATATATGTATTCTCCCCCGATACTTCTGACTTCTCTGCTAATGTAAAAACCCAAGGGATGAAGGCAGCGGAAACCATTAATTTCCTTCATCATCGAATTTCAGGCTTATATGTACATAGCAAGACAATTGATTCAGCTGTAATATTGACTAAAATAAACGGGTTAATGTCTTCAACAAAATACAAATTAAAAGAATATTTATGGCATTTCTTGAAATGTCATCTTGTGTAATGTAAGTTTATAGGAATGAAGCCTTAAAAATCGCTCCGTTTTTTCTCAAAACATACACACAATAAAGGAGATTGAAAAAAAAAAACAATATTTTTAAAACATCGCCTTAAATGCGATTATTTCGGTCAGTTCTTCTACATTTGTATATCTGGAAAATGGCCGAACACCAAAGATGGAGTTTGTTAACAATTTTGAGTATTTTAACACGTTAAGTGCCACATGAGACCACTTTGGTCTCACACGAATTTGGACTTGCTGTGCCGCGTGAGGCCATTGTATTCGAAGTGTCAATAAAAAAAAATCAGTGTCCTATGGGGACAGTTTTTCGGATTGTATGGTGACACCAATCATATAATAACATATTTGATTTCTGGGTGGCACTAAACGTGTTAAGCCAAACGCATAGTAAAATAATAGGCAATACAACACAATAGATCGATTCAGGATTCAGGATAAGTGGATCACGGCTGATTCAGCGGTGACAGTCACTTGCACCTTTTAAAAGGCAATTCCATTGCAAATCTGGAATAAATGGGTGTCGCCTTAAGTATCATTCTTGAGAAATCGGTGAATCCGACAATTGTTGGTGACACTGTTCTCAGAGTAGGCTTTGTAACTTTTTATTTCTCATTTCTGATTAAAATATGTATTTCCTTAAAAATCTCTCATTGAGTTGATCGATTAGTTAATATTCGAATTAATAATAGGCACCAAATACGTAGCAAAATTAACCACTATCTTAATTATAAAAGTTAAAGTGAAAATATAGACTCCACGTGGCGAACTCCATGTGCTAAACATCTGCAGAGATACTTTCAAAGTTCTTACCTGTTTCTTACATTATCTGCATTGTAGGGGAAGGGGATGATGTCCTTTATTTGATTGGCAGGTTTTCACTTCTGCGTAAAACTCGGCGAAAATATTTCAAGGTGTTGCCATATCTGAAACATAAATTAGATTTGTTTTGAAAAATATTGGACATTAATTCTTTGACGTTAGGTAATAAGGTCTTAAGTCAGACATTGCAGTTTTCGTTACTCCTAATTGAAAATAGATTATTATTTGCAGATCGGGATTAAATGTTTTCGAAAAAGAAGAAATGATGACAAATAAGCTCTGAAATGAAGTTATCCTAGACTAAAGACGTTAATACCAAACGGAAGTGAAAACAAATTGAATTAAACCCAAAATGTTTTTTGACTTAAGACTTTTTTGCCTAACGTCAAAGAATTACGCATTGAACATGCTTATCTACTATGCGACAGGCGTGGTTCAAAAGACGTTGCTGCGTATAAAAAGTGTCAAAAATTATTCTGTTGGTAATATTAAGCCACATTTTTGATTCAATTGACACAGTCTAAATAAGAATTCTGACATATTCACATAATTGATAAGACAAATTTAAGGTACATTGTGTACTTGTTTTGAACTTAAAAATAACGTGATACATTTTATTCCATATTTCCACGCTACTGCTAAATTACTATTAATTTTACATACAAATGCTATAAAATATATTAAAATATTTTTATCTAAAATAAACGTGCACAATGTAACTCCATGGTTAGAGTAATTATGGAATTGTAGTAGATTTGCACTGCAATACCACTTGTGTTAGAACCTTCAACTACAATATCGATCCAACGAATCAAAATGCTGCAAAGTAGGCGTCATCGCTCATTTTTTCAAGAGTATAAATAGATGTGAAAAGGAATTTTCTACTCATTCGAAATCAGTTTGGGAAGCTTCATAGCTGGCTGCTTGGACTGTCTGTTATCAACATAACTTTCTCTGTAATTTACATTTTTGTGGAATTTTAAAAAAACTTCAATCAATATGGTGAGTAAAAATAACCTTTGAACTTCTTCAATCTCATTTTAATCAATTCATAAAAAGAAAACAATTCGTGGAAAAGAAAGATGTACTCTTCGTTAGCGTAAAGAAAATGGCGACGTGTTCAAATAAAATCGATGACGTTATTTCCCCGGCATAACGTCGGCTTCTATTTCAATATTTTCGAATTCCAAACATAAATTTTTGATTTTCTTAATAAAAAATTTTTTAAATCTATTGTTTTGCATACGATTCGTCTCTCGAACATTCCTGGGAAATAGTAACTGCCGGCAGCTGGTGTCTATGCAGCCATTTTCAATACGCAACGCCTCTGCCGCCGCACCCATTTTTCTTTCCATGGGGTGATTTCATTTTAATTGATTCATCCTTTTTTTCTTTTCTGCTCGTACTCATGAACTTCCTGCCGGCTTGATGATGTCACATTGAAACTAATTATTTTTTTTCTTTCTCAATTAACAGCGTGAATGTATCTCTATCCACGTTGGTCAAGCTGGTGTCCAGATCGGTAACGCCTGCTGGGAGTTGTACTGCTTGGAACATGGAATCCAACCCGATGGTCAGATGCCATCAGACAAGACTGTCGGAGGAGGTGATGACTCGTTCAACACTTTCTTCAGCGAAACTGGTGCCGGCAAGCATGTGCCACGAGCTGTATTCGTCGACTTGGAACCAACTGTAGTTGATGAAGTACGTACCGGCACATACCGTCAATTGTTCCATCCCGAACAATTGATCACCGGTAAGGAAGACGCTGCCAACAATTACGCCCGTGGACACTACACCATTGGAAAGGAAATCGTTGACTTGGTCTTAGACAGGATCCGTAAATTGGCCGATCAATGTACTGGTCTCCAGGGATTCTTGATCTTCCACTCCTTCGGTGGTGGTACCGGCTCAGGATTCACTTCACTGTTGATGGAACGTCTTTCAGTGGATTACGGAAAGAAGTCAAAGTTGGAATTCGCCATCTACCCAGCACCTCAAGTGTCCACTGCTGTTGTTGAGCCCTACAACTCCATCTTGACCACCCACACCACTTTGGAGCATTCCGACTGCGCTTTCATGGTCGACAATGAAGCCATCTACGATATCTGCCGCAGGAACTTGGACATCGAACGACCAACCTACACCAACTTGAATCGTTTGATTGGCCAAATTGTGTCATCCATCACCGCTTCCCTGCGTTTCGATGGTGCCTTGAATGTCGACTTGACTGAATTCCAGACTAACTTGGTCCCATACCCACGTATCCACTTCCCTCTGGTCACCTATGCTCCAGTCATCTCTGCCGAGAAGGCCTACCACGAGCAGTTGTCGGTTGCCGAAATCACCAACGCCTGTTTCGAGCCAGCCAACCAGATGGTCAAGTGTGATCCTCGCCATGGCAAGTACATGGCTTGTTGCATGTTGTACCGTGGAGATGTCGTACCCAAGGATGTCAACGCCGCCATCGCTACCATCAAGACCAAGCGTACAATCCAATTCGTCGACTGGTGTCCAACCGGTTTCAAGGTCGGTATCAACTACCAACCCCCAACCGTTGTCCCCGGTGGTGATTTGGCTAAGGTTCAACGTGCCGTCTGCATGTTGTCCAACACCACTGCCATCGCTGAGGCATGGGCTCGTCTTGATCACAAGTTCGATCTGATGTACGCCAAGCGTGCCTTCGTCCACTGGTATGTCGGCGAGGGTATGGAAGAAGGTGAATTCTCAGAGGCCCGTGAAGATTTGGCTGCCCTCGAGAAGGATTACGAGGAAGTCGGCATGGACTCTGGCGATGGTGAAGGCGAGGGAGCCGAAGAATATTAAATTCCCGGGAATTCACTAAAAGAAAGTGAAGACGCGCACGAATCTTCTTTCGAATCAGACATGAGATTGAAATAAAAAAAGCATTCAAATGAACTAAAAATGAACACATCTGTTTTCTTATTTTTCTCTGGGAACTGTTTTTTGGGATAATGGCTTCTGGCTAAAAATAGTTTTCCACTGGTTTCAGGTCGTTGAACTAGAATAGCATCAGGGAACGCTATGTTAATAGAGGGAAAGCAAGTTTCACGTCGGATGCTTGCTTGTGTGAAAGCGGCATGAGTGAAAGAGTGCGGCCATGCATCAAGATGCCGTGAGAGACGCGGAAGATGAACACGAACGTGGTGGGGAGCATGTTTTATGAGAACGTCAACAGTCGACATTCTTTCCCTGGGAGGCAAAAGTATGCTGCACGTCGCATTGATACGGGTGTGGCCTCCAAATATAAATTACCAGTCGTCGTCATTGCCATCTGCTGAGAGTTCGCGTTCATGAGGTTGATTAATCTAAATTGATTTAACTCCTGACTTTTTTATGGAGTCTATGGCGGATGTAGGTAGGTGTGAATTCAGATTGCGTGACGAAACCAATTGTACCAAATTAGGCACTAGCTCTTGATGCCCACATACATAGTTACACGCTCTAAATCAATACATGCACTCCTGCTTGTTTATTGATTTGTCTCGTTGAATGTGGGAAAAGAAACGACTGCCATGTGGGCGAGTTAGTTATGCTGTTCACTGATGACAGATGATGACTCAATTGTTTTCCTGTCTCATAATCAGTCTTATGCATAGGAAATTTTCGTTTGATAAGGGTTAACCAGAACTGAAGCATTCGTGCACACATCTCTTAACCACATGATGGAAGTATCATTTCTGTACACTGACGCATTTCTTCGTAAGACTCATGCTTTATTTTCGATTTCGTATTATGTTCAGCTGATGTGGACTTGGACATGGCGCGTATATATGCTACGTTCGATGTCCTTTCAGTTCATAGCAAAAAGGACACATCAACGAGAATATTACGAATTGAATTTGAAGGTTAACTGGAGGACAGAGTTGCTGACTTTGTTTTGTAGATTTCAAAAGTTTGTCAAGAACATTTCGAAAGGATGTATTGGGGAACGAAATCGAAGAGGCTCTTTACAAATATAGGACTAATTTATATCCTAGTGATGGAATCCGAGACTGTTGGTGACAATCAATCATAGAGAGCGAAACGGGAAACCATTTGAGGGGAGGATAATTTAAAGTCGTTGAATAAGATTATGGATTTAGGGATATGCTGGTAATGTTGCATTAAAGTGAAGACGATAGGGGAAATCTTTTTTAAAAAAAAAACTCCACTCCAGGAATCTTTTTGTCTTTAGATGATCCCCGAAGGCTTTGCTTCGAATGCATAGTTTCCGATACTGATATGAAACATCTAAATAACCCGAGAAGAGAAAGCGCATTCTCAACTTCAAATCCATTTTCTTCATCTGTATTACATCACATGTAGTGCAATCTATGTCAGAGGTGATTGTTTTATCACAGTTGATCTATTAAATCATGAAGATTTTCTTATGACCTACTTTATCTTATCAATTCACTGACAGCATTCCCATGACTGCAGGCAAACCTTGTCACCATGTACGCAAATGGTGCACTCTACCCTACTGGGGATGCATGGGAAGGAGGATGTCTCAGCCTTGTCCCTGATGTGGACGTATAAACTGGCGGCTTAAAAATGGACTGCGGCGTCGGAGCGGGTGTTTACTCAGAAGCTCTTAACATATCCAATCCATTCAGACTTCCTGACTATGCTAGCGTTTTCCAAGCGGAGATCGCCACCATTCGTGAGGCCTGTCGTATCTTAAGTTCACACCAGAGTACTAGACAACAACATAACATAGCTATATATATTGACAGCCAAGCTGCAATTAGGGCTATCAAGTCGGCCTGCATAACCTCTAAGATAGTCAGGGAAAATCGCTATGAACTGGCTTCGCTGAAGGAACAGTGCAACGTCACTCTAGTTTGGGTTCCTGGATACAGCAACATTCTAGGGACGAGAAAGCTGACGAACTCGCAAGACTAGGATCCGCTCTGCATCGTTCGACCGCAATAGATGTTCTGATCCCGCTCGGGTTGGTTAAGCAAGAATATCAGCTTGTTTCTTAAAGATGACCAGCCTTAGATGGGCCTTGAGAACTTGACCCAATTACAATTTACGGATATCCTTTACAGAACTACGGCCGATGTCGCAAGACTAGTAGGAATCATCACGGGTCACTGGCCAATAAGCAAACACGCAGCCAAATTGGGCATCCCATATAATGACCACTAACGTAGCTGTGATGTCACATCAGAAAAGGAGACCCTGTCTCACTTTCTTTGCACATATCCAGTACTTGCAAGAGCCAGACATCGAGCTCTGGGAGTACCTTTTATCGAAACTCTCGAAAAATATCCAAGATGACCATCAAGAGCTTAGTCATGTTCCCGATCTCTACCAGATGGTTTTAATCTAAATAAATAAAAACCTTATAGCCTCCATATCCTTTCTTTTCAGAGCTGTGGTATCAAAACAGCAATTGGGTTTTTATTTTTAAAACCGCCACAAGACACATATGATTAAATGCGGGTAATTTTTTTTTTACATTTTAACATGCCTAAGCAAGATTGATATTCGAAAGTTTAACCACGGGGTAGCCGATCTAGACGAGGTTAAAATATAAATATCGTGACTGAGGTCAAACAAAGTCAGACGTCTCCTGAAATGACGTGATTTGTCCAACACAGCGATTTGTCGACAGCGGAAGCGGCTAAAAAGGGTCAGGCGGTAAACGAGGACAAAGCGAGGTATGTATATGCTATCGAGAAAGGAGATACAACATCCACCACTTGGCCATAACTTCACAATAAGCAGCTGTAACTTCGAGGTATTCAAGGACTTCGTCTACCTCAGCTCCGCGGCAAAGAGTGCAAATAACATCAGTATCGAAATCAAACGCAGAGTAATTCTTGCCAACCGCTGTTTCTTTGGGCTTAAAATGCAATTGAGTAATAGAGCTCTGTCTCTCTCGAAAGTCCTGCTTTACGGCGCAGAGGCATGACCAATCTTAAAGAGCTCTTTGCGTTTTCGAGAGAAAAGTTCTGCGTGCAATCTTTGGATCTGTTTGCGTTGCTGGCGATTGGAGAAGAAGATTTTACTTCGAACTGTATGGGCTGCACAGCGACATTCGTCTAGTCAGGTGTCTTCGGATGTCTGGTCCATGAACAACTTAGTTCCTGGCCGATTAATCTTTGACTCCGAGTCTGTGGCACAGCACAAAAGAAAAGGTCCACGCGCGTTACATGCAAACATGAACCAAAAGTGGAACACTGAAGGTCATCCAAAATATTTTAAATAATAATGCAACACCGGTGAATGAACTTGATTTCCGTTCGCAACTCAGCGATACGGCAGACAGCGAACGGATATGTGAAATTGATACCGCGGTGCGTGCATTATTTATGTTTCATGTTAGGTTTAAGTATTTTTTGTATTTAGTCTTAAGACACACTTTAATGAAATAAAATCGTTTCGCGAACCAAAGCTGTGCGGCGTTTTTTATTTCAAATAAAACATAATTCGCATAAGTGGTGAGAAATGTCAACCAACTTGGCGTTTGAATTTGAAGACAGCAAGCAAAAGATTGTGCTAGCTGGAGAGGCTTGTTGGCAGAGAGCCAGTTCCATCCCGGATTTTAGCGCCATAAGAGAAAGAAGTAAAGGACTTCGCCTATATCAGCTCTGCGGTAAACAGCAAACTCGATGTTTCTTTGGGCTCAAAAATTAATTGAGTAGTGGCAGGGCCCAAATCTCGAAAAACAGCCCTGCTTTACGGCGCAGAGGATATTTATATTATATATATTTAATACTGAGAATACAACTTGTATACTACATTGATTGACGATGTTCAACTTCTACGTCCGTCTTCGTCGACTGCAAGACTTCAAATGTCCGTTCCTCACTTCTTCTCCAGAATATCTCTTTGCCGTTACAAAAGTTATAATTATAAAGTAGAAACCTAGTCTAGATTATAAAGTAATGAATGCAATGAATACAGTGAAGTGAAACTTCAAAAATCGATTTCTGGTTAACGCCCTTTTCGACACATATGTTTGTCAACACCATTTATATTATGCGTTGCTAAGGTTTACAGTGTGAAAAATATGATAACCCCTGCTCTTTTTAATCTACTCGTATCTTGTAGTAATTATTTCAGGACAACGAAGATGTCGATGTAAGCATGCAAATTGATTTGCAGGGTGAAAGCTTCGAATTCGCTAAGCGGACTGGGAAGTCAAATGACTAGAAGAAGAAAGCACGCTCTATCTCGTGAGTGACATCATGAAATATAAATAATTGTCTTGAGTATGGGCATCAAGGAAATGCGTCGAATATTTGTTTATGGCGAAGTTTGCCTCTAGTCATTGTGCTTCCTACGGTCGATATCAACGTCACAGTTATCAGGTGGTTTACTATGTATGTAGGTAGAGATGTTCAATTCCGTGTGGGTTTGTGCTTCGGCACATACGCACTAGACTTTCATGTCTAGGTTCAAATCCCAGTTCAGACAAACAAGTTTTCAACAAAACATGTTCACGACTCCACCTCTTTCGAAAGGGTAGTGTTTGAATAGAACATGGCCAAATCCAATGATTGCATCCATCACACTCGTAATGATGTTCCTTTTGAGGAGACGCATTGTTCTTACGTCATGAGAGAACCTCTTTAGGTGCCACAGTCGTAGGATTTGTATTTAGTTTCTTCAAAAAGACGCCTATTCCCATGCGTTTATGAAAGCTCGCAGAGCATCATCCAGCGTCGGAAAATGCTCAGAAGTTTTGCTCGTAGAGATATTGAGGGAATTGGAGTTCAGTATTTTGGGGAAGCAATTCAAACTTTTAACGAATAGTGGCGTGTCCGATGCGGTGGTTGGATTAAGGCTAATAATAATAATAATGGTGGCTCTTCAGTCCGAGGTGGACTTGGGCCTAGCCTCGGATCACGAGTGGAGTGGGCCGACTCCGAATGGCGAGATTGAGAAGCTCTCAGCATTTTCAATGACTCGAAAGAGGTAGAGCAGTGAATTTTTTTTTGAAAAATTGTTGCCCCTGCTGGGAATCAGATTTATGAGAATGTTCGCTTGTATCTCATTTGAACCTAGCTAGTATGGGAATGCTTGTAAAAGATCAAGGAATTAAGTAGGAGAAACCGAGTAAAACTCTGCTGGATACCTGGCCATACAGGGATAGAAGGCAATGAAATTGCCAACTTCCTAGCAAGGAAAGGAGCATCAAAACCCTTCATAGGCCCTGAGCCATTCTGCACTGTAGAAGACCATCTCCTCAGAGAAGAATTCAGGGAACTAGAAAGAAGGAAGCCGATAGATACCTGGAATAACGCTCGTGGCAGGCTAAGAAACTCCTAGGGGAATATGACCGAAAGAGATTCGAGGCATAGATCAAAATGAGCAAGAACAACCTCCGTATCCTAACAGGCTTCCTCACGGAGTATTGTAGACTCAGGGTGCATCTAAGGAAACTAGGGGTATCGGAAGAAGGTCTCTGCAGATTTTGTGGAGAATTTAATGAAATTCCAGAACATATACTGGGATTTTGTGAGGCACTAGCCCACAAAAGAAAAAAGATGCCTGGGCAAGAAGAAGAAGAAATGCAATCACTATCTCTCATTCTCAGATTCCTGAGGGAAACTGGCTTAGAGAGAATACTCTAGAACAGATTTCTCCACCTATGCGCAATAGGAGTCCATTACTCTCAATACAACTCTGAAAAGAGGTGTATTTTAGGGGAATTCATAATTGTGCTAAGGTTTTGAAACGGGGCACAATAGATCTAAAATGTCGCGGTGCAATATACCCTCAACAACAATAATAATAATAATAATCCCATTTGAACGACGTCCTTAAGTTTTCTTGCATAGCTTCTTTTTCAATTTTGATAGACAGCTGTGTCTAGCTGTTTCTTATAAGTCGATTAAAAAACGTTGTGTAGTTCGTTCCCAGGAATGGTAAAGTGAGAAAACAAATCAGTCAATATTTGTCTCCGTTGATGTATGAAAACCTGTCCATGTAAGCTTATAAAGCGAATTAACTCAGTTCCCTCAGGAACAACTAATATTTTGTATACATTGGATGAAATAAATGTACATTTTGGGACGTACACCCAGAAATAGAGTCAACCAGCTGAAGTGTGAATGGAAAATAATGTGCCCACTCAAAAGTTGTTATTAAGTCCGCAATGCAGGCTAGACTCGACAGTTTCTTACGTCACCCATGAACAGGTCACATCAAAAAAAGAAATCATGATCTCACACCAGCTAACCATGTGTACAATTGAGAGTAGTCACCAAACCAAATGTCGCCGGCCTTACGATGAACGCGAAAGCACTGGTTTGTCAGAAACCAGATTCGACCATGTGTTACGAGAAAATTGAAGATATCGCTCTAGAAATCCAAACCGTAAATGCGTTCACCTGACAGTGTTTGTATTTCAATAGAAATTTGCGGAAACAGTGGAGTAAGAATGGTTATCTTCCTCCGGTGATGTTCTTAACTGTTGTCCATATATATACACCTGTTCCATATATGGCATGGCTTTCCACCTGGCCGGTTGCCATATGTCTGGTAAACTTATACCACTGCAGTGCGCATACATAAGCGGTTCCATTCCGCTTACAGTCGTGGGTAGCAGTACCACGCAAGACACTCTTCGCTGTGTCGCATAGAAAACTCCAGCTCTGTATGCGGCAAAAATATCGACCGCCTATTTGGTTTCCACTTCCATATAAGGGTTATTTCATGATGTCATCGGGTGATGACTAATTTTAGTAGCTATCCGCTGTCTCTGTGTTGGTGTTTGGGTGTTTCTTTGAGTGGGGTATGTTATTCGTAGTTGGGTGGAGCATTGATGTGTTGGGTAGATACTGCGGCATCGTTTAATGGAATCATGTCTACGTTGCATTCAATAAAGTTGTTAAATCGTACGTGACCTTCTTTATGCAGATGTATGCATGTCCAAATGCCAGTTAATAGTGGAACTGTAAATTTGACTTGTTTAGCATTTCCTACGGAATTTGTTAATGACGCTTCTAATAAAATTACCTCTAGGGCTGGCCAGGTCAGTTCGGCACAGTTTTGCTCGTTTTGTGGTCATAAAACTTAGGGAAAAGAGCATTTTCTGTGTAAACGTTTATTTATTCATCTAGTTTTTCCCTCAAGTAATTATTTCTTCGGAAAGGTGCATTTACGAGGGTTCCCTTCCATAAATACACATAACAGGAGCATCTACATAAAACAAGCGTTTGGGTTTATTTTAGGAAGTGCAGACGAAATATTTTGCATCTTCTATTTGTCCCATTCAAAAAGGTATTTTAAGCCAAACGTATGCCTGTTTATTTTATTTTAATATACCCCTGAATGGATGAGTGGCAAACCACGTTGGATAACAGATATAAATCGAAAATATGAGAAAAATGTGGACATACACAGCATGGGTTTTTCGTTTCATTTGAAAGACTTTTAGAGCAATTTACTGTTCTCAGAAGAATGGATATTTCGACGTTAAGAGGTTAGGTTAGATAACATCATTGTGATTCCCACAGATAAGATGGTAGGGAGGTATACGGGTTACCTAGGGACTTGCAACTGCTCTTCTTATTTTTCTTGTCACGCTGTAGTCCGTGGTGGAACTGACCCTCAACCGAACCTCTTTAGCTAGCACGGTCTTTCGCTAGCTGTGCGCGCCACATTAGAATTATTCTTCTTAGGGCGCTACTGTCCGAGGTGGACCTGGGCCTCACCCAACATGCCTTTACAGCCAGCACGATCTCTAGCCGGATGTCTCCAGTTTGGCACACAAGGCCTGCCGAGGTCCCCCTCGACTTGTGTGCGCCACCTTGTACGTGGACGTCCTCTGTTGAGTTGTCCGACAGGCTCAGATTCGAAGACTCTTCGGGCTGGAGCTAAGTTATCCATACGCTCTACATGGCCTAGCCATCTTAGGCGTTGGATCCGTAGACGCCTGGCTAGACGGTTCGTGGTTGAACCTTTTCCTCCAAATTCCATCAACGCAAACAGGGCCAAAGATCACTCGCAGAACTTTTCTCTCGAAAAGATCAAGACACTGTTCATCCGCTTGGGATATTGTCTATGCCTCTGCGCCGTAAAGCAGGACTGGGATCAAGGGTCAACTTGGCCTTCCGAGAAAGGGCTAAATTACTCAATTGCGTTTTAAGCCTAAAAAAACAGCGGTTGGCAAAAGTTATTCTGCGTTTGACTTCGGTACTGATGTTGATTGTACTGTTTACTGCGGAGCCAAGGTAGACGAAGTCCTTAACTACCTCAAAGTTATAGCTGCCTATGGTGACGTTCTGGCCAAGTCGTTGATGTTGTGCGTCCTTTCTCGATGACAGCATATACTTCGTTTTGCCCTCGTTTTCCGCCAGACCCATTTTAGCCGCTTCCGTTTCAATGCCAGCAAACGCATCATTGACGGCTCGCTGTGTTCGCCCAATCACGTCATATGTCATCGTCATCCTGCTCAGTCTGACGAGTTTGGCAGGAATTTCAAAACTAGACATGGCGTTGTATAGCTCGTCTCTATGCACGCTGTCATATGCGGCCTTGAAATCGATAAATACGTGGTGTGTCTCAATTTGCATTCCTTGAGTCTTCTTCAGGATCTGCCGCAGTGTGAAGATTTGATCTATGGTGGACTTTCCTGACCTGAAACCACACTGATAGGGACCTATCAGTTTGGTGACCAAAGGTTTCAGGCGTTCACATACATTAGAATTAGACTTCTTCATTCGATCTGTCCCGCAGACTAGGAGTTAACGATTTTCCGGGCCGAGGCAACAAACAGGACCAAACATAGGTTAGGTTAGGTAAGGGGTGGTGGCAAAGCTGCATAGACAGCACAGGTCCAAAGTGAAAAGCCACAGCACTGAATAAACCTAAGAATTAGCATATAAGTTGTTATTGAGGCCAAATGATTTGAAAGCGTACAGTTAATCAAAAAAGTAAGTATACACTACCTCCTGAACTATATTTTTCTAAAGAAAACTAAATATTTCCAACAAAAATCAACAACCATTTTTTTTTCTGTTTTCACAAACATAATACTATTTTTCAAAAAGAACAAACAAAACAAAATAACAAAACATAAAGAATAGAATTCAACTTAAAGTAATATGAATGAAAATTTACATCAAAAAAGTAAGTATACAGACAAAAAATAATACTTTCTGAAATTTGTCTCTGCTCTCAAGTCTTCTTATCAATATTTCGTTGTGTAGCCTTTGGCTTTTATAATTGCTTGCATTCGATTTGGCATCGAGTTAACCTATTTTGATGTTACTTTTTGGCTTATTTTAGCCAACTCTTTCTGAAGCACTCTTTTCAAGTCTTATTTTGTCTTGACACCGTGTTTTTGAACTGCCCGTGTCAAATGTTCCTATAAATGTTCTATTGCATTCATGACGGGCGATTGGGTGGTGTTCTCAGCTGGTTACGAACATTATATAATAACTATTCCTTTACAATATGAGAGGTTTGTTTTGGGTAATTATCTTGTTGAAAGATAAATGACACTTCTAGACCCAAATTTCTAACGCTTTCAAGTAAATTAGTTTTCAATATGTCCAAATAGGCATATTTGTCCATTGTACCATCGATGAAAATTAAATTACCGACGCATTTTTGCCGCCATACACCCCCATACCATTACGGAGCCACCACTGTGCTTTACAGTTCCGGCCATGTTTGCGGGATCTAGCTCCGCGTTTGTTTTACGCCAAACTTTAGCACATCCATCGGATCCATGAATGTTAAATTTGCTTTCATTTGAGAATACGATCTTATTCCAGAAAGCTGGATCACAATTTACATGAGTTTTTGCAAAATTTAATCGCTTTTGACGGAACTGTAAAGCACGGTGGTGGCTCCGTAATGGTATGGGGGTGTATGGCGGCAAAAATGCGTCGGTAATTTAATTTTCATCGATGGTACAATGGACAAATATGCCTATTTGGACATATTGAAAACTAATTTACTTGAAAGCGTTAGAAATTTGGGTCTAGAAGTGTCATTTATCTTTCAACAAGATAATTACCCAAAACAAACCTCTCATATTGTAAAGGAATAGTTATTATATAATGTTCGTAACCAGCTGAGAACACCACCCAATCGCCCGTCATGAATGCAATAGAACATTTATGGGAACATTTGACACGGGCAGTTCAAAAACACGGTGTCAAGACAAAATAAGACTTGAAAAGAGTGCTTCAGAAAGAGTTGGCTAAAATAAGCCAAAAAATAACATCAAAATTGGTTAACTCGATGCCAAATCGAATGCAAGCAATTATAAAAGCCAAAGGCTACACAACGAAATATTGATAAGAAGACTTGAGAGCAGAGACAAATTTTAGAAAGTATTATTTTTTGTCTGTATACTTACTTTTTTGATGTAAATTTCCATTCATATTACTTTAAGTTGAATTCTATTGTTTATGTTTTGTTATTTTGTTATGTTTTTTCTTTTTGAAAAATAGTATTACGTTTGTGAAAACAGAAAAAAAAAATTTTGTTGATTTTTGTTGGAAATATTTAGTTTGCTTTAGAAAAATATAGTTCAGGAGGCAGTGTATACTTACTTTTTTGATTAACTGTATGCAAATTTGAGGTGTACTCGTAGATGTGGTTGCAAAGCCGCCACGTCTTTTAATGAGTTGTTTACCTAACGTGGCATATCTAGTCCTGACAAGAGCTTGGCACTCGAAGAGTAGGTGTTCTATAGTTTCACTGTTCCTGCAGATGTTGGTGGAGGTCAAGCCAATTTTATGAGCATGGTATACCACACAGATTTCGAAGCGTTGACAGACGAGCCATGTAGACACAAGCGTCTGCAACCAGCCTCTAATAACGAACTCCTACTCTCACCTCCCCGTGTTGAAATCCGGGAGCCGAGTACTTTCGACAGATGACGGGGTAACCAACTCTCGTGGGACGTCTGAGCGGCTGCAAACTAGAGAGGGGGGAGTGTGAGTCTACCAGGGCTCATCACTCTTTTCAGTATGGCGGCAGAGGAGCTGATCAACTGATTGGCCAAAGCCGGTATTCACAACTTCAGTCAGCAGGAGCTACCTGGTTTCCATGGTAAGGTCGGGATCCTGGAATAGAGATGGCGGCGGATGAGCCCCTCTCTTAGGGCCAACGGCGGCGCTTACAGTCTGCAAGAGTCTACCGACACCGGATCTTTCCGGACCCCTTTGTCCGGGGGCTAAACAAATGGACCTATCGTCCCAGTTGGAGACTGTGCGTGGAGTTAACTTACTCATCACGTAAAAAATAACGAGTTGAGAAAGCACAAACTGCCTCGGATATGGACGGATTTACTGTTGTCGACCCCAGCAAACGAAAAAAGGACAATGACTTTCGGTTCTGCACGTGGAATGTGAGGTCCCTGAATAGACCACGTGCAGCCGATGAACTCGCGGAGGCCGTAGACTGCTATAAAGCAGACATTACCGCAACTGGTGGGATGTGCCGGTGGGGCGGACCGGGCAAAGGGAGGATGAAAAACTGCGATATCTACTACGGCGATTGTTACAGAGAGCGAAGGCAGCGGTTATTTGGATGCGGATTTGTTGTTCGAGGCAGACTTAGGCACAAAGTCTTAAGCTTTAAGTACATAAGCGAGTGCCTCATAACAATCCGCATCAAGGCGAAATTCGGGAACATCGTTCGAGGCACACTTAGGCAAAAAGTCTTAAGCTTTAAGTACATAAGCGAGTGTCAATGCTAAATTCGGCAACATTAGCGTAATCTGCTCCCACGCCCCAACGGAGGACAAAGATAACGATAGCAAGGATGACTTCTATGATCTCCTAGAAAGAACGTAGGATCAATGCCCCAGCTACGACACCAAGATCGTTCTAGGAGATTTTAACGCTAAGCTGGGTAAAGAGGACATCTTTGCCAAAGTCATCGGTAAACGCAGCCTGCACAACACCACGTCCAAAAACGGACTCAGGCTGGTGGACGTTGTCACTGAGTGGAACCTCTCTGTAGCTAGCATGCGGTTCCCACACTTCAATATCCATAAGGGGACTTGGTGGTCCCCTGATCATTCAACCGTCAACCAGATTGATCACTTTGCGATCGACGTCAGACACTCCTACAATATTCTTGATGTTCGAATGTTCCGAGGCACCAACATCGACTCGGACCATTTCCTTGTTGTAGCCAAGGTAAGAACACGGATATCGAGAGAACAACGGAGTCGAGGAAGACAACCACGGTTTGACGTCGAAAAGCTACTATCGCAACAGACTGCCAGGAACTTTACCCATCGAGTCTCCGTGAAACTCTCCGAAAGTTCGACGTCGCCTGCACTAACAATAGTCGAAGAATGGAAACGTTGTCAAAAAGCCATCAGAGAAGCCGCTACTGATGTGCTGGATTTTAAAACACCACCACGGAAAACCCCTGGTTTGACAACGAGTGCAAGCAGGCATATGCAGCAAGCAAGTAGCCTACCAGGCAATGCTGCATCGAACTACGAGAGCTCTATGTGAACTCTACGAACAGAAACGAAGGGAAGAGAACCAGCTTCTCAGGAATTAAAGCATCGAGGAGATGCAGAGGTGTTATGGCAGGAGTGATGTCCAAAAGTTTTACCAAAGGGTGAAAGTTTTATCGAATGGGTTTAAAGTTCTGACAGAATATGGGTATATGGTATATGGTGTGTGTGGATCTGCATTTCTTGGGTCTTTTCCAGGATCTGCTGTAGTGTGAAGATCTGGTCTACTGTGGACTTTCCCGACCTGAAATCGCCCTGATTATGAGATGAGTAACGAAATATTTCAGACGTTCACAAAAAACGTCAGCGAAGATCTTGTATGCGATGTTTAGAAGACTTATCTCTCGATTCTTTCTTTCTTGTCGATCGAATAAAAGATATTGAGATTCTACTCATTGGGCATGATTTCCTCCGACCATAGTATAGAAGCATCTTCTCAGAAATTCTTGGCTGAAGGGTATCATAGTTAAAACTGTAGTGGTAAAAGATTAGCAAGTATTAAAAGCGACCATTCAGACGTCAGAAGAAGTAATGCAGACGTGAAGAAATCTTTGGTCCATTTACTGGGTGGAGTATGTTGTCGCTTCCTCAGATTCTTAAAAGCGACAGAGTGGACCTCAGTGGTATCACAAATATATCCTCAAGAATATAATTTAATTCGATTGCGTCGTTTAGCACGGGAAATTTGTACGTACTCATAATGAAATCAGAAAGAGAAGTGAAATGTAAAGTTAAGCCGCGACTTGGAACACAAATAACTTTTGGATTTTCGAGTTTGTATCGTGGATAACAACCGTCGGGAAATTTATTCATAGGGGCTTGCTGTCATAGCGAAATCTATTACAGATATTTTTTCTCCGAACCCATGACAACAACCTCTTCCAATGTCGTTTCCTATTTGGAAAACAAAGTTTTGTCATGAAAAAGTACGCAACTGAAGTCAACTTTTTTTTCTTCTTCTGACTACGATTTTTCATTTTAATCAAAAGGCGACAAGACAGAGTGTAATCGGGCACATTTTTTTGTTATTTTCAAAATTACAGATTGCCCCTGACTAAAGACAAATACGGAAAAATAGTTTGTCATACTTCCGACCAAAATTCCTTTTCCGTCGTGTTAACTATTCTTACGGTATCGAGTACAGTTGAGCGTCGATTATTCCAACTAATTAGGACCGATGGTGGTTCGGACAATCAATTCTTATCAAAAAATTCGGATAACGGATAACTAACATATAAGCGAATAGAATAAAAATCAAGTCGTAGTCGGTCATCAAATGTCATGTAACTGAAACTATCCTCGTTCCGATTTATAAAACGTTCCGGTTCCTTTTTCTTGTTGGCGACATATTAAAAACTGACTTTCCTTACCGAACCACAAGTCACGAATGAAGTTAACAATGTTCACGTGGTTGTTAGGCACATAAGAGTACGCACGTATGCATGCATACATGGGCCGTTAACTCAGGAACACTCCGTTAGTTTTTGTTTTCTCCTTTTAAGGTTTAGTTCGGATAATTGACTTTGCTGCTGATTGCAGTTCGAATAGCTGACGTCCATTTGCTTCCGCTGTTGTGTTCGGATAACTGACGTTTCGGTTAATTGACCTTCGGATAATCGACACTCTACTGTAGATATAAATTGCACAATCCATTCTCCTAAGACACATCATCGTTTTTTGAGACGATATCGACTTTACTTGGGTTCTTAATTCTCAGTCGTATGAATACTAAACAGTATATTGATATCTATCAAAACATTCATTCCTACTGTACTTCTAAAAACTTCCAATGGTAATACAGTTCATTGACATTTTCTGCAAATTTCTCTATGTTTATCTGTCAAACTGCTGTAAACATTTTATTTTGTTGAATTCAAGTGGCGAAATAAAAAGATTATGTCCTCGATGACTCTCACAAAAACAGTTGATCAAGCGACGATTTTAAGTGGCGACCGATCCAAGTAATTTATTCATATCAAATTCAATGTAAAACTTTGTTTTAATTTTCCTAAATTTTCAAATTCTAGACTCAAGGATTTGCTATGCAATCGATTAGCTGAGTGCGGATGGAAGGATCAAGTCAAGCTAATGTGCCGTAATATAATCAAGGAAAATGGTGGAAATATTAAAATTGAGCAGTTAATTGCTGAAGTAACACCTAATGCTAGAAGTATAGTTCCAGATGCTGTAAAGAAGGAGCTTTTGATGAAGATCAAAACTATTCTTGCAGCACAAGAGGGCTTGGACATTTGATAGCTTGTCCGTTTTGTTTTTATTTGACATACATATTGTTTAATTTTAGTTAGTTAGATATGTGCGAATGTGTAGAGGCCTTTACATAATAAAGGTTTAATACCATGACTAGCGAAGTTCATTTCATCTGCTTTCTATGCTCTTGAAATTCATTAATATGACACAGAATCAATAGTGAGTTGTTGGCCAATAATCTCGTTGAAGATACTGTGTGTGCTTGTGGTGCGGGGTCTTTAGTAGGTGCAATCATAGGACTTTGTTCTGTTTAAGGTGCAAAGACGAAGAGGTGGCCAACCTGACTTCAGAGTGAGCAGAAAACAAATAATGCCCCAGTATTCAAAGTGGGGGATAAAGTCAGTCACGAACGGGCTCCATCAGACTTTGTATATACAGTGCCTCACAAAAGTATTCTTAATTATGTTTTTTTCTGGATCCTAGTTTGTTGCATTTTGCTGTTGTTTTGTTTTTGTGTTTTGTTTTATAAAAATATGGTCGCAATGCCTGGTTGAACCTTTCCCTTTCGGCCTTACTTGTGGAACAAAATATAATACAGTAAAACTCGGATAACTACCTCTGCAAGATTTAAGCTTTTTTTGGGTACTTAAGCGGGTGAGTTGGTTAAACGAACCCGCTTAATACCCCGATGAGGCAGATATCCGAATTCAGTCATGTACCTCAAGGAGTTAAGGGAGTTATTTTTCTTCTTCTTCTTAGGGCGCTACAGTCCGAGGTGGACCTGGGCCTCACCCAACATGCCTCTCCAGCCAGCATGATCTCTAGCCGGATGTCTCCAGTTTGGCACACAAGGCCGGCCGAGGTCCGCCTCGACTTGTGTGCGCCACCTTGTACGTGGACGTCCTCTGTTGCGTTGTCCCACAGGCTCAGAGTCGAAGACTCTTCGGGCTGGAGCTAAGTTGTCCATAGGCTCTACATGGCCTAGCCATCTTAGGCGTTGGATCCGTAGACGTCTGGCTAGACTCGTCGCTGTACAGCCCATACAGTTCGTGGTTGAACCTTCTCCTCCAAAAGCCATCAACGCAAACAGGACCAAAGATCACGCGTAGAACTTTTCTCTCGAAAAGACCAAGACACCGTAAAGCAAGACTGGGATGATCAAGGTCTTGTATAGAATCAGCTTAAAGAGGGCTCTACTACTCAATTGCCTTTTGAGCCTAAAAAAAACAGCGGTTATTCTGCGTTTGATCTCGATACGGATGTTGTTTGTACTGTTTACTGCGGAGCCAAGGTAGACGAAGTCCTTAACTACCTCAAAGTTATAGCTGCCTATGGTGACGTTCTGGCCAAGTCGTCGATGTTGTGCGTCCTTTCTCAATGACAGCATATACTTGGTTTTGCCCTCATTTACCGCCAGACCCATTTTAGCCGCTTCCGTTTCAATGCCAGCAAACGTATTATTGACGGCACGCTGTGTTCGCCCAATCACGTCAATGTCATCCGCGTGAGCTAGCAGTTGAACAGATTTTTGGAAGATCGTGCCTCTTGTGTTGGCCATTTGCACGATCTTCTCAAGAACGATGACGATCGCCTTGTCTTGTTCTCCATCGTCATATTGCTCAGTCTGACGAGTTTGGCAGGAATTTCAAAACTAGACCTACTTACACTAAGGTGGCGCTACAGTCCGGGGTGGACCTGGGCCTCAACCAAAAAACGCTATCTGCCTCCAGTTTCGCACGCACAATTGGTTGAGGTCCCTTTCCACTTGCGTGCGCCCCCTGAGTCGCGGTCTTCCTCTACTGCGCCGTCCCTCGGGGATGGATTCGAAGATTCGGGCTTTTCAAAATTAGACATGCGCCCATCTGCATTCCACTTTTTATGAATTCGAGCTGTTAAAGTGAAAATTCGGGTTCTGCAATCCGATCGAAATGGTGGTGGTGAATTTGAATTTCGAAAATGAAAATTGGTGTTTTGCAATTCGATTTACTCGTGTTTTTACTCGAATTGAATTCACTGCTAAGCTGCGCTGTGAATTTGCAGTGAAATTGGATTAAATACGGGAACTATTTAGATTTTGCATTTTCTTTTTACTGATTTTATTTTTCATTTTAGGGGAAAACAAAAAAATGCAAGGTGGGATGGTATGTATGTATGAAGTTTATGGAGGCAAATCCTGATTTGTAAGGAACTCTTCATTCTGTCTTTCTTGTATGGACCTATTGAATAAAAAAAAAAAATAGAAACTGCAAGCTGTTGGTTCTATTTCTCTCAAGATGTACAAGAAGGTTAATTTTGTATGCCAAACCCTTGTTTAGAAATGAAAAAGATGATTCAAATGATCTATAAGAATATCTGCTTTGTCCTGATGATTTTTCTTTTCATTCAAAACAACAACCAACTGCCTGACAAAACAACAAAAACTAAGCCAAAACAAAAACCATTTGCCTGCCGAGGCCAAGGTAACAACGTTTGTTTTTTCCGAAAGTGAATTCGAAAACTTCGAAATCAATCGAAATGCAGAACATGGAAATTCACTTCGGGTGAAATGGAAATTCGATTTCAAATTCATTTCACTCGAAATGCAGAACATGGGCGATGGCGCTGTATAGCTCGTCTCTATGCACGCTGTCATATGCCTTGAAATCGACAAATAGGTGATGTGTATAATCAATTTGCATTTCTTGGGTCTTCTCCAGGATCTGCCGCAGTGTGGAAAATTGATCGATGGTGAACTTCCCTGGCCCGAAACCACACTGATAAGGACCTATCACATTGGTGACGAAAGGTTTCAGGCACAGAATGGCAGAAAAGATCTTATAGGCGATGTTAAGGAGACTTATCCCTCGATAGTTGGCGCAGTCAAAGGAGTCTCTTTTCTTGTGGATCGGGCAAATGATACTGAGATTCCACTCATCGGGCATGCTTTCCTCCGACCATATCTTATAGATGAGCTGGTGCATGCGCCCTACCAAATCATCTCCAGCTGCTTTAAACATTCCAGCGGGCAGACTATCTGCACCAGCAGCTTTATTAGACTTCAATCTCGATATCGCTCTCTTGACTTCGTCTAGGTCGGGGGGACGGGATTCTCTTCTATCATCGTCATCATTGTGTATTGAGTGGAACATTCTGCCTGACAGCGGTATTTGTGTCCTCATCGCCGTTCAACAGTCTGCAGAAATGATTTTTTCAAATTCTCAGTACCGACTGCGAATCTACTACTAGCTGTCCATTATCGTCCCGGCAGGCTTCTGTCCGAACTTTATATCCATTCGATAAAAGTTTTACCCTTTGGTAGAACTTTCGGACATCATTCCTGCCATAACACCTCTTCATCTCCTCGATCGCGCGCTTCTCGTGCTCTTTCTTTTTCTTCCTGAGAAGCCGGTTCTCTTCCCTTCGTTTCTGTTCATAGAGCTCACGAACAGCTCTCGTGGTTCGATGCAGCGTTGCCCGGTAAGCTTCTTGCTTTGCTGCATGTGCCTCCCTGCACTCGTTGTCAAACCAGGGGTTTTTCCTAGGTGGTGTTTTAAAACCCAGCACATCAGTAGCGGCTTCTCTGATGGCTCTTTGACAACGTTTCCATTCTTCGTCTATTGTTAGTGCAGGCGACGTCGAACTTTCGGAGAGTTTCAGGGAGACTCGATCGGCAAAGTTCCTGGCAGTCTGTTGCGATAGTAGCTTTTCGACGTCAAACCGTGGTTGTCTTCCTCGACTCCGTTGTTCTCTCGATGTTCGTGTCCTTACCTTAGCTACAACAAGGAAATGGTCCGAGTCGATGTTGGCGCCTCGGAACGTTTAGACATCAAGAATACTGGAGGAGTGTCTGACGTCGATCGCAACGTGATCAATCTGGTTGACGGTTGAATGATCACGGGACCGCCAGCTCCCCTTATGGATGTTGAGGTGTGGGAACCGCGTGCTAGCTACAGGGAGGTTTCGCTCCGTGACAAAATCCACCAGCCTGAGTTCGTTTTCGGACGTGGTGTCGTGCAGGCTGTGTTTACCGATGTCTCTAGCAAAGATGTCCCCTTTACCCAGCTTAGCGTTAAAATCTCCTAGAACGACCTTGGTGTCGTAGCTGGTGCATTGATCGTATGTTCTTTCTAGGAGATCATAGAAGTCATCCTTGCTATCGTCATCTTTGTCCTCCGTTGGGGCGTGGGCGCAGATTAGGCTGATGTTGCCGAATTTAGCCTTGATGCGGATTGTTATGAGGCACACGCTTATGTACTTAAATCTTAAGACTTTGTTGCTAAGTCTGCCTCGAACAACAAATCCACATCCAAATAATCGCTGCCTTGGCTCTCTGTAGCAATCGCCGTAATAGATATCGCAGTTTTTCATCCTCTTTTTGCCCGGCCCATCCCACCGGACTTCCTGGATTGCTGTAACTTCTGCTTTGTATCAGTTTAGGGCCTCAGCGAGTTCATAGGCTGCACGTGGTCTGTTCACATTCCACATGCACAACCGAAGTTATTGACCTTTTTCCATTTGCTAGGGTCGTCAAAAGTAAATTCGTCCATATCCAAGGCAGTTTGTGTTTTTTGAACCCAGTTTTTTTACGTGGTGAGGAAGGGAGGACTGGGAGGACAAGTCCATTTGTTTAGCCCCCGGACAAAGGGGTCCGGAAGGATCCGGTGTCGGTAGCCTCCTGCAGGCTGTGAGTGCCGCCGTTGGCCAATCAGTTGCTGAGCTCCTCCGCCGCCATCCTGAAATGAGTGATGAGCCCTGGTAGACTCACAAAAAGTAAAAAAGAGTAGCTATCGTGTGATAAAATGCGTGCTTTTTTTTACGCAAAATGATTTTGACATCAACTACCAATGAAAGTAGCTGCGACTACAACTTTTGAAATTAAGTAACCATTACCGTTATTTTTAGTAATGACAGTCAAGCGGGTCAAACCGCTTGTAAATCAGACACGTCTTATGCATTATCTTATCGCAGCTAAGAAGTTTTGCCTGTAAGGAAAACAATTTTCGGACATGGTTAGCGAAATCATTTTATTTCTTATCAAATTCACTGTATCCGTCGCAACTATTGCTCCTTGGCGTGGCTACCATTTGATCGTTTTCTCCAATCTTCAAAATCGACATCATTCCATCGTCCGAGTGAACAGTCAAGTGACAGTGGAACATCCAATAGCCGGGATTGTCACTGTAAAAGCGTATGATCGTGTATCCATAACCGGGAACCTGCACTGTATCTTTAATCGCTGGTGATTTATCCAATCTTCGCTTCAATGGGGTCGCTTTATCGATTTCTTCAATCTGAAAAGGCAGAGCCTACATAGAGAACCACTCACGAATGTTTTAGTCAGTGTCTTACCCTCTTAATGTCATTTGCTCCCAGGACGCCCGTACCGACCACCCGAAAATCAAAACCGTGCGTATGAAACGGATGTCCAACAATCGTCTCAGCGGATAAAACGAACTCAATGTAGTCGAAAGCGGGAATCTGTATGACGTTAAAACACTTGCAGAGTTCGTTTACGCAGTCCTTCCCTTGTTGCCGCAACGTGGTTTTGTTACAAAAAAAACGATCGATGTCGAGGTACCGGGATTGCAACAAGGACACCTTAGGCATGTCAAAAACTATGTTGTCCATTTGAAAACCGAAAAATCCGTCCTTAATGAACAGACCCATACTGGTGTAGAAGGTTTTAAATTTCGCATTGGTCTCCCACTGTGTGTACTGGACACTGTTCATTTGCGCCAGCGCGATCTGTTCGGGACTTGTGGGCATCCCCACGTCTAATGGGTTTAGCTGAAGCCCGTTAACTGTGTATCCGTATGTTAATTTTTTCTTTGGCAATCCATACTCAGACGCCCCTTCATAGTTCAGCACTGCCGCTTGATGAATTTCATTTCTCGCACAAAAACCAAGCCCCTTCACACGTAACCAGTAGTTATTCACACGTTCGGAGGCGTATACGACAACGTCGTAGCGTTCTGCTGCCAGCATGATGATACTCCGCACGGAGACCGGTTCCAGATCCTGCCCATCGGAATTGATCACCAACATTTGATGGTTGTCGATGGATATTTCCAAGGGACAGTTGGCATTGCCGTTGTAAATAAATCGAAAACGATATCCGTATCCTTGGACCACTCTGAACCGTTGATAGTTTATCCGTCCTTTGTAGGACTTCTTATACAAAAGTGTCACATTGTTGTGACCCCTTCCGTTTATCAGCACATTTTCTGGCTGTGTCGTAGTGTAGTTGTAAAACCAGTCTTGCATAAACACGATGTGCTCCGTCAAATCATAGTCGTAGAGATGTGCATGGGGATCTGATTCGGGAGGCCTGTGAATGACTATCGGACCTGCCATGCCGTACGCCCTTTGGAAATCCATGTGACTGTGCCACCAGTATGTGCCGGACTGGTGGCAGTCGAACTTGTACTGGAACGTTTCGCCAGGGTTGATGGGATACTGTGTCGCATAAGGGGATCCGTCCATGTGAGGGGTGAGCTTTTGATGGATGCCATGCCAGTGAATTGTTGTAGGCTCTCGGAGATTGTTCGTGACGTCTGCAACAATTGTATCGTTCTCACACACCTCGATGATGGGGTCAATAAGGAATCGACCCGCCAATATGACACCATTTTGAACGCCATCGGCTAAAATACATCCTTCGTGAGGATTGTAGTTGGTCATTTGACATATTTTGCCATAAACCTCGTAGTAGTGGACTACAAAGCGGTAGTAACACGACATTGGTTGATCGTGGACACATTCTCGCCTACACGGGTGATCGTATAAATCGTATCCCGATAATAGATCTCTTCGACTGTATGAATAGTAACTTAAAGGATTCCACGGTCTAGCAGGTGAGAGTTCATTTTGACCTGGAAAAGAGAGTTAGAATTATTATTGCAATTCGTACAGTGTAGAGTAATGATATCAATAATAATTATTAAATTCTATGTACCAAGGTTAGGTTAGGTTAGGTTAGAGGCTGCTAGTGAATTCGCCACCACACTTGTGGTCCATTGTGATACCCACAGTCACCACTGATCGATCGCTCCAGTGATGCCGTTAATTTGATCCCAACGGCAAATGGTGACTGGAGCAGATTCGAAAAACCGGATAAAAGCGTATTAAATTTGCTTTCACTGGGATTCGAACCTGGAACCCCTCTAACCTAGGGCAGGCACTTAACCAACTGCGCCATCCAGTCGCTTGAATCAAGCAAATCAGACAATTCATTAGACAAAGTGCTTCTTTCAACCGCGTTTTTATGGGTGAAAGAATTTCGGAGAGAGATCGTATGATTTTAAAAAAGTTTGGATAGAGGTGGGTTGTACCGTCGAAAACTCTCTCTCTTCGAGATTTCTGCCTTCTTTCACTTATGTAAACGCCGTCTTAGTTTGAATAACAGCCAAAGGCCGGTTTTTAGCTCGCACTAAATTTTAGGTCGGCTAGTATGTACATCGTTCCTGCATGCCAAGGATAAATGCTCGCTAGATTCTTAGGCAGGGTATGAAAAATATAAAAATAAGAAAATGTCGAGCCGACTCCGAACGGCGAAATTGAGAAGCTATTTCTCTACAGTTATACTCTTTGAGCATTGTCCAGTGATTCAAAAGAGGTGGAGCCATTAAAAAATGTTAGATGTTTTTTGAAGATTCGACCTCGAGCGTAGGAGACGACGCACCTACCCACTACGCCACGGCGCCCTTTAAGCTTTTATTATACTATTTTTTATAATTCGCGCGCGCAAAATAGGTAATGAATACCCTTAAGTGTCTGGAATCAAGACACATTGCGGGAGAGGAGGGAGAGGAGGTACCTGTGCACACATTGTAGGGAGTGGAAAATATTGGCCTGGGAAGAGCATTCCATATTCGTGTGGTGCTGGTAAAAAAAGGAGTCCCTAAACTTAACTCTACGTCCGAAAGCAGGCTTAAGGGTGAACTGATGAGCATTCCTGGCGAGACGAGTATTGCGGGTGAATTCATGGAGGGGAGGAATGCAATTGGCTAGTTCACTTGAGCATCGTTTGTAAAAATAGCCATAAAACAGAGACAAGGAAGACACATTACACTGTGTTCGAGCGAGTCTATCGACTTTGCGATATTGCTGTCTCCTAAAAGTTTTATCGCTCGCTGTTGTATTCCATCTAGCAGGTGCAGAAAGGTCTTGGGAGCACCAGACCAGATATGAGCGTTATACTCAAGTTTTGGGTGGATGTAGGGCTTGTAAATTAAAGCCAAAGCAGAGGAGGTGAAATATTTCTTGCTTCGGTTTAGGAAACCTGAACATTTTGCTGCGTTTTTGGCGACCTCGAATATGTGATCATTCCAACTAAAGGTTGTATTGATACACATACCAAGGATAAAAAGTCTTTCGGTTTCATCGACACAAACGCCATTCATGGATAATGGCTGATTCGCTGTAGTGAAAGTAGACAGCATTGAGTTTTGGAAGCATTGAATTTCACTCTATTATTTTTACCCCAATTGGTTATGCTGTCAAGGTCGGAATTCAATGTACTTTACATACGCTGCCGTTTCAATTCTACGGCCGAAGGACAGGTTTGTGAGTCTTAGAACGAATGGGAAACACCAGCATTAATTTGGTGAGAATCAGACCTGAACCCATCCAAAACAACTTGAATTGAACGGTTCGAATGGTAATTTCTAATCCATAGAAGAAGAGATTCATCGATACCATAAGCATGCATTCGACAATAGAGCCTGATGCCGGACTCTGTCAAATGCCTTAGAAATATCAAGCGGAATGATATTGCTTTCCCCTGCTTGCGTGCAAAGATTGGATCCACTTTTCGGTGAGATATGCCATCAGATCACCAGTGGACCTGTTGCCGCGGAAACCATACTGCCGGTCATTAAGAAGCTTCCCCTATTCAAGATATTTCATAAGCTGACGGTTTACTGCGTGAGATTTATTAAAATGACTGGTAAAAAAAAAACTGTCTTCCCAATCCGAACTGGTAGACCCATTCAGACGTAAGCTGCAGGAAACGTTTGACACACGAAACCGGGCTGTTTTGAAAGCCGGAAAAAAAACACATGTTTCGTCGTTAGGAAAAAACGCTCCTAGCAGAAAAACCGACAAACAGTGCATAACATTCCTCACGTGTACAAATGCAAGGGGATTGCATAAGCTGAAGCCATTGCTGATTAGGAAGGCGAAAATGTAGTAGCCAAGTAGCCCAGTAGACTACAAGAATTCGAAATCATCCTGGATTCAAAGAATAGTTTCATAATTCATTTGTGCCACAAGTATGTATGACGAAAATTAGCCAAATAAATATAGACTTCAATACTAAGCTTTTTTAGGTAACTGATCCAACCCATGGATCAAAATGCGATCAGAATAATAGAATTTTACCATAGAACTAGTCTGTTAGCTTCGGTTATAGAGAAACAAGCGGATATTCCAGAATCACTGAAAAAGTTAACTTTAAGAGATTTCATTTAATTTTTAAAATCAGCTTGTAATTGATTGGAAATGGACAGAATCGCAAAGTGCTGGAAATTTCGTAGGTAATGGAAACGATCCGGAAGATGAAAGAGAAATTCTATCTATAAATCAATTTTGAAGTGGAAAATGCAATGAAACTGCTCAATTCTGAGGTTTGATTTCTACTTTTTTAGGATTCCTGTCTTTAATCAAATCAATTGGATAGGGGAATTGCATAGCTGAAACCATCCATAAATGCCTAATGAAGCCATTTCCATCTTTAACAAGGCCTTGGAATACGAGTAAGTTGAGGGTGAGCTGGTTAGCCAGAATGACATTAGTGTCTTAACCAGGCCCGGTCCTAGCTAGATGAGCGCCCTTCCTCTTTTTTGAGTCATGGTTTTCCTAATGTAGTAAGCCCGACAAAGGATGCGTTAAAGCCCTTCTTCACATTGATTTTTTTTTTATCTCGAAAGTACTTTCGACAAAAAACCATGTCTCTATTCTTGCACTGGACTTCCAGAAAGCTTTTGATAGGATAGGTCTCCATGTTGACATTAAAAATTTAATAAAATGGGGCGTTGGAAGAGAAATGTACGGGTACATAAAATCATTCTTAACGAATTGAAAATTTTGCGTTAAACTAAATAACGTCTACTCATCCAATTACCCTTTGCACAATGGTATTCCACATGAATCACCTCATTCATAATCGCGTTTGACGATATAAACGCCATCTTATTAAACCACCAACTTTTAGACCACTGCCTTATATCTTATGCAAGGCTAAAGATGTGAGTAGAACCAATACCTTGCTAAAACAAGTTATTAAAGATATTTTCGATGTTCAGAAAAATCTGTCAAATTGTCAATCGAAAAATGTAAGCTGCCTCATACTTGCAGTAAACGTAAATGCCCACAACTTAACATAAATGTAAATAATAAAACCTAATATTGTTAAATACCTAGACTGTAAAAAAAGTAATGCCCATATCAATACTCTTACATCAATCACAAAACTGTTACTTCTAAGTAATCGACTACGGTTTGTATATACAGTGTGACCTCAATAAAAGCAACCCTCGATACGTGCAACTCCTCGATAAAAGCAACGCCTTAAATCTTAGCATTGTTGACTCAGTAATTGCAACTCCTCTAAAAAGGTGACTCGATAAAGGCAACTATTGTGTCATCAACTCTTATTTCTTATAAAAGCATTTAATTTGAGGCACGCCTTATGTCTCTTGTCTAATGCATGGGACAAGGTGCAGTCTACGGCAATACAAAAGTGCCTTTGATGAACCCAAGTAATGATTACGACAAAGATTATGTGCTACCATTGAGTGGCATAAGGGACCAAATCCTAAAAGACCTTGAAATAATATCATCGACTAATGATTTGTTTCAAGAGCTATCCCCTATTGACTGTTTCGAGGACATAAACGATTGGATTGCCAAAAATGAAACCGATCTGGAACCGACCTACAGTCCGGGAGCAGAAGAAATCGAAAGTGATGACAAAAATGCCGTTGAAGAATCCCCACAGTCAAAAGTTGAAACGGAGGCTGCAATTCAAGCACTAAACATTTGCCTTCAATGGACTGAAGAAAATTATGCTTCACTGAGTAATATTTTAGCTCTGAAAAATGTACGAGAGTCAGCCTTGGAAAAGTATTCTGCCTTCAAAATTGCACACAATCTCAATTTTTTAAAAACAATTCAAATTTGAATTTTGAACAATTTTGGTCTGTTTACCAGTACAAGACACGTTTTTGTACTATTCTGAGGTGTTTAACTTCGACTCTGAGCCTGTGGGACAACGCAACAGAGGACGTCCACGTACAAGGGGGGACCTCGGCCGGCTTGGTGTGCGAAACTTGAGACAGCTGGCGAGAAAGATCGTGCTGGCTGGAGAGGCATGTTGAGTGAAGCCCAGGTCCACCTCGGATTGTAGCGCCGTAAGAAGAATAAGAAGAGGTGTTTAAATTTTTGCTTCAATTTTGGCGCTTTCAATTTTTTGACTCGATTATTGCAACAAACTCAATAAAAGCAACTGCTCAAATTTCTATTAGTTGCTTTTATTGAGGTCGCATTGTATATGGGCCTGCCCACCATCAATTCTCAAAATTTTAGAACCTGTTTACCACTAAGTAGTTAGAAGAAGCCGTGGCGTAGTGGGTAGGTGCGTCGACTCCTACGCTCGAGGTCTGAGGTTTGAATCCCGAAAAAAACATCAAACATATTATTTCACGGCTCCACCTTTTTGGAGTCACTGACAATGTTCAAAGAGTATAACTGTCTAGAAAAAGCTTCTCAATCTCGCCGTTCGGAGTCGGCATTAAACTGTAGGTCCCCCGTGGGAAAACAATAGCACGCACAACACGAGTGGTTGCTGAGAAGCTAGGCCCGGGTCCACTTCGGACTGTAGCGCCGCCATTATTATTATTATCATAGTTAGAAGAAGCCTAAATGCTTTCCCAACGGTGCCGTGAAATAACGCGAATTTCTATTTTTGGTCTTATCTTACTTTGCTAAAGTGTAAAGTAAATAACGCCGACCATTGCTTGCGAAATAGAAACGAATTCAGATAGAAGGCAATATAATTTAGAAAACCGTACTTTTTAGAAAAAGTGAACTTTTATCAATGTTTGTTGGTTGTAATATGTACATATACACACATAAAAAGTGAAGTAGGTATGGGTGGGCATGCTGCCCCCCTGCAACCCCCCTGCTTGGCCACATGTGCAATTTGGGGTATGTGCGAGATTGACTGTATTTAGTTCCTTTAAACTCATGCGTATCATTAATATAAACAAACATTGAATACACTCAACCTCGCACCTACTTCAAATTCTACATGTGGCCTAGCAGGGGGGTTGCAAGGGGCAGCATGCATGAAAAGTCTTTATCTGCATGTCTTTATAAATTAAAAGTGAAATAAGGCCGACTCGGCGTTATTTCACTTTAGCAAAGTGAAATAAGACCGAAAATGGGAATTCGGTGTTATTTCGCTTTCACAAAGTGAAATAACGCCGAGTTTTGGAACTCGGCGTTATTTCACGGCACCTTTCCCAACTACTCCCATCAAAAATATTTTGGCAGGAGCAGGACTTCCCAGCACTGGCGAACGGAGAGACGCTATTACCCTAAAACTGTACCCAAAACTTCTGTTCTCCAAAAACTTCATAATCGATTACGACGTCAAGAACGTAACAAAACAAGAAAAAGAAACCATCGCTACTATTCTCGGAAAAGCAACGTTACTAGATCTTCCAAATAAGCGTAAGCACTTTACCGTTCCACGCTACCCTCCATGGGTATTAAATCCTGACCCCATTATAATGACCCTGGCTAATTATAAAAAACAAATACCAGTAACAAAACCTACTGTCATCCCATCAGATATGAAGTGGGTGGAACTTAGTGAAAACCACTGATGGCTCAAAAACGACAGAAAATACATAATTTGCTGCCGCACTGGAAAATGGATCAATTCTCCGCATTGGTAATCTGCCCGAGTTTGCTTCAATATTTACAGTTGAAGCTTTCGCAATCCTACAAGCTACGGAGATAGTAATGACACGCCGAGGTAGACATATATTACGTTCCGATAGCATTTCGGTACTCACTGCTATCAAAAACCCCAACAACAACTCTGAGTTCATATCAGAAATTAGATATCAACTTATCAAATCGTCAAATAATATTAAGCTGATGTGGACTCCTGGGCATGTTGGGATCCAAGGCAACGAACAGACCGATATTGCACCGATCTCGGCTAAAAACGCCTGACGAAATCCTCTCAGAAGAGCATAAAAATTAAGATCATAAATGACTGGAGCCTATCATCATTACAAGAAAGTAAATCCAGAGAGAATTAACGCAGCACCCCCAAAAATCAGTAAACAACAAATTTCTAACTTTGTGCGACTACGACTTGGTCACACTTCAGCCACACATCAGCATCTTCTCACCAAAAACAGCCCCCCTGTTTGTTATCAAGTAGAATGATCTATTCAATCTGGACGATGATTGACGAGAGATTATGAATGCATGAAACCATTCTAAAAACGTATACCATAAATAAATTTGCTTTGGGACTTAAACACAATTTGAACAAATAAAATAAGTTCAGTTGTAAAACTAATCTCTGCACGCCACGAATAGATCTAGATCTTCAAAAATTTCTTGTCGACGTAAGTACTTCTATATATGTAAAGTTCAAGTTCACTGCTGCAAAGGGTTTAACCAAGAAGATGTTTGCTCAGTTTATGGATACGCTCGATTCATTCAGGCACCGTTGAACTGGGTGAATGACTTTTTCACCGTCAAATTAGCGCTCTCGGAACAGGAAATCAAACACTTCCGTATTAGGAGGGCTTACAATTGTCTGATCAAGGAGGTCGGAGAATTACATTTTATTACATGGAATATTCTTAGTCTTGTTACTACGGAGTGGATAAAAGAGATTAAGGCAAGTGTGCTAAGAAAACAAACCTTGATCTATATATTCTAGTTCCGTGTTTATGGTACATAAGTCAATGTCAAGGATGTGTTTTATAGGAAGTAATTCAGAAACAGAAAATAAGATAAATAAAATGTTAATTTCTCACAAATACATAGTTGTTTGGTTTAGGAAGAGACATACAGCTATGGTCAATGAAATAGGTGTAACTCATGCATTTCTGTATTTTTCCATATATCTTTATTTTTTCCCATACACATAACATCTGATTTTAACTCACAATGATTATTATACCGTTAGCTACATTCTGGTGTCTACCAAGGCAGATGCATTTCGTAATGTTTAAAAAGAATATTTGTCCCTTTGGTGAAGCCCTTTAACGGAGTTGATCATTAAAATAGGTGCGCTGCATGTTTTAAGTAAAAGTAATTAAATTAAGCAATAAAACGATTTTTTTGTCAAAATAAGTAAGTGAGATTCATATCCTAATTGGATACCCATGTTTACAATACGTGTCCGCCTCACTGATGTCCATATTAGGTCCTCGTCTAGCCAATTCATCTGCTCTCTCGTTCCCTGCGATTGAGCTGTGGCCCGGGACCCAGCAGAGTTTGATTTTGTGATGACTGATGGTGAGTCGCGACAGTTCATAACAGCCTTTGATTTCACAGAACAGAATTCTATTGACTTCAGTGAAACTTGGCTGTCTACAAAGATGGTGATATCCGATGGTGGGATATCGGTTACTTGTATGAGTTTGGGTGCTTTCTCTGTGGCCAGAATCTCTGCTTAGAAGACACTGCGCATTCTTGTTTATGCAGGGTGTCCGAGTAGAGACCGGCTCCAGTACCTGTGTCCATTTTTTTGATTTCAAAGTTAATGAGATGTTCTCAGAATATGGTAACAAATGCACTGAAGCCAGAAAGCTTGAGAATAAACGAGGAAAAATTCGAAAAACGTCCAAAAGAACTGGTCGACGAATTGTTTAAATTTCTAAGATTGACCCTTTTAAATCTTCAAAAGATATCGTGAAGGAAATCGTAGACAATATCAGCGCTAAAACTGTTCGGAGAAGGTTAAATGAAACCAATTTGTTTGGCATAACCGCGAGAAAAATTCCCTTGTTAAGAGCCAGACATGTGAAACAAAGGATCGACTTTGCAAAGAACCACGCGGAATGGACTGGAACACAGTGCATTAACCGATGACGAAACATCCTCTGGACAGACGAAACTAAAATTAATTTAAAAGGTCCCGAGATAACAACAATCTGGGTGGTTCTAATTAGAGTCCGACCGAACATTCGGCTTCGGCCACCTTCGGCTAAAAATATCACCTTCGGCAAAACATTCAACTTCAGCCAAATGAGACCGAAGATTTTGCCGAAGCCGAATGTTGAATTTTATGTTTTCTGTAAAAGTAGAAGTTGAAGAAAGAACGGTGTGTTTTTTGTTTTGTTATAGTCGGATATTTTGTATTTTGAAAGTGCGATTGTTTACAGCCTTAAAATCAAAAGATTTTGCATTTGCAAGTCGGTAAACTATTAAGTGGTCTGTATAAAATCATGCAATTTATTTGTACTGGTTTCGGGTAGAAAGAACATCAAAAAATAATAAGCAACAAAAGTGTAGGTCTCACAGGGTACACCCTCCCACATATAGGACACAATAGACCCAACTATTGGTCACTGTCAGTCACCTACCTATCTAAAGGGTGGTCCAACCATAATGCACGATGTTAATTGTGAGCCACACCTTAACGTCAAGTTTTTTTGCCCAATTTAATTTGACATTTCTTTATTTCAGTGTTTGACAAATTCAACCATGGAGAGGCACACAATTGAGCAGCGCGTTAAGATTTCAAATCAAATGGATTTCGTGCACTTCGTGATTTTTCAAATGTGTCCACAATCGGTAGAATTGTGCGCAAATTTCAGCAAACCGGGTCTGTAGGAAATGTGAAAACATTCTCACCCAGTTCGTTCTGGGGAAAACATTGCTGTTGTTCGCGATAGTGTGGCTGAAGGGCCGTCAACCTCGATTCGTCGTCGTGCCGTGTCGTCGCGAGATGATAACGGTCTTCTTGTGGCCAGAGGATTGAGGATATGGACCTGTACGACATGTGCTTCCAACAGGATGGTGCCACTCTGCCACGATCATGTGGTTTGACACCGTTAGACTTCTTTCTTTAAAAGATAAAGGATATTTAAAAGAAAAAGTATACGTCAATAAGCCAAGAACAATTCAAGAGCTAAAGGGTTAGAAATTCGGCACATTAACGACATTGAACCTCAATTATGGCTCAGAGTCATTGAAAATATGAACCATCGGATAGAGTTGCCACCGAAGCCGTGGCGAGCATTTGGCCGATGTTTTGTTTCACACATAATTGTCATAGATTCTTCTATCACAATAAAAAATATTAAGATAATTCTCTGAAAACTTTTTGTTTTATTTACAATTATCATCGTGCGTTTTTGTTGGACTACCCTTTACCTAAGCCAAACTCTGAACGCAACTGGCGAGGTTGAAGTTTTTTTTTGTTGTTCTAACTAAGCCAACAGACAGTAACATAGTACAATATTTTTAAGTTTGTTCTTTAGAAATGTTTAACCATACAAGACCGTCGATAGTTATCAAAGTGTAGAATATTGAACCGAAACGAAGAACGATTACGATTTGCGAGTGGACTCCTGGAATGTGAAAACACTTTACACTCCGGGGGCCGCTCATAAACTGGAAAACATCCTCACTCAGTAGAAGGAGGATATTACTGCGATCCAGGATATACGCTGGATAGGACAAGGGATAATGAAAAAGAAAGAGTGCGACATATATTACAGCTGTCACAAAAGGTTGCACATATTTGGATGCGGATTCGTCGTGGGAAAACGGTTAAGGTCGAAGTTCATCGACTTTAAACCGATAAGTGATCGTCTGGCTGTGATCCGTATCCAAAGCAAATTCTATAACATCAGCCTTATATGTGCACACGCCTCTACCGACGAGGCTGAAGACTCTGTCAAGGTGGATTACGTGGTGGAGTATTAGGACCTCTTGCCTACGGATTCTGTTCAAAGTACGATGTCAAAATCGTGCTCGGATACTTCAATGCCAAAATCGGTAAAGAAAAAATCTTTGGCGGAGTGATCGGAAAGCACAGCCTCTACGACACGATAACAGATAACGGCTTCCGACTCACTGATTTTGCGACAGAACGTAATATGGTCGAGCTCGCAAAAGAATTCACACAGCAACCTGGCGATCTCCGGACGGCCGAAACGCCAACCAAATCGACCATGTGCTCATTGACGCAAGGCATGCATCAAATATCCTGGATGTGCAAATATTCAGGGGGGCAAACGTCGACTCTGATCATTACCTCGTAGCAGCAAGATTCAGAGCTCGGCTGTCCAATGTCAGAAAACTGCACCAGCCAACAAAGAGGAATTTTGACATTGGACGCCTGAGCACACCGGAGATTGCCAGAGCCTACGAAGAGCAATTTAGTAAGAGACTCTCCGGTATACCTACGCCTAACATAAACGCCAACGATATGTGGTTGCACTGCCGCTCAGCCATCAAAGAGGTGGCTACCTAGCACCCCCGACAAGAAACCCGTGGTATTAAGCCTACTGTAAAAGAAACGTGCAACCGACGAGGCATACAACGAAAGGCGCTGCAACGAAAAACTAGAGCAGCGCATGAGGAGTACTGGGCTAGAAGATGGGAGGAGAAAAAGCTTCTACGCCTGGTCTCTCGTAACCTCCCAGCTCAAGGATATTGAAGAGTCTGGGGACAAACAAAAAATACCGGGCTTTTATAAAAAAGCCAAAAGCCTTGTCAAAGCCTTTAGGAAAGGCTCCCAGGCTCTTCGAAATTGTGAGGGTAATGTGAGGTAATCACTGACCCGCAGGGAATAGTGGATGTGTTTAAGCAGCACTTCCAACAGATGCTTAGCGGGCCGGAACAGGGGAGAGTGATAGGGAATGAAGAAATTCCAACTCCAGTCGATGAAGTAGTCATCCTACCGAGCTTTGAAGAAGTCGGCAAAGCCATTAAATGCTGAAGAACAACAAAGCCGCAGGCTCAGATGGCTTACCATCAGAGCTCTTCATGGCCGGAGGCAATGTTCTGGTAGGGAGCATGCACCAGATCATTTGTAGAATTTGGGAAGACGAAATCATGCCCGACGAATGGAATATCAGCTCCATATACCTCCATATGCCCTGTTCACAAAAAGTGCGATCCTACCTCTTGCACCAACTCTAGAGGTATATCCCTGCTCAACGTCGCCTACTGTGTGAACGTCTATAGCCGTTTTGCACCGCACTAATCGGCACGTACCAGTTCGGCTTCCGGCCCGCCAAATCGACTATAGACCAAATCTTCGATACGCACCATCTTTTCATCGATTTTAAAGCCGCATCCGACAGCATTCATCGCTAGGAAAGAAGCGATGGCCGAATTCAGGATCGCGGGAAAACTGATCCGGTTGTGTCGCATCACGCTAACACATACGCGATACACTGTGCAGTTCGGCTCGAGGACTTCCGAGCCGTTTGAAACCTGCACAGGATTTCGACAAGGAGATGCGCTGTCGTGTGATTTCTTTAATTTGGTACTGGAGAAGATATTGCGGCGGGCTGCTGTAAACACGCAAGGCACTATCTTCTTCAAGTCAGTCCAACTGTTGGGATACGCAGATGACATCGACATCGTTGCGCGTTCCCAACGTGCCGTAGTGGAAGCTTTCATGGCGATTGAAGAACAGGCAGAGTAAAGCTTTCACGGCGATTGAAGAACAGGCGAAACGAGCTGGTCTTAAAGTCAATGAGAATAAGACAAAGTATCTGCTGTCGCGCAAGAAACGATCCGCCGCACACCACTTAGGGCAAAACATCACAAGCGACAGCTACAATTTTGAGCTAGTGAAGGAGTTTGTCTACCTCGGGGCAAACGTGACTCCACGAACGACATCACAGTGGAGATCCGACGTAGAATCGTCCTTGGCAACCGATGCTACTTCGGTTTGTCAAAACAACTGGGCTCAAAACTCCATACTCGAAGGGCCAAAATAATGCTCTACAAATCTCTTATTCTGCTAGTCCTGCTATATGGAGCCGAACTGCGGAGCTGATTCTTGGTGCCTTCGAAAGAAAAATTCTACGTCGGATATATGATCCCGTCTGCGAGGAAGGCGAATGGAGGAGAAGACACAACAACGAACTCTATGAGCTGTACCAGGGTGTGGATGTAGTCCGGGAGGCAAAAATCCGTAGACTGCACTGGCTGTGCCACATCGAGCGCATGGACAACAACGCTCCAGCCAAGAGGGTCTTCGAATCCGAGCCTCCTGATTCGAGAAGGAGAGGAAGACCGAACCTCCGGTACAAAGACCAAGTCATCGCGGACGTAAGACAGCTTGGTCTTGATGACTGGAAGCAGCGTGCCCAGGACCGTCAACAATGGAAGGCAGCGATAACTCAGGCTCGGACCCTCCATGGGTCGTAGGCCTGCTAAGAATATTGAACCATTTAAACAAAATCGTTAGATCCAGGAAAAAAACGTACACAGAAAAACTATTCAAAGAATAACATGAAATCTGCAAAAATGTTCATACATTTCAACACCCCGAGACAGTCACCTACCCTGGATGACGTCACACATCACTTTGGTAGAAGTTTTTAAGAACACATCGCTTTCCTTACACCATCTGGGGCACTCATAAATCTTGACTAGACCGGCAAGGGAACAACGGTGTCTGTCAAACCGTTTCTTTAATTAATTCGAAACACCGCGATTCCTTGACCGGTTTACAGTTTCTTCTTCATTTTTTTTCAATTTGATTTGTTAATCGTGTTGGAATTTAAGAATCCTAACTGTTCATAAATGAAAGTAAACACTCAAATGAGAATAGCTAAACGTATCAATATTTATGTATTCAAAAAGTGTCACTGAACTTTACAACCAGATCCCGAATCCAATATTGTTCGTTTTTTTGCAGATTGTCTAATGGATTTATTTATAAGTCCACTAATTGGGCTTTGGGTTTTTGTAATTCAATAAATCTTTACCGATCATACCATTTGCTGAAGCAATGTATCCAAGAATGAAGACAACACTTAAAATCACTGAACTCATCATAGCGCGAAACTTAATTTGGTTAAAAGTCTTCATATCATCACAGTACCACAGAATTCACTATTTCTATATCTGCACCTCCATATGCTTGCACTTATTTAAAAGATATCTTTTCATCCGCACCAACGTGATTAAATCTAAATCAGACCTTTCGCGCCGACCAACCGTATGTGACTGCCAGCGGTAAACCGTGATGTTTGCGGATTTATAGAATTTCGCCTGTAAATGCATACATTATGGGAGATCACGTCGGAGGTAAGCATAAAGAAAATGATGAGGTTATAGGGCTTAATTATGCGAAGCAGCTCCAGAATTTCGGTTGATTGAGGAGCGCCTATAGCTTCGACTTTCATCTTTCTTTTTGCCGTGCGATTCTATCAGAAGCTCTGCCGGTTAATTTAAATACATAAAATATTTTACCGCAAATATTATTTCACGAGTCGAGGAACTTTTCCCTAAAAAAGTTAGATACATATGCAAGTTCGGTGCGCTAGGGAATCTGAATTTATTGGTTTATTTATTAATTGGTGTAAATAATTAAGCGATACTTTACAGCGCCAAATGGGACTACACATTTACGAGATCGATTAACGCTAAGCTCATATCATCGATTCTCAGGTGACATAGAATTTATTTAAAAATATGTGCATAACATATCCAGCGTATGGACAAGGTTAAGGAATCCCCTTAAGACAAACGGATCTTCTTCGGCGCGGATTTCTGTTCTATAAAGCCGTAACTTAGTTCGCGATTGTGAAATTGTGGAAAGATTTCTGATCTGATTTATGGTTTTGAAGTTGGTGGTCAAGAAACTCTTCTGTTTCCGAAACCATCCGAGGAATATCACGTTCAGCTGACTTATCCACACTTCATCTGAACTAGAAAGCTGTTAGATATTTTGGATTCAAACCTAATAAAACCTAACAGACCTTGAAAGCGCAACAGAACAATGCAAGGAAAGCATTAGAAGTCTTACCTCCATATTTATTCTACGTATAGAAGGAATCAGAAGGACTCTGAAAAGATGAAGCCTTCCCTTTCCTATTCTTTCTATTATACCGGCTGGTTATACACCGACCACGAAGGTTGAGGTGCATAACATATCCAGCGTAGACTGGACTTTCATGACAGATGTGGCCTCAGCGGTTTCGATGGAAGTTTTAGCGAAGAGGAAGACTCTCGGGAATCCTTACTCGACCAGAAAATTCAAAATCGGAAAGTAGATAATCTTTGCTTACTCCAATCTTGAGTTAACTAGCACTGGCTGTAGCCACTCTATTTGTAGATCATCGGACAATGGAGTATTCTCTATAAATCTGGATTCCCTCCTGAAGGTACTGAGGTGTGGCTCCTCGACTTTTATTTCGAGGAAAATTCCAAATCACGATATCCTTTGGGTCTTATTGGAAGAACGAACTCTGAAGTTGGATGGTCCTCTGCGATTCTTCGCAAATGCATTTAAGATGGATGAGGGGGTGGGTTCAGCATATATCATATATTCATATATCATATATAATTACTAGAGCTTTACCGAATACTGATTTGGCCGGATACCGGATACCGAATATTCGGCCTACAGCTAGGTCGGATAGCCGAACATTCGGCGGCCGGATATCTGCCCAAATTAAAAGTATAATAGTTTGATGCTCTGATACTCAAATCAGACCGGTACAAGTCAAACCAACTTAAACATGTGTTTTTCCTTCTCCTCCACAAGATATTCTTATTTTCTACACAGCAACGTTTTTGGGACTATTTTGAAGAGGTTGCGGAAGGCAATAGTCAGATTGAATTTTCTTAAACATCAAACATTTTTTCACGGCTCCACCTCTTTCGAGTCACTGACAATGCTCAAAGAGTATAACTATTTAGAAAAAGCTTCTCAATCTCGCCGTTCGGAGTCGGTATTAAACTGTAGGTACCCTCCGCTCGTGACAGAACAATAGCACGCACAACACGAGTGGTTGCTGAGAAGCTAGGCCCAGGTTCACCTCGGACTGTAGCGCCGCCATTATTATTATTATTATTATTATTATTAGGGACCCTTGGACTTGGTGGTCAGTAAATGGAAGACACTACCCAATTTTGCTCAAATTGCAGGCTTTAAAAACGGCCCCAGACTCTTCGAAACCATGAGGGTAATACCGACCGACTCTCGGGGAATAATGAATGTATTTGACGGCTCCTTAGTAAGTATGACCAGGAAAGGGAATGACGAAACCACACCTCCAGTTGATGAAGTAGTCTTTCCTCCCCCATTATTGAGGAATTCAACACAGCAACCAAAAAGCTGAAGAACAACAAATCCACAGACTCAGATGGCTTACCTGGATAGAGGCATCTGAAGAATTTGAGAAGACGAAAGCATGCCCGACGACGAATCATTTGAAGAAACGTTGGATAATCTTCTCAGTACCCACTTTCCAGCCTGTGTGAAAGTGTCGATGGAAAACAGAGACACTCACGTGATAGTCTCGCGGATAGCCACTGCCAAAATTGACGACATGGTTGACGAGAGCAAAGTAGCATGGGTGATCGATCATTTTCCGCAGTCAAAGCACTATGCGTAGACAAAATACACCCAATTATGTTACAGATATTAGACGAAACTCTTGTTCCTTGGCTTAACATACACAAGGGTTGCCTTAGGCCAGGCAATGTTCCAATGAGGTGGCAAGAGGTAAGAGTTATCTTCATTCCGAAAGCGAGGAAGCCAAGTCATACTACCGCCAAGGACTATAGGCCCATCAGCCTGTCGTCATTCCCCCGTACAGCACGGTCCATCGTGTATTTTTTAGGGTGGCTCGACACAGGTAGGTAGGTAGGTTTAGGTGGCTGGAGTATGCACTTAGACCAGTGCTGATCCATTGTGCAGCCACAAGATTGACTGAGGTCAATCCAATTGAATAATTGCGGGAAACCATTTGGAGCCTATGATGAAGCGTAGTAGATTACTTATGGGTACCCCGCTAAGTTCACATAAGCTCTCAAAGCAGTAGGGCCCTATATGGTGGCATCGAAGAGACGCCAGGCACGGACAGAAGCAGAGGAGGTGTGAAACGCTTTCCACTTCCTCCTCGTCTAAGCAGCTTCTGCAGAAATCATTAGCCGGAGCACCTACTCTACTGGCATGATTTCCTATGAGCCAGTGTCTTGTAATGACACCGACGATTGTACTTATGTTAGATCTATCCAGAGAGATCAATTCTTTAGATCTTCTGAGAAATAGCTTAGACCAGATCATTCTGGAGGTGTGACACCTAGTGCCACTCGCCCATCTGTTATTAATTTTCTGAGTTGCATCTTCTAAAAGCAACAATTTACAAGTTGTGAGGGGCATACCCAAGTGGCTGTGTTTAGGTAGCAAAGGCTGTGAAGTAGCGAACTTGGCAAGTTCATCCGCTTTGTAGTTGCCCGGAATATCTATATGGTCTGGTACCCAATACAGGCGAATATTGAACTGATCGGCCATCTTGTCTAAAGATGAGCGATAGTTGATTACGGCTTTGGAGTTCAGTGAAACCAATTCCATAGCCCTGATGGCTGCCTGTCTGTCCGTGAAAATGCAAATATCGCGTGCAGATATTACATTCCATTTGGGCCAAGACAGAGCTTCACTAATCGTCATTATCTCCGCCTGAAACCCGCTACAGTGATCGTTTAAGCGAAAGGAGAGGCTTATGTTTAATTCATTGGGGAAAACACCACAGCCAACCCCATCCTGGGTCTTAGACCCATCCGTAAAGAAGTGCAGGGATCCTGCAAATGGTTTAGGATTGTCATTCCAAAAGTTTCTATCTGGAATTAGGGTTTCAAAGTTCCTATCAGGAAAGTTTTGGGGTGTGGCGTGGTCTAGATTTCTAGTCGGAAAGTTTAGAGAACTTAGTATAGACCATATGTGCCACTGGGAGGAGGCGATAAGACGAACAACAGTGTTTTTTGCTAATAGTCGGCCAAAAATGTCGAGTGGGGTTAGGTTCAGGATAACGTCCAGGGCATCAGACAGCGTAGTTCTCAATACACCACCTGGCTGTATCTAGGATAGGCAACCGGACATGCACTCCATACAATAGTATGGGTCTAATGACGGCAATGTAGGTCCATTGGATCACGTGAAGTTGGAGATCCCATTTTTTGCCTATGGCTCTTTTACTTACGTAGCCTTGCGGGCACGCTCCATTATATTTTGCTTCCAGTTTAGTCTCTTATCTAGGATAAGCCCTAGATATTTGGCAGATTCGGAGGATCTACAACTGGTGCCGTCAATGGTGGTGGGGTCAATAGTAGGAATTAGAGGTGTGACGGATATCCGGCAAGTATTCGGTATCCGGCCTATCCGGCTTCTTTTATACTATCCGGCCGGAGCCGAATAGTCTTTTGATATCCGACCGAATTCCGGATAGTAGTTTTTTCAGGCCGAATTTTTTTTAGCAGAAAACTCAATCTGGCTTGCCTTCCGCAACCTGTTCCAAAAAACTTGCTGTGTAAAAAAAAAGAATATCTAGTGGAGGAGAAGGGAAAAAACATGTTTAAGTTGGTTTGACTTGTACCGGTAAGATTTGAGTATCAGAGCATCAAACTATTTTACTTTTAATTTGGGCAGATATCCGGCCGACGAATATTCGGCTATCCGACCTAGCTGCAGGCCGAATATTCGGTATCCGGTATCCGGCCAAATCACTATTCGGCACAACTCTAGTAGGAATTTTATATTTGCTCGTGAAAAGTACGATTTCCGTTTTATGAGAGTTGATTCAAAGACCGTTTTCCTTGGTCTTTGAAGAGAACATTCTGCATAAGGTCCCTTAGCAATGATGAAGATTTACCCGAAATTGCCAAAGTAATGTCATACGCATAAGCTATCACTTTGTACCCTGCCTTATCTAGTAACAAAAGTAGTTCGTTGACCACGATGTTCCATAGCAGGAGAAAAAGAACTCCTTGTGGTGTTCCTCTACTGGAAAGTCCGGTAGTTGTGGTGGAACCCAGCTTTGTGATGATTACCCTACTGACAAGCAGTTGGTGAATCAGTCTACCGAGCCCCACGTCCACACCAAGATTCACCAGTGCGTTAGTGATAGAGGATGGGTAGACATTGTTGAAGGCACCCTCGATATCCAGAGAGGCTTGTAAATTCTTTATGGTGAAAAGATTTAATAGCATGCAAGATAGTGTAGGGCAGGTTCTACAAATTTGCCTGTAGTGTATGCGTGTTGGGAGGCTGATAACCTAGATTGGTCTATGTTACAGCGAAGATGGATATCTTTAAGTCTTTCCTGTGTTTTTAGTAGGAAAAAAGGTAGGTTGATTGGTCTTAAGTCCTTAGGATAAACATAAGAATTGCGGCCTACTTTCGGTAGACCTTCACCTATCTTCATCTTAAAGAGATGTGAGACAGGCGCAGGCATCAGTAAAGGATGATTTCCAACCAAGGAAGAGTCGTAGTTGGATGAATGGATGGCGTAGTTGGTTAAGTGCCTGCCCCAAGTTAGAGGGGTCCCAGGTTCGAATCCCAGTGAAATCGAATCTGGTCACCATTTGCCGTTGGGATCAAATTAACGGCACTGGAGTAGGTTGCTACCTGGCAGTACAATGGACCAGTTTTGAGTCAGAGTGCTCCAGTAGAATTTAAAAAAAACTCAGAAAAAAAAGGAAGTGTCAGATCTAGTTTCAATTGAAGTTCCGGTCGCAGGAATAATGTGGTCTGGGGAACGCCGCATTCTACACACGCAAACGAGCTTTCAGCAACACCTAGAGTCTTAAGCCACTTGGAGTATACTGGCGCTATACAGTGGTAGTAAGACCCATCTTAACTTACGAATCAACAGTCTAGTGGCAAGCACTGGAGAAGATATACCTTCTTTCAAGCTTGAGCAAGGTCCAAAAATCAGCGTGTTTAGGAGTCACGGCTGCTCTAAGGACAACACCGACAACAGCGCTCGAGGTCCTACTTTATCTGACCCTCTTGGTATGTTCTGCAGTAGCACAGTGGCTACACCCGCAATGAGACTCAGAGAAGTAAAGATGTGGGTAGACAAGTCATATTGGCACGCGTCCATAATCTCAAAATGGACAGCAACACAGGTACATAACGTCGGATTACCTGGTATCAACCCTGACTACCACAGGGAAGCTCTCTAACCGAATTCTGGACAGGAGAGGTTGGAAAGAGCCGTTAGTGGATGGTGACGAAGAAATATCTCTATCCACAGATGTCTTGAAAACAGGTTCAGGAACGGGGGCAGAGGTCTTCTGTAATTTCTTCGAAAGATCCCCAAATCTAAGCGACGAATGTAGCGTATTCCAAGCAATAACAATAAGCAAGGGGGCACAGGTGTTCAAGGAAACGTGAAAGCGGAAGTGCTGACAAAAGAGGGCTCAGAGCTAGATAAATCGCTACCTCTACCTTATGTCAATACGCCGTTAAGTCTCCTTAAGAAAAAATAGAGGTGGAAGTCTTAAAGAAAGCAATTGAGCCATTGCTTGATCTGGACATTGGATCAACGATGAGAGCCCTATGGCCAGTGCTTATCAAGAAGAAATCAATCATGGAGTCCTCACCGGACATTGTCCGATAGGAATGTCCCACTTGGCAGTGTTTATAGCATAATCTGGCTGATATGTTGAAATCGAAATCGTGACCTAGTAATTTGGCGAAAATAAGTAATTATTTAATCTTGATTTTCCCCCGCATGTACCCTTTTATTGACTTTTGAGTTTGTTTTACTGATTTCAAGCAAATTCAATGATTTGTCTTCTTTGCGACGGTTTAAACTCTAGCTCTTTAGTTATGAGGTTAATTTGTAAGGCTCTCTTTAGTAGATGCTCGCCATTTTTGCATGTTTTCGCAGACGCAAGACAACTTGGTCTTGATGACTGGAAGCAGTGTTCCCGGGACCGACCGTCAGCAATGGGAGACGGCAATTGCCCAGGTTCAGACCTTCCAGGTATCGTCGGCTTGAAAAGTAAGTAATACAAGACATTTTGATCCACGTTGTATCACATTGAGCCTTACACAGCCTTTCACTAGAACTCATCCTAATCCAATGTCTACACTTACAGGTAAACCAAGAACTGAACAGGAAACCATCATAGAAACAAGGCTTCGCCATATCGCCAATCCTTTTTTATTACCTCTTAATATTAAATTAATAAGTTATATAAATAAATAAATATGTACAAACAAGCACTAACTAACTCATTCAAATCCCTTTTTTAACACTTAAGTTTTGGTCGAGATCTTTTCATTTGCCAAGTTTCCCCGATCTTAAGCACAGCCATCATCCCCAGAATTGAGTGGTTTTCAATGTGGCAATGATACAGCCAGTAGCCGGGATTGTTGCTCAGAAATCGTACGATAATATAACCAAATCCAGGCACTTGTGCAGTGTCCTTTTCCACCGGATAGTCGTGGTTTCTGCTAAGCAAGCCATATCTATCGAATTCCTCGATCTGAAACAAGAAATATGAGCACTCCTTAAATGATTTATTTTCCTCACCAACTTACGCGCCATAGATCCTCCTGGCGAAGGACTCCTTGACCGACAACTCGGAACGTGTATCCGTGAATGTGGAATGGGTGTGTTCCGTGCATGAAATTCACCACAACCATCTCCACCGGAGCGTATGCCGGAAGAGACAGTACATTAATGCAACGGCACGTTTCTTGAGAACAATCCTTACCGGCTCTGGCCAATGTGGTCTTGTTGCAGAACATGTGGCTATCGAATAGATCATTGGCCTGCAGCAAAGATATTCCGGGCATTTCATAGGTGATGTTGTCGATTTGCATTTGAAAACCCTCCTCGCCGACGTGAAAGCCGAAATTCGAGTACAGTCTATGAAACCGAGTTGATTCATGCCACTCTACGGGACGCAATGACTTCAGCTCGATTATCGAAATCCCATTGGGATCTTCTTGATCCAAGGGATTGACTTTAGCCCCTTTCACTCTGTAGTCGTAGCTCAGCTCGTCGAAGGGCTCGTTGTGCAGTGTATTCGCGCCCTTGTAATGCAGAATGGCGCCCTGGTAAAGGTTGTCGATGCTGCAGTTCGTGTAGCCCCTCACTCTCAGCCAGTAGTTCTGGGTGTACCTGTCAGCATGGAGAACAAAGTCAAATCGCTCGGCCGCCGTCATGAAGAACGATGAAGCCACAACTGGTTCGATATCGTTGCCATCTGTGCTTATGATCAGCATCCTGTGGTTGTCGATCGACACCTCGATCGGGCAGTTGAAGACGCCGTTGAAAATGACCCGAAACCGATACCTTTTGCCACGAACCACGTTGAACTGTTCATATCGGAAATTGCCCTCATCAGTAAACACGTGGTTCCTTCCCTTTCCGTTGATTAAAATGTTGGACAGCGTAGAGAAATCGTAGTTGTAGACTACATCCTGGATCATAATTGTGTGCTCGGTCAAGTCAAAGTCGTACAATTGGTCGTGCACATCGAAGATACTCGGCTGCCGGATCACGAGACTCCCAGCAGCACCGAGACCCCTCTGCCAGTGACTGTGGCTGTGATACCAGATCGTTCCACTGCGGTCTGCAACGAATTTGTATCGGAAGGTCTCTCCAGGATTGATGGGATACTGCGTGATGAACGGAGCACCATCCATGTCGGGGGTTTCGCTCATGTGAATGCCATGCCAGTGCATTGTTGTCGCCTCTGTCAACTTGTTGACCACATCCGCAATGATCGTGTCATTCTCACACACTTCAATTGGTGGTCCTGGAAGCATTTTATTGATAGCGACTACGGCCGAATTGACACCGTCTGCGTACAAGCAATCTTCCGCGGAGCACCGTTTACGGTCATAAACACATCGCTGACACTCAGGACCCATTGTCTCATGGAAGTGAACTACAATTTTGAAGAAACATGTCATATGATGCCCTGGGATGCATTCTCGTTTGCAAGGGTGCTTGACAAAGTCTCCGTTGTACCTGTTTAGCTCTTCGTTGACATTGCGGGAGTAGTCCAGGGATTTACCGGTTCTGATGAATACATCTGAAACAGAAAAGTTTTGAATAATTGGGGAAAGATTTCAGGAACATCAAGAAACTAACCAGCTTTAGCTAAGGTTAGGTTGGGTTAAAGTGACTGACTGCAGATAGCAGTCACACTTTGGCCAACTTATGCCTCATTCTTTAAAAGAATTATAGCTGTAGCGAATGGCATGGGCGGAGGTTCTCCACTAGGAACGTTTAAGGAGACCGTTCCACGCCTGGCCAGATCATCGGCTTCATAATTAACTGGAATGACACTGTATCCCAGCATCCACATGAAATGAATATTAATATGCTCAGCCATCTCGTTAAGAGATAGGCGGCAATTCAGGGAAGTCTTAGAGAAGAAAGTGACCGAGTTCAGGGATTTGATTGCTGCCTGGCTGTCTGAACAGATGGTGATGCCCTTCTTGGATATCACGTTGTTCTTGAGCCAAGACAGGGCTTCTTTTATTGTCATCGTCTCAGCGTGGAATACGCTACAATGTTCTGGAAGTTGGAGGGATATACTAAAATTGAGATCCTTGAAGTAGACACCTAATCCTACTTCTACGTTCAACTTGGACCCATCTGTGAAAATTCGCAGAGGACCGTTCAGCGTGTGAGTATTAGACTTCCAGTTGGACCTGGAGGGTATTCTGGTAGAGAAGTTTTTCTCAAAGATGAGATGAGGTAGTGCGGTAGAAATGCGAGGTTATCTAGAATGGTGGAATGACCTTGAAGACGCCACAGTACCCTTAGCAGGAGTCGCCGTGCAAGGTCACCACAACCTGTATGGTGGTTATTCCACAAGTACAGTGTTATAAACTTTTTAGGCCACAAAATAGTAACCGACCAAGATGAGAGGACTATGTTTGCTGATTGGCTGACATGGCTAAGGAAAATTGCAGACTTTTATCAAAAGTCTGGGTGAACCATCATCTGCTTTATGACGAAATCTGAGAGCAACTGGAGCGATATCGATTCCTACGTATTTGGAGTCTAGCTTTCGAGCAAGTTCCGGAAATCAAAGAAAAAAAATCTCAGAGGAAGAAGCCCATACGGAAATCTTTTTTCTTTCATATTCACTGTACTGTGCTGTAGAGTCACAGACAATGCTCTGAAAACTTCCTCGCTTCAGTCCGGGGCGGACCTGGGACTCAACCAACACGCCTCCCCAGCTGGCACGATCTTTAGCCAGCTGCATTCAATTACGCACGCCAAGTTCATTCTCCACTTGTGTGCGCGATCGGTTTCGTGGGCCTCCTCAATTCCATTGCACCACTGGTGCGGAGTCGAAGAATCTTCGGGCTGGAGTGGTGTTATCCAGGCGCCCTATATGGCTGAGGCGCTTAGGCGTTAAATCCGTAAACGCCTGGCTGGACTCAGCGTACTGTATGAATATGTTGTTTTTATGCCGGTTGTGTCATTGGGCCACTTCTTTTTGTTGATGAAAATGACGTCGGGTTGCAGTCAATGGAGATCGCTACAAAGACATGTTGCAACGTTATTTCTTTGGTCAATTACATAGGGTGGGCGCCGTGGCGTAGTGGGTAGGTGCGTCGACTCCTACGCTCGATTCCAAAAAATCACCTAACATTTTTTTACGGCTCCACCTCTTTCGAGTCACTGACAATGCTCAAAGAGTATAACTGTCTAGAAATAGCTATAACTGTCTAGAAATATCAATGATCGGAGTCAGCATTAAACTGTAGGTCTCCTCCACTCGTGACAGAATAATAGCACGTACAACACGAGTGGTTGCTGAGAAGCTAGGTCCAGGTCCACCTCGGACTGTAGCGCCGCCATTATTATTTTTCATTTTTTTTCATTTATCATTTATTTGTTAATAAGTATCGCTGTACAACAAGAATATTTTAGTATAAGTATTCGTTTAGTATCTATTATTAAAATAGGTAAAATTACAAAAGAAGCCGAAAGGCAAAATAAATTAAAAATTGCTAGATTAACTTAGAGTGCCCGCATAGGGCCAGTAAGATAGTATAAGAAACCATTTATTATATCTAGTTTAAGTATTTTTTCCTAGAACATACGATTTTTAAAGATAAAAATAAAAAAATGCATTTAAACTAACTAACTAACAACAAGAATATTCTTTTCTTTAATAAGTACATAGCATAAAGTATAACTTTTGATAATTATTGTGAAAGTGGCATAGATACAGTTGCATTTTACAGATTTGAATAAATGAAATTATATATTTGAGAGCTTTTTGCAATATTAAAATTACGTGCAACCAAATTAAAATTAAATTTTTGCAAAATATTTCAGTTCAAGTTGGACAAGTTAGAGAAACAAGCTGAACGAAATTGTTTGTACTCGGTCTTCGACCGTACCTTTGAAGATAGATGATTCCAGAGATGTACAGAATGAGTGAAGAAATGCCTGCGCGATGATAAACATGTACGAGTACGAACAGAAGGTTTCAACGTAATGTTACGACTCGATTTTTTATGAATGATTTTGAAAAGTAGAATGCATGTTCTGTAGTTTAGAAATGCTTCTACTCGTAATTCACATCCAAGGAGAATGCGACGTTGGTCCGAGACATGATCAAATCTTCGAAGGTTAAAGACATAACGTGCGGTCGCGTTGACAGTTTTTAACAGTTTCTGCAGAGAGAGATTATCACAGTCAGAAAACAATTCACAGCCATAAGTTAAAATGGGGACTATTAGTGCTTTGGCAAGTTTTAATTTAATAATATAAATTTGTTCATTGACAAACCTCTAAGAGACGCATATACCTTTGATACCACACTGTGTATATGGTCAGTCCATGATAGTTCACTGTTACACATTATACCTAGATTTTTAACACAGGTTACATATTCGACAGCAATAGAGTTTAGTTCTATGGAGGGAAAGTTTGAAAGGGGGGGATGTTGTTTTGAAAATGGAATGACTTTGGTTTTGTAAGGATTGAGCATAAGAGCATTTTCTTCGGCCCATTTCGTAATTGAGCTCAAATCCTCGTTTAATTTTGCAACTGAATCTTCAACCGTACCTAGTGGAAAACTTAAGTAGATTTGAACATCATCTGCGTAAATATGACATTTGCAATACGACAACACTTTGGGAAGATCATTGATGAACATTGAGAATAATAACGGGGCGAGAATATAACCTTGTGGTACTCCATTGTGAACATCACAAAAAGAGGACAGTTTTGAGTTATATAAGACAGCTTGAACACGGTTAGTAAGGTACGAGAAGATTAACTTATTAGTGGGATTACTGAAGTGTTTATTTTCTTTGGAGCAGGGATAATCTTTGCTTTATTCCAAAGTTTAGGATATGTCGAAGTCATGATTATAGTATTGAATATATGGGTGATGTGAGGAAGTGTGATTGGAAGTAAAATCTTTATAAAGTCGGAGTGAATATCATCCAGTCCAACAGATTTTTCCTTTATGGAGAATATTGCACAGCCAACTGAGTATGTATCCACTCCTCCTACTTCAAAACCATCTTCTTGGATGGGGTTACTGATGAGATAGAGGTAAAAACGAATATTTAAATCCTCCGGATCTACGCCATCATCGTTAGGTCGTTTGTTAACTTTAGTAAGTCCGATATCTCGCACCTGCTTCCAAAGAAACCTAGATGATCGGTCATAGTCAAATTTTGCTTTATAGTAGTTACTCTTAGCCGATCGTATCAGCAAGGTAACATGGTTTCTCGAGGCTTTGTATTCGTTATGTACAGTCAGCGTCAAAAGTGAGTGTACATCCATCGGGAGAAAGTTCATCCTCAAAAATAAAATATACCAGCAGGAGCTACGGTGGACATGGGCACATCAATTTAAAGTTTTTAACTCATACTTCAATAAACACTAAAATTTAATTTTAAAAAACTGTAAACATAAAGTAATTAAATCAATTTATAAGAAAAATGGGCAAAAAACAAGCGTCAAAAGTGAGTGTACACTTATTTTTAAAAAGCTTTAAATTATTGACAAAATGGTAATTAATATTTTGTATTATTTCCTTTGGACTTTATTACTGTTTCTATTCTTTGAGGCATGGATTCAATAAGTTTTCTTGTAACGCTCGTTGGTATTATTGTCCATTCTTCTACCAATGCATCCCGTAGTGACTGTGTTGATGTTATTGGGTGTTTTCTTATTTGCCTGTCCAAATGTTCCCATAGATGTTCGATGGGATTTAGATCTGGTGATTGGGGAGGATGATCCAATTGCTTTGGTGTATTATAAAGTAGCCATTCTCTAATCATGTATGATGTGTGTTTAGGATCATTGTCGTGTTGGAAGATCCACGTTCTTGGAAGACCCAGTTTCTGTACACTTGTTGCCAAATTCCCCCGTAAAATATTCATGTATCCTCTCTTATCCATTGTCGAATCAATGAAAGCCAAATTCCCAACGCCAGAATCAGCCACACATCCCCACACCATCACTGAACCTCCACCATGTTTTACTGTTCGTAAAATATTTTGAGGTTCCAGCTCTGCATTTTTGCTTCTCCACACATTTCCATTTTTCTTTAGTCCAAAAATTTGAAATTTACTTTCGTCACTAAACAGAACATTTCGCCAAAAGGAATTGCTGAAATTTTGGTATTTTTTTGCATAGTCCAATCTTTTTTTGATATTGAAGTTTTTTTTCTGGGCACTCTTCCATGTAGGCCACTTTGATAGAGAGCACGACGAACTGTACTCACGCTTATGCTTTGATTATTCCGAGAAATTATATCTGCAATTTGCACAGCATTAGCATTAGACATCGGATTTCTTTTCACTTCTCTCACAATGACTTTCCTTTACCGTTCATTCAATCGTTTTGGTCGTCCTGATCTCTTGGAATTTTCTACTATATGAAAAGTTTCATACCGATCTAAAAAATTTTTCACAGTATTATGATGTCTTTTTATTTCTCTACCGATTTCACGTAAGCTTTTTCCATTTTGGCGCATTTCTATCACAATTTTTCGCGTTTCAAGTGAAGTTTCGGTTCGCATTTTGAAAAAGAACTTACTTTAAAGACACATTATCAGAGTAATGCTTTCTTCTTAAAACTAGTACAAATTATCAGTTCGTATTATACCATACTTATCCCGTTACATTTTCATTCAGAAACAATCCGTTATATTTTACAATCATGGAAATACCAATATGTACACTCACTTTTGACGCTTGTTTTTTGCCCATTTTTCTTATAAATTGATTTAATTACTTTATGTTTACAATTTTTTAAAATGAAATTTAGTGTTTATTGAAGTATGAGTTAAATTTGATGTGCCCATGTCCACCGTAGCTCCTGCTGGTATATTTTATTTTTGAGGATGAACTTTCTCCCGATGGATGTACACTCACTTTTGATGCTGACTGTATATCCGTGCACCGAAATCGTCTCCATCGTCGGGACAGAAAGTCCCTCTTTCTGATCGCGGGGAGGATTCTGTGAGCTAACCACGGGGATGTTTCACTTCTGACAACACGTGTGCGATGTGGTACTAGGGTTTCAACAAGATAATTCATATTTGTGTTAAATATTTCGACTTGTTTATTAACGCCCGACGACAAATATAGACTATTCCACTCAACGTTTCTACAATCCAAAAATAAATGATCAACATTAGTGCTACGGAAATCACGATAGTGAACAATCTGTTGACAATTTCTTATTAATTATTATTATTATTAATTATTATATAATTACATGGAATAGACATTAATGATATTTGATTTCAACCAAGTGGTGCCACAACACACACAACGGATGTAAAAAACGACTTATTGAAAACTGAATTCTATGAACGTGTTATATCGAGAAATGGTCCTGTCGATTGTTCGCCTAGATCGTGTGATTTATCACCTCTAGACCTTCTCTATGGGCCGCGTTATATCCTTGATCTAACCCAACAACAAAATGTTCGTCATATCCCAAATGGTTTGCGTTTTCTGTTTAAAAAAAGTTGTCAGGTCCTTATTGAAAACCCCGATATGTTTTAATTTTCAAAGAACTGTCGAAATAGCAGATTAACCAAATCTCCCCGAAATAAAATACAAAAATTCCAACGTTTTACACCGCTACACTTTAAAAATTATTCACTGAACTAAGGAGTCCATATCATCCCACTTATATTTCTTCCATTCATTCCTCAAAAGGAATATCTCCCGAAGTACCGTTGGGTGAGACTATTTTCACAAAATACCTACCGTTACACTGCACAGAGTTGGCGAACAGGAACAAAAAAATACAAAACCGTAGACGAAATATTTCAAACTGATTCACTGCCGCACTAACTCTTGCCATTGCAGAGATATCACTTTAACGATTGAAACCATTTAGAAGATTGTTTCCTCTTATTAACTCACTTCCCCACTAATGGAGAAAGTTTTCCCTATGTACTCAGCAATGTTTCCAAAACCAGGGAAAATGGTTATAATTTCTAAGTGGGATATGGCTAACGGTAATATCTCACGCAATTAGTAACTGTTGCCTGTAAGTAAAAGACCATTTCTTTCTGAATTCTTTGGTTGCCTACGAATCGGTCAATGTTTATCTCATGCCTTTGGGCATTCTCGAAACGTGACACTTTTACTTTTGAAAAAAAGTCCAAGCAAATGATTCCAGTCAACCGTAAGAATTGTGTAACTAATCTGAACTCGTCTTTATGATTTGTTTTTATTTTTTTATTCTGATTCAGATAGGAAGATTGTTATCTCTTCTTACGCCACTTGATGCTAAAGAACATGTGAAGCAATTAAAGTTATGTGCAAAAGTTTCTATTCAAATGGTTTTTTTCCCCTTCAATCTGTTTTTTGCTGCTATTTTTTATAACTCTCATTTTAGCCGACAGCACAGAAGCTTTGAACGGAATGCCGGTTGATATGTATGCTACCAATTTGTAAACACGCACGTGATCATGTATAGCTCGTAGATTTAACTGCTTCTTACGTCCATTTTTATTTACGGAAGATAGCTGCACTTTAAAACATGATTAACTGCTTTGTCTTTTGATTGAAATCATTTACCTCAGACAGCGCCTACAAAGATAAGTAAAGTAGTTCGATTCTCAGATCACATTGAATCTCCCGTCACAGTCACCCTAACCTAACAGGTTCAACTTTGCTACTTCGAATCTTGAATTCTGAGCAGTGTTGTATTGGTTGTTTTGCGGGCATTTCTCAATACTACTGAATTTTATGTTCACTCCGAGGTAATTAACTAAGTTTTAATACTTTTTTAATTACCGCCAGATCTGCAGACCACAATCTTCATACATAAAATCAGACTATAATCTTTTTATGCTTGTTCTAAGGGTTTTCTTCAATTTATTTTAAGTTCTTCACTCACTATTTTCAATGTTCGCAATGTTCCCACTCTTGTTACGAGAGCTAGGCAGGAGATATCACCGGTGCCGTGACATTGTGCCAAATGGAAAAATGGAAAAAATGCTAACCCATAGACTTTGCAGACTTATTAGAGACTGTAAATTGTCCATCGAACCATCGATGTCAGAACATAGAATAATAAGGTTCGATCTGGACAGCACGGGCATAGCGAGTAAAACCGTAAGAAATACGAGGAAAACAGACTAGGATATCTTTAAAGAGGCTATCACAAAAGCGTTCGAAACAAGCTGCCCAATAAGCAAGAACTTTAAGGGGAAGAGAGTACCATGGTGGAGGAACAAGTTGTCCAGTCTCCGATCAAAAACACGCGAGCTTTTAAACGCAGCCAATCGTACAGGAGACTGGCAAAGCTACAAAGAGACACTCACCTCCTACAATAAAGAAATAAGAAATACTAAAAGAGAGAGATCTAGGAAGTTCTGTGAGACAATCACCCACACTCCGGCTGCTACTAGACCCTACAAGGTGCTAGCATAAACAGGGGAGCTGCAGATGTCTCTAAGAAAACCTGACAGGCAGTTACACTGAAAGTGGGGAACAGAGTGCAAGACTTCTATTGGAAACCCACTTTCCAGGCAGTCGTCAACACAAAGTCAGGTGCGGAATCCATCTGCCAAGGCCAAGGGATTGGAGAGAGAGATCTTCTCCAAAATGCGTCTGGAATGGGTAATGAACTCGCTTCAGCCCTTCAAATTCCCAGGTGTGGACGAAATTACGACAATCCAACTCCCGAAAGGGAATTGCAAACTATTACCTATTTATGATATTAAGAAGTAGTTTAGCACTGGACTACATACCAAACCAGTGAAGACGGGCAAAGGTAGTGTTCATTTTGAAAATGGGGAATAAAAACCCAAGTCTACCAAAGTCTTATAGACTGATTAGCCTAACATCGTTTCTCCTCAAAACAATGGAAAAAGCTGTTTCCTGCCCGGTTTGCGCTATTTCCCTCGTTTTGCGCTTCGAGGAGAGCTAGTGTTGTTTCGTGCTCCTGTCCAGCGCTTTTGGGGAAATAAATGGTAATGGAATGGATACGTGGTATCTCCTTCCCACTTTTTGTGGTCAGGCCTACTTCCTTCCAATTACCAAGTTTGGGTGCTACCAGTTTCAGCCATTCCGCCGTCTGCGGAGTTTCGCAGTCAACTACATAAGGGAGGAAGTGCTACACGTATCCCCTCTGCATTACTGTCAGCATGGATACAGGGCAAGCAGATCCACAGAAACTGCACTCTACCAACTGACAGAAACTATCCAAAGCGCCCTCAAAGCGAAAGAAATCATGCAAGATGAACATGATTTGTAGTATTATTAATATGAATGCAGGCCCTTGGATTGGGTACCCGAGTGTACCTTTGCATTCCTGCATGCCAGTCTCTTCACTGTTCCTTTTAGGATGCATGGCTCCTGAATAAGTAAGTAGCCCAGACCTTCCATAGTGAACATCCTTGCTATTATAACAGATGCCGCTAAAGTGTGATGGATGTTCAACTGGGCCACCTTAAATTTGTGGGAGAGGAGCATCGAGCTATTGCTCATTGGAGGCTAATACCCTACTCTCCTCCTGGAGGAATATGCTCCCTCCATCACCACTACCAATTCATGTTCCCCATCAGAGAACGAGTCCTACATGTATCCGTCTCTTTCTCCCTCCGTTACTTGCCCAGCAGGAGAAGCGAGTGTTTCAACCCGTGGAGAATCTGATTTCTCTTCTGCAGGTTCTGTTGTCTCCGACGTTGGGTTCGGAGTGGTCAACTGACTCAACTCCTCCTCCGACTTGAGTCCAGACACTGCAACTCTGCCGAACCTGTAGCTCAGGGAATTGTTCTGACGTTTTATAACGCCAAATAACCGTTAGCATACTCCGACGCCCAGTACCTGCTCGGTTTGCTCGTTTCGACCGTACAGCACCTTCCACAGTTTTACATTTATTTCCTCGGTTTGCACTTCGAGGAAAGCTAGTGTGGTTTTGTGCTCCTGTCCAGCGCTTTTGGGGAAATAAATGGTAATGGAATGGGCACGTGGTATCTCCTTCCCACATTTTGTGGTCAGGCCCATTCCCTTCCAATTGTACATTTTGTTACAAGTTTCAGCCATCCCGCCGTCTGCGGAGTTTCACAGTCAACTAGTAGCATCCTATGCCTCAAATGAAAATTTTAATTATAAGGGCATCCTCTAAGCCTTTCTGGTCTTCGGCACACAGCATTTCCCTTGGATAGTCACAAGGGAGAACTGCTACCCTTTCGCCTATCGCTGCACCTGTAAGCTTTCTGCCAGCATCCGCTGCTTATGCAACAGTTACATAGCTTCTGCTTCTGCATCGAGGGTCCCGCGCATTTGCCACCTCTTTCTGCTATTTTCCTCGCTTCCTCAGGCGTGAAACCCTTTGCAAGGTAGCGAAGATATCTCCTACTACTAGCACCACCGAGCCCTTTTCTGAGTGGGTCATCCACTCCTCCAGGTTGTCGCGAAGGGTGCATCTGTGGACACTTGCGCCTTTTTCTAGTCGCCTTGATCGTAGAGGTCACAGTTTTGAATCTCCGCTGTCCCTTTTTCCCTACCACCCCAGTTGGAGGTCGGAAAATTAGAGCTTGGCTTTGGCAGTTTGCGTGCTCCCGCCTATCGGTGTCCTTGAAGTTATCGCTTTCCGTCTGTGTTGCACCATCCTTCCGCTGCCACCGTAGCTTGCAAAAGGCTTGGCAGTTCTCTATTTTTTGTTGAGGTCATGCTCAACACGGCTTACTGCATTTGCTACAGTCTATCCCCCGCAGCCTATTCAGCTCGCCTTTCATGTTTTTTTTTGTATTTTTGTGGTAAATTTTGATCACACGAGTCGCAGAGAAAAGGATGGTTAGCCGCACCAGAGCCACGCAGTAATGCGGTAAGGTAAGAGTTACTCCCCACCTTGTTCCGGTATTAGAGAAGCTTCGGCTTCATTAGGACACAGTCGGTATTACCCCCCGGTTGCGAACCATACAATGGGCACGGGCCGATCACGCCATCCTTCTGTCTGTAGCACCTCTATCTGAAGCTGTTGTGTTGCACCAGTGACAGGCAGTCACCCCTTCAGCTGGCTTGCGGGTCAGTTTAAGCCCCATGACAAGGTGTCCATCCGCAGGAGAAATCCTTAGATGGCTAGACCATGTAGAGCGTAACGACCATGTAGAAGAATCTTCGAACTCTGAACCAGTGGGACAACACATCAGAGGACGCACACGATTATGGTGGTACATGCAGCTGGAAAAGGACTTTAATCACGGTGGACACAACCGGAGACAACTAGCGAAAAATTGTACTAGCTGCAGAGGCATGTTGGTTAAGTCCCAGGTCGACCAGGGTGGCGCTACAGTCCGAGGTGGCCTAGCTTCTCAGCAGCCACTGGTGTTGTGCGTGCTACTTTTCTCTCCCGAGTGGACGGAACCTACAGTTTAATGCCGACTCCGAACGATGATTTTCAGAAGCTTTTTCTAGACAGTTATACTCTTTGAGTATTGTCAGTGACTCGAAAGAGGTGGAGCCGTGAAAAAGAATGTTAGGTGTTTTTTAGAGTTTCGAACCTTAGACCTCGAGCGTTGGAGTCGACGTACATACCCCCTACGCCACTGCGCCACACACATTGAATTAACACACTTAGTTTATTTTATTTACAAGTTTTATTTAATTTTTTTTTTTACATGTAACTTGTTTTGGAAGCTGTTTTCAGAAATGTTTCTCTTTAAAACTCTAATTCTAAAATACATCTTACATTTAAAATAAGTTCTTATTACTTCCGGTTCCGTTCCGTCCATGTAAGGCCAGTATCATTCCTGTCCATCTTCACTGTTTAGGTATCCAGAAGGTTATCCACTTCTGCCTTAGACCTATTCAGCAGGTATCCAGCAAGGTACGCCAGAGAGTCGTATTTTATGTCGTCCATGTCCATCACGGCTTCTGCGTCCTCATCTCCGCCTTGGATGTGATCTTCAGCAGCAACTAAAGGGAAGAGAAGATTTGAAGTAATTAGTCTACTTTCGTTACGTATCACATCTTCGGCCTGGACCCCAGCCCCCATATCGGCTTCTCGTTCAACAAATCATCTGATGTTAATTTTTCATTCCTACCGACTAAATAGGAACGTGAACGATATTTCATGGAGACCTCCTTTGGCACGTATCAGACCTAAAAACATCTCTAACATATCCTGTTTTAGCCGGTAGTTAAGGATATACTCTGCTCCAAACTTCTCTTTCAGGGATTCGAAAAGCAAAGTCAATGAGTAGATATCTAAACATTTGTCTATTCTTTAATGTGCAATGGAATGTGTTCTATACCACATTTCTAAACAAATCGAAGCTCATATTTTGAAAAAAAAAAAAAATACGTCTAATGTAAGAGTGAGACTTATGTATATATGGAAAAATTGGTTTGAGATGACTCTCTTTATGCAAGAAAATCGTGTAATTTTATTTATTTCTCTGTAATGGAACGGAATGAGTTAAACAAATATTTTATGAAAAAAATAAGGAGCGGGACCTTGTATTCTGTGTATGACGGAGGGGACCCACAGTTGAATGCCGACTCCGAAGGGCGAGATTGAGAAGAATTTTCTAGACAGTTATACTCGAACCACGAACAATTTTTTTTTTTAATTAATGCTTGTTCTTTGATTTGAACGTAGTCTGAAAGTCTAGTGCGTAAGTCGATGCACATACCCACAACGCCACGGCACCCACAAAAAAAAGATTATTATTGTCTCTAAAAGTTGCTCAGAACTATCTTGTCAGCATTCTCATCGGCTAACGATTTGTTTGCACTATCGAGTGTATCTTGAAAACTCAGTCAATTAATTAAACGTTTAGTATTGATTCCCTGCTCTTATACTTGTTGTGATAAAAAAAAAATCAGTAACGATACAGAGAACATTCAGCCAACAAAAATAACACATGTATAGTTGTTTTTGCAATAAATGAAAAAAGTTTATTCGACAGAAACACAATATCAGATAAATATGCAAGATCGTTTAATTAATATAAGTCGCTATTCGGTAACACACTAGTTATCATAAATAGATAGATTCAGATTAATACAATAATTAGTTTAAGAATGGCTGCAAAGCATATGCTATGATGTCAGAGCAGTAACATTAGCTCATGTTCATGTTCCATTTGATGTCAGCATCTTAGTTATTCCTATAACCACCACCGCCGCCGCCACGATTGTAGTTGGACCTTCCACGGTTGTAATTTGAATTTCCACCGCGCCGATTGTCTTCGAATTGGTTGTTGGAATCTCCCCTTCCCGTAAAGCTTCCTCGTCGATTTTGGTTGTCATTGTTGTAGTTGTTTTGTTGATTCGGGGTCCAGCCCGCACCTTGTACACGACCACTGCCGGTCAACCAGTTATCACCTTGGTTTTGCGATTGGAAGTTGCCACCTCGTCCTGCGTTGTTGTTTCCACCTTGATTTTGCTGTTGGAAGCCTCCTCCTCTTCCACCGTTGTTTTGGCCTCCTTGAAATTGTTGAGGTTGTATCCAGTTACCTCCACCGCCACCGCCACCTCCGCGACCACCACCACCACCACCACCACCGCGACCTCCGCCACGTCCGCCTTGGAATCCACCACCTCCTCCTCTACCACCAGCGCCACCACCAAATCCTCCGCGTCCACCTCCACCACCACCTGATGAACGTTGAGTTTGCCAAGAGGGCATCTCTGGTGGTGGAGGAGCGTGTTCATTAGCCCTACCTCCGCGGTCTGGAACGTTACCAATAACATGTTTCTGTATTTTAGAACCTGTATTTTTCCGTACATTTGCACTACTTGTTTTCTCAATAATAGCCAAATCGGATCTAGCTGCCAGCAGGGCAATGATATCAGTGTCTATGCCACCAACACGAAACTTATCCAACTCCTTCATCTTTTCTTGGTACTTATTGGCAATGATAGCTTCTCGACCTTTCATCCTATCGGACCATTGGAATGACTGGACCGTCACCTCCAGACGTGTGAGCAGTACCTGACGTCTCAAGTTGTACTCGTCATCCAGGCTCTTGTGAATATCTTCCAACTTTTTCCATTGCTGCTCATTCAGCTGCTTATTAGAATTCAGCAAGGAATCTCCAACAAGCAATTTGTTGGTACGCCGCTTTGCTTCTTCCAACTTATAGTTGATCTTGTCAAATAGAGCTTTCGCTGCTATATTATCTGGGGGTTTTCCGACTTCCAAATCTTCTGTTAACATTTGCAACGCACGTGCCGTATTTGTCTCAAACTTCGGTATCACAAACGAATCATCAGACAGTGGCTTCTGCTTGAGACACATTTTTGCAGTCATCAATTCAGTGATAAGGTACTCCAATAGTTGTATACGTGATTGTCTCGATTGAAATCGACTAGAAAGCGGTCCACCTATAAATCTCTTATAAGGACATCCCAATTCCTTAAGCATTGCAGATAGTTCCATTGAAAATTCACTTATTTCGGAGTCCTTGTCGACTTTTTCATCGGTTTTTCGTAACACATGCAATTCATAAGTGAGCCATCCCACAATCTCTCGAAATTTGATCGACTTAACCCCACCATTGAGAGCTTCCGTGAGAACATTATTTTGAAGCGCATCTCCTTTATATCCAACTGAAGACAATGATTCTATAATATCCAGTTCATTCTCCATATTGATGAAGTTCTTTAAGTAAAGAAAAAAAATAAATTAAAACTAGCACAATTGCAAACTCACAGAAGTTTACCTAAAGCCGGGCGACTACCAGAAAATGTTGACATATGTTACATGTCAGTGAGTTATTGCAGTTTATGGTGAATCGAAGCAGAGAGCGAATTGCATGAGTGCATTCAGCAATATTTTAGTTGTGTGAATATCAATGTTTTTCTATTGCTTTGCTGATAAAGAACGTTATATGAGGAGCAAAAACCCAACAAAACCGTAGATGTAATTTTCTTGTTCCATTGTAGCGCCCCAGCCCAGAATGAAGTCTCAACCACGCCAAATGAAACTACATAAATATTAGAACTGGACTAAAGGTAACTAAGTTAGTTAAACTGTACAGTTTCCCCAAAATAAGCATTGTACACCTCAGGAACCTTTCCAGCTATAGGCGCTGAAACTTGTGCCTGAGTCTTACCCAAAAATAAAAATAAATAAATAAAGCTAACACGATTTCTCGGTAAATGTTCAACTTGTTTTCATAGAGTCTAGTCTACAGCAGACCCAGTGTTGAACACGCTTTGCGTGGTCTAGCCAATTTAAGGGCCAACTATAACTGCCGTAGTAAAACTTAAGCTAATTTTAAAAGCGAACGAAAAATAACCAAAGTGTCCATAAATGCTTATAGAAACTTAAGGAGAATTAATTTGTCGACTGACATTTACCTACGCAGAGAAATAATCATTTCGCCCCCATGTTAGTATGCAAAAATGAACGAGCTTACCGAAATTGAGCGATTATTATAGTCACAGTGTATCATTTTTGTGTGTCGCCTACAGTGCTGGATTTGTAGGCAGCTGAAAAGACTTGTCATTGTACGTTTGTGGCTGTTAATTCTTGCGTCAAGGGAATATGGTCGTTGTTGTTTAATGAAAAACTACGCCTTCTCATGTGCGCACAACGATCTAGGTTCATTGCGATTCAGCAAGTCAAACCTTTAATTTTAATTTAACAGCATAACTGGCGTTTAACTGACAATGCTTCAAAATCAAGCCTTAGTTTCGCTAAACATCAAATAGCCAGACTCTTACAAAGTGTCTTACAGACGACATAAGAGTGTAAGGAAAGGTTTTTTAAAGATAAATATCATAACATACTAACACAAACGTTTGAAACTTAAACGTTTTGTTGGAAATTGCTATTTTTAGTTCTTCTTATTTAAATACACATATATCTTGCATTAATTTCGATTTAAGAAACCCTAAAAGAACGCTTCCTAGACTAGAAACTGTGTACATATCGCTGTAGCACACAAACCCCACTCTGAACTCTTTCATTTGGTAAATCTTGAACTCACCACTGATAGCGCCCGACAAAATAAAAATTGGCATATGACTTTGACGTTTAATTTCATAACTATTCGATTTTATTTATTACAGAGAAAATGGCGTATCAACAATCGACGATGCCTGACCAACAATTTCTTTGGGATGTATTCCAAAGGTAATTACAAAACCCACTTAAATCTTATTGTTAAACATTCTCTTTGCATTATTCTAACAAATTGAAATTATTTTAGAGTTGATAAAGATCGCAGTGGACATATATCAGCCGATGAACTACAAGTGGCACTTTCAAATGGTACATGGAGTCCTTTTAATCCCGAAACCGTCCGTTTAATGATCGGAATGTTTGACCGCGAGAATCGTGGCACAGTTTCATTCCAAGATTTTGGTGCCCTCTGGAAATACGTTACCGATTGGCAAAATTGTTTCCGTTCATTTGATAGAGATAATTCAGGGAATATTGATAGAACAGAGCTGAAAACAGCATTAACAACATTTGGTTATCGCTTATCGGATGGATTAATTGATTTATTAATCAGAAAGTTTGATCGATTCGGGCGTGGAACAATATTATTTGATGATTTTATCCAATGTTGTATTGTGCTATACGTAAGTAATTATTTCGAACGCATGCGTGAGTCATGCATCATCAGATTTCCTAGAAAACAATTGTTGATGGGGAATTTTGTTTTTTTCTTTTTTTTTTCATTTATTCTCTCTGTAGACACTGACATCGGCTTTTAGACAACACGATACAGACATGGATGGGGTCATAACGATTCACTATGAGCAATTTTTGAGCATGGTATTTTCACTTAAGATCTAGTTTTCACAAGAGGTAAATAAAGTAAAAATTGCAAACTAGTTTATTTCCAGTTTTCCAATTGGACGTGTAGTGTAGTGTGATGTGTGTGAATTTTTTTTTATGTTGCTTTGTGCCGGCTCAAGCAAAGAAACTGGATGAATGATTATTCGCTGATGATGCGTCATATGTTTATATTGTTTATTTAACTTTGAAGTGATTAAAACATTTTTGCATGTGTGTATGAATGTGTTCCTTGTGTTTACTGGTTCAAAAGTCGGAATTAGTATCATTGCACTTAAGGGACTGCGAGTGTTTTGCAGTTTGAATCATCAAAAACTATCAAGATAAGTGCACAGTAAGAGTGTTCCCATACTTTAGAAGCAATTTCATAAGTATATGCAGCGTCAGCATCAGTGAATTGCTTCCTCCAATAATAAATATTGAATGATTAGTCAATTTGTTTTCAATTGCTCCTACTCGTACGCAAATAGTTGCTTATCAGTGTTGACAAATTATTTCGACGTAAAGGAATCGTTTGCTAGTAACCAATACAATAGCGGCGACGTGCTTGTGCTGGCTATCTGGTACAATCTGCTGGTTTTTATAGTTTCGCAGAGTTTTTCATGTATACCACTTTAGTGCTGGTAGAGGAGTATTGCGCTGTCCGACTGAAGACCACGGTTAAGAGTGAAGTTTTTATGCCATAGCAATTGACTGCGATGAAGAAGACATTGGTTCAGTTTGGATTAATGCTCATTTAAGAAGTTTTTCTAGCCTTGAGTGGTTCGTTAAGTTATAGTTGTCTTCTGCTAAACGTCTGCAGTAAAAAAAATATGTGCTTCATCTTCCTCTTCATCTGGACATTGATAAAATGTCGAACTTTCGTGGGAGTATCTGTGAAAAAATGTGCCTTCCGAAGATTTCGCGTTTTATTTCTTTTAAAAAATCACATCCAAATATTTTTCTCCTGTCAACAAAATGTTGGACGTCTTCCCTTTCTGCCAGGTTGCACAAGTTAAAGAGTATTTGTAGTTCATCCCTGTGTGGTATCTAATGCAACTTGAAGAGCTCTCCACGTAGCTTCAGCGCTGTCGCTATTTCATCGATGCTGTGGTCATCCCGAGATCCTGCGGATCCAGGGTATTGGGTTATTGATCTTAACCTGGTAAGATGCCAGCAACGATCCCTGTACAGGTCAAGTTGACATACAGCCTCCTCGTAGCACCCCTGTATCCACAGCAACCGCTGATGATACACAGCAACCGCTGATGATACACAGCAACCGCTTAGAGATGAACCACAGCATGCAGCGGTCACTCTCTCCAGGGGTTTAAATCAGGACACAGTCCAGGTCCGGAGGTTTCGCGCGGGGCTAACTTCATCGCCGTTTAAAAACTAATAAGTTATGGAGCGACAAACCTAGGATATGGATGACTTTATTGCTGATGACCATGCACAACGAAATAAGGACAAAGATTTTTTGTTCTGTAGGTGGAATGTGAGGTCTCTTAACAGACCAACTGCTCAAAGAGTCTTCGACTCTGTGCCCGTGGGACAACGCAATAGAGGACGGCCCCCGAAATCGATGGCGCACGCAAGTCGATATATATCTAGTCTTAAGTCTATATATAAGTCCTTAGTAAGTCCATATTTGGAATACTCATCCATCGTTTGGGATTCACCATATAATACACAAGAACTCAGACTCGAAAGAGTTCAAGAGAATTTCACGAGATATGCTTTCCGAAAATTTTATTCCTTTAAAGAACTTCCTAATTATGAAGAAAGATGCAAAACAATTGGCGTGCAAACCTTAAGTTTCAGGCGTAAGGCAATTTCAGCTATGTTTATTCGCGATATTATTAATTATCATATAAATTCACCAGAATTACTTTTTTTCATGAATATATATTCTCCCCAAAGATCTCTTCGGGTGAAAAGTTTACTCTCTGATACAAGGCAAGGAACCAACTATGGTTGCAATGAACCCATTACAAGATGTATAAACACATTTAATGATCTTTGCAACGAAATTGATTTTAGCTTGTCTAGATTAGAGTTTAAAAAAATTGGTCATACACTGTTCTTTAATTAATATTGTTTATTTGACGTAATCTATGAGATAATATCGGCAGATGATCCTTAGTCGCGCAGCAAACATCTGATGTGTAAAGCGATACTGAGAGTTAACACTTAGAGAACGTAGTGTTCTGTGTGCTCTGTGATAAGATCTGTGGATAAAAAAAAAAGTGGAGAGGAAACTCAGCTAATTAGCCGTGTGTAATTTGAGGCTGGTAATTCGGACTGTAGCGCCGCCATTATTATTATTATTAATTAGAGGCTGGCTAAGTATCGTGCCAGCTCGAGAGGCTTGTTGGTTGAGGCCCAACTTCACCCCGGACTATAGCGCCATTAGGAAAAGAAGAAGCGCTCATCCCGAAAGTATTTATTTTGGAGATTATGACACAATCTTCTGTATTTGTTGTCTATGTTGCGACTCTGTCGCTTCTACAAATCTATGCCTCATATTCTTACATTCACACATTCTATGAGTTGATAGAGTGTTGGCTCCTATTTCATTGAATCTTTCATTGATAGCTCCACCCGTTCTTTGTACCTTCAAATATTATGGAGCATTGCGTATAGAGCTACTTGTTGTGAAAGTCTATATTCTCATATTTTTAAGACTTTGGACAAGAATCAGCTTAGAGTTTAAACATCTTTACAAAATGCCTGTTTCTAGCATGAGTATATAATTTGGTGTGCTGGGCGGAAGGCGAAATGCTCTCTTGAGATAGAGTCGATGAAGCTTTGCCGCCGCCTCATACTGTGTGTTTCCCCAAACTTGAGAATATAGATTCAAATACGGCCTCGAACTCTTTCATGTTGCACAAGTTGTGTTTTTGTTCATAAAGCAATTTTCAATAGAATGATAATGTTGAATGATGATTGATGGGCGTCTCTTTTTTTTCCTTGAACACGTTGACTGCCATGTGACCCACCAGTGGGTCACGCAAAAGTTTCCCAGGAGGCCATGTGAACCACCGGTGGGTCACAGTCAGTAATTTTTATATAGATGTTTTTTCATGCGGCTTGCTAGAAAAACGCCGGTGGGTCACGTGGCACTAGACACAAATACTTAACACAAGGGGCCATGTGACCCACCGGTGGTCACAATCTTAAAACACGTAAAAAACACTTACAACTTGAAACAAAAGACACAGTACTAAAACAAAACACGCAGAGATACGTTTAAAACAAAAAAAAACTTTTGGTACTGGAGATATTTTTTTCTTTATATGGAGGCAGTCAACTCGTTAATTGTCGTCCCATGTTAAGACTACTAGTAAGATAAACTCCAAAGTACTTGTACTCCTTTATCTCTACAATTGTTGCTCTACCAAAGTGCCATTTCTCCTATTCCGTCATTGAATATCATACCGGACTTATTTAAATTAACCACTAGATTTCACATATTGCAACGATCATATAGCCGATTGATCATAAGCTGCATTGATTCAGCGAGTAATCCAACAGAACTATAATATATATATATATGCTTCCAGGATATAATTTACGAGCTTCTCCTCTTTTACTGTCATTGTCAGCCTGGAAGGCGCTACAATGTTCCGTAAAATGGAGAGATACTGAAATTGAGATCCTTAGACCCTACTCCCTCATCCGTCTTTGTTTCGTCCAGATGGAGGACCATACGTCGTCTCCAGTCAGTTCTGGAGGGGATGAGAGAAGAGAAGTTATTCTCAAAGACGGATTGGGGTAGTACAAGATCAGCGTTGCGGGGAAGGAACTCGAAAATATTGAGAATGGTAGGTTGACTGGTGTGGTAGTTATTCCACAGATGGAGTGTTTTGAGTCAAACCGCTGTGCTGGCTACTATCTCTTTTTCTTACACGGTTAAGATGGTTGCGGTTGACAAATTTATCAAGAGCTGTTCATCACACTGCAACTCTGTACATTAGGTTAGGTTAGGTAGATGGGTGCCCTTGCTGACATGAAGAACATGTCAACGTCTTACTTAGACCACTATGAGTCCATTGTACCAAAAAAAAAAAAAAATAACTGTACATTAGTATGCTATTCCCGGTTGTAATCCATTTACCAATCCGAAGACCATTTCTATCCGATGCCTTTTTGGCAACAGTAGAGCGCCAGGTTGGCTCTATGATGGGTTACCAGTTTAATTTACGATTTATCATCCCAGATCGCAACTGAAACCATTCCGATAAGACTTCACGATTCCATACACCAGCTTTTGTACAGCGGTCCAGCCAACTGTCCAAAAGCGCCCTTAAAACCCACAAAGAACGAATATTGATTCCGATTCCGAACAATCTTTAAAAAAACATTAAACATTGCGTTAAAGACTTTGTACGATGTATTTAGGAATGAAATATGTACATCTATGGGTTTGTCTTGCAACCATGTAGTATGTTTGATATATCAGAAGTTAAATTATTAATTAAACCGCTGTTGAACTTTTACTATTATCCATAAAAACCCCTCTTCCGCTTGTCGCTTTAATTAATCGTCTCAAGTCGATGTAAGAGTCATGTCATTTTGTTATCGTTTAAGTACCGATATTACGAAGTTGAGTGGGCAGTAGTATCTACTCGAGCGATCTTCATCATTCTCTCGCTTCTGCTTCCTGAACATTGCAGCGTGTTTCAGGCAGAGATAATGGCAATCTGCTAAGCACTGTCCACTTAAGTGAAATGTTATATCTACTCGCAATATTTGCAGTTTCTGAGATAACTAGGCCGCAATTAAAACCCTAAGGCTTACTTACTTACTTACTTAGCAGGCCTACGACCCATGGAATGTCTGAGCCTAAGCCATCGCTGCCTTCCATCGTTGACAGTCCCGGGCATGCTCCTTCCAGTCATCAAGACCACGCTGTCTTACGTCAGCGATAACTTGGTCTTTGTACCGGAGGTTCGGTCTTCCTCTCCTTCTCGAACCAGGAGGCTAGGATTCAAAGACCCTCTTAGCTGGAGCGTTGTTGTCCATGCGCTCGATGTGGCCGAGCTAGTGCAGTCGACGGATTTTTGCTTTCCGGGCTACATCGACAGCCTAGTACAGCTCATAGAGTTCGCTGTTGTGTCTTCTCCTCCATTCGCCTTCCTCGCAGACGGAACCATATATTCGACGTAGAATTTTTTTTTTCGAAGGCCCCAAGAATCTGCTCTGCAGTTCTGCTTACTGTCCAACTTTCGGCCCCATATAGAATAAGAGTTCTGTAGAGCATGATTTTGGTCTTTCGAGTCAAGAGCTTTCAGACCAGTTTTGACAAACCGAAGTAGCATCGGTTTCCAAGGGCGATTCTATGTCGGACCTCCACTGCGATGTCATTCGTGGAGTTCACTTTTGCCCCGAGGAAGATAACCTCCTTCACTACTTCAAAATTGTGGTTGTCGATTGTAATGTTGTGCCCTAGATGGCGTGCGGCAAATCGTTTCTTGCTCGACAGCATATATTTTGTCTATCCTCATTGACCGTAAGACCAGCTCGGTTCGCTTGTTCTTCAATCGCCGTGAAAGCTTCCACTACGGCACGTTGGGAAAGCGCAACGATGTCGATGTCATCTCCGTATCCAGCGTTAACAAACAATTATCTCCGTATAACAGTTGGACTGACTTGTAGAAGATAGTGCCTTCCGTGTTTACAGCAGCCCACTGCACTATCTTCTCCAGTACCAAATTGAAGAAATCACACGACAGCGCATCTCCTTGTCGAAATCCGGTGCAGGTTTCAAACGGCTCGGAAGTCCTCGAGCCTAACTGCACAGTGTATCGCGTATGTGTTAGCGTGTTGCGACACAACCGGATCAGTTTTCCCGGGATCCCGAATTCGGCGATCGCTTCGAATAGTTCCTTGCAATGAATGCTGTCGTATACGGCTTTAAAATCGATAAAAAGATCATGCGTATCGCTTTGAAGCTCGCTGGTCTTCTCCCCCTTCTAGCCCTGGAGTCTCTATACACTCAATATATAGTATCAAGACCTCATCTCTTGACAAGATGACCGAACAGTTTAATATTCGCCTGTGCTAGGCGAAAGTCCATAGAGACATCCAAGGCAATACCAAAGCGGACGAACTTGCCAAACATGCAACCACATTACCACTACTAGCTTACTTTTACAATGTTATCATCCCGCTTGCTACGAGAGCTAACAACTCAAATGTAGATAGATAAGTAAAAGGCACAACGTGCCACAACTCTAGAATGATCTCACCTAAGCTAGATCCCAAAAGATCTTAAAATTTGATAAACAGATCAAAAATAGCCGTCATGACAGCTGTGGGGGTGCCTATATGCATTGTTAAGGTGCCCATTGCATAGTGTCCCGTGTCCGGAACATCTCCAAAATGAGTACATCCCTGCAACTAAGGGTTGACCATTTGCAATGATTTTTTTTGTTTAAAGTCGCCGCGTCGTTGAACCAATGTCTAGATTTAGCCATTCTTTATTTAAACCGAATCAGTGTCCATACTCTCGTGCCGTAGATAGTGACTGTCTTCTTTCTTTTTTTCTTTCCAGCTTAAGAACTACAAACGCAAATTGCATCTATGTAACCTTTACCTGAGGAGCTCCATGCTATTTTACTTTACGATGAAATGTAAAATTGTTCAACTTACTAAATGACGTTTAAAATTAAGAAACTTTTTCTATAAAACATTTATTTCATTGTAACCTATTCCCTATTCCCATCCTTGTTTTTGGTGAACAGTATTTTGTAAATGCATGTATTGAGGCGATTTTGCACTACCGGTTTCTTTGTGCCAACTACTCAATTTTACTAGTAATCTCAACTCTACAAAACGCAGTTCCATGGACGATGTTCTCACGTTCGCCAATGAAGAAGACATGATTCAAACGAAAAGTGCTTTAATGTTAATACAAAACGTTTATTTTTAAAGAAACACTCGAAGTGTATTGCATTGAATATTGCTGTTGTTGAAATTGCAACTCTAAACAATTATGATTTTGTATACTTACGGTTAAACAATATGAAATGAGAGAACTATAGTTTTATTCTACTTTTTTTTTGTAAAAAATAAAAATAAAACAAAATATATTTATCTTTAATAAATACATGAGATACTGTATTTGTTTGAATAGTTTTGCGTGCGATTTTTAGTCCTTTTTGCGTTGATTGTAATTGGAGCCGACCAGTGTAGGGGCTGTTCAGTTCCATGAGTCTGGTCAGATGTATAGGGATCCAATGCCGAAGGTGGCGAGGCCATGTTGGGCGTATGGTCTTAATGAGTCCGTGGGACAATGCAATAATCTAACCCCGAGTTTAAGTTGGCGCTCACAAGTGGAAAAGGACAAATGTGGCAAAATTTAACTCACAAAAATATACGGGCACGCATTTTTTTCTTGATTAAAGAAAAAAAATTGTACATATATATTTCTAAAACGGTACTTGTTCCTGAAATTATTATTGTTTGTAGAATCCTTTTTTGTACGGTACTTGTTTCTGGAATTATTATTGTTTGTAGAATCCTTTTTTAGTTGGCAGTATTTCTAGACAGTGTGAGCATACAATTGAAATATTTTTGATACCCAGTCAAAAGTAACCGTTAAAATGGGTAGAAAAGGAATACTACTCTGGAACAACGCGAAACCGTAATTTTAAATCATGAACGAGGCTAAACACAACGACAAATTGCTGATTTGCTTAATATTAATAAAAGTACAGTTGCTGATATAATAAAAAGGTTTAAAAGTGAGAAACGAGTTGCTTCCATTCGGCAAAAGGGTCGTCCCAAAGTCTTAACGGATAAAGAAGAAAGACTAGTTATAAAAAGAGTAAGAGCAGACCCTAGGACAGGTGCTACTAAAATTAAAACAGAGTTGGAGCAAAGTCACGGTAAGATTGTTAACGCTGAAATTGTGAGGAGGTGCATTAAAAGGTATAGGTACAACTGCAGAACAGCGCGGAAAAAACCTTTTATAAGTGATGTTAATAAAAAATAAACTGAGCAAGTGCGAGTTCCGAAAAAAAACAATCGTTCATCCCTACATATACCTATATCTCTATCCAAGTTTATCCAACACAGAAAATCCCTTCCATCATACACATACCCAATCACTGCTCATGCCTGCGGTGTGTGTGTTAATTTCTGTTGGTCATTTAGGGGTGAGATCGAAAAGATAACGCTCAGCAACGAATAGAGTGGCCGAACACAGCATGAAATTATGTGTGGAAATGAAAATTGTTTTCATTTTAAATCTTAGATATCTCAAAATTTCAACATAAATCGATATTTTGAAATTTATCATTTCTTAATGCTTACACTGATGCCTTCAAAACTGCGTTTTCAGATCTTCAAAATTCGCATGTCGATGATTGACCGTTTTTTGCCAATATCTCCAAAACCATTAAGGTCAGAATGCTCGCAATGGTTTTAAATTAAAGTACTCAATGAAGCCAAGTTTATGTGATTTTTTCAAATTTTTAAACACTTTGGTTTAGAAACGGCATGGGGGGATGCATTTAAAACTTTGGAGCTCCATATTTTCCAAACGGTATTTTGGATAAAAAAAAGTGTTGAAAGAAACCTCCACCTCATTTCGAAAGATCTGTCGATTGATATATATTTCGATGGGGTGCGACAATTTTTCAAAATTAATGTCAACTTCACCTGTACTGGAGCCACCCCCAAATGGCCCCACTTTTTAAATTTGGGTACATGGGCAATGACATCTAGGTCTGAAGTACCTAATTCCAAATTTTCATGCCGATATCTTCATAAACTTCGGAGAAAAAAAAGTGTGACGGACGGACGGACACACCGAAATTATAAAGGTTCCGTTTTTGTAGACGGAACCTTAAAAAGAGGTTCGAATTTGCAAAACTATACGAGAATGAGGGCGAAGACTTTTGGAAAAAACGTTTTATTTTGCGATGAAAGCAAATTTAATGTTTTCGGGTCAGACGGAAGGACAAAAGTATGGAAAAAAAATCAAGAGTTAAGTAAAGAAAATTTGGTGGGTACAATCAAACACGGTGGTAGCTCAGTTATGGTTTGGGGGTGTATATCGGCGAAAGGGGTGAGTGGTGGTGTACAAGATTATGTACTTGGGCATTTTAAAAGACCATTTGAAGAAGAGTGCACAAACTTTGGAAATAGGAGATAGCTTTAAGTTCTATGAAGACAATGACCCCAAGCACACAGCTCTTATGGTGAAGACATCGCTGCTATACAACACCAATAAGACATAGCTCAAAACAATTCTACAAGACGAATGGAACAAAATTGAAGAAACAACAATAAAAAAAACTAGTGTCTTCTATGCCTCGAAGATTAAAGAGTGTCATTTTGCAGAAAGGGTACCCCACAAGGTACTGATTATTTGTTTTTTTTTTAAATGTATTGTTTGCCCGAATATTTTTGAGACTTGAGTTTTTGACTGTTTAAAAAATACATTTTTTCTTTAATTGTAAGCTGAATATTTTTACGTTTTTATATGTTTTCTTTTTCTTACTTATCGCTTAATATACCGTATTAAAATTGAGTTTTTAGGACATTTATTATCTTTGTTGTGTTCAAATAAATGTTTTCAGACCATCTGCCCGAATATTAAAGTGAGTGACTGTAAGTCGCCATTATCATTATTATTTGACAAAAATTTCATCTCGTTTTTGTGTCTGCTGAATTTCTCCAAAAAATACTCACAAAAGTGCCATTGACATCACACAGTGTTCTCCCGATTATGTCAATATCGTCGGCATATGCAAGTAGTTGGACGGACTTCTAAAAGATTGTGCCTCTGGTGCTGGCGTGCGAATTTTGAACAATTCAAGAATGATGTTGAATAATATATCTTTGACGTTTGGTAAAAAGGTCTTAAGTCGGAAACTGCAGTTTTTCGTACAACACAGTTGAAAATAGATTAATAATTTGCAAAGCGGGATTAGTTTGGGAAGTGTTCGAAAAAAGAGCAAATAAGCTCTCAAATGAAGTCGTTCTAGACTTAAGTCGTTAATACCAAACGAAAGAGTTAAAAAATTAATTTAACCCGATCAAAAACGCAAACTGTTTTTTGACTTAAGACCTTCTTGCCTAACGTCAAAGATATTATATATATACAGTTTGTCAAGAAAGTGTTTACACCATGTAAGAAAACATCAAATTCTACTTTCACGTTATAAATATATGTGCTTCCAGTAGCTTTATTGCAAGTAATTTTGGTACAAAATAACATACAAAAGGAGTTTTTAGCTACGTCATAGTTTAAGGAAACACTTGGTTTGGATTTAAGGCTTAATTGTAACAGATTTTATTTATAATTGTTTAATAAGGAAAAGAACTATTGTTTGTATGTACTACGTTATATGTAAATTGACAAAGGAAGTAAACTACACAATAAAGTAAACTGCACAGCAGTTTACTTGGTAAAGTATGGAACGCGACTGACAACGAATGCGTTGCATTTTGCAGCGATCTTGACTGTTGCAATGTCTGTGGCGTCATCTATGGTCCTCATACAGGAAGCTTAACTTCTGTTGTTAGAAGTCGCTGTATGAGGATGCCACAGTACATACGTCACAAGTCGTTGAGTGAGGTCGCCACAAGTTAATTTCATTTAACATCAACAAAAAATATAACAAAATATAAAAATGGACGAAAATTTCACTGTTAAGAAAGTCTACACGCATCAACATTAAAAGCTAATTCATGTTTTTAATTATTATTTTAATATTTGGTGTGACCAATTTTGTATATCATAATTGGTTGGAATGTTCTCCCAGTCTGTTTTCACGTATTACATCAATTGGTTTCGTCTTTTCGAGTTCCTTTTTGCCACTTTCTTCTTCAAATGGGACCATAAGTTTTCTATAAGATTAAGATCTGGCCTCTGAGCAGGTGTATCCAGTACTTTGGTGCAGTTATAAAACAGCCACGTTTTAATCGTAAGTTCTTTATGTTTCGGGTCATTATCTTGATAAAACTTGAATTTTGGTTTTCTGATACTATCATCGCTGATTATAAATGCCGAAAATAAATAAATAAACTTTTGCATACGTTGCTGAGATGTATGATACATACTCAATGCAAACTTACATAGTAAACCTGGCCGTAAGGTATGTGTGCATTTGTTTGGCTATGTAAAATAAAATTTACAAAAATAAATGAATGTTCCAAAAAAAACAGTTGATGCGTTTCTCAACAATCACCATTAATTCCAAAATTGTTAGCACTGCTGAGAAAATGAGCTTGTAAAATGCTCAGGTATTTCTTTGCGTCCATGGTGTTTTCAATAAAGACTAATAGTACGTTTACACTGCATCCTAATTCAACATTTCAGGAAAAACATTTCGAAATCCAATTTTGCGGTTCCACTGCAACTTCAGCATTTCAGATGACAGCTAGTGTCAGAATGGATTATTGGATATTTTTTCCTGATTGGAAATCAGAAGTGGTTGAACCATTTAGCTTGTTATATTAATTTAAAGATGAATTTAAGTGCTAATTAAGACTTATATATTCCATTTTTATTGCAATGATCACTTGAAATGATTTATTGTTTTGTTGACAGCAGCTTTTTTTGTTTATGTCAGCGGGATGAAATGTCATTGTATGACGTGCTGAGTGGTGCTGAATTTGTTAAGAGGATTGTTCGATTTGACGAACTTACAAATGCAGCGACGAAATTCTGCATTTCGCTGGAATGCAACATTCCAGAGTGCAGGAAATGTATGGCGAAATGCAATGTATTTGGGCTGAAATGCAGAAACTAGCCGAAATGTTGAATTTGGGTGCGGTGTAAACGTTCTATAAGTCTCCGACACCTTTGCTCGAAATGCATTCCCATACCATCACAAATAACTTTCTAGTTGGAATTATATTCCTTTTAGATAAGGCTTTTAAGGGCTTGCGTCACACTCTGTTAGGTCCTTCGTTATAGTACATCATAATTTTTGTTTCGTAGAAAAATATAACATCGTCCCAGTATTCGCTTGGTTGAATACTATACTCTGTAGCAAACGAAAAGCGTTTTTGGATGGTTTTACTCGAAAGCAATGGTTTTTTTTCTTGCATCTCTTGATGTAAACTCATGCTTTAGAAGCACTTGTCTTATAGTTTCGTGAGAAACTTGTACTCGAGACTCATGGTTCATCTCTCTAGATAAGGCTCTAATTGATGTTTGGGGATTTTCGTGCACTTTTTTAAGCAGGCAGCGCTAATTTCTATGAGATAATTTTTTCGAGTTTCACGCTCTGCTCAGTTTATAATGTTATTCATTGTCTTTCAAGATAAGCCGAACAGGTCTGTCATTTCCTTAACACTTTTGCCATTGTAATGGTTGTAGTAAACCAATTGCTTAACTTCAAAACTAATTCTTTTCCCAGGCATATTGTATGCAACTCATCAAGAACAACACGATGACGAACAACACTCGTATGCCCACTCAACAGCAAAAATATCAATAAACATTTTTTCTTTCAAATTTGTACATCAGTAACAAAACAGAAAATAAAAAGCCGCTATACCGGTACTGTTATGAAACTTTTCATGCAGTGCGCAAGCGAATTGAAATATGATGACAGTCCAATGTTCGTCCCTTTTTGCATTTTGTAATTTTTGCCATTATTGTTTAGTGAAATAAAGCATTTTTTTATGTTACTTATTTTCAAATATGTATTATTATTACTATTATAATTTATTAACATATAATTTAATTATAGTGTTAACAAATTTCACACGGTCTCTGATTTTGTTAATAATTGTGACATTATAATTTGGGTTGCAAATAGCAGTTACAACTGAAAAGCTATCCGTCGCTATAATAAACTTGCCTTTTATATTTGCAGCGATATCTGTTGCTTTTAATATCGATTCAGCTATAAAAATTGAAGCCGGTTCCGGGAGAATTCCTTTGGCCAGTAAGTCGTCGTTTTCGAATATGCACGCAAAAGATGTACTCTTTTTGGTTTTGCATCTGTCGGTGAAAGTAAAATTCCAGCCGTTGGATTTAAGCTCAGAGGCGATTGCCGTATAGAGGCTACGATAGTACAGAAGTAGGTTTAATTGACCAAGGTGGATGTATTTGGGCATATTTAAAGGGGCGGATACGGGGAATTTCCATCCCTCTGGCGGCCGCAAAAGATGATGCACATTGGAGACGTTTGGGAGATTTATTTTTCAAGCAGGATGATATGCCTTTGTCAATAACAGACTTATTTGAAAAAATGAGTTTGGAGCTTGAGTTTTGCTTCAAATATTGGTTGGTTGGCTTTAACGCTTATCCTCCTATTGGTGAGGAAGGATCGTATGTAATTGTATATTTTGGGGCCTATGCCCCACGTTTTGAGTTTATTTAGGACAATGTGAATGCCTATACGGTCAAATGCCTTTTCGAAGTCAAGAGCCAGGATTGTGACATGATTGCGAACTGATATGGCGTTTGATATGTAATGATCAAGGTGTAATAGGGCATCGGTACAACCTTTACCAGGTTTAAAAGCCACTTGATTATGGCTTATGAGGTTTTTTGATTCCATAAGCCAAAGTAATCGTTTCGCAATTATTTTCTCGAGGACTTTAGATATACAAGGGATTAGGGATATTGGACAGTACCCATCCACGTTGTTTATATTTTTATTCGGCTTAGGAATAGGAATTATTGTTTTTTCAGTCTGCGGAATAACACCCGTGTTTACGACGTTATTATATAAAGCTAACATTCTAGGCATTATTGATGATGGAATGTTTTTAATCATTGGATATGATATTCTATCCCTGCCAGGGGTTTTGCCCTTTAATTTGTTAAGGCAGCACTGTAGTTCTAGAGATGTTATTGGTTTTTCAATTTTAAGTGCTGGATTGAAGTTTAAATATCTGCTTACGACACTGCTTACCGTAGGTTTTGGCAAAGTGATTAGATATATCCAATGGGGTGGAGAAGGTTTCATTAGGGGTTTCTATGACCTTAATATTGTTTGGAGTATAATTACCGGTTAGGCAAATTTCTCCGCAAGATGATTTAGGGTTTATTGACGAAGTAAAGCTATCAAGGCATTTGGCCTTGCTGATTTTGAGCTCCCTACGGAATTTAGCATTCTTCTTCTTGAAAGATATCAAATTTTCTTGAGATGGATGTCTTTTGAAATATTTTCAGGCTGACACTTTTTCCTCTCTAAGGTGATTTAATTCGAGCGACCACCATGGAACATTGCGTTTGATGATTTTGGGAGAGCTCTGCGGAATTGATTTGTTCGCAGCTGTGCGAATTGCTTTCCGAATTGTGGCAGCCTCTTTATTTGTGTTGGTTGAGGCAATGTTAACTGATAGATAATCTACAATGTGCTTCTGGAAAGAAGCCCAATTAGCAAAATCAGTTTTAAATTTGGGGCTTACAGGTGTTGTATAGTAAGCAGGGCCGTTAGTGATCTTAACTATAATGGGGAAATGGTCGCTATTATAGAGATCATCTAATATTTGCCAAGAGGTTTTTGCGCATAATTCTGGAGAGCAGCAGATGACATCAACACACGTCAAGGTGCCATGTGTGGAGAAGTGAGTGGGAGAACCATCATTAAGAATTGTAAGACTGTGTTTAGATATAAAATTCTCAATGATAGTACCCCTGGAGTTACATGTATGCATCCAGCTTTTGTCGGATACAATGACTGTACCAACTATAACAACCAAGCCAAGCCAAGTTGTTTTTCAAGCCATAACCCACGCTTGGGTTATTCATGTAAACAACATGTTTACAATAATGAATGCGACTGTACGTAACATAATAGCCAAAAAACCTAAAACTCAAGCTGATGCCATACACGTAAACAAGCGTCCCTTATTTTGCACACGGCCCAAATGTACAGCCGTTAACCGTTTGTTCCTTGTAATATGTTAGTACAAGCTAAGTGTAATTTTTGTCAAGTTAGTTGGTAAGCGTCACTCTTCGTTTTTATGTCGAGCAATAAAGTTGTGTCTTCTAAAATAAAAATTTTATTGAATTTAATTTTCTTTACTCCCTGAATATTACTGGCGCAGTCGGTGAAAAAAAAAAAAAAAAAAAAAAAATTAAAAAAAAAAGAAATATTGGCAATAAGTGGTGAAAATAAATTTAAACAAACTACGTACATGTGTATGTATGTAAGTGATGAATAAAAGAATAAATTAATAAATTAACAATTCTTGTGACGACTTAAGTGCTTAAGTGAATCATAAAAATCCTCTCGAAGGGCAAAATACTAGTGAATCAAACAAAAGAACAAAAGAAAAGTTTAATAAAAAAAATATTAAACTGAGAAAAAGTTTAAAATGTGTTAAAGTATTACATTAACATACATTTTACAATTAAAGTGTGAACAAGAAAGGAGCGCATAGAAAGTGTTTGTTTAAACTAAACAAAAAATAGAATAAGAGATAAATTTGAAATTGTAAGCGCGAACGAGAAAAAAAACAGCAAGAAAAAAAAAGCTACACGTTTTTGAAAACATACATATACCCAAAGTGCAGTGAATGAAAACTCTTCAACTCAAAAAAGAAGAGCAAATGTAACAATTGTTTCAAAAAAAAAAAAAAAAAAAAGTTCTGCAACAAACCAACAAAGAAATTAACAGCAACACAAGAAGAAAGCAGCAAGACATCAGGTATGGCAGAATTAAATTTATTGAGCCTAGTGGATGGAGTATCCGATTTCAGCGGACAACCCGAAGAATTAGAACTATTTATTAAGCATATTGATTATTTGTATAATTTAAGTATCAATCTTGATGAAATTTCAAGACACATATTCCAATTAAGAATTAGGCAAAAAATTAAGAATAAGGCCAATATTATTTTGATAAATAACAACAATCCGACAAACTGGCCAGAAATTAAAAGAATTTTAATATCAAATTGTTCAATATCTAAAAGTATAGAATCAATCATTAATGAAATAAAAATGTTAAAATTTCAAAATTCAGTTGAGGAATTATTTTCAAATATTGTCAACTTAGTAACAAAATTAAATATAAAATCAAACCTTACTGGCCACACGGATATTCCTGCTTGGTTTAATAGTGAACAAAATGAGCAGCTAGCTTTGAAACTATTTATTAATAAGTTACCAAGTGAAGCAAAGCTTATTCTTCACGCGCGAAACCCAAAAAGCTTAAACGAAGCAAAGTCAATTCTAATAGATACTGAACATTTTTATATTCTTCCGCGCTCTACACCCACTATGTACGAAAGAAATAGCCAATACACACAAGGTAATAGGTCAGATAGGCAAGCAATCAGCAACTATAAAGGAAATTTTGGACAGGGTGCTAGATATTATCAGAACACTGGCACAACACATTTTAGGCAAAACAATCCGGAAAATTTAAGAAACGTTCGACAACACCAAAGTTCTGAAAGCCGTGTATTTAGCAATTCAACTCATACCAGGAATCATAGGCAAAATTTTCCGAGTTCAGTTAATTCACGAAGAAGCAATCGGAATGAAATGATGGAAGTAGACCACTTTAAAGCGGAGAATGTGCAAACTTTACCTACAGATGCACAATGTTCTGAAAATTTTCCGTCAACCACCTCCGATCTCTTCCATGTATAGTTGTACAAACCAACAACAAATTACGTACTATGAAATTACTTATAGATTCAGGGGCGGGTACCTCTTTGGTCCAAAAGGGTTTTTTTGACAAGTCTTTTAAAACAGACCTTGATAAACCTATTTTGCTCAAATCCATTAACTCAAATGTTTCGGTTAATTCGAAAGTAACAATTCCCTTATTCAAGGAATTTAATAGACATTCGACAAAAATTGAAATGCTTGAGACTTGGTTAAACGGAGACTTTGATGGTATACTCGGTTGCAATGTATTAAAACCATTGCAGGTCAAAATTGATCTCGAGAATTCACTACTTATAACAAAGGATGCTATTCTGCCTTTAATATATAATAACTCTTCAAAGCAGTTACATCAAAGGGAAATAGATGAAATAAGCAAAGACTTCATAGACGTTAATTTTCAAGAACCAAACATAAATACAATCATAGACAAACTCAAATTAGATAATTCAAACGAAGAAGAAATAAAGGCTCTTATTAGAATTCTCCAAAAGTACAAAGACGCTTTTTATCTTAAAGGAGATAATCTCTCTGCAGTTGCGCAATATCAACATCGAATCCCGACAAAACACGATATTCCGATTTATTCCAAAGCATACAGGTACCCAGAAGCACTTAAAGATGAGGTAGATGAACAAATTTCGGATATGCTTAAGTCCGGTATAATTAGGAATTCTTCTAGCCCATATAACGCTCCAATTTGGATAGTACCTAAAAAGATTGACAACTCTGGAAAACAAAAATGGCGACTTGTTGTCGATTATAGAAAATTGAACGACATAACTATCGAAGATAAGTTTCCTATTCCGATAATAGATGACATTCTATCAAAACTAGGTAATGCTCAATATTTCTCGCTACTTGACCTTGCAAAAGGATTCCACCAAATTCTTATCCGCGACGAAGACAGACCAAAGACAGCATTTTCAACAGCGAATGGACATTACGAGTTCACACGTATGCCATTTGGGCTTAAAAACGCTCCTGCATCCTTCCAAAGGATGATGAATGAGGTTCTGTCTGACTTCGTTAACAAAATATGTGTGGTTTATCTTGACGATATACTAATTTTTTCAACTTCACTTCAAGAGCACATCGATTCACTAAACAAAATTTTTAAAAGGTTGATGGAATATAACCTTAAAGTTCAAATCGATAAATGTAATTTTCTCAAACGAGAGACCGAGTATCTAGGTCATATAGTTTCCAGAGATGGTGTCAGACCCAATTCTAACAAAGTTGATGTCATAAAACAAATTAAGCTACCCGTGACAATCAAACAAATAAAGTCGTTTTTAGGAGTTACCGGCTTCTATCGCAAGTTTATCAAGGACTATTCGAAAATAGCCCTTCCTATGACTAGCTACCTTAAGAAAAACACAAGGTTAAACATTAAAGACAGGCAGTACATTGAGTCCTTTAACAAGCTTAAAGAACTTATATGTAACTGTCCAGTTTTAGTTTACCCGGATTTTTCAAAAATGTTCACGCTAACGACCGATGCTAGCAATGCAGCTTTAGGAGCTGTTCTTTCTCAAAACCAGCATCCGGTAGCCTTTGCCTCTAGAACGCTAAACCAGCATGAAACAAACTATAGCACAATAGAAAAAGAACTTCTCTGTATAGTTTGGGCAACAAAATATTTTAGATCATATTTATTTGGTCGTAAGTTCAAGATACAAACTGATCACAGACCATTGGTTTGGCTTAACTCTCTCAAAGAACCAAATTCCAAATTGCAGCGCTGGAAAATAAAACTCAATGAGTTCGATTTTGATATTGACTACATAAAGGGAAAAGAAAATGACGTAGCCGATTTTCTCAGTAGGTTAGAAACGAATTATGTAGAAGGTGAAAGTATCAGATCAGACTTGGCCACTATACATAGCGGTATTGAAAATCTCGATGATCATATCTTCATAACTGAGAATCCGTTAAATATTTACAAAAATCAATTAGTCATTAAAAAAGGCAACTCAAACACATGTATCAATAAAATCCTTTACCAAAAGAAAAGAAGAACAACAATATCATTGAAAACTTACAATGAAGATAATGTGCTAAACACACTAAAGAAACTACTGCCATTTAAGGGTACATTAGGGGTTTACTGTGAAGACGATGCTATTTTTATCAAATTCCAAAGTACAATAGTTAAATACTTTTCCAATGCACCGAAAATGAAAATACTTAGATCCACCAAACTTCTTAAGGACATAACTTCTAAAGAAATGTTGTTAGAACTAATTGAACAAGCACACCTTCGTAAGAACCATAGAGGTATCGATGAAACATACTTAGACCTTAAAGATACATATTATTTTCCCAATTTCAAGCTTGAAATTCACAAATATATCAATAATTGCATAACATGTAATATGTGCAAATATGACCGCCATCCAATTAAACCATATTTTATGTTATCAGAAACTCCTAGCATGCCTAACGAAATCGTACACATAGACATATGGTTCCTTAATAAAAATGAAATGTTTCTAACATGCATAGACAAACTAACCAGACATGTAAGTATTCATTCTATAAGTGATAGAAATTCCATTACTATAGTAGACATACTTAATCAAAGATTCGCAACATTAGGAAAACCGATTAAAATAGTGGCCGACAACGAATTCAATACGGCGTATATCAAAAACTATTTAAACAGTGAACACATTTTGTATCATTTTACATCTCCCAACACACACACTGGTAACTCGATAATAGAGAGATTTCATTCAACCCTAAACGAGCATATACGACTTCTTAAGCTTACCAAAGAAAATAAAGATGTTGAAAATAAAACTTTAGTTTTCAAAGCAGTTGAATTGTATAACAATACTGTTCATTCGGCAACAAAATTTAAACCTAATGACCTTCTTCATTCTAATCTTGACAAGTTCGAATGGGAAAAATTGAAACGTCGATTACAGGAAAATAAGGAAAAACGTATAAATAAAATTAATGAAGGACGAATAAAACCACATTCTTTTCAGAATCGTGAATTAGTTAAAAATTTAGGCTTTCACAATATAAAACATTTACCGCGTTATATAATTAAAAATGTCAAAGAAAAAAGCAAAACATATTTCAAAGATAAATATGGTTTAAAACGAGATAGACAAATTGTAAAAAGGAAATATAAGTATCAGAATTCAATAGATGAATTGGAATTTGATTCAAAGTTAACAGGTAGAGATTATTCAAAAAGGAATAAAAAAAAAAAAAAAAAAACCGAGCAGAGAAATATTCGTGTAACCAAAGGTATATCATCAAACATTAATTAAATCTGTGAATTCGAATTTGGTATATTTAAATGTACTTATTATATATTTTATGCCTTGTTTCATTGTATTACTTTGATTTAAGATGATTTAAAATTTAAAATAGATTAAAAAACAAATGTAAAAAATATATATAAACAGCATTTTCATGCAGAGTTTTGTATACATACATATATTAAAAAAAACTACTTAAACTATGGATACTTACGCAATGAAAAACCTTTTTTTTTCTTCTTTAAACAACTAAGATTTATATAATTAAGAAAAGAAGTATAATAAAAAATTATAAATAGTCCTTACACATATTAAGATATTTAACAACATTTATAGTACAATTATAACAATAAATTGTACAGAAAATACATTACATGATTGCACACAAAAATTAATATACAAAAAAAAAAGTGATGAAAAAATTCTCAATCGTGGCAAAATTTTTTTTTTTTTTTTTTTTTCCAATCTAAGGGGGGAGAAGTTACATGTATGCATCCAGCTTTTGTCGGATACAATGACTGTACCAACTATAACAACCAAGCCAAGCCAAGTTGTTTTTCAAGCCATAACCCACGCTTGGGTTATTCATGTAAACAACATGTTTACAATAATGAATGCGACTGTACGTAACATAATAGCCAAAAAACCTAAAACTCAAGCTGATGCCATACACGTAAACAAGCGTCCCTTATTTTGCACACGGCCCAAATGTACAGCCGTTAACCGTTTGTTCCTTGTAATATGTTAGTACAAGCTAAGTGTAATTTTTGTCAAGTTAGTTGGTAAGCGTCACTCTTCGTTTTTATGTCGAGCAATAAAGTTGTGTCTTCTAAAATAAAAATTTTATTGAATTTAATTTTCTTTACTCCCTGAATATTACTCTGGGGTTTGTATTTGCTGAACCCCAAGTCAAGCTCCAAGAATTAAGATCTCCAGTAAGGATGATGGGAGTAGAGATTTGGTGAAAAATATTTGATAGGTCGGTAACAGTAAATGTTTTTTTTTTTGTAATTTTAGGAGGAAGTTGAAGTTAAATACCTACAGCTAAGAAATTAGAGTTTATATGAATATGTTTATGCGGAATGTTGTTTTTAACCAGAATACCAACTCAATGTTTTGATGAAATATTATGAGGAAAGTTGAAAAAATAACCCGTATATATTATCACATCAATCTTAAATCATATTAAATCATCAACACCTCCAATAGTCTTTCAAACTAAATTCTTTGAGATTGAAAGCAGATTAAAGGATCATACGTTCATATACACAGATGGTTCTAAAAATAAGAATAATACCTCGTTTAGTAGCACATCTCGAGACAAAATAATTAAATTTTCACTACCAACATACAGCTCTGTATTCTAAGCTGAAATAATTGCAATATTTTCGGCTGTCAAACTTATTTCAAATTGCAATAGAAATTATGCCATATGCACTGATTCCTTATCATCAATAAACGCTATAATGAATTTATTTATTTATTTATTTATTCATCATCAATGGATATTTATCTGTTGACTACAATTAACAATTAACTATATTTACAAAATTATTGGTTAATGATTATCATTAAAAATTCTCAAAATAATTCTTTTAAAAATATCCCTATTCATTTGAAGGTCAACTTCATAATAAATTAAATTAAAGAGTGATAATGAACGAGTTATAGGCCATAGTTTGTCCTATGACTGGAAACAAGAAAGAGAACATCCCTGTTTCTAAGATTTCTCTCAGGCACATAAAAAAGTATAGATTTAGTAATTCCGGTGAATTTACTTTCCCAACAAGAATATCCTTTAAAAAAAGTATACATAGAGTTTCTCTACGGCTTTTTAAAGATTTATGATCTATCAATCCGCACCTGGATTTGTATGACGGTAAACCTTCTGACCAACACAAGTTTCTCAATGCAAAGCGCGTGAACCTTCTTTGAATATTTTCTATCCTATCAGAAGAGTTTTCGAAGAAAGGAGACCAAATAACACAACAGTATTCAAGTAAAGGAGTGATTAAAGACATATAAATAGCTTTTAATGTATAGCTATCCTTAAATACTACTGTGCTTCGTTTTAAAAATCCTAAAAGTGAATTTGCCTTAGATATAATGAAATTAATATGCGCCGAAAAAAACAGCTTGCTATCAAAAATAACTCCAAGGTCTTTTATTTCACTAACAGTTGCCAAGATTTCATTACCAAGACTGTAACTATATAGCATCCTAGGTGTTGAGTAAAAAGTTCTAAAAATTTTACATTTGGAGATGTTTAAATCAAGGTGATTATATTTACACCAACGAAAAAACTTATCGATGTCTTTTTGAAAGTTCAAACAGTCTTCAATTGTTAATATTTGATTGAAAAGTTTTAAATCGTCGGCAAACATTTGAACAATTGAATTTTCTAAACAATCAGGAATGTCATTAATGAACAGATTAAAAAGTAGGGGCGCCAAATGACTACCTTGAGGAAGTCCCGATAATACATCAATAAAGAAAGATTGATCATTTTCGATTTTTACAACCTGTTTTCGATTCGATAAATAGGATTGCAACCACTTAAGGAAACCAAAGTTGAAGCCCATTCTCTCGAGTTTTTTAATAAGAAGCTTATGATGAACCCTATCGAAGGCTTTATTGAAATCTGTGTATACGACATCCACCTGCATTTTATTCTCTAAGGAACAGAGACAAAAATTTGTAAAGAGACACAAATTAGTTGCAGAGGACCTACCACTGCAAAAACCATGTTGCCTTGATGATATAATCTCTTTTACTGCAAATTTGAGTCTATCGTATACCAGTTTTTCAAATACTTTTGGAATAGCCGAAAGTTTAGAAACCGGTCTGTAATTATTAATCAAATGATTAAGCCCGCTTTTGTAAATAGGACTTATAGAAGATAATTTCCATTCTTGAAGAGAAACACTATCGTGAAGCGATTTATTAAAAATTATTTTTAAAACTTTAAAAAGCGAAACAGCACATTTGGATAACAAAAGCGGAGGAATCAAATCCAATTCAGCATTTTTGTTTTGATCCAGGTGAGATAAACCATCTAAAACTTCTTGATCTGTGAAGAAAAAACAATCAAAATCAACTTGACAATCGATATCATTATACATATCTTCACGAGTTTCTATAATGGCCTGATTGTAATTGGATTTAAAAAAGTTTGCAACCAAATTACACGTAGTTTTGTAAGTTTCGTAAGAGCATTCGCCATCAAGTTCCATAGAATTTGGAAAGCCAGAAACTTTACGTTTGGAGTTTAAAAAAACCCAAAAAGATTTGGAATTATATTTTATATTCCTTTCTACCGAACCTACTCGTATATATTGAGAATAAAGAAATCTGCTTAAAAAATCAAACTCTCGTCTGAACTGCATAAAATTAAGTCTATCTTTAGAAGTTACCGATGTTTTATACTTTTTAAAAGCTTTATTCTTTACATTCTCTAAGTTTTTAAGCCTTTTATTGAACCATGGAGATTTATAGTTCGTTCTCTTTCGAACCATAGGGACAAACTTTTGAACACCTTCAAATAAAGAATATTTAAAAATCGAATACATTTGCTCCAGAGATGTATGAAACGTAAAACACTCCCAATTTAAAAAATTGTAATAATTGTTCAATGAAATGAAGTCGGCCTTCTTATAATTAAAATAATAACAATTATCAGTATTAACAGCTTGAAAATTATAAAATTCGAAAATTACAAAAATTGCTTTATGATGAATTTGATTTTTTACTAAAGGAAAGTCTGATTCAAACACCTTAAATTTGATATCCTTTACAATGAAGACAAGATCAAGAAATTTATTTAAACTATTTTTTATATGATTAATTTGAATTAAACCTAATGAAAACAAATTGTCAACCAGTTCAATTTCTTCATCCTTAGAGACATTAAATGGGATAAGTAATTGCTCATCTTCTTGATAACGCCAATCAATGCCACCAAGATTAAAATCACCAAATAAGCATGGATATTGGTTGGAAGACAAAGTGTTCAATACATTATTTACATTTGAAACAAGTTCAACATACAAATCTAGGCTGCTCCCAGGTCTAATGTAATTAACTATAAAACAATATTCAAATCTATTAGGATTATATAAAAAATGTTCTGAATGAACGAGAACACATAATTGCTCAAAGTGAATAGAGATCATTTGAAGATTGAATTGTTTACTACTAAGCGAACTACGAACTGCAATTAATACCCCTCCGCCTCGAACCATTCCAGACTCCAGAGGACGATCCATTCTGTATACAGCATACGACGAGTCAAATAACTCAGAAGAATAGATTTTCGGATGCAACCAGGTTTCAGTTAGTATTATTACGTCATAGTCGTGTGCAATGGAAATGATAAATTTAAACAACATTGACTACTACCCAAGTTTTATAAGAAATATACTAATAAACAATGGTAACCGCATTAAATTAATTTGGATACCAAGTCATGTGCAAATACCAGGCAACGATCTTGCTGATAAAGCTGCTAAAGAGGCTTATAATTTACCATTGACTTGTACACCTAATCATAACTATAAGGACATTAAAAAGTTTATACTTTTGCAACATAAAGACAAACAAGAACAATTGTGGCAATGTTCTTCCGATTGGTATAGACATTCAAACATAAACAAAATTCACCTTATATCTACTAAGAAAAACATTATTTCCAAAATCATCCGCCTTCGACTTGGACACACTAAATTTTCTCACATAACAATGCCCATACTGCAATTTATTATACATATATTTTTATAACATTGTATACCAGCTTGTAAATAAATAAAAATAAATATATTTGAATCAATTACTCACAACGATTTCAATTTGAATTTAAAGAAATTCTACCTCAATGATTTCTTGACCGCCTGAACGCAATTCTCACAAGAAATATGTTAGATGTAAACCCAGCGTATCCGATTGCGTCATAGACAGAAATGTATACCTTGGCAGCGAGAGCGAAGTTATGTTTTCAACGTCTCATTAGATTTCTGTATACGCACACCAAATGTGTATGCAGTCTCCCACAAAGTGCATTGCAAATTCAATACTCAAGGGCGAAACAAAACTCCCGAATACTGTGCGATATTAGAATAAGTTGAATAACACTTCTGGGTTTCGTGTAGAAAATGTCATCTATAACATTGTTGAGAGCTGCCATAAGAGGAAATGCTAATTTTCTCCGTCCTCGGCTTCGGGTTCTTCCAAGTTTGTAAATAATAAATCAATCCAAATGTGTACATGCCATTAATTTTATTTCATCATTTTAACAGGTCACGGACTTTCGATACAGAATTCGAGCATGCAGAGGGCAAAGGCGAAACCATGAGTGAACGTATGAATAATTTAAATAGCTTAGTTTTGTAAACGTCGTTTGTCTCAGACTAATCAGAAGAGATAAACGAATTGTATTTGTTTATGTCTACGAGTAGTGACCTTGAGACTATGCGAATCAAAAAAAAAATGCTTATTCACGTTGGAATATCAAAGTTTTTTCTTGATTATTTTGTTTAACTTGCAGTTAAATACAAGATGATGACCAGCCTTGATCTTGAACGTGGATATGTCCGTGTTCCAAAGCCCAGAGATCACTTACTACAGTATGAACCGAAAATGGAAGACTTGCCGCCAAGATCAATGCAGGATTCTTTTTCTACAGCCATCATACCGCTCAGTCAAAGTCTGTCATTGCAAGATAAGTATATAACCACTTTGGGGCACGTTCGCTTGGGAAGGCTCATGGAAGACATGGATTTGTTTGCAGGTATATGCGAAATTTTCCTTGCAAATCATCCACTAAATATCTGATTTTCTAGTTTGGGTATGCCATAGACATTTGAAAATCCCAACTCTTGATCCATCTGTTGCACTGCCCTATACATTCGTCACCATACTCGTCGATAAGATTGTTTTCACCGACTTTACACCTCAAGCGAATCATGACGTCAGACTTTCAGGCCACGTATCATGGGTAGGAAAGTCTTCAATGGAGATAGTGGTTTGGCTCGAGCAGATGGAAGGTGGCACATACAAGAAAATTACACGGGCTCTGTTCCTCATGGCGGCAAGAAACGCAACAAACACTAAGTCAGCACCAGTGAATCCTCTAGTCCCAGCTAATGAGAGAGAGCAGAGAATATTGCAAGGTGGCGAAACGAGAAAAGAGCAGCGAAAGTGTATTCAATCATCATCTCTACTCAGTGTAGAACCGAACAGCGAAGAACAGAAAATAATGCATGATCTATTTATCCGAACGACTCAAACCGATACGATGGAATTAAATGCTCGAATTTTACCAGACAATGCTCGTTGGATGGGTGACTCATCGGTGGTCTCCACGATGGCATCTTTTCCGGAAAACAGAAATGCTCATAACACGGTTTTTGGTGGGTTCCTCATGCGGAACGCATTGGAAATCAGTTGGGTGTGTGCGTCATTATACTGTGGTACTCGTCCGAAGCTAACGACAATCTGTGATATTAGGTTTCAAAAACCCGTCAATGTCTCCTCGTTCTTAAAGATGACTGCACATGTTGTGTACACAGAAGAAAATTATATACAAATTATGACTATTGCTGATATTTTGGATCCAGCCACTGGAAAGCAGGTTACTTCAAATGTGTTTAGTTACACGTACAGAGCGCCTGATAAGGTTGCCGAGGTTCTACCACGGTCCTACGATGAAACACTGTGGTACATAGATGGACGAAGAAAGTTCAAATATGCAATGGGAAGGGAGTAAATTGTGTGAAACCTAATGAGACTTCTTTTACAGGTGCATCAGCTAAAGTTATCTTTCGACCTAAACTTAAGTTATTTATGCAGATATTACTAATATTATTGTTCTCTAATAAATCCTAAGGAGGCTGTTTAATAAAATTGTCCGATTGGAGAGCTTTTTAGCTTGAAGTAAGAAGTGATAAACTTTTTTTAAGTTCTTTGGAATATCATGAGCGCAGAAAGGCAAAGTGGGTTTATTATTATTATTAAATGACTTATCTCAAGCTATTGGTCTAGACGACGCCAAAATAACAATATCGAGACTGAAGTCAAACAAAGCTGCTGGGGCGGGCCGACTTTCTGCTGATATCTTTAAAGCAGCTGGAAATGATCTTGATGGGCTCATAAATAATCCGAGTTTTCTAAAAAGCGAATAAGGTCGCTGATAGCTGCTTTTCCGAAGTCACCGAGTTTGTCAAAGAAGTAGGTATACGCCACACAAGTGGATGAGCCACTTTTTTTTTATATTTTGGGGAACCTTATACATATTTCCATTTGTTCTCGTCCGGTTATGGAGCATTGAGAGTTTGTGTTGCATGCGGTCTATGGGTCTATGCCAATATCATCCGAATACAAAATCCTCTTGCATCTACCTCTTCCAGTGGAAGCAGTAACTCGTTTACCTCTAGGTCACACAAGGGGATGTAGCTATACTGGTGAGTCCTTTGGTGATAACGGAGCCCAGAATTGCTGGTAAGCAACTGGTTGATTAAGACGCTAAGCCTGGCGTCTACGTTCTCTAGTGCCTTAGTATTTACGCTTTGTAGATATTTTTGGAAGTGCTTTCTATTAGAGGTCTGCAATGAATGTTTTCAAACCCGCTTCGAGACATTCGTTTTTTTTCGAGTACCTTATTCATTGCACTCAGATCTTGAAAACTAAATTGAAGGAATCACCTAATATTTGATTAATACGTGAGTACTTCACTCGTTGATAACAAGACAATTACTTCAGTATACTCGAATAGAACGAGTACAATGAACTGAGTACACCGAGTATTCGGTGTACACATATTTAAGCGAAGTACACTCATTGTATTTGATGACAGTAATTTAATATTCTTCTGAAATCAAAAGTTTCCAGAATAATAAGACAACCATTAAAAGCTGAAATTATGATCCAGTTTATTTAGAAAATCTACTGTAAATAAAACATCGATTAGAAAAAAAATTAGTTATATTCTTGTTGTTTTAGTTCAGAACAAATTTCTGCTTCTTTACATTATAATTTAAAAACATTATTTGGTTTACCAAAACTGGGTCGGAACCAATTAAACTACGTCCGGCCGAAATCAATGGTCTAGCTGAAGAAAAAACGCGCTCAGAAGCAGCACTACTTGCTGGTGTAGCTAATATTTTACAGCTAGTCTTAAATAAGAGGGGAAACTCAACTTGGTGAGTGTGCCACCACTGCAAAACATTAAAATTATCGTAGAAAGTAACATTTGTCGCGGAGTTCTTTGTATACCTTATCCATATGATTTAGAACTTCTACAGGTGAACAGAACAATAGCACGCACAACACGAGTGGTTGCTGAGAAGCTAGGCCCAGGTCCACCTCGGACTGTAGCGCCACCATTATTATTATTATTATTATTATTACAGGTGAAATAAAGTCTGTAAATAGTTCTTTATCAATCGATAATAAACTATGCAAATCCTCATTTGTTCTTATGTTCTTTTCATTTGGAAGATTTATTTTTATAAGTGCAAATTTTAAAACAAAATTAAAAAATTCTTTGTACACTATTGTATAAGAAAATTTAACAATAATTCACAAAATCGCCTTTTTTTGTTTCCTCAAGCTAACAAACTCATTCAGTTTAATGAAGACGAATGCAAGTGCTTTTTGCTAAATTATTCAAATAAAATATCTGAGTAAGTTGTCGAATCGCCGAAGCAATCGTTAAATGAAGAGTTGCATAGTTTATTATCGGGTGATGAATTATTTACAGACTTTATTCCACCTGTAGAGGTTGTAAATCCTATGGTACTTTATCCATAACCTAACCTAACTTAAGCCAAAGAGGCAACTGAGCAATAGGACATTCTCTCAAATCCCAGTTTCTGTAAAGCGTGGAGAAGAATTGGATGGACGAATGTGATAGCATTTAATCCCCCACTTAATCTAAAATAATTAGCGGTAAAAAAGTCGTTGGAAGACACAATTGCCCCTTTTGTACTGTCTATTCATGCAGTTATTGTACTACAAAAACATCTGTTGATTGTTGACTCTATTCGTGTACCATAATAAGTCGTAATTTATAGGTTTTTTCAGTTCTAGTGCGGAACAATATAAAGTTTCAGTAGAAGATTTTTTTTTTAAGTTGTCCTTCAATTGAACTTTAAATTGTACCGATCTGCAAGCATTTGCTTAAAAAACAACTATATTTTTAGTAGTAGTCTTAAATAGCATATTTCTGCGCAAGCAAGGGATATATTGGAGCTAACTGGAATACAAATACACGTTCATCCATAAGACGCATTTCGCATGAGTTCACCTGACCATATAGAGAATACCAGTAATATGTCCACCTATAGCTGCATTTTGGCATTAAAGCCACGTGGGTTTCTATTCTATCTCAAAATCAGATTTGAAGCAGAAGCAAATTATGCCACCTGAATGTGTCTTTATGACGTACGAAAAATGTATTCTAATTACATGAGAACGACTGAAGTACATCAGCTTTATTAGATTAGGTAAATATAAAAATCATTTCAACCAAAGGTTATCATCGCTTAAATCACATCGCAATCTAAAGAAGGGATGTAATCATGAGTTTCTTTACGGGTGTTTTTGTTTATTTTTGTGCTCATTGAGTCATTCAACTTATGTTTCAGTTATTTTGTAAGTCCATTGGCACTTGCCCAATGATAATGGCGGCGCTACAGTCTGATATGGACCTGGGCCTAGCTTCTCAGCGACCACTCGTATTGTGCGTGCTATTGTTCTTTCTCGAGTGGAGGTGACCTACAGCTTAACACCGATTGAGAACGGCGAGGTTGAGAAGATTTTTCTAGACGGTAAATCTCTTTGAGCATTGCCAGTGACTCGAGGTGGAGAAGTGACAAAAATTCGTTTTTTCTTTTGAAAAATTGTTGCTATTTCTGTGATTTGAAGCTAGACTTAAAAGTCTAGTGCATAGGGGATGCAACTGGATGGCGCAGTTGGTTATGTACCTGCCCTAAGCTAGTGGGGTCCAAGATTCGAATCCCAATGAAAGCAAAGTTAATACGCTTTTATCCGGTTATTCAAATCTGGTCGTCACCATTTGCCGTTTGGATCAAATTAACGGCACTATCACTAGAGCGGTCGATCAGTGGTAGTAGTCTGACTGTGGGTATCATAATGGACCAACATGGTTTAAGTGTGCTGGTGAATTCACTAGCAGCCCGCTAACCTAACCTAACCTAACCTAGGGGTCAACGCACATACCCACAACGCCACGGCGCCTACAAAATATAACTTCGATTACACATAAAAATACATGCATTGTACATTAACCTTGCTTTCACTCATGTCGTAAGAAAACTAAGGACTATATCGTTAAATTGGAAGTTGAGAACAAAAAACATGACCTCTTTGCATTTCATTAAAAATAAACGTTCAAAAGAAACACGATGGTGATGTCTAGATTACTCCGAAAGTTTTACCAAAGGACAAAATTATTATCAAATGGCTATTAAGTTCGGATAGAAGCCTGTCGAGAATAGCTGCCGCGGCCGTGTGGGTTTGTGCGTCGACCTATACGCACTAGACTTTCAAGTCTAGGTTTAAATCTCGGAACAAGCTACAATTTTTCACGGCTCCACCTCTTTTGAGTTACTGACAATGCTCAAAGAGTATCTCTTTAGAAAAAAAACTTCTTAATCTCACCGTTCAGTGTCAGTATTAAACTGTAGGTCTCCTCCACTTATGAGAGAACAATGGCACGCACAAAACGAATGCTGAGATGTTGTGAGTCTTTTTTGGATAGCCGTATATACTCATACTTCGTTTTGCCCCCGTTTGCCGCCAGGCCCATTTTAGCTGCTTCAGTTTCAATGCAAGCAAACGCTTCATTGATAGTTCGTTGTGTTCGACCAATCACGTCAATGTTGTCCATATCACAGGACACTGTGCTATTGGTACTCACGTCTTAAGAATGGGACTCCCTCACAACGACTTCTGCAGAAGCAGCAGAGACGAGGAAGAGGAAAGCATAACGCATCTCCTCTGCACTTGTAGCGCTCCCTCCTCCCGCAGGAATGGAGACACCTTGGAGCCTACTTCGACTTGAGCGCATTGCACAACGTCGGCATTCATCAAATAAAAAGCTTTGTGGCAAGCACTAAATGGATTTTTGGATAGGTGACATCCGATCCGCGTGGTATCACAATGGGCCTAACCTAACCTAGCCGGTCCCTATTCACGAGTCAATTCAGAAAAATCGCCTCCCGTATATCTAACGACGGCAACTAAATCGTCTTCTTCTTAGGGTGCTACAGTCCTAGGTGGACCTGGGCCTCACCCAACATGCCTCTCCAGCCAGCACGATCTTTCGCCAGCTGTCTCCAGTTTTGTACACCAAGTCGGCCAAGATTCCGTTCGACTTGTTTGTGTCGCCTTGTACGTGGACGTCCTGTTCCGTCGCCACAGGCTCAGAGTCGAAGACTCTTCGGGCCGGAGCTTAGTTGTCTATACGCTCTATATGGCCTAGCCATCTTAGCCGTTGGATCTGTAGACGCATGGCTAGACTCATGTCACTGTACCGCCCATATATTTCGTGGATGAACCTTCTCCAAATGCCATCAACGCAAACAAGATCAAAGATCGAGCGCAGAACTTTTCTTTCGAAAAGACCAAGATAATCTTCATCCGCTTGGGATATTGTTCATGCCTCTGCGCCGTCGTCAATTAGATCAACTTGGCAACTAAATCGGGAATAATAAATTTGGTAGGCTCCGCTTGGGACTCACTACACTGACACATCAACAGCTCTTAAAAAATTAACCCTCCACAACCTGCCACAAAAATGCAACAGCACCCTCAACATGGAGCATCTTTCTGGAAGTCTTCTCACCAAATCCAGCAAAACAACCTGAAATGTAAACTTTCTATGAAGAGATTCGATTCACGCGGATTTAAATAGAGTGGATCGCAACACATTACCGACATGTGAACGATTCACTTCGAAGGGATTTGGGAATGTAAAATTATCGGACGGAAAATATCACTAGATTCAGACAGCTTACTAGTTCCTACGCAAGTGTGAGCGGTTTTTAAATTTGCAGGCAGTTCGTGTGTATCTGTCACAATTTGGAATGTGACGTGGTGATCCGTTTCAAATCGATTTAAACGTTGGAACAAAACGAACGGCGTAGTGTTGAATATAAAAGCAAATGAACTCCAAGCAATTGTGGTGGTTGTGCAACTTGTTTATGCATAAAATTGCTTTGCTAAATGCGTCACATTTTTCTGCGAATACCGTCGCCTCACTTTGCGAAGATACTCGTTGTCTAAGTTATTCATCTCACGAAGGTTAAATGGCCAACCTTAATGGCCGTACAGAAGCTTAAGAGAACTAAAGTAAACGAGCGGTTAGTCAAAAATAATACATTGCGATTATAATCGAGCAATAATCACTGTTTCGGTAAGTTCCCTCACTTTTACGGGAGCGAAATGAATCGCTTTCTACGTATGCAAATATCAGTTGGCAGCTGAATTCTCCTTAAGTTTCTATAAGCAATTATGGACACTTTGAAAATGGTCGATGCTTCTGGTTTCTTTTCGTTTCGATATGACGTAAGCTTAATTTTGTGTACGGCCATTATGGTTGCCCCTTAACTTTTCTCTACCAACCGAATGAAAGTATGAATCTGTCCAAAAATGGCAAACAACATCAGCCATCAATAGTTTTATTCAAATCAAGCGTGAAGAATGTTATAAGAAAAGATGACAACTGTTTGTTCTCCATGTTTGATTTTTGCTTTCAACATGGCTTCTATATATTTAAATAGAAAATGTTAATCAAAATAATAAAATGTTTTGTTTTTCCTTGTTTTTTTAAAAATGCGTTCTTCTATACCTCTTGATCTGTTTTTTCTTGTATATGTGGCTTTTAACAAAAAAACTTAAATTTTTAAATATAATTTAATTTTTATTGGGTTGTCTATCGATAACTGGTTGCACTGTCTTTCCACCGCGGATCTGTCCCCAACCGATTAAACTGAAAACGAAACAAATGTTTGTTGAGTGAAAATGCATTCGAATGTAAAAAAATTCAATGGCAAACTTACCGCCAATGTTGATCTACTCTGCGACTGAGAGCAATTTTCTCTCCAGTTTCGGTACACACGGGTGTTGTGACTACAATCTTGGCCAAATCGTCTCTTGTTGCACGGACCCTGCCACCGGTGCTCAACGAACCAATGTTCACCAAGAGGACTTCGTTTCTAGCCAATTTCTGTACACGAGCACCCTTTTTATCACCCTCAGTGCGCACACCTAACAGACGCTTCAGCAAATAATAGGAGATTTCCAGTTCGGTGTAGATTTCTGGCAGATGTCCAACAGCGCCAAGCACTTGACCGACCAAACGATCAGCACGACACAAAGTTGGATCAATCATCGTTCCCACACCAATCAGACCTCCAGGAACAGCGAATTGCAACTCATTCTGCTCCGTATACAGTGAGACAATTCGCGAGAAAATCGGTCGACATGTGACATTGCCCTCAGAGTCTTTCGTTACGACACCAGGTCGTACCTCGATCTCTTGTCCAACCTTAAGGACGCCACTTAGAATCGATCCACCAGCAACACCACCCTTCAGATCGTTCACCTCACAACCGGGCTTGTTGACATCGAACGAACGAATAACAATCAACCGTGGTGGTGCATCGAAGTTCCGTACCGGCACAGGAATTTTATTAACAATGTATTCACATAATACCTACGGAAGAAAAGATCACATTACCAAGCTACATACTCCAAGACTTCGTCTTCGATGTTTACTTCAATATTATATTTCAACTGAGCTGATATCGGAACGATTGGGCTTCCTTCGGCAACAGTTCCCTGAACGAATTTAACTATTTCCTCGTGTTGTTCCTTCGCTTGACTTTCCGTAACTAAATCGATTTTATTCTGAAGAATAATGATGTGCTTCAGCTTCATAATCTCAATAGCAGCTAAATGTTCAGAAGTTTGCGGCTGGGGACACGACTCATTGCCTGTAAAATATTTGAGTGATAAATAAGATTTCATTGTCACATTAGGAGCTAAGATCATATACCAGCAATCAAAAGTAAAGCTGCATCCATAACAGCGGCTCCGTTCAACATGGTTGCCATAAGAATGTCGTGACCGGGACAATCGACGAAACTCACATGACGGATCAATTGAAACCGGCCAGAACACGATGGACGGGTACAAGGAAAGCTATCATCCTTACTCGAACCTCCGGAAATAAATCTGGCGGGACGGGGGCATTTTGGATTGTCACATTTAAAAATTTTTGCGTTGGCGTAACCTGAAATTAAATAAAGTAAAAATTATTACGTTTTCACGATAATTAGAAATTATAGAAAAGAAAGTAAGGTTTCGAGCAGGAGACTCTTCGTTAGTGAACTCCTCACTTCTTCGCATTATTTTCAGGATCAGAGAAAGTATTAGATGGCTAAAATACAATAGTGCGTTTGCGCTGGCGTTGTCTTTCAAAGCATACATGCAATGGTCATGCACAAAATACTGCGGCGACCTGCGGTAGTCAAAATTGAGAGAGATGAGAGAATTGCAATAAAACGTAATTCCATCGCATGTCATTATCGAACATGTGAGAGCGACATTGAGAATTTTTTTCCCAAATTGAGAGTTTTTATCCCAAATTGAGAGTTTTTATCCCAAATTGAGAAATTTTTGTGGCAACTGACATTTGAGAAATGAAAACAGCTGACGCAATATTTTTCATGTGGTACTTGAGAGAGGGGGAACAGCTGATAACTCTGGGCACGCAATCTCTACGTAACATGAAGTCGGCTGCTGCAACGCACTATTGTGTTTCAGCCATAATTCTAGTGTTGTAGTTATTAATTGCAGAGGAACGGTGGCGAATGTTTTCAAGTTCTGTCAACTTGCCTCTGAACGACGAATACATCATCTTGGTATGCCGGCTGATAGCTGAATAGTTAAAAACTTCAAGAGTTTAAGATCCCATCGGGGAGAAAAAGTAAGCTTTTAGGAAATAGGTTCTCTTTTAGCGTGAGAAGAACTTAAAATATTGGTCGAGTGAATATCTAAAGAGGAATTTAGGACAGAGAATGTACAGGGTTTTTTATTTAGGACATAACAATCTTGTTACATAAAACACAGACTAATTGTAATATTTTTTGGAAAGACCCTGCACTTCTTTAAGGATGGGTCAAAGATCCAGGATGGGGTTGGCAGTGGCGTTTTTCTCAATGTATTGAACATAAGTCTCTCCTTTCGCTCACTGCAGCGTGTTTCAGGCGAAGATAATGACAATAAGTGAAGCTCTGTCCTGGCTCAAATGGAATGTAATATCCGCGCGTGATATTTGCATTTTCACGGACAGCCAGGCAGCCATCAGGGACCTGGAGTTGGTCTCACTAAACTCCAAAGTAATCATTAACCGTCGCTCATCTTTAAACAAGATGGTCGTTCAGTTCAACATTCGCCTATGTTGGGTACCAGTCCACAGAGACATTCCAGACATCTGCAAAGCGGATGAGCTTGCAAAGTTCGCTACCACACAGCCATTACTACCGAAACATAGCTTCATGGGTATGCTCCTTACAACTTGTAAATTGTCGCTTTTAGAAGATGCAACTCAAAAAAAAAAAAATAACAGATAGAAGAGAGGCACTACGTGCCACACCTCCAGAATAATCTGGCCCAAGCTAGATCTCAGAAGATCCAAAGAAATAGTCTCTCTCGATAGACCCAATATAAGTAAAATCGTCGGTGTTATTACGGGACACTGACTCATAGGAGATCAAACCAGAAGACTAAGAACTCCGGTTAATGATTTCTGCAGAAGCTGCCTAGACGAGGAGAAAGTGAGGAGCGTTCCACATCTTCTCTGCTCCTGCCCAGACCTGGCGTCTCTTCGGCGCCAACATCTGCGGGCCTACTTCTTTGAGAGCTTATGCGAACTTATTGAGGATCCGATAAGCTATCTACTACGCTTCATCCTAAGCTCCAAATGGTTTCCCGCAATTGAACAATTGGATTGACCTCAGTCAATCAGTGTGGCAACACACTGGTCTAAGTACACACTCCAGCCACTTAAACCTAACCTAACCTAATTGAAATATCGTGTAGAAATATATTCCAGGTGAAGTATACATGTTAAATTGAAGTAAGGAATTTGATCTTGTTCATATGTCCATCGCGAGCAAGTTTGCAGTGATCGATTCTTTGGAGCCAATTTTCCTGAAGAAAATCCTGAGATCCTCTTACGTTGTTGGCTGTATCATAATTTTGATGAAATAAATAATCTCCAGTAACTCCCCCAGTGTATACAAGGATATTATTGGACATCCGTAAAGAGTGGTGCGGGCGCCGTGTGGGTAGGTGCGTAGTGGGTAGGCGTCGACTCATACGCTCGATGTTCTCGGTTCGACTCCAAAAAAAAAACACCTAACATTTTTTCACGGCTCCACCTCTTTCGAGTCACTGGCAATGCTCAAAGAGTATAACTGTCTAGAAAAAGCTTCTCAATCTCGCCGTTCGGAGTCGGCGTAAGCTGTAGGTCCCCTCCAGACGCAATCGTGTAATAAAACAAAAAAAATTTCAACGGTTTTTATTTCTTTTTATTTAAAAAAAACATTCAAAAAATATTTTGTTAAAATAGTTCTTATGGTAACCATTTACAATATGTACTAGCATTTTCAACCTACAATCTAAAAGGCAGTAGAGTTTGTGGTAGGCTTCCACCTGATAGATCTGCGTACGCATGTGTTGTATGATAAAATTAAAGAAATGTAATTAATTGAAAATTAAATGTAAATCCTAATGTTGAACTGGTAAACTTAAAATAAAACCTTTCTGCAATTGGATGCGCCACAGCGACATGCTACCTTCTCGGCATCCGACAGATTTTCGTACTTCAACTCCGATTCGTGATCTCGACAAATATAGTCGAATGTGAGCTCCTCATCGGCCTTTATTGTTTTAATTGAAAAGAATGCCAGGCGAGGCATATTTATGTCCAAGCAGTTTATCCAAGTTGGAAACACTGACAAGTTTGGATCGCAGGAATGATTGATGAAATGTGACACGTTGCCGTAGGAAGCAGCATCAATTGTGTACAAACTCTCGGCCGTTGCATTGTAGTCCAAGTCGAATAAGTAGGTTCGTCCAATCGCGTCGTACTGCTTTCCACGTTCATTAGCGTCTTCGGTTGTGATGATCTCCCCCACATACTCGCACACAAAATCACCCCTTCGAATGGGCTTCTGAGTCTTCAGTCCCCAGCCACGTCCATCGTTTGTCTTAAAAATACATAATGAATTTTTGCGTCCACGTTGTACGATGCGATTTAGGCAATCCGGACCACAGTTGCACAACTTGTTGCATTCGTAGATGGCTTCGCCTGGTTGGATCTTCAACCGACCCCACTTGTCGTAGGCGAATTTTCCTCCCGCCATTTTCGAGCAACAGAACGTTTTCGAATCACAACCGCCCACACACTTGCAACCGATGGGTGGGTCCTCAAGAATCTCTATTCCCTTTCCAGCGATGTTTTTCTTGATGTAACTAAAGTTCGGATCCGGAACCTCCAAATCTGCGTTGTTTTCAACAGACACCTTACAATCCACTTCGGTCCGGTTAATAACCAACTCCCAGAGTTGAATATTCTTCAGCTGTTGTATGCGCTGCATGACAAACGGTCTCAGCAAAAGCGCTGCTTTAATCCGATCACGTATTTTCTTGCGTTCCACTTTACTCTTTGAGCCTGACAGCCAGAACTGTGAAAGTAATATCAAATCTGATTGATACGAAAGTATTTCGAATTCGTCGACAGCCTTTACATTGACATTGGCGGCTGTAAGGCGCTCTCCATTTTCGTCGATTTCTTCTTGAATCGATTCGCAAATTTTCTCTATAGTCCTCTGGTACTTATCCATCTCGCCTTTCAAAAAGACACTCAACTGATGACAATCGCTCACATTGGAATACGGTTCCCATGTGTTCGTACTCGGCGGATAGTCCTTCCACTTAACGAAGTACAGGGGAAACGATGCATGCGATTCCATGCTAATAATTTCCTCAACAACATACTCCTTTACTTTTGCCTTAGGCTTTTTTGGAGGTCTATTGTTCTTTGTGGTGTCGTAATGCAAGCGAAGACTCTGCACAGAATCCAAATCTGAATTGTCAAGAATATCTAGTGCACTCCCATACCCCGAGCTTGGACTCGATGATACTCTCAGCCGGTCGCTAGAGTACGGAATCTCGGGCAATTGAAATCTGTTCTCATCATGAAGCTGTATACGCTGATGCTTTTTGAACTTCTGATTCAATTCCCTAACAAACTCGCGGAGCATTTGTGGTGATTTGGTTAATCGGAAGAGTTTTTCATATGGAATACGTTCTGCAATTATAAGAGAAAACAAAAAAAATAAATAAATTGCTGGAGCCTTAGAGAATTCATCTTAAAAATGAAACTAAAAAGTGAGAGGGGGAAAACTAGAGAAACGACTTTGTTACCCCATCAGTTATTTTAATTACTTTTTTTTCGTTCAACTAAAGAGGAGAAGGTTGTTTATTTTCCAGCAGTTTATTTACTTTTTTCAAATCTCTTTTTATCAAAACGTATTGCATATGAAAAATTATATAGTTTACTTAATGTGACGAAATATAAACGAAATCACAAGCAGAGGCCTCAAGTGTTTGCTTTGAGGAACCGAAAAATAATTGATAGGGATTCACAAATGCCACCACATAATATATGCATACAAAATATTATAAAAATATGATTGCAAATCTAGATCCGTAAAATTTAACAGTAATCGTTTGTTATCCTTACCAATACCAGATATTTATTGAGTTCAGTGAGAAACATGCATTTTTATACCATACGTGATAAGGAAAACATTTATGGCCAACCAAATGATACTTTAACAGTTTGAATTAAAACTGGACTGGAAGTGCGAGTTGTACTCGCACGATTCCACCCCATAAATAATTTTTGATAGAAACATTTCTGAATATCATGCAACGAATTCAAACTATTTCAGTTGAATTTTCTTCTAACTTTAACCTATATCAACTATTCATTATTACATATGCACATACATAACATCATACAAACAAACATCCATACATATGCGCATATCTAAATCCAAATTAACCCAACAAAAGAAAATCCCTTCTTCATACCTAATCATTGCTCATGCCTTCTGCGTGTATTTTGGGCATTAGGTGTAATAATGAATGCGCGAAATCTACTAATAGTACGTTTGCACCGCACCAAAATTCAGCATTTCAGGAAAAAAAATTTCAGAATCCAATTTAGCGTTCGCACTGCAACTTCAGCATTTCAAATGACAGCTAGTGTTAGAATTGATTATTGATATTTTTTCCTGATTGGAAATCAGAAGTGGTTGTTGTTAGTTGTTATATTAATTTAAAGATGAATTTAAATGCTAATTCAGACATATATATTCCATTTTTATTGCAATGATCACTTGAAATGATTTATTGTCTTGTTGACACCTGTTTTTTTGTTTATGACAGCGGGCTGAAATGTCATTGTATGACGTGCTGAATGGTGCTGAATTTGTAAAGAGGATTGTTCGATTTGACGAACTTACAAATGCAGCGACGAAATTCTGCATTTCGCTGGAATGCAACATTCCAGAATGCGGGAAATGTATGGCGAAATGCAATGCATTTGGGCTGAAATGCAGAAACTAGCCGAAATGCTGAATTTGGGTGCGGTGCAAACGTACTATAAGACTCGTGTTGAGTTGTCGTTTTCAACAGTGAAGAAAGAAAAATGTTTGATATCTCTTAATTTTTGATATTTTGAATTTTGTCCACGAATCGATATTTTTATATTTATCATTTAAAACTACAAAACTGAGTTTTTAGATCTTCGAAACTTGCATATTGATGTTTCACCGTTTTTAGCCTAGGTTAGGTTGAGGTGACTGGAGTATGCACTTAGACCAGTGTTGATCCACTGTGCTGCCACACGGATTGACTGAGGTCAATCTAATTGAATATAAGCGGGAAACCATTTGGAGCGTAGGATGTAGCTTAGTAGATTGCTTATAGAAGCCGCGCTAAGTTCGCATAGTACAATGGACCAGTTTTAGAGTCTGAGTGCTCCAGTGTAGTTCCAGAGCCCTGATGGTTGTCCAGGTTGTCCATTTGAGCCAGGACAGAGCTTCATTTATTGTCATTATCTCCGTCTGAAATACATTGCAGTGATCGGGTAAGCGAAAGGAGAGACTGATGTTTAATTCATTGGAGAAAACACCACTACCAAACCCATCCTGAGTTTTAGACCCTTCCGTAAAGAAGTTTAGGGACCCTGCAAACGGTCTAGGATTGTCATTCCAAAAGTCTCTATCTAGAAATAGGGTTTCAAAGTTCCTATCAGGAATGTATTGGGGTGTGGCGTGGTCTGGATTTCTAGTCAGGAAGTGTAGAGAACTTAGTATAGAGGAGTGACCATATGGAGTATTGGTCCACTGGGAGGAGGCCGTTTCTAGCCTATATCTCCAAAACTATTAGGCTCTGAAGTACTCATTGAAGCCATTATTATTGTCTCCCTCTCTCTCTTTAACTCGATGAGGTGTTACCAATATACACAACAATTTCAGAAGCAACAAACCAAATAACCCTACTTTTTAAATTTGCATGACAAGGAAATTCCAAAATTCCATGCCAATATCTACGAGACAAAAAAATGTGACAGACAGAAAAGCGTAAATATTGACGCAAGTCGTCAATCGTGTAATCCTAGCATAATGCTTCCCTTCAACCAATACCTTATGAGAGCTTCACAAAAATGATTATGTCGAATCTAATCTTATCATGTTAGATGTCTGTTGCCTTTTGAAATGTTTAGCATGAAATAACATTTGATTAGTTCTCTATCTGTAAATGTCCAAATTGCTGAGTAGATAAACAAAAGATACATCGATGTCTCCCATTGCATTTAAGGACTTTTTCTAAACAGCTATACTTTGAGCATTGTCAGTGACTCAAAAGAGCCGTAAACAAAGTTGATCCTAGACTGAAAGTTTAGTACATAAAATTCGACGCATATACCAACCACGCTCAGTATTGTAAGCAGTCGTTTTGTTTCATATACTCGGCATGTACCTATTACTGCCGGATTTCATAAAATATGTTGCCCCTGTTTGCTGATTATTACTTCCAGCGTGTAATAGGTGTGGGCCAGTCCATGGACTCCTACACTGAAGGACCATGTTTCGATTCCGGATACACGAGCTTTAATTTTCATGACAATCGAGTAATTGCTACTCTTTTGTTAGAAACATGAAACACATGATGCGCGAAGTGATTTAAGCACCATGACATTTAAATGCCGCATCGCCGCAGTGATACGTTTCTGAATTCACTCACTGAAGTATGTAGTAGGATAGGGTGATAGGGGATAGGTTATTCCCCGGGATAGGGTGAGAAACACGGCAGTGCACGAGGAACTCAATGTTGGGCAGCTGCTTCTTTGTACGGAAAGAGCTGTACTCCGATTGTTTGGTCACGTGGCACGAATGTACCCCATCATCATCTTATTTTTTAATGCCTACATTTTTTTTGGTTATTTATGTTTATCAACCGAACGCCAAAATGTGCATAAGCCCGCACACAACACTACAGCGTCTAGATGTGGGTTGTAAAGGCGACATACGTATGGTGCGGAATGCTGCTCTCCTACAACGACCATGCTTGACCACATGTAGGACTTTGAGTAAGTGGTTTAGAGTAAAAGGTTTCTTTAAAGAAACTAGGTACACCTCCACTCGAACCTACTCCAAATCCTACATGTGGGCAAGAGGGTGTATTGTTTTAGATATTCATGCATTCTGTAATAAATTTAAAGAATATGTCCACTTTCCAGAGCAGTAAAAGTGTTCACTCAACTCCTGGGCTGAATATGGATGCAGGTACCTTGGAATGTAGCTCAATATTTGGTCAAGGCGCAATAACGCTGATTCAACTTTAAATTGAAAAATAAAGCCGAATTTGAAATTCGGCGTTATTGCTCATGGCTTTATTTCACGGCACATTTTTATAGGCCCATAGAATGATCTGGGGTGGAATCGGCTAATGCGATAGTTGATTGTTGATAGTCACATTCGAGTTTCTTTCTCTGCGTAATGCGATTGTCAATTCAAGAATCGCAAATTTGCGATAGTTTTCATGTGACAGCTAAAATGGTGTCGTTTTCATATATTTTTGGTGAGTGGATATTCAAAATGAATTATTTATGGAAAATCTTCGATTGTTTTGATCATATGATCTTACTGCAGTTGTTTTCATTAAATGATACAATTAAAAATGAAATATATGTATGTATGTAGGTAAATTATGCATATGTAAAGTATATGGAAATATATGCAAGTCCTTTTTATTTAATCTTTGAAGGACATATTATTTAACCCATGAAGGAACACAGCATAAATGCAATGATGTTTATGTACATACATGTATATATGTATACAACTACTACTCAATTTGAGTTACATATGGACGAAATTATGAATGGCGGTGAATTTGAAGTACGGTGGTATTAATTATGCTGTAGCTAGCACGCGGTTCCCACACCTCAACATCCATAAAGGGACCTGGCGGTCCCCTGATCATTCAACCGTCAACCAGATTGATCACGTTGCGATCGACGTCAGACACTCCTCCAGTATTCTTGATGTCCGAACGTTCCGAGGCGCCAACATCGACTCGGACCATTTCCTTGTTGTAGCCAAGGTAAGGACCCGGATATCGAGAGAACAACGGAGTCGAGGAAGACAACCACGGTTTGACGTCGAAAAGCTACAATCGCAACAGACTGCCAGGAACTTTGCCGATCGAGTCTCCCTGAAACTCTCCGAAAGTTCGACGCCGCCTGCACTAACAATAGGCGAAGAATGGAAACGTTGTCAAATAGCCATCAGAGAAGCCGCTACTGATGTGCTGGGTTTTAAAACGCCACCTAGGAAAAACCCCTGGTTTGACAACGAGTGCAGGCAGGCACATGCAGCAAAACAAGAAGCCTACCGGGCAATGCTGCATCGAACCACGAGAGCTGTTCGTGAGCTCTACGAACAGAAACGAAGGGAAGAGAACCGGCTTCTCAGGAAAAAAAAGAAAGAGCACGAGAAGCGCGCGATCGAGGAGATGGAGAGGTGTTATGGCAGGAATGATGTCCGAAAGTTTTACCAAAGGGTAAAACTTTTATCGAATGGATATAAAGTTCGGACAGAAGCATGCCGGGACGAAAATGGACAACTAATAGTAGATTCGCAGTCGATACTGAGAGTTTGGAAAAATCATTTCTGCAGACTGTTGAACGGCGATGAGGACACAAATACCGCTGTCAGGCAGAATGTTCCACTCAACACAACGGACGATGATAGAAGAGAATACCGTCCCCCTAGACCTAGACGAAGTCAAGATAGCGATATCGAGACTGAAGTCTAATAAAGCTGCTGGTGCAGATAGTCTGCCCGCTGAAATGTTTAAAGCAGCTGGAGATGATCTGGTAGGGCGCATGCACCAGCTCATCTGTAAGATATGGTCGGAGGAAAGCATGCCCGATGAGTGGAATCTCAGTATCGTTTGCCCGATCCACAAGAAAGGAGACCCCTTTGACTGCGCCAACTATCGAGGGATAAGTCTCCTTAACATCGCCTACAAAATCTTCTCTGCCGTTTTGTGTGAACGCCTGAAACCATTCGTGAACAAACTGATAGGTCCCTATCAGTGTGGTTTCAGGCCCGGGAAGTCCACCATCGATCAAATCTTCACACTGCGGCAGATCCTGGAGAAGACCCAAGAAATGCAAATTGACACACACCATCTATTTGTCGATTTCAAGGCCGCATATGACAGCGTGTATAGAGACGAGCTATACAGCGCCATGTCTAGTTTTGACATTCCTGCTAAACTCGTCAGACTGAGCAGGATGACGATGGAGAACTCTCGCTGCTCCATCAAGGTCGGTAACGAACTCACCGAGACCTTCAATGTCAAAAAAGGTTTTAGACAAGGCGACGCGCTGTCATGTGATTTCTTTAACATCGTTCTTGAGAAGATCGTGCAAAACTCACTGGCCAACACAAGAGGCACGATCTTCCAAAAGTCCGTTCAACTGCTAGCCTACGCGGATGACATTGACGTGATTGGGCGAACACAGCGAGCCGTCAATGATGCGTTTGCTGGCATTGAAACGGAAGCGGCTAAAATGGGTCTGGCGGTAAACGAGGGCAAAACAAAGTATATGCTGTCATCGAGAAAGGACGCACAACATCGACGACTTGGCCAGAACGTCACCATAGGCAGCTATAACTTTGAGGTAGTGAAGGACTTCGTCTACCTCGGCTCCGCGGTAAACAGTACAAACAACATCAGTACCGAGATCAAACGCAGAATAACTCTTGCCAACCGCTGTTTTTATGGGCTCAAAAGGCAATTGAGTAGTAGAGCCCTCTCTCGGAAGACCAAGCTGACTTTATATAAGACCTTGATCATCCCAGTCCTGCTGTACGGCGCAGAGGCATGGACAATATCCCAAGCGGATGAACAGTCTCTTGGTCTTTTCGAGAGAAAAGTTCTGCGCGCGATCTTTGGTCCTGTTTGCGTTGATGGCTTTTGGAGGAGAAGGTTCAACCACGAACTGTATGGGCTGTACAGCGACATGAGTCTAGCCAGGCGTCTACGGATCCAACGCCTAAGATGGCTAGGCCATGTAGAGCGTATGGACAACTTAGCTCCAGCCCGAAGAGTATTCGACTCTGAGCCTGTGGGACAACGCAACAGAGGACGTCCACGTACAAGGTGGCGCACACAAGTCGAGGGGGACCTCGGCCGGCTTGGTGTGCGAAACTGGAGACAGCTGGCGAAAGATCGTGCTGGTTGGAGAGGCATGTTAAGTGAGGCCCAGGTCCACCTCGGACTGTAGCGCCCTAAGAAGAAGAAGAAGGTATTAATTATAGAGTGGCATCAGAAAAATAAGAGGATTTCTTTAAAACATAACTATAAGCCGCAAACTCATTACAGCTCTTGGCAGAATATGTTACATTTAAATTTCTCACATATTCTACACACAATATTGATCGGAGCATATTTATTCACGCACACCTTTCCTACTTCATCAAGGAACGATGAAGAAAAAATCTTCTGAAGTTTTTTTTAAAGAAAATTCAATTTCAGTGCCGAACCATAACTTGTTTACGATATATTAGCAATAAAACAATTCACCAATTAGACAATAAACAAATTTATAAACTATTTAAAATACAAACTACAACGATTAAGCATGCCATGACATTCAAAACAAGGAAGTGATGCCAAGCTGTCATATATTTTTTGCGATTGCATTACTCAGACGTGAATATATTTGATTGTCAAAAGTGCGACAATCAAATATCGCTTTAGCCGATTCCACCCCTGTAGTAGCATATAGTTAGCTACAGTTTTTTTAAGCGTACAAACAAACTACATGCGAACACAGATCACTCTGTGGTAGCATACATTTTACTCAACAATGATACAAAAATTTGCTTAGCAGGAAATTGGCAATAGGCATTCGAGCTACCCACCGCACTCTTCTTAACTAAACTTACGAATTGGCGCAACAAAATTGATAAGTAACCGCTTGGTGTAAAAGTTGCTTATTATTTCCGTATATTCGGAGATTGTTTACGTGAATAGCGCCCTGGACCGCGGAATGATGACTAAACATGATTTACAGGTGAAGTAACATGGCCTTACGAAAATAAGACATCACGCTTTCGCATGAAGGAAATAAAAAAAATTTGTAAATGGGAATGATGAAATTATGTATGACGTCACCAATCCATAAGAACACTAATGTTCTCAAAAAAATACTCGTCACTCCCAAATACTCATAAAAACATCAATTATAAATGATATAACACTTTCTTCGAAACAAATTGTTTATGATTCATGAAGGGGTGATTTGGAGGAGAAGTGGCAAATCCGATTTATTCATCCGCTCTTCTTTGGAGGATAAGTCAATCTATTGATGGTTTTGATTTAAACATGTATGTTTGCTTAAGCAGAAAAACAAATGCCTTCGGAATGGAGCTCCCACCAAAACAATCCAAAAGCATACAAGCTATCAAAAATATACTGGGCAGTCCTTTGACTTAAAGAGAAGACGAGGAAATAGAGGCCGTCCTGCAGGCAGTAACTTCTCCGACGAGCTGGAGAATCTGAATAAAATAGAGCTGAAGCACCTCATGAGATATATTCAATAATCTGGGGGGTTCTAATCAGCAGTAAAAATGTAGGTCTCACAGGGTACACCCCCCACACATGGGGCACAATCGACCCAAATGTTGGTCTCAGTGAGGCGCGACCCAGTCGCAAGGGCGCCCTATCACTTACCTACCTAACTGACTTAACACAGATGAAAATTGAAGATAGTCAACAGGTGAATCGATTGGTTGGTGCAACAATTTATATCAGCTGTATAAGGCAAATCTTGCCTGTGACTATGATGGTTTTTTTTTTGCTGAATAAGGGATTCAAGGGAAAAAAACATTTTCGTTATTTTTCTCTGGTATACATTGTAATTCTAAACAATACTTTGCTCATTAGGCCGATTTCATTGTGTTCAACACTGAATATAACTTTAACTTGATTATAAGGGCCATACACTACATAAGCACGTCTGCGAAAATATGAATACTTTGTTGTTGCTCACTGGTTTGTGAAAAACGTCTGTGTAGTGTGTTCCGATGTTTCACCAACGACTTGCGCGAATTCGAAATACAGTGGAACTTCCTTCCCTAAGTCGAAGGGACCAGAAAATAAGTTCGATTAATAGAAACTTCGAGTTATAGAAAATACGCAAAATGTTTATTTTAAAGAATTCTTTATTTTTGTTTAGGTTTTGCACGACCAATTCTGTTTTTCTACAAAATCCTCTAGTAAATATATTGTCAGGAACATTACTTCTGCACTCAACAAAAGCTCTTATCTTTTCAATGGAAGAGGAAAGTTGTCCCAATTGCCACCGCGTGATACGTATAGGGCCGTTCAGACGCAAATTTGTTGAAACGATATGCTTGGCGATGCAAATCGTTGCTTAGCGTTCACATACAAAATATGCTTGACAAACTTCAGTTTTAACAGTGTCCATACAAAATGACCGCGCGCACTCTCTTTTCGATCTTATTGATCGACGAAATATCAGTAAATCATATTTATCCAGTAACACATCATATGTTTTTCTTTTAAAAACTTTGTTCTTTTATTTTTCACATTTAATTTTCCAAATTTCTGGAAATTGTCTATATATGTAGTTCAAAAAATTTAAATCAAAACTAATTTTTCCTAGTTGGCATTATTTTTTTTATTCCGCTGATGTTCACTCATTGAAATTCCAATCAGAAATGAAATTTGCTCCGAAGTTGTACAACGTATTTTCAGACCTTACTACAAATCGATCAAGCATCCCAAAATAGTCAAAATGTTTTGTCTACCAAGCTATATACATGTCTGCCGATTTCTAGTACGGGTGTTCACATTTGCAATTTGGCCCACCAAGTACGGTCGTCAATCAAATCGTATCAACAAATCTGCGTATCTGAACGGCCCTTATGAATATGAAATTTAAGCAATAGGGACTTCCCCTTTTATGCTTCTGAGAAAACGTAGTTCAATGAGAAAATTTTTGCTATATTTTCAGAATCTACCACTTCTATCACGGAAGTCAAAAATTCTACCACTATTTGCTATCTTGACAAAAAATAAATCTAATGAAACAAAAATTCCTATTTTCTCTCTGCATTTTATTGATATTTTACTTAAATCCAGCCATTTACGAAATCAGGCATTGTTTATGTTTTCTCATGTACGAGTATATGTCCATTTATAGTGACACTTCATATGGTACACTAAGTATTTATTGTGCACTCTTTTCATCGCATCGTAAATTGTGAAAACAAACTTTTTGTCTATACGATTTGTCGTAGGCTGATGACTTGATTTAGCTTTCTTATTGTACGACATAGAACAAGCAACCACAGTCGACCAACAGTTTTATTGTTTTTATGTTTGTTTTTTTTTCTGCATTATTTTTATTACTTATTACTTAGTTTTAGTTAATAATTGTCTTTATTTTGTCCCATTATACTTAATTAATTCTACTACGGAAAATCCGGATCTACCACTTTTTTTTGGCTTGATCTACCGCTTTTTGTAAACGGGAAGTGACAACATTGATACCGACAAGGAAAGTTGTTTTCACTGTGTACTTTGGATTGCGATTCCTATGAAAGAACGATACAAAGTGAGGTTTATGCAGACTGTATGTGCAGTGTATGGCAAAGGCATGTTTGTACATGTGTATGGCCCCTATTAGGTGGTTACATAAAGAATAACATCATATGAAACTAACTACTTATCAACGTACCATCGTGGCCGCAGTAGCGTATTGGGTAAGTGCGCCGACACATATGCGGAGGTCTGGGTTAGCTTTTCGACACAGACTACTTCATATTTGTATACTTCTTAGAGACACTGGCAATGATCAAAGAGTAACATCTAACTGTCAAGAAAAAGCTTCCCAAATCTATGGAGTCGCCATAGGTGAAACTATAGTTCGCAATTATTCTTGAGAGAACAACAGAAGGCCCAGCACGAGTGGTTTCATGAGAACCTGGGCCCAAGTCCACCCCCAACAATATAAAAATTGTCAGTATGTAAATTTGTTGCCGGGTTATACTGAAAATATTGCTTGTCATTTCTAACACCACCAGCATTACACAAAATATTGATAACAAAATAGGTTCCCAGATGTACTTTGCACGAGATAAAACAGGGTGCCCATGCGAACATAATGATGCCTAACAATAAAATAATCTCTAAATTAATAAAGGAGGGTACTCTTCTTTTATAGAAGACTATTGAACTCGTGTTTAAGGGTTGTTTCTGCAAGTTATTCAATTAAATTGTACACCCCGATTAGAAATTGCGTATCATCAAAATATATCCCCTACGATAGCTGTGGATATAACAACTATCGACAGGATGATATAGAAATTAGAGGTACCCTGTTCAATAAAAATATTGGAAACCCCACAATCACCCTCATTTAACTATGCACCCCATTCTATTCCATTCTCTATTCGTATTAATCTTCAATAATACAACATAATTCTGCTCATAGCGAGAAATCACTAAACACTTGGTCTTTATACTATTTTTTACTATTCTATACTATTTCACTTTTAAGTATTTAACAGCTGCGGAGTAATGACGGCACTTTTAAGCATTTGACGATATCATGTATTTTGTGAATTTTACTGAAATAGAGTATATATTTCTCATTTATAATGTTAACCCAAATTAAATATTTGAATGTGATCCATGCTTTAAGATGCTTTAACATGCACACGTAAACGTAATCAGTTACCAGTGTACGAACGAACAAATGTTACAAAAATGACCACCCAAATCGTGTTAAATTAGCGCAATGACTATCATACATACGTCATCAATCTTTACTGAATCTCAAACCGTACATTTCATTGATTTCAGCGCGACGAACTGTAGTTTGAATTGCCAATTACTTTCACTTTTACTACAGAAGTTGTAGTATTTTTTGCGATAAAACAAATTTTCTGGCGCAAATGTTTTCTCTTAACCGATTACTGTGATGAATTTATGAATCAGACTCATCTATAGTCTACAGAAACTTACCGAGCTTAATGGTGATATTCCGTTCGAGTTCGTTTTTAAAACGAACAGTTTGCACACCAGAAAGGGCCTTTACCACAGTCGATTTGCCGTGAGCGACATGACCAATGGTGCCTATGTTAATGGTTGCCTGACGAGAGATCACCTCCGGCGAAAGAGCGGTTAAATTGGAGATGTCCTGAAATGAAATAAAAACACAATTACACCATTAAATGCACTGTACTTTCCTCTACATACATATATCAATCAATTTAGGTTAGGATTTTGTTGATTGCATCAGCTGCATGAAATCAACTTGCTTCTCACTGCAGCACCATCATTTTCGTCTAAAGTCAATGTCATAAATGAATTCATGAATATTTTTACAACATGAACACGCATATTTACACGGTTTTAGTGATATGAAAATGTAGCCACGTGCAATGATTCAAGTTTTTCCCTCTAGAGTTTGCAACGCCAACAAATTGTCAGACATTTTAACCACATACAGGGGTGGGAGATATGCGGCATATTCCGAATGATTTTTTTCATATACTTACAAGATTTTTAAGATCCTGTTTTTGTAAATTTGTATTGACACCGACTTGCCCTTCCGTTGTTGACATTTTCTTGATTTAATTATGTTGGAACACTTGCAAAATTAATAAAAGTAAAATCCAACCTCGTTACACCTAAACATCAAAAATTGTCGACACTTTTGAAAAGACTTTTTGAAGAGGCTGGCGGCTTACAGATACGAACATTATTGTTCCTATCATTCAAAGACTCCATTCAGTGATGATAAATAAAGTGATGCCAAATCGCTGAAAACAGATGTTCTACGCGCTTCAGGTTTTCTGAATGTGTTGTATATTGTCTTTTTTATTGCTAGCTAATATATAATTATAAATATCAAACATAATAATTAGCATACGCAACAATTATTAAGACGTGAATTTTACACCCAGACTTAAATAAATAAATAAAATGTGGGCACCTAACCCGTGTGCGCTCGTGTGTCGACCCATGAGCACTAGACTTTTTTTTAATTCAAATCCAAGTTAGAGATTAACAATTTTTCAGAAAAAAAATGTTCACGGCCTCACTTCCTTCAAGTCACTGACAATGCTCAAAGAGTATAACTGTCTAGAAAAAGCTTCCCAATACCGCCGTTCGGAGCCGGCATTAAACTGTAGGTCCCCTCCACTTGTGAGAGAACAATAGTATGCACAACACGAGTGGTTGCTGAGAAGCTAGGTCCAGGACCACCTCGAAGTCTGAGGCTCGGGCTGTAACGCCGGCCGCCATTATTATTATTATTAATTAAATGAAAGGGGAAATTATTTTTTTTTATTTGATTTTGTAATTTATGGTAATCCTACAATTCTTGTGCCACAACAACAACATATGAAGTATAGGAACCTTAAGCAAACGACCACTTAAATCTTACAAAGGGTTTATCATAAAAACTTTTGGTGGTCAAAGTTATCAGTTTTAAGTCCAACAACATTTGCCAAAGATTTACCCCTGCAAAGAAGTGTGTGACTTGAGTGGAAAGGAACAAATCATAACTGCTTCAATCCGTACAGCCGCGGGTTTCGTTTGATAAAATTGTGGATACGTCTTTGGCGAGGTTCACATTGACAGATTTATCGTACGTGCTTTACGACCAAACAATTCTTAGCGTTCAGATTTAATTGATTTAATTGAACGTCATATTTTTTGTTTCGCTTTAATGTTGTCTCATCGAAATCACACAAAAAAAAAAAAGCACTGATGTTGTACGGGTGATCACACTCAACGACAAATCGTTCAAGCAAGGCAAAAAGTTAAATAATTTGAACTTTCATACTACAAATTGGATCGGCTTGTAGCGTGAGGGTTCACATTGAATGATTTGAATATGAAAACAATTGAACATGAAAACATATTTCACGTCTTAGACAGATTGTGAGGTGGAATGCATGCTTCAAATTTAACTACAAGCTTTTCGAAATTCGAAGGTAATAGCAACAAGCTTATAAGCCTAATAAAAACCTTTTAAATAAGGTCTGGAACTGATGGAGAAACCGAAAAAATCATAAAAGATGCTTGATATTTGTTCACCATTCAGAATCAAAATGACATGTACATTTTTCGGAGAAACCTCAATGAAATATTTAACTAAATTTGCTCAGAAATTTACCTAGACATCCAAGGTATGAAATGGCATTACTGTCTTTGAAAAAAAAAATGCTCTCTGGTCCCCACCCATTTGCATAAGTTCCTGAATACACTCATTGCCTAGCCAAGCCAGCCATTTTAATTTGCAAAATATTTAACGCTCGTCAATTTTTGACGTACTCGCAGTATTACGGGAAACCAAAAGTGAAGCCGAAGCCGGCATTTTTATTCTTTGCAACAGTTGTTGAAGTTTTCATTTAAAGCCACAAATAAAAAGCAGTTAATAATATATTAATACAAATATTTGTATCCATCCTCGGTGAAATTCATACAATTATATATAAATATGTCGAGTTTACCAGCAAAACGCGCTAAATTCTCATCCGACGTAGCGCCAAATGAGGATGAATCAGAAGCACTAGAATTGATTGACGCTTGTCAGAACGAAATTGACGCCCTCAACGAGAAGGCTAGCGAAGAAATTCTTAAAGTTGAACAAAAATACAATAAACTACGTAAACCATGCTATGATAAACGCAGCGAATTGGTTAAAAGAATTCCAAACTTCTGGGTTACAGCGGTAAGTCTCTGAGACCTACAACATTCGTTGATTAAATCATTGGAGATTACTACACGCTTTCGTCGATTGAATAAAAAAAAATATTGCGCACATTTTTATATTTCCTTTTGCTTGATTGTGATATTTTGTTTTGCGGTAGAAGAAACTAATTCATGTTTTTTTTTTGTATTTCCTGTCATATTTTTAGTTCATGAACCACCCACAAGTTTCTGGAATATTGGATGAAAAAGAAGAGGATTGTCTTCTTTCGTTGACTAAGCTTGAGGTGGAGGAGTTTGAGGATATAAAGTCAGGTTATCGTATAAATTTTCACTTCAATGACAATCGGTATTTCGAGAACAAAGTATTGACAAAGGAGTTCCACTTGGGATCTGGCGGTAAGTTAATATGCAAACATTGTTTTTTTTCGCTCACTACACACGCATGTTAGTTAAATGTTGAGCTCGATTAGGGGATATTTTGCAAACAAAATCAATTGGTTTGAGAATGTATTTGAACTTTTGTACAGTCACAGTCCTTGTGTTGAGTGAAAATTTGCAATGAATCGAATACTTTATGTTTTCAGCGAGATAGAGAAAGAAGTCTTGATGCTTAGTGCAATTAGCATCGGAATGTAGAAACTGTACCTACGCACACAATAAAACAATGTCAGTGTAAACATTTAGCATACTTTCTTGGGTTAAGTTTGCTTTGGTGTTACATGTGTGCAATATGGAGAAGGATGAATTTTGTCTACAGTTTTGTTTGCAAATTACATTTATTTTTTATTTTCTGCGTTCATGCTTTTGGAGATTTATTTTTGGGTGTCCTTGAGTGTGATATGATTTCGTAAACGATATACAGTTTGAACGTGTTTTAGTGTTTTTTTGTTTTTCTGCGCCATGAGGATGAATACTTTTCATATCAACATTTGAATAGCGAATTAGCGGGCTATGATCAAACGACAAGTTCAGAAGGACGTAACAGTATTTATAAATCAATATGGAAAGAAATTAAATCAACGCGGTATTTTACTAAAGTCGGAATATTTTTACGGTAAAAGCTGCCTATCATCTATTTTTGAATTTTGCGCATCGGTGGAATATAAGCACGTTTTTTTTTTTTGCAAATTTAAGTTTCACGTGGACAGAGTTCAACCGACTCGTTAGTGGACCGTTTTTAGTTAGTTTTGTATTGATTGTGGTAACTATCAAATCGAAAAATGCACAAATAAGACAGTTCATAGTGTCTGAGATACGATAGTTGGTCCGGGAGGGAATATAGAGTTTGGAACAGGGGTTTTTTGTTTGTTATTATGAGACTTAGGCAAGTACAGACGATAAAAACTGACCTTTGCACATATTGAAGTTGTTGGTTAACATTGTGGCTTGTAAGAATTCAAAAGCTAAAGTTAATAAGTCTTCGAATTTCTCTATAGCCCATTATATCGTTTAGGACGAGCAATATATGTAATTTGCAATTGGTTGAATAATAAATTCCACTTTCTTCAGAAAAGACTAGTTGTTGCGCTCACAGTTTCTTTAAGCTGCTTTTCGTGGCCATCATTCTCTGGAAGCAATGCAAAGTCTTAAGAATACGATCTTTTTCGGATAGAATCGCAATCGAGTTCTGGTATGTACCTTGTGCGTAGTAGTCGACGAACACACTCACTACAGCTGTGCGGCGCTACAGTAAGAGGTGGACCTGTGCCTAGCTTCTCAGCAACCACTCGTGTCGTGCGTGCTATTGTTCTCTTACGAGTGGGGATGACTTACAGTGTGATGCCGACTCCGAACGGCGAGATTGAGAAGCTTTTTCTAGACAGTGATACTCTTTGAGCATTGTTAGTGGCTCGAAAGAGGTGGGAGCCATGGAAAAATGTTGGTGTTTTTTCGAGATTCAAACCTTAGACCTCGAGCATAGGAGTCGACGCATCTACCCACTACGACAAAGCGCGCCCACTCACTAGATTAGAGTGCAAAATATGATATTATAATATCATTCGTATCATGGGTCCTAGTGTTATGCAAATTCGGGGGGTTTTCTGCTTTATGGCCATCATATCGAGGATGGTAAGAACTTTGATTCCTATGCCGAAGTTCGATTCCGGACACAACTTTCATTTTCATGACATATGTATAGAAAATAACTTTTTTAAGAAAATCTTCTTAAGTTCCGCCGTTCAGGGTAGTCATAATTGTAAAGGGTGGTCCAACGAAAACGCACGATGATAATTGTAGATAAAACAAAAAGTTTTCAGAGAATTATCTTATTATTTTTTATTATGATAGAAGGATCAATGACAATTATGTGTGAAACAAAATATTGGCAAAATGCTCGTCACGGCTTCGGTGCATCCCTCTATCCGATGGTCCATATTTTCAATGATTCTGAGACATAATTGAGGTTCAATGTAGTTAATGTGCCGAATTATCTCATCGTTCAGCTCTTGAATTTTTCTTGGAATATTGACGTACACTTTTTCTTTTAAATATCCCCAAAGAAAGAAGTCCAACGGTGTCAAATCACATGATCCTGGCGGGGAATTCATCGCCACGACGTGAGATAACACCTAACCAGACCAGACAAAGCCAAAGAAACGACAGCTACATGTCCTGGTTAACCTGACTACGATAAAATATGCAAAAAGCAAGCATAATGTTGCGATTGCCGGCAATGGATACGAACTTGCCGCTGAATCTTAGTCTACTCGAATTATGAAAGAACACGAGCACGCATAACAGAAGTATTAGGGACGAAATGGGAGAAAGTTTCTAGTAGACTATTGATGGCATCATGAGTGACCTCCTTTGAAACAAATATATTCCGTTACAATTGCCATTTGAAATATAGAAAAAAGTAAAACAAATAAATTACATGAGTGGTGAATAACAGACCATTTGGCTTACATCAATGATATTCTATGGTGTAGAAGCGCCCTGACAGCAATATTAACTCATTTGCAATTGAACCAGTTCTATATGGTAGAACAACAAGACTATAAATAGTAATTTAATCAGGGAATATATTAACCAGAATACGGAAACGTTTGCTTAAAAGTTAATCGAGCCGATTGGCTTGTCTGGCTGCGAACATTTTTATTTTGACTCACGCTCATGAGTAAGCAAATTCAAGAAACTCGCACCATGAGCGCTCATCATATACAGTGGGTGTCAATAATTTGTAATGTAATACTTTTCATTTCAGAAATTCAATAACGCTATGTAACTAGTAACAAGAAAAATATTTTAAACACAAAAAGAAAGCGTATAATTAACTATTTTATTTTTTATAGCATCATAGAGAAAAAAAAGGAATTCAAAAATTATTGACGGTTGAAGAAAAAATCGTCTGAGAAATGCAGTCAAAAATTAGTACAGACAGAATCGGTTATAACGACTTTCAAGGGACTGACGAATTTGGTCGTTGTAAGCGATATGTCGTTATAAACTATTTCTTATGCTATTGGATTAAATATAATCAGGCGGGACCTAAGAATTTTGTCGTTATAACGGATGTCGTTGTAAGCGATTTTGACTGTATACACTTCCGAAAAAAGCGCTTATTGTCTTACTTAGGTATAATAAGCTAAGCGTTAATACTTCGTCAGACCTCCGCGAGCCTTGATAACTGCAGCAAATCTTCTAGGAACAGAGGTAACAAGATATTTTCGTCCAAAACTACCCACAGATGATCAATGGGATTAAGGTCTGGAGATTGAGAAGGAGAGTTAAGCTGTTTAGGGGCATGGTACAGTAACCATTCTTTGACAGTCTTTGCTGTATGCTTTTGGTCATTGTCTTCTTGGAAAACCCAAGGCGATGTGAGGCCCAATTTTTGTTCACTAGGGAGTAGATTGTCCTTTAATCCTAGCTATCCTAGCTTTAATCCCGTTTCCGTAGCCGACATGCAACTTCAAACCATCACTGAACCTCCACCATGCTTTACGATCAAAGTGATGTTTTGGGGCAGAAGCTCGCTATTTGGTGTTCTCCAGACCTTAGTCCTGCGTTTTGAACTAAATTTCTCAAACTTGCTCTCAGCACTAAAAACGCGAACGTCAGGCGTTTCAGACGATTAAGAATAGAAATGCATGGATTCTTTCCCTGCACTCTTCTGTGTAATCCACTATTATTCAAGACTGCGAATTGTTGAGGCACGTACTGAATTTCCACACTCTTGAGTAACGTCTTGCGCTATTTGTATTGCACTGGACCTTGGATTTTTAAGGTTCCGTCTACAAAAACCCTTTATAATTTCGGTGTGTCCCTCCGTCCGTCCGTCGTGTCTGTCACACTTTTTTATCTCCGACGTTTATAAAGATATCGGCATGAAATTTTGGAATTAGGCACTTTAGGTCTAGATGTCATTGCCCATGCACCCAAATTTAAAAAGTGGGGCCATTTGGGTGTTGGTCCAGTACAGGTGAAGTTGCCATTAATTTTGAAACATTGTCGCACCTCATCGAGTTAAATATCAATCGACAGGTCTTTTGAAATGAGTTAGATGTTTGCTTCAACACTTTTTGATCCAAAGCTCCATTTGTAAAACATGAAGCTCCAAAGTTTCTTTTAATGCGTCCCCCACTGCCATTTCTAAACCAAAGTGTTTAAAAATCAATCATCGACATGCAAATTTTGAAGATCTGAAAACGCAGTTTTGAAGACATCAATGTAAGCATTAAGAAATGATAATTTTCAAAATACCAATTTATGTTGAAATTTTGAGATATCTAAGATTTAAAATGAAAACAATTTTCATTTTCACACATAAATTTCATGCTGTGTTCGACCACTCTATTCGTTGAAGAGTGTTATCTTTTCGATCTCAAACCCTAAATGCCCAACAGAAATTGACACACACGCCGCAGGCATGAGCAGTGATTGGGTATGTGTATGATGGAAGGGATTTTCTGTGTTGGATCTACTTGGATAGAGATATAGGTATGTGTATGGATGAATGTTTGTTTGTTTGGATGTATGAATGAATGGTTGATTTGGGTTGAAGTTAGATGAAAATTCAACTGAAATAGTTTGGAAATGTCGTTTGATATTCAAAAATCATCCATCAATATTATGCGATGGAATCTTCCCCGTGCGAGCTCAACTCGCCCAGTTTATTTATTTCTTACTTGTTTCACAATTTTCCGTACTTCGTACGCGAGGACGGCTAGAACGCTGTACCGTACCTGCATATCCTCGCAAGTTATATTTTTCTATAACTTTTTGCACAGTTGCACGACTTTTTTTTAACGATGTTAGCAATTTCCGCCAGAGATTTTTCTTCTTTCCGATGCTGAGCAATTATATTTCGCATCTCTACCGGTAAATCCTTTCCTCGCGCCATTAGGATTGCAAAACTTGACTTTTTAGTAGGAAATTTCAAAAATTAACCACGCACTAGGACGACTTGCGACGGAATAGTTGGAGGGATTGCAAAACATCGGAATATTACATTCTAACGGCATCTATCCACTGATGAATTGTAAAATAAATTGGGCTCTATACCAATTTTTGACTGCATTTTTCAGATAATTTTTGGTTTTATCGAATTAATCTTTTGTTAAGCTATTTTGAAGTCAAAAATAAAAAAAAGTGTGTTGTAAGCTTTATTTGGTGTTTAAATTAATTTTTTACTCACTTTACAACATGGCGTATTTTAAGTTCTGTACTAGTAGGCGCTGGCTGTATGACTCTCACTGTATGCGTTGACGACAGCCTACACTCGTGAGCATGAGACGTGCGTGACTTCTGTTAAAATTTGAAAATATAGCACAGCTTGTATTCGCGATCTTATTCTTTCAGTCATTACCCAAATTTCATGACCATAGGACTCAGAGTTGGAACAAATACTGCGTTAAAAACCGCTAACTTGTCTTTGACACCACGCTCGGCCTTCCTGATTACAGATCGACCAAGCTGTTTGGAAATTGACCCAACTAAATATCGCCCAGTTCTGTTTTCGCAGACGACGAATTTTAAACAGTCAATTGCATATATGAAATGTTAAATGTTTTTATGCGTTATCTATGAAAAATTGGGATTCAAAAGAGAAAATTACTCAGTTCCAGATAGAACACTACTAAGTGAAAATATGCTGCAATTAGTCAGATTCGAGTGTTCCACATTCTACTACTTTCATCCACTCACGTGAACACCGCCATACACAAAAATTCCATAGCCTTTAGTTAAGCATTTTTGTCACTTCCCATGAGTCACTGACATTGTTTTAAATATACATTTGACTTTCACGAAAAGTTTCATGGGTATTTACGTTCTGAGTCAATATAGCAATCGAAGTCTATCCAAAGACGAAGAGAAGAGAAGGTTGCCTATAATACATGGATCAGATAGAAATTATGCAGGTATTCGGGTGTTTTCATAAACGTCATGCGTTGCAGGTCTGCTTTAGTACAATTGTCAAAAAAAATGTTTTCTTCCAATCGCGCCATTTTACAGTCTGACTGCACAATCTGTACGACATCGACGACAGATTGATGTTCATGAACAGAGATACTGCAGTTCACCTAAGTTAGTCCGACCGAAAATCTGCATTAATGAACATGGATAACGCAGTCCTTTGTTAGTCTGACGTTTATGAAAACACCCTTCCTTTTCATGTGACAGACTCGCTACAAAGACATGTGGACTGAGTTAAAAAAAACATTAGAAGTCTCACTTAGGCTAACATAGGACCATTGCGTTACCAGGCGGATCGAGTATTTCCTATGCATTAAACCATTTGGTTGGTGCATGCTACGAAGCGCTCAATTCGTTGAAAAAATAGGTTCCATTGTAGGGTATGGGTAGAAAGGGCGTTACCTATTCAGAGGAGAAGTTTATAGTCCTCATCACAGTGTCCTGTGATGGCACCGGTGGGAGTCCTAAGAGATGACCCGTCCATTCTGATTAGATAGAGTGAACGTTTAAAATTAACTTTTGACGAGATTTGTTTTGTAATGAGGCATCTAGTGTCTTCGGAACATCAAAAATGTTCTCATTGTGTGCTCTTTTAAGAGATGTTTTGCTGTTGCGAACGGCATTGGCGGTAAGAGTGATAAGGCATTCTCAGGACCTGAACCTACGTTGGGACTACCTGCGTCCTTGGTTAGAGCTTCCATCGATGGTTGGATTTCTCAAGAGCACAACCGCAGGTGGCATGACTCTTCAGAATGTAGACAAACCAAGCGGATGCTTCCCAATGTCTGTAGGAAAACCGCGGCTTTCTTGTTATCTCTTAACAGAAAAGACTGCAGACAACTTACCGGCGTACTAACGGGGCACTACACCTTCGCCAAATACCTAAGTGTGCTTGGCCTAAGCCCTCTGCGACGCCTGTGGAAAAGACGATGACACTGCATAGCACTTTCTCTGCAATTGTCCCGCCTTTGCTCAGATCAGGTGGCAGTTATTTGGTGCTGATGAGGTGAGAGCTGATGATGTAGGCTCCTCATCACAGAAGACCAAGAAATTCCAGCAAAAGTAGGTTGCTGCCTGGTAGTACAATGGACCAGTTTTTGAGTCTTAAGTGCTCCAGTGTAGAGATACAAAAAAAATCCGAAAAGACCGTTTCACGGCTGTCAAGTTCATCGGCTTCACAATTCCTTGGAATGTCACTGTGTGTCGGCACCCAAATGAGGTGAATGTTAAAATGCTCAACAAGCTCGGGACAATTCAGGGAGGTCTTTAGATGAAAGGTTACTGAGCTAAGGAATTTAATTGCTGCTTGGTTGTCCGAACATACGGTGACGTCCTTTCTGGTTATCACAGTATTCTTAATCCAAGACAAAGCTTGTTTTATTGCCATTGTCTCTGTCTGGAAGACGCTACAATATATTCTGTAAGGAGGAATATGCTAAAATTAAGATCATTAGAGTAAACACCTAACTACTCCTTCATCTTCATCTCTTACCTTCCGACTTTGCTTATGGATTTGTAGTACAGTGTGACCGCACCTTTTGGATTGCTTGTGTTGAAATTAAAGTACCAGTTGATGGTATCACCAACGCAGTATTGTATTTCAGGAATGATGCGTTTCTGAATTTACCCGTAATCAAATTGTTTCAGTTCTAGGTTATTAAACATTGTTCAATAGTCAATGTTTTCTTTATTTTTTAAAAAAAAAACATACATAAATATTTCAATAAAACACAAACTTTTTGAATTAGCATCTGCAGAAAATACCGATCATCCCTCGTCAACCAGTACACCAATTCAATGGAAAGAGGGCAAGAATTTACTTAAGCAATTGCTATCGAAACCGTTCAATAACAAAAAGAAACGGAATTCTGAATACAATACATTCTTCGATTGGTTCACCGACAACAGTGATCCCGTTAACGATGAAATAGCTGAGCTCATTAAAGACGATCTGTGGCCAAATCCATTGCAGTATTATTTGGTACCTGACATTGAAGTTGAGCCCGAGGATGACAATGATGACGATGACGATGAAAATGAGTAAGTTCACAATTCGAAAACAAATTCAAGCGTTGTCTAAATGTGATTTTGTTTTATTTTCCAAAAATTTAGAGAAGAAATGTTTGACGAAGAGAATGTGGAGGAAGAAGAAGGTAAGCTAGCTGCAATCTTCGTATTTCGCTTAACTAAACGGTTCTATTTTCCCTGTTTTTCCACAGATGAGGGAGCAGACAACAAATAAGATTGCAAGAATGGTCGTCGTCGCAATTCATTTAAGCTAAAACATTGGATATTATATTATAATAATTATTATGTATAATTTTTTCCGGACAAATTTGAAAGAAAAATAAATTACGGACACGACATTCTCTTTTCTCATAAGAGTCAATGTGTATACCACAATAATAAAAAACTGGAATTTTTAAAGTTCAAACAATAAAACATTTTCTTTCTTTTTGGAAATAGCAACCAACTTGTATTCATTTCTAACCACGCCTTTAAGAACGCAGGAACACTCTAAAAGGCCCATGTTTCCTGTATTATTTGGCTTGAAATGTCTTGGAAAGGAAATATATTGCTTACCCACAGCGATTTTAATTATTTCAACATGTTTCTTGGTGCTTCCCATATTATAAGGCTGAAGATCAAATAAATTGGACAAGTTGTACTTAAGTTCCGTCGCATAAATAATTTTTGGTGGAATATCAGATTCGAACTAGATTAACACTCTAACGTTTAAGGCTGCCTCAGGGCGCACGCCTTTTGCTATTTATCCCATGTGCTATTTTTTTTACGAAGGTGGCCTGAGGGCAGCCATAACCGTTTACGCCAAACTTTTTTTTTGTTTTTTTTTTCAAATAGTACTTCTCTCTTTCATTTTCTTACTATTTATTATCTTCCTATTTCAATAAAACAATAAAAAAAAGCCCGATAGACTAAACAGTTTGCTTTTATTAAGCTTTTAAATCTGCACTTATTTTGAAATAATAGGTAAACGAAAATAAATGATGAAATCAATGATAAGTGGAGGGAAAAAACTGTGACTTAAACGGTCTTAGCTGCCCTGAGGCCGCCTTACCTATATTGTACCTGGAGATCCATCAAAAGAATTTTTTCGAATTCTGATTTCAAATTATGATTTATGCTAATTATTTATCAGAAAAAAATACCCTACTCTGCGTCAAAATTGCGGTTATGACCGTTAGAGGGTTAAGGATACCGCAGTGAGTCGTGTTAAGTTGTCGATCTCAGTATGGGATTTATATGCGAAAGTGATTTTTTTTTTGTGTTTGTGAACGGAACAGGCTCAGAAACCTTCAAGGTTGTTGGCCATGATCTCTGGTAGGGAGCAATTCTATAGAATTTAGAAATGCCCGAAAACTGATGTACGAGGGGCGTTCAATATATTCTCGGTATCGATATGAAGGAAGATGCAAATTCAATTTAAATTGATTTTATTTTTCAATATAATCTCCCCTAACATCAATGCATTTGTTACATCTTGAGATAAGCTTTTTTAAACCCTCAAAAAAATAAATTTCCTCTTTCTCTGCAAAATACCCATTTATTGCCGACTTGAGTTCCTTCATCATCCGAAAATCTTTTTCCACGAAGACATTTTTTCAAATCCGGAAACATTAAATAATCACTAGGGGCAAGGTCTGGACTATAGGGTGGGTGCTGGATTTCTTCGAAACCACAATCTCGCGCAGCAGCCTTGGAAACTCGCGCCGTGTGAACAGGAGCGTTGTCATGAAGAAGCAACACACCCGCTGCGAGTTTACCCCGTCTTTTCTTTTTAATTTCCTCCCGCAAATTATGCAAAGTGGAACCGTAGGATGTGGCGTTGATGGTTTCACCTTTTTTTTTGTACTCAATGAGCAAGATTCCCTTTGAGTCTCAAAAAACTGTGGCCATGAGCTTCCCGGCAGGCGGAGTGACTTTGAACTTCTTCGGGGGGTCTGGTCCTTTTTTATGCCACTGCATGGACTCTTGTTTGCTTTTAAGGTCATAGTGGTGGACCCATGTTTCGTCACCAGTAACAATTCGATCCATAACACCGTCCGCGTTCTCACTACACATCTCCAAAAGCTCTCTACAACATGCGATTCTCACTTTTTTCTGAGGCGCTGTGAGCATTCGTGGCACCCACCTTGCACTGACCTTTGAAAGGTTAAGATGGTCATGAAGAATGGTGTGAATGGTACCAATTGAAAGCTTGGTGATCTCTGCCATCATTTTCACCTTTATTCGGGCATCCTCAAGAACAAGTTTTTCGACTTCTTTGATGCTTTCTCCCGTACAAGCAGTAGCCGGGGCGCCGGAGCGGGGGTCGTCTTCAATGCTCTCTCTGCCTCTCTTGAACTCACTTGACCACTTTTGCACAGTTGATACTCGTAATGAAGGTGCGGAACCCTGGTAAACAGCCACCATCTCTTCATGAATAGTTTTTTGACTTTTTCCTTGCTTAGTGAGAAATTTAATTACAGCGCGATGCTCAATTTTCACCATCATCGTCTCAGTTGCCATTATGATTCTGTTTAACTAGAGATAAAACGCGAATTAATAATCACAATGAACCCAAATTAATCGTTATAATTTTATTTCTACTTATCTCCTTGCGTGTTCGAATCCAAGTGAAAGAGAAATTCTCACAGCAGTGACCATCTACCTACGATTTCCACACAATCAACTACAGCCAACAGTATTTCTCTTGAAATATTAGGCAATGATCATTAAGAAAATTGTAATGCAAAAACAAATCTCCGGCCGAAGTGTGGATGGCAGAGGATCAGTGTGGGAGGCGTTGGGAGATGATTACGGCTGTGAGAACTATGCTGGAGAGAACCGAGCGCGCGCTGTATAATAATGCAACAAAAGAATAGCGATAAAAAAATTAAATCGGATGCTATGCACGTTCTATGTGCAGATAGTACAGCAAGCATCAGTGCGTGTGCAGTGACTCACAGCATAGTTTTAACACATTGAATATGAAATGTTATTATACAATTAAATGAATGAAGTAATTAATGGAAGTAATGAACAATTAGTAAGAAAGTAAGTAATGAATAATTAATAAGAAATCGATGAATCCGCAACATTCTCGCCCCCCCTGGACTAGTTCAGGAAACAGGTAATACAGCGATTTTGGTGATGGGGCGTGTGAAAGTACCCTTCGCTGTTTTCACTAGTACCACCCGTACTCGCCCGTCTCTGCCTGGACTAACATCGGTGATTCGACCCATAACCCATTGTGTTGGGGGTAAGCTTGGCTCCTTAAGGACAACTAGAGCGCCGATCTTAATGTTGGTTGTTGGTGTCTGCCATTTACTTCGCTCTTGAAGCGACGTTAGATACTCGAGGTGCCATCGACGCCAAAAACTCTGCACCAAGCTCTGCAGATGCCTGTAATGGTCCAGTCGATTCCTTGGGACATCAATATAGCTCGGCTCTGGAATTGTTGTTAGAGGTTCACCTGTAATGAAGTGAGCAGGGGTTAATGGATCTAGCTCGGAATCAGATATAGCACATAGAGGACGTGAATTCAATATGGCTTCGATTTGACATAGAATGGTGCATAGATCTTCAAATACGAGTACAGTGGAACCGACAACGCGACGTAAATGGAACTTCACGGATTTCACTCCAGCCTCCCACAGTCCGCCAAAGTGTGGGGCGGAGGGTGGAGAGAAATGCCATGTGATTCCATCAGCTGCTAGATCTGCGGCAATACGATTGTTGTGGGCTTGTGACAAAGCAAGTTTCTGCAACTCCGAAAGACAGCGACGAGCTCCATGAAAATTAGTGCCGTTGTCGGAATATATGTTGCTGCATTTTCCACGACGAGCGATGAACCTTCGTAAGGCCGCTAGAAACGCGTCCGTGGTAAGGTCGCTGACCAGCTCCAGATGGATGGCCTTTGTTGCCATACAGATAAAAAGCGCGATGTATGCCTTGGCGGTTTTAGCGTTCCGTGTTTTCGACAGTCTTATGGTGATTGGTCCAGCGTAGTCACAACCCGTGTTTGTGAAAGGGCGACAGGAACGGATCCGACACGACGGCAACTCTCCCATAAGCTGATGACTGGTTTCTCGCCGCTGCATAAAGCATATCTTGCACTTAAAAATTATGCTGCGGATGAGGTTGCGGCTACCTAAAATCCAAAACTGTTGACGGACGATAGAAAATGTTTCGGAAACTCCCGTATGGAAATAACGATGATGAATGTCAGTTACGATGAGAGAAGAAATCAGCTGCTTACGACAGAGGATGATTGGGTGTTGAGTTTCATTGGAGAGATGGGAACTTTGAAGACGACCGCCAACTCGAAGAATGCCACACTGGTCGATAAACGGAGCAAGCTTCAGGAGTTGGGATTTAGCGGGTAACGCTTTTTCACGCTTAAGTGCACTGATGTCGCCTTTAAAGTCAATACCTTGAGCAAGTTTAATGATGGCGGTCTTTGCCTTGTTGAGCTCCTGGACAGAAAAGGCATTGGTTACTCGATCGACTCCACGTCCTTTGTACCGACAATTATCACGAAACCGAAGACAAGTAGCAACTACGCGATATAAACGCGACCACGACGAAAACTTCCGAAAGAGAGAATCGGCGAATTCAAGGCTTATACCGTCCAAAGGAACAGGGACGGTTTCCTTTCCGGAATTATCCCTTGGAATTGAGATTAATGAGCATTTTGGATGCAAACGTTCCTCCAAGTTGTCGGCTTTAACATCCTCAATATTGAATTTTGATTGAGGCCAAGAACTACGGTTAGCTGTGAGCCAGGGGGAACCTGTCCACCAGAGATGATGAGAGGGGAGAACTGACGGCAGGACTCCTCTCGAGGCGCAGTCAGCTGGATTCGACTCAGACGAGATGTACTGCCAGCAATGGCGCGGAATATTCTCCAAAATGGTGGATACGCGATCGGCAACGAACGTTGCCCAACGACGAGGGGGTGACGACAACCAATGCAAGACAATCTCCGAGTCACACCAAGCAGAGATGCGTCTGGGTTTTATGGTGAGAGAGGAAGTTATAAGGTGAATTAACCGAGTCAAGAGCAAAGCACCGCAAAGCTCCAAGCGAAGAATTGTTATCAACTTTAATGGTGCCACTTTTGTTTTAGCGGCGATGAGGTGAACGCGATACTCTCCATTACAGGTTTTGTACCTGCTATAAACGACGGCTGCATACGCTAACGATGACGCATCCGAGAATCCGTGTATCTCGAAATCCCCTTGCAGAGCGAAGATATGTCGTGGAACTCGGATGGATTCGAAGTGATGTAGTTCGTCTCGATAATTTTTCCAACGCTGGGCTAACGGAAGAGGCAACGGATCGTCCCATCCTAAATTCAAGGCTGTCGACCACAATTCTTGAAATAAGATTTTAAAAAGAATAATGGATGGGGCTAACAAGCCAAGTGGATCGAATATCTTCGATACCTCGGACAGAAGAATGCGCGTAGTGGCCATGACGTCTAACTGCTACTGTGCTACCCGAAAAGTGAAATCATCGCTAGAAGGATTCCAAAGTGTACCAAGAACCTTGATAGGCGAGGCCGATGCGTCAAGATCAAGCGCCGAATGTTCACAATCTTCTTTGGGCAATGTAGAGAGTAGTTCCGAGCAATTGGAACTCCACTTTCGAAGTTGGAGGCTCGCCCTCGACATCAGTGAAACTAATTCCGATTTCAACGCAACCAACTCATCTACCGAATCGGCACCGGTCATAACGTCGTCCACGTAAACGTCATGTAGCAAAACCTTAGACGCGATCGGGTATTCAGCCTGATAGTCTTCGGCTAATTGCTTAAGCACGCGAACCGAGAGGAAGAGAGCGGAGGTAGTGCCATAAGTGACAGTGCGCAACCGATAATGTTGTATGTCATGGAGTGGATTTTCGCGCCACACTATGCGTTGGAAATCTGTTTGATTATTGTCTATCCAAATCTGGCGGAACATTTTAACGACGTCCGCTGAAAAAACAAATTGTTTTTGCCGAAATCGAAGGCAAACGCCAAAAAGATCCCGCTGAATTGGTGGACCAACCAATAGCACACTGTTTAACGAAACACCGACAGAGTCCTTTGCTGAACCATTGAACACGACGTGTATTTTCATGCTGGAATTGCCTGATTTCACAACTGCGTGGTGAGGCAAATAGAATTGCCGATCACGATTTATATTCACTTCTTCGCGGGGAACCAAAGTCATGTGCCCGAGTTGGAGATATTCCTTCATAAAGTTTGAATACAAGCGTTGCAGCGCAGGATTTAAACGAAACCGACGTTCTAAAGACTTCAACTGCGCGACCGCCGAAGTAAGAGTGTCACTAAATGAAGGATTCGAGGTTTTAAAGGGAAGTGATACGATATATTTACCGTCTGAAGCACGACCGACGGTTTCCCGAAAATGTTTCTCGGCGGGGTCCAGAGGCAGAGAATCCAGGTTGGTTGAGGGTATTTCCTCGAGTGCCCAAAAACGTCGCAGCATGGAATCGATGTCTACACTCGAATGATGAGAGGCCACAAACGATGGAAGAGTATCAGGAAGTGTAACAACTTCCCCGGTAACAACCCAGCCGAAAGACGTGTTGTGGGCGATTGGAGAGCCCTCTGGTCCTACCTTTTGTTCACCCTTGATGATATTCCACAGTTTGTCAGCACCAAGAATTACATCGATCGGAGAAGAAACACAAAATGTTGGATCAGCTAACGTCACGCCCTCCAGATGAGACCAACTAGAAGCATTCAGTGATATTGGTGGAAGGTTCGAAGTTAGCTTGGTCATAATGTATGCATCGACGATAAGTGAAGCTGAGCTTACAAGAGAAGCTAGGAGCAGAGTAACACGACCCCTTGTATAGCCTGCCTCTACCGACGAGAGTCCGAGAATCGGAAGCTTAGCATGAGTACGAGGATAACCGAGTTTCTGAACGAAAGATTCCGCAACGAATGAAGACTGAGAACCGGAGTCTAGCAATACTCGGCAGGTAATAATGTTTCCAACAGAGTCCTGAATTGACGCGAGTATCGTTGGTAGAATGGTTTGTTTCTTACGAACCGAGTCGAGAGAGAGATTGTTGACAATTGGTGATGATTTTGGGCTAAAGTTCGAATTCGATGATGGTTGAAACGAGGGTGGTAACATCGAAGCATTGGATGTTGGCACAGGTTGCACAGAATTCGCCTTGGTTGCATTCGATTCCTCGGAATGGACTAGAGTATGATGACGTGATTTGCAAACGCGGCATCGAAATGTGGACCGGCAATTGCACGACGAATGTCCATTCCGTAGGCAGTTAAAACAAAGCGATTCTGTTTTAACATATTGACGACGAGATTGCGTATCTAACGATAAAAATTTCGGACATCGAGATAGATGATGAGGACACTGATTGGTATTACCGGTTTCGGCTACGTGCGCACGGAGAGAACTTGACGACGACGCCATTTTTGGGCGCGACATAGATGGACGCGCATTGAGTTGACACGATTCGAAGGCGTCGCATCTAGTTTGAAGGAACGTAATGAGTTCGTCAATGGTAAAATGATCACGCGAACCGATATGCTCTGCCCAAGCTTGGTTGGTTTCAGGATCGAGTTTGTTAGTGAGCAAATAGATCAACCACGGATCACGAGAAGTTTTCTTTAACGCCTTTAAGCCGCGCACTACTTCATCGGCACCATCACTTATCTTTCTTAGCATATGGACATTTGTTGTAGTTATTGAAGGGAGAGACAAGTACGCTTGAATGAAAGATTTAACGATAACTTGAGGCCGATTGTATCGCGCTTCTAAGCGATCCCATGCCTCAGTATAGTTCGCATCACTAACCGATATATGCTTAATTATATTGGCTGCCTCATCTCGCAAAAAGGAACGAAGGTATTGAAACTTCTGAGTCGGCGTCAAGGTTGTCTTATTGCCGACTGACCCGAGATATAGATCGCGAAAGGACGGCCAATCCTTATAATCGCCCGCGAAGGGAGGAATTGTAATTTTCGGGAGACTTATGTTGGAACACGTGCTCGACGAACAGTTCAACCGCTCCTTAAGGCTCACTTGTTCATTTGCGATTTGCTGCAAAATAAATTTATTCGCATCCTCTACAACTGATGCTGTTGCTGGTGCTGGTGGCGGTTGGCGAGCTTTAAGCGCGCGGGATAATCCCGAATGTGCATCAAAATATTTCGATTCATATTCCGCGAACTCCCGTTGAATCTCTTCGAGAGACTCATCGTTTTCCGTAAATCCCAATAACGCATCATGCAATTCACGAAATGTGTTCCACGTTTCATTTAGTCGAATCAACCGCACTTCTACCTGTTCCATAGACGAATTTTCATCAAGGGCCTCGACGTACGTAACTGTACGAGTAATCTGCCCTTTGGCAGTCGACCGCCTTGCTTTCACTAAATCCATTTTTTTTTGGGTTTTTTTTTTAATCAATCACAATCACTAACATCCGGCTCGAAGGACCAAATATGTTCCGAAATGGCAATACAGCCGATTGCCACACAGGAAGGTTAATAAAAATAAAAATCAAATTAGTGTTTTAGGCGGCAAAGAAGGAACCAAAAATATGTATGAAAGAAAAATGAACCCAAATTAATCGTTATAATTTTATTTCTACTTATCTCCTTGCGTGTTCGAATCCAAGTGAAAGAGAAATTCTCACAGCAGTGACCATCTACCTACGATTTCCACACAATCAACTACAGCCAACAGTATTTCTCTTGAAATATTAGGCAATGATCATTAAGAAAATTGTAATGCAAAAACAAATCTCCGGCCGAAGTGCGAATGGCAGAGGATCAGTGTGGGAGGCGTTGGGAGATGATTACGGCTGTGAGAACTATGCTGGAGAGAACCGAGCACGCGCTGTATAATAATGCAACAAAAGATTAGCGATAAAAAAATTAAATCGGATGCTATGCACGTTCTATGTGCAGATAGTACAGCAAGCATCAGTGCGTGTGCAGTGACTCACAGCATAGTTTTAACACATTGAATATGAAATGTTATTATACAATTAAATGAATGAAGTAATTAATGGAAGTAATGAACAATTAGTAAGAAAGTAAGTAATGAATAATTAATAAGAAATCGATGAATCCGCAACAGGCACGATCTTCCAAAAGTCCGTTCAACTGCTAGCTTACGCGGATGATATTGACGTAATTGGGCGAACACAGCGAGCCGTCAATGATGCGTTTGCTGGCATTGAAACGGATGCGGCTAAAATGGGTCTGGCGGTAAACGAAGGCAAAACAAAGTATATGCTGTCATCGAGAAAGGACGCATAACATCGACGACTTGGCCAGAACGTCAGAATAGGCAGCTATAATTTTGAGGTAATGAAGGACTTCGTTTACCTTGGCGCCGCAGTAAACAGTACAAATAACAACAACATAACGAAGATCAAACGCAGACTAACTCTTTCCAACCGCTGTTTTTATGGGCTCAAAAGGCAATTGAGTAGTAGAGCCCTCTCTCGGAAGACCAAGTTGACTTTGTATAAGACCTTGATCATCCCAGTCCTGCTTTACGGCGCAGAGGCATGGACAATAACCCAACAGTCTCTCGGCCTTTTCGAGAGAAAATTTCTGCGCGCGATCTTTGGTCCAGTTTGCGTTGATGCCATTTAGAGGAGAAGGTTCAACCACGAACTGTATGGGCTGTACAGCGACATGAGTCTAGCCAGGCGTCTACGGATTCAACGCCTAAGATGGCTAGGCCATGTAGAGCGTATGGAGAACTTAGCTTCGGCCCGAAGAGTCTTCGACTCTGAGCCTGTGGGACAACGTAAAAGAGGACGCCCACGCACACAAGTCGAGGAGGACCTCGGCCGGCTTGGTGTGTGAAACTGGAGACAGAGACAGCTAGCGAAAGATCGTGCTGGCTGGAGAGGCATGTTGAGTGAGGCCTAGGTCCACCTCGGACTGTAGCGCCCTAAGAAGAAGAAGTGTGAAGTCATTAATCTATAATAACAAAGCAGAGAATTTTGATAGCACATGATAGTCAACATTCACCGCTTTCTTGTTTATATAAAGGGTGGGCCATCTAGTGGTTTTTTTTTCTAATCATGAGTTATTTTGACACTGCCAGCTGTTTCCCGCTCGAATCTTGCCAGAAAGTCAGTATCATACCTCCGCAAAAAAAGTCAGTCGCTTTACGCTTGAACAACGGTGGGAAATATTGAAAACCTATTTCCAAAGTGAGTGCTGTGTAGTCCAAACAGTGCGTTTTTTGAAAATAAGTTTTTGCCGAAATGAAGCACCCACCGCGACTGCTGTATGCAAGTTTGTGCAAAAAATTCGTGAGACTGGTATTCTAGTGGACAACACTCATGGTGCCCGTCATCGATGAGAATGTGGCCGCTGTGGCTGAGAGTGTGAGACTTAATTCACGAACTTGAACAACTCGCCATCGATCTCACAAGTTCAACATTTCACTAGCCTGAGGAGAATACTGCACAAAGATCTCGGATTATTCGCTTACAAGGTCCAATTGACTCAGCAATTGAAGGCGCGCGATCATCCGCTTCGTTATCGCTTCGCAGTTTGAGCCAAAAAATTATCTTTTCTGATGATGGGGGGCATTCGTGCCATCGAAGTACATCCCTTTCCGTTTGAAGAAGCAGCTGCCCAACATTGAGTTCCTCGCGCACTGCCTTGTCTCTCACCCTATTCCTAGGAGTAATTCCCACAACAGAACGAAGAAATCTCATCTCGGCAGCTTGTATTCGCGATCTTATTCTTTCGGTCATTACCCATATTTCATGGCCATAGGTGAGAGTTGTAGCAAATACCGCGTTAAAAACCGCTAACATGACTTTAACAGCAAGCTCGGCCTTCCTGATTACAGATCGACTTCCGTTCCTTGAATGCGATTCCATCAGGTAGGCGACACAGGACGAGATGATTGGATCAAGTCCAAAAACTCGCCTCGTTGCACTTGGGCATAGCTTCTGATGGCGGAGGATTGAGTGACCGGGAGTTGGCTCGTGCGTGGATTGCCCCCGCGACCCCTTTTGTGGAACATGCGGGCCACTGAAGATGAGATGAGAAAATAAGATGATAACGATAAAGGCACTGTAAAATATATATATGGTATACACAGAATACATACATATGTACAAAATTCGGCAAAGCAGTGTATAGGTACGTGAAAATCATTCGAATCTTGCTGAAGTGTCTGTAATCACAGATACATTGATGTAAGCTTTTTATATACAGTTTGGCAATACGCAGCCTGAGTTGCGCGTGCAAATGAATTGCTGGCAATTGTGTGCATTTGCTCTTTTCTAGTCCTCTGGAATAGTGGGATGGAAACAATGAAAATTTCCTTGAAAAATAGCAAGTTATTAACGCAGCAAGCAAAGAGAATGACAGAATTGGCTCAACTAAAACTACTTCGCGTAAAAGGTGCTATATTGTTCACATATTATGGGAAATTGCTAAATTTCCTAAATTTGTTTATCAATTGTGTTTTCGTACTAGCGACGTCAGTGGGTGAATTCAGAAACGCATCACTGCAGCGTCGTGGCATCGCCCTTGCATCGTTCATAAACGCAAATATTATCATCGAATCTTACGCACTAAACTTTCAGTCTAGGTTCAATTTTGTTTACGGATCTTTTGAGTAACTGACAATGCTCAAAGTGTAGCTGTCTAGAAAAAGTCCTTAAATGCAATGGGAGACATCGATGTATCTTTTGTTTATCTACTCAGCAATATGGACTTTTACAGATAGAGAACTAATCAAATGTTATTTCATGCTAAACATTTCAAAAGGCAACAAACATCTAACATGATAAGATTAGATTCGACATAATCATTTTTGTGAAGCTCTGTTAAGGTATTGGTTGAAGGGAAGCATTATGCTAGGACTACACGATTGACGACTTGCGTCAATATTTACACTTTTCTGTCTGTCACATTTGTTTGTCTCCTACATTTATAAAGATATCGGCATGAAATTTTGGAATTTCGTTGGCATGCAAATTTAAAAAGTAGGCTTATTTGGTGGTTGCTCCTAAAATTGTTGTGTATATTGGCAACACCCCTTCGAATTGAGAGAGAGAGAGACAAAAATAATGGCCTCAATGAGTACTTCTGGGATTAATAGTTTTGGAGATATAGGCTAAAAACGGCCTCCTCCCATTGGACCAATACTCCATATGGTCACTTCTCTATACTAAGTTCTCTACACTTCTTGACTAGAAATCTAGACCACGCCACACCCTAATACTTTCCTGATAGGAACTTTGAAACCCTAATTCCAGATAGAGACTTTTGGAATGACAATCCTAAACCGTTTGCAGGATCCCTGCACTTCTTTACAGAGACACAAAGACACAGGATGGGGTTGGTAGTGATGTTTAAATATAAATTAAACATCAGTCTCTCCTTTCGCTTACCCGATCACCGCAATGTGTTTCAGACGGAGATAATGACAATAAATGAAGCTCTGTCCTGGCTCAAATGGAATATAATATCCGCACGTGATATTTGCATTTTCACGGACAACCATCAGGGCTCTGGAACTACATTAGAGCACAGACTCTAAAACTGGTCCATTGTACTATACGAGCTTAGCGCGGTTTTTATAAGCAATCTTCTAGGCTACATCCTACGCTCCAAATAGTTTCCCGAATATATGTATATGGGCTATGGGAAAGACATGCATCTTTCCAGGCATCTACGGGTCCAACGCCTAAGATGACTAGGATATGTTGAGTGCCTGAACAGCTTGGCTCCAGCCTGACTCTGATGCTGTGAGCCTCTGAGGTGGCGAATTGAAGAAGGACCTCAATGAACATTATCGTGCTAACTGGAGATGCTCTTTTGGTTGATGCCCATGTCCACCCTGGACTGTGGCGCCACATAATGAGAACAAGAAGAGAAAAAGCCACATTCGGCGCGTTAGTCTTGAATCCCCAAACACTTGCTGCGAATTGTTCCATACTTCTTGCGAAGTGCATAACTTATTAGTTCACTAAAAACATGATTTTATCTGTAACTTTCGTCATTTTTCTGGTATTGGCTTATATTCTTACATACTTATTTAGCCTGAGCTATCGCTGCCTTCCATCGTTAATGGTCCTGTGCACGCTGCTTCCAGGCATCAATACCAAGCTGTCTTACGTCCGCGATGACTTGGTGTTTGTACCGGTGGTTCGGTCTTCCTCTCCTTCTAGAACCTGGAGGCTCGGATTCGAAGACCCTCTTAGCTGGAGCGTTGCTGTCCATGCGCTCGATGTGGCCGAGCAAGTGCTGTTGACGGATTTTTGCCTTCCGGACTACATCCACATCCTGGTTTAGCTCATAGAGTTCGTGGTTGTGTCTTTTTCTCCATTTGCCTTCCTCGCCGAACGGGAGCATATATCCGAAGTAGAATTTTTCTTTCGAAGGCACCAAGAATCAACTCCGCAGTTCTGCTTAGTGTCCAGCTTTCGGCTCCATATAGCAGGACTGGCAGAATAAGAGTTTTGTACAGCATGATTTTGGTCCTTCGAGTCAAGAGTTTTGAGCCCAGTTGTTTTGACAAACCGAAGTAGCATCGGTTGCCAAGGGCGATTCTACGTCGGATCTCCACTGCGATGTCGTTTGTGGAGTTCACGTTTGCCCGAGGTAAACAAACTCCTTCACTACCTCAAAACTGTAGCTGTCGATTGTGATGTTTTGTCCTAGGTGGTGTGCCGCGGATCGTTTCTTGCTCGACAGCATATACTTCGTCTTATCCTCATTGACCTTAAGACCAGCTCGTTTCGCCTGTTCTTCAATCGCCGTGAAAGCTTCTACTACGGCTCGCTGGGAACGCGCAACGATGTCGATGTCATCTGCGTATCCCAACAGTTGGACTGACTTGTAGAAGATAGTGCCTTCCGTGTTTACAGCAGCCCGCCGCACTATGTTCTCCAGTACCAAATTGAAGAAATCACAGGACAGCGCATATCCTTGCCGAAATCCAGTGGTTTCAAACGGCTCGGAGGTCCTCGAGCCGAACTGCACAGTGCATCGCGTATGTGTTAGCGTGGTGCGACACAACCGGATCAGTTTTCCCGGGATCCCGAATTCGGCCATCACTTCGAATAGTTCCTTGCGATGAATGCTGTCGTATGCGGCTTTAAAATCGATAAAAAGATGGTGCGTATCGATTTGAAACTTGCTGGTCTTCTCCAGGATTTGCCTTAGTGTGAAGATCTGGTGTATAGTCGATTTGCCGGGCCGGAAGCCGCACTGGTAAGTGTCGATTAGTGCGGTGCAAAATGGCTTTAGACGTTGGCTTACATGGCCACTCTTAAAGATACTTAATTGCGCAGTACGACGACAGTAAGCAGCAGCAATTCCTGTTGCATAGTGAAAACCTACGAAATAGTTTAGCATCCAATAAAATGATGGCAACTTTATTCCAGCGAGAATTCTGTTTTTTTAATAATGTCGTACTGTAAATATAACAACTTCCGTTTTAATTTATCCGGCCACCGTTTGTCACCTTACTCAAATTGTAGCAGTGACATCTATTACGTATTAGTGAAAACAAAAAAAAAAACGTTGGCAACCACTACCAACATTATCATGCTAAATTGAAAATTGACAGAACACCAAACGTCACCCGGGCGCACCACACCGACATCGTATTGGATCATTTGGATTGATAGAACTTAAGAAATAATTTTCATCCGAAATGGCAGCCATAAATAAGTTGGGGCTTCTGGTAAGTATAAGAAATTGAATTTATAAATCGTGCACTTTTCAATCCGAAATAGAAAAAAACAATATGAAAAGTATTTCGCCCAGATAACCGTGCATTATTCAACTCTTGGGTTATGTAATGTCCATGAAGGTTTTTTTTTCTCTCATTCCTTCATGTCAATTTCAATGGTCAGCAATCTAATAATTCTTTTATTTTCAGACCCGTGGTATGTGCAGTCAAGCCGTGAAACTTCCCGTTCAAGTTTTCGGTTTGGAGGGTCGTTATGCGTCCGCCTTATATACGGCTGCAACCAAGCTCAAGCAACTGGAACAGGTTGAAAAGGATCTCCTGAGAATCCAAGACAACATCAAAACAGATCCTAAACTTCGTGAATATGTTTTCAGTCCAATCATCAACCGTAAAGCGCTAGGATCCGCCTTAAGGGAGACTTCTGAGAAGTTGAGAATGGCTCCAGCTACTGCCAATTTGCTTAATCTTATGGCCGATAATGGTCGTTTGCGCAAATTGGATACTGTAATCAATGCATTCAAGACCATCATGGCAGCCCATCGGGGTGATGTTGTGTGCGAAGTTATCACTGCCAAGCCATTGGAAGCCTCACAGCGTAAGGAGCTTGAAAGTGCACTAAAGGTAGAAAACTTGGATTTTTTCACAGTCAGCATATTTTTATGTAATGAAATTGTTTGTGGTTTTTAGGCATTCCTCAAGCCGAATCAAACCATTCAGCTTACAGCTCGTGTCGATCCTACCATCATTGGGGGCTTGGTTGTGTCAATTGGCGACAAGTACGTTGACATGAGCATCGCTAGCAAAATTAAGCTGTACACTGAAGTTATCTCAGCACCTGCTTAAGAAACAAGTGAAAAATCATACGACAAACTGAAAATCTGTACTTTTCCGATTAAGATCATAAATAAGTCTCTGGTAAGAACAATTAGTAAAAAATAAACGCAGTGAGCTGTAGTTGTTGCAACTGGATGTTTCAATTAAATTTTGTTTTTATTTTTCTTTATTCGGTGTGGATTATTCGGACTTTAACGAAGAGAAATGAAATATTCACCGCATTGAAATAGCAGTAACCGGGGCTAATTCAGTCATTGATTTATTTACTGTGGTGGTTTTTTGATTGAGCTTTCGGACCTGAATATGTTCTTCGAAAAAGGAGTTTTCATATTTATATTTGAATCCTGTCTCAAGGAGTGTAGTGGGTGCAGATATTGTATTTGGCCTTTAGAAGGGCATAAATTGATGTGCACAAGGTCTTTATTCAATTTCCAAATAAGCTTCACGCCATGGTCCTATGACTTGAGAAAGATAAAACAGGGAACACACATGTTCATATTGACAGAGCCGCAATTCTTTTTGTAGCGCTACAGTCCGTGGTGTACCTGTGCCTTAACTAACAAGCCTTTCCAGCACGATTTATTGTTAGCTGCCTCCGGCTGTGCACACCAAGTTGGTTGAGGTCCCTCCACTTGTGTGTGCTACCTCAATCGTGGGCGTCCTTTTTTGCGTTGTCCCACACGCACTTGGTTGAAGATTCTTCGGGCCGGAGCTACGTTTTTCATGTGCTCTATATGACCTAGCCATCTTAAGCTTCTGATAATGGGGATGTTTACGTGAAGAATAATGTTCAGTTAATGCTGATTTAATTGCGTAAAGTTAAGCGCCATAAAATAAAACCACGTACTACAAACTTTTTGATAAGAATGTCCATATAATTCGTCTTCGTAACCAAATTCGTTTTTGTGTTAAAGATAATTCTCTCGGTTTTGCATCCAAATGCCGTGAAGTCTTCTATTTTGAAGTGTTGTACAAAGAGGGGAATGGAGACATCTTTATATCCAAGCAGCTACATCAATTTATTGAAGATAGTCTGTTCTGTGTGAATAACTGCCTAATGCACCTGCTCCGCACTAGTATCCGATAAAAGGAATGTTATGATTGTGCAACTCTTGCAATACGGGGTATGTGCATTCAGTCAAACGTTAAAAAATGTCTGAGTATTGCGTGAATGTTCTTAGATTAAAAATTGGTATATGCTTTATTCGAGCGAAAAGTTCTGCGTTCAATCTTTGGTCCTGTTTGCTTTGACGGCATTTGGAGAAGAAGTTTCAACCACGAACTACATATATGGGCTGTACAGCGACATGAGTCTAGCCAGGCGTCTATGGATCCAACACCTAAGATGGACGCCCACGAAACCGATGGTGTACACAAGTGGAAAAGGACCTTAGCAAACTTGGTGTGCGTAGATGGAGGCAGCTGGATAAAGATCGTGCCAGCTGGAGAGTCTTGTTGGTTGATGCCCAGGTCCACCCCGGACTGTACCACCATCAGAAGAAGTATACTGTGTTGAGAATTTTTCGACTATCAAACAGTTAAGTGGTTATTGTACATTTTTGTAGACATCTAATCGACTTTATAATAGATTGCCCTTATTGCGCTTATACGCTGTTTGATATGACAACCGGCTGTGGGAGAGGTCACAGAAACGAAAAATGGCAATAACACTAGTCTCTATACTGAGGAAGCAGATTAAGCCGTTATAAGCTAGTGATGCGGGTTTTTCTAGATCCATTTGGCTTCTAAAACGTTATTCATACGATCATTAAGCTGATCGCAGGAAATGGCACTATAATACACTATGAAGTAGATAGACGACAAAGGAAGAGCAATTATATCCACAAGCTTCACTCCAACGCTCAGGCTCAAGTCATAAAGAGCCGATGTTTGCAGTCGATATTTATATAAGACCCTCGAGATGAGATGTCTGTGCGTGCTTTTCTGAGGTCCATTTTAACTATTCTCCTTCTTGTGACGACTCAACCAACAAGCCTCTCCAGCGAGCACGATTTTATTAACTGTCTCCAATTGCGGACGCCAAGTTGGTTGAGGTCCCTCTCTACTGTGTAGGCCACCTTAAATGTTCTCGTCCTCTGTTGCTTTGTTCCACTGCTTCAGATTCAAAGATCAAATTGTCTTACTGTAGAAAATAGAGAGAGATACGAGCTCTAGATCTTAGACTAGGTGTTGAGCTTTAGCACGACATGCAAGATTAGCTATAGAAACTTTTGTGGTAAATGAAAAAGTAGACCGCATGTCTCTCATGAAAAGAAGTCCCCCATTCCCTTTAGAAAGAACTTAGATATTCATTGCCACGTTTGGGTCGTGCAACGATAACCCCGTTTTTTGAGCAGACAGTTTACCATGGATGAATCAAATTCTGCTGGAGCTGAGGCCATATATGTAAATAAATTAATGTCAGCTTTGATGGAGTCAATCTTGGATCAAATTGATTAAAATGTGAACCGTTGTATATACACAAAATAACTGTCGTCACTTCGCTGTTTAACTGTCTAAAGCCTGAAGAAATCCGTTTTTGTTAACTTGCTGTGCTTTATGAACACTACTACCGCTACTACAGCTTATCTAGATCGTTATCAAAACGGCACTTTATTATTAAAAAAAAACAGCAGAAAACTTGTACGAAAAAAACTGATAAAATGGTTATCCAATCAAACTGCCCAAAGAAAATTGCAAAAAAGAAAAACTGCAAACCAATTGCATTGGAATGAAAATTAAACATTTTTATTAGACTAAACACTTTGCTTAGATTGTCTATACAATTAAGGGTACAAGGACACAATTTACGATCACAATTTTACATTAACCTACATGATAACATGGTCACAAACAGAGCTGCGGAATGCGTCGAAATGTGTGAAGAAATCATCATGCGCAGTTTTGTATTTATCTAGCTTTTTCTGTAGGTCTTCTATTTTTGCCTTCTGATTTCTGATTATATCTATCAGTTGATGTCTGTCGAGGTGACAATATTCTGCATCTAATATTTGCCGAGCAATATACGTGCTCTTAGAGCACTCTGGTATTAATGAACTTACACGATGCCGGTTATGGTTAGTCTTAGCAGAGTGTTGAGATCTTTGCGGTTCATAGCCGACATCCGATTCAAGCACTTCAACATCCGAGTCGGTACTGCAAGGCCGGAATCCCTCTGTACTTTGCGGCGTAAAGTCGTTTGAATTATCCGAACTCTCTTGGCTTTCCAGGATAAACGAAACAGGTTCATCGGCTGCGTCCGCACTTTTACTTCTGGGTTCACACGGCGTGTACATTGTGCAGCCGTTGGCGTCAAGCACTGTAAAATCTGTAGCGTCCATCGACTGTGTGAGGGCATCTACTGGGCGATCACGTCTATCCTTACTTCGCGCGCTACTGGTACTACTTTCCGTTGCATCGGTGCAGTCGTCTCGGTTTAGAAGCTCTATGCTATCAGAGTCATTTACCGGCGATGGAGATGCTAGATCCTCTAGTTCTCTTACCCCTAGTTTGAGTTCTGTGGATGAGTACTGCGTGCACATAGATGAAAATGGTCTTGGTTTGATGGCGATTACTTTCGGGAGTGCGGTTGAATTTAAACAGTTCGACGCAGAATTTCGGTAATCTTTGTCATCGAAGTGTTGACAGCAAACCACGTATTTGGATATCAATGTGTCCAATTGGTAGTCTTTCAGGTTCAGGCTAATTTGCCATTTCTTTGCGATGTTTCGATTCTTTGGAAAACGATGACAAAGGATAATGTTATCCGTGTTTGTGCACTTCTCTACGATACAACTCCGCATCTTGTCTCTTGAAAACTATTACTGTGCGTCGATCTGATAAATCGTCTGATGATTGTTCTTGGACTATACCGTAGTTTTACGGTTTCAATGCACTTTACCGGAATTATTGGTTTGTGATTATGGACACTTCTTTTTTTATATAAAAGCGCAAATTCTTTCCCACTCCGCTAATTCCAACGGTCGGCAAAAATAACATGACGAAAGGATGTATTCGGAATTGTCAATTGTCAAATTGGAGTAATCCGAAAGCTAAAGCGGAGTGCACATTACAAAGCTTTGCAAATAAATAAGCTTTTTATAGATTCTCACAAAATATTTTTACGGCAGTTAAAAATTCTTGATTGATTCGGGAATGCGGTTGAATTTACGACAGATTGTAATTCTTGATTGATTCTGCGTTGCTGATGATTGACCTATGTTTGTGCCGTCAGATGACATATGTGTGAAGAGCTTTGAATATGATAATAAAATTAGATTGTATTAATTCTGTTTGAGTACTTTTATAGAATAAATTTTCGCATTTGTATTTGAATGGATTTTTTATTGAAAAATATAAAATTACAGAAGTCAACCAAAACTATGAACACAAAAAAATTGGATAACCTAATTGATGGAAGAAGAGTGTACGGAAGAAAGCTACAAATAGCTGGGCAATTATTTTCTGTTAAAAGATATATTTTTGCGTAATCTAGCGACTTGTGGTAGAAATAAGTAGAAAATAGTTGGATTTCAGAGTATTCGAACAGATTTTGTAGTCATATTTTGTTATTTAGGATATACAGTGAAAATCGGTTATAACGACCTTCAAGGGACTGACGAATTCGGTCGAGAAAAGCGATAGGTCGCTGTAACCGATAACTCGAAGATACCAGATAAAGAATGGAGACCATCTAAACTGTGGCAATAACAGAGGGATCAGTCTCCTAAATATCGCATATCAGATCTTCTCTACCGTCTTATATAAGCGCCTGACGCCCAACGTGAACAGTCAGATTGGTCAATATCAGTGCAGGTTCGAGCTATCGAAGTCTACCATCGACCAGATATTCACATTGCGACAGATCTTGGAAAAGACTCAGGATCTTCAAGTCGATACCCACCATTTGTTTATCGATTTTAATTCCGCGTATGACAGTATTTTGGGGGACAAGTTATACAGAGCATTGTCTAATCTTAGTATCCCTGCAAAACTCGTTCGTCTTTGAAGGATGACGATGGGGAATGGCCGTTGCTTCATAAAGGTCGATTAAGACTTCGCCGACCTACAGATAAACAGTTTACATGTATAGAAAACAAAACGGTCGCATCAACAGTTGCGTCGATTTTAGTCGTTATAACCAATATTTTATCTAAAAAAAATGGAAAAATCGGACTTTGTAAGCGATATGTCGTAGTAACGCTGTCGTTGTAAACGATTTGTTATTCAGTGGGATTATAATAGAGCTCAGCCGGGACCTAAGAATTTGATGGTTATAACCGAAACATCGTTATAACCGATGTCGTTGACTGTAATACAAAAATTAGATCTGAAACTGTAATGAAATTAATCAAAATAACGTTTGTTTATTAAAGTAATCCGTATTTTTTTGCTGTTTTTTTTTTAAATTAATTTTCAATTTCCAACTCCATTTTAGACAGAAAATCTTTGTATGAATCAAAAATGTCATTTAACAAAACGCACTCCTGCAATTTATTATTATATATAGTGCATCTCCGATTGTTGGTGTCAAAATCTCACTTCCTGTAAGAAATAATCATGTTCTTAGTGCTTCGAAAAATCTTAATTCCTGTGAATAAAAATTTGTTACCTAATCATCATCATTCTCCAAATTTACATCTACATTCTGCACCGATTCCAAAACTTGTTCAGTTACAACATAATGATCGACATATACCAAATCTTTAAAAGTGCATGAATATAGAATGTTATTCAATGAATGGACAGGCCTTACCTAATGTTGTAAAGGTAGTTCGTCCTCTTCTTCAAAAGCTTCTGCTCGATTAGCTAATTCAGGTAAGACAAACCCAGCATGTCTGTAACAATTTGCTATTGTTGCTACTGAGACCCTTTCTCAAGCCCTGGAAACTAAAAGAATCGCATCTAACAAACTTATACTATGCTCAGTCAACTCAGGTCAACATCATCCTCCATTTTTTTGATAATGTTAAGCACTTGAAGCTTTATGTATTGTTCCTTTAAGGATTTTGGCCTTGGTGTATTGGGTGTAGGACAGACGTTGTTATGTTCGGTGGTAAGAACTAGAGTTGTACCGAATAGTGATTTGGCCGGATACCGAATGTCACATGTTGCCACATTAATCAGATACTTTGAAAAAATTGAAACTGTACGAAAAACTTACAATTTAATTTAATGGTCTTGATGAAGATTTAAATTACTTGCTAGCAACTTTTCTGGTCGCTAGGTTTAAGACAAGTTTCCTTGGACCGGTTCAAGCAGAGAGAACTCGTTAAGGAATATTTTTGGAAAGATTACGAATAATCTGTAATGAAAACGAATCATTAAGTAATGAGGAAACAAGAGATTCACCGTGTAACAAAGAAAATAAAACTCGTGCTGATGATGAAGATAATATTCATGAGAGTTTTTGGAACTGTCTTGAAGAAGTTGCGGAAGGCAATAGTCAGATTGAAATTTCTGCCAAAGGTGATACCGCCAATGAGCTTGACTTATATCTAAAAGAAAGAAAATAAAACTCGTGCTGATGATGAAGATAATATTCATGAGAGTTTTTGGAACTGTCTTGAAGAAGTTGCGGAAGGCAATAGTCAGATTGAAATTTCTGCCAAAGGTGATACCGCCAATGAGCTTGACTTATATCTAAAAACAGTTGATCCTTTGACTATTTTTTTCGAATGTTTTTGAAACACTGCACTGGAGCACTCAGACTCAAAACTGGTCCATTGTACTGACAGGTAGCAACCTACTCCAGCGCCGTTAATTTGATCTCAACGGCAAATGGTGACTGGGCCAGATTCCATTTCACTGGGATTCGAACCTGGAACCCCTCTAACTTGGGGCAGGCACTTAACTAACTGCGCCATTCATTCGCTTGACCCTTTGGCTTGGTGTGGCTTACTGACCAGTAAAGGGAAAACAGTACCCAATTTTGCTCAAATTTGACAAAACTTATTTTTCAGCTCCATTTAGCAGTGTATAGAAGTGAGAGACTCTTTGCTGAAGCAGGCATCGCATGTGAAAACAAACGTAATATATTATGTATCACCCCTGCAGAAAAACTAATTTTTATTCACCATAATTTGGCTTTAGAAAACTTCGAATATTAAATTCCCAGATAAACCACTTATTTATTATATGTTAAATAAAATCAGTTAGATCATAAAGCTTAATATTTTGTCGTTTTTTTTTTTTTACTGAGAAAACGACTATCCGGTATTCGGCCGGATATAAAAAGATTATTTGGCTCCGGCCGGATATTATAAAGGAAGCCGGATAGGCCGTATACCGAATACTTACCGGATATCCGTCATATCTCTAGTAACAACATCAGCTTGATGAAAGAGGACCCATTAACCATTATCGACCAGTAATAATATTTTACGATTTTTCTCTTTCAGGTCTTTATCCCAATTTCTTAAAATATTTTTTAATATCCGAAGTTATCCAGGTCTTTTTATTATTTTCGTATAGTACTGAAAACCGTGGCGTAGTGGGTAGGTTCGTCGACTCTTACGCTCAAAGTCTAGGTTCGAATCTTGAAAAAAAATTATCTTTACTTTTTCCACGGCTCCATCTGTTTTGAATCACTATGTTCAAAGAGTATTACTGTCTAGAAAAAAATGCTCAATCTCGCCGTAGGTCTCATGAGAGAGTGAGAGAGCACGACATGAGTGATTGCTGATAGGCTAGGCCCAAGACCAGAAGAGTGGCTAATGACTGACCTTAAAGCATATAATCGACCCATTACTAGGGTCACGAGGGTCAATACCCTAATATCGCAGCTAGAGAAGTTAATTAGCTTTCGAACACAAATAACACAAAAAAATTCCCTTACCCCCTTACTTTCGACTCGATCAACTCAGATCAACTCTATACAAAATTCTTATCCACCCATGCTGTATGGACTTTCAGATCCTCTTGCTTCATGAATTGAAGACGAGGTATTTGGAGATGACTGAGTTGTACTGCACTGTCGATTTAATTTATTAAGTCACATTAAAACACAGGCAGATTACTGTTGTATAGTTTATTAATCATTTTGCAATAGGTTTATTTGTTAAGTAGGAATTGTACAGTAAATCTGTTCGCTTGGTATATATGTATAATAATGCATTTATAAATATATATATATTAATATATTCTTTTATTAAAATGTTACTTTACAATATTAACTGTAAGTTGGACAATAAATAATTTATAAGTGTACTATGAACAAAAATTTGACATTAACTAGGCTTATTTTATTCAGCAAAAAATAACGAATATGAATTTAAGTGAATTTTTATATCGAATCTTTAATATTACAATAACAATTATAATTTAAATGAATAAAAGTGAATAAGAAAACAACAATATATTCAAGTTGGTATTCATATGTATACGACAAGCCATAATTGTAAAAGGGGCATATAAGCATCGTTTAAGGCGAAGGGATAGATTAGCGTTACCAGTTCTTTAGGGTGTGTCTGTAGATTAGGGTTGAAAGAATGGAACATTTATGCGTTTTCCTTAAAACATACATAGACGGTTTTTGGAAAAATACGAAGTAAGACATTTAAACGCTATTAAGAAATGTATTCTCAATAGACTAACTAAAAGTGAAACACTGACTAAATTGAAAAAAAAAACTTAATTCATTTGACTCCACAAGGAATTTTACTAGGAGAACTATGATGTATAGGGCTCTTGATTTTACACGGGTAATACCAAATTCTGCATTTTACCTGGGTACCCGGGCACCCGGTATTTGCGGGTAATGACCAACTTCGCGGGTATCCGGGAATGTCAGCTAACGGGTACCCAAGTCACAACTTAGAGATGTGAGTATGAGTGAGTGGACAAGGGAAGTGGCAGAGGGGATGGATTCTGACATATACGACGGTATGGAGATGGTGGGGGGTGGGTATATGATAGATAATGGTGGGAGAGAGGAGATTAAGAGACGTAAGTGGTAGGTATCTTAAAATGCTAGTGCTGAATAATTTCATTAGAAGGTTTCTGACTAAAGCAAAATCTGTGGCTATTAACTAATGCCACTACTAGATGGCATAGCTTTCGTTTAAGAACATTTCAAAATTCCGGATAAAAAGATTTTTATCATCGAGTTTTTGTGTGTAACCCTCACAGAGTCTATTTTCGTCATAATACAATTAAAATAAATTTATTAAGCACTTTTGATTAATTTGTGGAACCCCACAAATCGTTGGACTTCAAAAAATATATGATTGAAAGAATAACGATAGAAGCATTGTTTAAACCAAATGAAGGATGCTGTCGAAGTCAAGTTTTGTGGTTTAGGTCAAAAGAAACTATCCCACTAAGTTTTCTCATGCGATCGGTGTTAAGTGATTAAGTATGCAGACAGAAAACCACGTTATTTAATCCATGTTTACATGTATACATGTTGTCTCACATTGATGACAATGTTTTTTTCAGTTTACTGTTGGGTCTTATCTAAACTTCGCTTTGAAAATGTGTGGCTCGCTTCAGTCTCTTTAAGTCATTCTTTATTATCGTGTCTTAAGCTGAATTATACAAATCAATAATGAGTGAAAGGAGAAAAAATACCGGGTGCCCAAAATGATGGCGGGTACCCAATAAACCGAAATTATGGTTCCCGGGCAGTACCCGAAAATGCGGGTACTCGGGAAATTTCCCGAGTAGCTCAAGAACTCTAATGATGAATGCTTCTCAAACTTCCTCGCCTGTCTTTATTTTATAAGAATTATTTATTTTTATTAATTTTGTTATTAATAGCGCTAGCTACCAGGGCTATGGGCAGAAAAGCCTCTAGGCTTCGCAGATTTTGTATTGTCTTTAATGTAATATGAGAATAATCGTTTATATAATATTGTAAGGCCAATGGATGTCTCACATGGACTCTCCTCTACAGCTTCAAGGTATTAACCAGCATTGAAGAGATAACTCCATGGAGATGTTCGAAGGCATACATACATAATATATTGTATATTGTATCCTATTAATTATATTGAGACAATAAATCTCAAACAAACTCAAAACTTAAAAAAAAACTGAAACTCAAACCACCAAAGGGATCCACCAACAGTATAAACAACTCGCAACTGTTCCGTGTGATTACATATAACTTCAATACAAGTATATGGGAAATATGGTATACAGATGGTTCTAAATTCGACAATAATACCGGTTATGTAATGGTCACCGAAGCAGGCGAATTGATTCACTCGAAGAGACTACCTAACTATATCTCAATCTTCCCGACGGAAGATGCAATCTTAAAGGCAACTGAATGCGCACTTCTTTCTCCCAAAAATATTGTGATCTGCACCGACAGCCTATCGTTCCTTAATGCCATTGGGCATACTAACAACTACATAAAAATTTACATCTACATTCTGCACCGATTCCAAAACTTGTTCGTCTGTCAAACGTTCCGAAGTTACAACATAATGATCGACATATACCAAATCTTTAAAAGTGCATGAATATAGAATGTTATTCAATGAATGGACAGGCCTTACCTAATGTTGTAAAGGTAGTTCGTCCTCTTCTTCAAAAGCTTCTGCTCGATTAGCTTATTCAGGTAAGACAAACCCAGCATGTCTGTAACAATTTGCTATTGTTGCTACTGAGACCCTTTCTCAAGCCCTGGAAACTAAAAGAATCGCATCTAACAAACTTATACTATGCTCAGTCAACTCAGGTCAACATCATCCTCCATTTTTTTGATAATGTTAAGCACTTGAAGCTTTATGTATTGTTCCTTTAAGGATTTTGGCCTTGGTGTATTGGGTGTATTGGGTGGTGCTGGCATTGAAACGGAAGCGGCTAAAATGGGTCTGGCGGTAAACGAGGGCAAAACAAAGTATATGCTGTCATCGAGAAAGGACGCACAACATCGACGAATTGGCCAGAACGTCACCATAGGCAGCTATAACTTTGAGGTAGTAAAGGACTTCGTCTACCTTGGCTCCGCGGTTAACAGTACAAACAACATCAGTACCGAGATCAAACGCAGAATTACTCTTGCCAACCGCTGTTTTTATGGGCTCAAAAGGCAATTGAGTAGTAGAGCCCTCTCTCGGAAGACCAAGTTGACTTTGTATAAGACCTTGATCATCCCAGTCCTGCTTTACGGTGCAGAGGCATGGACAATATCCCAAGCGGATGAACAGTCTCTTGGTCTTTTCGAGAGAAAAGTTCTGCGCGCGATCTTTGGTCCTGTTTGCGTTGATGGCATTTGGAGGAGAAGATTCAACCACGAACTGTACGGGCTGTACAGCGACATGAGTCTAGCCAGGCGTCTACGGATCCAACGCCTAAGATGGCTAGGCCATGTAGAGCGTATGGACAACTTAGCTCCAGCCCGAAGAGTCTTCGACTCTGAGCCTGTGGGACAACGCAACAGAGGACGTCCACGTACAAGGTGGCGCACACAAGTCGAGGGGGACCTCGGCCGGCTTGGTGTGCGAAACTGGAGACAGCTGGCGAAAGATCGTGCTGGCTGGAGAGGCATGTTAAGTGAGGCCCAGGTCCACCTCGGACTGTAGCGCCCTAAGAAGAAGAAGAAGTATTGGGTGTAGGACAGACGTTGTTATGTTCGGTGGTAAGAACTAGAGTTGTACCGAATAGTGATTTGGCCGGATACCGAATGTCACATGTTGCCACATTAATCAGATACTTTGAAAAAATTGAAACTGTACGAAAAACTTACAATTTAATTTAATGGTCTTGATGAAGATTTAAATTACTTGCTAGCAACTTTTCTGGACGCAAGGTTTAAGACAAATTTCCTTGGACCGGTTCAAGCAGAGAGAACTCGTTAAAGAATATTTTTGGAAAGATTACGAATAATCTGTAATGAGAACGAATCATTAAGTAATGAGGAAACAAGAGATTCACCGTGTAACAAAGAAAATAAAACTCGTGCTGATGATGAAGATAATATTCATGAGAGTTTTTGGAACTGTCTTGAAGAAGTTGCGGAAGGCAATAGTCAGATTGAAATTTCTGCCAAAGGTGATACCGCCAATGAGCTTGACTTATATCGAAAAACAGTTGATCCTTTGACTATTTTTTTCGAATGTTTTTGAAACACTGCACTGGAGCACTCAGACTCAAAACTGGTCCATTGTACTGACAGGTAGCAACCTACTCCAGCGCCGTTAATTTGATCTCAACGGCAAATGGTGACTGGGCCAGATTCCATTTCACTGGGATTCGAACCTGGAACCCCTCTAACTTGGGGCAGGCACTTAACTAACTGCGCCATTCATTCGCTTGACCCTTTGGCTTGGTGTGGCTTACTGACCAGTAAAGGGAAAACAGTACCCAATTTTGCTCAAATTTGACAAAACTTATTTTTCAGCTCCATTTAGCAGTGTATAGAAGTGAGAGACTCTTTGCTGAAGCAGGCATCGCATGTGAAAACAAACGTAATATATTATGTATCACCCCTGCAGAAAAACTAATTTTTATTCACCATAATTTGGCTTTAGAAAACTTCGAATATTAAATTCCCAGATAAACCACTTATTTATTATATGTTAAATAAAATCAGTTAGATCATAAAGCTTAATATTTTGTCTTTTTTTTTTACTGAGAAAACGACTATCCGGTATTCGGCCGGATATAAAAAGATTATTTGGCTCCGGCCGGATATTATAAAGGAAGCCGGATAGGCCGTATACCGAATACTTACCGGATATCCGTCATATCTCTAGTAACAACATCAGCTTGATGAAAGAGGACCCATTAACCATTATCGACCAGTAATAATATTTTACGATTTTTCTCTTTCAGGTCTTTATCCCAATTTCTTAAAATTTTTTTTAATATCCGAAGTTATCCAGGTCTTTTTATTATTTTCGTATAGTACTGAAAACCGTGGCGTAGTGGGTAGGTTCGTCGACTCTTACGCTCAAAGTCTAGGTTCGAATCTTGAAAAAAAATTATCTTTACTTTTTCCACGGCTCCATCTGTTTTGAATCACTATGTTCAAAGAGTATTACTGTCTAGAAAAAAATGCTCAATCTCGCCGTAGGTCTCATGAGAGAGTGAGAGAGCACGACATGAGTGATTGCTGATAGGCTAGGCCCAAGACCAGAAGAGTGGCTAATGACTGACCTTAAAGCATATAATCGACCCATTACTAGGGTCACGAGGGTCAATACCCTAATATCGCAGCTAGAGAAGTTAATTAGCTTTCGAACACAAATAACACAAAAAAATTCCCTTACCCCCTTACTTTCGACTCGATCAACTCAGATCAACTCTATACAAAATTCTTATCCACCCATGCTGTATGGACTTTCAGATCCTCTTGCTTCATGAATTGAAGACGAGGTATTTGGAGATGACTGAGTTGTACTGCACTGTCGATTTAATTTATTAAGTCACATTAAAACACAGGCAGATTACTGTTGTATAGTTTATTAATCATTTTGCAATAGGTTTATTTGTTAAGTAGGAATTGTACAGTAAATCTGTTCGCTTGGTATATATGTATAATAATGCATTTATAAATATATATATATTAATATATTCTTTTATTAAAATGTTACTTTACAATATTAACTGTAAGTTGGACAATAAATAATTTATAAGTGTACTATGAACAAAAATTTGACATTAACTAGGCTTATTTTATTCAGCAAAAAATAACGAATATGAATTTAAGTGAATTTTTATATCGAATCTTTAATATTACAATAACAATTATAATTTAAATGAATAAAAGTGAATAAGAAAACAACAATATATTCAAGTTGGTATTCATATGTATACGACAAGCCATAATTGTAAAAGGGGCATATAAGCATCGTTTAAGGCGAAGGGATAGATTAGCGTTACCAGTTCTTTAGGGTGTGTCTGTAGATTAGGGTTGAAAGAATGGAACATTTATGCGTTTTCCTTAAAACATATATAGACGGTTTTTGGAAATATCCGAAGTAAGACATTTAAACGCTATTAAGAAATGTATTCTCAATAGACTAACCAAAAGTGAAGAGGAAACATGGTCAGGAGGGAGCAAAAAGCTTGACCGCTACTGAGAAGGAGGGTCTTCGTTCCTCCTCTCCGAGAGCGGAAAAAGCTTCTGGTTCTTCGACCGTCCAGGGAACAGTAGCTACTGAGCCTGAGCCGGTTCCAGGATGCTCCAAGCAGGTTTCCTCTAACGGCAAGGCAGGTAGGTTGGGTAGGGTAGTGACCCCGAAAGGAAGTAGCGGTGATGCGATATCGGCGAGGAGGAGAGGACAACCTCTATCCTCAGCTGGTACCGCGGCTAAGCGTCTTCTATCCAAAGCGAAACAGGACATATCCCGAATTGCTGAGGAGAAAGGAACTTCCAAGAGGGGTCGTCTTGATGCTTCGCTCTCCCCTAACTTAGCTGTGGCAAAAAAGGCCAAATTCTCTGACAAGGTGAAGGAGAGTCTGCGGGTCGCAATTGTTGACCTTGGTAACCCAGAACGCAGGCTCTCTGAACATCAATGGAGACTAATTGAATTGCGCATTCTTGATGGTGTGAATGACGCTATCCTGAAGAAGGACGAAGTGATCCCTCTTTTCGGACAGCTGACTACTGTCAAGGGCTTCAAGGTCATGGAATGCGATAATTTGAGCACCCTCGAATGGCTGAAGAACTTCGTAGCCAAGACGGTAGCCCCATGGGATAATGCCGACCTACAAGTTGTAGATAAGAGGGAAATTCTAGAGCTTACCAGGCCTAAAGGCCGCATCCTCATCCAGGGACCATACCTCCCGAAGGAAAGGATAGAGCGATACCTTCAACACCTCAATCCGGAGCTGAACAGTCGGGAGTGGAAGGTGGTGAAGGTAGGGGAACATTCTGACAATGGTATGGAGGTCGATGTTCTCTTAAGCCATAGGTCGCTGCCACTGCTGCGCAAACAGGAGTTCAAAGTTCGTGTGGGTACAACCCGCTGCAAGCTCAGACTCCTGGCGGCCAATGGCAGAAAAAGGACTACAGATTCCGCTGGTCGTAATGAAAGTGGTGCAAATAAACCTTCACCACAGTAAAGCGGCCAGCGCAAATCTGGTATACCTCCTTACAACAGGGAGTGTAGACATCGCCCTGGTGCAAGAACCTTGGCTCTGCCGAGGCAGGATACTGGGGCTGAACAATAAGGAGTTGGTGACATATCACGCAACTTCTGGTGTAAGTAAATATAGATCCTGTATAGTAGCTAGGAAAAATTCTAATATCTTCCTCCTATCTAAATACAGTGATTGCAATCAGACGGTTGTGAAGGTCGAAAGGCAAGATAGACCTCCGCTTCTACTTGCGTCAGTCTACATGCCTTACGACGCGGTGCTCGGCCCACCAGAGGAAAGTACGAAGATCCTGGTGGACGCGGCAAGCAAGAACAACTGGGACCTCGTCATGGGGTGCGACGCCAACTCCCACCACACACTATGGGGAAGCTCGGATTCCAACGTAAGAGGTGAAGAACTTTTTAATTTTATTTTATTATATAATCTAAGAATAGCTAATTTGGGTGATGAACCTACATTCGTCACCAGAAATAGAGAAGAAGTTCTAGACATAACTCTCTATAATGACTCCGCCACCATGGAGGTCAGCAATTGGAGAGTGTTAGATTCGCCGTCCTTCTCGGACCACAAGCTAATAACCTTCACGGTCAACAGTAGGATGGTAAAGGAGGACAGGTTCAGGAACCCCAAAAATACAAATTGGGGTCGCTTCTACAGAGAAATCAGCAGTTGCTCAAGGCATCTAATGGTCAGACCAATGGTCTCCATAAGCGACATTGAGCAGACTGCTTTAGATATTAAGAACATCTATGAGAAAGCTTTCATAAAAGCATGTCCTCTTCGGACCTTCAGGAATAAAAAATCCCCCCCATGGTGGAATAAAGACCTTGGGGTTATCAGGAAAAGAACCAGAACCCTTTTTAATGTAGCCAAGGCGTCAAGGTCACCCGAAGACTGGGAAGCTTTCAAGGCTAGTCAAAGGGACTTCAAAAAAGCAGTAGCCATTGCTAAGCGATGCACATGGCGTACCTATTGCAGTGAAATAATGAGTACCACTGAAACAGCTAGGCTAAGGAAACTTCTCTCCAAAGAACCTGCTGTCCCAGGGTATCTCAAGGATAACGGCGGTGTTTGGACACAGTCTGCAGAGGAAACACTCAATCTTCTGGTGTCCACTCACTTCCCGGGTTGCACATTTGGCAGCGACATCTCGGCGCCAGCCGACGACGCGGTGAATGAACTCTACGTTCCGGAAACCGTTGTCGACGAAGATAGAATTGGATGGGCCATTGACTCATTTGCCCCATATAAGTCTCCTGGCTTAGACGGCATATATCCAATTATGCTGCAAAAGACTAAGAATATGATAATCCCTGTCCTGAGTAGGATATATAGATGCAGCTTAATAAACGGCTACATACCGTCGACTTGGAGAGAAGTAAAGGTTGTCTTCATCCCTAAAGCCGGTAAAGCTAGCCACACAGCTGCAAAAGATTTCCGACCTATAAGCTTGACTTCCTTTGTTCTCAAAACCTTTGAGAAGGTAATCAATGCTTATATTCGCAGAAAGCTTTCTACCAACACAATCTCCACAGCACAACATGCCTACATTAAAGGCAGAGGTGTGGAGACCGCACTTCACAGCGTGGTCAATGTAATTGAAAGCTCTCTCAAAGCCAAAGAATACGCACTCGCAGCCTTTCTGGATATTGAAGGCGCTTTCAATAATGTGGAAACGAGAGCGATTAAGTCAGCCCTCGAGAGGGCCAATATTGAGCAATCAATAACATCAACCGTTGTTAGCCTGCTCAGTAAGAGAACAATCTACGCGAACATGGGTGACAGGCTCGTAAAAGCCATTGCCTCTAGAGGCACACCGCAGGGAGGGGTAATTTCACCCCTGCTCTGGGTTCTTGTCATCGACGAAGTCTTAGAGAAGCTCAAATACTCGGGGGTGACAGTAGTTGCTTATGCAGACGACGTAGTGTTGATAGCTAGAGGCAAATTCCTCCCAACCATAAGTGAAGTACTTGAGAGCGCTATAAGCACACTAGCTAGATGGGCTAAAAACTGCGGACTGGGTGTTAACCCAGGTAAGACCGAATTGGTTCTCTTCTCCAACAAAAGAGTCATACCGCAATTTAGGCTACCATCTATCGAGAGATCCACACTGACGCTATCCGACAGTGCTAGATACCTAGGTATCATTCTTGACAGGAAACTAAATTGGAAGCTTAATGTCTCTGAAAGGGTCAAAAAGGCAACATGCGCTTTTTATATCTGCGCAAAAATTGTCGGTAAAAAATGGGGACCAAGCCCCAAGACCATCCTATGGATGTATACCGCTATTGTCAGACCCATCCTTACGTATGGCAGCGTAGTCTGGTGGCAGGCAGCATTGAAAGCCATTAATCTTAAGGCATTGACGAAAATACAAAGACTTGCGTGTATGGGAGTTACTGGCGCAATCAGCTCTACCCCAACAGCTGGACTGGAAACGATCCTACACATGCTACCGCTTGACCTTCATATGCAGGCAATCGCCGCTAAAAGTGCTCTGAGAATCAGTCAATCTTGCAACTGGCGCTCAGGTACCACTGGACATGCAAGTATTCTTAACAAACTTGCAGTATCAGAAGTCGAGAGCGACTACAGGCTCCCATTCCTCGACTTCGAGAGACCCTTCAAATGCCAATACCCCACCAGAGAGGAGTGGGCGTCCAATGAACCCATCAACAACTCGTCAATAAAGGTTTATACCGACGGGTCAAAGATGGAAGCAGGCACAGGCGCGGGCATTTTCTCCAACGAGCTAAACTTGCACTGCTCAATCAGACTACCTGATTATGGCAGTGTGTTTCAAGCGGAGGTCCTGGCGGTCAAAGAAGCGGCCAAAAAGATATTAATGATGGCGATATCACCAGCTGATATTACCATTTTCATTGACAGTCAGGCGGCCATGAAAGCTATATCCGCAATAGAAGTCAAGTCCAAGCTAGTCGCAAGCTGTCGCGAAGATCTAAAGGCTCTTGGCTCACAGCACTCGATTAATCTGTGCTGGGTCCCAGGACATAGGGACATAGCCGGCAATGAGATAGCTGATGAACTTGCCAGAACAGGGTCAGTGACCGACGCGTCACAAGCAATTCAGGGTATTAAACCGCCACTCTCAGAGCTGAGGAAAAAGGTGGATACTATGATCATTGAAATGGCAAACTGTAGATGGCGCAGTCTGTCTACATGTGGGACTACTAAAGCATTATGGCCCAGATACGACCGAGCAAAAACCGACAAGATCCTTCGGTGCGACAAAGAGTTGCTAACGATGGTGGTTGGAGCTCTCACTGGCCATAATCATCTTAGAAACCATACCATGAAAATGGGACTCTCCAACGACAACATTTGTAGAGGTTGTGGTGACGAGGAGGAACGTGAGGATACTCCTCACTACCTCTGTCACTGCCCTAGTCTTTGTCAGTTGCGTCATAGAACACTGGGAGAATTCTTCTTCCAAGACTTACATGAAATCTCAAGTATACCTCTTAGATCTATTTACAGGTTTATAAGGAAATCGGGATGGCTCCGGCGCAACGAAGGACCATGAGTGCGACAAGGGTAAAGAAGGGGACACTATCCTCCAATTGGGCATCACAATGGGTCCCTAAGGACCTAAGTGAGACGTGGCTTAAGCCCGTCTACCCACATACCTACCTACCTACCAAAAGTGAAACACTGACTAAATTGAAAAAAAAAACTTAATTCATTTGACTCCACAAGGAATTTTACTAGGAGAACTATGATGTATAGGGCTCTTGATTTTACACGGGTAATACCAAATTCTGCATTTTACCTGGGTACCCGGGCACCCGGTATTTGCGGGTAATGACCAACTTCGCGGGTATCCGGGAATGTCAGCTAACGGGTACCCAAGTTACAACTTAGAGATGTGAGTATGAGTGAGTGGACAAGGGAAGTGGCAGAGGGGATGGATTGTGACATATACGACGGTATGGAGATGGTGGGGGGTGGGTATATGATAGATAATGGTGGGAGAGAGGAGATTAAGAGACGTAAGTGGTAGGTATCTTAAAATGCTAGTGCTGAATAATTTCATTAGAAGGTTTCTGACTAAAGCAAAATCTGTCGCTATTAACTAATGCCACTACTAGATGGCATAGCTTTCGTTTAAGAACATTTGAAAATTCCGGATAAAAAGATTTTTATCATCGAGTTTTTGTGTGTAACCCTCACAGAGTCTATTTTCGTCATAATACAATTAAAATAAATTTATTAAGCACTTTTGATTAATTTTTGGAACCCCACAAATCGTTGGACTTCAAAAAATGTATGATTGAAACAATAACGATAGAAGCATTGTTTAAACCAAATGAAGGATGCTGTCGAAGTCAAGTTTTGTTGTTTAAGTCAAAAGGAACTATCCCACTAAGTTTTTTCATGCGATCGGTGTTAAGTGATTAAGTATGCAGACAGAAAACCACGTTATTTAATCCATGTTTACATGTATACATGTTGTCTCACATTGATGACAATGTTCTTTTCAGTTTACTGTTGGGTCTTATCTAAACTTCGCTTTGAAAATGTGTGGCTCGCTTCAGTCTCTTTAAGTCATTCTTTATTATCGTGTCTTAAGCTGAATTATACAAATCAATAATGAGTGAAAGGAGAAAAAATACCGGGTGCCCAAAATGATGGCGGGTACCCAATAAACCGAAATTATGGTTCCCGGGCAGTACCCGAAAATGCGGGTACTCGGGAAATTTCCCGAGTAGCTCAAGAACTCTAATGATGAATGCTTCTCAAACTTCCTCGCCTGTCTTTATTTTATAAGAATTATTTATTTTTATTAATTTTGTTATTAATAGCGCTAGCTACCAGGGCTATTGGCAGAAAAGCCTCTAGGCTTCGCAGATTTTGTATTGTCTTTAATGTAATATGAGAATAATCGTTTATATAATATTGTAAGGCCAATGGATGTCTCACATGGACTCTCCTCTACAGCTTCAAGGTATTAACCAGCATTGAAGAGATAACTCCATGGAGATGTTCGAAGGCATACATACATAATATATTGTATATTGTATCCTATTAATTATATTGAGACAATAAATCTCAAACAAAATCAAAACTTAAAAAAAAACTGAAACTCAAACCACCAAAGGGATCCACCAACAGTATAAACTACTCGCAACTGTTCCGTGTGATTACATATAACTTCAATACAAGTATATGGGAAATATGGTATACAGATGGTTCTAAATTCGACAATAATACCGGTTATGTAATGGTCACCGAAGCAGGCGAATTGATTCACTCGAAGAGACTACCTAACTATATCTCAATCTTCCCGACGGAAGATGCAATCTTAAAGGCAACTGAATGCGCACTTCTTTCTCCCAAAAATATTGTGATCTGCACCGACAGCCTATCGTTCCTTAATGCCATTGGGCATACTAACAACTACATACTCACAATCGTCAAAATTCGGGACAACATATTTAAAATAAAGAAGTCTGGATATCTGGACAGTCAGGTATCAAAGGGAACCTTAAACCGATAATGCAGCCAAGACTGCCTCGGTAGAGTTTACCATTCTCCACTCCCACGTACAAAACCAGACATTCTACATATTTTTAATACCGCCAGTAAACGCAAAAGAATAGGAGAATGGAATCCATACATACGTAACAACTCCAATCTTTACCCATCGGCTTCCTCATCAAAGTATCCAGTTGAAACATCAACTCGTGTGAACTCATGTTTTTTACGCCTTTGACTCGGACACTCAATTAACGCGCAGCTACCTTCTAAATAAAGTCAACCCGCCAACCTGTCACTTTTGCCAATCTAGTCTCATCCTAACTATTAAGCATTTTGTCTCTGATTGCCCTAAATTAAATTACCTTTGTAAATCTATGTTTTGTATGGAGCCGAGTGTTGGACGATAAACAGGAAAGCATAGCACATTATGGGTACTTTTGAGAGAAAAATTCTTCGTCGAGTTTTCGGTCTCGTATGCGAGGAGGGCGAATGGAGGAGAAGATACAACCGCGAACTCTACGAGCTGTACATAGATGTGGATGAAGTCCAAAAAGCCAAAAAACGACGACTACACTGGCTAAGCCACATCGAGCGAATGGACAACAACGCTCGAGCAAATCCTAGCCCACAGGTTCTAGAAGAAAAGAAAGACCGAACCTCCGTTTCAAGGACCAAGCTATTGCGGATGCCAGAGCGCTTGGTCTGGATAATTGGAAGCAGAGTGCCCGGGACCACAGGGCATGGAAAGCTGCCGTGCCTCAGGCAGAGACCCTTCACGGGTCGGGAGCCCGCTAAGTAAGTAAGTATTAAATCTATGTTTAATGATAAAAAAAACTAATCGACCTCTTATTTCTCTCTACCAAAAATGTAAAAAATGTATATAAACTCTTAATAAAATTTAATATTGCCAACAATATTTAACCAACTTCTTCTCTACAAACTAAAAGAATTGTTATTTGTCGGTAAGGTTCTAAAGAAGGTCTGATATCGGTGTATTACGTTCACAGTCCGACCCACCAAAGGTGCAGGATGTGCAAATGAATGGGGCCAAGCGCTTCGGGGCTCATTATAATAATAATAATGGCGGCGCTACAGTCCGAGGTGGACCTGGGCCTAGCTTCTCAGCAACCACTCGTGTTGTGCGTGCTACTGTTCTATCACGAGTGGAGGGGACCTACAGCTTAATGCCGACTCCGAACGGCGAGATTGAGAAGCTTTTTTTAGACGGGACTCATTGTGAGCCTAAATAAAAAAAAATAATTTATCGATATTCTGCATTTCTTTAAATTTTAGTTCTTCTAATCACCTACCTATGTACTTCTAAACGCTGTCAGAACGCAATTATTTTCTAATAATACAAATTACTTAATTTCACACGTTCACACAAAATACGGTTCACACACAAGAAATTAGTTCAAATGATGCCAAAATAAAATATCCCACCAATACTGTGCAGGATAATTTCTTATACAGACAATCAAAAATGTCCTTAGGAAAAAATTTCAAAATAATAATAAACTCAATCCCCAGTTCCTATGGATTCATTTGAGTGAAAACGTGCAGATTTTATTTCTGCAAATATGAGATTTACTCATTTGACATATTTGCTTGAAAGGCGAGTAGGGTATATTTAGTTTCGACTCGTTCTTACAAACACAACAATCAAGAAGAGAAAAATGAATAAATAATAGCTCAATAAAGGTAATTTTGTACAGCTTATTGAGGAAGTAAACTCATTTGATTTGGTTTTAGGAGAGCACTTGAAGAGAATAACGAATCAAGAAACCCAAAATAAATATTTGAGCAAAAATATACAAAAGTAAATAAGAAGTGTGACACCACGAAGAAGATAGAAGCTTTAGAAATGTGGATACACAGAAGGATGCTACGAATCTCTTGGATGGATAGAGTATCAAATGAAGAAGTATTAAGAAGAGTGAATCAAAGAAAAGAGATAATGTTTATAATGAAAAAAACGAAAACTGGAATACTTAGTGCTATATACTCAGGAATAGCAAATACCACCTACTGCATATTATTTTACAAGGAAAAATAGAAGGAACGACAGCAAGAGGAAGAAAAAAAACAACATGGAGTGCCAATCTGAGAGAATGGCTTAATCTCTCAACACTGCAAATATTAAGCAAATATTAAGAGTAAGCAAACGTTAAAAATGATGATTTCCAACCTCCGAAGCGGAGAGGAACCTTAAGAAGATGTACTATATGCGAAATGTTATATTGATCATTGCCAGAGTTCGTGCTCGATCTTCATACGTGGCGAAAAGTTTGCGGTACCATTGGTTATTTTATAAATTTGTTTTATACCATTGGATAGGTCATGGCATCAAAAGTCATTTTATCGCTAGACCCCATTGAGTGAAGTCAAATTGTGTGTGAAAAAATTATTCTAAAATGGAGAACGAAAAGTTACACCTTCGCCATGAAATGCTGTACGAGTTTCGAAAAGGAATGAGTGTTGGAACTGCGACAAAAAACATTCACAGCGTATATTCGGATTGTGCTTCTGTTCTTAGGACCGTTTAAAAGAGGTTTGATAGATTTCGTAAGGATGATATGATCTTGGACGATCAACCCCGTTCTGGACGGCCTTCCGAAATTGATGACGACATTTTGCGAACCTTAGTTAATAATAACACGAAGATTTCAACTGACGAGATTGCTGCAAGGCTTGGATTCACTTCCAAGCTCGATACGTGGGTGTCGTATTGTTTGCTAGGCAAAAAAAAATAAACTGGACCGCATCTCGAGCAATTCGATCTGCTTTCACCTGGTGAAATAATCACGGCAAAAGCCACGCACTTATGTTTGAAAGTACATTTAGAACTACGAGTTTTTAGACAAGTGGTCTCGTATACCACTTTGGTTTGTAAAAAAAAAATCAATTCACCCAACAGAAAGTTCATTTCCTACCCAGTCTGCAGTTTACAGTTAATCAGAACAGAATTAAATGAAAACTCACACGGGAACCTACTGACTTTTAGAAAACTTCCAAAGACAGTCAAACAGCATCTGAAAGTTGTACTATAGAACGCATCAGTAACCAATAAAAAAATATACAAATTATGTTAGTGAATGTCAATACAATTTTAATTATGAAAACATAACGACGTGGGAGATAAAAACAGTGTTGAAATAGATAAAAAATAAAAAAGATTTCCAACATTTATGCCCAAGAACGTATCTAGATAATTTGAATTGTGTTGGTCCAGCTTAACTAAAAATTGTAAATAAATCATTGAAAAAAATAATTTAAGAAGAGACGAAAAATCCGGATTTAGAAAGTCATATTCTTGTGAAAGTGCGCTTAATTTAGTGATTACCGAATGGAGCAAATAGCCTAAAAACGAGTTTATTGCGTTTTGTTTGGATTTAAAAAGAGCATTTGAAACTATAGACATATTGCTGAAAAAATTAGAAAAATATGGTGCAAAAAACGAGGAACTAAAATGGTTTGGGTCATACTTAAATAATCGAACGCAGGTGGTGAAAGTGAATGGAGTGCCATCGGCAGTAAAAGAAGTACAGTTTGGTGTTCCTCAAGGATCTATATTGGGAACATTATTATTTTTGATATTATATCAACGATATGAAAAGTGTCGTTAAAAATGCAAACTATCGCTATTCGGTGATGACGCGGTGATTTATGCAATAGCAGTGATTTTCTCAATGTCACCAAAATATTAAAGAAGATCTAGTAAGAATTGATAAGTGGTTAAAACAAAATAGACTAAAACTCAACGTTAAGAAGACTCAAAGGATGATGGTGAATGAACGAGCAGGAGAAGACATAAGACTAGAAATTGATGGTGAAGAAATTAAGAAAGTAGCAGAAATAAAATATTTAGGAATATATATAGAAAATTCACTAAATTTTACTAAACACATTGACTATATATGTAAGAAAGTGACAAAAAAACTTGGCTTTTTAAAAACGATAAGAAACAATGTTTCAACTTTAAGTGCAATAAATATATATAAAGTGATTGTCAAACCACATGTTGAATATTGTTCCACCGTTTTGTTTTTGTGTACAGATAATATAATTAAAAGACTTCAATTATTACAAAATAGAGCAATGCGTAGTATATTAAAGTGCAATAGATTTGTGCCAATTAATGTTGTGTTAAACTCGTTAAAATGGTTGTCTGTGAAACAATGAATTGCAATGAATGTTCTAGTCTTCCTATATAAAATTAAAATGCCAAGATACTTAACGAAATATGTCCAATATATTAGAGATGTTCAACCATATTCATTAAGAAACTGCAATGACTTTAGATTACCAAACATGTTAAGTGCAAATTCTCAAAACACATAAAGGTTTCAATTTGTTTAACGAACTCCCAAGTTATATAAAAATGAGACGAACTTTGTATGCTTTAAAAGGCATTGCATAGAATTCGCTAAACTTAAGTTCTAAAATTGTAAAAATTTTAAATACCGAAATTCAATAGCTCCAGATGGAGCTAGTTAAATAAAATATATTCTATTCTATTCTAATAAATAACATAAGTGCTATTAGATTTGACACTTTAAAAGCTTCAAAGTTCGCAAGCGAAACAGTGTAGAGGATAATTGAAGAAGAAATCCAGGAGTTGGAGAGAAGTTGTGAAAAACTTAACCTAAATATTCCGAACATTTGCCCCGACAACGCAAAGTAGAGCCGATGTAGGTTTAAGTTTGGTTATGTGTAAACAATTCGCCAGTGTTTCAATTGCTAAGAAAAAACTTTCATTAAATTGTAATCATATTCAAATCAGAGAAGAGTCTGGAGAGTCTTAAAGGAATTCTATGGCACAATTTATTTGTTTTTGTTTTAAACTATATTTCACTGGTAACGCTGATTTTGTGTGGAAAAGAGTAACAATTTAAATGTGAGAGTCGATTAAGAGTTTGCCTTAGAACACTATTGTACACACGCTCACAACAAATACATACAAAATATGAATAAAAATATTAAATGCTTCACCTCGGGAATGGTACTGAAAAGGGGTGTTAGCTACCAAATAGCTGCCATGGTTTGTGGCCAACTCATAGATCCCATGAGAAAAGATGGTGCTTGACCAGCATGTCACGCACACCGTCCTTGAGTGGTTGGCTCTCTTTGCCACGTTTCGGAGGCAGTTCCCAGTCGGGATTGAGGTTGAATGCGAATTGAGAAAGAATTCGTAGTTCGCATTTGATCTGCACCCAGCCAGGGGAGTATATAAAACTCCAAGTGTGATACCATTTCTGGACGATTTCAACGCACGAACATAGAACCTCCAGCCACAGGTGCAGCACCTGTTCGTTGAGACCAAGGCAGATGAGGCTGCGCAATTTGACGTCCATTTGGGCGTGTGCATCGTCGTGACTCTGATTCACTGCTTGAACACATCGGTAGAGCAGCTCCTCCGGCGTGAGCACCTTTCCGTCCTCGTCCAATCGATAGGTTTTGCATAGCACCAGGCGACTGTAGACGGAGTCAAAGTCCTTTTCCACTTCACGTGTGGCCGCTTCTTCGATGAACAACCAGGGATGGCATGGTCCACCAAGGAATGATGGTCGCTTCATGCCATGTTCGAGAACTTGTTTGATTGCCGGAGCGAGAGTGCCACGGACCAGGTCTGTGACGGTCTCTGAAATAGCATCGTCACCGGCAGAGGTATATTGCTTGCTTCTTTCGTCTAAGAGTTCCACAAACTTTGCCGGGAACCAACCGCGGAGACCATTCAACTCACCCACCCAGCAATGTTCGTCCTTTTGGCTGATGATGGTTATGATGTCGTTCTTACGAAAGCCCAGCTCATCGTCGTCGTGCCTCTCGAAGTCGTGCAATGCTTTGGCACGTCTCTTTCGTGTCCGCGCCACGTTGATGAAGTTCTCATGGTCCTTGGCATGACTGTCGGTGTGATAGTCTGCAGTGAGGCGGATGTGCGCCTGCAACTTGGGCTCAATGGTAAGAAAATGGCGGGCAACCTTCAGAATAGCTTCTCGAAGATCGACCAGGATTTCCGTTTGACGAATGTTTTTGTTCTTCAGTTCATCGTTTTCGTTGTCTTCTCCACCGCGGAACAGAAGTGTCTGCAGCACGGATTTTGTCCGCTTGACTTGGCGTCTGGCGAGTTGTTGCTTTGGTAGATTTGGAACCGCTTCAGGATTGCCAACTAGACCACCTTGGTCGGCCATCAGGTATGCTAAATGACGGCGACGATGCGTGTCGATGACAGTTTGACTGAGGGATCCTCCCACTTCCATTGCGTGATGAAAGAGAACTTCAACGTCATCCACTTCTCCCGGTATGTCAGACAATGAGTTGAAAATCTGAGCGGAATTCTCAAGACGCTGCAAGTCTTCCGTTTTGATTCGTAGCATGCCCAACGTCAATTGAAATAGAACGATAGAACCCTCGTAGAAAAACCAATCCCAAATGCGTACGAGTATCTTCATATGAACGACATTTGCGAAAAGGGTAAGGAACCAGTGCAGAGTGATCAATGAAAGTTCTATGTCGTGCTTCTTGAGGGTTTCGTCGACGGAAGCTAAGTAGTTGGCAATGAGTGTCTGCATCACGCGCTGGTCAGCCTGAATGCCAAGAAGAGTCGATGAATAGTATGAAGCTGGAAGGAGGTCCTCCACAATGGTGGCCATCATCCAGAAGGCATTCTCTTCTTCCATGAACAACAACAGGCAGGCAGCAATCACGCCTGTTCCTTGGCAATAACCGATGTCGGGAAAGAGCCAAGCAATTCCTCGCAAAATTCTACGTAGACGAGGAATTCCAGTCCCATGGGGATTGCTAAAGCACGCGTTAGTTGGCAGAATCCGCAGTAGATCCTTTTCGATTTGTTTCGATGTCATAAGCGCATCGTTTCCTGAGGCTTTTATGATTTCCTGATACGATGTCTCCGACTTATTCTTCTTCTGCAACGCTCCAGACAGTCTCATCCACATTTGCGGTCGCAACGAATGTGGAATTCCATCTCGAACCATCTGCCTGAGTTTCTCTGTTCGCGGTAAGACCTCATCGACATTTTCCCACGTTAGTTCACATGCTTCTTTGTTATGCGAAAATTCAAGGTGAGCGATCCATTGTTTTCTCTGTTCGCTACTCTCGACAAATGGGATTCCAAGCAATTTCTTTGAGCTCTGCTCTGGGCCGTCTTCTTCCTCTACGCGAAAGCCGAATTCATCGAAACGATAGTCTGGCTGATCATTGGGTCCGCTTTCGGACTCGGGTTGACCTAGTTTTGCAAGAATTTCTTGCGGCCACATAGACGGCGTTAGGGCAGAAAACGGTCCACCCGGATTCGGTCGAAGTCCATCTATAACACACAGTTCATCGATTAACTCCGGCAAATCGTTATCATCTTCCGAATTGGTGAATTGTAGTTTTTTCTAATAAGAGAGTGTGGGAGTGAAAATACCATATTTTAGGAAATCCCTGCAAAAAAAACTTACTGCATGTTCTTCGCGTCCCACATAGCCGTCGTGGTCTCTAGAACCGAAAATTGATTTTGCCATTTCCATTTCAGATTATTTTGATTGTTCTCAGCTGTGCTTAAGCGGTATTTTTCATTTAATTTCACTTTTTTGCCGTGATTTTCGTTTTTCACTTGTAAACAAAATACTATTTTAGTGTGTCATTTTTCATTCTTTCCACATGACTGACAGATTGATAATGTCAAATGTCGTCAACTTGTTGGTTAAGTGGGTGACATATGTAATGGGACTTTCTCTGAGGGTACGTTCGGAGAAAGTTAAGAATTTATTAATTGAATGTTAATTTCTTTTGAATATTGGTGTCAATAAATTTGATGGTACACTTCACAGATTTGTCTTGAATTTGTTTATTTCAGTTAATAATAATGTTTGTTTACATTTTATATCTCTTATAAAGAGTTTATTGGGTCGAAAGTTGTAGCAGAACATGTTCAATGAAAATTCTTGTCATATAATTGCAAATTGACAAATGATGATTCTCGGTAAAATTGCTTTCAAGATTACTTAATTCAAAAAAGAAAAAGAATTGTAGATTTCATTCTAAAGGATTTGCAAATTAAGTTGGTATTTTCGACAAATAAACGATTCTGTGATGTCACAAATGTAAGCGCGGTAAGAATTAAGATGAGGGAAATTTATTATATTTAGGGAAATTCTTGTGATAAGAGCAGCTGAGTTTGACATATTTCAATTTAAAAAAAGAAAACAATTAAAATGCTATGTGGAAGGTAAACCCCTCAAAAGAATTAATCTAATTTTCACTTCGACAAAGTCAACTGAAATAGCAGACTGATGAATATTAAGCCAATCATAACGTGTAAGTAAAATTCACATTTAATTTGGAGAAGGCCTCATAAAACGATTTATTTTTAGATTCTGGGGCTGGACCCCTTTTTCGTTCATTGGAGTCGCATATTCTAACAGCGATCCCACTTGATACTTGCGAATGGAGGCGGACTTACCATCGTCCCCCGAAACATGTTCGCCTGGAGGCGAGTGTACAGCCGTTGAATTTAGATTCTCTGGAGAAATACAAACGCGGCGATTGGAGCATCATAGAACATCCAATTTTACACATTTTCGTGACCGAGTGTAGTGTTAGTCCACACATTCCATTCTTAGATAATAACCATTCTTATGTGAATCGTTGTCTTATTAGGATTTGGATACATATAAATCCACAACCCGTGAGGAAATCGATGCTTGGCTGAAGAAACTTACATCATATGGCGTCTCTGATTGGATGATTTTGCTTGTAGAAACGTTTGACATGAGAAAAACTAAGAATCTTCTCCCACGGACAACTGTATTGGATAAAATTCGTCTGGATTTCGGATCCAAGAACGATGATCGGTGTATTTCTGTCCTCAATCCGGCAAAGTTTGAACAGAAATCAACTGAATCCTTTCGATGCCTGGTCCAGAGAATAAGGTAAAGCATTTTACATTCAAAATGTTGTCTTCAACTCATCTAACTGCTGCGCATTTAAAGGTTTCTCATGTTGGCAAGTTACAATCGGAATATCGCTAAGTACGAGGAGCTCATCCGCGCAAATCGGGAGAAACGCAATCACGACGGATGGGACTTTCGAAAATACTTCTTCCTACAGGAAGACTTGGCGCTTATTTTCGAGAAACTCGAGTTGTACGCCGATGCATTGGTTCAGTATGACGAGTTGGATGCCATGTTCTCACAATTCATAACCAATTCTGGCTTCGGGGAGAAGCAAAAGTGGCTAGAGCACTTCAAACAGCCACTGAGCTCGTTTCACGGCATATGCTTGTCTCGGAAAAATAAGTTCGAGATGCGTGAACGAATCCGTGACAATGCAGTATCGATTCTTGAGTTTCGTAATTATCTCTTCGAACGTCAAGCGCACTTGCTCCAGATTTCCAATAAAACTCCGGAGGTAGCCGAGCGTCTCTTAAACTTTCTGTTCTCAACATTGCGCGAGATTGAAGTGATCAAAGTCGATTGTCAGGAGGGTGCTCTTCAATGCTGGGAGTTTGTGTGCGCCCGTGAAGTTCTTCAAATTTGTGACCAGGCTATGGAACCGGATGAAGTTACTTGTTTCCAGCACTGCGCGCCCATTTGGAATCTGGCTAAAGACAAGTTGTATGAGCTTGGCAAACTGTGTGGACTGCTTCCGGGATTCACACCGACTTCAGAGCAGTTGCATATAGTTGTTGGCTTGTCAGCTGGGATCGGTGACACTCCGCTAGAGCAACAGTTTCTAGATCCAACACCTCAACTGGACAACAGGGCGCATTCGCCCAATCGAAGGCCGAAGGAATGCGCCACGGAACAACTGAAGAAAGCTCTCGGCTCAAATCAGGCTTTCCAAAAACTCTATTTGGAGTTAAGTGAACTGGCCATCAGCACCTACAAGCACGTCTCTCGACTGCGTTCCGCCAGGTTGGCTGGGCTAGACCTGGGAAACTTCTACTGTGCCCTCAATGAACCCCACAAGGCGGTGGTGTTTTTCATAGATCTGCTGCGTGAATTGAAAGCTGAGAATTGGAACTATTTGGCCAGTCAGACATTGCTGGAGTTGGCCAGCTGCTACCGAAAAATGGACGACCATCTCTCCTACACCAAGACCTGCAGCGCAATCTCGTGCTGTCTGGATTTGGAAATGCTCGTGCGAACATTCTACTTCGATGAGTTTCTCAAATGCCTGCGAACCCTAAAAGCTAATCTGACGGTGCAATCCATGGAGAACGCTGCCAATTTCTGCGTCCTGGAGGACCACTTCAAGATCTGTGAGATCGTGGTGACTAACGCAAAGCCCATCATTCAGGATGATATCGTCCAAGTTCATGTGAAAGTTGAGAGTCTATTTCCGCGTGAGGTGTTCGTAGAAAACGTTTCACTGTCCTTTGAGCTGAACTCACTTGAGGATGAGACACAAGTTGAAGTGTCACAAGCGAATTTGCAGCCTCGTTTGAAGGTGTCACTTAATCTGGCCTATAAACAGGACAACACCTTGGAGTGCGCATCCGTAGCTTGTGAGAAAGTGAAGAAGTCACAGCCAGTGCGTAGAACAAGCAGCACCAAGCGAAAACTCTCGCCAACTGTTCAGTCAGATTTCAAAAATTTCGTTGTGGCCGAAGCGGTGGCACTCCAGCCAGGCTTAAATGTCATCGAGATGAAGACAAAGGCCACTAGGGTTGGCATATGGATCTTCAAACAGGTAACTTGCCACTCGTACGTCCAACATCCTGGCAAATTATTCAGAATTTTCCTTTCAGATGTCCATTCGAATGAATCAATTGCAATTCCTTTCGGAAAGAATTCCATTCAAGTCAACTCCGTTTGAGATCACAACCAAACCAGCATCGGCCGTTCTCAATTTCAAGAATCTTATTGCTGGCATCGTTCAACCAGTTTGTCTCATCGTCTCCGGTGGAAGTTTCATATTCCCCGTTGAAGCGAAGATTAACTTGCGTTGCTCGAAGCACATGCGTGTGCGGCTGGCAAACGACGAGCAACTTGACTTCGAAAGCACTCTCAGTGTTCCTCTATCGAATTTTAAGTCTTTCGAGGAACGTGAGATTCCTCTTGAAGTGATCACAAAACTACCCGGCAGCAGTGTGGCCAAGCACATCGAGCACCACATTACACTTGGTTGTCCGTGGTCAAGAAACGAACTAAGCATTCCACTGGACTTTGTGCCCGCCATGACAGCATCGTATCGCCTGCACACTTGTGGCAAACAGAAGTTCCTCCAAGTGCTGCTGAAGGGCGTCAACGCGGAGTTAGTTCTCACGGACGCCCATGTGAAATGTGATGTGCCCGGCGTCCATTTGGCCGACCTGAATCCACCGTCACAAAAAGAAATTGTATGGTGATTTCTGGTTGTCACAATCGGAGCAGAATGATTGTCTTTTGCTTTATTTTAGCGAATTTACAAGAACCTCACAGTGGCCTATATTTGGAGCATACAGATGGATTGGAACGCCGACATAGGGTCCGATATTAAAGTCGAATTCAAAGCCAAATACTCGAACGTTGACAATCCCGGTCAGATAAGGGACTACACATACGCATTTGATCTTAGTGACTACAACACTTTGTTCAAGATCCATGCACAACTTGTGCCGAATGAGTTGTGTCGCCTGAGATCGGTGTGTAACATGAACCTGAAGATAACAAAGCTGCGGGATAACAAATTCGCCGATTTGATGTATGAAGTGCTCACTGACCACATGTGGGCTGTTTGTGGTCAGTCAGCTGGTAAGTTGACTTGATTTTCAATTTGTTGGTTTGTTTTTGTGCCTAATTTGACTGTAAATAATTTTACCTGTAACGTCGTTGTTCTTAGCTTCATCGTCTCACGGGAACTCCAAATCTGAATACGCTTCTCATGGTTATACCGGATTAAGGGGTGCCTGCATAGATTGCCCCTATTTTCCTGCCAAATGTCGCCCATGCAGCTCGTGATTGAACCATTCTTTTGTGATTGTCATCAACGTAAAATGTTAGCCCGGGCACGCTCCTTCCATTCATCAAGACCAAGTCGTCTAACATCCGCGATCACTTTATACCGAATGTTCGGTCTTCCGCTCCTTCTCGAACCACGAGGTACGGATTCAAAGACTCTTGGCTGAAGCATTAGTGTTCATTTGCTCTATGTGGCCGAGCCGGTTGAGTCGACGGATTTTTCCCTTCTGAACTATGTCCACATCTTTGTACAGCCCATAGATTTCGCGATTGTATCTTCTCCTCCATTCGCCTTCCTCGCAGACGGGCCTATATACCCAACGCAGAATTTTTCTTTCGAAGGCACCTGATTCTTGGTGAGAATCAGCTCTGCAGTCCTGTTTACCATCCGGTTTTCTACTCCACACATGCCCAGGACCGCAGGGCATGGAAGGCTGTCGTGTCTCAGGCAGAGATCTTTCACGGGTCGGGAGCCCGCTAGGTAAGTAAGTACATGCAAGACTGACAGGATTCGAGTTTTATTGAGCAAGATCTTGGTTTTTCGAGTCTGAGTGTTGACCCAAGTTGTTTCGATAAACCGAAGTAGCTGCGGTTGCCAAGGGCGATTCTGCTGTCGGATCTCCACCAAGAAGTCATTTGTGAAGTTGTGCTTATTAAGCAGCTGCTGGAAATCCTGCTTTAAGTACATCCGCAATTCCCTGAGGATTGGTAACACGGTTACCTCCACAATTTCTTAAATCCTGTTGCCAGACTTTTCGCTTTTTCGCTGTACCCCATGTTTTCATTTCTTTTTCTACTTCTTGTGAAACTTCAGTCCGGGGTGCACGAGGGCCTCAACGTCCTCTCCAGATAGCACGATCTTTCGCTAACTGTTTCCACAAGTTGAATGAGTTCTCTCTCCACTTATGTGCTCCACCTTAATCGTGGACGACTTTTGAACTTTCCTGGCCTAAAACTACACTGGCGGAGAACCTTGTATGTGATGTTAAGGAGACTGATTTTTCGATAATTCGAGGTTGCCAAAAAAGATGCAAAATGTTTAGGTTTCCTTAATCGAGGTACGCCTCCTGATTTGTCTTCAATTTACTAAACCAGCATAATGCTCATATCTGGTCTGGTGCTCCCAAGATGTCTGTATCTGCTAGATAGAATACAACAGCGAGTGAGAAAACTTATAGGAGACAGTAAGTCGATAGACTCGCTCGAACCGTCGTAATGTGTCTTCCTTGCCACTGTTTTATCGCTATTTTAACAAACGATGCTCAAGTGAGCTGGCCAATTGCATTCCTTCTTCTTCTTAGGGCGCTACAGTCCGAGGTGGACCTGGGCCTCACTCAACATGCCTCTCCAGCCAGCACGATCTTTCGTTAGCTGTCTCCAGTTTCGTACACCAAGCCGGCCGAGGTCCCCCTCGACTTGTGTGCACCACCTTGTTCGTGGACGTCCTCTGTTGCGTTGTCCCACAGGCTCAGAGTCGAAGACTCTTCGGGCCGGAGCTAAATTGTCTATACGCTCTTCATGGCCTAGCCATCTTAGGCGTTGGATCCGTAGACGACTGGCTAGACTCATGTCGCTGTACAGCCCATACAGTTCGTGGTTGAATCTTCTCCTCCAAATGCCATCAACGCAAACAGGACCAAAGATCGCGCGCAGAACAAGACCAAGACACTGATCATTCGCTTCGGATATTGTCCATGCCTCTGCGCCTCCGCGAAGGACTGGGATGATCAAGGCCTTATACAGAGTCAACTAGGTCTTCCGAGAGAGGGCTCTACTACTCAATTGCCTTTTGAGCCCAAAAAAACAGCGGTTGGCAAGAGTTATTCTGCGTTTGATATCGGTACTGATGTTGTTTGTACTGTTTACTGCGGAGTCGAGGTGGACGGAGTCCGTAACTTCCTCAAAGTTATAGCTGCATATGGTGACTTTCTGGCCAAGTCGTCGATGTTGTGCGTCCTTTCTCGATGACAGCATATACTTGGTTTTGCCCTCGTTTACCGCCAGACCCATTTTAGCCGCTTTCAATGCCAGCAAACGCATCATTGACGGCTCGCTGTGTTCACCCAATCGAGTCAATGTCGTCCGCGTAAGCTAGCAGTTGAACGGACTTTTGGAAGATCGTGCCTCTTGTGTTGGCCAGTGAGTTTTGCACGATCTTCTCAAGAACGATGTTAAAGAAATCACATGACAACGCGTCGCCTTGTCTAAAACCTTTTTTGACATTGAAGGTCTCGGTGAGTTCGTTACCGACGTTGATGGAGCAGCGAGAGTTCTCCATCGTCATCCTGCTCAGTCTGACGAGTTTGGCAGGAATGTCAAAACTAGACATGGCGTTAAATAGCTGTCATATGCGGCCTTGAAATCGACAAATAGATGGTGTGTGTCGATCTGCATTTCTTGGGTCTTCTCCAGGATCTGCCGCAGTGTGAAAATTTGATCGATGGTTGACTTCCCGGGCCTGAAACCACACTGATAAGGACCTATCAGTTTGTTCACAAATGGTTTCAGGCGTTCACACAAAACGGCAGAGAAGATCTTATAGGCGATGTTAAGGAGACTTATCCCCCGATAGTTGGCGCAGTCAAAGGGGTCTCCTTTCTTGTGGATCTTTGCATTCCTACTATCCATGAATTCACCTGCAATACTCTTCTTGCCAGCTTTCCCTTTAATCTGCTTTTGGACGTACAGTTAAGTTTAGAAAGTAGTTTTTTAGCCGAACCACACAAATATGTAATACTCTTCCCAGCACGATATTTCAGACTCACTACAATCCACAGGCATTTAAGACCAATGTCCACCTCTCCCTTTTTCCCTCTCTAAATTCGGCCCGTACTGAGTTTTAATTCCGGACACTTAAGTGTATTCGTAAACCCATTTGCGCACGCAAATAAAAAAAATGCTTTCCTCTGACCATTTATTATAGATGAGCTGGTGCATGCTCCCAACTAGATCATCTTCAGCTGCCTTAAAGATTTTAGCAGGTAGGCCATCTGCCCCAGCAGATTTGTTAGATATTGCTAGATCGGGTGGACATAGTTCTCGTTTATCATCGTCCAGATTGAGTAGAATATTCTATCTGACAGCCCATTACACATCTAGTCACCAAGTATTTGTGTCTTCATCGTCGTTGAACAGCCTGCACAAACTTTATCTCGATTTAAGAGGATGAGAAAATCAAAATATGATCGTTGCCCTTACTCGTGCTTATTATTATTTTTTTTTTCATTACAGGTGTTGTATCGATGAAGGACGTTGAGAGTCATTCGATTTCCTTGGATGTAATGCCACTTAGCACAGGATTTCTACCATTGCCCAGTATTCGTTTGTCACAATACAAGACCGCACACTCCAAAGTGATGCCCTTTGCCCCGGGCCAAGTCTACAATTCGACAAAGAGCATCCAGATTCATGTGATGGCCAGTAACAGTGCAGAGCAGTAAACATAACCAAACCAACACAAAACTAATAGTATATTGAATTTTTTTATTTATCCCACTAAACGTTCCATAGCTGCTTACATAAAAATATATAAATAGAATACGTACACAAGCGGCTGTTTTTACTGATTAACTAATTTGTCTACAGAGCTTTCATGCAACCGATAGAAATGCCAGTCTTCGGTTTCGGTCATATCAACGGCTCCCATTTTATGGTAGAACGTCCGAGCTGGATTCCATCCAAGCACATGAAAGTCAACTCGCTTGCATCCAAGAATTTTAGCATTTCTCGCAACTTCTCTGAAGAGCAATCCACCGACTCCATGAGAACGGTATTCCGGTTTTATGTAAATATCTTCCAGGAAGTACGATTTCCCTTGCCACGTAGAGTAGGAGAAGAAACAGATTGCATATCCTATGGGCTTTCTGGAATGAGAAAAGAGACAATAGTCTTAATCTTTGACAGAAAACGGGTGATAATTAAGGGTAAGTGAATGGCGGCTTTTGGGTTACTGGTGAATGAAGAAAAAGAGTCAATGTCCTGCAGCGATCGGTAGGTTCTGATGTAAATAATGCAGTTTTGTAGATCTGGATGAAAAAAAAATCTAGTTCAAGTGAACACCTTCAACCCGATTCAAATCTATATTCCTTCCATTCAAATTCTACCGAGATCAAACGCAGAATAACTCTTGCCAATCGTTGTTATTTGGGGCTCAAAAGGTAATTGAGTAATAGAGTCCTTTCACGAAAGACCAAACTGACTCCGTACAAGATCTTGATTATCTCTGTCCTTTCTTTTTTTTCGGAGGACTTTTGAAACACTACTGGAGCACTCAAACTCAAAACTGGTCCATTGTACTGACAGGTAGCAACCTACTCCTGTGCCGTCAATTTGATCCCAACGGCAAATGGTGACTGGACCAGATTCGATTTCAATGGAATTCGAACCTGGGACCCCTATAATTTAGGGCAGGCACTTAACCAACTGCGCCATTCAGTCGCCATCTCTGTCCTGCTCTACAGCGCAGAACCAGTGAGAACTTCCACAGCGGGTGAAAAACCGTCGGTCTTTTCGAGAGAAAAGTTCTGCGTGCTATATTTGGTTCTATTTCCGTTGAACGAACTATACGGGCTGTAAAGCGACATGAGCCTAGATAGGCGCTTATGGACCAAACGTCTAAAATGGCTAGGCTATGTGAAGCGCATGGAAAAATTAGCTCCGGCCCGAAGAAATTTCGCCCTCATGTGGAGAGGTACACCCATCAAAATGGTGTCCACAGTTGGAGACAGCTTCCGAAAGATTGTGCCCTTGAGGCCCATGTACACCCGGAACTGTAGCGCTTCAAGAAGAAGTATGGACGCTTAAAACAACATACTTTCCAATGGTATCTACCAGTGAACAGCGATCTTTCAGCGTGATTGTTTCATTCGGTTGACGCGTTGTTTTTTTTGTCAAGAGACGACTGAGCAAGACTAATTCGTATAACGGAAAGATGTTTTGCTTCTGAAGAATTAATTAAAAACAGTTCAGGGCAGCATTTATGTACCACTAAAAGTGGACGCCGTGGCCGTGTGGGTTTGTGCGTCGACCCATACACACTAGACTTTCCCAGTCTAGTTTCGAGTCCAAGTTCAGACAAACAATTTAAAAAAAACATTATTTACGGCTCCACCTCTTTCGAGTCACTGACAATGCTCAAAGAGTATAATTGTCTAGAAAAAGCTTCTCAATCTCGCCGTTCGGAGTCGGCATTAAACTGTAGGTCCCCCCACTTGTGAAAGAACAACAGCACGCACAACACGAGTGGTTGTTGAGAAGCTAGACCCAGGTCCACCTCGGACTGTAGCGCCGCCATTATTATTACTATTATTATTATAAAAGTCAATTCCAATAACATCTTGGTTTCGAAAAGTTTTCCTTTACATTAAAAGTTTTCATTTGATCTCGACTTGTTCATCATCTGAAAGCCATTTCAAAATAAGGCAAATTTCAAAAAGTTGCCTCGATTCAGTTGAAATTCTGTTTTATTTTCAAATACGTTTCAGTTCCGTTTAGGCAAGATTTGGCACAGAGTGGACATTTTTTTTTCTGAAACCGATGTATTGTATTGACGCGAAGTCATTGAGGCACAGCACCACGTAGCGGCATTTTTTGTCCCTGTCAAAGGAATATAGAATTCTGACAGATCGTAAGCAGGAACAAATTTCCATAGAATCTTTCAATTCGGTCGTGATTTAAAACGATATTATCTATTAGAAAATGAATGCTTTTAGCTACAGTAACTGTTGTAATGTTGAAAGCATATACCTAAGTCTGAATTTAAGTGGTTGTCAAGTGATTATAAGAGACAGTTCAAGTATAATAGTGCTTTGGAAAATGTGAAAATTGCACTTGTGGCAAGAAGAAATTGTTGTTTTTTCTTCTTTGATACAGCGTTTGTTTATTTAATTGTTCAACAAACACAGTTTGGATTATGTTCTAGTCACTTAAAATTCAATTGAACATGAAAAACAAATACAATTTCCTCGAACACACGTGTTTTTCTTGCATTTTTCAAGGCACAATTGTGTATAATGTATCACTTCTAAACACTTCACAACCAACAATATCAAAAGCAACATATTTTTACTCGATATTCCATAATAAATTGTATTTGAAACTAACAATTTTATGTTAGCTTTTACAAATTTATTTCTCCACCAAATTTCAAGTTTCAATATAAATTTGTTCCCGCCGTTGAACTGTCAGAATTCTATATTCCTCGGTAGCTACAAAAAATTTCCGCCAGAAGTACTTCAAGTCGTCAATTAAGTTCAGCACCTGTGATTCTTATGGCTGAAACATAAAAGTGTGTTGCGCTAGACGACTTCCTGTTACGGAGGGAGTGCGTTGACGCACTGCGTTAATCAGCTGTTCCCTCTCTCTCTCAAGTACCAAATAAAAATATTCCGTCAGCTGTTTACATTTCTGAAATGTCAAATCAAAAAATATTCTGGTCAAACAATTGTACGTTAAAAAATGAATGCCAAGAAAGTTAAAAAAAATTAATAATTTACGGCTGAGTTCGTAAACGTCAACAAAATTATTTCAATAATCTATGATGCGCTGGTTGCTTTCCCTGTTGCATTATAGAACGTGATGTAAAGCATCATTACCAAATGTTTGCAATTAAGAACGCTTGACGTTGCAGTACTGCGCTAATGTTGCGATTACGAACTCAGCCTGGTTCTTGTTGCTAATTTGGCGTATTCATTCAAAGTTTTGTCGTTAAAATAGTTTTAGTCAGCTGTTTTAATTTCTCAAATGTCAGTTGCCACAAAATTTTCTCAATTTGGGAAAAAAAAAATCTCAATTTGGGAAGCAATCGCCCTCACAGCGCATCCCTCTGTCAAAAAAATATCCAACATGTTAAATAATGACGTGCGTTGGGATTACGTTTTACGTTTTATTACGATCCTCTCATTTCTTTCATTTTTGACTTATGTACGTAGGTCGAAGCAGTATTTTGTGCATGGCCATTGAATTGTGTGCGTTGAAAGACAACACCAGCGCTGACGCACTATTGTGTTTCACCCATTACTCCTGCCTCGCAAAAATAAAGTCACCTTACAATTTCTTTACATTTTATCCACTTTAAAATCTGTCATTTTTGGTATTTACGTAGTGTAGTACATTAGACGGCTATGTTCAGTGAGAGATTCTTAGATTATGTAGATTATTTCTCGGCCAACTATAACAACACTGTATACGATGTCGTTGTTTATTATCAATTAATGTATTAAGAAGTGACAAAGAAAAGGAAATGAGTCATGATTGACTTGCATTATGGCTGAAACACAATAGTGCGTTGCGCTAGTCGACTTCACGTTACGGAGGGTGTGCGTTGACGCACTGCGTTAAAAAGCTCCTCCCTCTCCCTCTCAAAAACCAAATAAAAAATTTCCGTCAGCTGTTTTCATTTCTGAAATGTCAAATCAAAAAATATTCTGGTCAAACAATTCAACGTTAAAGAAATTGATTGCGAAAAATGAATGCCAAGAAAAGTTAAAAAAGTTAAAAAAGTGATTCTTGTTGCTCATTTGGCGTATTCATTCAAATTAGTTTTGTCGTTGAAATAATTTTAGTCAGCTGTTTTCATTTTTCAAATGTCAGTTGCCACAAAATGTTCTCAATTTTAGAAAAAAACTCTCAATTTGGGAAGCATTTCTCAATTTCGCTCTCACAGCGCATTCCTCTGTCAAAAAAATATCCAACATGTTGAATAATAACGTGCGTTGGGATTACGTTTTACGTTTTATTACGATCCTCTCATCTCTCTCATTTTTCATTTACGTAGGTTGCTGCAGTATTTCGTGCAAGTCCATTGAATTGTGTGCGTTGAAAGACAGCGCTGACGCTGACGCACTATTGTGTTTCAGCCATTAATGTGAACCCCATAATCGCGACACCTCTGAGGAAGCTTCGATTTGCTGCGATTTGTGGCAGGAACATTTATTAATGTGGCGCTACAGTCCGGGGTGGACCTGGGCCTCAACCAACCAGCGTCTCCAGCCAGCTCGATCTTTCGCTAGCTGCCTCCAGTTTTGCACACACAGTTAGTTGAGGTCTCTTTCCACTTGCGTGCGGCACCTGAGTCGCGGTCTTCCTCTACTGCGCAGTCCCTCGGGGGTTGATTCGAAGACTTTCCGGGCCGGAGCATTGGTTTCTATTCGCTCTACATGATCTAGCCATCTTAATCGTTGGATCTTCACCCTTCTGGCTAAGTCGATGTCGCTGAACAGCTCGTACAGTTCGTTGTTATATCTAAATTGTTGATCTAAATCGTCCCTTTCATTCGAGTTGAATGGTTCAATCTGCCTGACAGCGGAATTCGGTTCTTCATCGCCGTTATACAGTCTGCAGAAGTGGTTCTTCCATATCCTCAGCATCGACTGTGATTCTACTACTATGTTCCCTTGATGGTCCTTGCAGGCTTCCGTTCGGGCTTTATAACCCTGACAGATATTCATGCATGTCCATTAAATTGAGTGAGTTAAAAAACAACGCTGACACTGACGCACTGTTGTGTTTCAGCTTTTAAACGTGCTCCGACTTCGATATTCGTCGAGTACTTGGTTGCTGTAGGATTTTACTGCTTTGATCAGCTACGTTTGGCCCTTGACTTCAGCTCAAGATAATACCTTTAGACGGCGTTTACATGAGTGGAAGTAGGCAAAAATGTCAGCAGCTGACTATTTTAACGATAAAACTAAAAACATTTAAATCCGTGTCTGCTTCGAAGCATGAATACGTCAAATTAGTAACAAGAAGCACTTTTTTAATTTTTTTAACTTTGAATGCTATCATTGTTTGACCAAAATAATTTTTGATTTGACATTTCAGAAATGTAAACAGCTGACGGAATACTTTTCATTTTATATTTGAGACAGAGGGAACAGCTGATTAACGCAGTGCGTCAACCGTGAAATGAAGTCGGCCAGCGCAACGCACTATTGTGTTTCAGCCACAATGCCTGAAACACAATACTGTATTAATGCTGCCGTTTTTTCGTTACGTAGATAGACGTTCAGGCCGTTTTGACTTCTCAAAATTTAGAATTTTGTATGAGAAGTGTTAAAAGGACGTGAAAGATTTCGTTGTTAAGAGAGGTTACGGTGCCCTAATTTTTTAACAAACGTGAGATCGGTAGCACAACGCATCATTTTAGGCTAAACGTCATTCGACGCGGTATTGTGTTTCAGCCATAAAAAATTCTGCAAAATGTATCAACAAAATACGTTTTTTTTTAAGATCAAATGGCGAAGCGAGTGGTAATGGCGTAACATCAAGGATATCGGATATCCAATTACCTGTCAGCAGTCCGGAGAACATAAAATCTCAATGTAGCTGAACCGCGCCGTGGAATTTTACGTTACGTAAACAAGAAACAGTCCCCGTTCGCGTACGTCATTTGCCAGTCGCAAGTTTTTTTAAAATATTTGCAGCGGGCCTGTACATGTATGAATCAACTGACCACAGCACGGTCAGGATTACCTTCGTTGATGGAAAGATTTAGGCATTTTTGGCTCATCAAATACATCATTTGGAATGATTTATGATTACGATGGCAAATATTTGCTTTGATAAACACTTGATTGCCACAAGGCCAAGAGCAGTCGGCCTAAGTCAACCGATCACATCTTATTCTCCGTTGCCCGCGAAATGTCACTTCTGTAGATTTAATCTGACCATCGTGCCTGTTTGCTCAGAGAAGAAGAGGAATGTTTCCAATTTGAGTATTTACCCTAGATCGCGATAGCCATCGAGCATGAGTAACCCCCGAGTGAATTGGGATACCCCACAGTCCATGAGAATGCATCAAAATCTGTCCAAGACCAAGGTTGCAGTGTGAATTGTTTGCCTGCGCGTGTTTATGACAAATACTGTGCGAGCGACGGAGCTAATATTTGCTGATTGTTGCGCGTTGTTCGATGAATTTATTGGTTGTATCCCTGCTCTTTGATTAGGGAAATGGAGTACATGTTCCAAAATGGCTAGAGGGGCGCGACACGGAGACGACTATGATGTGCCATAGTAACGACTGGCAGCTTGCTTCGTGAGCTGGAACTATGGAGTCTAATTTTTCTGCGTCTGAGTGTGCCTGATGTGAGCGACTGATAAGAGAAGTGCATGTTCCACGGGGTTAAGGGTCGACTGTGTGATTTGTGAGCAGAGGCGTCTAATGAATGTTTCTCTTTTTTTTTGGATTGCGGTTGCCGCTGATGTCATAATCAGAGTCTTATGTAAATTGAGAAGAGGGTGGTTTATAGAAGGGCTGGGGTACTGACTGAGGTATGTACACATTTAATGTATGCACACCCGTACTTACTTTTCACTTGCGTCTGTGTTAGTTTCATTCCCTTCTACAACGTAGCAGTGAAAGATTTCGGTTCCACCATCGAGGCCAGCGTCTCTTATGAGATCTGAAATAGGAAATGTGTTAAAGCAGAGTGCTGTGGATGCCATAAAATTTACCTTCAACGGTAAGTTTGGGTCCATTGCTCATCTTTTCGAAATCTGCGAGTTCCTTAAAAGAAAGAGAAGAACGATTTTTAGGTCAAGCTTTGATGTGGGATAAAAAAAAAATACTGAAGAGGATAACCTGTTCATTCGGAGAGAAAGATAAGTGAACTCTTCTTAAGAACGCTGTATTTAGTACTGCTAACTCGGTTTGAAACAGTAATTTGAGCTCTCGTAACTTCCAGTTGAGTAAGTTTATAAAATAGCGGTTTTAAAAAACTGTATTTAGAAAACTATCCGCGTGGCATAAGTCACTATCGGATGTCGAAAAAGTAGAAATTTTAGCAGAGAACATAAGGATTAGCGAAGTTTCGAGAAGGATCAATCGAATTCATTTTTATCGATATAGAGGGTGTTTTTGACAATGTGACTTTTGATGGCATGTTTAACTTGGCCAGAGAACACGGTGTAGATTAATCATTAGTGTTGTGGATCAAAGCAATGCTAATGAATAGAACTATAATTGCGGATGCGGATTGTGGCCAGTAAGTTATAATAATAATAATAATAATAATAATAATAATAATAATAATAATAATAATGGCAGCGCTACAGTCCGAGGTGGACCTGGACCTAGTTTCTCAGCAACCACTCGTGTTGTGTATGCTATTGTTCTTTCACGAGCGAAGGGGACCCACAGTTTAATGCCGACTCTGAACGGCGATTCTGAGAAGCTTCTTTCTAGACAGGTATACTCTTTGGGCATTTTCAGTGATTCGAAAGAGGTGGAGCCGTGAAAAAATGTTAGATTTTTTTTTCGAGTCTCGAACCGACGACCTCAAGCGTAGGAGTCGACGCACCTATCCACTACGCTAAGGCGCCCACGGCCAGTAAGTTATGGCGGGGGTAAATAGAGGCTGCCCACAGGGTAACGTCTTGTCTCCTCTGCTATGGTGCATGCTGGTTGACTCTCTGCTCGATGCTCTCAATAGTTCTAACATCTACGCCCTGGCTCTGCGGATGATGTATGTAGCTGTACTGTCTGTCGGATCGTGCCTAGCGGCTGTGTGTTCAAAGGCGCAGCCAGCTCTTGACGTGATCGACGACTAGTGTACTAGAAATGGGCTTTCAATCAACTTTCTCAAAACCGAGGTTCTTCACGAGGAGGAGGAAATTGACTGGTCTGACTCAACTTCCCACACCTCAACATCCATAAAGGGACCTGGCGTTCCCCTGATCATTCAACCGTCAACCAGATTGATCACGTTGCGATCGACGTCAGACACTCCTCCAGTATTATTGATGTCCGAACGTTCCGAGGCGCCAACATCGACTCGGACCATTTCCTTGTTGTAGCTAAGGTATTAACACGGATATCGAGAGAACAACGGAGTCGAGGAAGACAACCACGGTTTGACGTCGAAAAGCTACAATCGCAACAGACTGCCAGGAACTTTGCCGATCGAGTCTCCCTGAAACTCTCCGAAAGTTCGACGCCGCCTGCACTAACAATAGGCGAAGAATGGAAACGTTATCAAAGAGCCATCAGAAAAGCCGCTACTGATGTGCTGGGTTTTAAAACACCACCTAGGAAAAACCCCTGGTTTGACAGTGAGTGCAGGCAGGCACATGCAGTAAAGCAAGAAGCCTACCGGGCAACGCTGCATCGAACCAAGAGAGCTGTTCGTGAGCTCTACGAACAGAAACGGCTTCTCAGGAAGAAAAAGAAAGAGGACGAGAAGCGCGCGATCGAGGAGATGGAGAGGTGTTATGGCGGGAATGATGTCGGAAAGTTTTACCAAAGGGTGAACATTTTCTCGAATGGGTATAAAGTTCGGACAGAAGCTTGCCGGGACGAAAATGGACAGCTAGTAGTAGATTCGCAGTCGATACTGAGAATTTGGAAAAATCATTTCTGCAGATTGTTGAACGGCGATAAGGTCACAAGTACCGCTGTCAGGCAGAATGTTCCACTCAACACACGATGATGACGATGATAGAAGAGAATACCGTCCCCCCGACCTGGACGAAGTCAAGATAGCGATATCGAGACTGAAGTCTAATAAAGCTGCTGGTGCAGATAGTCTGCCCGTGGGAATGTTTAAAGCAGCTGGAGATGATCTGGTAGGGCGCATGCACCAGCTCATCTATAAGGTATGGTCGGAGGAAAACATGCCCGATGAGTGGAATCTCAGTATCGTTTGCCCGATCCACAAGAAAGGAGACCCCTTTGACTGCGCCAACTATCGGGGGATAAGTCTCCTTAACATTGCGTATAAGATCTTCTCTGCCGTTATGTGTGAACGCCTGAAACCATTCGTGAACAAACTGATGGGTCCTTATCAGTGTGGTTTCAGGCCCGGGAAGTCCACCATCGATCAAATTTTCACACTGCGGCAGATCCTGGAGAAGACCCAAGAAATGCAGATCGACACACACCATCTATTTGTCGATTTCAAGGCCGCATATGACAGCGTGTATAGAGACGAGCTATACAACGCCATGTCTAGTTTGGACATTCCTGCTAAACTCGTCAGACTGAGCAGGATGACGATGGAGAACTCTCGCTGGTCCATCAAGATCGGTAACGAACTCACCGATACCTTCAATGTCAAAAAAGGTTTTAGACAAGGCGACGCGCTGTCATGTGATTTCTTTAACATCGTTCTTGAGAAGATCGTGCAAAACTCACTGGCCAACACAAGAGGCACGATCTTCCAAAAGTATGTTCAACTACTAGCTTACGCAGATGACATTGACGTGATTGGGTGAACACAGCGAGCCATCAATGATGCGTTTGCTGGCATTGAAACGGAAGCGGCTGAAATGGGTCTGGCGGTTAACGAGGGCAAAACCAAGTATATGCTGTCATCGAGAAAGGACGCACAACATCGACGACTTGGCCAGAACGTCACCATATGCAGCTATAACTTTGAGGTAGTTAAGGACTTCGTCTACCTCGGCTCCGCAGTAAACAGTACAAACAACATCAGTACCGAGATCAAACGCAGAATAACTCTTGCCAACCGCTGTTTTTTTGGGCTCAAAAGGCAATTGAGTAGTAGAGCCCTCTCTCGGAAGACCTAGTTGACTCTGTATAAGAACTTGATCATCCCAGTCCTGCTTTACGGCGCAGAGGCATGGACAATATCCGAAGCGGATGAACAGTCTCTAGGTCTTTTCGAGAGAAAAGTTCTGCGCGCGATCTTTGGTCCTGTTTGTGTTGATGGCATTTGGAGAAGAAGATTCAGCCACGAACTGTATGGGCTGTACAGCGATATGAGCCTAGCCAGGCGTCTACGGATCCAACGCCTAAGATGGCTAGGCCATGTAGAGCGTATGGACAACTTAGCTCCGGCCCGAAGAGTCTCCTGTGGGACAACGCAACAGAGGACGTCCACGAACAAGGTGGCGCACACAAGTCGAGGGGGACCTCGGCCGGCTTGGTGTGTGAAACTGGAGACAGCTGGCGAAAGATTGTGCTGGCTGGAGAGGCATGTTGAGTGAAGCCCAGGTCCACCTCGGACTGTAGCGCCCTAAGAAGAAGAAGAAGACTCAACTAGTACTAAAAGGTGCTACTATCCGCTTTCCGATGAAGCGAAATATCTGGATAGGAAACTTCTTTGGAAATAAAACATCGAATCAAAAATTGCCAAGGCTTTTAGGCAATTGAATTTTCGGCAAGTCCTGGCGCCTATCACGACATGGCTATGATTAGACCTTGCGCATCGCATTCGCTTTGACCCTAGTCTTATGGATATGCCTGTACTCCAGCTGCGACGAACATACAAAGTCGACTTTTCCTACACTCAGGACTGGCTCTGGCCAGAATCTGAGCCAGGAAAGGAATGTAGTCGAATCTTCACGGACGGCTCCAAGACCAATGAAGGATCTGGTGCGGGTACCTTCGTGGAGACAACTTTATACTGCACACCTCGTTAGGTAATTTGGTTTTCCAACCGGAAACCTATGCGATCCTAATGGCTGCGAACTATATTGTAAAGAATAAGTGAAAGCGGCGAAGTATTTGTGCCTGTAGTGACAGCCCAGCTGTGCTTAAGGCCTTGCTGAACCCTTAAACCACTTCCGGGATAGTTCACGAATGCAAGCCTTCTCTGAATTTGATCGGTAGCTTAAATTCGCTAAGACTTGTCTAGGTCCCGGGACACCACGGGAGCCCAGGAAAAGATATTGCCGATGAACTTGGTAGGCGAGGATCATATGAGGCATTCTCAGGACCTGAACCTACGCCGGGACTGCCCGCGTCCTTGGTTAGGGCTTCCATTGATGATTGGACTTCTCGAGAGCACAACCGCAGGTGTCATGACTCTCCAGGACGTAGACAGACCAAGCGCATGGTCCCCAACGTCTGTAAGAAATCCGCGGCTTTCTTATTATCTCTTAACTGAAAAGATTGCAGACAACTTACCGGCGTACTAAAGGGGCACTACACCTTCGCCAAACATCTAAGTGTGCTTGGCTTAGCAATGAAACCCTCTGCGCCGCCTGTGGAGAAGGCGATGATACTGCAGAGCACTTCTTCTGCCATTGTCCCGCCTTTGCTCGGATCAGGTGGCAGTTATTCGGTGCTAATGAGGTGAGAGCTGATGATGTAGGCACCTCATCACAGAAGAGCTTGCTGGTCCTTTGGAAGACCATGAAATTTCAGCAAAAGTAGGTTGCTGCCTGGTAGTACAATGGACCAGCTTTGAGTCTGAGTACACCAGTGTAGTGTTACAAAAACATAGGACAAAAAAAAAGGGACAATACAGGCTCAATCAGCCAAACAAGACGTTAACAAAGCAATGCTGGATCGAACGAAGAGATCCGTTCGCAAGCTCTACAAATTGAAAAGAGGGACTGTAGCGCCACACGAAGAAGAAAAAGATGCCGTATATACCCACTAAAGTTCTTTCTTGTATATGTATTCTAGCACACACTCACATATATTCAAAGTCTCTCTCAGCTTCATTACTTTTCTCCAATGCCACTTTAATGAGATGTTTATCTTACAGTTTTCATAAGCAATCAAAACACTCGGAGCACTATACTTTATTTTTATAAGTGCTGGTTTTAGGTGTTTCATTCGTGTACTCGAAATAAAACGAATGTTTTGAAATTGATTTTGAATTTTTTGAATTTTGAATTTGATAATAATGTACAAACTATTAATAATAAAATCAATTGAAATACATTTTTTTAAATATTTTTAAATTCCCTCAACTCCATTCGTTTACTCTGGCAACCCTGTTTTCACATAATGTGTAATGTCATTGATTTGACATGTGTCTATTTGTCTAATTTATTTCTATTTACTTTCGTTCACATACCTGAATCATTTGGTGGACAAACTTCATATCTTCGGCTTTTGCTCTGCGCACAGAAAATGATTTAGATTTACTGTCAGCCATGGTTTCTTTCAGTAACGCTCGCTACAATTTCGCAGCTATTTTTCTGTACAACACACAAATCAACAGAACTTTTGTAAATGAATACCGTGCTGTGTATAATTCCGATCACACTTGACAACAAGTACCCTTCTACACTGCTGCTTGTCAGTGATGAGATAAACTTACGAAAGCTATACGTGGAAATTTTACTTTGCTCTGTTTGGACTTTTAAGGACTCTGTTTGATTTAAGTCGAACAGGTTTTTACCAAAGTGCGTTTAGGAAAGGCACTTGCGGAAGCGCCAGGCAAAGACATAGTCGCTTAAACGGGGAAAGGGAAGCCATTATTTGGTATTCGAGCTAGAATCAAGCGGAAGGTAGTAAGCTATGATCAATAGAAAATTCGTTTTTTTTCGGAGTATTAAAGAAAACCGAGTATGCAAAATGGAATCAGTTTGTTAGCCATTCTCATGGGCTTTTGTTTACCACATTTCAACAAAATGTAAATGACTCTGTAATACTCTGATACGTTAACCCGACTGATCACACTACGATCAATATGAGAGGTTTCTCAATATTTCTCGTATCCTGTAAGCCAACATCAAATTTGGTGGTTAACCGGAGTAAGAACTCGAACCATTTGAACCACAGGAACCATTTGAAATGAAATTGCGATGGAGCCAGTTTCTTTTTTTTTTTTGAGTCTTTTTGGAACACTACTGGAGCACTCAGACTCAAAACTGGTCTGCCAGTTTGCTTGTACTGCCAGGTAGCAACCTACTCCAGTGCCGTTAATTTGATCCCAACGGCAAATGGTGACCAGATTCGATTTGGATCTGCTACTGTTTTCTTATGATTGGAGAAGGTCAACGACGAGGGTTTTGAACCTTTTGTTGACTGTTTTACTCTTTGAGCATTATCAGTGATTCGAGAGAGATGCAGGAGTTGACGCAGTTATCTGCGGTCACTGGTTCTGAATAATATGTATTGATTATTGTACTGACGCAAGAATTTAAGCCGGAGGACCATAAACAATGCCGTAAGTTCGCTAATTTGACGCTGGAAATGTTGGCTGGAGTTTGGGATCTTTGCCAAAAAATCATCTTCTCGGACGAGGCCCATTTTTAGGCTCAGGCTCAGCGGCTATATCAACAAGCATTGTTTGAGCAATATTTAAGAGCACACAATTCACAAGTATTCGCCCAATCATCATTGCATTCGAGTTTTGAGTTCGCATTGCAAGCGAAGTCTAGGCGGCCATTTGAATGTTGCAATATTTTATATACAGCGTCGGCCAAATACAAGTTTCTTTTTAAAAATGCAATAAAATGAACAAAAGTGCATTTTCCCATGTATTATGGCTTGGAATAAACATCCCTTAATTATGAAGTACAACGTCGTTCAAGTGGCTGTCTCGGCTGGCTTCGCAATAACGCATTTTGTCACCCCACAAAAGATCGATTATGGCATGGGCTGTGTGGCATGGCGTGCCATCCTGCATGAACCAAAGGTCGTCCAAATCCACGTCCTCAATCAGTAAAATCAGTTTAAAAAAAGTCGGTCAAGATGGCTCGGTAACGCCCACCGTTGACCGAAACATTGTTCCCAGTCTCATTTTCGAAGAAAAATGGTCCAATGATGCCACCACTCCACAATCCGCACCAAACTGTTACTCTCTGTGGATGCATTTGTTTCTCGATAATAACATGCGGCTTTTTCCGAGCCCCAGCCGCAGATGTGGCAATTTTGTTTGCTAACACGTTGAGTGCCACATGAAACCACTTTGGTCTCACACCAATTTGGGCTTGCTGTGCCGCATGATACCAGAGTGGTCTCGCAGTAGGATCGCACACATTTGTGTATGCAGCATTGTATTAGACTCACAATATGTATAGAATCTAATGCTATTCTAAACTATACACCCAAGAGACTGTTAGGGTTGTCTTGGTTTTCGGCTGTGAGATCAATGTGTCACCATACGGAGCTTCGAACTTCAATATCACTGTAGACTACGTTTCCGACTATTATTGTCGTCTATTATTGCATCTACCTTATTGAGAAGTTGCATTGGGTTTTCAGTATCTGGTGATACGGGTTCTTAAAGCTGCTCTGCTGGTACGGCTGCTTGAGAAGTTAAGGCCACTGAATCAGATAGTTGTTCTCTAACTTTTCTCGCTGGAGGTCCATAATCTGATCTGGAATCCGAATTGAAACTTTGGAAATCCGGTAAGTATTAGTCTGATGAGCCATCTCCTTCAAAAGCTCCGCTCCTCCAGTTTCTTTATCCGACATCAATTCTTGGATGAAAGAAAAATTTCGTAAGAAATTTTCCCAAATGTGCAAAATACAACTGCTGTTAGTTCGCAGATTTCTGTCACCGGGAAGATTACCTCTCACTGTTTGACACAACAGCAAATACACAAACTGAGTCCTTTACTGAAAACACTTACTCCGTTTTCTCCCGTTGGAATTTGCGGTGACACATTGTCATCATGCGGCTTCTCGGGATTTACTACACACCTGGTGGCCGCGTGAGACCAATATGTCACCGCAATAAATCAAAGGTAAACAGCAAGTATAAACACGCAAATAAATTTATCTAAAATCATTTTCCGATAGTAATACCTAAAATCGAAGTGTCAATAAAAATAAAACCTGTGGCCTGTGGGGACAGTTTTTCGGATTGTATGGTGGCACTCAACGTGTTAAGGTAGCCGTCGAGATGAAAATGCGCTTCGTTAGAAAAGATGATTTTTCGCCCAAAATCGTTCTCAAATTCAAACTGCTCTCCTCTAAGGTTCAAACTTCGAAGCGATGAAAAAGCAGATGCTGAGTCAATTGGACCTTGTAAGTGAATAACCCGGATCTTTGTGCAGAATTCTCCTCAGACGAGTGCGTGAAATGTTGAGCTGTTGAGATCGATGGCGAGTTGATGTACATGAATTGAACCTCACACTCTCGGGCTCAGCAAAGCAGCCACATTCTCATCTGTGCGCACCGTACGACGACGGGGACCATGAGTGTTGTCCACTAGCATACCAGTCTCACGAACTTTTGCACAAACTTGCGTACAGCAGTCGCGGTGGGTGCTTCATTTCGGCTAAAACTTATTTTCAAAAAACTCACTGATTGGGCTACACAGCACTCACTTTGGGAATAAGTTTTCAATATTTCCCAACGTTGTTCAAGCGCAAAGCGACTCATTTCATTCCGCGGAGGTATGATACTGACTTTCTGCCAAGATTTCGATCGGGAAACAACTGTCAGAGTCAAAATAACTAGATGGTCCACCCTTTATAGCTCTTGATGACTGTAATAGTAAGTTTACACCGCACCCAAATTCAACATTTCAGCAAGTTTCTGCATTTCAGCCCAAATACATTGCATTTCGCAATACATTCCCTACATTCTAGAATGCAACATTCCAGCGAAATTCTGAATTTCGTCGCTGCATTTGTAAGTTCGTCAAATCGAACAATCCTCTTTACAAATTCAGCACTTCATACAATGACATTTTAACCCGCTGACATAAACAAAAAACAGGTGCTTTCCCATTAATTGAGAGCTTCGAGTTTCAACGCGAACTCCATGCCTCTATATTGAGTCAGCAATATATTTAATATGTCCGAATTAGCACTTAAATTCATCCTTAAAGTAATATAACAAGCTAAATGGTTCAAGCATTTCTGATTTCCAATCAGAAAAAAATATCCAATAATCAATTCTTATACTAGCTGTCATTTGAAATGCTGAAATTGCAGTGGGAACGCAAAATTGGATTTCGAATTTTTTTTTCTTGAAATGTTGAATTTGTGTGCGGTGTGAACGTACTATAAGTTGCAGAGTTGTAAAGACTGCAGTCTTTTTAGTACTGCAGCTAATTAAAAAATGAGACTAAGTTTTTAAGCCTCTTAGAGGGTAGGGTAGAGGGTAGGTGCGTCGACTCCTACGCTCGAGGTCTAAGGTTCGAATTTCGGAGAAAAACACCAAACATTTTTTCACGGCTCCCCCTCTTTTGAGTCACTGACAATGCTCAAAGAGTATAATTGTCTAGAAAAAGAGTATACTTGTCACAAAATCGCCGTTCGGAGTCGGCATTAAACTTTATGTCCTCTCCTACTGGAGCACTCAGACTCAAAACTGGTCCATTGTACTGCCAGGTAGCAACCTACTCCAGTGCCATTAATTTTATCCCAATGGCAAATGGTGACTGGACCAGATTCGATTTCACTGGGATTCGAACCTGGGAACCCTCGAACTTGGACAGGCATTTAACCAACTGCACCATCCAGACGTATATCAAACGCAGATAGATCAAAAATATTGTTTGGGCTATAATTTGAGAACATGCTTCGAGATCTATAGAACTTCTTCTAAGTAAACTCACATTTTTTAACAGTCATCTTACCGGGTCGACACCAGGCGATAAATGCATGTCCAGTTGCCTTTCAAATGTTGACTTAGCTCGACTGAAGAGAGCACAATAACTTTGTTCAGAATAAATCAGTGCATGCTACTGAGCACCAGGTGACATTTGCTGTCTTCATTCCTTATAAATAAGAAAAACAAACTCGTCACCTTACTTTTTCCTTGGCTTTGTCTCAAGTGGCAGATCCGCTGACTTATTTATGTGATTTTAATGTGTCCATTCGAACTGAAGCCGACTGACGTCTGTCCGTTTGCAGCAGCAACTTGTTAACTGATAAGAGCACTCGAAGGGAGAAACAAAACAATTTTCCATAAAAATGGCTGACACTGAGTCTTCTGTCAACCGGCTCGCAACGGGTTATCATCATTAAATCCCGTTCTAAATTGATTTTTCTTAATTTCATAAACAACAACAATTTTGGTACTTAAATGACGTTCGAATGGGCATTAATGCCGCCATAAAACAAAAACAAAATCCATTCCAGCAGCCGCGCAGGCGATAAGGTCGCACTCGGCGCACTGATAAGCAGACGTCATGTCAGTGGGAAACCGAATTTGAATAGCGACATTAGTTTCATTTCTGATAAGGCCCAATACCCTCCACAACACCACACACTCCATAACAGTATTTGCGTTCCTTATTTCATTTAATTCTTTTTTTTTTGCTTTGCTGTGTTATCAGGAGCGTATGGACTGCGGCGCTGTCACAGTGGTCATGCCTACTCTATTGGGCCGGCACAGCGGTGACTGTGGTGTTGGTGACACGCCTTATCAATGGATCGGCCAGCTCAGTAGCCTTGTTGTGTTCACATAATGTGCCCATTTCGAGATAAGCTTGTTATTATTACTCTTACTTTACAGTTACAAGTTGTCTTTATTCTTTGGGTTCTGGTTGTTGCTTTGTGGTCGTTTGTCGTTTGTCGTTGGCCGTTGGTCGGTGGCAGTGCAACGATCTGAACGAGATGACAGAGTAAATTGACGCCACCGATGCTGCTGCCATCTTCAGAAAGGGTAGTGGAAAAGTTTTGATGGATTCTGACTCAGTGTGACAGTTGAGGCTCGGAAATCAATGAACGAAGGGATATCAGCAAGATTAACACTTGTTCAAGTGAAATTGATTAGATAAAGTCTGAGCAATGGGACGCGCTCTTTTGTCGGTTATCTGGCAGAGAAATAAAACAGATTTTCATTTGTCTGACAAGCAGAAGTGGGTTTGAAGTTACATTTGAGATTTGTTCTCTTTGCGGGCAACCATTTTTGACCACCGAATGATGTATTGGACAGACATTTTTGCTAATTTAACACTTTCTGTTGGTTTGTAAGTAAAATTGACTCTTTTTGTGATCGATGTAGTTGTCGAGTTGGGGACCTTAGATTAGTCAGGTCACTATACAGCCAGGTCACTATACAGGCACACTTCGGATGAATTAGGCCCACTGTGTGTATGCAAGAGTGGTCTTCACCAAACAGTGGAAGCATGTAACATTTGGTTTTGCTTCCAAATGGAATGAAACCACCCGGAGAACCGTTCTTGCATCACCCACTATGTCTGTCGGACACACTAGGCGGGAAACTAAAACGAGTTATCTACGATAGGCTGCTGGCGGTGGCAAAATGTAGGCTGTCAAATGAAAGCTTCATGAAAGTATGGTCCACGTTCGACGCCATGGAAACAATGATAAATTTAAATTGCGGAAGCATACAGACAGGTTGTGTGCTGCTGGAGCTAAATATTTGTTTCGAATAATACAGTACTAAAGACTCTACCACAGTCAGTCTCATACAAAATTTGAATTATTGACTGGCCATTGAATTATCTCATAAACCGAAGCTAAGATTGTTTCGCTTGTCTGCGAAATTTTGACATTTATTTGCAAACTTTTGTTGGTCGTTGGTATCTTCAACTTCTTCAGAAAACAGAACATTAAAATATGAATTGTTCGCAAATCATTGAGTTCTTTTATTGCAAATTTGTGGATCGCGACTTCATTTGTAGATCGCGATTTAAGTTTAATATTAAGAATTCGCGTGAATTATTAAGTCGCGTGCAAAAGAATCGGGCCAAACAAATCGGAATTGGATTATAGCGTAGTGGTCACAGGTTTTATTTAGTGACGAAATCAAATTTTATTTATTTGGAAGTGATGGCAGGAAGTACGTAAGATGTCCCACAGGAACGAGATACAGCCACAGATATCAAATCCCAACTGTATAGCACAATGGGGGGAGCGTTATGGTTTGGGGTGCATTTTCAGCAAAAGGTGTTGGACCATTACACAACATCAATGGCATTATGAATGCTGCATATTACAAAACTATTCTAGACACTGTCATGCTACTTTGTGCTAAAAACAATTTGGAAGACGGGTGGATCTTCCAAGCACACCGCCAAACTTGTCCGCGAATGGGTTGCTACGAAAAGCATAGGAGTTTTGTCTTGGCCAGTACAATCCCCGGACATAAACCCCATCGAACATTTATGGACGAGTTGGAAAATAAGGTATACGAAAAAAAGCATTCACACAAGATTGATCTTTTTGCATCTCTATGTAACGAATGGAGAAAAATTAATATTGAGTACCTGACTCGCTTAATAGAGTCAATGTCCCGGTATGCTGCTGTATTTGCTGCGAAGAGAATAAGTACTACATTTCTAAGGTATACAGCTTTACTTCTTTTAATTTTATTTTATTAAAATACAGTAGACGCTCGATATAGTGAACTAATAAAAACCGGGCCTGTTCACTGAAGCGATATTGTTCATTGTAACGAGCGTGGGCTGCTTGGAGCAAATTTCATCAAAATTCGGATGTTTTAAAGTACAATTCGTCAAAAATTGAATATAATGGTTCTTTGTTGAGGGCCATTCAGTCTTTATACACAAACTGTAGTAGCTGTTTTCAGGTTAACGGTAGTAAATCAACACCTTTCACCGTGGGCGTTGGACTTCGCCAAGGGTGCATTTTGTCTCTCCTTTTCATTGTATATATGGACTGGATGTTACAGCGCAGTCGAGGCGAGGAATGTTTCACATTGGGAGAGTTAAGGGTAAGTCATCTTCTTTTTGCAGATGACTTAGACATCCTCACATCCTCCCAGATAGAACTCCAGCGCGCGCTAGATAGGTTTATGGCCGTATGTGCTGATGCTGGGATGAGGGTTAACGTGGACAAATCCGAGGTTATGGTTATTTCCAGAACCCCTGTTCAATGCACTCTACATGTTAGTGGAGTCCCATTGAAACAGGTGGAGAAGTTCAAGTATCTCGGGATCTTCTTCACGAATGATGGGAGGAATAATGCTGAGCTTTCCTGTAGGATTAGTCAAGCTGGGTCAATTTTGAAACAGCTTGGTCGATCTGTAATCAGGAAGGCCGAGCTTGGTGTCAAAGCCAAGTTAGCGGTTTTTAACGCAGTATTTGTTCCAACTCTCACCTATGGTCATGAAATTTGGGTAATGACCGAAAGAATAAGATCGCGAATACAAGCTGCCGAGATGAAATTTATTCGTGCTGTTGTGGGAATTACTCGCCGGGATAGGGTGAGAAACACGACAGTGCGCGGGGAACTCAATGTTGGGCAGCTGCTTCTTCGAACGGAAAGGGCTGTACTTCGTTGGTTTGGTCACGTGGCACGAATGTCCCCATCATCACGACTTCCGAGGCGTGCCTTGAATGCGATTCCATCAGGTAGGCGACCGCTTGGCAGACCTAGGATGAGATGGTTGGACCAAGTCCAAACACTCACCTGGTTGCGCTTGGGCATAGCTCCTGATGAGTTAGAGTCGATGGCGGAAGATCCAGTGGCCTGGAGATCTCTCGTGCGTGCATTGCCCCCGCGACCCCTTTAGTGGAACATGCGGGTCATTGAAAATGAGATGAGATGAGATAGAATATAATTACAATTTTTCTTTGTAATAACTAAAAACCAAGCCACTATTTATAAAAAAAAAATATTTTGGTTTTAACAAAAATAACATATACAAGCCACACGCACCTTGTATTTGCTTCAAACAACCCCAAACTGTGTACCATACACATAACATAACTAATCGTGCAAGATTTTCGCTCAAAACGATGAGTAGATAAAACGGTATAAAATGTTGTGTTCACTATATCGGATTGTTCACTATATCGATGTTCACTATATATAGCGTCCACTGTATTTCTGCATATGTACAGCGATTTATTGTTCTGTTGTGTATCTACACGTAATTTGCTTTAATTTGCGAAAAAGAGAAGTGTCATGTGAAGGGAATGTCAAATTTTGCGATTTTTTTAGTTTAATAATAATAATAATGGCGGCGCTACAGTCCGAGGTGGACCTGGGCTCAGTTTTCTCAGCAACCACTCTTGTTCTGCGCGCTATTGCTGTCTTACGAGTGGGGAGGACCTACAGTTTAATACCGACTTCGAACGGCGAGATTGAGAAGCTATTTCTAGACATTTATACTCTTTGAGCATTGTCAGTGACTTAAAAGAGGTGGAGCCGTGAAAAAGTGTTAGATGTTTTTTCGAGTTTCGAACCGACGCCCTCGTGCGTAGGAGTCGACGCACCCACTATGCCACGGCGCCCACGAACAGATATTTAAAACACTTTAAAAAAGCTTACACAATATACTATTTAATGTATAAATAAAATATCCCCGGAAACTAGAATATGAGCTGCCCTTTTTCGCATTAGCCATTTATTTCCATTTTTGAAATTCAGGATCTTTAATATTCTTTCGATTGCAATGTCTACAAGCCGATTGCCCAACAAATTTTGTTAAAAGTCCTTCCGTTTGCTTGATTGATCGTAGATTTGTTGACATTAAATTGCTTACTAATGAACTTTATTGAATAGCCTTGGGTAAGTTTTTCTAAAATTTCACTTTTATCTTTTAAAGTAAGTCTTTTACCCACTTGCTTAAGAATATTCACACATTCCGACATTTCCCGGAATTTTAAATACTTTTTAAATACAAAATTTCCTTTCTGCTCGAACTCTAAGGGCAAAGGGTTATAAATTTCCACTTCCAACCCGAAATGAAAATATTCATAAGTCCATATACCGTTGTGTTAAAAGAAATACACTACAAATACCAAATTCACATTCAATACAAAAAAATATGTAGTAGAAAATAGCAAGGAGAGATCAGGAGCATACATGCATGTATCAAAGAGAGAATTGCCGGTTAGGTCAGAGTAGGATAAGTTAATTTTAAGGACAGTTTGTGAATAGAAACGATAGCAATCGGTCGGCTTCAATAAAGAGTGCATAAAACGAAAGAGGAAAGTGTTTTATTTGAAAGACATAAATTGAACGAGGGTTGAAGTTAATTTTACTAAGAGTGAACCGCTTACAAATAGCGACGCCCTAGACGTAGTGTCTAAACGATTTATGATGTCGTCAACAGTTCTCTCTTGTTGTAACATTGCATAGTAAAGCGTACACACATACTCGTATGTATATGAATATATTTTGAGTCGTACAATTTCAAAGTTGCGAAAATCGAAAACTTTTTTTCGATTTGTTTCAAAAATGAAAAATATTTCATTACATTGGTTGCAAATATCGAGTGTTGCGGAAATCGAAGTTGCAAAAGTCAAAACTACTCTGTAATTAGACATGATAGTATTATTGTTGTATTTGCTAATATTCTGTCTCTTGTTAATCTTTGCTAGTGTTACTTCTGTCATAGTTCGCCTTAAAAAAATCAGCATTTCCATTTTGCCAGATTGCATGGTTCGCATAACAGTAATATTTTAGTTAAAAATTTGGATTTTTGTAAATATGGCACCACAGAAAATGTTCCTCGTCAAAAAATACCACGCAAAACCACACAACACATTAACAGAAAAATTGTCCGGATATCGAAAGCGGATCCAAAGAAAAGTGCTAAAGTCATTTAATGTGAAATCATGGATGGGACGGGCATCAGAATATCTAAAAGAACTGTTGCGCGTCGCTTGGCGAAAGTTGGACTGGACACGGAAGACTTGCGCAAATGAAACCGATGGTCAAATTACCGCAAAGAAAACGCCGTATCGAATTTGCTAAAACCCATGCTGGTTGGACGGCAGACGAATGGAAATTTGTACTTTGGAGCGAAGAAACGAAGATCAATCAGATTGGTCCAGACGGTTGAATGTTCGACGCCCAAAAGTTAAAGGACTTGATCCCCGGTACACTTTTCCAGTAGTTCCAGTAGTTTCCGCATAGCGGAGGATTAATTTTCATTTTGAAAATCGCATTGTAGGCACAATGAGTAAAGAACAGTACGTTGATATATTGAAGAATGTTACGCTACCGAGGGCCGAGGAAAACATGCCGGTTATTTGGTCATTCCAGCAAGACAATGATCCTAAGTATACCGCAAGATTTAGTTAAGAATTTTTCGAACAAAACTCCATGCGTATACTAACTGATCATCACAAAGTCTGGAGTTGAATCATATAGATAATTTTTGGGCCGATGTTAAGAATGCCAATAGTACACAAATTTTCAATTTGGATGTTTTGTTTAGAAAAGTAAAAGACGCGTGGTATGCAATCCCATTGGAGAGATGGCCGAGGCCTGAACCAGTCCATGCAAAGGCGTTGCGAAACTGTGTTGAACCAAAGAGGGTTTCAAACTAAATATTAGTAACACACTGGGGTAAGTTTCAGCATCATTTTTGAAGATTGTGTTACATTTTGTGTTATTCAAATGAAACAACAATAAACCTTTTTGGATTTAACGATATGCAAGTTAGAGAGGATTTGATTTCGAAACGAACCATGCAGACACAAGCGTCTGCGCTTACCCTCTATTGACGAACTCCTACTTTCACCTCCCCGTGGTGAAATCCGGGAGCCGAGTACTCTCGACAGAAGATGGGGTAACTAACTCTCGTGGAACGAGAGGGACCGCTTCTGTCGAAATGTATGACCGAGTCATAGAAAATTGGGTTCAACGAATCGACCGCATCAAACGTGTTCGTGGTAAACATATGAACGTCGTCGAATTCCATACATAAATTTTCTGATTGTAACCAATTATAAAATTTTCGAGTCATCCCAAAATGATTTCCGATTTATGAAAAAAGTACTTATTGGAAAATTCGATATTATGGGTATACCTTAGAAAAATCTAAGGGCTTCAGGTGAAAGGGAATATCTGGCGTCTCTGAAAGTGTGTCAGAAGGCCAGTTTTTCGGCCGAAGCCAAAATTCAGCTTTTATGATGGCCGAATATGATGGTATTACCAAATACTAAGGAATCTACAAAATTATTGTTTTTTTTGTGTGACGATTTGGAACATATTTTGAAAGTAGCTTCGCATCATTTTTACTGAAATAGCCCCAAATTGGATTTTTAGATGCTTTTTTGGTGTTCTTTCTACCTGGAACCAGTACAAATAAATTGCATGCTTTTATACAGATCACTTAATAGTTTCTGCTAAAGCAAAATCTGTTGATTTTAAAGCTGTAAACAATCGCACTTTCAAAATACAAAATATCTGACAATAAAAAGACAAAAAGCACACAGTTCCTTGCAACTTGACTTCTACTACTATTGACACACTAGCAAATTTTGGAAAATCAAGCAAACACGACTTGTTCATGCAAAGAAAAGTACGGAAAATTTCGTAATTATATTTTTACAGAAAACAGAAAATTCAACGTTCGGCTTCGGCAAAATCTTCGGTCTCTTTTGGCCGAACCCGAATGTTTTGCCGAAGGTGATGATTTTAGCCGAAGGTGGTCGAAGCCGAAGCCGAATGTTCGGTCAAAGTCTAGTTATGCGTAGACCATTTATGCAGATGCATGTTTGTCTCTGAAATTTCCTTAGTGTATTGTAGTGAATGGTGATTTTTCATCCAGGCCACCAGATCACAAAGTCATACGTCAAGATGGTCCGAACGACGTAGAACCCGAGCAGCATATGCGGCCGTATTTTACCTTTCTTTCAGATATAGAGAGCCGCAGATATGTCTACGAACTCCACGAATGACATCTTGGTGAAGATCTGACGCAGAATCGCCCTTGGCAACCGCTGCTACTTCGGTTCATTCGGACAACTTGGTTCAAAATTCTTAACTTGAATGGCCAAAATCAGAATCAATCATCTCTACAAACCCTAATCCTGCCAGTCTTGCTATATGAAGCCGAAATCTGGACGATAAGCAGAACGGCAGAGCTGGTTCTTGGATCGAAAAAAAAATTCTACGTCGGTCCAGTCTGTGGGGTCGAATGGAGAAGAAGACCCAACCGAAAACTCTATGAGCTGTACACGGATGTAGAGATTGTCCGGAAGGCAAAAACACGTCGACTAAACTGGGTCGATTACATCGAACGATTGAAAATCAATGCTCAACCTAAGAGAATCTTCGAATCCGAGCCTCCTGGTTCGAGAAGGAGAGAAAGACTGTCCTCCTGTATAAAGACCAAGTGATCGCGGATGCAAGACAACTGCGTCTTGATGACTGGAAGCAGGGTGCCGGGGACCGTTAGCGATGGAAGGCGGCAATTGTTCAGGCTCAGACCCTCTATGGGTCACAGGTCTGATATGAAGAAAAAAGAAAAAGATCAATCCTCCTCGTAAGAGGCACTAACAGCTACCAAGAGATTTGTCAGTGTAAGGGAATTTTCGGCAAATCCTGGGGTCTATCACCGGCTATGATTAGGCCCCTTCTCTTCTATGCATCGGTCGTTTGGTGGAATAAGCTTTCGCGTAAATACTCACCTGCTTCTTTTACCAAACTTCAAAGAACAGTCTGTCTCGGCTGTATAGGGGCCTTCTGTAGCACGCATCTCTGCTCTTGATACACTGCTGAATCTCTCCTCCTTTAATGCCCACATCATGGGATGAACTCTCAAGGCCATATTCCGTTTAAAAGAAGTGGTTTTTGGTACAACTCGCACTGGAGTTTCGATGACCTTGCGCATTGCATTTCCTTTGACCCCAGTCTTATGTATATGCCGTCTGACACACGGACACCTGTACTCCAGCTGCGACGAACATACAAAGTCGACTGAGCCAGGAAAGGAATGTAGTCGAATTTTCAAGGACGGCTCCAAGACCAATGAAGGATCTGGTGCTGGTGCCTTCGTAGAGAGCGACAATTTTAGACTACACACCTCGTTAGGTAAATTTGCGTCGGTTTTCCAACCGGAAACCTATGCGATCGCAATGGCTACGAGCTATATTGTGAAGAATAGGTGGAAGGGGCGAAGTATTTGCGTCTGTAGCGACAGCCAAGCTGTGCTTAAGTCCTTGCTCAACCCGTGGTTAAAGGGACAGTTCAAGAATGCAAGTCTTCTCTGAATTTGATCGGTAGCTTAAATTCGCTAAGACTTGTCTGGATCCCGGGACACCACGGGATCCCAGGAAAAGAGATTGCCGATGAACCTGCTAGGCGAGGATCAGATGAGGCATTCTCAGGACCTGAACCTACGCTTGGACTGCCTGCGTCCTTGGTTAGGGTTGGACTTCTACAGAGTACAACCGCAGGTGGTATGACTCTCCAGGATGTAGACAGAGCAAGTGCATGCTTCCCAACGTCAGTAAGAAATCCGCGGCTTTCTTGTTATCTCTTAGCAGAAAAGAGTGCAGACTACTTATTGGCGTACTAACGGGTCACTACACCTTTGCCAAACACCTAAGTGTGCTTGGCCTAAGCGATGAAACCCTCTGCGACGCCTGTGGAGATTTACTCGGATCAAGTGGCAGTTATTCGGTGCTGATAAGATGAGAGGTGATGATGTAGGCTCCTCATCACAGAAGCGCCTGCTGCTCTTCCAAGAAGACTTGAAATTTCAGTAAAAGTAGTTTGCTGCCTGGTAGTTAGTACAATGGACCAGTTTTTGAGTGTGAGTGCACCAGTGTAGTGTTACAAAAACGTCCAACAAAAAAAAGATCGTTAATAGCTGAGATGGCCTGCTCGTTAATTTAACTCAGACTCTGGAGTCACCAAAAAAGAAAAATCTCCAAAGCCAAATATGTTTTGACAGACTTTAAGCAAGTAATCTCCAAAGCAACTTACTTATGTTTTGACAGATTTTATTCTGAAGGAAGTTTTTGCTAACATTTCCCATTCATGTAAACTTTTTTCCCAGGCCCAACGTTAACAACATCCTTCTATCCTAAATGTCGTATTACTTTTAACAGAAGCACTTGTGAAACCATCAGGTGCTCCCAAAATGTCCTACACTATCATTCATTGATGAAACATAACCACCCTTTTATCTGTCACCTGTCAATTCATTTAGTTGTCACATTCTATCAGCTGATTGATAACACCCGTTAACACATTAATTTGACAGCATTAACACCAAATACTGATAAAATAAAAATACTTTTCGCAACAAGTAGGGGCTTGTGTGCCGCTTATCGTCTTGAGAAGCGTGAATGTGTACGCTGCTGCCACCTCTTTCAGATAGGCAGGCGCTTACCTTGGCTTTCTCTGATATCAGAGTGTACAGTGAGTTTTGTTTCGTATTTTTATCGGCGCGAGCCTCTTCGCGAGTGACGCTGATTAGAGTTTATCGCTGAACGTTATCGAATATACTGCCATACATGTTTTGACGTTTGTTGTTGTAATTTTGAGTTCAGTTGAACTGAGCCAGACTGAATGGCAGACAGAAGTAGTATACGTTTTTTTTTATCTTATCAAGGTCACGGTTACGACAAATAGCTTCTAGAGATTAGTTATCTTTTGTGTTTTGTTTTTAGTTTTCAGTTGCAAATACGGCTGTGACTGTGAATTGTGTTGGTGTGCATCGAGTGACAGATAATGTTTGGAATTCATTCAGGAACTGGTGTGAGACGTGATGAGTGTGCATATGCTGCTGTTGCTGGTGGCGTTCAGTAGGGAGTCTGACGAATGTGGATAGGAGTGGCTATAAGAGAGGAATATTTGGAACAATAACGGTGAGAATTGAATGACTGGGATGGACTGCACGTACATTTAGAGTAAGTTTGTAGTATGTCCTTTCTGGGTTGTATGTCAGGGCTATCAGGTCTTGGAAAGAGTTAGAAAACCATTTTGAATTCACTGACTTTTTAAGGCGCAAAATAACACAATTTATGCTAAGGTTGCCCATAGCGATTCTACGTCGGATCGTTTGTGAAGTTCACGTTTAACCCGAGGTAGACAAAGTCCTTAATTACCTAAAAATTGTAGCTGGCTATTGAGACGTTTTGTTCTAGATGATGGACAACAAGGTCCACCATCGACAAAGTATACACCTTGCGGCACTAAACCCAGGAGCTTTAACTCGATACCCATCATCTGTTTAACTACTTTAAGGCGCATTGCGCATTGTTTGGTTTTGGCATGCCTGCAAACTCGTCCGTCTTTTCGAGAATGACGATGGAATATGCCCGTTGAAGCATCAAGGTCGGTAAAAGCCTCATCGAGACCTTTGATGTCAAAAAATAGTTTAGACAAGACAAGACAAGAGGTCAAGACTACGTCTGATGATGCTCTTGGTCTCTGCTAGTGATGGACCGAAAGTTTATCAAATCGAGTTACTCGAGTTGGAAGCAAACCCCGCTCCAAACCGAGTCGTTTAACTCGGCTTCTAAAAAATGTTAAGAAATTAGAAATCAAAATCCCGAACCGAAAGAGAACTCAAAATAGATTTCGAATATTTTTGCACCTCAACAAACCGAGTAAGAGCGTATTCGATTACAGGGTAGGCCATCTAGTATGTTTTTTTTAATCTTAAGTTATTTTGACTCTGAGAGCTGTTTCCCGCTCGAAATCTTGACAGAAAGACAGTATCATATCTCTAAATGAGTCGCTTTACGCTTGAACAACGTTGGGAAATATTGAAAATTTATTTTCAAAATGAGTTATGTGCAGCCCAAGCAGTGCGTTTTTTGAAAATAAGTTTTGTCCGAAATGAAGCACCCACCGCGACGGCTTTCCGCAAACTTGTGCAAAAAGTTCGTGAGACTAGTATGCTAGTGAACAACACTCATGGTCCCCGTCGTCGTACGGTATGTACAGATGAGAATGTGTGTGAGACTCAATTCACGAACATCAACTTGCCATCGATCTCAACACCCAAACATTTCACCACTAGCCTGAGGAGAATTCTGCACAAAGATCTCGGATTATTCGCTTACAATTCCAATTGACTCAGCAATAGAAGTCGAGCGACCATCCCCTTCGTTATCGCTTCGTAATTGGGCCTTAGAGCAGCTTGATTTGGGCAACGATCATCTTTTCTAACGAGGCTCATTTTAACCGTTAACAAACAAAATTGCCGCATCGGCTCGGTTCAGATAACCCGCACGTTATTGTCGAGAAGTCAATGCATTCACAGAGATTGACTGTTTGGTACGAATTGTGGAGTGGTGGCATCATTGGACCAGTTTTCTTCGAAAATGAGCCTGGGAACAACGGTTCGATCAACGGTGTACGTTACAGAGCCATGTTAACCGACTTTTTCTTTACTGAAATTGAAGACATGGATTTGGACGATCCAAGTCTAATTTGTGCGCGCTCTGGTGGAGATTGTTTTTCAGTATATTGAGGTAATCATACCGATTCATACTATACTAAATTGCCAACACCAGATGCCGCCATACACTCCCAAACCATTAGTGATCCGCCACCATTCACCGTACCAGCCATGTACTTTGGATCTTACTGCGCATTCATTTTTCGCCAAAACCTATGGCGTCCATCGGAACCGTGAATGTGAAATTTACTGTCGTCTGAGAATATTACGCTATTCCAGAAATCCATTTCATTTTGTGAGTGATTTTTTGGCGAAATCAACTCGTTTCGTGTATGGCGGCATCTGGTGTTGGCAATTTAGTATTTTTTGAGACGACAATGAATCGGTACGATTACCTCAATATACTGAAAAACAATCTCCACCAGAGCGCGCATGGAGGGTTCATTTATATTCCAACAAGACAATGAACCAAAACACACTTCCCTGGTTGTGAAGGAATGGTTGCTGTACAGTGTGCGAAAACAGTTCAAAACACCGCCTCAATCACCGGATTTAAATGTCATCGAGCATTTGTGGGATCATCTCGAGCGTCAAATCCTAAACCATGACATTAGGACCAAATCCGAGCTTAAGGCTATTATACAAGACAAATGGGAAAAAATAAGTCCGGAAGTAACTCAAACTTGTTACCTCCATGGGTCGAGAAAAAAGGCAGTTATTAGTGCTAAAGGATATCCAACTAGGCATAAATTTGAGTAATTTGCAATAAATCTCTGTTTTTTAATAATGTATACTTACTTTTGTGAGATGAAATTTTAACAGTATCTTACTTTGTTCTTTAATATATTTGTTATTGTTGGTCCCATTTTTTTATTTTTTATTGTTTGTTTTATAAGCAAAATAAGTATGTTTAACATGTTACCTAAAGTTTATGCAGTTTCGCTTTCTAGTTAATGATTCGGTCAGAATTCGTTATTTTGTACGGTGTATACTTACTTTCGTGACTGTGTGTACAAGTTAACACAGCAAATATTCGCACTCCCGAATCCGAGAACGAACAAACAACGGCCTCAAATATCACCTCGTGCCCAGCACATCGCTGACACAACGTCTGGACCACACGACACCCGTGCATTCCATCGCGTCCAGCGTGGAAATTCGATGACACCTGTGGAAACCGTTTGCACGCCTCGACGATGCCAACTAGTACTTAAGGTAGTGTAAGATTCATTTCAGTTTAGTTTTAAGTTCGACATTGTAAGGGAAGACTCTGCCCAAATAGGGTCAAATAAATAAAATTATTTTTTTAACACAAAATAGTGTAAGAAAACTTAATTGGCGCCCGAGCAGGGACCCGCGCTCCAAGGTGTAATAAAAAGCATAAGCCGACCTCAAAAAGTTCGCCGCGAATAAAACACGTAGTTCATAAGTACAAACGTTGTAAGTCGACCTCAAAAAGCTCGCCGCGTACGGAAAAAGTGACAGTGTCCCTTGGAGCCGGGTTCCACAAAAAAAACAAAAAAAAGAAAAAAAACCAAAAGTGACATAAGTGAAGAAGAGCATAAGTGAAATAAAAGTGAAAAAAAATAATAAAAATCTGGACTGAGACCAGCAACTGGTAATAAAGTCGATAGTGGTCCACGCACTACAATAAGTGTAAACGTGCGCAACGTGGGATCCCGAGTAGCCGCAACAAGAAGAAAAGGAGCCATCCCCTTCGCCGGCGTTACAATGCTGTTATCAATAATATTGTAAGTCTAGATTAAGTAGTTTATAAAAACATTAAAGAAATTGTAAGAAGTGAAACAAAGAATATCATAAGGAAGAAATTACTTCTATTTTTAAAGAAATTTTTGAATAAATACTGAATCTAAAATAGTTAAAGTGAAAAGGGAAACAATATAAAATAGTAGAAAGAAATTTAATAAGAGTGGGAAAAAGAAATAAATTGAAAGTTTTACAGAAATAAAGGTAATAAAGATGAAATTGTAGTTGAAATCATGTATAAACTAAAAATAATCAAAGAAGAAATAATAAATATTGTGTACTCAATTCACTGGGCAAAGGCCAATATTGTAAATTCTTATATTTTAAGTAACTCAGAAATGAATGAGATTGAACAAGTATTTAAATCGGGAAATATTCCCTTCATTAACATAGAAGAAGGCCTTGAATTTGCCGAAGTGAAAATAGCAACAAACGGAAAAGACATTATCTATATCGTAAGTATACCAATTGTAAACGATGAATTGTGTAGCATGAATTTTGTAAAAGCTGTCAAATTCAACGAGAAAATAAATGATATACCTTTCGAAAAAATTCTAGAATGTAAGACAAAATTGTATGGCATAAAAAACGAATGTAAGAATTTTAATAAACATGTAATTTGTAAGGATAATAATGTAATAGATATAGTGAATCCACTTGTATCCCTAATCTACTGAAGAGCAGAGCTTCAAACTGTGTCATCATCAATAATCAACATGTTCCACCCACTGAAGAAATCCTGCCGGGAATACTGTTCCTGAACCAATTCAATGGTTCAATCACCATCAATAATTACACACAGAACCTAGAAGGCACTTATATCATTAAGCATTTTAATACTACCATCCAGGTGAACGGAAAATTAATATTTAGAGAAGAAGAGGTCACAAAATACAAACCATTGCCAGCAATACTACAACCAACATCTGACCACGGAAAAACTGAGGAAATGTTGTCACTCGAGATGTTGAGACAATTGCAAGTCGACGGAACGCAGGAGCTAAGCCTACTTCAAACGAAAAACAAGATAAATTCTATTGCCAATATCGCCTTAGTAATGATCCTGATTAGTTTAGTACTAGTTTTCCTGTGTCACCAAAGATATCAAAAAAATAAAACCCAGAAGAAGACCACAGACACCAACGAAGAACCAATGAGGAACTTTCCAGCATCCATAACGATAGGCGTACAAGACATCCCACACCATTTGAGAACATCGAACGAGGACGTTCGGATTTGAAGGTGGAGGAGTTAACACAGCAAATATTCGCACTCCCGAATCCGAGAACGAACAAACAACGGCCTCAAATATCACCTCGTGCCCAGCACATCGCTGACACAACGTCTGGACCACACGACACCCGTGCATTCCATCGCGTCCAGCGTGGAAATTCGATGACACCTGTGGAAACCGTTTGCACGCCTCGACGATGCCAACTAGTACTTAAGGTAGTGTAAGATTCATTTCAGTTTAGTTTTAAGTTCGACATTGTAAGGGAAGACTCTGCCCAAATAGGGTCAAATAAATAAAATTATTTTTTTAACACAAAATAGTGTAAGAAAACTTAATTTACATACACCACACAAGATGACAGGGCAGACACAAAATGAACAAACACCAATATGTGAAGAAAAGAACGCACTCGGTTCAACTCGGTTTGACCCGGTTTATGAGATCTAGTTGACACATCACTAGTCTCTACAGGCGATAGATGGAACTTGCCAAAAAAAGTCGGATTGTCAAACGTCAAATGTTACAAAGTAACTGATTTATATACAGCTTTCCAATTGGGACTTGACAACTTTGAACTTTCACTGTGAACACACCATTACATCAAACAATATTCAACGCTCATCATGGGGAAGCTCACGAACGAGAACGTTTAATAATAATGGCGGCTCTACAGTACGAGGTGGACCCGGGCCTAACTTCTCAGCAAGGCAGTTATACTCTTTGAGCATTGTCAGTGACTCGAAAGAGGTGGAGCCGTAAAAAAATGTTACGTATTTTTTCGAGATTCGAACCTTAGTCCCATTCCACAAGAAAAGAGATCCCTTTGACTGCGGCAACTACTGACATTCCTGCCAAACACGTCAGACTGAGCAAGGTGACGTTGGAGAATTATTGCTGGTCCATCAAGGTCAGTAATGAACTCACCGAGACATTCAATGGCAAAAAAGGGTTTAGGTATGACTGCGACGTCATGTGAGGTTTTCAACATCGTTCTTGAGAAGATCGTGCAAAACTCACTGGCCAACACTAGAGGCACGATCTTTCAGAAGTAAGTAGAAATTCTAGCATACGCGGATTACATTTACGAGAGTGGTCGAATGCCAGTGAGCCTTCAATGAGGCGTTTTCTGGCATTGAAACGGAAGCGGCTTAAATGGGCCTGGCGGTAAACGAGTGTAAAACTACTCAGTCAATTTATATATACAACCACATCTTCACCCCGATACCGAGAATATATTGAACGCCCCTCGTAAGTATATGCTGCCATCGAGAAAAGACGCGCATTGAGGTAAGAAAGGACTTCGTCTACCTCGGCTCCCAAGTAAGCAGTACCAAAAACATCATGCGCAGAACAACTCTTGACAATCGCTGTTCTTTTGAGCTCAAGAGGCAATTAAGTAATAGAGTCCTCTCGCAAAGACTAATAGTACGTTTACAAAAAAAATCGAAATCCAATTTTGCGTTCCCACTGCAACTTCAGCATTTCAAATGACAGCTAGTGTCAGAATTTTTTTATTGATATTTTTTTCTGATTGGACATCAGATGTCGTTGAACCATTTAGCTTGTTACATTAATTTAAAAATGAATTTAAGTGCTAATTCGGACATGTTAAATATATTGCTGGCTCGGGGCCCGGACATAACGCCAAGCGACATAAGGCCAAATTCTAGCATTTGGCTTTATGTCTCTTTCTCAAAGTGACATAAAGCCAAATTTAAGTATTTGGTCTTATGTCGCTCGACAAAGCGACATAACGCCAAATTTTTTTGAGACAACACCAAATAATAATATCAATAAACATTAAGTGGGTCATAATTCCACAATTTTTAATAACATGTATATGTGTAATTAAAATGAAAATGAACAGTGGAGTTAGTATTAGAGAACGGGTAAAAAGTGAAGTATGAGGGTTCATGCTGCCCCCTGAAACCCCCAGCTTGGCCGCAGATAAGATTTGGGATAGGTGCGAGGTTGGTGGTGTCCAATGTTTCCTTATTTTCATATTTAGAATGGATTTGAAAAAGTAACATATATCCAACTTTGCACCTACCCCAAATCCTATCTGTGGCCAAGCAGGGGGGTTGCAGTTTCACTTTTTACCCGTTTCCTCTTAAATGTCTCAGAATGTTTAATGGAAGGTATATTTTAATAAGGTAAGCCTAAATCAGATATACAGCGGAAAGCTGTCGCTTTGTGAAAGTGAGATAAGGCCAAAACAAAAATTTGGTCTTATGTCACTTTGATAAAGCTACATAAGGCCAAGTTTTAAAATCTGGCCTTATGTCGCTTGGCGTTATGTCATGGCACCTGCTGGCTCAATATAGTGGTATGGAGTTCGCGTTGAAACTTGTGCCCACTTGAAGCTTTCAACTAATGAGAAAACAGCTGTTTTTGTTTATGTCAGCGGGTTGAAATGTCATTGTATGACGTGCTGAATTTGTAAAGAGGATTGTTCGATTTGACGAACTTACAAATGCAGCGACGATGTTCAGAATTTCGCTGGAATGTTGCATTCCAGAATCCAGGAAATGTATGGCGAAATGCAATGTATTTGGGCTGAAATGCAGAAACTAGCCGAAATGTTGAATTTTGGTGCGGTGTAAACATACTGCTGAATTTGTATAAGACATTGACCATCCCAGTCCTGTAGTGTTTTTCAGGCGGAAGTTGCTGCAATAAAACAAGCTGCGGATATGATTGTTGAGGAAAATATTTCAGGACAAACAATCAGTATCTATGTTGATAGTCAAGCAGGCATTAAAGCGTTACATCAGCACTTGCAAGCTCGTAGAAATGTGCATAAAAAGATTGGACGATACTTCGGTAGCTAATAAGGTGACCCTCTGTTGGGTGCGCGGCCACATGGGAATTTCCGGTAATGAAAAGATGAATGAGCTGGCCAGTGTTGGGTCACATCTAAGTTCTTCGCGGGACCTACCTGAGGCCAGCACACCGCTTAGTACCTTGCACAGGGAAATAGACATTGAGTCTGACGAGGCAGCTAATAAACGGTTGTGTCGATCGACAGCTAAACCGTTATGGTCAATCTACGACAAGAGGAGACAGGGCACTGCGCGATAGGAAATCACTCAGCACAGCTGGGACTACCCCATAACGACTTTTGTAGAAGCTGTAGAGACGAAGAAGAAATAGAATCTATTCGCCAGCTACTGTGTGATTATCCTGCACTAGCCGTTAGGAGAAAGGAAACCCTAGGAAGATCTAAGCAAACTCCTGAGATACATGTCTATATCTGCGTGGTTTGACTTAGCTGTTGATACATCGAAGTTTTAGGTTTTCCATGGTTCTTAACATTTTTTGAGCACAATGGACTCATAGTTGTCTAAGTGAGCCGTTGATATGTTCTTCATGTCAGCAAGGGCACCCATCTACCTAACCTAACCCTAAATTTGAAATATCCTGTGACAAAGAAAGAGACACCAGATCACCACACTTCTTTTTTGGGATTTTATTTTCCCCGGGCTTACCGTAGGTTCATTCTATTACACTTTGGACTTCCAAGATGTGTATCTTAAGCCCGTCATGTTAAACTTGAATTCATCTGAATAATTTAAAAAATCGGACTCAATAGTAAAAAGTTCTCCATTTGACAACAGTCAGCCGTTACAGAATTTCCAAAACTTCAGGTTAGCATGGAGGAGGAAGTCTGATGGTCTGGTGTCGCCTTCTTTGTCATGGGATAGTTCAAATTTACACCATTTACGACATAATAGATCGTTGTGTATACAGTGATGTATCACAGAACGTGATATTGGCCCTTGCAGAAGAGGGAAAGGAATTCAAATGGATCTTCAACACAACAACGATCCAAAACACACCTCTTACATTGGAAAAAAGTGACACCCTCTCTATTTTGGTCTTACGAAAAACTGCAGTTTCCGGCTTAAGACCTTCGCTTAAGATATCCGAAAAGAACGTTAATTAATTTTGGCTATTCATCCAAAAATCGAACTGGTTCCAGAAATGTGCGGTCGGAAGTCAGATGTGGCAACACAATGGACCCTATGGCCTATGGGTCTAACGTGCATATGCTGGAAGCCAGCATACCTACCTACTTAAACCTTCAAGAGACGTTCGTTAAGTAAGTAAGTAAGTAAGTAAGATCTAATATTTGTTGACGTTATTCAACCAAAAACGGTATAAACATTCAAGTTAACAATAAATCAACTCGTAAAGCAAATTTAACTAACTTTTACTTCACTTAATTTTAAGAGTCAGAGTGTATGTTCCTTTTCTTCTTCGAGTGGCAATGGAGGCTGGTGTGGACCAGAGAATTCACCAACAAAACAAAGTGAATAAAAAGTCCAGTTGGTCATTTAGAAGGACCATACAAATCAGGCGGTTTTCTATAAATTCAAAGAAATTACAAAAATCAAGCTTGGTTCCAGTTTAAGAACATATTTCAGAAATTTAATAAAACAAAGAACGGTTAAGCTATAGGAAAACAATTTCCTTTCAAAGCTAGATTAATTTTCAAAAACAGTTTCAGCGATCGTTTACACCGGCACATGGCAACCACAAAATACAACACACCAACTAAACGCACTTAGCAATAGATCCGCTACATGTCTACAACATAAACCAACCTTCTTCCCCGCATGCTCCACATTCGTGTGCCTTTTTCCGCTCAAAATAGATTTCCACACACAGCTTTACATAATTAAGTTCATTCGTATTTTGTTTCATAAAATTAATACGGAATATAATAAAATAATTATTAACGCCAAACAAGACACACTCCACACTCATGCGATCCACAGTCCACATCACACCAGTCGCATGGAAAGCATCACAAATCGAAAGTATACTCCCCGTCTCCAATACATCTACTCCCAGCGAATATCGAGAGAAGAAAAAAAAACGAAAGATTCCAAAAAAAAGGAAAAAAAAAAACTGAAAAATAAAATAATTCACGCTATAACTGTTGTCGTGAGTGCGCGCGCGTTGTTAAACGCCTTTCGTAGCTTTCGGTACGAAGCAGATTTATTTTCCTCTCGATCGAGACGACGACGACGGCTGCACGAGGCCGCCATTTAAAACCGTCAATCCAGAAACCGCTCTCAGAGAACTTCGCGGCGTCGTTACGCGGCCAGCGAGCAGACAAGTGTTTCAAAACTCATTTCGTGTGCATTTGCTTTTCCAAAAAGAAAGCGAAAGCGGGTTCTTTTTTCCAAAAACTTTTGTCCGCGGGTGTATTTTTTTTTTGTTTTTCAGACCGAACGAGGTGCAAGGACACTTTACGGCACAGCGAATTGACCCGAGTTTCAAACCACACAAGTAAGTCGAACATTTTGAATTGAAGTTCTGTTTTTCTGAAGTGACGTGGGGGTACCCTTTGTGCATCCAGGATTCCGGCAAGCGACCTGCGTCGAAGAAGGTATTAAGCGGGCGACTAATTTCTGATCGGTTTTTTGCCAGCAACTACTGATTTTCAGCGCATAGCCGGGGCCTGATAAAAAATGTTTTTTTTTCGTTGTTTTTGTGTGATTTCATTTGGTTATCATTAAACTTTTCCTATCAGTGCCAGAGCGACGGCAGTGGTACACTGCGGCGGTGGGGCACGATGTTGGGCGGGATTTTTCAGTTTTTCAGTTTAACTGATTGTGGGTTGTTATCGTTGGTGTAAAACACGGTCGGGAGTCGATAGTCACAGTCTGGAGAGTGGGCTTCTTGTTGTGGTTTTCGAATGTGTCTCCTTATCGTTTGGAGGGTTCATGATTGTGCATCGATTGCAGGGAATCGACCACTAAAAGGGAGATAGACTGAGGCCACACCTCTTTGATTGGGTTTTGTGAGTGGCGATAAGGATATGGGATAAGTAATATCTCATACTAAAGGTGAATCTTATGTGCGATAGGCACTTATCAGAGCGTCGACCTCGTAATCAGGCAGAGCTAGAAAATGCTTTTGAGATGTGGGCTCTTAGTTGGCGTTAAGTTTTCACAGGCAATGGATGTATGGAGTCAATCGCGGTGTGATCGATTTTTGAATTTAATTTGAATTCGATCGGTGATTTTGTGATTTTTGTGAAGTTTACTGTGGAATATGAGATCTGGTTTAGTTGGAAGCAAATTCATTGAGACATCTGTCCATAGGTCAGACCAAGGTTTTTATAATATTTTCCACCCCGTTTTTAACATATTTAAACTGAGTACAAACAGTGCAGTGTATTGAAGAGCCACTTTTAACATATTTTACGTCCCCCTTTTTCATTAAGAATTGTGATATAATTCCTGATCATCAGTGTATTCTAATTTCGGTTAGATTGAGTTTGAAGTATTTTCAAAACACAGTTGTCTGTATTCTAAAATCTTTATTTTCGAGAGAGTTTGGACTTATGTTAAATGGCGACTGTATGGCGCAGTTGGTTAAGTGCCTGCCTCAAGTTAGAGGCGTCACAGGTTCGAATCCCAGTGAAAGCAAAGTTAATACGCTTTTATCCGGTTTTTCAAATCTGATCCAGTCACCATTTGCCGTTGGGATCAAATTAACGGCACTATCACTGAAGCGACTGTGGGTATCACAATGGACCAACATGGTCTAAGTGTGCTAGTGAATTCACTAGCAGCCCCCTAAACTAACCTAACCTATGTCAAATGAGGCAACTTTGAAAATATGTATAAGCTGTCATAGGAAGATTACCCTCTTGAGTAAATCTCGATCTGGAAATATGGTTGTTGTGGGTTTGAAACTTGTCGCAGTGTTTACTGTTAGTAGTCGTCTTCATGCAATTCTAAAGTTTGAAGTTGAGAAATGTATTGAACCCAAAAAAATTCGTATCAATATAGGGTCCATCGAACAAGAGGTGCCATTTCAAATCTATGGAAAAATTAAATATATCTACGAAAGCGGCGATATTTTTATATCAATCTAAAGTACAAACTTGGAAGTTAGCAATGAAGTACAGTAAAGGTTTGCCCAACGAAAACGCACGATGATAATTGTAAATAAAGCAAAAAGTTTTCAGAGAATTATCTCAATATTTTTTATTATGATAGAAGGATCTATGACAATTATGTGTGAAATAAAATATTGGCCAAATGCTCGCCACGGCTTCGATGGCATACCTCTATCCGATGGTTTATATTTTCAATGACTCTGAGACATAATTGAGGTTCAATGTCGTTAATGTGCCGAACTATCCCATCCTTTAGCTCTTGAATTGTTCTTGACTTATTGAAGTACAGTTTTTCTTTTAAATATCCCCAAAGAAAGAAGTCCAACGGTGTCAAATCACATGATCCTCTTTTCATTTTCCTCTTGTACAACCCTGGCGTAAAGGCAGCGACACTGCGACCTAAAAAGGTCTATTGTATCGACGGGTTGGAGTTAATCCAAAAGATTTACCGCTTTCCTTATGAAAAATAGTATATCTTTTGTAGTGGAGTTTTTCAATTCCACTGAATTGAACATTCCCTATGGAGAATACGTTTCCTTAACCAATATAGTGCTGGACATTCACATAAGATGTGCTGGGATGTTTCGTCTTCTTCAAGACAAAAACCTACATTCCTTGTTTTGACACAAGTTCATTTTGTTAAGGTGGTAATACAAGCCCCAGTGGCTAGCTTTCTTATGCTCTCCTTATCTAAGCTATGGATTTCCTTATAGGAATAGGGTCTGATTAATCGCTTGGATTGCCTGAGACGTGACCAATTGGTCCAATGATCTAGGCGAAGTTTGTTTTCCCATTCGTTAATCAGCGCTGCAGCCGTCGTCCAATTGATACTGCAGTACGGTTTAGGACCTATGAACGCAGTACTTGAACCCGCTCTAACGAGTTCATCTGCGGATTCGTTACCTTTGTGTCCAGGGACCCAGCCAAGTTTCACTTTGCTGTATTTGGCTAGGGATTGCAGAGCATCGTGGCAACATTTGACGTCTTTGAAGTCTATTTGACTGGACGATAAGGCCTTAAGTGCTGCCTGGCTATCTGAAAAGATTTGTATAATTGCGCCCTTGATACCTTTACCAAGATTATGTCTAGCGCAGATCTCAATGACATGGATTTCGGCTTGAAACACCGTGGGACTAGACCCCATAGGTACAGAGATCCCAGTGTTGGGTCCACAGACACCAGCTCCGACTCCAGAATCCATTTTTGATCCATTTGTGTACCAAACTACGCTCCTGGGGTCTAGTGTTGGAACACCATTGGACCAGTCTTCGCGGTCCAATATTTCAACATCAAATAACCTGCCGAAACAGTTCTGCCTGACCATAATGTCCGGCATTGTACAAAACATGTCTCTATTAGGGATTGAGTTGAGTATCCTAAGGTGACCCACTAGGTCACCTGGTTTGAACAACGTGAGATAACACGGCCATTGAATTTCTCGCACAAAAGAGCCATTGTTTCGTTGGCTGTATGGCAAGTGGCACCATTCGAACACCATTCACGGTAACTGCTTGGTACGAAGAAGTAAGGCCCGATGACGCCGCCAGCACATAAACCGCACCAAACAGTCACTCTTTGTGGATGCATCGGCTTTTCAACAATCAAACTCGTGGATTTGCCCAAATGCGGCAATTCGGGTTGTTAACGAATCTACTGATTTGAAAGTGTGCCTCGTCGCTGACGATGATTTTCTTTGTAAAGTCACCATTCACTTCTGCCTCTCCAACCAACCATTCGGCGTACTAAAGACGCTTGAAATGGTCAGTAGGCTTCAGCTCATGAGTCAGTTGAACCTTGTAAGCGTCTAAATTCAAATCTTTGTTCAAAATTCGCATCAGTGATGTTCTTGAGATGTGTATTTGTTGGGCACGATGACGAGTTGAGTTGAGAAAAACAGCAATGTTTTCCCCAGAACGAACTGGGCGAGCATGCAGAAGTGTTTTCACATTTCCTACAGACCCGGTTTGCTGAAATTTGCGCGCAATTCTAGAGATTGTGGACGCATTTGCTCGATTATGCTGACCAAAAAAATCACGAAGTGCGCTAAATGGATTTTGATTTGAACGCTCATTTTTGTAAAAGGCTTCAATAATCTTAACGCGCTGCTCAATTTTGTACTTCTCCATGGTTGAACTTGTCAAAAATTAAGTTGAGCAAAAAAACTTGACGTTAAGGTGTGACTCACAATTAACATCGTGCATTATGGTTGTACCACCCTTTACTTACCAAATATCTGCTTCAGCTCTGGTTACAAATAGTCTATTAGACTTTTATTGAAATTTTTAACCACTCTTTCCTGTGATTGCTGCTTGCGAAAACATGTTTTTCTATTTTTAGTGAGTAGTTGGCATTGATGTGGTCGCCGTGGCGTAGTGGGTAGGTGCGTCGACCCCTACGCTTGATGTTCTCGGTTCGATTCCCGAAAAAAGACCAACAATTTTTGTACGCCACCATCTCTTTCGATTCACTGATAATGCTCAAAAAGTATAACTGTCTAGAAAAAGTTTCTCAATCTCGCCGTTCGGAGTCGGCATTAAACTGTAGGTCTCCTCCACTCGTGAAAGAACAATAGCACGCACAACACGAGTGGTTGTTGAGAAGCTAGGCCCAGGTCCAGCTCGGACTTCAGCTCCGCCATTTTTATTATATTATGTTATTATTATCAGTTGGCATTGATGTACCTTAAAGGTAACCCTAAACGACGTACATGCTCGCCGCATTTTCGTCGTGTATGGGCTGGTTCGCGAGCCGCTCGCTATTGGCGAAAAATTTGGATTTTGTTGTGTTTGTTGGCTTTAATGTTCGCCGTGTAGGGCCATGTTGGCGAGCAAATCTCATTTTTGCTGTGAACGTCGCCTGCGCCGAGTGCATATCGCGGGTTAAGCACAATGTCAACAGTCAGCCACGATTTTATCGAGGAATTCACCACTTGCGCTTCCCTATCACACATGTTGACGGTTTGAAACAACACGCCAAATGTGTTCGCCGTGTAGGGGATAAGGCGAACGATCAAGTTCGGCAATCATGTTCGTCGTTTAGGGCTACCTTAATCCAAATGAACAAGTTTAATGGTGTTAAAGCGAACGATCTCGTCGGCCAATTAAAGTTTCCATTTCAAAAAATTATACATCCAGAACATTTGTCAATATATATTTGCAATAGAGGCATTGTTTTGCCAGCTCTGTGGCATGTGGCGTCATTTTGCTGAAAGTAAATGTCATCCACACCCGTCGTATTAATTTCAGGCAAAAAGTTGGTTAACATCATTCGGTAAAGCAAAGGATTGAATCAAGATCAATTTTCGAAAAAGTAAGGTCCAGTGACACTAGTCGCTACGTATAAAACCGCCACACACTGTCACTTGTTGTAGATGGACAGGTTGCCTCTCTTGGGTTAAATTAGTTTAGGTTAAAGTGGCTGACTGGAGATAGTAGTCACACTTAGGCCAATTTAGGCCAATTGTGTAGCCTGAGTCACAAGGATATACGGACGGTGCTGGGAGTTCTCACCGGACATTGTCCGATAGGCACCCATGCCAGAAGGTTAGGTATCCCCCATAGTGACTATTGTAGAAGATGCAGGGACAAGGAGGAAATAGAGTCCGTCCGCCACCTGCTATGCGAAGCCCTACGGGGAAGGAGACTGATAACACTACGCAGTAACTTCTTCGACGAGCTGGAGGATCTGGAAAAAATAGAGCTGAAGCACCTCCTGAGAAATATACAACAATCTGGGTGGTACTAATAAGCAGCAAAAGTGTAGGTCTCACGGGGTACACCCCCCACACATAAGGTACAACGGACCCAACTGTTGGTCTCAGTGAGTCGCGACCCGGTCGCAAGGGCACCCTATCACCTACCTATCTAGGCCCATTGTGATACCACGCGGATAGTATGTCACCTATCCAAAAAACCATTTAGTGCTTGCCACGAAGCTTTTTATTTGATTTATTGCCGACGTTGTGCAATTCGCTCAAGTCGTTGAAGAAGTAGGCTCCAAGGTGTTTCTTCCCGCGGGATGATAGAGCACTACAGGTGCAGAGGAGATGTGTTATGCTTTCCTCTTCTTCCTAGTCTCTGCAGCTTCTGCAGACGTCTTTATGAGGGAGTCCCATTCTTAAGGCGTGAGTGGCAATGGCACAGTGTCCTGTGATAACGCCAATGAGACTTCTTAGGGATGACCTGCTCATTCTAAGAAGATAGAGTGAACGTTTTAAATAAAAGTTTAGGCCAAATTTGTTTAGTGATGGGGCACGTACTGCCATCTGACCATTTGGAGTTGGTGTTTTTAATAGTATGATTCTTTAAAAGAAATTTAGATGTAGTGAATGGTATAGGCGGAGGATCTCCACTAGTTTGTGGAGATCGTACCGCTCCTGGCGAGATCATCGGCTTCACAATTCCCTGGAATGTCACTGTGTTCCGGTACCCACATGAGGTGAATATTAAAATGCTCAGCCATCTTGTTAAGAGATAGGCGGCAGTTCAGGGAGGTCGTAGAGAGGAAGGTGACCGAGTTCAGAGATTTGATTGCTGCTTGGCTGTCTGAACAGATGGTGATGTCCTTCTTGGATATCACGTTGTTTTTAAGCCAAGACAGAGCTTCTTTTATAGCCATCGTCTCAGCCTGGAATACGCTACAATGTTCTGGTGGATTGATATGCTAAAATTGAGATCCTTGGAGTAAACACCTAATCCTACTTCCTTGTCCGTCTTGGATTCATTTGTGAAAATAAGCAGAGGAGCGTCCAGCGTCTGAGTCTCATACTTCCAGTCGGTCCTGGAGGGTATGCTGGTAGAGAAGTTTTTCGCAAAGAGGGGATGAGGCAATAGGATAAGTCTGTGTCGTGCGGTAGAAACTCGAGGTTATCTAGAATAATGGAATAACTAGGGTGACCAGATCCATAGGCATGGAAAAGAGGACACCTTGAACAATCTCAAATAAAAATTTAAGACTCACTTCTTTTTACATTAAAAAAGCACACAAGAATACGGTAAACAAACGGTGTATTTACTTTTAAACATAAAAAAATATGTAGAAAATGAGCTGTCAAATGAGTGGGTGTGTTGAGACAACTGTTAAAAAAAACACAAAAAATGGCGTTGTGTTCAGAAAAGAATGAGTTTAGGTACAAATATATTTTAGGTGGTGCTCGCACCAGAAAGATGAAGAAAAATTTCTAAATTAGTGTTGAAAAAAAAAGTTTTGTTGTAGTTTTGTGATTTTGAAAAATGTAGTTAACTAAGAAAACTAAAAAAGAGGACAATTGCATGTTTTTCCAAAAAGGTACCGGACATTGTTTTATGAGACAAAAAGAGGACATGTCCTCTTAAAAGAGGACGTCTGGTCAGCCTTGGAATGACCTGTATGGTGGTTCTGAGTCTTACCGCTGCGGAAGCTACTATTTGTCTAGCTTGTTTGCCTTGGAGTTGAGGGAGATGAAGTATAACATTCTGTGCTTCGGATGGTGTCGACCGTAGCACCCCACTGATGCATATGTATGCTTGCAGATCTTTGCACGCGGTCAATACTCCGGCCTGGGCTTATTCGACTCGACGGACTCGGACCTAAACTTAATGTTTGCTTTTCCAAGCATTGTATCTCCCCAATCAATCCTTCAGCATTTTATCGACGATCTGAGTTAATTGGAGGAATGTTGGGTGCACCTTTAAACTCTCATTAAAAACGTTTGAGGTTTTACACGCTGTCATCTGGGAAAGCTACGAACGAACGCTACGAGAACTCTGTGAACATCGTCGTGACGAATGGTTTTCGTGAAGCTAGAATCACTTCCTTCCTATTTGATATTGATTTATTAACTCCATGGGGAATAATTAATTAAAATAAAGACTTTTAGTGAAAAGGGGTTTTTGTTTTTTGAAACCCAAGTAACCCAGGTAATCAACATCAAAGGTTTTTGGACATTGAATTCCTTTAAGTCTAACTTTAAGCGCAGATGATAAAGCAGTAAGAAGCAAATGTCCTCACATCATTAAAGATGTAATGGAAACATTGCTAGAGCAGGTCTGGACTGAAAGTACAGTCCAGGGTGGACATGGGCCTAGCTTAAGTTTAGCTTAAAGTGCCCGCCGAGGGTCAGTAAGATTAATCTAACAAGTTAGGTAAGTTTGCTTTAGTTATTTTTGTCTAGTACGTAAGGTTAAATTAAGTCTTAATAGAAATTAATTTAAAAAAAAACATGGGCCTAGCTTCTTCAGTAACAACTCGTGCTGTGCATGCTATTGTTCTCTCACGAGTAGGGGGAACCTATACTTTGTGCTGTCTCCATTTTGACAACATTTTCTTGACAGTTTACTCTCTGAGCATTGCCAGTGAATCGAGCGAGATGATGCCATGCCAATAAAAGTCGAGGTGTCTGGAATCGAGCCTGGAATCCTCAGCACTAGGGTGGACGGATTTACGTACTGCGCTACGCAGGCACGGCCATCTGAAGCTACTATCTCTAGAAAGTAGCTTCGGTTCACCCTTCAAGCGCGTTAGTCAGTCAGAAATTTATTTCCAAGTGAAGACATTTAAAATTTCCACAGCAAAGGACGCATTCGAACCTTTTCAAATGAAGAACGAGCTTGTCAACTTGGTCACCTCTCGTGGCCTTTTCAAGCGTAGTCTTGCGCTGTTATTTTTTCGGATTTCCCAGCATTTATCAGCTATAGCTGGTCACCTAAACCTCCAAGACGTTGTCACCGACAAATTCCTAAGAAATCAAGAACAGAATAAAATTCAAAATTTTCTCAGCCAAAAGTCGTCTTACGAACAAATGGTTTCGATTTTTTCAACGACCATACGCAAAAAACTACAATAAGAAGAAGGTTTCTTGAGTTCTCACATGCATCTGTACATAAGAAGTATGTACATAAGTATGTACATGTGTACGTAAGTTGGTATGATCGGAGGTCGGCGTCGTTCTCAGCAAAAGTCTAGGCAACGACGATTGTACTTTCCATTTGAACGAGAGCGTAACGAACAACGAACCGCATATTTGTCATGGCAGTCCGCGCTTATCAGTGAAACGACGAAAACAAAAGAACTGACTGACTTCCTGTCAAAGTTCAAACCAACACAGCACAGCCACAGTACAGCCCCGACAGACTGCATACTCATGCGGACTCCATTTTTAAATTTTTTTTTCTCTCTTCTGTTTTCTGTATTTGTACTTGGAAACATTTACTGCTGGACAACATTTTTTGTTTCTTCTATAAAGCAGAAGAAACAAAATTTAAAAACATAAATGTGCATTAGTGTGTGTTTGATTCCCGCGCGCCTTGGAATTTTCTTTGTGAGGTTTCGCTCCACATTTTCTGGGCCGACCGACCACCATTGTCACCGGCCGCTCTGCCGCCGCCTCGCTGTCGTGGTTACGTTGAGTCCATTTGTGAGGGGTTTTCAATTTATTTATGTTTCTGTCGACTTCGGGGTGGCTTCCGTTCGGTTTGGAATGTAGAATATGGTCATTGAGGGGTCCGTTTGGCAATACATGTGTTGACAAACCATGTGATGTGCGAGTACATTTCTCAGGGCGAATACATTTCACACGGGGCACACAGCAAGTGCTTACGTAACCGAAAAGGAATTTACACTTGTCACTGGTTCCTTTGCTTTTATTGCTTTGCATTAGACATGAGAACTATTGCAGAATCGACGTTGAATTCTTTGGAATGCACTTGAAGGAAAGTGTGGGCGTATTGATTGTCTGAGACTGGCCACATTTATGTCAATATTTATGTATGTAAGATGTCACTGGCCCTGTGACGAGCATTTATCGTAAAGAAAACGGCATTCAGCCGCCAATTATCGAACGAGTAATGTTTCGATTCACAAAACGACAACTGTCATCTGAATGACAAATATGTATGCAAACATTGCTAAGGCCTTTACCTTTAAGTCCCGGCAAAGATTTTAAGCCATTGGGAGGAGTCAATAGTCCCGTTGGTTAAAGATATCCAGTCGAAACTAGTAAGCAGTTCTTCTCAGCGTTACCATGTAGTAGGGAGTTATTCTGGGAAATTCCGGTCTAGAATTTGGTAAAAGGGAAAAGGCGAGTCTTGTCTCATAAAACAAAATGTTGGAATTTTTAAATTAAATCTGTTGGCAACTACGTAAGTGAGTGTGGATGCATTGGCTTCTCGACAATAACGTCCGGGTCTTCCGAGTCCGAGATGCGGCAATTTTGTTTGTTAACGGTTAACGTAGCCGCCGAGACGAAAATGCACCTCGTCAGAAATGATTACTGTTCGCCCAAACTGCGAAGCGATAACGAAGCGGATGATCGCGCGCCTTCAATTGCTGAGTCAATTGGACATTGTAAGCGAATAATCCGAGATCTTTGTGCAGTATTCTCCTTAGGCTAGTGAAATGTTGAACTTCTGAGATCGATGGCGAGTTGTTTAAGTTCGTGAATTGAGTCTCACACTCTCGGCCACAGCGGCCACATTCTCATCGACGACGAGCACCATGAATGTTGTCCACTAGAATACCAGTCTCACGAACTTTTTGCACAAACTTGCATACAGCAGTCGCGGTAGGTGCTTCATTTCGACAAAAACTTATTTTCAAAAAATGCACTGTTTGGACTACACAGCACTCACTTTGGAAATAAGTTTTTAATATTTCCCAACGTTGTTCAAGCGCAAAGCGACTGACTTTTTTTTGCGGAGGTATGATACTGACTTTCTGGCAAGATTCGAGCGGGAAACAGATGGCAGTGTCAAAATAACCCATGATTAGAAAAAAAAAACAACTAGATGGCCCACCCTTTATATAAACAAGAAAGCGGTGAATGTTGACTATCATGTGCTATCAAAATTCTCTGCTTTGTTAATATAGATTAATGACTTCACACTTCTTCTTCTTCTTAGGGCGCTACAGCCTCACTCAACATGCCTCTCCAGCCAGCACGATCTTTCGCTAGCTGTCTCTGTCTCCAGTTTCACACACCAAACCGGCCGAGGTCCCCTCGACTTGTGTGCGTGGGCGCCCTCTTTTACGTTGTTCCACAGGCTCAGAGTCGAAGACTCTTCGGGCCGAAGCTAAGTTCTCCATACGTTCTACATGGCCTAGCCATCTTAGGCGTTGGATCCGTAGACGCCTGGCTAGACTCATGTCGCTGTACAGCCCATACAGTTCGTGGTTGAACCTTCTCCTCCAAATGGCATCAACGCAAACTGGACCAAAGATCGCGCGCAGAACTTTTCTCTTGAAAAGGCCGAGAGACTGTTGGGATATTGGCCATGCCTCTGCGCCGTAAAGCAGGACTGGGATGATCAAGGTCTTATACAAAGTCAACTTGGTCTTCCGAGAAAGGGCTCTACTACTCAATTGCCTTTTGAGCCCATAAAAACAGCGGTTGGCAAGAGTTAGTCTGCGTTTGATCTCGGTACTGATGTTGTTTGTACTGTTTACTGCGGAGCCGAGGTAGACGAAGTCCTTAACTACCTCAAAGTTATAGCTGCATGTGGTGACGTTCTGGCCAGGTCGTCGATGTTGTGCGTCCTTTCTCGATGACAGCATATACTTGGTTTTGCCCTCGTTTACCGCCAGACCCATTTTAGCCGCTTCCGTTTCAATGCCAGCAAACGCATCATTGACGGCTCGCTGTGTTCTCCCAATCACGTCAATGTCATCCGCGTAAGCTAGCAGTTGAACAGACTTTTGGAAGATCGTGCCTCTTGTGTTGGCCAGTGAGTTTTGCACGATCTTCCTTAAGAACGATGTTAAAGAAATCACGTGACAACGCGTCGCCTTGTCTAAAACCTTTTCTGACATTGAAGGTCTCAGTGAGTTCGCTACCGACCTTGATGGAGCAGCGAGAGTTCTCCATCGTCATCCTGCTCAGTCTGACGAGTTTGGCAGGAATGTCAAAACTAGACATGGCGCTGTATAGCACGCTGTCATATGCGGCCTCGAAATCGACAAATAGATGGTGTGTGTCGATCTGCATTTCTTGGGTCTTCTCCAGGATCTGCCGCAGTGTGAAGATTTGATCGATGGTGGACTTCCCTGACCTGAAACCACACTGATAGAGACCTATCATTTTGCCGAATATGGGATTAAAATGGGTGCTTAAATCAACAGCAGCGGGACGGAGCTCATATGCTTCCGGACCTCGTCAACAGTCAGCAGAAGGTCATTGGCGACGAGGTGCCACAACATCAGCATTTCTCTCCCAGAAAACTCAACAATATCTCCCACGCAAAAGACACGGTATCTAGGAGTTAACCTCAACGACAAATTCAAGGACCACTTAGACATCATACTCCAACGGGCAACGTTTGCATTGTATCTAATGCATCCACTGTTCATAAGGAAGACTGGTTTGTCTCAAAAGACTAAGTTGCTGATTTATAAGCAGCTCATCAGACGGATATCCAATTTGATCACTTAGTTCATGTTTTCAGCACTAAGCAGTCGACTAGAGTAAGCATTCGTGGGATATAGGTACATATGAACCGGGTTAAACCGATTCACAATAAAATTTAACCCAAAAATGCAATAAAATTCCATCGATCTACACACATCCCTGTTTGCACCACTTATAGGACTCTATTTACATTTCGAACAACTATAATTTTGGGAAATATTTCCTCATCAACACATCTGTTGATAATGAATGTAACATCTCCCAATTACCCGGATGTAGTTCCGCAAAGAGTCCGGAAATACGAAAAAGGATCACCCTTTCATCCGCCGAATCCCAATTCTCTCGATCGACCAGCGTCGGACCGTTCGTTAAGAAAAACACATCAACTCGGAGACGTCTATGCAAACAAGTAATAATTAATTTATTGCTCATTAAAACACGCCATCGCATGCAAATTTGCGTCTCGAGCAACCTTTCTTGCGGCTGGAAAAAGTACACATACATTAGCTACCAGTGAATCGTTTTGTTTTTCCATTTTATTGCGTCCAGTCTGGATCTTAGAGCCCTTCCAGGTAAGGAACCAGACCACATATGATCTAACAAAACACCAGACGACGACGAGCAATTATGCCGAGTATTTGTTTTCATTTCACTTATGATCTCCTTTGTTGTGGTCGGCGGCAAGCGCAAGGGACAATGAGGATTCAAATAACACAAACCACTCGTGCAAATAACGAAATGGATGGGAATTTTCCCTTTTTCCGGAAAAACACACACATTCACAGCACAAACTCCTATGCCGTGACACACGACCGACAAATTGAAAGAAGAAATATCCGACAGGTGACTGGAGTGTGGAGAATGTTTTTCTGGTCAAACAAGCGGAAATGTTTTGTGACAGGATCAAAGCACTTGAGTGGTTGTTGTGTGAGAAATCAAATAAATGTCACTTAGGTCGCGGGACAAAGATGCCAATTTGGTGGATCAACGATCGCGTTGTCAAACGTTTGCCTTCAAAAGTCTTTCTGAGGAATTCAGCAGGCAATCAAATTTTGCTTGGAATTTTGAAAGACATTTCAAACTAACTGTGCATCGCGCTCGGGTTTTTTTTGTAGTGCAACGTGACACGGTGGGATCAATTTCCTCGAGATTTCGACCGATCGAATAGTATCTTACGATAGATTTTATAGTGAATGGCTTTAACGTCGTTGAGTACTTATTTAATCTAACGTCGTTGAGTACTTATTTCCCCGTATTTATAGAAGTTTGATCAACAGTCGACTTGCAGGCCAGAAGATGCACTGGTATGAGACGATCAGAGCGACGACAAAACTTTAAATGATCACATACTACACTGGACAGGATCTTATCGCCGAAATTGAACAGGGATATGGATTAGTGATTATACAGCGCCTCAAATGCTGGCTTCGAGTTCATCCAAATTTCTTGGCTTGTAACCGCAGACTTAGAGAACTTGGAGAAATAATGAACTGGTGTCATGTCGCATGATCGCGGCGACCAATTAACGAACGCTCGCCGTGAGATCACCCATTCGCCAAGTTTCTTCTTCACAACTTCGAGCGTTTCGTAGCTTTTATGGCATTTGACGCCTGTCCTGTTGGAACCACAGCGCGGATATATCAATGTTGTCGAATTCATAAACGGTAACTGTGTCTCCTTCCTAATTTTGAAACAAATAAGGTCCGATAATGCCGCCATGCCATAAAAAGCATAAAGCTGTTAATTGTTGATCTATTGATGCTTGATCAATCACTTGTGGATTGTGTTTTTTTCGGGGATTTTTGAAACACTTCTGGAGCACTCAGACTCAAAACTGATCCATTGTACTGCCAGGTAGCAACCTACTCCAGTGCCGTTAATTTGATCCCAACGGCAAATGGTGACTGGACCGTTTCGGAATCGAACCTGGGACCCCTTAAACTTAGGGCAGGCACTTAACCAACTGCGTCATCCAGTCGCCAGACATAGCCGCTGAGCCAAAAATGGGTCTCTTCCGAAAAGATGACTTTTTCCAAAAAATCCGGATCTCCGGCCAACATTTCCAGCGTCCAATTTTCGAATTAACGGCGCTATCTATGGACGTCCCACTTTAATTCTCGTGTCAGTACAATACAATACAAATACGGAAGCAGGCCCAAATTCAACAGCACAATAGGCCTGGTTGACTGCTCAATTCAGCTGATCGGCACTGAATCGGCATTTCTGTGTCTTCTTCGATACTGGCCGGTACGGCGGCTATGTTTTCTTGATTTTGGACCAGTTTCTGAACATCTCCATCAACAATATCCTAAAATCTCTTGAAAACAATGGTATTAAGGTAGTCGCTTATACTGATGACGTAACCATCCTGGTATCAGGTAAATTTCTACCCACCATCAGTGAAGTTATGCAGATGCGACCTCTCATCTTGGGCTGAAAATAGTAATCTCAAGATTAACCTAAGTAAACGGAGCCCGTTCTATTCACAAGGAAATACAAGATTCCAAAATGGAAGACACCCAGAACAAAAAACGTTCCCCTCACTATCTCCAATGAAGCTAAGTTCCTTGGAGTTACGTTCGACTCCAAACTAAAATGGAAGAGGAACACCGAGGAACGAATGTAAAAAGGTCTCAACGCTTTTTATACCTGCAAAAGATGGGGCTTACAACCACACATTATCTACTGGTTGTACACGACCATCGTGAGACCTATCCTCACCTACGGCTGTATTGCTTGATGGGAAGCAGTTAACACCAAATCCTACCTGAGCAACTTAAACAAGGTACAAAGGTTAGCCTGTCTTAGCGTTACTGGTACATTCAAATCCACTCCTCAGATGGGGCTGGAAACGATGCTTCACCTTCAACCTTTGCAACTGTTCATCAAGAGCTCTGCCGCTCAGACTACGGGAATGTCATAACTGGCATCCAAACAGCTACGGTCTGCTCGAATCTTTCAGTCGCAGGGGTCTCTGGACTACCACAGACTACGAAAAACCCGAGTATGACTTTGACAAGAACTTCACGATCTTTATCCCAGATAGGCAGGATTGGGAAAAGCCTGACTTCATCAAAGGCACACCCACAGACGGCACGGGAGCGGGAATCTTCTGTGAGACACTAAAAATAAACAATGCCTATCGGCTTACTGACTGTTCTAGTGTATTTCAATCCAATCTTTGCCATTAAGAAAGCTGCGCAGATTGTACAGCAAATAGACCTCTCTGACATGGAAATCACCTTCTGCTCGGACAGTCAAACGGCCTTGAAGGCATTGAATTCCCATCTCGTAAACTCCAAATCCGTTAAGGACTGCATTAAAGAGTTTAAAAGCCACAAAATCCTTCTGTGCTGGGTTCCTGGACACTCCAGCATTGAAGGAAACAAAAAGGCAGATGAACAGGCATGGACAGGTTCAAGTTCAGGCGCAGAATCGGCTGACAATACTATCCACCCTCCTATTAGCTCAGCCAAAAGACTTATTGAGCAAGTATCTGTGTCATCAGCAAACGAACAGTGCCAGGTTGCGTCATATCCCACTGCTTATGGCCCAAATAAGATATCAACGAGACTAAATCCCTCATATCCAACAATAAGCAAATTATACGCATCTCACTGCCCACTGCACGATAGGTGCAATGGCTAAGAGACTAAACCTCCCGGCGAACGATTTCTGTAGGAGCTATAGGGAGCATGTCCTTTGTCATTGCCCTGCTCTACAAGAACGACGGCTCACTCACTTGAAAGCAAGGTTCTTTCACGAGCTCAGCGATGTGGCAAAGGTACAGATCTCTGACCTAAGGAAATTTTTAACTAGAACGGGTTGGTTTTGGATTGCATGCTGACCCTGCGTTAATTCTCGGAAAGCATGCAATACTTACAGGGCGTACACAATGGACCTCCACGCCCTCTGGGTGTAATTGCTGGCAACAGCATAAAGCCCTCCTAACCTAACCTAACATAACCTTGTGTTCGTAAGCAATTGCGGCCCAGGCCCATGGAATTCGTTGCGTTCAACAATTAGAATGTGGTGCAATGCAGCATTTTGCGTAAACTGATAGCTGCTTGATGCTCTTTGTTTGTTTTTTTTTAGAATTTTAAAAGTGAGTGAAGTCTTATCTTTAAATTGTGTATGAATGTGGTCTCCCTTTTGTGAATCAAAAGCTACACCTTTGTGGAAACTTAAAGCAGTGCACGCAACAGATTTTATGAGCGCCAACTTCTTTGCCTTTAATCAAAAACTTGCAATAATTTTGATGATGCATTGAATGAATGTGTGGCTTTTAATGCCAAGACTTGAGAGCTCAGTCAGTTGACAGCTTATAGAAAGTTCACAAGGAAACATCATTTTAACTGCATGCAAATTAAAAAGCCTTGTTCCACTTACTATTCGCCGATAGGTGCACTACTTTCAACTCAAGTTCTGTCTGAATGAATTATCCACCGAGGCAGTAATCAAATTCATTCGCGTTTTATCAAGGAAACCATCCCCTTTCAGACGTGACTTTCCTTAGCTGGCGACACCTTAGTGTTTGCTTTAAATACAAATCGTCCGCACCGTTATGCAGTCAAAACCACTGGTACCGCAGGGAATAGACAACTAGTTGACTACATTCGAGCGCGATAACAGCGCTGCCGCCCCCAAAAGAAATCGGTAAACGACCTCTCCCCATTCCATTATGTATGCTTTTGTTCCACTTCGAGGCCTGTCCGATGCGAAATCGGAACGACAAGCCACCAAGCACACAGAAAACGAACCGAAACCGAACATCTAGAGCGTAAACAGTGCACCACGGCCGACAATAAAAGGAGAGCAGTTGTCCCCATGCGGCGAGCGACAAGCGACACACACCGAGTGTAGGATTACATGGCTGTGCCACTTCACATGCACGCACGCACGCACACAACGCAGCGAATGACAGTACCGTACTTATCTGTCCACTAAAATCCATAAACCGTACCGTACAACAGATAAAGTGTGATCGCAAGGATTATTTTGACAAATTTATGAGCTCCTGCGGGACCCAACCGTCCCTCTATTGCTGACGTATTTACGGGCGAAATTGGGAATTTTATTGAAACCTCTTGTTTACATTGGCGCAGGCACTTTCGACGATCGAGCGTCAGTATTCGATCTATTTACGATTGGAATTACTATCGTCGGGTGTTGGAACGCCAGCCACTTGTGTCGTATGTCAGAGGCGGGGTACTTGACGGTTCTGGGGAAATGGCGTCTTTTAGCACTCGAACAAGTGTCAGAGCTAGAAGTGGGCCCTGGCGCTAATTCGTGCTTCGAAGTCATTATCGCGTGTTAAATCGATTTGGGGAATGGTTTGCTATTTTCCGATGAGCGTTTTATGGACCGCAGAGTGCCTTGATGGTCCATTATTAAGTGGCTAATCGAGCTGGACTGCGGGAAATAGGAGCATGATGGATTGCTGGTTTTTCGGTCACGCAAGATCGACTGTGTTTGAGGATCATAAATCGTGTTGATCAAGCGGTTCCTTTATGCTTGGATTCGTGTGTAATCCATGCGTGAGAAGGAGGATAAATACTGCTGTTGCAGGGACCACAAGATAAGCGAGTGCAACCCAGACCTGAAAGGGTACTTGGAGTAGGTGCCAAATTTTGGGACTTATCAACGCAATGGTGATCTGATCGGAATCGGTTTTTGGATACCGTGGGAATTGTGTGATCGGTGGAAAGGCGGTGATATTTTTTTTACGATCCTTGCAAGAATACAAGTTGAATGCATTTGATTTGAGGATAACCCTCAGTCTTGATCTCTTTCGGAGGGAATGAAATCTGATTCTGAATTTCTGGCAAAAAGAAGAAAACATTCTGAAATGTGCCTTATCATGTAGATAGATAAGAGCATTTTTCGTGAGTCTTCGAAGCCAAATGGACTTTTTAATCGCAACATCATTAATTGAAGCCAAAGAAACCGTTTTTCATCAGTCTAATAAGCCCTTGTCAACATGGTTTCAGGGCAGGGAAGTCAACAACAGACCTGATTTTCACACTGAAAAACCCTTGAAAATATCCAAGCAATGCAGATTGACACCCACCATCTGTTCATCGTTTTAAAGGCTTCGTGCATAAAGACGAGCTATACAGCGCCATGTCTTGTTTTTACATCAGTGCCGGGATCAAACACAGAACACAAAACTCTTGCCAACCGCTGTTTCTGTGGGCTCAAGAGGCAAGTAGAGACCTCTCTCGAAGGACCGAGCTGACTTTGTATAAGACATTGATAATCCCAGTCCTGCTTTACGATGCTGATGGACAACATCGAAAGCGGGTGACAAAGCTTTTGATCTTTTCAAGAGAAATCTTCTTCGAGCAATCTTTGGTCCTTTTTGCGTTGCCAGGCGTCTATGCCTTAGGTGGCTAGGTTAGGCGCATGTACAACTTAGCTCTGGCCCTATGGCGCACTCAAGTGAAAAGGGACCTGAAGCAACTTGGTGTGCACATCTGGAAACTAGCGAAAGATCAGAGTAGGTGGAGAGGTTTGTTGGTCGGGGCTCAGACCTGTAGCGGCACAAGAAAAAAATTGTTTCGCTCTACGGCTAAATGTCCTAACAGGAAAGAGCTCTGTTTTTAACAAAACGACGTTATATCCCACACACATAAATTTATTGAAGGAGATGTTTGATGAGCGCATCATCTCGCGAAGGTAATTTTGGACATCTTGGAAACATACATTCACTGCGTTATTGTCGTTGCCGTGACATTGTGCCAAATGGAAAAATTTGGTATAATGACGCTTTTGAAAGTTTCAACCCATCGGAATGTGTTCTCGTTGTGATTGGTTTCCTTTTTATCGATTCTGAAAGTCTTCCTTTTAGGTTTTCTAGGCGATCATGTCCGGTCAACTTTCGAAGTAATTTTTTAGAGGAAAGCTGTTAAATGAGGCAATTGATCACTGCGGTTAGACCAAAAATTGAAAGACCATTCAAGTTCGTTGCTGAAGAAATCGGTTGAATTTTTCTTGTTTCAGCTTTGCTTTATATCGGAGAAAATACTGCAAGGTTAGGTTAGGTTAGGGTATAGGGTTACTGAATTCACCAGCGCACTTAGATCATGTTGGTCCATTGTGATACCCACAGTCAGACTACGGCCACTGATCGAGCGCTTCAGTGGTAGTGCCGTTAATTTGATCCCAACGGCAAATATTGACTGGACCAGACTTGCAAAATCGGATAAAAGCGTGTTAACTTTGCTTTCAATGGGATTCGAACCTGGGACCACTTTAACTTAGGGCAGGCATTTAACCAACTGCGCCATCCAGTTGTACCACTTTCTGCAAACAAAAGACCTAATGTTGATTAACTATATTCAATTGAGAAGTTAATGTCAAAGCTGTCGGATATAGAGAACACTAGACCAGTAAAGCTACGACCAGTAAAGCTAAGACCAGTAATTTTAAAATTATAGCATCGCGCCTGATAGCTGTATTAAGCCTTCCCCCAAACTACTGAAAAAAAAAAACTAAAGCGATGAAGATGTTTAACATCGCTTTATATCTGGGACTATTGACGGTAACGACATCTCATTCTTCATTTCGAAAGAATAAGGTCCGATAATGCCGATTGTATTTCCTCCAATAAAGCAATTTTGCTTGTTGACATAGCCGCTGAGCCAAAAAAAATGGGTCTCGTCTGAGAAGATGATCTTTTGGCTAAAATCCGGATCTCCGGCCAACATTTCCAACGCACATGAGGAGGTTACTCAGGGCATTGTCATTGGTCGTTCGGTTTCAATTATTGTGTATACATAATCTTCTACGGATGTAAGCCTGAATCGAACCCCAAAATAACTCGGATTGATTCCTTGGCGACTCAGCTGATCGGTGCTGAATCGACATTTCTGGGTCTTCTTCGATACTGACCGCTATGACGGCTATGTTTCTTTTATTTCGCAACAATCTCTATTTGGCTGGTAGAAAGGAAAGGAGCATCAGAACCCTTCATAGGCCCTGAACCATTCTGCACTGAAGGTGAAAAACCTGGAATAACGCTCGTGGAATGAAGCAAACCAAGAAACTTCTAGGGTAATGTAACCGAAAGAGGTTCGATGCATGCATCAAAATGAGCAAGAACAACCTCCGTATCCTAACAGGCTTTCTAACGGGGCACTGTAGACTCAGGGAGCATCTAAGGAAACTAGGATTATCTGATGAAGGTCTCTGCAGATTTTGTGGAGAAATTAATGAAATTCTAGAACATATACTGGGATTTTGTGAGGCACCAGCCCACAAAAGACAAAAATGTCTGGACAATTATCTATTATCAGAAGAAGAAATGCAATCACTAAAACCATCTCTCATTCTCAGATTCCTGAAGGAAACTGGTTTAGAGAGAATACTCAAATTTCCTCACCTATGAGCAATATGAGTCCATTACGCTCAATACAACTTTTAAAAGAACTGTATTTGAGGGGAACTCGTAATTGTGCTAAGGTATTGAAAGGGGGCCGTACAATATACCCTCAACCATAATAATAATATTGCATAATATCTGGTTGGTGGCTCAAGGTCCAAAAGAGTGTACTCGTGCTCAAACTTTTCCAAATGGCCTCACGACGAAATTCACGTTCCGTGTTTACAACTGAGCGCGAATTTCGATGAAATTTTTTTAAATAATTTCTGCACACACGGCAAGCGTGAAACAATACATGATGAAATGGCAAGCCTTACTGAATATATTGATAGCTAGACGAATGTTATCTTAAATCATCACAGTTTTGAGGGATGCTGAAACATAATAATTGGAAAAACTATCATTGCTATCTGGTCACCCTTTACAACATCAAACTTCTCAAAACAGTCTTTATTTGTAACAGCATGTATTTTGTTTTACAGAATTCCTTAGAGGTGAATGGAATTATGTCGGTTGTAAGGGTTCTTCCTAGAGATATGTAAATCACTCTGTTTATAATTAATACATTAATTATACCTACATTAAATAAAGGCAATCCCATACTATTTTGTGTTTTTGTATTGTATTTATTGACAAGACTTGACTGTAACGAAAAGCTTAATTTAGTATGAGACTAGTCAATTGACCGTTATCAAAATCTTTTAAAGGTCTACCTGAAAATCATGACCATTTTTGAACTGTTGCCGGAATTATTCGTTACTACATTTGGTTCTGATTCTTAGTGTAGGATTGAAGGCACTACCTCACGGCGGCCAAAGTCGAAATTGAAAGAATAAATCAGCCGTTAGTGTGTTCAATAAAACTTGTCTGAAGTGCCTACGTGCCGGAAGAGACCACTGTACCACTTTCACTTTCTTTCTAAACAAGCGCCAGCACTGTTTATCACTGACGCCCAACTGCACTCTAACCCTATCCTCAGAAGTATCTAATACCGTCCATCTATCGAATCCATTTGCGTTTACAAGTGCAACATTGCTGCGTCATAAAAATTTGTTAAACAATTTTTTAATGTTCCATTTAATATTTCTTTTGACAATGTTAACGATTTGTTGTCCACAGATATGGGATTTTAATAACGTCGTCCACTATTCAGAGGCTAGCTCACGTGCAGCCCAAAATGCGCTCGCCGCCTTTAACTGTTCACTGAAAGTCGTAAAAAGTCCGCGATTTTACGACTTTCCCCGTCCATACATCCATAATGGCATGATATGTGATCCAAATAAGTCACCAGCACCAGCACCAAGGTATCGTTCCAATTCGATTTAATTACTTTCCATCAACGGATTTTCCGAACTCGACCCATCGACGAAACGGGCAAACCGATGCCGGGATTATTAGTTTTTAAAATTCATATTCAGACCCGAGCTCGAGTATTCACAAGGGGATGGGACTGGATCTCAATCGTGCAGGGTAATTCAATGCCTCATGGTAGTTTACGATCTTGATGACCACTTTGGGAACCTCGTTAAAGGACACGACTATGTTGTGCAAGGATCTTTCTGTGCGTAGCTCTCTGGCGGGGGATATGATTTATGAGATAATTTTCTGGTCGATTTCAAAAATTTGTTACAAGTGTGCACTGGAGTTGGTTTTTCGGATGGCAGGGAGTAGATTGGTCTACGGTCTGTGGAGTGGGAAAGCATTCGTTTCCTTCGGAGCAGAGCATGCGTAGAACTAATTGGAGTTTAGGAAAGGCTTATGGGACTCGAGTGGATGTATTAATTTAACTAATGGGCCATAGGTGGTAAGGGGATATTCCCAAATTGACTAAAGCGGGGGAATATGATCGATGGGGCATGTACAGAAAGGCCGTAGACAGTTTGGTCTAGTTCATTTGCATTGCCAGAAGTGTTCTTTCGTTATTTTCTTTCAATTAAGTGAATGCTTTGCCACAGCGTTACATTGGATATATTTTAAATAGTTTTCAATCGAACTGCCCTTTACAAATGCTTACAGAGACATACATTTTTGGATTTCTTGGAGTTCAGAAGATCTTTTTCATGGATGAGGAGTTTATCAATAGTTCCCCACTAAAGTCTTTCACTCTCCCCGCGACATTGAATGTTTCTTCGTGGGACTGATTGGCGAACATAGTGGTCACTTGAGCTGTTCTTAGTGTTCAGTGCTTTCCGGAGCTAAATCTTCTTACTTACTCGTACTTTGTCTAACATTGAGTACCTACTAAATTTGACGATCCCGGTCACGTTGCCTTCAGTTTTTGCGATGAAATTCCGAAGCATTCTAGCATCCCATAGCGAGAACCATATATTGTGTTCCAAATCAGCTGCATTTTCATAGATAAATGCACTGGTGATACTTCCAGCATAGGTTAGGTTAGGTAAATTGGTGTCATCAGCTCCATATGCTCCATTCACAAAAAAGGCGATCCTACCTCTTGCACCAACTATAGAGGTATATCCCTGCTCAACGTCGCCTACAAGATCCTGTGTACTGTGTGCACGTCTAAAGCCGTTTTGCACCGCGCTAATCGGCACGTACCAGTGCGGCTTTTGGCCCGGCAAATCGACTATAGACTAAATTTTCACACCAAGACAAATCTTGGAGAAGACCAGCGAGTTTCAATTCGTTACGCACCATATTTTCATCGATTTTAAAGCCGCATACGACAGAAACCATTGCAAGGAACTATTTGATACAATGGCCGAATTCGGGATCCCGGGAAAACTGATCCGGTTGTGTCGCACCACGCTAACACATACGCGATGCACTGTGCAGTTCGGCTCGAGGATCTCCCAGCCGTTTGAAACCTTCACCGGATTTCGGCAAGGAGATGCGTCGTGTGATATCTTCAATTTGGTACTAGAGAAGATAGTGCGGCGGGCTGCTATAAACACGGAAGGCACTATCTTCTACTATCTTCTACAAGTCAGTCCAACTGTTGGGATACACAGATGACATCGACATCGTTGCGCGTTCCCAACGCACCGTAATGGAAGCTTTCACAGCGACTGAAGAACAGGCGAAACGAGCTGGTCTTAAGGTCAATGAGGATAAGACAAAGTATATGCTGTCGAGCAAGAAACGATCCGCCGCACACCACCTAGGACAAAACGTCACAATCGACAGCGTACAATTTTGAGGTAGTGAAGGAGTTTGTCTACCTCGGGGCAAACGTGAACTCTAAGAACCACATCACAGTGGAAATCCGACGTAGAATCGCCCTTGGCAACCGATGCTACTTCGGTTTGTCAAAACAACTGGGACCAAAATCATGCTCTACAAAATTCTTACTCTGCCAGTCCTGCTATATGGAGCCGAAAGCTGGACACTAATCAGAACTGCAGAGCCTATTCTTGGTGCCTTCGAAAGAAAAATTCTACGTCGGATATATGGTCCCGTCTGCCAGGAAGGCGAATGGAGGAGAAGACATAACCGCGAACTCTATGAGCTGTACCAGGATGATGATGTAGTCCGGAAGGCAAAAATCCGTCGACTGCAAAGGCACGGCCACATCGAGCGCATGGACAACAACGCTCCAGCTAAGAGAGTCATCGAATCCGAGTCTCCTGGTTCGTGAAGGAGAGGAAGACCGAACCTCCGGAACAAAAACCAAGTCACCGCGAACGTAAGACAGCTTGGTATTGATGACTGGAAGCAACGTGCCCAGGACCGTCAACGATGGAAGGCGGCGATAGTTCAGGCTCAGACCCTCCATGTGTCGGAGGCCTGCTACGTAAGTAAGTAAACTGTCATACGGTTGATGTTAATGCCTCCGCTATCTCCTGACAGCTTCTGTCCCGGCCTTGCTCCATCAGTTGCAAAATTTTAATTTTCTTTTTTTTTTTAATTTGATTTTTTAATTTTGTCAGTGACTGACCCACCAGTGCGAGGGGCATCGTTTACATCGAAATTTTCGGAACGGAATCGAACAGACCACACCTGGGTCCGGCGTTCACTCACAGCATCACAGCATCACCGTAAACTGCATACATTTTTCGGCATGTTTTTGCAGCGTTTTTCCCTTTTTTATAGTACAAGAACATCACATAGCGTATTTCTTCAGATATTTCACTCATATTCAAATCATATAACTTTTAACACGTGCAAAGAATTACACAGCTGTCTTCACAAAAAATTTAGCCTAACAAGTGTTCGTTTGACACAATCAGATTAGTGTTTCCAGATATATGGACACCAACACCATCTAGTGACAAAAAACTGAGGAGACTTTTTATATGACAATATAGCGTCAAAACTGAATGATCATCTGCTGAAAGTTTATTCACTGAATTAAAACTCTCCCTAGTGAGCTAAAACAGACATGGACAAATTAAAGCTCCAAAGTCATACTGAATTTTATTTAACATTAATTAACATAATTCAATTAATTAAATTTAGAAGAAAAAAATGCTATTGATCAAAGGTGAATGTACATATGGTTGTGTCAATGATTGTAAGACATTTGTAGGATTTCGACCGGCAGATACGAAACTGGAAACATTGGTAAAGTCAAACAAAGTATAATTAATATTTTTCACTAATAAATACAGTCCTAGCTTCTACAGCAACCACTCGTGTTGTGTCTGCTATTGATCTTTCGCGAGTGGAGGGGACCTACAGTTAGAATGTCGACTCCGAGCGGCGAGATTTGAGAAGCTCTTTCTCGACAGTTTTACTTTTAGAGCATTTCTAGTGATTCGACAGAGATGGAGCCGTGAACATATTTTTTGTGAACATAATTTTCTGTACTGTGAATTGAAACTAGATTTAAACTCCAGTACGTAGTTAGACAAACTATTTCTCAAAATTGTTGCATCCCGTCTTACTACGAGTTAGAAACTGAGTGTTAAATTATTTTGTAGCTAACATACTCGTACATATAGTCGGTTTTATCCTAATTCATTCTCTCATAATAAACCCAAGAGTATAGCTGCAGGCCACAGGAAAGGCACCTAGGCTCGTCAAAACCGTGAAAGTCCAAATTGTTGCTGACTCACAATCAGGAAATTGTCCAGTCTTATCATTGTCGCCCTATTGTGTAAGACCGTATTAGAGTAAAATGTTTGTACTGGGACTGTGGTGTTCGATTGAGTCGAAGGAAGTCCTAAGACTGCAGTGTGATTGGTCTACTGGCTCCAGTTCTTGTGTCAGCGAAACCTTACAAACAAGTATATATGCCAAGATCTTTATGTAAAAAGGTTGCGGTGACTGTCTTCAAGTTGACTCATCTGTGTTTTTGGGTACTCTCAGCTAAGGCGTTAATCTCACTACTGTGGAAGAAGACGCTTGATGATTACCAACAAGCAGTACAAGATTTATGAAAGGTTTTCGCCACATTTTTTTTTTCTATTTCTGTACTAAATTTTTATTATTTTAACACGTTGTGCGAGTGTTTATCGATCTATACTTAATAACCTCCCGGTTTTAAGTTCTCATAGGCTAACTTCCGGAGAATCTTCGACTTTGATCAGTGTAACAATGCAACAGGGGGCGTTCACGTGTAAGGTGACACACCCAAGTGGAGAGTGAGCTCAGAAAACTTTGCGGAGAGGTTTATTGGTTGAGACACAGGTTTAAGAAACAGGCTATCTTCCACCAAACCTAGACCCACTAAAGAGTTCTTTGCTCGAATCTCCGAAGGAGAGATTAGCTGAGAGCATGAAAATGTTAGAAGATTAAGCCTTGAAAAACGTAAACTGTGGTTATATTGGTTCAATGATGTGGCCGGTAAGGAACAAAAGGTTATACTGCCAATGCCAACCTCAGGCGCAGGATGTACGCATTGTGTAGGAAATGAGTCATTGTAGAAGCTGAAGGGGAACGAAAAATAAATTAAGATTTTTTCGCCACCTACTCTGCATTCGCCCAGTGCACGGGCTGGAAAATCTGTACAAAATTGAGATAAAAAGCCTTCTAAGATTCATACTCTAATCCGGCTCAAAACAAAAAAAACCGGTGATAGTTCTCTCATCCAAAAGGATAATCAGCCCAATTTGATCCCTAAGCGAGCTGTTGCTGAAAGCCGATAGGGTACCCATACCCCTATCAACATTTATTTGTCGCAGTGCATGACCCTACATACAAACGTTTCAAGCCCAGTGGAGTGTAATGAGCTTAGTCATATCATTTGCTTCCTACTAGATCGTGATTCTTGTGTCTTCATATCCATATCTGAGACTTTGTTGAATTCTCTTTTGTTGAATTCTTGGATTTAAAGAGTTTTGACAGACGAAGACGACGAAGACGAAAGCAAAGTTAATACGTTTTTATCCGGTTTTTCAAATCTGGTTCAGTCACTATTTGCCGTTAGGATCAAATTAACAGCACTATCACAGGAGCGGTCGATCAGTGGAAGTAGTCCGACTGTGGGTATTACAATGAACCAACATGGTCTAAATAAGCTGGTGAATCCACTAGCAACCCCCTAACCTAACCGAAGAGTCTTGACATACCCTAGAACGCTTTAAACATTTTTTCAAAGGCTGCCAATGTCATTATCCCCAATTTGTAGTCCAGGGTAATGGACTTTCACTTCTGTTCTTCTTTAAGCCAATACCACTGCACGTTATGGAATCATGAAGTCATTCTGCGAGTTCATCACTTACTGCCTTAACCAATTCTGCAGCTTTGCTATTCGGCGCGGCGACTTGTTGTTCCTTAGGATTTACCTCTATGGACTCATTAGACATAATTTCTTCCTTAAAAACGTTAGCCTCTTGTATTTCTGCTGAAGCAACGCAACCATCCCTGAAAAGAGAGTGAGACAATTAAACTTATTTACCATGAACATTGCTTAATTTTCCAATAAAAATAACACACGTTTTCAATACATTTGTCCACACTCGTCCGTGGATACCCACAGACTACGGAGAAAAAATGAATAACAAGCAAAAAAAAACGAACAGAAAAAACAATTCAATAATATGAATTAAATTTATTTCGGTATTAACCTGTTTGAACCCTCGTCGTTTTTTCATTTCGAAAGCGTTTTCTGTTATCAGCTCTCAGCACGACAGGAGTGACCCCTGAGTGGCTACGTGACGACACTTGTTTTTCTATGATCGAAGAAATTAAACGATCATCATTTTAAATTGTCTCCAAACAATCTGTGTATTTGTTGAGTTTAAATACGTTCGAGATCTCGTAATGACCGCCTTTGTTTGCGGCTCCTGTCTCTGGGGCTTTTGAATGGTGTTTCCTTCCTTTATTTTTACTCTGCTCTGCTGTGTGCTCTGACAGTGTGGAAATGAATTGAAGTGTTTGTAGAAATGTTTCTCGAGCTGAAATGTATGAATATCTTTAAGGTACAACACGTAACGGGATTATGAGGTTAGATGAAGTGGTTCAATGGCTGGGAATTTGGCGAACAGTTTCACGATTGTTTCAAATTTGTTGATCAACAGAGAATTTAGAACGATCGCAGCTTGTGGTCTGCGGTGCAGCTAGAGACAATGTTTCACTTCTATTTTGAATTGTGTGCGTCATCTGAATCATGGTTCCATCTTGAACTTCGTTTCGAATTGCTACTGACGCAAACGGAACCAAGCGATCGTGAGCTTCTTGATCCGTTTTTAAGTGTGATCATGTCTCTGCTCCGTAAAGTTGAGCTGGTGTTGTGAAAGTATTTTACAAAAAGAGTTTTAAGTCAAAATTCAGCGCGTCGCTTTGTCTAGAAACATGAGGGCCATTGAGTTTGTTCATGCGGATTCGACGAATATCGGCCGTAGTGAGGTTCATATGGAAGACAATCATATTAAATTGAGTTAGGTCTTGATGCATGAATGACATATAATCGCATGAACATCACATGAACGGTTGACTATAGAAGCACAGTTGTTTTTTGCAGGCCAGCGACCCATAGACGGTCTGAGCCAGAGCTAATGCTGCTTTCCAACTTTGACGCTCTCCGCCATCCTAGGATTAAGATCAAGTTGTCTTGTATCAGGGATCACTTGGTCTTTATACAGCTGTGTTCAAAATAATAGTAGTGACATCTACTAAAGAAAACAAATAGTTTCAAAAAAATGTCTTAAACGTTTTTTTTCGTTAAAATAAAAAAATCCAAGCCTCAAGTATAATTTAATGTTTTACAAGAATTCATTAGTTTCTACACTTATTAAATTTAATAAAATAAGCTTAAAATAAAATTAACAAAGAAAATTCACTGTTCAAAAAAATAGTAGTTATTATTAGGAAATAACGGTCTTTAAATGGCATAAATATTGAAATAAAGTTATTTTAAAATGCACTAGGGCTTAACATTTTGTCGTGAACCCCTTATTGTTCAAAACAGCTTTACAACGACGCTGCTGCATGGAGTCTACTAAGCTGTGGCAACGCTTTTCTGGGATTTTTGTCCACGAATCCTTCACTATCTCGCAAAGGTCTCGATTGCTTGATGGTTTTGCCTTCTTTACCTCTTTTTCAATATCACCCCAAAGGATTTTCTATGGGGTTGAGGTTGGGGGACTGTGCAGGCCAAGGCATAACTTCAACCTCATTGTCTATAAGGTGTACGCCCAACGCCTTAGTATGAAAAACATGCCCAAACTTATATTTTTGACCCTTCGCGTTTGACGGTTTTTACAGTATATTTGAGTTAATATTCTGTGTTGGGTGAACAACGAATATAGTTCCGAGAATAAGTAACTCCAAAGAGAACGTCTGGCCACAATACATTGCGCCATTTTTCAACTGGCCTCTCTAAGTGATTTTTGGCGAATTGGATACGGCTCTTGAGGTGTTTCTTTGCCAAAAGAGGAACTTCCCGTGAACTTCGTGCATGCAAGTTGTGGTCTAAAAGACGTTTGCGAACAGTCACTGCACTTACAGGAACTTTGAGCTCCTTTTGGATTTCAAATGATAAAGCACAAGGATGCAATTTTCTGTATCGGACAATGTGTCGATCGTCTACTTCGTTCGATTTTCTCTTTCTTGCTCGAGTTTCCGCCTTTTCAACATATTTGATGGCATTGGCTATCATTGTTAGAGTACAGCTTAGCAAATTTTGTATTTCGGCGTAAGTTTTGCCTTTTCTTCTTAATTTTTTTAATGATATCACGTTTTTCTTGGCTCCAATGCTTGTCTCTTCCCACTGTAGGTATTTTTTTGCCAAAAAATTTAATGCTTCTGACACGTTGATCCATCGACGCATTAGTATACTATCATTGGGCGTCATCATTCATCTAAGCTGAGTTGCTAGCTAATTCTTCTCTGGTGGGTATTAAAGTCTTGAAGCTTTGGGGGGATGCGATCACTAACTCTAGTCAACTCATTTATGTGATTGACCTATTTGCGTTGCTATTGATGTCCCTTGGAGTGGCCATCATCGCTGACGGAAGTAGCAGAAGTTGGCATAGACAAACATGTCTTTACTCCTCTGATTAGGGCAAGCAAGTAAATTCATTATGTTTTCCTTTTCTCGACTATGTCTGGGGCCAACCTGTTTTTGTTATATGCAATGAAATAGAAATGATTAACTTAAGGATCAAGATTCTATTTTTAAAAAATAAGAATAAATAATGCACCTTTGAACCAACATTAAACAAGCAATATTTGAAAATGCGTCAAATTTTCGGTCTCTACTCTCACTCGTTGAAATGAAGCTCAAACCGTACTTGTAGCCTGACGTCATTTTTCAAATAATTCAAAACCCTGTGACTCTGTGCGTCGTGATAACGAAACGGGCGGTTAAGTAGACTTAAAATTTATTGATTGTATGCAAAAATGTGGGGTTGGCATAAAATGTTATTTTTAGAGAAGTAAGGTTTGTAATAACTGACCTCTGAGTCAAGGTGCTTATCTAAATTGTTCATCTTAACGCAGCTTATATTTTTGTCCGTGGAATCTTCCGTAACGAGCAATGGTTTATCATTTTGGAGGTACGCTAATTATAAAAGAAATTCCCTAGGCTTGCCTAAGGCAATGGAATAAGGAAACGTAACTTGATGATGATGACTTAGATGATTCCTAGTCGCGCAGAAAACGCAGAAAACGCAGAAACGAAAGCGATACTGAAAGTTAACACTTAGAGAACGTAGTGTTCTGTGTGCTCTGTGATGGATATAAAATAAAATAAACTGGGCAGGTGTGAGTTGTACTCCCACGGGGAAGGTTCCGTCGCATATGAGGATGAATTCTGAATATCAGACGACGTTTCCAAACTATTTCAGTTGAATTTTCTTCTAACTTCATTTAACATTCATCCATACCTTTACCTCTATCCAAGCTTATCCAACACAGATAATCCATTCCATCATACCCAATTACTGTCCATGCCATGTGTGCATTTCTGCTGGGCATTTAGGGGTTGAAATCGATCTAAGAGATAACACTCATCAATGTATAGAGTGGTCGATCACTGCATGATATTTCTTTAACGTTAGGCAAAAAGGTCTTCAGTCAAAAAAGATTTTGGGTTTTTGATTGGGTTTAATTAAATTGTTTTCACTTTCGTTTGGTATTAACGTCCTAAGTGTAGCACAACTTAATTTCAGAGCTTATTTGCCATAATTTCTTATTTTTTCGAACACATTCAATCCCGATTTGCAAATAATAATCTATTTTCAATTTGGATTTACGAAAACTGAAATTTCCGACTTAAGACCTAATTAACGAATCGTCAAAGATTTATGTGTGAAAAAGAAAATATTTATCATTTAAGATATCTCAAAATGTCGGCATAAATCGATATTTTAATATTTATCATTTCTTAATGCTTACGTTAAAGTCTTCAAAACTGCGTTTTTAGATCTTCAATATTCACATGTTGATGGCTTACCGTTTTTGACCAATATATCGAAAACTATAAGGGCCAGATTCCTTGAAATTACTTTAAATGAAAGTACTCAATACAGCCAAGTTTATGTGATTTCTTCAGATTTTTAAACACTTTGATTTAGAAATGGCAGCGGGACGCATTAAACAAATTTTTTGAGCTTTGGATAAAAAAGTGTTAAAGCAAACCTCCACTCCATTTCAAAAGATCTGTCGTTGGATATATCACTCGAGGGGGTGCGTGAATATTTTAAAAGCAATGGCAACTTCACCTATACGGGTGAAACCCCCAATGGCCCCACTTTTTAAATTTGGGTATCTAGACTTGAAGTACCATCTTCTTCTTCTTCTTCTTTTTCTTCTTAGGGCGCTACAGTCCGAGGTGGACCTGGGCCTCATTCAACATGCCTCTCCAGTCAGCACGATCTTTCGATAGCTGTCTCCAGTTTCGCACACCAAGCCGGCCGAGGTCCCCCTAGACTTGTGTGCGCCACCTTGTTCGTGGACGTCCTCTGTTGCGTTGTCCCACAGGCTCAGAGTCGAAGACTCTACTCGAAGTTGTCCATACGCTCTACATGGCCTAGCCATCTTAGGCGTTGGACCATAGACGCTTGGCTAGACTCATGTCGCTGTACAACCCATACAGTTCGTGGTTGAATCTTCTCCTCCAAATGCCATCAACGCAGACTGGACCAAAGATCGCGCGCAGAACTTCTCTCGAAAAGACCAAGACACTGTTCATCCGCTTGGGATATTGTCCATGCCTCTACGCCGTAAAGCAGGACTGGGATGATCAAGGTCTTATACAAAGTCAACTTGGTCTTCCGAGAGAGGGCTCTACTACTCAATTGCCTTTTGAGCCCATAAAAACAGCGGTTGGCAAGAGTTATTCTGCGTTTGATCTCGGTACTCTCTCAAGAACGATGTTAAAGAAATCGAAAGACAGCCCGTCGCCTTGTCTAAAATCTTTTTTGACATTGAAGGTCTCGGTGAATTCGTTACCGACCTTGATGGAGCAGCGAGAGTTCTCCATCGTCATTCTGCTCAGTCTGACGAGTTTAGCAGGAATGTCAAAACTAGACATGGCGCTGTATAGCACGCTGTCATATGCGATCTCGAAATCGACAAATAGATGGTGTGTGTCGATCTGCATTTCTTGGGTCTTCTCCAGGATCTGCCGCAGTGTGAAGATTTGATCGATGGTGGACTTCCCGGGCCTGAAACCACACTGATAAGGACCTATCAGTTTGTTAACGAATGGTTTCAGGCGTTCACACAAAATGGCAGAGAAGATCTTATACGCAATGCTAAGGAGACTTATCCCTCGATAGTTGGCGCAGTCAAAGGGGTCTCCTTTTTTGTGGATCGGGCAAACGATACTGAGATTCCACTCATCGGGCATACTTTCCTCCGACCATATCTTACAGATGAGCTGGTGCATGCGCCCTACCAGATCACCTCCAGCTGCTTTAAACAGCAGCTTTATTAGACTTCAGTCTCGATATCGCTATCTTGACTTCGTCGAGGTCGGGGGACGGTATTCTCTTCTATCATCGTCCGTTGTGTTGAGAGGAACATTCTGCCTGACAGCGGTATTTGTGACCTTATCGCCGTTCAACAGTCTGCAGAAATGATTTTTCCAAATTCTCAGTATCGACTGCGAATCTACTACTAGCTGTCCATTTTCGTCCCGCCAAGCTTCTGTCCGAACTTTATATCCATTCGATAAGAGTTTTACCCTTTGGTAAAACTTTCGGACATCATTCCTGCCATAACACCTCTCCATCTCCTCGATCGCGCGCTTCTCGTGCTCTTTCTTTTTCTTCCTGAGAAGCCGGTTCTCTTCCCTTCGTTTCTGTTCGTAGAAAGGCCTGAAGTACCTAATCTCAAAATTTCATGCCGATATTTTTATAAACTTCGAAAATAAAAAAGTATGACAGATACGACTGACGGACGGACAGCCACACCGAAATTATAAAGGTTCCGTTGTTGTAGACCGAACCTCAAAAAAAATTAAAAATAAAAGTGCTTTCTGTAAAGTAATTCTGATGTCTCATATTTCTCATTTTATTAATCCACTACTAATGGTCTACCGACGACTGGATGACACAGTTGGTTTCGTGCCTGCCCCAAATTAGAGGGGTCCCAGGTTCGAATCCCAGTGAAATCGAATCTGGTCCAGTCACCATTTGCCATTGGGATAAAATTAATGTCATTGGAGTAGATTGCTACCTGGCAGTACAATGGACCACTTTTATGTCTGATAGCTCCAGTAGTCCTTCAAAAAAAATCCACCGAAAAACATTGATCTACCGTAGACTGACTTCTTCCAGAATTATTTTTTTGAAAAAACTACGGATAGTGAAATAAATGTGTCTCGATAGCTATGGATGGATGGGGTTGACAGTGGTGTTTTCTTCAATGAACTAAACATAAGTCTCTCATTTCACTTTCCCGATCACTGTTGGCTGTTTCAGGCGAAGATAATGGCAATAAGTGAAGCTCTATCCTGGCTCAAATGGAATGTAATATCCGCATTTTCACGGACAGCCAGGCAGCCATCAGGGCTCTGGAATTGGTCTCACTGAACTCTGAAGCAGTAATCAACTGTCATTCATCTTTAGACAAGATGGCTGATCAGTTTAATATTCGCCTGTGTTGGATACCAGGCCACAGAGATATACCGGGCAACTGCAAAGCGAATGAGCTTGCCAAGCTCGCTACTTCACAGTCCTTGCTACCCAAACACATCCACTTGGGTATGCCCCTCATAACTTGTAAATTGTTGCTTTTAGAAGATGCTAAAATGAATAACGGATGGGCGAGAGGCACTACCTTCCACACTTCCAGAATGATCTGGCCTAAGCTAGATCTCAGAAGATCTAAAGAATTAATCTCTCTGAACAGATCTAACATACGTATAATCGTCGGTGTCATTACAGGACACTGCCTCATAGGAAATCATGCCAATAGACTAGGTGCTCCGGCTAATGAATTCTGCAGAAGCTGCCTAGACGAGGAGGAAGTAGAAGACTTTTCACACCTCCTCTGCTCCTGTCCGGCTCTGGCGTCCCTTTAATGCCATCATCTAGGGGCCTACTTTTTTGAGAACTTATGCGAACTAAGCGAGGTTCCCATAAATAATCTACTGCGCTTTATCACAGGCTCCAAATGGTTTCCCGGTATCATTCAATTGGATTGACCTCAGTCAATTCGTGTGGCCGCACAATGGATCAACTCTGCCATACTCCAGCCACCTAAACCCATGTACCTACCTACCTAGGTTAGGTTAGGTTAGGTTATAGTGACTGTCACCGCTGCATCAGGAGTGACCCAATTAGATCCTGAATGGATCCATTGTTCTGTCACTGTCCGGTAGCCTCGCTCGCCAAGAAACTAACTTTCATCCGAAGTTATCTGCTCGTGACCTAGTGATCTATCCCGTGATGATCCACTCTTTTGACGCACCCATCATCAAATCTTGAATTTTGATGTCTGACATCTCTTCTAGACAGCTAAACGAATATTTGCCTAGCCTTCTTTTTCTTGCTCTTGCATGGGCTGGGCAAATGCAGAGGTAATGTAGTGTTGTTTCTACTTCTTCCTCGTCCTTCTCGCGTGTGCGCCTTTCAAGCAGTGACCGGTAATCATCCCGACTAATAATAATAATAATGGCGGCGCTACAGTCCGAGGTGGACTTGGGCCTAGCTTCTCAGCAACCACTCGTGTTGTGTGTGCTATTGTTCTCTCGCGAGTGGAGGGGACCTACAGTTTAATGCGGACTCCGAACGGCGAGATTGAGAAGCTTTTTCTAGACAGTTATACTCTTTGAGCATTGTCAGTGACTCGAAAGAGGTGGATCCGTCAAAATATGTTTGGGTTTTTTTTTTTCGAGATTCGAACCGACGACCTCGAGCGTAGGAATCGACGCACCTACCCACTACGCCACGGCGCCCACAATCATCCTGACTACACTGCTTATTTCTCTCCTATTTGTTTCTCTCTTCCTGTCCGGCTCTTGTGCCTTTCAAAACATTTGAAAGCCCACTGCTTCAATCTCTGTGATCTCAGCAAGATATCTTCAAGAGGTCTACAACGTGTGGATGAGTGGATATACTCCTCGGAGATCCACGTAGTTACATAATGGACCTTTCTTGGTCTATCTTTGTCAACAGTCCGTGGTTGACAGGCCTACCTACATCAAAACTTTAGTCTTTTTCCATCGAGGTCTGTTGAGCTTGGTAAGCAATTAGCCTCAATAACGTAGACTGATATTGGTCATGAACATTTTGTTCAAACAAATCCTTTCTAGAACTGCCTAGGATCCCGCTCGATCTCAGGTCGTTGCTCCACGCTTCTATACCTCCTATGCCTCACTGAAACTCTGAATCGAGGTCTGAGTCCAGTACTGGTTTCTGGTTTCACTCCAAACAGCTTCGAAGACTCCTAAGTGACAACTATCAGAATTTTATTGACATCTGCCGGAAGTCATTTAGTCACAACATGTTGCTGCCGCAACCAAGGCACAAATTAAGTGAGCGAGGAACTGTCTCCTTTCAGATAGATTTGCCTTATCAGAGAACCTCCTTCACTTTAATTCTGCATTCAGCGACGTCTGGGGCATATCGCATCAACGTCCACATGCTGACACATCATGCACCCCACATGAACAGCAGCGTCTAAGATAAAAGCTGAAGTGAACGGGGCTTGTCGTGTCAACGATATCCACACAATGGATATCCTTCACATGGCAAACTGTGCGCGATAAATCTCTGAATGCCAGCGATAACGCCATCGGAATCCTTCTGCCTTTCCCATCCACCGCACTCACATCCCATTCACAAATGTGGATACTTACCGAACGCCCTCGGGAAAAAAGAAGCACTGATAAGCCCTTTCCTAACCCTTTCGCCTATTCGGTGCCGAAAAAAGAGAGTTTCCAACGCAATCATAAGCGCCAGCCTCTTTCGCGTCCCTTAACCAAATAATCGCTAGTCCGCCCATGCATTTTCAACTCACAGCATGAGCGCCACCGCAGATAGCAGCGACGGAGCGCTGGGAGTTCACTCAAATCCGCATGCAAAATCGACGCATTATCACGTCTGACCACAGCCAGGACAGTTGTGGAAAATCCTCGTGAAAATATGTGGCTGACCACAGTCACAGCGTAGCATGATAGCTCCTGCTGATCAGTTTACCAAACACTGTCTACCTACACGGTCCGCAGGCGAGATGGAAGGGTTCCGGCGCGGAAACTCGTAGTTTACGCCCCCCAACAAAGAATTCATCAAAATAACCAGATGCGAGATGGAAACGTCCCGTCCCGTCCATGTGTTGCTCAACGGCGTGGACATTGTGACAGAAGAATGTTCGATACGCCCCTTTTCGATGGAACTTTACGATCACCGATGATGAGCGATCGAATCGTAAAATCATCATCGGGACCGCGTTTCAGATGAATTCCCAAGCGGGAAATTTGCACTGGGCCATTGCACACAACGGGTCGAAACTAATTAGCCGGACGATCCGCACTCTGACAGTTGGGACGACTGACGACTTAATGGGGACGCGTAGTGATCTGATTCCGAGTGGGGTCTGTGGGCATCTGCATCAAAGATCTGTACTGTGCTCGCACTGCGGTGGGCTGCAGCAGAGGTCGCGAACTTCAGATAAACCGATTGGATTCTAGTTCAAATCGGGAATCCTCTCGCGTCCATATGCTCAACGAGCACGCTCTTTGGCGTGGCTTTGGTCGGGGATTAGTCATCTTTATTTTGCACTTGAACGGACTGCGAGAGTGAAAGTAAAGAAAGCGAGAACACTCATCGGTGTTTGTTTGCTTTAAGGATTTTATGCAACATGTACCTGTTTACACAGGGATGGCAGCAGGTACTCGGAGCGACCGGGACCAGGGTCACGTGCCGCATGTTCTGTTGTTGTGGCAACGAATTAATGTGCTCATCGGATGACACATCACCTATGATGATCGACATGGGTTCTGTTTACAAAACAAGAGCTGTTTTCCTGACAAACTTTGAGTGGTCCCTTAAAGGACACTCTCCATAGGGATGGGTATCTTCTTGGGTTTACGAACGATGACCTGTTCGAGAGAACGAGTGTATTTACGATCGATAAACAAGGAAGTGGATTGGTGCGGCTGCAATCATTTTTGGACGAGAAAAACAATCCAAAACAAAAACAGGGAAAGCATGACGTGACGTGCTCATCAGGATCAGTCGAGCAATGTCCTTGGAAATTGTTTTTCACAAAAATCAGAAGTTCGAAGGTAATTTACAAGCGGGGTCAATGAATGTATATGATGTTGTTTTCGTTTTGAAAACGCAGTTGCTAATGACTTTGTTTACGTTTTGATCTGTCATCTGAGCGGTGACTCAGCAAATTTTATGATGGAGGCTGACGGAAAAATCGATGTTATGTTATTTATTTATTTTATTTTTTTTTATTTTAATATAATATATGATATGGACTATATACAAAAAGGTTGTGAATTTTGCAAAGCCAAGAAGCTTGTATGCAAATGGGTTTCGTGCATTCATTTTAAATACAATTACAATTGAAATAAAGGTTGGTATCATAGAAAAAATAAACATTAACAACATTAACATATTATAGCTTTGATTAAGTTATGGCTTCAAGGAAATATCTCTTCAATTTCCTCTTCCTAGTTGATGCCGACTCTATGTTGCGTAGTTCTTAAGGGATGCTGTTCAGTATACTGGGAATGTTGTAAGACAGTTGCCGCTTGTCATAGACGTTTCTGAAACATGGAAGATGTAACATTCCTTCTGCTCGTCTTCGGGTTTCATAGGGTGGATTATTGAGCTTAGAAATCCGGGATCGCCGTAGTACTACAACACCGCCGTCATTTCATAAATTTTCATAACTGTCAAATGTTTAGCACTGCCTTCTCAACCTAGGAATTTTATGGCAGCATTTTGCAACCTCTGCAGCTTGTTTATGTGGGTACGCAATGCATTCCTCCAAGCAAGAATGCCGCACCGCAGTCTGGATTCCACCATGGCGTGGTATAGCTGTCGAAGTGTTGTAGAGAAGGTGTCTTGTATTGAAGGCAAGCCATCGCGTCTCTTAGATTTTTGCAAACTTCATTGGCTCCCAGTTGAAGTGTTTGTCAATAATGATACCAAGGTATTTCAACTTCGATTACATCTGCATATGGAATCATGTCACATTTGAAGGTTGTTACTTTGATGTTCGAAGAAGGATACTGAGGGCTGCGAATGTGCATTGTTTTGTTTTATTTTTGGTGTGGATCACTAGCCCATTATCATGACACCATTTCCCTATTTTAATGTATTCGGACTGTAGCTGACTTAATGCTTGATCCAAGTCCTTGTTGCTTACGACAACAGCCGTATCATCCGCATAAGCGAGAGAGATGCCCTTTAAGCAAGTTATTTGTAGAGGACCGAGTTTTGAGCCTTGAGGAACTCCGAATGCTGTAGATTTTTCTTCGCTACAGATGTTTCTGATTTACACCTTGAATGTTCTAGCCCTTAAATAGTCCTCGACCGATGCTGCTAGTTTTCCTCGAATGCCAACCGTGTCGAGCCTCTATGATTTTCTCATGTCTCAGTGTGTCGAATGCTTTGCTGAAGTCCAAGAAGAGGACTAGGACGTGGTGAAATTTGCTAAGACTTGTGTTGATAAGGTCAGCAAAGTTTACCAGAAGTTGGTTTGTGCTTTTCTTTTTTTGAAAACCGTATTGACGTTCGCTTAGGACTGTTTTTTTTCAATAAAGCTCCATATACGATCAGTTACAATTAGCTCCATTACCTTTTCGATGGTTGGTAATATTGATACAGGTCTGTAATTTCCCAGTACATCTCTTATGCATCATTTGTATATGGGTTTTATAATAGACTTTATGCAAAGAGCTTTGATGGACTTTGGAGCTTTGATGGTATTACTGCTTGATCAAAGCTAAGATTTATTAATTTTGTGATAATTGGGCCAAAGATGCCTATATTTGTCAATGATCAAGCGCCGTGATACCGCCTTCCCCGGGTGCCTTATGTATGTTGAGCCTTTGCAAGACATAATTCACATCAGTACAGCTGACTTCAGCGAGATAAAAAGAGTTGCATGGTGGAATATATGCTAGACTGTCCACTCGATCTCGTCTACTTGATCGCAGATGTGAATGGTTGCCGGTACTTAATTTTGTAAAGTTAGTGCGAAATTTTCGGTCAATGCTTTAGTGTCTTGTGGTGATGAGACTTTGAAGTTTCTCACTAAAGTGTCATCCAAGGATTTTTTTCTACGTCCTAGAGCTACGCTGATTATCATCCAGATTTTTCTAGGGTCTGATCTAACTTCTTCGAAATCTTCGAATTTCGGGCTGTAGTTCATGGATTTCTTGGATAATATTGGCCTTAAGTGCTTGAATCATTTCCGGATTGTTGCCATAACATCGGTCTTTCACGGTTCCCCACAAAAAAGAGTCCAAAGGGGTAAAATTGCAGCTTCAAGGCGGCCAATTGAAATCGCCAAAACAGCTGATAACTCGATTTGGGAATTTGATGCCCAAAAGATCGATTGTGACACGGGATGTGTGGCGTGGCGGGCCATCCTGCATGAACCAGAGGTCGTCCAAATCCATGTCTTCAATTTCAGTGAAAAAAAGTCGGTTAACGTGGCTCTGTAATGCCCACAGTTTACTGAAACGTTGCGTTGTTCCCACCTTCATTTTCGAAGAAAAATTGTCCAATGATGCCACCACTTCACAATCCACACCCAACTGTCACCATCTGTGCTGTGGATGCATTGGCTTCTCGACAATAATGTGCGGGTTTTACGAGCCCCAGATGCGACAATTTTGTTTGTTAACGTAGCCGCCGTTTATGTGATGAAAATGCGCCTCGGCAGAAAAAATGATTTTTCGCCCAAAATCGTTGTTCAATTCAAGCTGCTCTAAGGCCCAAACTGCGAAGCGATAACGAAGTGGATGGTCACGCGCCTTCAATTGCTGAGTCAATTGTACCTTGTAAGCGAAGAATTCGAGATCTTTGCGCAGAATTCTCCTCAGGCTAGTGCGTGAAATGTTGAGGTGTTGAGATCGATGGCGAGTTGTTCGAGTTCGTGAATTGAGTCTCACACTTTCGGCTGCAGTAGCCACATTCTCATCTGTGCGCACCGTACGACGACGGGGGCCATGAGTGTTGTCCACTAGCATACCAGTCTCAAGAACTTTGTGCACAAACTTGCGTAGAGCAGTGGTGCTTCATTTCGGCCAAAACTTCTTTTCAAAAAACGCACTGTTTGGGCTACACAGCACTCACTTTGGAAATAAGTTTTCAATATATCCCAACGTTGTTCAAGCATAATTTCGATTAATTTCGCTCCGCGAAGGTATGATACTGACTTTCTGTCAAGATTTCGAGCGGGAAACTGTTGTCAGTGTCAAAATAACCTATGAATTAAAAAAAATCCAATCCAATAGATGGCCTACTCTGTAATATCCTTTAACATTTTTTTAAGGTCTACGGCTCACAACAAAGTTACATTTTGAAGTCTTCTTAAAATAAACCCATAACTCCTGCGCTTTTTTTTGTCTTTTTTAAAAAGTATTCCTTTCTAAAATCTTTTAATAATGTTTACTATTTTACTAATTTCTCAAGGTTTTATCATTCCGAAAATTAAAATTTGTTATTTTTTCTAATACCTTAAAGTCATAGTCGAGGAAGGCAGGAAGACGGTTCTGTAATATGAATAGTTCGGAAATGTGAACCATTTCTTCTCATCTTCCATCCGGGTGACAGTATATTTTTTAAAGCTTTTTAAGAAACAGGTCTTCTTTCATACATCTTATGCACATTTCTTTATTCTTTGAAATAATTTTTTTTTCAAATACAGTAGACACCCGATATAGTGAACTGATAAAAACCGGGCCTGTTCACTGCATCGAGATTGTTCATTGTAACGAGCGTGGACTGCTGGAGCAAATTTCATCAAAATGCGTATGTCTTGAAGTATTGTACAATTTATCAAAAATATAATATAATTCAAAATTTTCTTCGCAATTACTAAAAAACATGCCAATATTTATAAAAAAGAATAAAAAAACAAAAATAACTCATGCGTAAGAATGTAAAACGCAACAAAATAATACATACCATGTACAAGCAATGCGCACTTTGTATTTGCTTCAAACAACCCCAAACTGTGTACCATATACAAACGGTAAATTAGGACGATTGTATGGGTACTGCCCACTGCATAGCACTAGGGAATTTTAGACGTATTGGAAAGTTTGAAAGAAAAGAAAACATAGGTTCACTATAACGAGATTTTTTTTGTTCACTATTTAGAATAGCCTGTATAAAATGGTGTGTGTTCACTATATCGATGTTCACTATCGATTCGCTATCGAGCGTCTACTGTATTTTAAAACAGAAACAAAAACTTAAGGGACAGTTTTATTTCAAAACACTAGTTTAAGTGATTTTATCAGAATCACTCATATACAGCTGCGGTCAAAATAATAGTAGTACAACTAGCATAATATAAAAAGGAATAACAAATCAAACTATTATTGTCTCTACGTTTTTATTATTATATTTTTAACGTTTGTTATGCTTAAATACTATTTAAAAAGAGATAACGTACATTTTTGAGTTAAAAAATGTTTTTTAAAAATTTTTAAGAAGTAATCTGGAAAAATACCACAAGTTAAAATTTTGTTTACAATTTTTATCGTAAAACATAATTAAAATGTTTACCTTATTTTCAATACTTAGTTGCATGACCATTGTTTGATATTACAGCAGCGCAGCGCCGCTGCATGGAATCGACTAGGTCCTCACATTTTTTTGGGATTGAGGTCCATTATTTTTGTACTGATATCCAAAGCATTTTTATTTGCAGGCTTGGATCAGAAAATATTCTGCTTCACGTCGCACCAAAGATTCTCAGTCGGATTGAGATCAGGTGACTGTGCGGGCCCATCCATGGCGTTTACCTTATTGCTTTGAAACCACTTCTTCGCGAGTTTGCTAGTATGCTTCGGGTCATTGGCTTGTTGAAAGACCCATAATAGTGGCACTTCTTGCTGGGTAGCATAGTTTCCTGCAAAATTTTAACATAGACCTGACGATACATTATCTCTTTGACCCAATAGATAGGACCCACACCATAAAACGAAAAGCAAGTCCAAATCATGACACTCTCCCCTCCGTGTTTTATAGTTTTTGTTGTGAACTGTGGCTTGAATTCACTATTGGGAGGTCGTCTTACAAATAACCGAGATCCTTTAGCTCGATATTTGACAATTTTGAATTCGTCTGACCATAAAATATTTCTCCATTTTGAAAATACTTTTATTTGATGTTTACTTTACTCACTACTATTATTTTGACCGCAACTGTACGTTTCGTTATACCTAAATTTACAAAGCCTTTTAACTTTTGAAGGTTTTAAACATTTGGATGGGGCAGAATTGTATCAAGTTCCCCCTTTTAAAACCAGAAAGCTCATATTTAGAAGTGTTAAATTTTATATTTAGTTCAAACGCAGATCATCTTGCTCCCAATCTAGTAATTACTCTCCAAATTTTAAACACCATTACAGCCACTGTAGCTTCAAGAGAAGGTAGTTTTTCTAAACTTGAAATGATAAAGAATTACCTTGGGACAACCATGACATAAAAAAGGTTGGTAAGCTTCTTTATAATGTCAGTTGAAAGGGAGTTATTTAAGCCTTTAAATCATGATGACTTTATAACAGAATTAGTTAAAGCTCCGTTTGCATATTTCTTAGCAGCTTAAGTAATGTGAAAAAGAACTTATGTTTCCAAAATTTAAGAATGGGGCGCTAAAAGCAGGGCTTGCACAGGGCGCTCATCTTGCCTGGACCGGGCCTGGTTCTGCTACATGAAAAGTATTTGAATTTCATTTAAACTTTCATGGCTTAACCATTGTTTCCTTCTAGAGTCAAGAGCAATGCCCAAGTTGTCCCAATTATAATCTTGGAATCGATAGAATAAGAATTTCACCGCCATTTCACAACAAAACTGAACAGAAGATTATTGCTATCAATCCACTATATCATTAATCTTGTTGTTTACTAAATGGAAACCATTTCTTCTTTAATCGCCACTAATCCGCATTGCAATTCTGTCCTCAAGAGGATTGGGTCGAGAATTCACAGCAACATTATGCCACCTAAAAGATCAACTTTTGCATTGAAAATAGATCCAGTTTCAATATTCCCAAACTTTAAACTCAAATACGCTGATAGTGATCACGTGAAATATAACAAGCCAACATTTAATGAAAAGGTCTGAGAATTTTGTGTATATCGCCGTCACATGCTCCTTCCACGATACCTCTCAGGCGCCAAAACTTCTGCCAAAAAAAGTCTTATGCCTCAAAGATATAATCACTTGTGGCTAAGGGGACCCCACATCCGTTCCCGAACTCGCCTTGCATTCAACGAACGACTGGCAACCCTGTCAGTGTATATAATTTCCATGAAAAAAAAACAGAATCCGCACTCATTCGCTGGATCATTTAAGCACAATCGTTGCGGTCACCGATCACATTATTTCTTCCATCGCCCCTTCTCTCTCACAGCCATTCGATCACAACAACTCACGCACACTCTCAAACGCCATCCACCACACGAAAGGGGCGGACACCAAAGCCGCACACACAACCGTCTGTTTACTGAACTGTCAGGGCAACCATCTCAGGTCTACTTGGCACAGAAAGAGATAGCGTCACAAAATTAACACCAGACGTCCGATACACAGGGGAACACAAGTGGGAAACGTCGATCATCGGTTTTATAGCACACTCTCCGTCTCTTTCACCCCATCCACTGACAGCTGATTCTCTCTCATTCACTCTTGGAATCCACTTGCTATAATGATCGTTTGTTTTGTGTTTTTATTTAAATTTCAGTCGCGTTCAACAGCATGAAACAGCCAGTCGTTGTCTCACCAACGCGTCATAACACCAACAACAATCGGGATGCGATCGGCCTTCCCCCGCTGTCCGCTCGCAGCATTGGTTCAGCCGTGACCAGCAACAACAATTCATCAATATCCTCGGCCACCAATACAGTCATGCAAACCGACAGTGGAGGGGTAATGAGCCTTGGCCATCAGGAAGGATCACACCAACACCAACACCAGCTGATGGTGCTGCACGAGCCGCAGCAGCAACAGCAACAGCAACAAAAGTACTCACACACACAAAACCACCACCGATCGCCATCGGCATCATCCTCTTCGTCTTCGTCACAGCAGGCATCGCAGCCGTTTTCGACACCAGAACCACCACCAACCACCACAACATCAGCGGCAGCGACGATGTCTACCCAGACACCAAGCACAGCGATCGTATCAGTTGCCAGCGAAGCATCAAACGAAACAGTTTTATGTTGTAAAACCGAGCCAGGCTTAGACGGTGAATCGTGTTCATCGCCATCATCATCGACTGCAGAAACAGTGGTGTCAAAGAGTATCTTATCACCTTCAGTTGTCGTCGGCGGCAGTGGTGTTAGTGGTCTTTTATCAGTGGCAGCGCCAACACAAACATCAAACTCCTCTACCATATCTGTTATAAGTGCAGTGTCAGTGATTGAGAATTTGCAAAAAGAGACCGGTGACAGTGGAAACGTCACTGATAACAGCAACGTCATCCTGCGATTGAATAACGGTTCTAATCAGAATCCGGCCAATAATAACAATAGTAACGGTGTTAGTGAAAGTGGTGACAGCATAATTCTCTTATCGGCCGCTAACAGTGAACATTTGACAAGCGTCGTGGGTACCGGTGGCGCTAATAGTGTTGGTGGCGTGCAAACTTTACCAATCGGTTATCGCGGTTCGAACAATACGGTGATCATATCGAGCAACCGCCTGCAGCAACAGCTGGAGCAGCAGGAACAACAGGCGCAGGCTTCGGCGCAGTACGCCGAGTTGCATCATCAATATCACACGCGATACGCCAGTATATCGCCAGCGATCGTGCAGCATCTGAGCGATCACAGCGATCACTATTTAAATTTAAGCAACAGTAGTAACAACAGCATATCTATGCCCCCGTACAATTGGGCATACGATCTGTCGCTGCATCACAAAGACGCCGAGAACACCAAGCTCGTCGTGGAGCAACAGCAGTCCGGCCATCAGCATCACCAGCATACTCAGGACATTTTGCTGACAGCGGCATCCCACGCAGCACTCGATCCAGTAGCCATGCGGAATAGTTTGGCCCTGTACTCAGCATATGGGGGCGCATCCGCTGAGCATATGCACGCCACAACGGCGTCAAGTATCGTGGACAATGCCACACCGACCAGCATCGATGAGGTCATCCAGGATACGCTCAAAGACGAAACCTGTTCGATGGTCGACGAGCATCATTTGGGTGGCGGCGGAAACAGTGGAAGCAATGAAACCACAAGCTATTTGACTCTGACTAGTGGCGCGGATTTGCATCAACATCATCAACATCATCATCACCATCAACAGCAACAGCAGCATCATCACCAACAACAACAGCAGCAGCACCATCACCATCAGCAGCACAACAACTCGGCCAGTAGCGGCGGCGAATCGCCACACGGTAGCGACGTGGGCCTGCAAAGTTTCACTCAGCTGACAAATGCAACGCATCGGGACAGCATCTACGGCAGTGTGACACCTGAGCATGCGCTCATCCATCAAGTGAATGACTTTGAAGCTTTAAGTCCAGAACTGTCCACAGGGTGAGTGATAAAATTTTAGTCCCTTTTTTATTATTTTTTGAAGGATTAATTGGTGGTGTAGTTTGTTTCGGTTTTGACCAGAAATTCTTATGACCGATGAACCTTTAGATCGATTATCAGAAAACAGTGTACGTCATTCAGAGATCATGTCAAATGTTGTGAACACTGGTGATGGAGACTTATTTAAAATCAGAAAACCAATTTTTGAACATCAACACAAATTTAGCCGTCGGTAGGTCGATGTGAAATGATTCTTGAACATTTCAGAAAGTCAACGACAAAAGTTTACAGTCTCTCGCAAAATTTTCGGTACCAAAATGTTGTGTCAATCGGGCTCAGAATGTTCAAAAACAATTTTGACGTTTAATGCACTTCAAAAATTTATTTTTTTTAGACGTCATTTGTCATCAATTTTGTGTTCGAACGTCGATAAAGGTTTTTTGAAAGACATTCGTTCCATGTTCTGTCCAACGCGCTCAGAAAGTTCAGAAATTTTTTTGACATTTGATTAAAGTCTCAAGATATTTTTTTTGTAGACGTCATCTTTCATCTGTTCTCAAATTTGTGTTCGATCGTCGATAAAGATGTTCAAAAGTTAAGTGAAATTTTCGAAAGACATTTGGTCCGTATTCTGTCCAACGCGCTCAGAAAGTTCAGAAACTTTTTTGACGTTTAACTGCAAATTTTGAAGTCAAAAGATATTTATTTTGGAGATGTCATCTGTCATCTGTTTTTGAATTTGTTTCGATCGTCGATAACGATGTTCAAAAGTGATATTTTTGAAAGAAATTTGATCCGAATATTAGGTCAAAAATTGATAAATAAAATATTTTTGGACGTAGTCAGAAGTAATATGAAATAAACAAAAGTTTGATGGTTCTATGATTCGACATAGGAAGTAGTTAATTTTAGCATGGTAATTTCGATATATTTGTTGATAGATTCCAATGAACTGTTTCTTGTGAAACAGTTCACTGTTTTTTGCCGTCTTATGTACGCTTGTTTTGAGTAAGCCCTCGCAAAATGTTGTAATTTGCTGATACAAACAGCGCTCATGCTGTGTCCCCAGCTGTAGTCTTATTTGAAGTCTCATTCTGAAAAAGTATCTAACGCATCCCAGCCCAAGGCTGACCAAAAATGGTCAAATTCAGTTTCCGGATGTCTCCAAAATATTAAAATGTTTATTTTTTTTTCGGAGGATTTTTGTAGCACTACTGGAGCACTCTACAGGCAAATGGTGACTGGACCAGATTCGATATCACTGCGATTCGAACCTGGGACTCCTCGAACTTGGGGCAGACACAACACAATTGCGGCACAATTGCGCCATCCAGTCGTGTTTATACTCCATTATGTCCATTTTTTTCCGTGGATTGATGAAAATCTTTTAATCACTATGAGACACCGTGCACACATAATATCAGACTTTTTCTGACCAACAACACCCTTCCCTTCATCTTGTTTACAACAACAAAGTTTCCTCATCAATTAGTGCGCCAAAGTTTTGTCAAATCGCATAATTTGTCTAGAGCTGGTTGCTCGTTTTTCGGTCGCGAACTCGATTGAACATTCCTTTGCCAAAATAGCCGTGTCGTCCGTAAATGCAGCCACTTGTGTGCCTTCAGTTTTGGGTATGTCCTCGGTGTACAGCAAAAACAGTGTTGGACCAAGAACACTCCCTTGCGGAACTCCGGCGGCGATCTACTTAAACTCGGAGTATTCAGTTTCGTGCTTAGAACGAAATATTCTATTTTCAAGACAGGATTATAAGATCCTTTATCCACCGATATAGCTTATATTCCAAGCCATCGTGCCGTACTTTATCGAAGGCTCTTCGACACGTCAAGTAACCTTTTCCTCTAGTGCTTATTTGATTTCATTAGTTAGCGGGTATTTCATTAAGCGCTTCCTATCTTTCCATTTAAATAAAACAAAATGTCTGTGAGATATCATAAACATTTTTTATCTGTTATTTATATGGAGTATAAAATTGTTAAAATATCCGCCGTAGCTTCTCTGGGTGGCGCGCATTCAAAATGTTTAACTTTTCATGACTCTGTCGCATAAATCAGGCTGAATTTTATCGATGGCATGGGTTATGTTGGCTTTGAGGGTCGCTCTGGAGTGTGGCTTATTCGCATAGACCTGCAACTTCAGAAAAATCCACAAGAAAAAGTCAAATCGGGGGCAAATCGAACTATCTCGGTGGCCTGTTCACATCACCTCCACGTGAGATGATCACACCCTCGAATCACTCGTGCAAAATGTGGAGTGAGCTGCATGGCACATAGCGCCGTCCTTTTGAAACCACATGTCGTTAGTGTCCATGTCATCCAATTCAGACCAAAAGAAATTGGTAATCATACACTAGTAGCGCTCGCCGTTGTCGATGAAATCCTGGCCAACGTCGTTCTCAAAGAAATACGGCCCAAAATCCACCACAAACAGTGATTTTTTCGGGATGCATTGGACGCTCTTGGATCTCAGGTAGATTGGTATCGTCTCAAATTCAACAATTTTGTTTGGTGACGTATCCATTCATACCCATACCTCATCACTGAAGATGATTTTTCGATAAAAATCAGGGTCAGTTTCCAATTGCTCCAGAACCCATTCAGCGGCCACACGTCGTTGTCTATTGTCGTTTATCTTCAGTTCCTGTGTCAGTTAAATTTTGTAAGGGTGCAAGTCCAAGTCACGGCACAAAATTCCCCAAATTGTGGTTTGCGAAGGCCCAGTTCTTGTGAGCGACGCGAAGTCGACTGCATCGGATTCTCCTGCACACTCTCACGGACAGCAGCGATGTTTTCGGCAGATCTTGAGTTTTGTCGACGTAGGCTTATCGTTTACCGAACCAGTGGACCTGAATTAAACCACCACACTGCCAATAGTCCCCTCGGTAGGACGATTATGGCGAGCTAAATTGGCGAAATGCGCTAAACGGTGCCGTGACATTGTGCCAAACTACATTGCGACAAATTGGCAAAATGACGCTTTTGAAAGTGTCATTGGGAGGAATATTAACATTTGGCATAATGTCGCTCTCAAAAGCGTATTAGGGCAAAAATCAGTTTGCGACATTATGACAAATTTGGCCCTATGACACTTTGTAGAAGTGACATTATGCCAAATGGCACAAGATCGTCTAAATTTGCAGAAAACTAATAAAAAGTAGAATAGGTATGGGGGGGCATTCTGCCTCCCTGCAACCTCCCTGCCTGGGTCGTTATAGGATTTGGAATAGGTGTGAGGTTCTGTGCATTCAAAGTTTCTTTTTGTACATGTTTTCCGTAAACTTTTCAAAATCTACACGCAGAGAACCTCGCACCTACTCCGATTCCTATAGGGACCCAGGCAGCGGGTTGCATGGGGGAGCATGCTCCTCCATACCTATTCCATCCAAGGTGACATAGTGCCAAATTGGCTCTATGACGCTTTACCAAGCGACATTATGCCAATTGGAAAAATTCTGCCTAATGACACTTTCAAAAGCGTCATTATACCAAATTTTTCCATTTGGCACAATGTCACGGCACCGCGCGTTTTGTTACACCCACAGATTGAATAAAGGACAGCAAATTTGACAGATGTAGCTCCAAGAATATGGCCGCTATCACCTGTCAATATTGGGATACCCTTTATTTGTTTTTAATTTTGAATCTTCATTGATTTTCAATCTCGGTGTTCTATAAAACGTGCATTCATCTCTTTAGCCACACGAAGGCGATGTAGAATAAAAATATTTCGCTTAGCAAGAAAATGTCTCAACAATGTTTTGGTACTTTTCTTTTGCCCAAGGTTACATCTTTCAGTAGATCATGTCCTCCAAAAATGTTCTTAAAGAAATGCTCAATCATTCAACAATTTTTGAGACATAAACTGATTACTTTCGTCGTAGCTGTCAAAATTGACAGACAAATGACAGCTCCCAAACGTTTCGTTCAATATTGACAGATCTAGATTGAAAAACTGTGTGTATTTATCACGTGATTCTACGTCATTCCAGTTATCTCTCAACTCATCATTTTTGCCTGTTAGTGACTCTCTGACCTGACAAAGCAAAGAAACACCTCGCCAATACATGTTTGTTCCTTTGTTCCGGAACCATAAGTCAATTTCAAAGTCTAACGAACTAATCACAAAAAACATAAGCACCCAACTTCAATCTCTTTGTTTGCCACTCGAATCAGAAAAATAAACTATCCCCGAATCATCTTCAATTCAAAGGAAGTGCATTCGTGAACGCACACCTCACGCTTTCGATGACTTGACATTGTTTTACGTCAGCCCACCATTCGGTCTCAATGTTCAGTCAAAATTAATATCGACGTTGGATTCACTTTATAAGCACGTGCCTATGAACGATTGAGCTGTCGTCCATTTCCTCCCCGTCGATGGCGTCGTTTAGTGACTAATGCGTCTCGTATAACGGCAACAGGTGATGCATTCAATTTGTTTTTTGTTTCATTAAACTCCTGCTCAAGTAAACAATTCGAGAATGTTTTCAAAGAGAAAATGGAAAACAGAAGCATTTGAGCTTGACCGTTACGTCTGTGTGTCGAGTTACCATAACCCATTTTTTTGTTGTGCTTTTTTGCAAACAGAAAGTCTGTCAATTGTGCTTAGTGAGCTGAAAAATGCGCATTTACTGCGCGGGAGTACCCGTAATAAAACGTAATCTGGACTTCAAACCGCGTGTCGGATTTCAATGGAAATGACAAAAAATTATTCTCGTATGTTTGCATTTCTGAGTGAGTCAGGATTATCTAATGTTTGGATTAGGCTTAGACTTGTGGGGATTGTTAAGCCTTTCGTTAGTCGGAAAATGTGACATTTGCCTTTCGAGTGACATTTGGCATTCAAATTTAGCAAGTTCTTGTCAATTATTTGATTGCAATACGTCATCGTGTCTGTTTCGTTGAGTTTAAGATATTTTGAAATGTTCCCAAGAGGATTTTGAAAATCAACGAATAAAGCGTATATCTAGTTGGCATTTGAAGGAAATTCATGTTTTTGACTTAATAACTGATGGAGTTCATAGCACAAGCAATCTGTTGTGACGATTTATTTTTGTGGGTATGTTGCACCTAGGGATGCAACATCGTTCTTAAAAACATTGATGTTTGAAAACAAGGATGGTTCCACGACAAAGATCGGCGTTAAAAAACATCGGTATTGGCAACGATACATCGATGGTTTTCCGATGTTTTATTTATCTTCTCCATCACACAAATTGTTGGTTATATTTGCGACGTACCTACTGTACCTAAACAACAAAATATACTAGTCTTACCAGTTTCAACCCAAAAACATTCCCTGTCTTCCGTTTCGTTGATGATTCGATCTCGGGCCAACAAAAAAGACAAGGTGGCGTTGGAGGATCCTACCGTTCGAGATTAGGGTTCTCTAGCTAGCCCATCATGAACGTTTATACATCGACTCGATTGCAAGACCAAGACCGACACCCGCTTCCAGCCGCAAGTCTTTGGTGAACAGGCGCTAGTTTGGCTGTTGACACAGATGCATACGCATTCAGCCTATACATGCCGAAACATGAACTCTTTCCGATTAGCTACCGACACACATTTCCATAGGAATTGGATACGCAGTCTCTTTGAGGGTTGCTCGATGCCCAGGGTGTACCACTTGGAGGTTCGGAGTAGGATGTTAGACTAGGAGAGGCTAAGATATAACAAAGTTACATTGCACTGCGCATCTCTAGCTCTTTTACGCCCCATTATTGCACATTTTATATATAACATACATTGACAATGTTTAACGAAACGAATTGCCTTCGATCTATCGGCGATATCTGTTATCAAACCATTGATGTTAACATCGGTGTTTATGAACGAAACATCGATATTTTGCAAACATCGATGTATCGTTTGCATCCCTAGTTGCACCGCGAACTTTAGATCTATTGTGCCCCCTTTTCAGAGTTGTATGTTCTTTTCAGAGTTGTGTTGAGAGTTATTATCCAGTATTCTAGAGTTTTCTCTCTAAGACAGTTTCCTTCAGGAGAATAAGAGATGGCTGCAGTGACTGTATATCTTCCTCTGATAATAGGTACTTACGCAGAGATTTTTGTCTTTTGTGGGCTAGTGCTTCACAAAATAACAGTATGTGTTCTGGAATTTCATTAAATTCTCCGCAGAATCTGCAGAGACCTTCTTCTGATACCCCTAGTTTTCCTCAATCTACAGTGCCCCGTTAGGAAGCCTGTTAGGATACGAAGGTTATTCTTCCTCATTTTGTTGATGCACGCCGCGAACCTCTTTCGGTTATATTGCCCTGGGAGTTTCTTAGCCTGCTTCATTCCACGAGCATTATTCCAGGTTTCTATCCAATTCCTGCTTTCTAGTTCCCTGAATTCTTCAAGGAGATGGTTTCCTATAGCGCAGAATGGTTCAGGGCGTATGAAGGGTTCTGATGCTCATTTCCTTGCCAGGGAGTACTCGTGTTTCTTCACTCAATGTGACTGAGCCAGTTCACGGATTTTTGCCTTCGGGCTATGTGCCCATCTTTGTACAGCTCATACTTGTGTCTTCTTCTACTCCAAAAACCATAGTGACAGGTTACCTACAATTTGCACAGATTCTTAATCTAAATTAGAGACAATTGAATCTTCGTTCAATCACGTGATGAGATAATGAAGAACAAATATGTATGTCTAGTAATTTATATTTTGAATGTTTTTTTCCGAAGTCTAACCTGAGTTATCAGCTTCAAAAGATAGCAGAAAGTGGAAACTATGCAATCACACTCCTTTTGCATGAAATTCTGACTCTCTGCTAGGTCGCCACTTTGTTGACCTTTTGATTGTTGTTTAAAAATCATAGAATATCTTGTATTTTCAAGATGTAATTCGTATGTAGGAACTTGTTTATTGTTTATTCTTTCGTACTATGTTGAGATTCGTATGCCAATAGGTTGACGTTATTTTAATTTTTGCAAGGGGCACTGTATAATTTCCTAGTTGCTATTTAGACAATCTCCCTAAAATCTTCCATCCTTCGTTCGAAGATTTTGAGATTAATAGAGCTAATTATTTCTTTCAAGTGAAACGTCAACACCAGATACACGATCTTCAACAATAATATCAACCAATAATAAAAGCAAAACAAAAAGAAAAACATGTCAACAAATAGTAGGCTGTAACATATCCAAAATTCTATGTACACAAAATTCTATTGTCGGACTTCGAAATTTGTTTTGATTCAAATTAGGGTCCAAAAAACGATATTTTAGAAAACCCAAGTCGGAGTGTCACTTTTAGAACGACTTGACGATAGGCTTTACAGTCAAATATGCACTGGATCAGACTCCTATTTTGGTGGGCGCCGTGGCCGTGTGGGTTCATGCGTCGATCCATGCGCATTAGACTTTCACAGTCTAATACAAGCACAGGTTCGAATAAAAGTACGTGCTTATGGCATCGATGAGTCTCTTATTCAATGGATTAGAAATTACCTTTCGAACCGTTCAATTCAAGTTGTTTTGGATGGGTTCAAGTCTGATATTCACCAAATTAATGCTGGTGTTGCCCAAGGCTCTGTTTTGTCTCCGACTCTCTTTCTCATTTTTATAAATGATCTCCTGTCTGCTACTTCTAATCCAATCCACTCCTTCGCTGATGACAGTACTCTCAGCTTTTCATATTCGTTCCAAGACTCACGACCCTATCCTTCGGCCGTAGAATTGGAGCGGCAGCGTATGTTAAGCACATTAAATTCCGACCTTGACAGCATATTTAATTGGGGTAAAAACAATAGAGTGGAATTTAATGCTTCCAAAACTCAATGCTGTCTACTGTCACTCAAGCGATCCCAAAATAATCAGCCATTATCCCTGAATGGCACTTGCATCGAAGAAACCGGAAAACTTTCCATCCTCGGTATGTGTATCAACTCAACACTTAGTTGGAATGATCACATATTCGAGGTCGCCAAAAATAACGAGGTATAACGCTCATATCTGGTCTGGTGCTCCTAAGACCTCCCTGCACCTACTTGATAGAATACAACAGCGAGCGATAAAACTTATAGGAGACAGTAATATCGCGAAGTCAATAGACTCGCTCGAACATCGCCGTAATGTCTCATCCTTGTCATTGTTTTATCGCTATTTTAACAAACGATGCTCAAGTGAGTTAGCCAATTGCATTCCCCCCCTCCATGAATTCACCCGCAATACTCATCTCGCCAGGAATGCTCATCAGTTCACCCTCAAGCCTGTTTTCGGACGTACAGTGAAGTTTAGAGAGTCGTTTTTTAGCCGCACCACACGAATATGGAATGCTCTTCCCAGCCTAATATTTCCCACTCACTACAATCTACAGACATTTAAGATCAATGTGCATAGGTACCTCCTTTCCATTTCTCCCTCTATACCTTCGGCCCGTGCTGTGTCTTGATTCCGGACACTTAAGGGTATTCGTAACCCCTTGTGCGCGCGCAAATTATAAAAAAAAAAAAAAAAAAAAGACAAGCAATTTTTCAAAAAAAAAATTTGTTTACGGCTCCACCTCTTTCGAGTCACTGACAATGATCAAAGAATGTCTAGAAAGAAGCTTCTCAATATCGCCGTTCGGAGTCGGCATTAAATTGTAGGTCCCCTCAACTCGTGAGAGAACAATAGCACGCACAACACGAGTGGTTGCTGAGAATCTAGGCCCAGGTCCACCTCAGACTGTAGCGAAACTTTTTGAAACTGCAGTTAAAATCGCTTACAACGCCATCGGTTATAACGACAAAATTCTTAGGTCTCGACTGAGCTCCATTATAATCCCACTGAATAACAAAGCGTTTACAACGACATCACTTACAACGACATATCGCTTACAAAGGCCGATTTTTCCATTTTTTTTGTTGAAATATTGGTTATAACGACTGAAATCGACGCATATTTTTCTAAAACGGTAAACTGTTTATCTGTAGATGCGATGTATCTGTGTACATAGAATTTTGGATATGTTACAGCTACTGTTTGTTGACATGTTTTTCTTTTTGTTTTGCTTTTATTATTGGTTGATATTATTGTTGAAGATCGTGTCTCTGGTTTTGACGTTTGAGTTACGCACGATCTTCGTAAGAATGACATTAAAAAAATCGCCCTACAAAGCGTCGCCTTGTGACATGCCGACCCTTTGTGATATTAAAGATCGCGGTGAAGTCTTAACCGACCTTGATAAAGCAACGAACATTCCCCACCGTCATCCCACAAAGACGAACAAGTTTTGCGGCGATGCTAATATTTGACAATGCGCTGTACAACTTATCGCCCTAAATACTGTCATACGCCTTAAAATCGATAAACAAATGGCGGGTATCGACTTGAAGCTCCTGGGTTTTTTTTTCCAAGATCTGTCGCAATGTGAATATCTGGTCGACGATAGACTTCGCTGGCCCGAACCTGCACTGATATTGACCAATCTGACTCTTCACGTAGGGCTTCAGGCGCTTACATAAGACGACAGAGAAGATGTGATATGCGATATTTAGGAAACTAATCCCTCTGTTGTTGGCATAGATTAGAGGGTCTCCGTTCTTTATTTGTCATCTTCGAGTTATCGGTTACAGCTTATAACGACCAAATTCGTCAGTCCCTTGAAGGTCTTTATAACCGATTTTAGGGGTAATTTAAAAGAAGTTTGCAGGTACAAGGTGGTACAAACGGCCCAAACGATGTGTCGATTGTAAAAGTGCAAACAAGTAACAAATAATGAAGGTAAATTATATAACATAGCTTACAATGGGTCGTACGAAAATATTCAATTGAGTAAACTGCAAACAAAGACACTGAAGAATAGACCTGGACCGCCATTAACACTTGCGCGAACCTTTCAACTTATCCACAATGAATTAAAAATTGGGACCCAAACTATCAGCTTAAGTATATAAGCTGAGCGATAAATAAATTATAATTTCCGTTAAATATTTAAGACTAGTTCACAACGGAGTGTTCCCACTTTGGCAGGAAGTCTCACGGTAAGCCGGAGACCGAGTTTACGATAATTTTACGAGTACGTTAATGAGCGGCAACGTTAATGATGAACAACTCGTGTGATTGTAATTTTTTAACGACAAAAGTTTAAATTCTCAGTTTTTTTGCTAAGAAAACATTTTAATGTCTAATTCTGTTACTTAAACGTGAATTCCTCTAATTTTGAGCAATAATAATAATTAATATTAAATAAATCAAGCACACAACTGTCAAAATAATAATAATAATGGCTGCGCTACAGTCCGAGGTGGACCTGGGCCGATCTAAATAAGTTTCGTGTACACAAATTTTCCCAGACGTCTCTACGTCATTCGCTTTTCATCTCCATCAGCAAAATTGATCCGAAAAACTGTGTCAACTGAGCCGATGTCACCCGCTAAGTTGAACTTTACTTTGTAGCATGTTTCCGAAATCTCTGTACTTTGTCAGTCTACCTGATTCCCCAAATCTGACAGATCTCATTTCTCAGCCAACGGCCTCGCGTTCTCGGAGACCATTGACAGTCGAATAACTGATCTCAGCAAGTTCCCATCACATCTCTGGTTACAACACGTCACCGAATCTGCTCTGAAGTTTGAGATCTCATGAAATTCTCCCAAGAGGAGTGAAAAACTTAAGATTCAGCAAAAACGAGGTCCGTTTTTGAAAATTGAAAAACACAAAAACAAAAAGAAACATTCACTCGTGCATCATAAAAGTGCATGCGCTATGCTGGCATGACAAATGCATACGCGTGCCCCATTGTGCCAATAATTCGTTTCGAACAATGAGTACGTTCTGTTTCCATGGCCAGGTGTTCTGAATTGAGAATCCAGCAAACTCATAGATACACCGAGAATAATTTCGTGCACTTATGCGGTATTTGGAGCAAGTCTTCTCGCCTTTCCCTAATCGCCTCTATGGAGACAGGGTCTCCTATGGTGTGCACTGATCCAAATGTCTAAGGCGACCATAAGTTTTGTGTGTTTTTTTGTTCGTTCATGTTCATGTTATGAGGGAGGCAACGCCAATGCGATGCAAGCCTAGAGCGGTGCGGTGTGTAGGGCATGTCAGGAGGGGGTGTTCTCATGTGTATTGTTGCACCCGCAGAACTGGCTCAGTGAGCAATACTGTTGATTAGTAATTATGGACGTTTGGTAGTCTAGTTTTCTGCTTTACGTGTGTTGCATGCGGAATTGTGGTGAGTCTCTTTGTGATAAGGCCGTGTAACGTCGAGTGCTTCCTGAAGTGTCAGTGAACCTCTGATCAGTATTACCCACGCCCGGGTGGGGTGTCGTCTTGGTAGAGCTAGTTTTTGTGTGGTGTTGGTTTTTTTTGTTTTTTTTGTCTCTGCGGTGCCGTTCTAGTTGAAGGCGATATCGGAAAGTTAAACGACTTGAGAATGACAGACTTTCTCAAGCTTGTAGGAACGGTTTTTTGATCAAAAGCGTGAATGTCCTTTAGAAGGTATTTCGAAAATTTTGGGTCTAAGCCTTTCATCGATGTCCATATTTTCACAAGAGTAAATCTAAGTCTTTCCAGGGAGTGTTTCGACAACAAATTGGGGCCCACTTTTGACTGAGTGATCAGATCATTTGTTGATCATTATAGTTGATCAGTGTTTTTGAACATAGCTGAGTAATCAAGAGTGTTGTTCGATTAATTTTGACTAAATGATTTCCAGCATCGAGACCGAATCGATTACTTTCTTCGTCCTTAAGTTCGCTCTAGAAATCGCCAGTATTCTGGGGGTATTCTGCTCTTGTATTTAGGCCACGAATTTATTGATTAAAGAAAGGCGGAGGTGTCTTGTAATTGAAACCGTAGAAAAAAGAAACTTCTTCTTCTTAGGGCGCTAAAGCCCGAGGTGGACCTGAGCCTTACCTAACATGCCTCTTCAGCCAGTTGTCTCCACCTTCGCAGTTTCCCCCAGTTTTCGAGGTCCCCCAAGGTGTGCGCCACCTTGTACTTGGAAGTTTTCTGTTGCGTTGTTCAGAGTCGAAGATAATCACCGGAATGAATTGTATTGCAATGATTGATAGCATGTGGAAGAGCAAAATGCCTTATCCTCAAATAAGTCCTTCAGAAAACTCTAAATCAGTCCTAATCCATCACGAAAGTGTCAATTTGGAATCTTCTTCTTTTTGTGGCGCTACTGTCTGGGGTGGACATGGGCCTCAACCAACAACACTCTTTACGATCTTTTATCTGCTCTTGCCAATTGCACACATCAAGTTGGTTGAGATCCCTTTACACTTGCGTGCGCCACCTTAGACGTGGACGTCTTCTGTTGCGTTGTCAAACTGGTTCAAAGTGGAAGACTCTTCGGGCCGAAACTAAGCTGTCCTACATGGCCTAGCCACCTTAGGCTGCGGCCACGTAAAGAGCGATTGAGCGACTAGCGATAGAGCGACGAGTTTGAGCTGGTGTCCATCGCTGAGCGATTAGTTGCGAAAATGTAATTTTCAAGTTCAGTTCGTCGTAGTCTTTTAGCTAAAAGTCGCCTTCATATGAATAATTCTCTGGCTGTCGCTGATACCCTTCAGATGGATCTGGAACAACTGTCTGCTCTACGAAGCTCATCATTTCAAAAAACAATTACAAATGTGTCCAACTTCATTCCACTGCTTGTGACTGGGTGACATTTTTATTTTTATAATCCTTGTGGCTGTCCTTCCATAGAACTGGGCGGCTTTGAACAGCTGAGATCAAACTTTCTATGTTTAGTTTCTCTATGTTCTTATTTCGTCGCTCAGCGATCGACTAAAAAATTAAAAAAATATTTGGTTAAAGTGCGACGCCGCTCTGTCGTTTAAAAAAATCGCAAATCGCTCAGTGCTTACGTGGCCACCTCCATATGATTTCATGTGCTTTAATTTTTTTGCGTCGTTCTATCGCTCGTCGCTCATTGCGCGGCCACAGCCTTAGGCTTTGTATCCGTAGACCGGCTACTCTCATGTAGCTGGGCAGCCCATTAACGTAATTCGTGGTTGAATTCTCTTCTCCAAATGCCATCAACGCAAACAGAACTAAAGATCGCACGCAGTCGTTTTCTCTTGAAAAAAATTTAGAGCTTCTTCATACACTCTCGATATTGTTCATGCATCCATAAAGCAGGACTGGGATGATCAATGTCCTATACAAATCAGCTTGCTCCTTCGAGAGAGGGCTCTATTACTCAATTGCATCTTGGGCCCAAAGAAACAGCGGTTGGCATGAATTACTCTGAGTTTTACGAGTATCTCGGTACTGGTGTTGTTTGTACAGAGCGGGCCAAATACAAATTTCTTTTTAAAAATGCAATAAAATGAACAAAATTACATTTTTTGCAATCTATTATGGCTTCATTGGTAAGAACAAATATTCCCATTAATTAGAAGGTACAACTTCGTTCAAGTGGCTACCTCGGCTGGTCTCGCAGTAGCCCATTCTGTCACCCCAATTTTCCAAGACCTTGTTCATGGTTTCCGGCTGTAGTTCATGGATTGCTTGGATGATATGGCCTTAAGTGCTTGAATTGTTTCCGGGTTGTTGGCATAACATGGGTCCTTCATAGTTCCAAACAAAAAAAATTTCCAAAGTGGTCAGATCGCAGCTCCAAGGCGACCAATTCACATCGCCAGTATGGCTAATAACACGATTTGGGAATTTGCTGCTCAAAAGATCAATTGTGGCATGGGCTGTGTGGTATGGCGCGTCACTCTGCATGAGCCAGAGGTCGTCCAAATCCATGTCTTCAATTTCAGTAAAAAAAAAGTCTGTTAACATGGCTCCGTTACGCCCACCGTTGACCGAAACCTTGTTCCTAGCTTCATTTTTGAAGAAAAATGGTTGAATGATTATGGGTGAGGGTATAGTGCTGGCCCAATGATGCCACCACTCCACAATTTGCATCAAACTGTCATTCTCTGTCAATGCATTGGCTTTTCGGCAATAACGTGCTGATTTTTCGAGCTCAAGATGCGGCAATTTTGTTTGTTAACGTAGCCGCCGAGATGAAAATGTGCCTCACCAGAAAAGATGGGTGAACCAAGTCAAAAAACTAGGCTGGTTGCTCCTGATGATCTGGAGATCTGTCGACCCCTTTAGTGGAACATGCGGGTCGCTGAGAATGATGATGATGATGATCGTTGTCCCATTCAAGCTGCTTTAAGACCCAAACTGCGGCGGGATAATGAAGCGGATGGTCGCGCGCATTCAATTGCTGAGTCAATTGTACCTTGTAAGCGAATAATCCGAGATCTTTGTGCAGAATTCTCCTCAGGCTAGTGCGTGAAATGCTGAGGTGTTGAGATCGATGGCGAGTTGTTCGAGTTCGTGAATTGAGTCTCACACTTTCGGCCACAGTAGCCACATTCTCATCTGTGCGCACCGTACGACGACGGGGGCCATGAGTGTTGTCCACTAGCACACCAATCTCACGAACGTTTTGCACAAACTTGCGTACAGCAGTCGCCGTGGGTGCTTCATTTCGGCCAAAACTTTTTTCTTTTGAAAAACGCACTGTTTGGGCTACACAGCACTCAGTTTGAAAATAAGTTTTCATTGTTTCCCAACGTTGTTCAAGCGACCTATTTCGTTCCGGGGAGGTATGATACTGACTTTCTGTCAAGATTTTGAGCGGGAAACAGCTGTTAGTGTCAAAATAACCTATGATTTAAAAAAAACAACACTAGATGGCCCACTCTGTATAGTAGTTGTCCAGATGGGGCAAAAATCGTTCATCTTTCCGAATTGCTCATGTTGTAGGTTAGGTTAGGTTAGGGGGCTGCTAGTGAATTCACCAACACACTTAGACCACGTTGGTCCATTGTGATATCCACAGTCAGACTACTACCACTGAGCGACCGCTTCAGTGACGGTGCCGTTAATTTGATCCTAACGGCAAATGGTGACTGGACCAGATGGCGTCCAGTCGGCGTGGGCGCCGTGGCGTAGTGGGTAAGTGCGTCGACTCCTACGCTCGATGTTTTCGGTTCGATTCCCTAAAAAAACACCTACAATTTTTTCACGGCTCCACCTCTTTTAAGTAACTGACAATGCTCAAAGAGTATAACTGTCTAGAAAAAGCTTCTCAAAATCGCCGTTCGAAGTCGGCATTAAAATGTAGGTCCCCTCGTGAGAGAACAACAGCACGCACAAAACGAGTGTTTGCTGAGAAGTTTGGCCCAGGTCCACCTCGGACTGTAGCGCCGCCATTATTATTATTAACTGCTTTCACTGGGATTCGAACCTGGTACCCCTCGAACTTGGGGCACTTAACCAACTGCGCCATCCAGTCGTCGTCGCATGTTGTAGAAGCGTTCAAGTTTTCGAAATTCTGTTGTATATTTATAAATACGCCCAAGCACAACCACCACAGTGAGCTCAACATTGTGTTGAAGTTGACGAATTACATCTCACAATCATCGAGCCATTGATAATCGATCACTAACTTATCTGAACTGGTCAAAGAGCTGCTTGGGTAAAGTAGCAAACCCTCTAATTACAACCAGAAGCTAAGTAGTTACGTTCAAAAATCAAAACCAGTCGATCATCACCATCACAGCTGGCCTAATTTTGCTCCCAACCTATTTCCAGGTTGCAGTAGATTCGTATTGAATTTCATAGTTCAGCCCTAAGCTCACATTAGTTATGACCCACTTTCGGTGCATGTCGGACGAAAAAACTCCTTCATCACCCTGTGCTCGTCCATCACGTCACAATTAACCCACATTGCCGTCCAAACGGCCGACCAGAGACGCGTCCTCCTTCGAATTCCGATTCCTCATCGTCTTCGTTCGGTTGCATGTTCTCCTCTTCGCCGGAACTAATTCAGTCGTCACCCGCACACACACACGAATGTTCATATACTTCATCTTTTCGTGCATAACAATCGAAAAAGTACCCAAGTACTTCCCCTTTTCCCGTGCTGCATGCACTTTTCCAACTCACCTACTATTGCACACCATCTGCGTTCGCACCATGAAAAATCGATCGCGCCGAAGTCAATATCTGTGACACTTTGCCTGACTTTTCTGTGACATCGGCGGGTGGCGGTAGGCTGCGCGGCCGCGTACGGGCTCGTGTGTCATTAAAAAACTGAACTTTTTGCACGTACTCCCATGCAGTACTTTTTCGTATTCCGTGAGTTTTTGTGTGTCGCACTTAGAACAATGTTTTTTTTTCGTCTACGAACATATCTAGATACTCTCTCTCCCACGAGCGCGCTTTCTGCCACTTCCTATATACGAAGTCACACATTTACTCTCTCGCTACATATTATATAATAAATGCAAATCCACACGTCTCGAAAAAAGCAAAAAAAAAACTTTAAAAGACCATAAAAATTGGAAATGCACTCTGGTCGATGACAAAAACAACAACAATAGCAAAATGAACTAAAAGAATAGTAACATGTCAAGTGATGACGCCGTTTGGCGGCGTCAGCTGGGGGGGTCTTTGTTAGAACGAGATTGGCAGGTAGGCTATTGTCTGAGCTTAGTTTCTTGCGGGTGGTTGTGTGTAGTAGAGTGTTGGGCGACTCATCTCTCGATATCGGCCGGTTGTGACAACTTGTAATCGGGCCAGAGTGCGTAGTTCAATTGAAGTTGTGAAGTTGATTAAACGTTAATGATCTTTCTATCGATCGAAAGATTGAATTGTTTTCTTTGAGAGTTGAATCGGATCGCAGAGTGACTTGGTGTGAGATCGATAAGATCAAGTGTTTTGTGTCGTGATGTGCATTGAAGATTAAGGATCCTGCGGAAATGGATTTACGTTTTATGGACAACTTCATGGAGAGATGGTGAGAAAGTTTTGTTTGAACACTGTCTTTTGGAACCTTTGTCGTGTCCTTTATTCAGTTAACCAACTTCTGCTTGATTCTCCCTCTCTTCTCTTCTCTCTTAAAGTCTTCTTCTTCAAAGTTCTTCTTAAAGTCCACATCCTTACTTCGGAAGATGCTTCCACTGCTACTTTTTCCATCAATCCTTTCCTTGTTCTTAGTGAATTTCCATTTATGACGATCGAGTGTGTGCAAAGAATAGCTTAGTACGTGCCAAAACATCAATTAGCAGGAGGTTTAGAACTTCAAATTTGAATATGCTTAACGTTGACTGAACGTTTTGACACGTTACAGCATTAGGAATTTATTAAGTCAGCGAGTATGCGTTAGCGAACATGACTTCATTAAATTGTGCCTATTGAATCGGGGAATAAGTGGAAGGGGCGAAGTATTTGTATCTGTAGCGACAGCCAAGCTGTGCTTAAGGCCTTGCGCAACCCTTTAACCACTTCCAGGATAGTTTAGGAATGCAAGTCTTCTCTGAATTTGATCGGTAGCTTGAATTCGCTAAGACTTGTCTGGGTTCCCGGGCACCACGGGATCACCGGAAATGAGATCGCTGATGAACTTGCTAGGCGAGGATCAAATGAGGCATTCTCAGGGCCTGAACCTACGCTGGGACTGCCCGCGTCATTGGTTAAGGCTTCCATCGATGGTTGGACTTTTTGAGAGCACAATCGCAAGTGGCATAACTCCCCATGATGTAGACAAACCAAGCGCCTAAGTGTGCTTGGCCTAAGTGATGAAACCCTCTGCGACGCCTGTGGAGAACGCGATGACACTGCAAAGTACTTCCTCCGTCATTGTCACGCCTTTGTTCGGATCAAGTGGCAGCTGTTCGGTGCTGATGAGGTGAGAGCTGATGATGTAGGCTCTTCATCACAGAAGCGCCTGATGGTCTTCCTTCGAAAAAAAAGTACTTTACGCAAAGCATAAAATTAATGTAAATCTGTACGGTGCTGTCCTCCTAAACCACAAAAGAAAACTCATTCGAATTGGTACAGTGGACGTTTTTCTCTTCTTCTCCTTGTGGGGCTACAGTCCGAGATGAACCTGGGCCTTAACCAAGGAACCTTGCCAGCTAGCAAGATCACACCAACCTTGGGCGTCAAACTCTGCTGGGTCCCGGGCAACAGCTCAATCGCAGGGAACGAGAGAGTGGATGAATTGGCTAGAAAAGGATCTGATATGGACATCAGTGAGGCGGATAGCAGGATAGCAGATCATAAGCGGCACGATACAAAAAGAGGTCAACTCGTCTTGGCTTACTAGAAATGAATGTCACATGACAAAATCAATGTGGCCAGAGTTTAACTTTGGTAAGACCAGGAAGCTTCTGGCGTTAGACCGAAACTCAATCCGTGAGCTCGTCGGAGTGATCACAGGACACTGCCCCATCGGAGCAATGCTCCGAAAGTGGAATGCGGAATCGAGCGATCTCTGCAGGAGCTGCGGCGATCAGGAAGAGACCGAGAGGATCCAATATCTGCTTTGCCACAGAATCGGCACCTAGTCTCACTGGGCCATAGATTCTTCACAGAGACTGCGGACTTAGCGAATGCAGATATATCGGATCTAAAAAAATTCATAAATTCTCAGTGGGCGCCGTGGCGTAGTGGGTAAGTGCGACGACTCCTACGCTCGATGTTGTCGGTTCGATTCCCGGAAAAACACCTACAATTTTTTCACGGTTCCACCTCTTTTGAGTCACTGACAATGCTCAAGAGTATAACTGTCTAGAAAAAATTTCTCAATCTCGCCGTTCGGAGTCGGCATTAAACTGTAGGTCCAATCCACTCGTGAAAGAACAATAGCACGCACAACACGAGTGGTTGCTGAGAAGCTAGGCCCATGTCCACCTCGGACTGTAGCGCCGCCATTATTATTATTATTAAAGCTGCCCCCTTAACTTATCGAAGCTAATCATGAATCAAACATCGACCAAATTTGTTCAATTTCGTTTAGTTACGAATACAGCGTCATCTTGTATCAAGTTCAGAGTCCAAATTCAAAGATTATGGCGCAAAAGATAAACTTGTCCAACTTTAAAAGACATTATCGTTTCAATAGTCATCAAAAAGCGCCGACTTTTGCTTTTCTTTTTTGTAACTACGTGGCCGAAAGAGTTTTGAATGAAAGCTTGACCGTGCCAACGTTGACTCATCTTCAACTGAGTCAACATCATAACAACGATAAATTATACGCATTTTTAAATCGAGTGTTTCATCAATAATTTTTGCATGCACCGAGTACAAGTGCAAAGTTTAATGTTAAATCCCTCAGTCTTGTGTGTTTACAAGGCGATAAGAAGAGGTTGACAATCTGATGAATGTTACGATCATAAAACAAATGCTAGTAATTTATATTATCTCATGTTTGGAAAGCAGATCAATGTTCTTCTACGAATAAGATATTTAGCACTAGTTGAGAAGTGGCGCAACAAATATGGCGCGTAAAACTGGTGAGAGTGTATATGAGATTGTGTCATACCGCAAAGTTTAATGATAGACGTCCTGGATCACCACAGATAGAAGGACTATTCAAAAAGTGGGTTCGAATTTCTAATAATTTGAATTCAACAATGCACCTCTGAATACAGTCATTGCTGATTACAACACGGCAGTGGTCGAGACATACAGTTTAATACCGACTCCGAACGGCGAGATTGAGAAGCTTTTTCTAGACAATTATACTCTTTGAGCATTATCAGTGACTCGAAAGGAATGAAGCTGTGAAAATATTGTGTTTTTTGGGGAATTGAGTTTAAGGAAACGAGAGAGCAAAAGGCAAAGGAAGGCTCAGACTTAGATAAATCTCTAGCACTACCTTATGTCTACACGCCGTTAAGTTTGCTAAGGAAAGAAATAGAGGACGAAGCCATAGAAAGAGCAAATGAGCGATGGCGATGAAATCTGGATATTGGGTCAACGTCGGCCCTATGGCCGGTGATGAACAGAAAGAAATCATTATCAATGATTAGCATAAGTCGCAAGGATATACGGACGGTGGTGGGAATTCTCACCTGGCATTGTCCGATATGCACCAGTAGGTTAGGTATCCCCCACTGCGACTACTGTAGAAGTTGCAGGGACGAGGAGGAAATAGAGTCCGTCCGCCACCTGCGATTGTCCAGCCCTACAGGGAAGGAGACTGCTAACAGTATGCAGTAACTTCTTCGACGAGCTGGAGGTTCTGGAAAAAAATAGAGCTAAGGAACCTCCTGAGATATATACAACAATCTGGGTGGTTCTAATAAGCAGCAAGTAGCAAGTGTAGGTCTCACGGGGTACACCCCCCCACAAGAAAACTGAATTACACACTTATGTATTTCAACCTCACCGGCTGTCGACAAAGTTTTGAAAGAAGTGATGGCAAGAAAACTTACGAGTTCATCGAAAAATACAACCTCCTTAGTAAAAATCAATTTGAATTTCATAAAGGCACAAGCATAAACAAACTGACAGGAGACTTTGCAGACAAAATAAATCAAAGCCTAGACAAAAACTACAGTTAGGTAGTTGTATACATTGACTTCAAGAAGGTTTTTGACACTTTGAATCACAAACAAATCTTGAGACATCTGAGTAATGTTGGAATACGTGGTCACATATTAGCACTGTTTGGAAACTACCTGAGTAACAGATCATTCCTGGTAAAAATTGATCAGCATGTCAGTGACGAAGAAAATGACGATACAGCGATCGTAGTTAGCCATGACGAAGCTGCAAGACTTATGCAATTTAATTTCAATAGAGTCAAAGACAAGTTAGCGTTAACTCTCACCTATGGTCATGAAATTTGGGTGATGACCGAAAGAATAAGATCGCGAATACAAGCTGCCGACGATGAGATTTCTTCGCGCTGTTCTGGGAATTACTCGCCGGGATAGGGTGAAAAACACGGCAGTGCTCGAGGAACTCAACATGGGGCAGCTGTTTCTTCAAAGGAAAAGGGATGTACTTCGATGGTTTGGTCACGTGGCATGAATATCCCCATCATCACGACTTTTGAGACGTGCCTTGAATGCGATTCCATTAGGTAGGCGACCCAGGGTAAGATGGTTGAACCAAGTCCAAAAACTCGCCTGATTGCGCTTGGGGAATGATGCTCCTGATGAGTTAGAGTCGATGGTGGAAGATCGAGTTGCCTGGAGATCTCTCTTGCGTGCGTTACCCCCGCGATCCCTTTAGCGGAACATGCGGGTCACTGAAGATGAGATGAGATGTTTTGAACACAGCTTCAATTATATGCGTCGAATGAAGTGCATGAATGTCTATATGAATGTCTACATTTTCATTACTTTTTTCCAGCAGCTGAGGCTGCAAATCGGCAACAAAGCAGTGAATGTTGGCTTCCAAGTGATCCAAGGTCTCTGGTTTTATCACGATGGACTAGTGGCGTCATACTCGTATATCCTCAAATATCATATGAGTCCAGTCCACTGACCTATTTCTTGAGATGATGTGCTCATCAAAAATCTGCTTCAATAAGTCGATTGTGTCGTGATCAACAGTGGTCGACAGTGATCATTGATCTCTCTTTTACCAGGGCTCTCATAGCGGTCTGACAGCTTCGTCTTTGAAGAAATATAGGTCAAAGATTCCACCACCCCCTAAAGCACTCGGCACACCGAACAGCGCAATTTGTGTTGTCTCCATAAGGGCTTGTGGATTTTTTTTCACTACAAATTTTCTTGTTGCCACAACCTTGTAACTAGTGTGAGCCTTATCGATGAAGAAGTTGTGTACGCTGCTCGGGGAAAAATACCACAGCAAAAATATACAACAAATCATCTCTCATTTGCAATATCATAGCTGTCAGTAAGAACAGTGCTACCAAGTTAAAATATAACCTCTAAAAAAACACTCTTTATATATGAACTTGTAACCAAAGCGTGTGGGTGCCGTGGCCGTGTGGGTTTGTGCGTCGACTCATACGCACTTGACTTTCACAGGCTAGGTTCGAATCAGAATCGACTATGGCGGCGCTATAGTCCGAGGTGGACCTGGGCCTAGCTTCTCAGCATTCACTCGTGTTTTGCGTGCTATTGTTCACTCACGAGTTTTTTTTCGAGACTCGAACCTTAGACCTCGAGCGTAGGTGTCAATGCACTTCCCCACTACGCCACGGCGCCCAAACAACTTGGGTCAACACTCCTGACTCGAAGGACCAAAATCATGCTCTACAAAACCCTAACCCTGCCAGTCTTGCTATGTGAAGTCGAAAGCTGGACGATAAGCAGGACTACAGAACTGATTCTTAGTGCCTTTGGAATAAAAATTCTACGTCAGATATTTGGTCCTGTCTGGGACTAGGGGGAATGGAGGAGAAGAGACAACAGCGAACTCAAAGACCGGGGGGCAAAAATCCGTCGAATAAACTGGCTCGGCCACATCGAGCGAATGTACACCAATGCTCCAAGAGAGTCTTCGGATCCAAACCGCCTGGTTCGAGAAGGAGACCGAACTTCCGATATAAGGACCAAGTAAACGCGGATACAAGTCAACTTGGTCTTGATGACTGGAAGCAGGACCGTCAGTGATGGAAGGCGGCAATTACTCAGGCTCAGACTCTCCATGGGTCGCAGGCCTGACAAGTAAACTACGGACTGCAGCACCACCTGAGGAAGAAGAATATTAAATACTTCAGACAAGGAACCAATTGAAATCTTGACTGAACAGTTTCAAAGACTTTGTCTTCGAGGTGGAAAAGTAGATGAGAAATCATAAATGCGTCCAACTCAACGGCAATATCATATCTTAGTCTTAGTCTATAATCCATCACTCAGGATGTGACGTCTAGTCTCCATTCAAAGTTCCGCACTTCAGGATTGCTGTGTCTTCAACAAATTTCGAATCTCGTTATCAAGAATACACTATGGTAGCCTTTCTGGATATCGAGGGTGCTTTCAACAATGTCTACCCATCCTCTATCATTAGTGCACTGAATCTTGACGTGGACAATGGACTCTGTGGACTGATTTACCAACTGCTTGTCAGTAGAGTAATCATATCGAAACTGGGTTCCACCGCCGCCAGCAGAGGAACACCACAAGGTGGGGTTCTATCTCCCCTGCTATGGAACATTCTGGTCAACGAACTACTTTTGTTGCTAGATAAGCCAGAGTGCAAGGTGAAAGCCTATGCGGATGATATTGCTGCAGCAATCTCGGGAAAATATCCAGCAGTGCTAAACGCTTTCTCGAAACTATCGGCGTGGACTAAGGCTAATGGCCTATGTATCAACGCCCTCAAAATGGAAATCATCCTCTTCACCCGGAAATACAAAATCCCCTCGATCGACCCCCCTACCGGCACCAGTTTCAGATTCTCAGAGTCTGCCGAATATCTAGGTCTAATCCTAAACAAGAAACTTAGGCAAGAAATGGGGTCTTCAACCTGACATGATCCACTGGATCTATATAGCCGTCGTTAGACCCATTCTGTGGTGCATGTCTGGTGGCCCATACTAGACAAAGCCATACACTACAATTACCTTAGGAAAGTTCAACGTCAAGCCTGCATCTGCATAGGAGATATATTGAGGCCCCTTCATATGCCCTGGCCGTTATCATGAACCTAACCCCACTCGACATTTTTGGCTGACTACTAGCAAAAACCACTGCTGTTCGTCTTATGGCCTCCGCTCAGTGGACTGATAATCCCTTTGGCCACTCCTCTATACTAAGTTCTCTAAACTTCCCGACTAGAAATCTACACCACGCCACACCCCAATATTTTCCTGACAGGCACTTTGAAACCCTGATTCCAGATAGAGACTTTTGGAATGATATTCCTAAACCTTTTGCAGGTTCCCTGCACTTCTTTACGGACCGATCAAGGACTCAGAATGGGGTTGGCAGTGGCGTTTTCTCTAATGAATTAGACTCAAGCGTCTCCTTTCACTTACCTGATCATTGCAGCGTGTTTCAGGCGGAGATTAGTGAAGCTCTGTCCTGGCTCAAATGGAATGTAGTATCCGCGCGTGATATTTGCATTTTCACGAACAGCCAGGCAGCCATCAGGGCTCTGGAATTGGTCTTTGTAAACTCGAAAGTTGTAATCAACTGTCGCACAACTTTAGACAAGATGGCCGATCAGTTTAATATTCACCACCAAGCCATAGAGATATTCCGGGCGACTGCAAAGCGGATGAGCTTGCCAAGCTCGCTACTTCACAATCCTTGCCACCTAAGCACAGCCACTTGGGTATGCCCTTCACAACTTGTAAATTGTTACTTTTAGTAGATGCAACTCTTGAAATAAACAACAGATGGGCGAGAGGCACTACGTGTCACACCTCCATAATGATCTGGCCTAAACTAGATCTCAGAAGATCTAAAGAATTAATCTCTCTGGACAGATCTAACATTAGTACAATCGTCGGTGTCATTATAGGACACTGCCTCATAGGAAATCATGCTAGCAGACTAGGCCCCGACCAATGATTTCTGTAGAAGCTGCTTAGACGAGGAGGAAGAGGAAATCGTTTCACACCTTCTCGGCTCCTGTCCGGCCCTGGCATCTCTTCGACGCCATCACCTAGGGCCCTAATTCTTTGATAACCTATGTGAACTCAGCGCGGTTCCCATTAGTAATGTATTACGCTTTATTACAGGCTCCAAATGGTTCCCCGCTAATATTCAATTGGATTGACCTCAGTCAAACCATGTGGCTGCACAATGGATCAAATCTGGTCTAAGTGCACACCATAGCCACTTATACCTACCTACTTAAGGGACCATCGTTGGGATTTAATTTGATCTTCAATCACGTTAACTATCGACCCAATTGGTCATTTAATTGCAATATCCAAACTAAAGGTTCAGTTGGAGCGGAAATTGTAACAAAACTTAGCCTGCACTGAAAGTCGGCATCATCCACCGAGCTTTAGTTGTCATCTCTCGTATTCCAAACAAAATCTTCTTGTCCACCATCCGCTGGCCAGAGTCCGTTGCGACGACGTCTGCCAGCGTCATTCAACTCCTTGATGCAATATTAAATTCCGCCAACACCAAGCTGCACGCTTCTCCATCATTATTTACACTCTTCAAAACTCAAAACAATATGACTTGACGTTTCTGAATGCAGATTGAGTTCTGTTTGATTTTTTTCTTTTTCATTTTCGAGTAACGATGGCAATTTTTGGGCCGAGACCACCAGCACGCGAACTTCGTCGCCGAGTTGAAATTGACCGCGACCAAGTAAAGAGTGAGAGAGAATGCCCAAGCAATAATGTTTTGTTGACAAAAACGTCCATGACCCTTTCTCTCTCTCCGCGTGGCGGTGGCGGTGGCGGCATGGCCCAGCTTAGAGTCATTAAAGCCGGTGAATGAGACCGACGGAAAAAAAAGAAGAGCAGAAACAACAAACGTCAACAAAATGTAAGACCGGCATCGAAAGGAGTAAAAACAAAAAGGGAACAAAATTAAAAGAGGTATGGCATTCCGGTAGCCGGCTAGCGGTTGAATATTCCTTCTTCATCCCACGTCGCGCCATATGACGAAACGGATGCAAAAATAAACGCTGTCCCTGGGAGATTTGTTTCCGTGCTGACAAGAGAGTGTCAAAATAAATCATAGACCTCGCGCATCTTCGTAAGTTGGTAGCGGGTTGTGTTGTGTGCGTTTTGTTGTTTTTGATCTTCTTTTCTTCTCGGTCGGTCATCGTTTTATTTCGGATCGAACCGCCGTCGTCAGTTGTAAAAAGAATCTAATGACGACAATGGAGGGTTACGTTCTTAGGTAAATAAATCTGAAATTTGATTATTCTCTTTGTTGACTGAAAGTGTTACTCTTAGTGGAATGATGAATGAAGAAAATTAAGTGTGATCGTTTGGATGGGGTGTGGCGGAGGAGGGTTTTGTGTTCAGTGGCTGGCGTCGGATTGTAGCGGTGTGGTTGGAAAGTGTGTTTAGCATTCACAGAAGCACGTGGAGGAAAATTGTTTCAGATATTTCTTAAGTATTGTGGTTTTAAATTGAGCGGAGTTCGACAAAAATCATTGAAATTTGGACTGCTCTTTTTAATGCCAACGAGCGATCTAGTTAAGTGCGTGAAACTCCAAAGATCATGAGGTCTTTCAAGACCCATCACCGTTCATTTTTCAATTTGAAGATTCCAGCCTTATCCCAAGGTCAGAACTTAATCATTTAGGTTTTAGAAAAAGCTGTCAGAACTAAGACAACTCGCAAGAACGCGACGTTTCTATTTTTGATCACTATGGTCAAAAAATCATAAAATGTTCTTGGATGTTCTGGAAGAAATCTAGAAGCTTAAGTTCCATAGTTTTCCATTATTGTGATCTGCTGCACTTTTTTGGCGCGAATTGATCTAAAATCTTCTGATCTTTGCTCTGCTGCACTTTTTTTTAACCCAAAATCTTCTGATCTGCTGCACTTTCTTGGCGCGAATTGGTCCAAAATATTCTGGTCGTGTCTGCTACACTTTTTTGATCCAAAATCTTCTGATCTGCCGTATTTTTTTTTAATCTGCTGCAGTTTTTTTTTGTCATTTTTTGACAACTCTCTGAATTAAGTGGTCTTTGATCTGCTGCTTTTTTGATCCGAAATCTTCTCTGCACTTTTTAGACGCGAATTTTTCCAACATTTTCTGGTCCTTGATCCACTGCACTTTTTTGGCACAAATTAATACAAAATCTCCTGGTCGTTAATCTGCTGCCCTTTTTTTGGCGCGAATTGGTACAAAATCTTCTGGTCTTTGATTTTTTAGCGCGAATTGATCCAAAATCCTTTGATCTTAGGTCTGCTGCACTTTTTTGATCCAAAATGTTCTGATCTGCCGCACTTTTTTGATCTGCTGCAGTTTTTTGGTAATTTTTTGACAACTCACTGAATTAAGTGGTCTTTGATCTGCTGGGTTTTTGATCCAATATCTTCTCTGCACTTTTTTTGACGTTGGTCCAAATTTTCTGCTCCTTGATCGACTGCACTTTTTTGGCACGAATTAATCTAAAATCTTCCGGTCGTTGATCTGCTGCGCCAAAAGTTCCAAAATCTTTGGGTCTTTGAATTTTTGGCGCGAATTGATTCAAAATTGTCTGGTGTTTGGTCTGCTGCATTTTTTATCCAAAATCTTCTGATCTGCTGCATTTCTTTGGCGCGATTTGATCCAAAATCGTCGGGTCTTTGATCTGGTGCAATTTTTTGGTCGTTTTTTGACAACACGCTGAACTGTTGGGTGAAGCGCCAATTGATCCAAACTCTTGTAGTCCTTGATCTGCTGCACTTCTTTTTGGCGCTAATTGGTCTAAAATCTTTTGTTCTTTGATCTGCTGCCCTTTTTTGCCGCGAATTGATTGATCCAAAATCTTCTGGTCGTTGATCTGCTGTCCATTTTTGGCGCGAATTGTTCGAAAATGTTTTTTGGTAATTTTTTGAAAACTCGCTGAATACGTGGCTAAAGGTCTTTGATCTGCTTCACTTTTTTTTGGTGCGAATTGGTCCAAAATCTTTTAGTCTTTGATTTGTTAGCGCGAATTGGTCTAAAGTCTTCTGGTCGTGGTCTGCTGCACTTTTTTGATCCAAAATCTTCTAATTTGCCGCACATTTTTTCCTGACGCGAATTGATCCAAGCTCTTCTGGTCTTTGATCTACAGCATTTTGTGTTCGTTTTTTTTTGCCAATTCGCTGAATATTTGCGCTTCAGCCGAATTGATCAAAAATCATCTCGTCTTCGATTTACCTATTTCTGATCCCGAACTGATCTTGAAGCGCCTATTGAGAATAACGTACACCTCGCTCGTATCCTCGTTTTGTTTTCTCTCGCCTGTCCTTTAAGAAAAATTACGCTGTTGTCAATTGACTTTCAAGCATCATGCTAAGACTCCACCTATCATACACTCGTACACCAAATCACTAACAGCCAATTAAAACCAAAAAAATAATCCCACTTGTACACAAACCCCGATAGCTGTCGAGTCAAACTCGATTTCTAATCTTAATCTCTTCCAAAAGCACTCTTGATTCAGATTAATTAATGTATCTTTCTATCTCCCATTGCAGCTCAGCCTACGCAAGGCCACTTATAACGTCGGCCGCAAATGGAATGCAATACCTGAATGGAAGCCCAGCCCATGACGGATCGCATATGTGGTCCAGTACGTCACCGAATCTCATAGTTCCCCCTGGTGCGGGATCAAACAACAATCCGGATGAGTACGGATCAACGAAGAGCGGTGGTGTTACCTTGCCTGCATTCCAGCGAATCACCCCGAGTGGCGGTGGAGGATTCAATGTCGCCGGAACCCGTGGATCCAATCATTATACGGCTTTGACCAGCTACAGGAATCAGGTAAGTCAATGCAAAGTTTTTTATTTTTTGCACTAGGACACGTGTCAAATGCATATATCTCCTACAGAACGACGGTGGATGGCAGGGACAATTTGACCCTACAAACACAGTTAGCTACACTCCCACAGGGACCACCATTGCTGGGGCTATCAGCTCGAACTCGAATTCCCGCGGACGGACGGCAAATGATTCAGCGACACATTTATCAGCATCGGCTTCGCTATCAGCAAGTAAGTGTTTTGTTCCTTCTCCGTCTCTCCCCTGTCTGTCTCGCTCTATCTCTTTCTCTCGGTTTGCTGTCAAAAATACTCTCTTATCAAGACTTAATTTTAAATATTTCCAAATGATTCCACTCGAAGTTTGACAACTCCAATTAATTATCGACAGAAAAACAAATACAACCGTCGTTTCGGGCGGTCAGAGTAGCAACCTCACGGATCCGATGTGCGGACTTTGGTTCCGTCGAGAGTGAGGGGGTTCTGACCTCATTAATAGTTCACTGGCGGCCGTCAGTTGTAGCTGCCTATCTTCGGCGCCGCTTTTTTAAAAAAAAAAACTGATCTTCGAAAACGTCTTTCGGAATCACGTACACGAATGCCATTAACACGGTTCTGGATGCAACCTTGTGGCGATTTTCACATAGGTCCTGAGTAAATGTTTTTCCAGGATCCACATGCATTCACGGATGAGGTATAACCGCACAACAATGCAGGATGTTTGACGAAAATTATCGTCCGTCTCTCTGCGATGAAACAAATGTTTAGGAGCGGTTTGAGTTTACTTTCACTAGACAACCAACCCCACGGTCGGGAAGGTCTGTTTACTTTCGGATATTTATTGAGTTCCAGAGCACAGATGGGCGAAGAAGAACAACAAGCGATTTCATTCTCTTTTGTGGATTTGTTTGCTATTGTGAAGTGAACTTGGGAGTTGATGTTTTGAAGATCTGTTTTGAAAATTAAAACTCAAACTCGCACAAGTCGAGAGATAGTTTGCTAATCGGAGGGTGGTCGCTTTTTGTTGCTGATTGATTATTGTATGTAAATTTGCTGGGAAGGAAGGATAGTAGAGTCTCGAAAAGATGAACAGATATAAAACGGGCCCCGCTCATCTTTTCGAATTATTCTTCTTTCAGAATTATTTAGAAATGTTCTAGACTTTCGCCCGGATGAAAGATGAGAAAAAAATCGTTAATTTTTCCGAACTGTTCATGTTTTCGAGAGTCTACTGTATTGTAACCACATTTTTTTGTTTTTAGCCGGTGTAGCAACATGAAGAGGGGCATTGTTGTGATGGAAAATTTCGGACTCGCGTCTAGACGCACTTTCTGGTCGTTTGTCAACGCTCTCTTCAAACGAATCAATTTTTTGGCGGTACAATTGCACCGAAGTAGTCTCTTCAAGACTTATTACCCCGTAGTATATCACCTTCAACCAACAAGCCTCTCCGCTGGCATGATCTTTAGCCATCTGTCTCCAATTACGCATTCCTAGTTGGCTGAGGTCCAAAGCGGTGTTGTCCATGCGCTCTATATGATCTAGCCACCGTAGGCATTGGACCCGTAGACACCTGGATAGACTCTTGTCCATACAATTCGTGGTTGAATCTTCTTCTCCAAATGCCATCAACGCAAATTGGAAAAAAAATTGAGGACCATGTCCACCCCGGTCTATACCGCCGTTAGATGAAGAAGAAATATACAGTCGACTCCCTCTAAATCGAACTCCTTTCAGTCGAATTTCCCTCTAACTCGAATATTTCGCCATATTTATTTTGGCATTACCCTCATTTTCCATACAAAAACCATCCTACAAGTCGAACTCCCTCTAACTTGAACTAATTTTGAAAATTCTACTTAGAGGGATTCGACTCTATAACATCCTTCTGGTCCAACCAGCAACCCAACATCACCTTTGCACCATGGTTCTCCACTTCGAACTCGATATGCCGGGTTGGGCATGCTTCACGCATGATTTCCTGCTTGTCATAATGGCTCCATTATTCGTCCCCATTCGATGCAGTAATGAAGCATTTCTAACATGCATAATCGCCTTTCGACGTCGTATCATGATACCATACCCAGTTGATTTTGAATAAATCCCAATGCTTTCAGGCGCTTGGAAGCATCTCCCAGCGCTTTCGTTAGGTCTTCTTACTTTTGGCATGAGTTTTCAGTGATTAATGGCTCCAAGTCTTCATTTTCGAACCTTTTCACTTGTCTAGGCGGTACCTTGTCTTCGGTGTCAAAGTTACTCCAGACCTCGCATGTTTTGAACAACGGTGTTTTCTGTTAACTTCCGAAAACATTTCATGATTTTCAGCAGTAAATTCTTCCCATAAATCTTTGACGTTAGGAAAGGTCTTAAGTCAAAAAGCATTTTGAGTTTTTGATTGGGCTTAATTCAATTTTTTTCTCTTTCGTTTGGTATTAACGATTTAAGTCAAGCACAACTTCATTTCGGAGCTTATTTCCTATCATTTCTTGTTTTTCGAACACATTTAATCCCGATTTGCAAATAATTAACATATTTTCAATTTAGTTTTATAAAAAACTGCATTTTCCGACTTTGCCTAACGTCAAAGAAATGCTGTGTCTTGGCAAGTATGTTGACATGTGGGCGAATTGACAGTTCGGCACATTGACACTATGGCGAATTGATACTGACGACTTAGGCCATAAGATGAAAATATTTAAAGTATATTTCCGAGATGTGTAAGGCGGGTTGAGCAACGAAGCTGTTGCCCACAGTTCTTCGCCTGCATCAACAAGAAAACATTTTTCCTTTCGAAGCTGAAAAGGCTTTACCAAGGCAACTCAAACAAATTGACATACATCTTCCAGTTTCGCATCATTTACACCACTGGAACGGATAATGTTGTTGCTAATGCCTGATGGTGTTGCTGCATCTTGACAATCACAATGCCAACGATTCTGACAGTCGAAATCATTCAAGAACAGCAACAATAAAATGCGGAACTCCAACTTCTAACACCGACTCACTCAAACTCCCGCGCTTATCCATAGACGACAAGAATGTCATCTGCTGTGACATTTCATATATGCCAGCAACTTTGCGACAGCAAGCATCCAAAACTGTTCGTGGACTGTTCCATTCCAACGGTCGAATCACAATCCGTCAACTTGAGCAAAAATATGTTTGGACAGGTATCAAAAAGGACGTTATCGAATGGTCTCGGAACTGCATCGCCTGCCACATGTGTAGTAAAACTTCCGCCATCTCTTGTAAATTCCCTACTTTTCAAATTGTCGAGCGAATATTATTAATAGTTTTTAAGTGCTGAGGTGGGGGCCATGGCCGTGTCGATCCATGCGCACTAAACTTTCAAGTCTAGGTTCAAATCCCAGATCTCACAAACAATTTAAAAAAAAAAATATATTCACGGCTCCACCTCTTTCGAGTCAATGCTCAAAGAGTATAACTGTCTAGAAAAAAGATTCTCAATCTCGCCGTTCGGAGTCGGCAATAAACTGTAGGTTTATTCTCCTCCACTCCTGAGAGAACAATAGCACGCACAACACGAGTGGTTGGTGAGAAGCTAGGCCCAGGTCCACTTCGGACTGTAGCGCCGCCATTATTATTATTATTATTATTAAGGTCTTAACTCAAAAAACATTTCGGCGAGATTGAGATGCTTTTTCTAGACAGAAAAAAAGACTGAAAGTCTAATGCGCATGGGTCGACGCACGAACCCACACGGCCACGCGCCGTTAAGTTAAGACCGTTAAGTTAAGACGAGTTAAGACCTTACGTCAAAGAATTAGTTCCCGTCATCAAACTGTCAAAATTCTGCATTCCCAAACTAGTCAAAAAAAAAAGAAAAAAAATCGCCACGACGGCACTGTGCCTCAATTCCACGTCGTCAATTGGTTCTAAACAATTTCCACAACTTACCAAACTTCAGGAATTGCGAGAATATGGTTCCTGACAGGCAACTTCTTGGGTTCAGAAGCGGACTGAAACAATTCCCTTGGCATTACCTTTGAGCATTCTTGCTCATTCATCCTCATTTCATGAGAGTAGATTGACAACGTCTGTTCGATACCCAATCGGAAAGTGATTACTGATTTTGTCTGATGCCATGCAGGGGATCACTTAAGTGACCAGACATCGAATAAGTTGACATGTCAAGTAAAGTAGCTCATGCACAGGAAACGATTTTCACAAGCGAGAAATAGATAGGTTTGATGTGCCAAAAAGGAGCTTTCTTCATCCGAAAATCTACATTCAAAGTGTATTCTCGGGTGAAGCATGCCTGTTTTCATCCCTTTCGACAGTCTTACATCGGGTAACACCTCACGCATGCTGCGTGGCATTTGAGGAAAATGGATCACTGGGACAATTTAAATGCAATTTTAATTTCTTTTTACTGCATAAATATAGTACTACATGGAAGCATTGCTGTTGCACCTCCAGTAAAAAGGGGTTTTATCCGTCATTCATGAAAAATACGAATTTAAATGAGAACATTACTCAATTCGCTGTAGAACATTACGGTGCCGTGACATTGTGCCAAATTTTCTAAATTTGCATAAACAGTGGAATTGGTATGGGGTGGCATGCTGCCGCCTACAACCCCACTGCCCTGTAGGATTTGAAGTAAGTGCGTAGGTGCTGCGCATTCAAACATTCTTTTTATACATGTTTTGCATAGACTTTTCCAAAATATACACGCACAGAACCTCGCACCTACTCCGAATTCTATAGTCACCCAGGCAGAGGGGTTGCAAGGGGCAGCACGTCCAAAGTGACATAGTGCCAAATTGGCTCTATGACGCTTTACCAAAGCGACATATGCCAAATGGAAAAATTCGTCCTAATGACACTTTCAAAAGCGTCATTACACCAAATTTTTCCATTTGGCACAATGTCACGGCACGTGACACAATTGAACCGATTCGGGTGTTCCACACACAAAATCTTGCCTGTCCAGTCGTTTATAAACACCCACTTTAATTGTTTTACCACGCAAAAAGTAGTGCTATATTCAAGCACGAAAATAACTTTTTTTCATCTGGGAGAAATCTCAGAAACTAATGTTCTTTCTTTGTGTATGCTCGGAAAGAAGCAAAGGTGTCAGATAAAAATTCTTTATCCAATCCCGTCGCCATTTTCTATCAAAGTCGCTGATTTATCGAACACTCATCGTATATCCTTTTCCTACTCTGAAGCCCTAGTGTAAATTGGAAACAGGAAAAACGTGTCAGTTATTTACAAACTTCAAACTCACAACACGTACACGCAATTAAGAGTTAAAGTGGTGAACACTTTGACGGTCAAGATTGACATCTCCAGTTTCATTGGTTTGCTCTGCATAACGTTTCCCGCCTCTTTTTTTCCCCACAATACCAATGTTTGAGCGCCGTGGCCCTGAGGGCTTGTGCGTTGACCCATGCGCACTAGATTTTGACAGTCTAGGTTCAAATCCGAATTTAGACTAACAATTTTTCAAAAAAAAATGTTCACTGCTCCACCTCTTTCGAGTCACTGACAATGCTCAGAGTATGGCTGTCTAGAAAAAGCTTCTCAATCTCGCCGTTCGGAGTCGGCATTGAAGTGTCCCCTCCACTCGTAAGAGAACAATAGCACGCACAACACTAGTGGTTGCTGAGAAGGTAGGCCCAGGTCCACCTCGGACTGTAGCGCTGCCATTGTTATTATTATTACCAATGTTTGAAGTTATCCAACCATGGGCGGATATTCATAGACAACGCTATGAACTTTAAATTTAACTTCAAATCTACTCGGGAAACCAAATTAAGTTAATTTTAGTTCACGGCCAGAGCCTATGTTAACCATCTTCATTGTGCTTGTTTTCTGCGGAGCTGTTCTCCATATTGGTTGAAGTTCCTTTCAAATTGTGTGCGCGACCGTATCTGTGGTTATGCTCTGCCGCTTTTTCGATCCGAAGCTGTAATGTCCATTCAGTGTACACGGCCTGACTACATCAAACGCCGGATCCCTAGACGCCTGGCCAGTCTGATGTTTCTACAGTCAATACAGTTTGTGGTTGAATCCCACTGTCAACTTAAACAGAACCAAAGATCCTCTGGAACCAGCCTAGGTCTTCCTCATCCGCTGTTCTCAAGGTCCCTGGTTCTATTTTTTTTATCACGACTGGCTAAGAATACTCTGATATTTAATTGCGCTTTGAACCGGCGCACATTTTTTGTAGCTGTCAATGGTGACGTTCTGGTCAAGTTGTCGGTGGTGTGGGACGTTTCTTAGTCCCTTTTACTGCGAGACCCATGTAAGCCGACTTCATATTGAATCCTGTAATCACTTGAAGGTTCGATATGTCCGTTCAATAATTTCAATTGTTACGCCATTTGTGTATGCAAACAATTTCATAGATTTTGCATAGATCTTGCCTCTTTAATTGCCTCAGATGATCTTCTTAATAGGCCACAGCACATTTTAAACATTGCAGCAGCGGGAGTTCTTCCTAGTCATCGTGCGTAAATTGATGATCTTCGTAGGAATGTCAAAGCCAAATATGGAATGTCATATCTCGCATTGTAGTATTCCCTAGTCTTAAACTACAGAGATAGTGTCCTATCGACATCCACACGACTGGATGACGCAGTTGGTTAAGTGCCTGCCCCAAGTTAGAGAGGTCACAGGTTCGAGTCCCAGTGAAAACGAATCTGGTCCAGTCACCATTTGTCGTTGGGATAAAATTAACGGCACTGGAGTAGGTTGCTACCTGGCAGTACAATGGACCAGTTTTGAGTCTGAGTGCTCCCGTAGAGTTTCAAAAAATCCTCCGAAAAAGAAAACCTCGTCCTATTGGGTTGTCCGCAAAGGGTTTCAGTTTTTAGAAAATATGATAGAAAAGATGTTAAGAAGACCCTCCCCAAACGATGCTGTCAAGTATGCTTACGTCCGGCTATGCCTTACAGATCAGCTGGCGCATTTGCACAACTAAGTCATCTCCAGTTATTTTAAAGAACTCTGAAAAAAACTTACGTGCGCCACAAAATTCTTGATCGCTTTCGTCAAAATGTAGTGCGATATTCTGCCTGAGAGCAAAATCGTGATCATTCCTATTTGTTTGTTCTAATTAACTGAAATGGTGGCGCCGTGGCGTATTGGGTAGGTACGTCGACTCCTACGCTCGAGGCTCAAGGTTCGAATCTCGAAAAAACACCTTTAACTTTTTTCACGGCTCCACCTCTTTCGATTAACTGACAATGTTCAAAGAGTATAACTGTCTAGAAAAAGCTTCTCAATTTCGCCGTTCGGTGTCGGCATTAAACTGCAGGTCCCCTCTACTCGTGAGAGAACAATAGCACGCACAACACGAGTGGTTGCTGAGAAGTTAAGCCCAAGTCCACCTCGGACTGTAGCGTCGCCATTATTGTAATTATAAATTAGCTACAATATTCCAGATTAGGTTAGATTCAGACCCCAAACCCAGGATTTGATGTTCACATCTTCGATGTTTCAGTTGACACATTATTGCTTGTTGCCATATCTGTGGTCACAAGGCATAACCGCCTAAGTCGGTTTTTATACTTTTTCAGGAGAGGCGGTCAAAGTTTCAAATTAGCGATACTACGAGTATTTAGTCTATTAGGTTTTTTTTTGGAAAAACTTCTGTTTAAAAAAAGATACAGACATACAAATTTTGTGAAAGTAGATTTAAACATGCTAAACCTAATGGTACTTATAACTCATTCTTTTCCTAACTCGAGTCAAGCGGTTATGATTTGTGGCCACAGATATATTCCCCAACTATATTTGTTCAGTGTACTCGATGTAATCCTTTTAAATCTTTTTACACTCGCGACTAATAATCCGAATGGCAGTCATTCTGTAAATAAAAGCCGCTTCCACAACTGACCGTTAGAGACCGATCTTAGAAATAGGATCATTCGAAATCTTTACACTGAAAAAAATCATTTGGAAATATTTAAAACCATAAGCAAATTTCTTCGTCTTTCTCTTTTAAATTGCATAAACTTATGAATTTTTAAATTTAATCAAAGCTCTTTAAACATAACCTTAAATTTTATAATAAATTCAATTAATTTCATGGGTATAATCATAACACAGGGAAAGAAAAATATATATATAATTGTTTAAAAATTTTGTAAATTGCACTACACAAAAAAAAAGACAGAAAAAAAAAAAAAACAAGAAACACAAAAAAACAACAAAAATCAAATTGTTACTTTTTAAAGCATTATTCGAGGCCGATTTTTTCACTGAGGGGCGTGAATGTGTCAATTGTGGTGCTATATCAACCCCATTATGGCGACGCGATAATACCGGACATTATCTATGCAATGCATGCGGTCTCTATCATAAAATGAACGGAATGAATCGACCCTTAGTTAAACAACCTAGAAGATTGGTAAATTTTTTTCACTCTCTCTTTTAAAAAAATAATACATTTTTTTTCACACTCTCCTCTCTCTCTCTCTCAATCTGTTTATTAAATGCTTTTAAACAAAAAATAAAAAATTGAGAAATGAACAAAATTTTTGAAATCTTATAGAAAAAAAAAGCTTTAACAAAAATAAAAAAAGTTAACAAAATAAATGAATAATTGAAAATAATAACAAATCTTATAGAAATCCGTCGTTTTATTCTTCCCGTGGGTTTTTGGGGCATTTGATTAATTGAATTTATTATAATTTTTTTTTGCGTTGTTGTTAAAAAAAGAAAAACTTTAAAAAAAAACTTGATTCGAATCTATGCGGACAAGTCGTATTGTAGGATTTTTGACAAACTACTACTACTATCCTATTTTTTTTTGAAAATCTTATTAAATTGAATTTGCTGTTAAAAACAAAAAACGGTATTGAAACAGACATACAAACCAAAAAAAAATAAATTATTAAATTCTTTGAAACAATTTAATAATATTATTGCAGTGGCTGAACAAGGCGGGGATTTCTATAAGAGCTACTATCATTATAATCCATTGCCGAGTAGGCCAACAGAGGAAACAAAATCAAGTCGGCGACTGGTAGGTTTGATTTAATTTTAAAATTAGTTTTTTAATTTTATTTAATATTATTATTAGTTTTTTTTTTTTTTTTGGTTAAGTTGGTAGAGATTGTGTTGGTATTTGTCATCGACACTTTTGTTTTGTTGGTTGGAAATTTCAAAAATTTTGTTCCATTTTTTTTTGTAAAAAGAGTGTATTTGTTAAGTATTTAGTTGCATGTATTTTTAAATTTTTTTTAATTGATGCTTTTTTCTATCTAAATGCATTGGTAGATGGTTGAAATTAAATATAATACAGTAGACGCTCGATATAGGGACCTAATAAAAACCAGACCTGTTCACTGGAGCGAGAGTGTTCACTATATCGAGCGTCCACTGTAATTAAATTTCAAATATGTAAATTTTTTTAAGCCATCAGTCACTTCTTGTGTCATTTCAAATTAATTACTCTTCAGATGAGCCACATTTTTTTTTCGGAGGATTTTTGTAACACTACTGGAGCTCTCAGACTCTAAACTGGTCCATTGTACTGTCAGGTAGCAACCTACTCCAGTGCCGTTAATTTGATCCCAACGGCAAATGGTGACAGGACCAGATTCAATTTCACTGGGACTCGAACCTGGGAGCCCTCGAACTTGGGTCAGGCACTTAACCAACTGCGCCATCCAGTCGAAGCGCCACATACGCTGTCATTTAAGTAAAGCCTGGTCCTTGAAATCCCAGTGAGGCAAAAGGGATGTCATCTTCGGTGTCCTCCGCTGAACAAGAGGCTCATCTAAAATTGCCTTCGATTTGCACCGAACTTCTTAGGAAAACTGTCACACCTCGCTTAATGTTTGTTTCTGGTCATCAGCAAATCCCTTGGTTCCAGCATGATCATAGATGCCATCAAACTTTCATTGTGGGTTTCCCCAGCTCATCACGCTTGAGTCATAAGCTAATCTTTGCAAGTAACTCGGCCTAAAGTCGAACATCTTCGCCATCACTTAACTGTTCAAAGACAGCCAAGTTTCCTTGATGACTTTCCAAACAACCTTCTATCTAAAGGTCATTTACACCAATTTTTAATTATCTTCCACACAACCACCTCAAATGCATTTAGATACGCAACTCAATTTAAAAACAAACCACACCATGGAACAAGTTTAACACACACACACACTTCTTCTCCTTCATTCCCCACAGAGTGCTTCACGTCGCATCGGATTGTCCTGCTCGAATTGTCACACCACTCAGACGTCCCTTTGGCGACGCAATCCAAACGGTGAGCCAGTTTGCAATGCCTGCGGCTTGTATTTCAAGCTGCACAGTGTCAAGCGTCCGTTGACCATGAAAAAAGACACAATACAGGTAATTAACGTCTCACATCACTTAAGCACATACAACAAACTCTAACACAAATCGTTCGTTTCGCCTTCTTTTCAATTACAGACGCGAAAGCGAAAACCAAAGTGCAGTAAAAATTCTGACAAATCATCGTCCACAACGAACGCGAACAACAGCAAAAATTCAAACAGTACCACCAACAGCGTTCAGGAAACGAACAACGGTAAGGCATTACGAATTTAGAGTCTGGGAACGCACATTATTACATTGCCCTTCCATCGTGTCTCCTTTCAGAATTGAAAAGTCTCACCTCATCAATTCAGCACACTAGCTCACTCAATCATTCCAACACCAGTAGTAGCCCGACTACTATAACCCCACCACCACCGTTGGCGCGCACGCCAACAACGTCCTCTGCGTCGTCGTCCCATCATCAGGCAGTCACACCGAGCACACCATCGCCACCGATTAACCAGCATGACAACATGTCGCCATTGCATTATACGTCCTCGTCAATGCCTAACGGTTCTGTACTAACCACCTCACCAACGGCCAATCTAGCCAACAACAATAATAGCTCTAGCCAAAACAACAACAACAACAACAAATACATGCAAAAGTATCTGTATCTCCATCAGGAATCTCAACAGCACCAGATCCAGCAGCACCAGCAACAACAACAACAACAACAACAACAGCATCCGCAACTGAATCCGGGAGCCCATCAGCTGTTCGAGTTGATGCCATCGCCGACAGATGGGTACAATGCTGATCAGACGCCGCCATACTTCTACGACCAGACAAGCGTCGAGGAAGACGAGATCAAAATCGAGAATCTCCACCACAATTCGCATCACCATCAGCATCAGCATCAGCACCATCACATCATCCAACCGAGCATGAGTCGAAGCCCGTCCATCGAAGATGAGTACGACATCCCGCAGCGTCAGCAGCAGCACCAGCAGCACCACCAACACCACCATCACCAGCAGCAGCACATCATTCTGCCGCAGATGAGTTCGTTCATCGACCTGGAACGAAAGCTAGACCGCGGCACCATCATCAAGATGGAATAGCGCTTAAAACTGCGCTGCCTACTTCACCCAAGATATTACTATCCCCTCTCATAGTCTACGGTTAGATGTACATACTAGGACACTTCAGCGAGAAGCCAAGGACATTCCCAAAGGGATATATAAACAAATATAAACTAGATATACACACTTTACATATAGAATGTATCTGTAAGCGATATTTGATATATAGCTCTCATATTCCTACCCTCTCGGGCCTATCTCTTGCCAGGGAATCGAAGCACACAATTGCGTTAATTTTGTTTTGTTTAGGCTACCGCACGGAGCGCATGCGTTCTCTGCTTTCGATTTATACAAACAATTGTAATTTTTTTTATTTTTTTTCTGTTCGAGTATTTTATTTAAATGAAAACCAAAAATTCTTAACAAACATGACCTTCACTTATGAATATTAGATTTGAATAAATTACACAATAATTTAAGATACAACCGAGTTTTCCTTGTTTTGATTCACACGCTAGCGGTATTTTCAGTGATTCAGCAGTGCATCAAGAGCAGAGCAAGGCGTACTAGGGAAGGCCCCTATGCAGAAAACTGACAGTGCCTTCGGAATTTTCGTTTCGATGTGTTCTTTCCACAGAAGCTTCCTATCTCGTGAAGAGAACAACCTCGGTTTTAAGAGGGTTGACTGAAAACCCATTTCTAGTGACCAATCTTCGAACACGTTTAGAGCTGCCTGCGCTTTTGAATCCACAGCACTAATGATTCATCTACACCATGTTCTCTGATCGAGTTACACATGCCATCAAAAGTACAATGCGACAAAAGCACCCTCTATATCGATGACATTGATCACTTCTACCTTCGGACCTGATTTGTACGCTTCTAGGTCGTTGGTGTAGATTCGCAGTCGATACTGAGAATTTTGAAAAATCATTTCTGCAGACTTTTGAACGGCGATGGGGACATAAATACCGCTGTCAGGCAGAATGTTCCACTCAACACAACGGACGATGATAGAAGAGAATACCCCCCCGACATAGACAAAGTCAAGATAGCGATATCGAGACTGAAGTCTAATAAAGCTGCTGGTGCAGATAGTCTGGCCGCTGAAATGTTTAAAGCAGCTGGAGAAGATCATGGGCAGAGTTGGGTAGTCAAAGGGGTATCCTTAACAGCGCCTATAAGATCTTTTCTGGCATTCTGTGTGAACGCCTGAAACCTTTCGTTTCAGGCCGGGGAAGTCCACCATAGATAAAATCTTCACACTGCGACAGATCCTGGATCCGGTTTCAGGCCAGGGAAGTCCACCATAGATAAAATCTCCACACTGCGACAGATCCTGGAAAAGACCCAAGAAATGCAAATCGACACACACCATCTATTTGTCGATTTCAAGGCCGCATGTGACAGCGTTCATAGGGACGAGCTATACAGCGCCATGCCTAGTTTTGACATTCCTGCCAAACTCGTCAGACTGAACAGGATGAGGTCGGTAACGATCTGACCGAGACCTTTTTAGACAAAACGACGCACTGTCATGTGGTTTCTTTAACATCATTCTTGAGAAGATCGTGCAAAACTCACTGGCCAACATAAGAGGCACGATCTTCCAAAAGTCCGTTCGACTGTTAACTCATGCGGATGACATTGACGCGATTGGGCGAACACAGCGAGCCGTCAATGATGCGTTTCCTGGCATTGAAACGGAAGCGGCTAAAATTGATCTGGCGGTAAACGAGTGCAAAACCAAGTATATGCTGTCATCGAGAAAGGACGCACAACATCGACGACTTGGCCAGAACGTCACCATAGACAGCTATAACTTTGAGGTAGTTAAGGACTTCGTCTACCTCGGCTTCTGGCGCAACCACGAACTATATAGGCTGTACAGCGACATGAGTCTAGCCAGGCGTCTACGGATCCAACGTCTAAGATGGCTAGGCCACGTAGAGCGTATGGACAACTTAGCTTCGGCCCGAAGAGTCTTCGACTCTGAGCCTGTGGGACAACGTCCACGTGCAAGGTGGCGTACACAAGTCGAGGGGGACCTCGGTCGTGCTGGCTGGAGAGGCATGCTGAGTTAGGCCCAGGTCAGTAACAGTGACCGTATTACCGACATCGGCAGCCACAGCCGCGATATTCTCGACCGAACGACCAGTCCGGTGGCGATCACACCCTGCATGTTTTTCTGTGGTTCCAGTCTGTTTGAGTCGAGTAGCTAAGCGCTGGAATGTTTGGCCAGTTGGCGCGACACGATTAGGAAATCGACACAGACTGATTATTGGTCAAAAAAATCGACATTTGTCTGTTTGTATACTACAGCTGTCTAGTTCACGAATGCCAAATATGATTGACGTCTTACGTCATTTGCATTTTTTATTATTTGCCATTTGCAAAAATTATAACATCTTCCGATAGGATGATTCATTTTGCTCCACCTTATACAGGTCTCCAGTTGGTTGAGATCGCTCCCCACTTGTGTGCGTTATCTTAAATGTAGACATCCTCTGTTGCCTTGTCAGGCGCAGAGTCAAAGATTGTTTGCGCCAGAGCTAATTCATCCATGAGCTCTATCTGACCTACATACCATAGACGCTATATCCATAAATGTCGGTTTGCATATAAAGGGTGGGCCATCCAGTGGTTTTTTTAAATCATAGGTTAGTTTGACACTGAAAGCTGTTTCCCACTCGAAATCTTGACAGAAAGTCAGTATCATACCTCCGCACAACGAAATGAGTCGGTTTACGCTTAAATAACATTGGAAAATATTGAAAACTTACTTCCAAATTGAGTGCTGTGTTTTAAAAATAGCGTTTTTTAAAAATAAGTTTTGGCCAAATTAAAGAACCCACCGCGGCTGCTGTACGCATGTTTGTGCAAAAAGTTTGTGAGAGTGGTATACCAGTGGACAACACTCATGGTCGGTCACCCCGTCGTCGTACAGTGCATACAGATGAGAATTTGGCTGCTATGGCCGAGAGTGTGAGACTCAATTTACGAACATCAACTTGCCATCGATCTCAGCAGCTCAACATTTCACGCACTACCCTGAGGAGAATTCTGCACAAAGATCTCGGATTATTCGCTTACAAGGTCCAATTGACTCAGAAATTAAAGACGCGCGACCATTCGCTTTGTTATCGCTTCGCAGTTTGGGCCTTAGAGCAGCTTAAATTGGACAACGATTTTGGGCGAAAAATCATCTTTCTGACAAGAATCTTGTATTCGGCCCGCCCTGTACATATTTCTATAGCTTCCGAGGGAATATTGGGTATACCATTGATTTCCATTGACTTTTTCTTCATCAGTGAGTTGAAGATTTCCTGAAGATCCTTTTTCGAGGTCAAGATGGGATTAGTTTCATCATTGGCGACGGCATTTACTGCCGGGGTTAGACGTATATATTCACAACTTATTGCTAGTACAAAATTCGAGAAGAAGTTTATTCCCGCCTAGAACTCCACCAAAAGCGGTCGCGTCAATAAAATTCACAATCTAAGATGGCGCTAAAAGTGTAAGCAAGGCAAAAGCTTCAGCATCCAAATTCTGCATTCTGCCCCCAGTGAAGCAGTCTTACAAGAAGGCGTCGTTACGATATGCAATAAGAACTATGACGTACCCCAGACCAGCAGAATAACAACTTTATAAAAGGCAAGGTGAAAAAAGCATGTCCAGCATTGTGATGCGCATTGAGAACAGCAGGGGATTTGTTCAGAATGTTTAATGGAGAAGGGGGATGTAGAATTTGGCATATAATTTCACCGGACATATAATAAACGGAACATGAACCACGTTGACAGGTTTTCGTCTTCTTGAGAGACACTACAGTTTTTGCACTTCGGCCAAACACCAATTCTCTATTAAAGAAAGACTCCAGCGGCAGTGATTCGTCTTTTTTTGTGGCGCTACCAACAAGCCTCTACAGCTAACATGATCTCGCTGTAGTTAACTCCAGTTGCGCACATCAAGTTGGCTGAGGTCCATCTCCAATTATGTGCGCCATTTTAGATGTGGACGTCCTCTGTTAAGAGTTAAGCGGCTGTAGTTAACATGAGTTAATTTATGCAGCAAATTAGTCCGAGGACGAGCCGCAATACGAAATAATTTGTTGGTATTTAAGAGCTTCCCAACTTTGTTCCAGCGTTCGACTTGATTTAAATTTAGCACGTTGAGTGCCACATGATACCACTGTGGTCTCACACGAATTTGGGCTTGCTGTGCCGCGTGAGACCAGAGTATCATCGAAGTGTGAATAAAAAAAAAGTCCGTGGCCTGTGGGGACAGTTTTTCGGATTGTATGGTGGCACTAAACGTGTTAAACTTCATCACCTAATTATAAAAAAATGTTAAGGAGATTGTTCTTCCAAAATTTCCTAGTATAAATTCAATGAAAAAAACCTTGAATAAGTTATTTAGGTTTGTGTATCTGCTTACTCTTCATAATGGGATGATTATGGTTCTACTTTTCACATAGTGATGTCAGTACCTCGCCATGGTTGTTGTGCTTGCTATATGGTAAGTTTCTAAGGTAAATTAAATTTTTTGTTATTTCTCGGCCTCACGGTTATGGAGTGTAAGAAGACCCATGTTTCTACTAAAAAACTACAGAACTAATGACAGATGTGTCAAACAGCTTGAACTCGTTCTTACGAGAGAGGTTTTTATGACTTGACTTGCTCTAGGACTTAAAGAAAGAATAATTAGCTGCGGCGGTAGTTTTATGCGTTTAACCCTCTAACGTTTAAGGCTGCCTCAGGACAGCCATCTCCTATTGCCCATTTATTCCATGTGCGATTTTTTTTATGACGGCTTACCATGCCTTCAATTATACTTCAAGACATATTTTGAACTACATTTCAGCACACTGCGAAGTTTTGTCTCGTTGTAGTAGTCACTTGTATGTGAAAAATTAGTGCACGTAAAAAACAAAATTCTCATGAAGAAATAAAATATTTCCAATTTTTCGAATGAGTCGGGAATTTTACAGTAAGTAGACATATTCATCTACTTTCATAATAAGAAAACAAATAAAAAAAAAAATTTAAATGTCGTGTTTGAGAAAAGAAATACGATGGTGGCCTGAGGGCAGCCATGACCGTTTACGCAAACATTTTTTTTTTGTTTTTTTTTTACCGTTGTCGAAAAGTAATTCTCTCTTTCATTTTCTACTATTCATTATCTTCCTGTTTCAATAAAACAATAAAATAGCCTGATAGATTAAGCATTTCGCTATTATTAAGCCTTTAAATCTGCACTTATTTTGAAATAATAGGTGAAACGATGAAATCAATGATTTACGAAGTGGCAAAGTGGAGGGAAAAAACTTTGACTTAAACGGTCATAGCTGCCCTGAGGCCACCTTACCTGTTTTGTACCTGGAGGTCCACCAAAGGAATTTTTTCGAATTCTGATTTCAGATTATGATTTATAAGCCCATTATTTATATATATTTAAAATTGCGGTTTTGAACTTTAGAGAGTTAAGGTCACCTCAGATTGGTTTCATGACGGTGATAGCGTTGTCCTCTGTCAGTAAGCAAAACTCACTGCGGTCTCTCAAATTAACTAGTAAATAAAGGGTTTTTTTAAGAAAAGTCTTAGAGTTTTATGATGATTTGTCAATGTCAAAGTAAGTCAAGGTTTACATTTTAATGCAGTTCGTCAACGAGCTCAGTTTTGAAATAATAAAAAAATGCTTTAGTCCGGTTAAAATTTTAAGAGACGTCATAATAATCGTGCCACCAGACAGCCTTTGCGTACTATGCTGGATAAAGTTAAGTCAACCTATTCACTTTTGGATGTTCTCCTGCTAATGAAACAAGTGTTTCAGGTCAAAATGTGTCAAATCTGAAGCCGTTTTGGCGAATTTCGCGTAATTCGCACACTTTCGATATTAAAATAACTCACGAACTGAAACCCTCTTAATTATTTGAAAATCCGTAACTGCTTCGATCGGACTTTGGAAAAGTTTCACAAAAAATCCTGAATTTTATTGAACATGCAGCGATGGATTTTCGGATTGATGTCTTTATCAAGAGAACCAACCGCTGTTTTTTTTTCGGACAATTGAGTAATGGAGCCCTCTCTCGAAAGACCAAGTGGACTTTGTATAAGACATAGATCATCCCAGTCCTCCTCTACGGCATGGACAATATCGAAACCGGATGAAGAAGCTCTTGGACTCTTCAATAGAAAAGTTGTGCGTACGATCGTTGGTCCTGTTTGCGATGAGGGCATTGGGAGAAGAAGATTCAACCACGAACTGTATTGCTCGTACAGCAACATGAGTCTAGGCGTCTACAGATCCAACGCCTAAGATTGCCAGGCCATGTAGAGTGCATTGACACCACCGCTCCGGCCCGAAAGTATTCGATTCCGAGCCCGTGAGACAACGCAATAGAGGACGCCCACGAAACCGATGGCGCACAAAAGTGGAGAAGGACCTCAGCTAATTGGAGGCAGCTAGCTAAAGATCGAGCTAGCTAGTAAGGTTTGTTGGTTCAGGCCCTCTAATTTCCCACAATTTTATTGGGATGCACCCTAGCCTGAAGCACAATTTGTAGGTAGGTACTACCCAGCTAAGGAAGGACAGCTCTCACTTTGGCTTTTGTAAAAATAATGAAGGCAGCTTTCTAAAGGTTTATAGTGTGGAGCTCTTAAACTGACTTACTTACAGCTTACTTATCGCCATGAAGTGTCTGAGCCAGGAAATCGCTGATGGTCCCGAGCACGCTGCTACTAGTCATTAAGACCAAATTGTCTTGCATCCACGATCACTTTGTCTGGTCTTTGTACCGAAGGCACGGTCTTCCTGTCCTTCTCGAATAAAGAGGCTCGGATTCGAAGACTCTCTTGACTGGAGCATTAATGTTCATTCGCTTGATATGGCCGAGATTTTTGCAGTTTAGTCGACGGATTTGTGTCCACAATCGGCAGAATTGCCGCATTTGGGCAAATGAGAATCCACGAGTTATTGTTGAAAAGCCGATGCATCCACAAAGAGGGACTGTTTGGTGCGGTTTATGTTCTAACGGCGTCATCGGGCCGTACTTCTTCGAAAATGAGGTCGGCCAAGCTGTTACCGTGAATGCTGATCGCTATCCCGAGATGGGACTTCTTGTGGCCAGAAATTGAGGATAGTGACCTGGACGACAAGTGCTTCCAACAGGAAGGTGCCACTTGCCACACAGCCAACGAAACAATGGCTCTTTTGCGCGAGAAATTCAATGGCCGTGTTATCTCACGTCGTGGCGATGTTAATTAGCCACCACGATCATGTGATTTGACAGCGTTGGACTTCTTTCTTTGGGGATATTTACAAGAAAAAGCCTACGTCAATAAGCCAAGAATAATTCAAGAGCTAAAGGATGAGATAATCCGGCACATTAACGACATTGAACCTCAATTATGTCTCAGAGTCATTGAAAATATGGACCATCGGATAGAGGTATGCCACCACAGCCGTGGCGAGCATTTGGTTTGTTTTACACATAATTGTCATAGATCTTTCTATCATAATAAGAAATCTGAAAACTTGTTGTTTTATTTACAATTATCATCGTGTGTTTTCGTTGGACCATCCTTTATAAAAAGCCGATTTCCAAAAGTTCGAAAAAATAATCAGAAATTTCACCGAAAAACCATATTCGGGGATAAAGCTAAGAGGACCGACTTTTTAAAAGAAAAGAGAAAGACTACGAAAGGCGCCCAATCGAGAAAATGGAGAGACACGGAAATGGAGTTGTTACAGCAGGAGTGATGTCCGAAAGTTCTACCAAAGGATAAAACAACTATCCCGGCGGTATAAACTTTAGACAGAGGCCTGTCAGAGGGACCGCCCGTCGTAGAGTCGCTGTTGATACAGAGAATCTGAAAAGATCACTTCTATAGGCTGTTGAACGGCGATAAATAAACCAATATCTCTTGTCTGGCAGAATGTCCCACTCAACACAACAGACGATGATAGTCTGTCCCCCGACCTAGACGAGGTCGCTACAGCGATTTCAAGACTCAAGCCGAATAAAGGTGCTGGTGCAGATGGAGTGCTTGCAGAACTTTTTAAAGCGCCTGGAGATGAGCAGGTAGGGCGCGACTCATCTGTAAGATATGGTCGGAGGAAAGCATGCCCGGTGAGTGGAATCTCAGTATCGTTTGTCGAATCCACAAGAAAGAAGATCCCTTTGACTGCGCCAATTATCGAGGGATAAGTCTCCTTAACATCGCCTATAAGATCTTTTCTGCCATTCTGTGTGAACGCCTGAAACATTTCGTCACCAATCTGATAAGGGCGACCAGATCTTCACATTACGGCAGATTCTGGAAAGATCCAAGAAAAGCAGATCGACACACACCACCTGTTCCTCTACTTTAGGGCAGTATATTACAGCGTGAATAGAGTTTAGAGTCTAGTTTTGACATTGCTGCCCAACTCGTCAGAATGAGCAGGATAGCGATGGAGAACCCTCGCTGCTCCATCAAGTTCGGTAACAAACACAACGAGACCTTTATTGCCAAAAAAAGGTGACGCGCTGTCACGTGACTTTTCCAACATCGTTCTTGAGAAGATCGTGCAAAACTCACAGGCCAGCACAAAAAGCAAAATCTTCCAATAGTCTGTACGACATTGACGTGATTGGTCGAACTCATCGATGAAGTGAGTGTACAGGTATTGATTCTGAGGCGGTCAAAATGGGTTTAGCGGTGAAAAAGGGCAAAATAAAGTATATGCTATAATCGAGAAAGGACTCACAACATCGACGACTTGGCCAGAACGTCACCAAAAGCAGCTACAACTCCGCTTCGAGGTAGTGAAGGACTTCGTCTACCTCGGTTCCGCGTTAAACAGAACAAACAACGAAGCAGCAAGCTTAGTGCTTACATTGCTCATCCCAATTTACGACGTAGGACAATATCGAAAGCAGATGAAGAAGCTCTTGCTCTTTTAGAGAGAAAAGTTCTGCGCGCGGATAAGCAGATTTAGCCACGAATTGTATGGGCTGTACAGCGTTATGAGTCTAGTCAGGTGTCTACGGATCCAACGCCTAAGATGTCTAGGCTATGTAGAGCGTATGGATAACTTACATTCGGCCCGAAGAGTCTTCGACTCTGAACAAGTGGGACAACGCAACAGAGGACGGCCACGACTAAAGCAGTGCACCGAAGTGGGGAAGATCGTCCTGGCAAAAGATCGTGCTAACTGGAGGGGTTTGTTGGCTGAGGCCCAGTTCCACCCCAGACTGTACTGCCAGCTGAAGAAAAAAAATACAGCACGGGTCATCACTGTCGGAGTAGCAATAAACAGGTTTTTGCTGCAGTGCTTCACGCGGTCGAGCTCGATATCGATATCGTTGGCCCGTTACAGTAGATTGACGCAGTCGCAGAGAAAATAATCGAGTGGTTTCAAGTCGCAAAATCGCGGCTTATGTGGAAAGAAATAAGCAAATTCACGTCCTGAGAGTACCGCCTCTGATTCATGCCTTGCAAGTTCATCGGCGATCTCATTTCCCGCGATCCCGTGGTGGCCCAAAAATCAGACAAATCTTAGCGAATACAGACTTGTTTTAAAATTCAGAGATGATTTACATTTCTCAACTATCATGGAAGTGGTTAAAGGGTTGAGCAAGGTCTTAAGCACAGCTTGGCTGTTGCTATAGACACATATACTTCGCCCCTTCCACCTGTTCTTCATAACATACTTCGTGGCCATTAGAATCGCATAGATTCCCGCTTGCAAACTTACCTAATGAGGTGTGCGGTCTAATGTTGTCGCCCTCCACGAAGGCGCCAGCGTCAGGTCCTTCATTGGCCTTGAACGTACCGGAAGTTCTAGAACCGTACTGCGTGGTGCATTAGCGTGGCGTGACACAACCGGAAATATTTCCCCGGGATCCCGAATCCCAAATTCGACCATCCCACCGAATAGTTCCTTGCAATGAAAGATGTCGTATGCGGCTTTTATGTCTAGGAAGAGGTGATGCGTATCGATTTAAAACTCGCTGAACTTTTCCAAGATTTGGCGAAGTGTGAAGAAGCCCCAAGGGTGCCTACCTATTAATAATAATAATAATGGCGGCGCTACAGTCCGAGGTGGACTTGGGCCTAGCTTCTCAGCAGCCAGCCGTGTTATGCGTGCTATTGTTCCTTCACGAGTGGAGGGAACCTACAGTTTGACGCCGACTCCGAACGGGTTTTGAGAAGCTTTTTCTAGACTGTTATACTCTTTGAGCATTGTCAGTGACTCGAAAGAGGTGGAGTCGCGAACAAAATGTTCGGTGTTTTTTTTCTGGAATCGAACCGAGACCATCGAGAGTAGGAGTCGACGATTAGTGCGGTGCAAAAAGGCTTTAGACGTTAACATAGTACTTTGGATATGATCTTGTAGGCGACATTTGACAGGGATATATGTACCTTCTCACATGAGGTAGGATTGCGCTTTTGTGGATGAGGCATATAGAGCTGATATTTCAGTCGTCGACAAGCTTTCCCTAATTCTTCACATGCACCCTACTAGAACATCGAGAGCTCTGATGGCAAACCATCTGAACCTGCGGCTTTGTAGTTCTTCAGCTTTTTGATAGCTGTTCCAACTTCTTAAATACTGGGTGAAAGAACTACTTAATCGACTGGAGGTGGAATTTGTTGATTCCCCATCACTTCCTCCTGGTTGTGCTCATTAAGCAGCTGCTGGAAATGCTGCTTAGGTCTTGGTGGCTGGAGTATGCACTTATACCAGAGTTGATCCATTGTGCGGCGAAATGGTGCTTAAATACATCAACAATTCTCTGTGGGTCCTCTTAAGCTGATGCTCAGTCCAATTTTGTCCTTCTCAAAAATATTCAGAATTTGATGCTGAGATAAAGAGGAACATTTGTTGTAGCCCAACCAAACCAACATGAGAGATAAGCCTTCTCTGTTGACAGTTATGAGCAAACGTGGCTGTCACGCAGCATTCCTGAATATCATTTTTTTGTATTCAGCAAACAAAAATCTCTAAATTAAGACTGACTGACGGAGGTTGACTTGACGTCGTCAACGGCTGAATGTTCCCTGGAGTCAAAATACACACAAGAGTCGTTCTTTGCCATCAGTTCTGGCCCCCTGACATGGAGCTGGAACTATGAGCTAGCTGACTCGTCAGAATAGACTTCGAAAATGATTCAAATTCTCTGCTGTGCTGGCAATTCCTTCGTCACACAGTCGCAGCATTCCAAGACTTGAAGTGATTATATAACCGTCTGACAGTGGCTCTTGAGTATATTACATTCGTTTGCAAAAGTCACGTACACCGCAATTCGAAACAAAAATCGGCTGCACTTAGTCACACAGAACCCGTGATCAAGAGCCAAGAATAGGCTCCAATAAAGCACTTCACCTAACCACCGCTTAGCCCCACATCCGAGCTCATAAATCGTGGTCGCTATTTGAAGTACTTAGACTGAAGAGCAAGCACTCTGCAGTCCTCGCTGCTTGGTAAGTCAGCTAGCGGCTGTGGCTTTATGACGCTGCTGTAAATTAATAACCTCCCTCAGCCTACGAAAGCCCATCGACTTATACACATCCCAGCTTGTCCGGCATACACGGCAGAACAACGAAACCAACACAGGCCCGCGGTCTTGAGTTGTGGTTGTGTTGGCAAATATTTGCCCGAGATAACGACGCATGTGGAACAACTACACCCAGATATCATTCGACTACGGAATTTTATTTAACCTCAACACAAAGTCAACAGAAATATCACAATCTTCCTCCCGACAACGACGGCGACAGCAACGCCCGTGGTTGCGCTCCTCCACGGTGAGGATGATGATGATGATGATGATGATCCTTCTCTCCGCCAGGTACGCCGCCGTCAACCGTCAAAAGGTGCACCAGATCCGGGAACAACTATCGAGCAACCAACCCCCCATGCCTCGAATGTTTAGATAGGCCTTATCGGGCCATGTATAGGCGCGAGTACATAGGTGCCTCATATACCACCGGTGAAGGTGGCTCTTTCACTCTGCGCGCCGCCGTTCTCATCATCAGTTTATGACGTACATAGGGCAGTGGTACCATCACACATGCGCGCTGTGCTAGGGGTGTTCGCGCTTGGAAATTGTCGCCCACCTCAGCCAGATAGACCGTCGATACCCAGCCGTCGTCGCTCGTATCGCAACCGAGATATGCAGAGCGCTCTTGTCTTATCATTGCTAACCGAGGCCTGATATCGAAAAGATATCGCTTAAGTACACGCGGCAGATAATAATATCAAACTAGATATTGTGTGTAGTAAAGTGCATAACCGATTAAAATTATACATACCACAGCCACCGAATATCAACATCCGATATACAGCAACAACAACAACGCCAACAACAACAACACCAACGGCAACAGCAACATCACCAACTCGCGCCCACCGGCGGACAGATTACAAATTCGCACCCAAGGTAACGAAAAAAGAAAATATATATATTAAATTACGAATATAATCAGATCCAGATACGGATACAGATATCCGCGGCCCATGAACTCGCACGCGATCTTTTAGATTTACAATCAGTGTCGGTGAAAGTGTCGTAGAATTGGTGAAAACGAAATGCTATCGCGCCGATCAATTAATCAGCGATCAGTGGGCGCTGATGCTGTGATCTTGATTTCGGGGCCAACTCCTTTGGTTCTTTTTGTGTGATCAGTGATGTTTGGTGCAGCCTTGAGGGGGGTTTTATTGTTGGAGTCCTTGGAAAGTGAATTGTACTCTGGAACTGCTGAACGCAGGAACCACTCTTCTGAGTGATCAGTGATCTTGTCAAATCTTAACTTACACTGACGACCGTGTCCTTTGTTTTTTTAACCGGCCCGCGTCCTGCCTCCAACTAATCACAGATCATTGATCTTGGCATGAATCGCCTCTTTAAAAGTGCGTCTGCGGATGAAAAGCGTCTTTCAGAAAAGTTTGAATTTAGAATTTGAATATCCTCATCCCTTGGTTCTTTTCCTGCGCGTTCATGCAAAATGATTGTTGCACATTGTTTGACTTGGTGTGATTATTCCTACACTTTCTCCCAACTGGTAGCATCACCATTCGTCACAATTGCCTTAGAAATCACATTGTTTATGATCAGTTTTTTGCTGTTAGTCAACAATTAACGTCAATACAGAAGTGGATAAAAATAATTTTATGGTAAAGTTAAGCTATTTGCAAAAGTGTGTGATATGCCAAGCAAACATTGAATTGTGGTCGAAGTTCATGTGTATATTCCTACGTGCTTAGCAAATGAGATATTGGAGGCATAAAGCTGTAAAATTACAGTCGGCTGTAAACTAATCCCCCCTTTTCCATGGCTCTTTCTTAAAATGTACGTCCTTTACTAGTAATTTTCAAATAAATTTTAAAGTTCAAGTCGGTCATGAAAGCATTAATTCTGGGAAGACACGCTTTGACGCTTTCACTGCCAAATGCGCCTATTCTGTGGCTTAAAGTTTAGTCTTTACTGTCGGACCCAAGAATTCTCGTTCAATTTTCCTGAAGTTTGAGTGAATAACCGTTTGCGTTGGCCTACCCTGAAAAAATAGAATTTGAATAAAACACTTTGAAGGAACTAGGTAGGTAGGTAGATATGGTGTCTTTCAACGTATGCACATTGGATTCACTTAGACCCATAGGGTCCATTGTGTTGCCACATTCGGCTTCCTGCCGCTCATTTCTGGAACCAGTTCGATTTTTGGACGAATATCCATAATTTCTTGACGTCCTTTTCGGATTTAACAGTTGGTGAGCTTAGATTATATTCTCCCACAGTTTTCTTCCTTATGGAGGCTAAGGCTGGACAATTGCATAGTAGGTGTGAGGGGGATTCCTCTTCATCTTCATCCATGCATCCACTACAGTACTCGTTATATGGTAACTCTAGTCTAGCGGCGTGTCTACCCATAGCGCAGTGTCCTGTGAAGTCATTTACTAGGTTACCTAGATTGTTCCTTCTTAGGCTAAGGATGGCTCTGGTTTTCCGGAGATCCATTTTTGGACAAGTTTTCCTTGCATGTTGACAGGTATGTAGGTTTCTCCATTGTTGCTAGTTCAGAGATTTTGGTTTTCAATGTTCCTATTGGCACAGAGATGTTGATAATGTTTGGGTCACTGATTATAGTATCCCTTTTGGCTAGCTCGTCTGCTTCGCAGTTACCTGGTATATGTCTATGACCAGAAACCCAGCACACCATGAGGTTGCATTGTTTAGATAACTCATTTGGAGATATACGGCAGAGTCTTACCAATTTTGATCTTAATATTGGTGACTCGAGTGCTTTTATAGCTGCTTGACTGTCGGTGTATATTACAACATCCTCTCTCAATATCATGTTCATCGATAGCCATTCAGTGGCGTCACGAATAGCCGTAATTTCCGCTTGGAAGACACTACAGTGGTTCGGTAGTCTAAGGGATTGGCTGATTTGGAATTGTTTCGAGAAAATTCTAGCACCTACTCCAGTCTTAGACCCGTCTGTGTAGATCTCCTTTGCGTTGTTACTCCTTAGCACCGAGTTTGTTTCCCATTCTTGTCTATTCGGGATTTTGGTGCCGTATTCAATATTGAAGTCCACGACTGGGGCTAGATAGTCCCAGATAGATAAATAGATAGATAGTCCCTTCCTCAAGAAAGTTATACAAGTTAAGTATGTGTGCATGGCCTACGTTTTGGCTTCTCTACTGTGAGATTTCTTTGAGCCGTCGCGCCAATTTTGTCGCAAATTCCTTGCCACAGATGTCTGTTGGGGTGAGGTGAGGTAATATCGTTTCAAGCGCTGCGGTTGGAGTAGTACGCAATGCGTTTGTTATTGATATACACGCCATCCTCTGAACGCTGTTGATCATTTTTGCATAAGTTGACTTGCCTACCCGTCTGTGTAGATCTACCTGTCTGTGTAGATCGGCCACCAGACTAGTACACCATATAGAAGTAAGGGTCTTATGACGACGGTGTATAGCCATCTCACGATCTTTGGTTTTAAGCACCATTTCTTACCTATGGCTTTCTTACATGCATACAACGCGATTGTAGCTTACTTTACTCATTCTAAAGTGTTCTGCTTCCAACTAAGCTTCCTATCCAGTATTATGCCTAAATTTTTACGTGGTTTGAGAAGGTTAGCGGGAAGCCGTTGATTTGTGGTGGTATAATTCTGGGTATCTGATGGTTTTTCGAAAAGAGTTCCAGTTCAGTCTTTGCCGCATTTACTAGTAATTTTCAAATAAATTTTAAATTTTAAATTTTAAAGTTGAAGTCGGTCATGGAAGCATGAATTCTGCGGAGACAGGCCTTGACGCCTTCAGTGCTAAATGCGCCTTTTCTTTGTCTTAAAGTTTAGCCTTTACTGTCGGACTCTAGAATTCTCAATAAATTTTCCTGCAGTTTGAGTGAATAACCGTTTGCGTTGGCCTAACCAACTGAAAAAAATTGCATTTGAAATAAAACTATATTTAGTTATCCTTTTAATTATTTCTATAATTTGGAGGAACTATAAGCTTTAGAAATCGCGTTTTCCAATAAGGACTTGAAACAATTTTTTTTCAATTAACCCATTAATACCCAAACGAATTAAAAATTAAAAATGTTTGTTTCTTATAGTGTTTTCAATTTGTTTAGATCAAAATTAAGATATAAACAAGAAAAAAATGTTTTAAAAAAATTTAGGTTAAGAGTTATGAAGGTGTACTTTTTTAAGTACAGTGGGGTCATACATACTATATTAATTTTGATTGATATGAATATTTCACAGCCCCATTTCGATCTTGAATGACACTGTCGACATCTAAGTTGATTAGATAATTTTTTGGGATACCCAATGCTTTTTACAATTTTATACCCAATGCTTTTTACAATGATTCGTTGGACAGTAAGTTTCGGAAGTCCTTTGTTCAAAGTGTGAATTCTAACTTAAAGAAGGGCTACTGCTCTTGTAAACTCTAGTAGATCACCTTTGTAATTGTTTACTAGTTTATGGAGTTTCTAGGCATTGGAAGTAGTAGATGAAATCATGGCTGGGTATGGGTTCCACCACCACTTTTTTCCTCTTATTTGAATGGAGTAAATGTTCACTTTATACATTTTGCAAAGTTGGGGCTGAAAAACATTTATTTTCTTCTGTTGCCTAACTCCACCTCTTGACATAATCATAGTGTTCGATCTGCTCATAATTCGTGGTCATTGACTATGATGTTGTCCTTCCATTTGACAAAAAGCAATCATAAACTGGTAGTCAAAAGTTCCTCTTTCCTGCTTTTGAAATTATTTATTGGAAAGAAGAGGACATTTTTTTAGCCGATTATCACGAGCTCTAAATTTGTTCTCTTTTAAAATCTTCATTAGATCATAACTAGTGAAAAAGTTATCGAAATGTATAACATGGTCACTTGAACAATCAATATTCCGCAGAAGGTCAAGAACCACTCTTGATCCTAACGGCAATGCTTTGAAAGAAGGCTTTACGTTTTTGTATGTGTTCCAAGGTGGAATTCAGATTGTGGAAACGTTTTCCATAAAAGTGTTTTGGAGGAATATGAAATCCATTTTGAGTACTATAAAAAAAACTGTATGCATTAACCCACTGTTTTTAAAGTACATCTAACTTTAGCATTGCTTACATCCGTATACACACCTGATCAAAATAATAGATACACCTCCAAATACCTTACATTTTTCGTTTTTAGCGTAGCACAATGAAAGAAATGGTTAAAGTTTGCAAAAAAGGCTAATATGCTTGAATTCTATACACTTTTTAAAAACTTAAAAATTAACAATATTTTCAATATTAACGTTAATCATTTTTTTATGAAGATAAAATTGTGTTAGCACCAGTAATCACAGATCAAAAAATGTGTGATCAAAAAAATAGATACACTTCAGATTGTGATTAATATTCAATTATATCATCATTTTCTTTGTGAGTTTTTTGTCAAAAAGGTTTAAAATATTTTATTGTAATTGCTTGGTATCAATTAAGAAGAAGGAAATAAAAATTTTAGGTTTACCATGGCTCGAAATAGTCAATGCACTACAGAAGAGTAAGTTTTGCTTCTTTCTCACACAAAAAAAAAAGGAAAATCTCTGCGTGAATTCGCGAACTGTGTGTAACGGTCACTTTATTTAGCGCAAAATGTTTTAAAAGTTACACCCCAAAAAGAATTTCATGGCAGATCGAAAAAAAAACGAACCCCGCGGATGGTCGCCGTATAATAATGCTATCAAAAACTGACCCTTTAAGTCAGCTTTTTCAGCTTTTGCTATTTCCGCAGAAATTAACAACATCGTTAGTGCTCCAAGAGTTCGTGCTGGCTTACAAAAAGCCAAACTTCTCGGTCGAATAGCTAAGAAAGTTCCCCTAATGAGAAAAAAAAATGTAAGCATGAGGCTACAGTTTGTCCTGACACTTGCAAATAGGACGAGCGACATCGGTGAGAATAGATGGCGAAATATTTTGTTGAGCGACGAAACAAAGATTAGTCTCCTTGGGAATGACTGTGAAAGGAATGAAGGGCTTCTCAAGCCAAGGAATTTCATAACCGTTGCATAAAAATGCAGTTGAACATGGAGGCGTCAACATAATGGCCTGGAGATGTTTTTCTTAGAATGATGTTCGTCCAATATTCCAGACTACAAACAATATGACGGCAAAGACATTTTGCAAATGGTAATGCTATCATACTCCAAGAAAAACATGCCTCTGCGTTGGGTCTTTCAGCAGGATAACGACCCATAGCATACTTCCACACTAGTAAAAAAATGCTTTGTTCACAACAAAATCAACCTGCCAGCTTGGCCAAGTTAATCTCTAGGCCTAAACTCTATTGAAAACGTGTGGGCGCATCTAAAGAAGAAATTGTTTGAGCAAGTATTTACCAAAACAGACTAACAGTGATAATTTGTTCAAAAAACTTGTTATGAAATACCAGTAGAGACATGTCAAGCATTCATCAGCAGTATGCCGAAAAGGATGGCAAAAAATATAATGCAAAAGGGTAACTTCCCAGGGTATTAATGGTAATTGGTTTTGCAACTGAAATAAGTAAGCATTTTAGCTCTTAACTTAAAAATTTTGGAAAAAATTACAATGTATCTATTTTTTTGATCACACATTTTTTGAACTAACACAATTTAATCTACTAAATTATCTAAATTATTTACGTAAACATTGAAAATATTTTTATGTCTTGTATTTTAAATAAGTATACATCGCCTCTTTTGCGAACTTTAACCATTTGTTTCACTGTGCAACACTAAAGACGAAAAATGTAAGGTGTATCTATTTTTTTGATCAGGTGTGTATGTACAAAAATATGAAGCGATTTATATTTTTTCTGAAGTTTGTGTTTATATCCAGTGAATATTGCAGAAATATGCACAATATCTCGTTAACTGCATTTTTTTGTAATCACAAACTTTATTGATGGAAGCAAAAAGGCAATTGGACACACATCTATTGTGATTTAAGTAAAAGGAAATGCGTAGAAAAATTCAAAAATACTCAACATATTTGAAGGAAACCTCAAGTAGGCAAATTTTACTTCGGAGCCTACTTTTATATGAATATAAAGTAATAACTTTTTGCTGTACTTTAAAAAGTACAATGGGAGAGAATGGGTTAAAATGCAAACCACTTGAAATATGTCGAACATTATATTACTGGTTTGAAGCAAAATCAAAACATTTATACATGGAAATTTCATTTGAATATTCATCTCATTTGGGTGCGAGACACAGTCACATTCCAGGGAATTGTGAAGCCGATGATCTCGCCAGGAGCGGTACGATCTCTACAAACTTCGGACCTTCTCCTATGCCATTCGCTACAGCTAAACTTCTTTTAAAGATTCATACTATTAAAAACTAAGTGCATCATCATAAAGGAAATTTAGCCTAAACTTGATCTAAAACGTTCACTCTATCTTCATAGAATGAACAGGTCATCTCTAAGGACTCTCATTTGCGTTATCACAGGACACTGTGCCATTGGCACTCACGCCTCAAGAATGGGACTCCCTCACAATGATTTCTGCAGAAGCTTCAGAGACGAAGAAGAAGAGGAAAGCATAACGCGTCTCCTCTGCACTTGTAGCGCTTTCTCGCAGGAAGAAATACCTTGGAGCCTACTTCTTCAACGACTTGAGCGAATTGCACTACGTCGGCATTAATCAACTAGAAAGCTTCGTTGAAAGCATCAAATGGTTTTTTGGATAGGTGACATCAGATCCGCGTGGTATCACAATGGGCCTGAATTGGCCTAAGTGTGACTAAGTGATCTACAGTCACTCACTTCAACCTAACCTAACCTAACTTACATGAAATTCGACGTCTTTTATATGTCCACCACGGGCAGGTTTGGAGCGGTCGATTCCTTGAACTGAATTGTCGATAGCTCGGCCGAACATTTCGGCGGAAACGTAGCAGTAGTCTCTTGTTCAATAGTGGCTCTGATTTCTTCTAACGATCCATATATAGTAAATATACTCGTAGTCCCATAAAAAATGGCCGAGAGAGTTTAAATCACATGGTCTAAGCGGCCAATCGACAGGAACATTTCTCGATATAAAGTTTTCAAAAACTCGATTAATTAATGTCTAATCCATGCAATTGGCCAAAGAAATACGAGTAATTTTTTTTTTTTTTTTTGCGAGGGTAGGTGAAAGTCTTCAAAAGACACTATGGGGACCGTTCCCTCATAGCGAAAGGGATTTTTACCCAGTAAAAACACCTCCCTTCAAATAAAATATATTTATACTACAACTAAGTTAGTCACTTATCCAGCAGTTTACATTTCGTAATTTAGAGACATTAGGCAGGTGACTCTCCACTGAAAGTTCCTGCTTACACCGCAAATACACGCGGGTTGATTTCACCGTGCTAGATCAAGTGGTCTAGTCCTTTGAAGACGGCGAATAGCATTATTTCCATTAAGAATCGGAAGGACTACAGGGTTAACGTGCCCCTCTAGGCGGCGCTTATGCTTACGAGCAAAAGTCTTAATTTCATCTTGGACTGTTGTAATTCCAAGATCTCTGTGGATATCGTCGTTTCTTATATACCAAGGTGCGTTGACGATGGAAAAGTCTGTAGTATGTTCCTATTACTTGGTTTGGTACAACCCCAGAGTTGTTTTAGCACTTGCTTATATATAAGCAATTTGTTGTCAATACTTAGCTTTGAATTATATCCAATGAGCCAGTACATATCTCTATATCTCTTCTCTAGCTCTTCACGTTTCTTTTTAACGTGCTCCTTCCACTTAAGTTTAACGTCGAGGTCATCCCGAGGTATTTCGCTTCATTCCCGAAGGGTATTTGGACACCATTTACGAAAACAGGTAGATTATTTATGTTCCTGTATGTAAAGTTTATGTGAACAGATTTCGCTTCATTAAGCGCGATTCGCCAAACTTTTGTCCATTCGTATACCCGATTTAGAGCACATTGTAATTTCATTGTTGACTCTTCAACCGTTTTGGCTGTTACCAAAATGGCAGTATCGTCAGCAAATGTGCCTAATACGGTGCCTTCGTCTTCCGGTATATCCCTGGTATAAAGTAGGTAAAGGAGAGGACCAAGAACACTTCCTTGTGCTACTCCAGCCTTTATAGATTTGAATACAGAGTATTCGTTGGCCAAAGAAATACGAGCAATGTTGCAACTTGTCTCTGTAGCGATCTCCATTGATTGTAACTGGAGTCCGACCTAAGGTCAGTTTTTCGACCGAAGCCGAAGTTCGGCTTTTTCATCACCTTCAGCCGAAGCCGAAGCCAAATGTTGAGTCGGACTCTATTTGGAACATATTTTGCAAGTTGCTTTCGCATCATTTTTACAAAATAATCCGAAATTGGCTTTTTAGCTGAATTTTCGATGTTATTTCTAGGTCTCTTGATTTTACCCGGGTAATACCCAATTCTGCATTTTACCGGGTACCCGGTAATTGCGGGTAATGACCAACTTCGCGGGTACCCGGGAATGTCAGCTACCCAAGTCACAACTAAGAGATGTGAGTATGAGTGAGTGGGCAAGGGAAGAGGCAGAGGGGATTGAAACAGTAACGATAGAAGCATTGTTTAAGCCAAATGAATTCTGTCGAGGTCGTGTTTTGTGGTTTAAGCCGAATGCTATAAGAAACCATCCTACTAAGTTTGCTCATGCGATCGGTGTCAGTGATCAAGCATGCAGATAGAAAGCCACGTTATTTAATCCATGTTTGCATGTCTACATGTTGTCTCACATTGATGACAATGTTCTTATCAATTTACTGTTGGGTCTTATCTAAACTTCGTTTGGAAAATGTGTGGCTCGCTTCAGTCTCTTTAAGTCATTCTTTGTTATCGTGTCTTAAGCTGATTTATAAAAATCAATAATGAGTGAAAGAAAAAAAAATACCGGGTACCCAAAGTGATGGCGGGTACCCAATAACTTACGGGTAACCGAAATTATGGTTCCCGGGTAATACCCGAAAATGTGGGTACCCGGGTACTCGGGAAATTACCCTTGTACCCGGGTATCTACCTGAAACCAGTCCAAATAAATTGCATGCTTTTATACAGACCACTTAATTATACCGACTTGCAAATGCAAAATCTTTTGATTTTAAAGCTGTAAACAATCATACCGAAGCCGAATGTTCGGTCGGACTCTAATTGTAACGCGACGGTCAGTTTCATCAACAAAGAAAAACGGCCTAATAACACCATAATTATATGTCGATGAAGTTGTGTTTCTTGAAGCACACGAGTGTTTCTACCTGACCAATAATGCATATCTGTTTGTTGCCTCTTAGCCAAAAATGAATCAAGGAAGATGATTTTGTATTGAAATTGGTCATATTCTTCCAACATTACTAGAGCCCAATCAGACAACGTACGTCGCTTCAGTTCTTGAGTTATATTCATCTTATAAGGGTGGGAGCCAAGATCCTTTGGCAAAATTTGCCATAGTGTGGTCCTAGCGATTCCCAATTTTTGAGAACTTCGTGGAATCAATTGTTTTGGCTCGTTTGAGGCAGCAGCAATATTCTCAACACTTCGACCAATCCGTTGTCTCTTTGGAACGGGAATATCGAACAGCAAATTATGAATTGCTTGTCAACTAGGACGAACAATTGGCGTTAACGCTCTTAAAATTTCCGTCAGCGACTCATAATTTTGTGAGCAAATTTTAATTATTTGTAAAAAGTCTTCGTTTGTGAACTTCACCAACACAAAAATGTTGTTTGTACTGAATATTCCGACATTGACAGTTTGGTTATTGGTTTAAGGGTGCGTTCACAATAAAAATTCCAAGGTGTCATGTCCCGATTGGAAAAAACCCAATGTGGTTCACTTGACTAAAAGCGGTAATAACACGACAGCAACGTCCGGTTGCCGCACTTCCTTTTTCTTTTAAGGTTCCGTCTACAAAAACGGAACCTTTATAATATCGGTGTGCCCGTCCGTCCGTCCGTCGTGTCTGTCACACTTTTTTATCTCCGAAGTTTATGAAGATATCGGCATGAAATTTTGGAATTAGGTACTTCAGACCCAGATGTCATTGCCTATGCAGCGATTTTAAAAAGTGGGGCCATTTGGGGGTGGCTCCAGTACAGGTGAAGTTGACATTAATTTTGAAAAATTGTCGCACCCCATCGAAATATATATCAATCGACAGATCTTTGGAGGAAAGGAGGTGGAAGTTTCTTTCAACACTTTTTTATCCAAAATACCGTTTGGAAAATATGGATCCCCAAAGTTTTTTTTAAATGCGTCCCCCCCTGCCATTTCGAAACCAAAGTGTTTAAAAATCTGAAAAATCACAAAAACTTGGCTTCATGGAGTACTTTCATTTAAAACAATTTCGAGCATTCTGGCCCTAATGGTTTTGGAGATATTGGCCAAAAACACTCAATCATCGACATGCGAATTTTGAAGATCTGAAAACGCAGTTTTGAAGACATCAATGTAAGCATTAAGAAATGATAAATTTCAAAATATAGATTAATGTTGAAATTTTGAGATATCTAAGATTTAAAATGAGAACAATTTTCATTTTCACACATAATTTCATGCTGTGTTCGGCCACTCTATTCGTTGATGAGTCTTATCTTTTCGATCTCACCCCTAAATGCCCAACAGAAATGAAGACGCAGACCGCAGGCATGAGCAGTGATTAGGTATGATGGAAGGGATTTTCTGTGTTGGATAAACTTGGATAGAGGTATAGATATGTGTATGGATGAATGATTGGATCTATGAATGTATGAATGAAGGGTTGATTTGGGTTGAAGTTAGAAGAAAATTCAACTTAAATAGTTTGGCAACGTCGTTTGATATTCAGAAATCATCCATCAATATTATGCGACCTTCCCTGTGCGAGTTCAACTCGTACTTGCCTAGTTTTTTTTTGGAATACATTTAATCCCGATTTGCAAATAATAAATCTATTTTCAATTTGGTTTTACGAAAAACTGCAGTTTCCGATTTAAGACCTTTTTGCCTAACGTCAAAGATTTGTAAAATTTGTGAAAACGAAAGCGTACCCGACGATTGAAATATCAGCTTCATACGTACAATTAATTCATTCAATTTTCAATTAATTTAGTATTTAAATTGAACTAATGCCAACTGTTTTACACATATATATAGGATGTTACGCCTTTGAAAACACACTTTAATGAATTTGAAGAAATTGGTTGGTTTCACTTCTAGTTCCAAAGAAAATTAAGAACAAATAATTCATTGACGAATTTTGATATGGAGGGTCTCTTCGAAATTTTCGTGTATTTTTTTATTTTATTTTATTTTTATTTTTATTTGTTCACAAACTTAATACAAGCCGTAGGCAACTATTACTAAATTATTTACAATATTTTACTTAAGACTACTTAAACCTACTTGAAATATACAATTTTCTAAGGAAGGGAGGAAAGGGCATGTCTTAGTGAGCTCTTGTTTGTATTAAAATCAAACGTGCTTAGGGTCTCGTTGGTTATACGCAACATTCGCGACATACAGTCAGCGTCAAAAGTGAGTAAACAGTCATTGGCTGAAGGGTATTTCTCTAAATTAAAATTTACTGAATGGTCTACGTATGATATTGATGCCTCAAATAAAAGCTCTGAAATCATACTTCAAAATAAGCTATATTTCATTTAAAATAACAGTAAACATAAAGAAGTTTATTTAGTTCAAATGAAAAAGGGGCTAAAAACAGGCGTCAAAAGTGAGTGAACACATCTCTTTAAAAAACAGTATCTTATTGAGAAAAAATTGTACTTTGCATGCCTTTGTCGCTCTCTCAGTTATCGTATATGGCGGTCTTAATTTTCATACAAATGTTTAACAGAATCGAGCCTTTATGTCATACAGTCACTGACACAACCATATATACACTCACTTTTTAATGCTGTTTTTAGCACTTTTCTCTTTGAAATTGAATTAATTGTTTTATATACACACTTATGTTAAATATTATTTACTATATTTCAAAGTATGACTTTTGGCTTTAATTTGATATATCCATGCCTGTTCTACCTTAGTCCAATGAATATTAATTTAGTGGATAAACCTTCAGCAGATCACTGAATGTTCACTCACTTTTGACGCTCACTGTAGGTTCATTTCGCCCATAATTAGTACGATGGTACTTGAGATGGAAGAGAGGCACTACCCTAAGGGAACGAGGATTGGTGTTGAAAGATATCTTTTGAAGCAGTGCAGGACAATCAATGATGCCCGATAATAACTGGTGTACAAATAATACATCAGAAACTTTTCTACGTTTTTCGAGTGATTGCATATATCACGCGTAATACCACCTTACGTGATGTGACTTGGCGCGGAGTTATGTGACATGGCGTGATGATACGTAATATGTGATATTATATGACGTGATATGACGTGACATGACATGACATGACGTGACGTGCCGTGACGTGCCGTGACGTGAGGGTGGCGTGAGGTGACGTGAGGGTGACGTGAGGCGGCGTGAGGGTGGCGTGAGTTTAACGTGAGGTGACGTGAGTTTAACGTGAGGTGACGTGAGGGTGATGTGAGCTAACGTGAGGGTGACGTGAGGGTGACGTGAGGCGGCGTGAGGGTGGCGTGAGTTTAACGTGAGGTGACGTGAGTTTTACGTGAGGTGACGTGAGGGTGATGTGAGCTAACGTGAGGGTGACGTGAGGTGACGTGAGGTGACGTGAGGGTGACGTGAGGTGACGTGAGGGTGATGTGAGGTAATATGAGGGTGACGTGAGCTCAACGTGAGGTGACATGAGGGTGGCGTGAGGTGACGTGAGCTTACGTGAGGGTGACGTGAGGTGACGTGAGTTTAACGTGAGGGTGACATGAGGGTGACGTGAGGTGCCGTGAGTTTAACGTGAGGTGACGTGAGGGTGACATGAGGGTGACGTGAGTTTAACGTGAAGTGACATGAGGGTGACGTGAGGTAACATGAGGGTGAAATGATCGTGACGTGAGTTTAACGTGAGGATGACGTGAGGTGACGTGAGCTTACGTGAGTGTGACATGAGGGTGACGTGAGTTTAACTTGAGGTGACATGAGGGTGACGTGAGGTGACGTGAGTTTAACGTGAGGTGACGAGAGGGTGACGTGAGGGTGACGTGAGGGTGACGTGAGTTGACGTGAGTTGACGTGAGGGTGACGTGAGGTGACGTGGGGGGTGACTTGAGCTTACGTGAGGGTGACGTGAGGTGACGTGAGTTTAACGTGAGTGTGACATGAGTGTGACGTGAGTTTAACGTGAGGTGACGAGAGGGTGACGTGAGGGTGACGTGAGGCGGCGTGAGGGTGGCGTGAGTTTAACGTGAGGTGACGTGAGTTTAAAGTGAGGTGACGTGAGGGTGATGTGAGCTAACGTGAGGGTGACGTGAGGTGACGTGAGGGTGGCGTGAGGTGATGTCACGTACATAACTTCGCATCGCTTCATCTCATTTCATGTCGCAGTACGTCACGTCATTCTATGCCATCTCACGTCCTTCGACGCCATGTCATATCACGTAGGGTAGAGTTAAGCGTGATATATGCATAAACGAAAATTTCGAAGAGACTCTCCATATCAAAATTCGTCATGAATTATTTGTTCTTAATTTTCTTTGGAACTAGAAGTGAAACCAAGCAATTTCTTCAAATTTATTTAAGTTTCTCTTCAAAGGCATAACATCCTATATATTTTCTGAAAAGTCTGTATTTCTGGTTTACAAAAAATAAATGATTTTTGAAATCGTATAAAAAACTGTGTACTTTGCGTAGATTTATAAATGTAACCTCTAATTGGTGCGCGACAAAAAAATTGCTACGTTGACGTTGACCAATCGACGATGTGAATTCTTTAACATCGTCCTTGAGAAGATCGTGCAAAACTGACTGGCCAACACAAGAGGCACGATCTTTCAAAAGTTTGTTCAACTGTTAACCTACGTGGATGACATCGACGTGATTGGGCGAACACAGCCAGCCGTCAATGATGCGTTTGCTGGCATTGAAACGGAAGCGGCTAAAATGGGTCTGGCGTTAAACGAGGGCAAAACCAAGTATATGCTGTCATCGAGAAAGGACGCACAGCATCAACGACTTGGCCAGAACGTCAGCATAGGCAGCGAACACTTTGAGGTAGTTAAGGACTTCGTCTACCTTGGCTCCGCAGTAAACAGTATAAACAACATCAGTACCGATATCAAACGCTGAATAACTCTTGCCAACCACTGTTTTTTTTTGCTCAAAAGGCAATTGAGTAGTAGAGCCCTCTCTCGGAAGACTAAGCTGATTCTATCATCCCAGTCCTGCTGTACGGCGCAGAGGCATGGACAATATTCCAAGCGGATGAACAGTCTCTTGGTCTTTTCGAGAGAAAAGTTCTGCGCGCGATCTTTGGTCCTGCTTGCGTTGATGGCATTTGGAGGAGAAGGTTCAACCACGAACTGTATGGGCTGTACAGCGACATGAGTCTAGCCAGGCGTCTACGGATCCAACGCCTAAGATGGCTAGGCTATGTGGAGAGTATAGACAACTTAGCTCCGGCCCGAAGAGTCTTCGACTCTGAGCCTGTGGGACAACGCAACAGGGAGACAACTGGCAAAAGATCGTGCTGGCTGGAGAGGCATGCTGAGTGAGGCCCAGGTCCACCTCGGACTATAGCGCCCTAAGAAGAAGAAGAAGATTTTTAAAATAAAATGGGTTTCTGCAATGTCCAGAGCTCACAACGGATTGTTTAGACCTGTATGTTGGTAACCAAATCCCCGTTGGGAATCCCTTTAATGCATTCTTAAGAGGCTGGGAACAACGTTTCGGTTAAACGGTGGGCTCTGTAATGAGCCATGATAATCAACTTTTTTTTACTGAAATTGAATACATGGATTTGGACGACATCCGATTCATGCAAGATGGTGGGGCATGCCACGCAGCCCATGCCACAATCGATCTTTTGCACACCAAATTGCCAAATCGTGTTATCAGCCATCTTGGCGATGTCAATGGGCCGCCTTTGGACCTTTGGACTTTTTTGTGCGGTAACATGAAGAACCGATGTTATGCCAATAATCCGGAAATGATTGAAGCACTTAAGACCAATATCATCCAAGCAATCCATGAACTACAGCCCGAAAGCATCAACAAGGTCTTGGAAAATTGGGGTGACAGAATGCGCAGAATGCGCCAGCCGAGTCAGTCACTTGAACGACTTTGTATTCCATAATTAATTTAAGTGTTTGTTCTTACTGAAGCCATAATACATGGAAAAAATGTAATTTTGTTAATTTTATTGCATTTTTAAAAATAAACTTGTATTTGGCCCACCCTGTACATAAAATGGTAATTAGCGACAAAACAAAAATCCTGCATATTAGTTCCAGTCGCAAGAAAGTAGATTGGGGGTACCATAACTAAGATCAAAACTCTTAAGCATATCCTATCCCCAATACATACCCCATTCAACTGTTGTATTATACAACGACGGACTGAGCTGCACCGAAGGCATATCCACTAGGGATTCAATTCACCTTGAGCCCTACGCTCTGGAGAGCGAATTGCTTTTCATCCTGAACGCATCCGGTTGTTGGAATTTGGTTCTTGAGTATCGTTTAGCTTAGCCAGACCTGGTAAACCACCTGTTTCTCCATTTAAACCATTCCATTACAATAAGGTGCCCAACAAAGACTGACCTATGGATGTCAGTTCTTCTGCAAATTCTTCGAAATTCTCTCTAAGAAAATGTCCACACCGTCGACCTTGAATGCAGCCGCTGATCATGTGCACTTTGCCGGGTTTTTTTTCTGATATCTTTCCAAAAAACTTGATTTTCTTCGGATAGCTTTTTGACATATCGGTCTCGTTGATCGCTGAACTAATCTCCTTTTCTAAATCAGGACAACTTTGACGAAATCGATTGACATCTTATCGAGTATCAGTACGTTTCGTTGGCTGGCTTATCGCAGTGAGTTATTGCCTCCTTGAGGGGGCTGCGCGAAATGCTTGTCTCGTGCAGATTAGAGATCGCTGATTAAGCCTGAATGTGGAAAATATCGAAATCAGCTGCATGATGGAATGAACTTGCAATGACTGGGGGAATCGTATCTGCAATCGGAATCGTTGTCAAATCATTCATCAAGTTCATTCAATTCAATTTGAGTTTGAAGGTCTGTGATTAGATTTGATATATAGGAGATCAAAGGTCGTCGGATTGACGTCTTGTACTGCGTCGTCCTGAGATTGATATCTTTGCCAATGACACTTGAACAACGACGATGTCTAGAATCGATAAAGAACAGAAGTATTGTTTATAGCCTTATCAAAAATTAAGCTGATCGTAGTTTAGAATTACTTGTGGCATTGTTTATGTTAAAGGCTTGGGCTTAGTGTTAATTCTTTTACGGAATTGTTTACCAAAGATTATTTTTATTAGTTTTATTTGCGACTGTTTTTCTTGGAAAATATTTACTTTTCTGATTAAAAAAACAGAGGGACAACGCAACAGAGGAAGTCCACGTCTTAGGGGGCACTCGCAAGTGAAGAGGGACCTCAACCAACTTGGCGTGCTCAACTGAAGAAAAAACAATGTTATCTGAAGAGTCGTGTTGGTTGAGGCCTAGGTCCACTCTAGGGTGACTTGAGATTTTCTACAATACACCCACGAGGCCAGAACATCCTCGGGTTACTACATTGGAAAGTGCTTCCCCATTTTCGTGGAGGAAAAAGGGGAAAGAAAACTATCCAGTTCAATTCAGTAATACAGAGAGACCAGATAAGAACGATAGGAAAATAAATTTAAAAAAAGCAGCAACGGTCTGGAGTAGAAAATTATTGATTCTGGCTTTATTTTGAAGCAACATTCACGTGATTATGTATGGAAAAGCAATGACCACACCGGCTTCGCTGGCATAACTTCAAGCTGTCGGTGGAATTCTTATGACTCGGCCCAATATGTGGGGCGTTATTCCGGAAATAGCTTGAAGAACTTATGCATAGCTCGACCTCGTTTGAAGTAGTTGGCTTGTTAGCTTAGACTGAGGACTTGACGTAGCACCAGAAAAAATAATCGAGTAGCGTCAAGTCCCATGATCACCACGTTCAATTGATGAACGCTCGTCGTGGGAGACCAAGTTGCTAAATTTCTTCTTCACAACTTCAAGCATTGGGTTGCATGTGTATCATGTTTCACCGTCTTGTTGGAACCACAGCTCGAATAGATCGACCTTGTTGAGTTCTAGCCACAGAAAGTCGGTTCAGATCGCTCTATACCTGAGACCCTTGAACGAAATGAAGTCCGATGATGCCCCCATGCCATTAACCGCACCGAAGAGTCAATGTTTGTGGATGCATTGTTAATTTTGTTTTTTGAAATATGTAGTCGCTGATCCGAAAAAAAATGTGGATTGATTATTTGGCCAAAATCCGGATCTTTGACCAAAAAAACCTGCGCCCAATTAGCGAACTCACGGCGTTGTCATCCGAAACCAATTCTTCCGATACCATGTTTTATAGATGTTGGGCCTAATCCAACCGTAAAATAAAGCGAGTTGACTCTCTGGCGATGTCGAATCGACATTCCTGACGTTCTGGGTTTTCTTCGATACTGGCCGCTACGGCGACTATGTTTTCCTCATTTCTTACCAATTTCTGTCTGGTTGGTGGCTTAAGGTCAAAAGATTGTACTTACGCTCGTACTCAAACTTCTCCATGATGCGACGAATTGCCTGCACACTGAAGCCATGATTACGACCGACCTCACGACGAAATTCACGTTGCCTATCGGGATGGATTTGCAGACTGGTGTGACCTCTGCGCATGTTAGATCATCCTTCAATGGTTGTTATGGAGCCTATTAAAAGATCACAGGAAGGTTGTGCGAGTATGTCAACTTGATATCGATATGAACAGGGTCCCGTCAGGTTAAATACAATCAACGACTTTTCCCTTCATGCACAGGTTCTAGCCCTCCGCACGATTTTCGTACGTTCAGCAAGCGTAATAAAATGAAAAACCTTATTGAATTATGTTTTGACAGTCATTGGTAACTTTGACAGCTACTGAAAAATAACAATTTGAAAAACTATCATTGATGTCTGTCATCCTTGAGAATTTCTAGTGTTTAGACCAACAATTTATACAGTTCTTGCCAATAACGTGTTCTATGTGTTAGGTTGGCGGATGACTGCAAACTGCATTGTGGTATCACGTGGATCGGGAATCTCCTTTCCAAAAAAAACTGTGCTTGGTGCTTGCTTAAAGCATTTAAGGTGACTGATGCTGATTCTATTCAGCTCAATTAAGTCGTCGACGAAGTAGACTGTACACAGAGAGGAGATGTTTTATAAGCTCCTTCACCTCCGTCTGTATCTGCTGCTTCTGCAGTAATCCCAACCTAGAGGCATATGTTCCGATGGCACAATGTTCTGTAATGAAATCGATTAGAATTCTGAGTTCTGGTCTATTGATTCCGGTTATACAAAATGTGACTGAGTTTGGGGATTTAATCGAGGTGTGGCTGTCTGAACGTATGATGTTACTTTTTGATATCACATAGTTCAAATCACTGACAATGTCCAAAGAGTATAACTGTCAAGAAAAAGCTTAAATTAAAAGCTACATTAAATTGTAGGTCCCCTTAACTTCTGAGAGATCCAGTATTCTTAAATTACAAAGTTGCAGTCAGATTTGGTTCTACAACTATAATGTTGTCCACCTTATCAAAGATATTAAACGACTCATATTTCAAAGAGTCTTCCTTATTCAGAACGACGGACATTAAAACCCCTAAGCAATTTAACGCCATTTATCGTGTCTATTGTTATCGCACTAACTATTGTCACCGTTTTCGATCTTTACTGTAGTGCGAACGCAATCGAAGTTCTATTTTCTTCAAAATTAAAGTTGCTTCTTAAAGGAAATACAAAGTTATTATTATTGTTGTTAAGGGTGTATTGCACCGCGACCGTTGAGATCTATTGTGTCCCCTTTTAATACCTTAGCACTATTGCGAGTTCCCCTCAAATACAGTTCTTCTCAGAGTTGTATTGAGGGTTATGGACTCCTGTTATGAGCTAGCAAGGTAATAGTACCAATTGTACACAAAAAGTTGAAGTTGAGTCCCTATCCACATGGGTGCTCCACTTTAGACGTGGACGTCATCTGTTGCGTTGTTCTACAGGCTCAGACTCGAAGACACTTTGGGCCGGAGCTAAGTTGTCCATACGCTCTACATGGCCTAGTTCTCCTAGACGTTGGATCCGTAGACGCCTGGTTAGACTCACGTTGCTGTCCAGCCCATTCAGTTCGTGGTTGAATCTTTTCCTCCAAATGGCATCAACGCAAACAGGACCAAAGATCGCGTGCAGAAGACCAAGAGCTTCTTCATACGCTTTCGATACTGTCTATCCCTCTGTGTCGTAAAGCTAGACTGGGATGATCAATTTCTTATACAAAGTCAGCTTGGTCTTCCCACAGAGGGCTCTATTACTCAATTGCCTTTTGAGCCCAAAAAAACAGCGGTTGGCAAGAGTTATTCTGCGTTTGATCTCGGTACTGATGTTGTTTGTACTGTTTACTGCGGGGCCTTCACTATCTCGAAGTTATAGCTGCTTTTGGTGACGTTTTGGCCAATTCGTTGTTGTACAACCTTTCTCGAAGAATTTTTTTTTTTAAATTGAAGGTATCAGTGAGTTCATTACAAACCTTAATGGAGTAGCGAAAATTCTCCATCACAGTCTGACGAGTTTGGCAGGAATTGTCAAAATTAGACTTTGCGCTGTATAGCTTGTTTCTATACACGGTGTACGGCCTGGAAATCGACGAATAGGTGGTCTCCCCCTCATCTCTACAGCCACTACAAAAGTCGTAGTGAGTGATTTGCAATCTTGAGGCGTATATGCCAATAGCACAGTGTTCTGTGAATACAAGTATGAGAGTCCTGAAAGAAGACTTGTTTAAAATGAACGTCTAGAATTAAACTTAGGCCAGAGCTGGAGGGGATGCTGGTATAGAAATTCTTCTCAAAGATGGATTGGGGTAGTAGGAGGTCGGGGTCGAGAGGAAGGAACTCAAAATTGTCGAGAATAGAAGTGTGACCGATGTGGTACATAGATGAAGTGTATTCAGCCTAACCGCAGTGCTAGATATCTGTCTTTCAAACAAATCGAGTGGTGGAAGATGGAAGATGGAAGATTATTTTCAGTGCAGCTGATGGTGTGCGCTCCATTGATGAAAATGCTTACCGAAATTTAAGAAAGTTACAGTTGACTCCATACAAATTGCTACTCCATACATTAATACTGGTCTGAATACAACTGTGTATATCCAGTCTGCTATTTTGAGCTGTATACCAAATTTACATCCATTGTCTTTTTTTGCAGCATTTGAGCGCCGTAGTGACTTTGCTGATTCGATGTATGATGTTGGGTTTCAACCTTAATTTGCGATCTATAACGAGACCCAAGAAGCTGCCTATGTTAGTTACCACTACTTTATATCACACAGTGAAGGAGAGTCGAAGGATGAGATTTTGTATTTCCTCGTGAAGAGTACTAGTTCCGTTTTTTTGCGGATTGACTCCAACTCCACATGCTTTGGTCCATAAAATTATTTTGTGGAAGGTATTCTGTTGAGATAAATTTTCCTGACATCGTTCGTATAGGCTTTACATCCTGCGGCTTCCAGATTCTTCTTTAACTTCAGTTGACATCACCGCGGCAATCGTAAAGAATAAGATAGACAAACTTAAAAATGAATATTCCGCTGGCCCAGATGGCCTTCCTGCTGTAGCTCTGAAAAAATTCACAAATCTCGCACGCGATTATGCTTTTGAAACTTAAAGCTCTTGGGTTCCAAACTGGGTTTATTGCGTGGAAAGACGTATCTTGAAGAACGTTAATATAAAGTCATTTTTAGATCCCATGTTTCAAATTCTTATACAGTCACATCTGGGGTTCCCCAGGATAGTCACCTTGATCCGCTGATTTTCATCCTTGCAGTAAATGACGTGGATAACTTTATAAAATATAACTTGTAAAGACATATCTCTCCCCGCTGACTCTTATGCACTTCAAAGGGATTTGAAAACTTTTTCGACTTGGTGTACAAAAAATGTTCTTGTCAAATGCCAAGATATTACATATTCTCGTAAGCGTCTTCTGACAACCCCTCGAACTTATTTTATTGGCGACGAACCCGTTCCCGCGGTTGACTTGGTTTTTGCGATACCGAACTTAATTTTCGTCCCACACCGAAAATATTATAGTAGGGCTAATTCTGCCCTCGATTTCGTTAAACGCTGATCGAAAGAATTCTCGAACCCTTACGTAAGGAAGTTCCTCTACAGTACCTTTGTTCGACCAATTCTTGAATATGCTACTCAAGTTTGTTCTCCCTATCAAGTCACGCAAAAGTATCGAATGGAGTGTGTCCAATGGAGATTTCCTCGTTTTGCTCTCCGTGGACTAACTTGGTCGGACAGATATAATATACCCCCTTATGAGCATCGGTTGTGCCTGTTAAGTATGCAATCACTTGAAAAACGTAGAAAAGTTGCTGATGTATTATTTGTACACCAGTTATCAACGGGCATCATTGATTGTCCTGCGTTGCTTCAAAGTATACCTTTTAAAACCAATCCTCGTTCCCTCAGAGTAGTACCAATCTTCCAAGAGCAGTTTTAAGTAGTCTTTAGTAAATTATTGTAGACATTATAGTAGTCTTTTAAAACTAATTGAAATATACAATTTTCTTGGCAGAGGGGGAAAGGGCATGTCTAAGTGAGCTCTTGGAATATCTGGAAGTGTTACAAAGGTAAATTCCTTGAGTTCTATGGATTTTTGAATTATGCCTATGATGGAGTGTAAGGCCGTCTCTACAGACTTGCCTTTATTGTACGCATGCTAAGTAGGCAAGAAACTTCCAGATGCAACACTGCTTCTGATATGATGATCTATCAGCTTCTCTAGAATTTTAAGAAGAAAAGAGGAGAGAGTGATAGGTTTAAGATCATAAGGCTTGATATATGAGCATTTTCCAGCCTTGGACATGAAGACTACTGTGATTTTCTTTCATGAGCTGGGAACAAACAAGTTGAGGCAGCCTTGAAAGATGCTTATTAGTCAGGAAAGAACCACATCTGCAATTTTTTCTGCAGGAATATTACAATAGGGGCTAGTCGATTTATAAGGTTTAAAGCCATTAACACGACTGGATGGCGCTGTTGGTTAATTGCCTGCCCTAAGTTAGAGGGAAGTTAGAGGGGTCCCAGGTTCGAATCCCAGTGAAATCAAAGTTTATACGCTTTTATCTGGTTTTTCAAATCTGATATACAGTCAATATTTGTCATTGAGATCAAATTAACGAGATTTTAAGGTTCCGTCTTCGAAAACGGAACCTTTATAATTTCGATGTGTCCGTCCGTCCGTCCGTCGTGTCTGTCACACTTTTTCATCTTCGATGTTTATAAAGATATCGGAATGCAATTTTGGAATTAGGTACTTCAGGCCTAGATGTCATTGCCCATGTACCCAAATTTAAAAAGTGGGGCCATTTGGAGGTTGCTCCAGTACAGGTGAAGTTGCCATTAATTTTGAAACATTGTCGCACCCCATCGAGTCATCAATCGACAGATCTTTTAAAATTAGATGGAGGTTTGCTTAAACAGTTTTTGATCCAAAGTACCGTTTGGAAAATATGGAGCTAAAGCAAAATGTTTAAAAATCTGAAAAAATCACAAAAACTTGGCTTCATTGAGTACTTTCATTTAAAACCATTTCGAGAATTCTGGCCTTAATAGTTTTGGAGATATTGGCCAAAAACGGTCAATCATCGACAAGCGAATTTTAAAGATCTGAAAACGCAGCTTTGAAAACATCAATGTAAGCATTAAGAGATAAATATCAAAATATCGATTTATGTTGAAGTTTTGAGATATCTAAGATTTAAAATGATAACTATTTTAATTTTTACACATAAATTTCATGCTGTATTCGACCACTCTATGCGTTGATGAGTGTTATCTCTTAGAACGATCTCAACTCCTAAATGCCCAAGAGCAGTGTAGACACACATCGCAGGCATGAGCACTGATTGGGTGTGGATGGAAAGGATTTTCTGTGTTGGATAAACTTGGATAAAGATGTAGTTATATGTATGGGTGGATGCTTGTTGGTTTTGGTGTATGAATGTAGTAATGAATAGTTGATTTGAGTTGAAGTTAAAAGAAAATTTAACTGAAATAGTTTAGAAACGTCGTTTGATATTCAGAAATCATCCAACAATATTATGCGACGGAACCTTCTCCGTGCGAGTTCAACTCGCGCTTGCCCAGTTTATTTTGCGAAGTTTTGAAGTTCTTCTTGGACTGGTTGAGCTTGCAGCTTGTCTTCCCGGGAAGTAGATGTCGAGAAAGCATGTACAACATCGACGACTTGGCCAGAACGTCACAGTAGGCAGCTAAAACTTTGAGATAGTGAAGGACTTCGTCTACCTTGGCTCCGCGGTAAACAGTACAAACAGCATCAGTACCGAGATCAAACGCAGAATAACTCTTGCCAACCACTGTTGTTTTAGGCTCAAAAGGCATTTGAGTAATAGAGTCCTCTCTCGGAAGACCAAGCTGACTTTATATGAGACCTTGATCATCCCAGTCCTGCTTTACGGCGCAGAGGCATGGACAATATCCCAAGCGGATGAACAGTCTCTTGGTCTTTTCGAGAGAAAAGTTCTGCGCGCGATCTTTGGTCCTGTTTGCGTTGATGGCTTTTGGAGGAGAAGGTTCAACCACGAACTGTATGGGCTGTACAGCGACATGAGTCTAGCCAGGCGTCTACGGATCCAACGCCTAAGATGGCTAGGCCATGTAGAGCGTATGGACAACTTAGCTCCGGCCCGAAGAGTCTTCGACTTTGAGCCTGTGAAACAACGCAACAGAGGACGTACACGCACTCAAGGTGGCGCACACAGGCGAGGGGGACCTCGGCCGGCTTGGTGTGCGAAACTGGAGTCAGCTGGCGCGAGATCGTGGTGGCTGGAGAGGCATGTTAGCGCCACCTCGGACTGTAGTGCCCTAAGAAGAAGAAGAACGAAAGATACTTATTAGTCAGGGAAGATTAAGAGAATATTGCAATAGGGACGGGTCTTTTGGAATTCGTCCTGGACTGGTTGAGCTTGCAGCTCGACTTCCCGGGAAATGTATATCCATAAGGAGATCAAGGGTTTTTAGCCTGGAAGACGTCCAGGTTCCGTCAGTTTTTGTAGAAAGCCAGGTGCTTTCAGAAGCGATGCTAATACTTTTCTGTGAACCATACTGATAAGGATCTAGCTGATTGGTGACGAGAGGTTTAAGACGTTCACACTGAACGGCAGAGAAAATCTTGTATGCGATTTTAAGGAGACTTATTCCTCTATAGTTGACGCATTCAATGCGGTCTTCTTTTGTGTGTTTGTTAAATTTGATGCTTTGCATTTTGGTTGTTGTTCATGTTTCATGTCTGAAGGCCATTTTTTTGGGTAGAATGTTTAAGTTTTCTTTTGGCGTGGACCTAAAAGAAATGTCTTTCTCCAATACCAAGAGCAACAAATTGATTTCTCCAATGTGACTTACATAAGTCATAAAAATTGTGTTCTCCTCTATAGATCGCGCTGATTAAGTCACCCTAAATTCTTCCTAGCAATCACTCTTCCAGCTCCAATATTCCCTCAAAAAAAGAACCACGACAGTATCATGGAAAGAACCCCAAAGCACTTAAGTGCTCGCTGACTGACACATTTGAACATATAAAACGTGTGCGCCTGTGGTTCCCCCACTCATTTTTTGTATTAATTGCCTTCAGAAGATACACAGATACAGCGAGTACGGGCTACGCTCGGTACCCCATGCAATAATTGGGTTGCGCACTTCACCAACCATTTTATATCACATATCTCGCACAATTCATCATGATTGTTCATTTTGTGTATTTATTTGTTTTCCGTTATATTTCTTCATTTTTTTTGTGTATACATAGTTGTTTTTGTTTTTTGTGGGGTATTTCAATTTTTTTTGTCAAGCGCGCTCAGGTGGTGTTTGTGCGGCGCGCCATAAAATAGTGGCGTCTCCATGTGAACCATGTCTTCTGGTGACTCTTTTTTTTGTTGAACTTGTTATTTATTTGGTTTTTTTCATCGTTGCCTGCTCTTGGCGAAACTTTATTGCGTTATGACACAAGCACACAGGGTGTATGACTGTATGTACGTTTTATCAACACTCGAAAATGATTATCAAATTCCCGTTATATACATACACCGTTTTTTTTTCTCTGATAAAAGTAACACACTGAAATAAAAGACTAATTTGTGGCCGCAAAAACCAAAAAAAAGAACGAAACACAAAAACGAAATTGGTTTATTTTCTTATTTACCGTTAATAACGGGGGACAAAATGAAAATGATTGTATATGTATGAATTAAGGAGGGCTGCAGCAATATAACTTGTGAATAAATATTTATTCCACGAGTACACTGAAGATATTTATTCAGTCATCAAACCGAACTCTTGAGACTGTTCACAGAAAAAATGAAAAAAATCAGATGATTTTCTTTTACTCAAAAAAAAAAAAAAAACAGTCGAAGCAAGATAAATGTATCTAGAATGTAATTCAATCGAGAAATTTCAATCTACTAAAACTTTGAGTTGGTATATCCGGAATATAAGGAAATTTTGTGGCGGTTTTTGTCGGCAATCTGATTTTAAATAATTCCTTTCGTTTCGTTTCGACTTCAAAAAGTCGTTTTTGTGAGTATCGAGATAGGGAGAAGAGAAAACACCAGCCGATAATATAAGACAGATAATAAGTCTTGATAATGATATTTACCATAACCGAAGAGGAAATGAATAAAGTCCAAATCCGAATGGTGGGCGCTTTGGGTCTTAGTCCGGAAGGACTGAAGAGGTTGCTTTGGAAGACACTGAATGTAGCAGGGAAAGTAATCTTCCTTTTTATATACTAGATTTTCCACTTTATCTAGGCATGCTGGGGTAGGCAGGTGGCGCTGGCTGATATCTAGGGGAGAGTCAGTGAGATATGATATGACAAGCGTGACGGTATCTTTATCTTAGGCTGAGGTCTCGTGTTTGTCCTTTTCTTATCATGGGTCACGAGGGATTGTATCTGCGGCTATCGTAAGTCAGGTGCATACGTAGGTCTTTGCCCTCTTTTTAGGCTAGAGTGTTAATCCTCTGAAAATGTTGCTATATGAATGGTGACCAGAGATAGCTTTTCCAATTATCATGTTTCAGTGACTGTCAAGATTATAAATAGTTTCCAGCTGTCAAAATATTCTGTAAGGTATGCCAATTCATTGCATATTGTTTTACACTTGTAGACCGTCCTGAGTTCGGCCGTTATCATGGCTTCAGTGTACATTCTTACGCCACCAATCAGACAGAGAATGGTGCAAATTTAAGAAAACATAGTCGACGTATCGGCCAGTATCGAAAAAGACCAAGGAATGTCGATTCGGTGCCGATAAGCTGAATTATCAATCGTCAGAGTATCAACCTGGTTGATTTTGCGACAAGATTTGGGTCTACATCCGTATAAGATGTGCCGACGTAATAGACAACGCCATGCATTCGGTAATTTGGCGCTGGAAATGTTTGTCGGAGATCCTTAATTTGACCAAAACATCTTCTTGGAGAAGAGTCTGGAGTCTATAACGCTACTCTCAACCACAAAATGTTCTACAAATTGCATGATAGTTGCAGCATTTTTCAAGCCGAACTCCTTTCTATACAAAAAGCAGCGAAAAGCCTATCTAATAAACCTGAATCTTCTCATATCAATATTTCTGTAGAGGCCGCACTAAAACTCTTCAAAGCAACACTAAAAAATCTAAAACCGTATATAACTGTTACAACTCGTTACAAATACTTTGTGTAAATAACTTAGTCTCTCTATATTCGGTTCCTGGACATGAAGGAATTCCAGGAAACGATACTGCTGACGAACTTGCTAAGCAAGGAGTCATAATCCCCACACCCACCCCAAACACCATTGCTGCGCCAATTCGGCTGTTTTCGCCAAGATGACGCTACATATCATACAAGCGTACGTCACGCTCGAAGTTGTAAAGGAGAAATTTGACGACTGGGTTATCTCACGGTGAGCGTTCATCAATTGGCCGCGACTTAACACCACTCGGTTATTTTCTCTGTGGCTACGGCACGTCTTTAGTCTACGCTATGATGCCAACCACTTTCAATGACCTCAAGGCCAACATTCGAGACGTTATTGCTGGAATAACGCCGCACATATTGGACCGAGGCATTAAAAATTAGATCGATCGCTTGAAGCACTGAGGCACTGAAGCACGAGGCGGCCAATTGCAGTATGAACAAAGTTCCTTAGTTAGGTTAGGGGGCTGCTAGTGAATTCACCAGCACACTTAGACCATGTTGGTCCATTGTGATCTACCACTGAGCGACCGCTCCAGTGATAGTGTCGCTAATTTGATCCTAACGGCAAATGGTGAATGGACCAGATTTGAAAAACTGAATAAAAGCGTTTTAACTTTGCTTTCACTGGGATTCAAACCTGGGACCCTTCTATCTTAGGCCAAGTACTTAACCCACTGCGGCATCCAGTCGTCTAAAGTTGCTTGGTGCTTAGAAAACAAAGCTTCAGGCTATATTTAAAACACGGACTATTCTTCATCGAGGTGATTGTATTTCTAACTTACTTACTTATCAGGCTTCCTTCTTTGAAGGGACGGACCCTAAACTATTGCCGCCTTTCATCGCTGACGCTGCTCCCATTCATCAAGACGAAGTTGCCTTGAATGCAGGATCACTTAGTCTTATACAGGAGTCTTCTTCGAAGACTTTCTTTCCTGACTATGTCCACATTCTTGTACAGCTCATAGAGGTCGCGGTTGTGCCTTCTCCTCCATTTACCTTCCTCGCAAAAAGGACACAAAATCCAACATTTTTCTTTCGAAGGCACCAAGAATCAAATCGGTCACGTGCTCATCCTGTAAACATTCAGGCAAACATCGATTCTGTGAAATGTCAGAAAGCTGCACCTACACCTGGGCGCCTGGGTACACCGAAGATAGCCAGAGTCTACCAAGAGCAACTAGAGGAAACAATCTTGGTGGCAACCGCTGCTACTTTGGTTTGTCGAAAAAACTTATGCTAAAACTGCTAACCCGAACGATCACGAAAATTATGCTCTACAAAACCATAATCCGAACTTAGCATCATACTTCAGACAAGCTCCGTAGGCTCCGTCCAAGAGGTCATAGAAATCCTCTCTGATGGAGTCTTCAGCCTTGTCAGTAGGGGCGTGTGCACATATGAGGCTGACGTTGTCGTATTTGAGGTGAATGCGACCGCTAATCGGCTTGAAGTCGATTATCATTGACCGTAGCCGATTTCCCACGACGAATCCGCATCCCAATATATGTTACCTTCTGCGACAGATGTAATAAATGTCACACACTTTTTCTCTTACCATACCCGCACCCGGATCGCAGTAATATCCGCCTTGTACTGTATGAGGATGTTTTCTGAGCTATGAGCTGGACTATGAGCTGCTCAGGGAGTGTATATTGTTCATACATATTTCAGGACCACACTCACAAGTCATAGTCCTTTTTCATGCCAAGTCGTTGTTGGGTGTCCGTTCGTATATCTGACACAACGAGCTTGGTTTTTTTGTGGGTTGTTAGCCTACCGCATAACCGCGAATCTAGTCGGGATGTAGTTACGTCCTTTTACCTAGGACGTTCGCTGCGCACATTGATTTACCTCCCAACGGTTGCTGTATGAAGCCCTCGCGGAAGCTGTATGTCAACTTGTACAATAACAGTGATTATTGCTGACATCCCGCCAGGTTAGGAGCAATCAACATCTTTGCCTTATACACCCAAGCTTTGCTTGTATTTTTTGTATTGAATTTTGAATTTGAATTTATTGAAGCTTAATACAAGCCATAAAACCTTAAACTATACCTTAAACAATTTTAACTTAACCTATTTAACTTAAACTTAAACCTTAACTAAGTGTGTGTGTGTGTGGGGGAGGGGTCATAAGGAGTAGAGAGAGTTTCTGAGAGAGGATAAACTGCGGTGAAAGTCCAGGGAGTTATGAGCATTGTTGGCCAGCCGCAGCATTCTGGAGATTGTTTCGAAATGGCCATAATTGGTGCGGTGAGGAGGGAGACGAAAAAGGGGAACAGACCTAAGATTACGTGGGTTAGTATGAAGGGATATCATACTTAGTAATTCAGGGGAGTCTATCAAACCAGTTAAAATCTGATGCACAAAGAGAATGTCAGCGACTTCACGACGTTTTTCTAGGGTTTGCAGACTAATCAGTTTTAGCCGGTCTTCGTAGGGAGGTAGTCTAAACCTGTCAGCCCATGGGAGACCGCGGTCTATCTGCGGTTAAATCTGCGCAGCACGTTTTCGATTCTACGGCAGTGAGTTGATTGAAAGGGTGACCAGACTTGGCTGGCATATTCAAGTAAGGGTCTGACAAAGGTAATGAAGAGGGATTTTGTTACGTAGGGATTAGAGAATTCCTTAGACCAGCGTTTTATGAAACCCAGAGAACAGTTGGCTTTGAGTATAATGTGATCAATGTGCAAGCAGAAATTTAGCTCCCTGTCACAAATGACACCCAAATCCCGTATTGAGGAGACTGAGGGAATTGACTCGTTGAGAAAGTAATAGGTTCTAATGGGAGGAGGGAGGCGTTTACGAGAAAAGGTTATAGATTGACATTAAGTTCCAAGTAGTTTTTGTCACACCAGAGGTAGAAAGAGTTTAGGTCACTTTGAAAACAGAGAGAGTCATTGAGGGTAGTTATGGTCTTAATGATCTTCATGTCGTCCGCGTAAATAGACAGATCAGACAATTTAATAATATGACCAACATCATTTATTGTTAGAACAAAGATCAGTGGACCAAGATGACTGCCTTGGGGAACGCCTGAAGTGGCCTTAATGGGATCAGAGGTAGAGGATCTAAAGATGACTCTATACTGGCGATTCTCAAGGTACGACCTCAGCCAAGATATAAAGGATGGTGGAAAGCCCAGGGCTTTGAGTTTTAGGTAAATAGTAAGGTGGCAGACTTTATCAAATGCTTTGCTGAAGTCGGTGATAATAACATCCACCTCCTTGCCTTCCTCTAAAGATTTCAGGGTCTTAGAGACGAACTCGGTTAGGTTAGTCGTAGTGGATCTACCCTTAAGGAACATTCTTAAAACGTGCTGATGTGGGGAAAATATTGATCTACAGTGGAAATACAATACGTCATATGCAATGCTTTCGAAGAGCTTGGGGATGGACGAGAGTTTAGCTATGGGGCGGTAGTTAGAAATGTCGCTTTTGCTCCCTTTTTTATGGATAGGAAAAGTGAAAGAGTCCTTCCATAAAAGGAAAAGTGGCTTGGGAAAGCGAGAGACGAAAGAGAGAAGTAAGTGGAAGGTACAGACCATTGACACATTTCTTAAGGAATATGGCGGGCAGACCATCGGGACCGGGGGAGAAGTCATCCTTGAGTTGATTAATCTTTTCGCGTACCGTATCGCTAATTATGTTAATTGAGACAAGAGTCGTCTGAGGGCAGTTATTCAGGTAGCTGAAGTAATCAAGGTCAGGTTCTTGAGACCGGTCACTAAACGATTGGCTAAAGAAATTTGCAAAAAGGTTGGCAATCATTTTAGGGTCAATCATTTTGTATAGCAGTCATTTTGTATAGCTTAGCTCTACTTGTATTTCTACATAGTCTTAAAAATGTTCGCTGTAAGAGGTGTCTTTATACGCAGTTTGACGTTCAAAATTAGGGTAGCACTTCAAAATAGGATGCTGTCATTCTTCTTTTTCGAACCACTTTATACAAAAACTTTTATACGTATGTATCGTTAAACTTCCTTCGATGCGGATTAATAAATACATTTCTCAAACCTTTTCACCCCCGAAAAAAAATAAAGCTGACAAGTGTAGCCAATGAAGAGAATCATATGTTAAGACAGAATATTATGCAATGTTCTTATAAAGGGTCTTCCAATAGGGACTTACAAACTTTGACAGTTGATAGCGGCCATATTGTTAAATCTACATCAATCAAATTGGCTGTCATTTATTCATTCTGTTTTGCCAAATCACCGTGGACGGACATGGCGTTCAACAACACGTGCAAATGATAAAATCTATCAATATGGGTGTTCTCTTCAGGCAACGTTCCTCGAGTTACGATAACACCTGTGTACGAACTGCAGCGTCACTATTTATTGCAGAGCCATCATCCCGTGAACGACGTTGTCGTACTGAATAAAGTGTAGTTGCACAGGTGACCTGACTAAAATGATGAATAAGCGACTGGGATATTTCCGTCGCTTCGATTTAATCAGAATCACCTCTGCAAAGTGTAGGTCTAGTTTTTTTTTCGGAGTATTTTTGAAACACTACTGGAGCACTCAGGCTCAAAACTGGTTCATTGTACTGCCAGATAGAAACCTACTCATGTGCCGTTAATTTGATCCCAACGGCAAATGATGACTGGACTGGATTCGATTTCACTGGGATTCGAACCTGGGACCCCTCTAGGGGCAGGCACTTAACCAACTGCGCCATCAAGTCGTCTTAGGTCTAGTTTTAAGAATGTAATCTAGTATGTTTGGTTTTAATTATAACAATGCACCAGAAGAGTAAAGAAATGTATTTTTTTAAGTAAACGACGAGAATTTAGATCATAATTAGCGCACTTCGCCCATTTCACGGTCGCTATAATCGTCCTACAGAGAGGACTATTCGCAGTGTGGTGGATAAATTTGAGTCCACTGGTTCAATAAACAATAAACCAACACCTGTACGTCGACGAAACGCTAGATCTGGCAAAAACATCGCCACTGTGCGTGAGAGTGTGCAAGAGAAACCGAGGCAGTCGATTTCGCGTAGCTCATAAGGCTATTCGCAGACCAAAACTTGTCGTCGTGACTTGCGCCACCCGTACAAAATTCAACTAACCCAGTAGCGTGTGTTCTCTGAATGGGCTTTGAAGCAGTTGTAGACTGACCCTAATTTTCATCGAAAAATCATCTTCAGCGATGAGGCCCATTTCTGATACGGTACGTCAACAAATATAATTGCCGAATTTGGAACGATACCAATTCACATGAGATCGAAGAGGGTCCACTGCATTTCGAAAAAAATCACTGTTTGGTGTAGGTTTTGGGCTGGCGGCGTCATCAGTCCATACTCGTATTTCTTTGAGAACGATTTTGTCCAGGTCATCACCGTCAACGACGAGCGTTATAGGTCGATGATTACCAACTTCTTTTGGCCTGAATTGTATGATATAGACACCAACCACATGTGGTTTCAATACGACGGCGCTACGTTCCACACAGATCACCCTCCATAGGAAATTCTGAACAAGCGATTCGAAGTCATGGTCATCTGGTGGTCATGGTCACGTGGAGGTGATGTGAACTGGCTACCGACACCGAGGTCGTGCGATATGGACCCGTTAGACTTTTTCTTTCTTCCTGAAGTTACAGGTCGATGCGAATAAGTCACACTCCACAGCGGCCCTCAAAGCCAACATAACCCATGCCAGATAGGTAGGTAAAAGTGGCGGTGGACTTACAAATCCTGTTTGCACCCAATTAGCGCCATGAAAGCGCCGTTTTGATACCACATCCTATGGGATACCTAATTTGTGAGAAGGGGGTGAAAAGGAGTGTGTATTCACTCAGATTTGCTTACATTTTTTTAAAACCACTTTGTTGAGTTTATGAAGGCTAGCAGACTATGAATGTTTGCCTCCGAGAGGTTTTTAGGGTTGTTAAAGAAGGCTTTACCGAGAGTGCGTTATTTGACCCTATCCAGAGCCGGACATTTGCACAGAAAGTGCTCGGGGGTGTCTAACTCGATTTCCTCCTGGCAGCTGCAGCAGTGCGAGTTAAATGGTATGCCTAGTCTTTCAGCATGCCTGCCAACAGCCCAGTGTCCAGTATAGACCGTTATAATTCTGGATATGTTTCTTATACTGTTGTTCAGCTGGTCTTTTGTTCTCTTTCGGTTGTAGTTGGTCCATAAGCTTCTGGATAGGACATATGTTTCCAGCTTCGCCCATCATTCATTGGCGATCACCTCCTCGATTGGAGATATTATTTTTCACGAAGCCTAGTGGAGCCTGAACTTGTTCCAAAACGTGACTATCGAGCTTGGATCCTTGTCTGGCTAGCTTGTCTGCTGCTTCGTTTCCTCTTATACCCGTGTGCCCGGGAACCCAGATCAAAGAGACGAAGCTTTGTGCACCTATAATGGATAGTTCCTTGCAGCAGCAGTCCACTAGTTTTGACGTTGTAGTTATGGATGTTATAGTCTTGATAGCAGCTTGACTGTCTGAAAAAATTTCTATCCGCTGTGCTGCTTCTGTTCTGTTCTTAATTTCAAGACAGGCATCATATATTGCAAGCACTTCTGCCTGAAAAATGCTTGCAAAGCTTGGTAACTTGAGTGACTTTGATATCTTGAGGGCTTCTAAGAAGATTCCAGCGCCCACTCCAGAGTCCACCTTCGAACCGTCTGTGAAGTTGGCTATGTCATGGGTTTGGATGACTCTATCGCTTTTCCACTCAGTTCTAGTTGAAAAATACGCCCTATAGTTTTTATTGAAATTTCAATATGACCAGTATCGCCTGCTGTGGTAGTGAGTTAAGGAAGTTACAATGTACATAAGGTCTGTTGTTCCAGCAGTTTGACTCTCTGAGCCTAAGTGCACTGCAAGCGGCCATGAACGTTGCGTGTAGATCTGGAGGTAGTAGATGCAAAATAACTGTAAACGCGTCTGTCGCAGTTGTTCTTAGGGCGCCAGTGACTCCTACACATGCAGTTCCTTGTACCTTGTTTAGTTTTGTGTTGTTGTACGCTTTTTATGGGCCAGAGTCATGGAAAATTTGACATTTCGGGACCACTCAGACAAGCCGCGGCGGAGATTTGAACGATGTTATATTCCATACATAATGGCATTGATAGGCTTTTCGAACGAACAAAAAAATGTCGATGATAAATTAAACACACTTTGTTTTATTTAAATTTAAAAATAGGAATCTTTTAATGAATTTCCCTTTAGTAAGTCAAACGTGACTCCCATGACCCTTTTAAGGCATAATATCAATCAACATCCCGCTAATTTTCAATCTTTAATTCATTTCATAAGAACCTGCAATCCTTCCTAAGGAACCGCACACTAAATTCTCAACTGTCAAATGCACCCTACACCTCATGCTGATGGTTAAAATGTCAAAGCAGGTTCCAACCACCACCTAATTGATTTATATCAAACATCGTCTATTAAAAACAACAACGACGCCGGACCACACGTCACCGCTGTCAACTGTCACTTGAATGGGGAAAAAAGAAACAAAATCTAAACTCTCAAATCAGTGTCATGTGTCGCAATTCATTTTGAGAATTTACAACATGCACCACAAGTACAATGACTGTGGCAGCAAGTTGAAAAAATGGCCACCATTGTTGAGAAATGAAAAATACGTTATGGACGCCATAGATAGCGGTAATAAATTGCAAGGAATTATGACTTGTGTCCAGCGAATTTGTACGCAGGAAGCTGTAGCTTGCGGCGAAGTCGTTTAGCGAAACGCAACCGAACGTTGCGGAATAAATTTCGCTTAATGAACTTCTGTGCAACGTCGTTTCATGTGCGCCCAGGCAAAGCGAGCTAGCTCTCTACAACAAACGTACGATTAAGAGTAGGTTGTGCAGTTTGGGATATGATTGCTGTTGCATGATGTCACTGGAGGAATGCATGTTGCTGAAGGCAATGCTTTTGAGCTTTAACCGATAAACGTGGAGGATTAATGTTGGGCCTTTCTGGGACTCATTGCTGGGCGGTAGGGTTGGTTATCAGATTTAAAATGTACTGGGGATGATAAATTGATCCTTTTTTGGTAACGAATCTGCGGTATATTCGAACATGCTGAAGACCGTCTCTCTCTATGAATAGGCTCACAGAAATTATGTTTAATTGAAGTTTAGTGACAAGAAGATGATTGTGCATCAGTGGGCTGGCAAAATTGAGCAGTCAAATTAAAAGAATATTCGGCTAAATGGGTTTACAAAAAATGAGTTGCAAATTGAAAGACGAGCAAATGTATCGATGACGAATGGTATTCACCTAGTCGACCAGAAGCGCAGTGGCTGAAGGGCAAATGTGGAATGGGTGATGACGCTATTCACAAGTCTTGCAACTTCAAGTATCATCCGAAGAGAGACGACTGGATGGCGCAATTGGTTAAGTGCCTGCCCCAAGTTCGAGGGGTCCCAGGTTCGAATCCCAGTGAAATCGAATCTGGTCCAGTCACCATTTGCCGTTGGGATCAAATTAAGGGCACTGGAGTAGGTTGCTACCTGGAAGTACAAGGGACCAGTTTCCAGTCTGAGTGTTCCAGTAGTGTTTCAAAAACCCTCAGAAAGAAAAGAAAATCATCCGAAGAAGTTTTCCAAAAAGTACTTGACAACTATTTCTTTAAATAAAATGCAAACCATTTGAGATATATTGAAAATTTCGACGAAAACAGTCGTTATATCTCGTTCAATATTGGCTCTGAGCTCTTCTAATGACGCCAGCTTGTTTGCAATGATTTAACGTAACCCCATTAAAAAAGTCTAGAGGTGTTAGATCACACACCCTAGGTGCCAAACTGACAGGACCATTTCTTAGTATAATACGTTCGTCGAATGGAGCTTTCAATAAATCCATTGTTACACCCGCTGTGTGGCTTTTGGCATCGTCTTCTTGAAACCACGTATTATTAATGTCTGGTCCATCCAATTGACCAAAGAAATCACGTTGCACAGAGATATCTCTGTACCAATCTTCATTGACTGTAACGCGACGGTCATTTTCATCAACAAAAAGAAACGGCCCAATGACATTACCGGCATGAATACCACACGATACAGTTATTTTTTGTGGCCATTTGGTCCAGTTACCATTTGCCGTTGGGATCAAATTAACTGCACAGGAGTAGGTTGCTGTCTGGCAGTACAATGGACCAGTTTTGAACCCGAGTGCTTCAGTAGAGCTTCAAAAATCCTCCGGAAAAAAAAAACACTCCAGTTGTGATTGCTTTTGTTCCCATATCAATAGAGATATCCGCAGTTTTGTGCCGCCTCCAAACAGTAATGCTCTCGTAGTATTGTCAGTGAATCGCAAGATCCGGTACCGTGAAAAGAAAAATGGTTACTTGTCTCATTGAGTCCATGCAGATCCGAATTTTGTCCACTAAGACACGAGTCAAAAAATCAACCATTCTACCTGGGATTTAATGTAAACTCATTGAATAAGACCATTGCGGTTATTTGGAGCAGGAAATAGGGTTAAACAGTTGGTTCCATTTACAATAAGTGCCATTTTATCTTTATGACGCCATGTGCATATTAGCGCCTTTGGTTAAACCGATTAATCGCCAATTTGTATTGCCGTAGACATAGAGGACGATTAGAAAATTAAATTCAACCATGAATTACCTAAGCTTCATAATGTATTACAGGTTTGGATTATCGCATTCACCTGAGTTGCGGACTTACGAATGGATCACCATTCATTATATTGTACATATGTATGAATGAATATACCATAAGACTCATGTCTTATTCTGATTGACTATTTTATTTTTGGTAATCAAGTCAAATCTTCAGCCCAAGTCAAGATCTCGTATTGGTCTCTAGAAATGTTGAAAGTAGGTGACCAATTTCATCGCAAAACCATGTTCAGTGATGAAGAGCGTTTTTGTTTAAACGGCTTTGTCAACAAAGAGGATATGCGTTGTTGCTCAGGTGAAAATCCTCATGTGTTTCAAGAAACACCATTTCATCCACAAAAAATATCTGTGCGGTGTGGTTTTCATGCCGTTGGTGTAATTGAGCCGTTTTTTAAAATTACCGTTACAGTCAATGGAGATCGTCACAGAATCATATTGCAACATTATTTCGTTGGTTAATTGCATGGACTAGACATTTATGATATTTGACTTCAACAAGACGGTGCCGCAAGCCACACAGCGGGTGTAGCAATCGACTTATTGAAAACTCAATTCGACGAACGTGTTACATCGAGAAATGGACCTTTCGATTGGCCACATAAATCGTGTGATTTAACACCTCTAGACTTTTAAGATAGGGTTAAGTTACATTTCGAGTCCCTGACAATGCTCAAAGAGTATAACTGTCTAGAAAAGCTTCTCAATCTCGCCATTCTGAGTCGTCATTCAACTGTAGGTCACCTCCACTCGTGGGAGAACAATAGCACGCACAATACTAGTGATTACTGAGAAGCTATGCCCAAGCCCACCTCGGACTGTAGCGCCGCTATTATTATTATTATTATTAAGTTACATCTTTGGTCTATGACAACAGCCGGCGTCGTTAAAAGTGACAGATTTCAGAGCAAATATTGAACAGCCGTTTCCGTCGAAATGTGTGGCTGGGTAATCGAAAATTGGGTTCAACGAATCGACCTCTGCGAACATGCCCATGGACATATGAAGAACGTCGAATTCCATTTATAAAGGTTTTGATTGTAATTCAAAACAGTAGTCAAATTTTCAAGATATACCGAAAGGTTTGCTATTAAAAGGAAAGATGTAAAGCCCCTCCTTCTCGTATCCGAAATAGCTGACACAACTAATCAAGATAATTATAGAATTCTGTGGTTTCTATACAAATTGCTTCTCCCGTGACTTCCTTTACGAAGAATTTTCTGCTGCATAGGTTCAACGTACGTCCCTCTCCCTTATGACGTGAAAAACCCCAAGCGTTTGGTACAAGAAGGACTCTCAATCGGCTAACGCTTTTTAGTAGATGCTGCAGCTGATTTTGGTAGGCTTCTGATCTACCCATCTTCTGGTTTTCTGCTACTGAAAGTAGTCTTACTGGAGGAGACTGGTCCTAAGATATAGCTGTCTTCTTTATATGGCGGTCCCGGATCCGATGCTTCCAGTCGTCTAGACTAAGCTGTCTTCTGTCCGTGATGACTTGGTCGTTCAACAGGAGGTTCGGTTTTCCCCTCCTTCTCGTACCAGGAGGCTCGGATTCGAAGACCCTCTTGGCTTGTTCATACGTTCGATGTGACGGAGCCAATGTAGTCGGTGGATTTTTGCTTCCCGGACTATGTCCACATCTTGGTACAGTCTATAGAGCTCGCGGTTATGCCATTTCCTCCATTCACCTTTTTCGCAGATAGGACCATATATGCAGACTTTTTCCTTCGAAGGAACCAAGAATCAGCTCTACCGTTCTGCTTATCATTCGGCTCCATAAAGCAGGACTGCCAGAGTAAGGGTCATCAGCGTAATCCAGCAATTGGCCAGATTTGTAGATGTGAGCGCCTTTCGTGCTCACCACAATATCGTCGACAGCAGCAGATTGAAGAAATCACATCTCTTTGCCGAAATCCGTTGCAGCTTTTAAATGGTTCAGAGGTTTTTGAACCGACATGTACTATGCATCGCGTATTCTTTAGAGTGGTGCGACACACCCAGATCAGTTTTACCAGGATACCGAATTCGGACATCGCATCGTATAATTCTTTGCGATGAATGCTGTCGTATGCGGCTTTGAAATTTTTTGAATTTGTAAAATATGATCCACAGAAGAGTAACCACTATACGCCTTTCGTGGAAATTCGAAAATTCAGAGCGCTTACTTGTATTTTTCCATGATCAATCGGTTTTGTGAAGTTCGAAAACGCCCCCCTCCATGATTGCAACACAATCTTTTCATATCTGCAAGTGATAGCAGATAACAAGGACGATGATGATTATTTCTGCCCGAGACCAGTGGACACTGATTTCACGTAAGAGTTTCAAAGTCTACCAACTGCCCCCCACCAACTGATACTGAAGACGCCTTACACTCAGATAATCAGTGCTATCTCCAAAGTCCTATCGTCTGCGGTCGTATCTTATCCGAGAATTTATCTTCGCGCATATCTCTCGCTCTCACTATGCCACCTGCATTCGTGTCACTGTGTCAGCCAGACAACGCTTAAGATAAAACCTTAGAGACTTACAAACGAGTACATTCCTTTAGCCCCCTCAACACCGCGCCCCATCCCCCGGCTACCAACAATGCGGCAACGGTAACCATTGAAAAACGGTAAAAAATTTTCGCGCTTATATCGGGTGTAAAACGAAATCTCTGAAATGATACGTTAACTTATCTAATGCCACTATCTATTCTCAGATATTCGATTTTTTGTGTACTAAAATGATGATAGGAAAAATCATCGATAGGAAAGTCTGTTGAGTTTGAGTTAAAAGCCTCACCATCAGGGCGGGCAAGGAGAAGATCCAACAGAAAATATCGGAAAATTTCATTTAAACATAATCAAAAAACCGTTCAGTATGAAATGTGGCGAGGCCCTGGCGCACTTGTGCTCAAATCCATCGCGTTGTGCCGCATCTCGGTGGATTTCCTGAAATTAATCGATTTCCGTCGTCGCGTAGTGGAAATTTTCACACCGAGACACCCTGTAGACCGTTGAATAGGTGCTGTCGCGTCCAGGAAAGTCACATGAAAGTTTGAATTACTTTTTTTCCGTGTTGTGCTTGAAAAAAAACGAAATTGTATGTATTTACGAGTATTTTTCGAAGATGGTTATCGATAACTCATCGAGTGGCCAAATAAGTCGATCGATTAAAAGTCTCTCACGGACCAAGTGTAGGAAAAAAAAAATAAGTCAGTGATGATGACAAGCACGAAATATGTCAAGTCTCAGCCACTTAACAGGAACAAAAAAAAAGAAATGTCGACAAAATAAATTGAAAAAAAAATCGAAATTCACTTGTATGTATATCGATAGGAATGTGTGCCTTTTTTGTTCGCGTTATCGATTGGGGTGAGTGGTTGTTCCTTTTTTTTCTCTTTGGTTTTTTGCCTCATATTCGCTGTCGTCACTCGCTCAAGTGGCAAGTAAATACGGTGCACGAGTGGTGTGGTGGTATGGACGTCGATGTGCGGTGCGATGTCGCAATGGCGTTCGATTAAATCGATATATTTGTGTGTTGCTCTGTATTTTTGTTATTCTCGATTCGTGACAAGCAGCAACTTGAAGTCGATTCGATCGATGAATTATGAGTTTGAGTATATAAGTGAGTATCGCCTTTATGACCCCATTCTCTGATTGGTTATAAAATCGAGTGAGATGGTGCATGTGAAAGAATGAGATGGCGATTCGATAACTCACACCCTCGTCAATCGATTTGTATGTGCACATGGGTGTACGTGTGAAGGGTCTCATTGTGTACATCCCCCTTTTGGTATTTCTCAAAAAAATACAAAAAAAATGAAAAAAAAAATGTCTGCCACATCGTACTTATCGAAGACAAACAAAAGCTTGATGGCTAGATTGGGAACGGAGATAAGGTCTTATCAGTTTTATGGGTAAGTTGATATAAAATTGGTAATATTTTGTTTTCATAGAGAAGAAGTTTGTGGGGGCTTATCGCGCTTTAAAATTAAACGTATAATCAATTAAATTTACCTGTTGAGGAATTGAGATAAAGTATCTATTGCGAAGGCAGTCGCAGAGCGGTGGTCTTGGGAAAAAATCGAAAGACTTACGGGGAATTTATTGTTATTTTTGGAAATATTTATTATTGATGGCTGATTGCGATAAGCTCTGCTGCACCTGCCTTATGACATAAATTATTATTTGCGTAGTTTGGTAATATTCTGAACAAAGGGCTGTTTCTATCACCGAGTCCGATTGCCCTGCAAGTTTAGGGACTTGCGTCAGTCATAAAGTTGAGAACTGTCGCAACTGATTTAGGCAGAATTATACATTTGACTATTTTTAAAGCTTTGAAGTCATAGGAGCATCGGTTGATCCAAGGTAGGTGGGTAGACGGTCGTAAGCCACGACTCACTTAGGTCCCTGAGGACCCATTGTGATGCTCAATTGGGGAATAGTTTCCCCTTATCACCCTTGCCGTACTCATGGTCTCTCGTTGTGCCGAAGGCATCCCGACTTTCTTATGAATCTGCAAAGAGATCTTAGAGGTTTATTTGAAATTTCTTGTAAGTTTTGGAAGAAAAATTCCCCCAGTGTTCTATGACGCAACTGACAAAGACTAGGGCAGTGATAGAGGTAGTAAGGAGTATCCTCTCGTTCCTCGTCATCACCGCAGCCTCTACAAATGTTGTCGGCGGAGAGTCTCATTTTCATGGCGTGGTTTCTAAGCCGATGCCTTTGTCCGTTGCCTTTAAGTCCCCGCACGCTCAGGTTCGTGCACGGCGTGATCCCCTTCCCACCCCGTAGTGGCTCACGAAGCCATTGCCGGGTTGCTGGTAACTGCTTCGGGCTGAGCCCGACGCCACCACGACGCTCGCATACTGCCACCATTCAGGCCTGGCTCCGAATGGGACCCTGGCACACCAGGATAGGCGGTATCCGAGGCTGTTTTTGATCTTTTTGTCAAGAAATGGGTTGCGCTTCGTTTGCCAGGCTTGTGGCATACAATATGCCAAACATAAACCTTTTGCCCGCCCGCCACCACGAGGAGGTCAGCTGCCGGGGGGAATAATAATAATAATAATAATAATGGCGGCGCTACAGTCCGAAGTGGACCTGGGCCTAGCCTCTCAGCAACCACTCGTGTTGTGCATGCTATTGTTCTCTCACGAGTGGAGGGGACCTACAGTTTAATGCCGACTCCGAACGGCGAGATTGAGAAGCTTTTTATAGACAGTTATACTCTTTGAGCATTGTCAGTGACTCGAAAGAGGTGGAGCCGTGAACAATTTTTTTTTGAACAATTACTTGTCTGAACTTTGAACCTAGACTGTGAAAGTCTAATGCGCATGGGTCGACGCACGAACTCACATGGGCACGGCGCCGGGAGCCCGGGGGAATAGACAAAACTTTTCCTAAGGAAAATTGACGCCATGTCATTTTTCTCGGAGACAACAAACGCGATACTTTTGGTTTCAAACTATATGATCGGACAATCACAAAAACGGAAAATCAAAAACTTATTACAAAAAGCTTTGACCAAGCCCGGGTTCAAAGATTGCAAACCAAATAGTCTGAAACGCGAAAGCCAAAAACCCGAAACCAATGAACTCCAAAATCAACAGACAAACCTCAACCAAAGCAACGCCATTCGCGAAAACAAAGAAAATCAAAAACTTGTAAAATAATGGCGTTTGCAGACGAGTTTAATTTCACAACTGCAAAGGGAACGAATGATGACTCATTTGGTCCGACGGCATTTTTAGGCCATATGCCTTTGAGGGTACATGAGTAATGCTTTAAAATTAGCAATTATTCTTGTGACCGATTATGATCGATTATTTCCGCTAATGCTCATGGTATAATGCGACTTTTTGACGGTTGGAAAATGTCAAAAATTTGTGATGTACACTCGTTCCACTCAATTTGGACAATGATAGACGAGAATTCCGAGGCAAAGATAGCAGTATCGAAACCAAAGTCTAACAAAGCTGCTGATCTGCTTACTGACATCTTTAAGGCAGCTGGAGATGACTTGGTTGGGGGCATGCAGCAATTGCCTTGTAAGATATGGTCGGAGGAAAGCATGCCCCATGAGTGAAATCTCAGTATCGTTTGCCCGGTCGACTAGAAGGGACACCCCTTTGACTGGACCAACTGTCGAGGTATAAGTATCCTTAACATCGCATACAGGATCCTTTCTATGGTTTTGTGTGAACGTCTAAAACCTTTCGTCACCAATCTGACAGGTTCATATCAGTGGGTTATCAGGGTAGGGAGGTCCACCATCGAACAAATCTTCACATTACGTCAGATCCTGAAAAAGACTCAAGATACGCAGATCGACACACGCCACCTATTAGTCGATGACAGCGTTCATAAAGACGAGCTGTTCAACTCTGTCTACTTTCTTTATCGTGTTGTCCCTCGGGGTTGTAGTCAGAGACTTTCCAGGCCATAGCATTAGTCTCCATTCGCTCTGCATGACCTATCTAGACTCGAATACGTTTTACCAGATCGATGTTGTTGTCGGACGTTCAGCCTCCTCCTCCAAAACACTAGCAATGCATACGGGACCAAAGATAATCCGAAGAAACTTCCTCTCGAAGCGACCAACAATCTGCTCATCCGCTTTGGTTAGTGTCCATGCTTCTGCGACATACAGCAAGAATGGAACTATCAAGGTCTAGTTAAGCGATATCTGGGTTCATCTAGAGAGGGCTTTATTCCTCAATTGCGTTCTAAGCAATTGGCAAGAGTAGTCGTTCATCTTAGCTCTTCGGTGGTGTTATTTACTTCGGACCCTAGGTAGACAAAGATTTTCACTAGTCCAAAGTTGTCTTTAGTCTTTAGTGACGTCTTATCCAAGACATCGGTGTTGGTGTTCTTTTCTCGTAAACAGTATAAACAAACGTACTTGTCAGGCCTACGTCCCATGGAGGGACTGGGCCAGCTAAGTCTACTTTTGACATTCCAGCCGAACTCGTCAGACTGAGCAGGATGACGATGGAGAACTCTTGCTGCTCCATCAAGATCGGTAACACACTCAGCGAGACCTTCAATGTCAAAAAAGTTTTAGACAAGGCGACTCACTGGCATGTGGTCATTGGGAAGATCGTGGAAAACTCACGCGATCATACACAGACTATACAAATGCTGACATACGCGGATGACATTGACGTGATTTGTCGGATGGCATGCCATCAATAATGTGTTTGCTTGCATTGAAATGGAAACGGCTAGAATGAATCTGGTGGTGAGGGATGACAAAACAAAGTATGTAGTGTCAACGGGAAAGGACGCACAACATCGACGACTTGACCAGAACGTCACAATAGGCAGCTTTAACTTGCAGGTAGTAAAGGACTTCCTCTAACTCGACTACGCGGTAAATAGTACAAACAACAGCAGTACCGAGACCGATACAGAATAGCTTTTGCCAACCGCTGTTTGCTTGGGCTCAAGAGACAATTGAGTAATAGAGAACTCTCTCGAAGGACCAAGTTGGCTTGGTAAAAAACATTGATCATCTCAGTCCTGCTTTACGGCACAGAGGCATGGACAATATTCCAAGCGGACAATATTCAGCGTCAAACAAACAATCTTCGATTCTGAGCCTTGTCTGTGAGACAAGTCAACGGAGGACGTCTACAATTAAGATGAAGCACACAAGCGGGGAGCGATCTCAACTAACTGGGTATGCGCAGTTGGCGACAGCAAGTAACAGCTGTCATTTTTTCTGTTGGCGACACCGGACAAACGTCGCAAAATTTAAATCTTGCGTGCCTTTCCTTAGATCTTCGTATCACTTTATAAGACAACCAGTAAGATGCATCGCTTGTGGAAACGGTTATACTTAGAGCAACATTCGGTTTTAAGTGCAAATAGAAGTGATTTGCTAATTCCCTTTCACATGTTTCTTTATTAATACTAGGCTAGAATTTCGACGTTGAAGAAATCGCGGCTAATTGACCACGAAGTTTCGTCCGGTTTCGCAAAACCTAAACAACCTGAAAGCCTTTTGCACCCACAAGAGTTTCCTTTATCGTACTTCGACTTCGCTGTCAAATGAATTTCCCAAAATGTAAACCTTCTTTCAGCAGCCTTACAATGTTTCGCATTCCCTTTCGCATGTCCCCACCACAGATTCAGACACAAACGTAGTTCCGCAATACACAACTGAAACTACAAGGAATGCAGCCTGAGCAACAAAAGTTCCCAACTCTCTGCGAGAAGGCAACCAAATCACATCCAGATTTCCCCCTCATTTCTGGTGTATAAACCCGCACTCTACGACAGAGTGAACTGCAGATAAGGTCGCGCGTTTCGTTCTTCGCACTCAAATAGAAGAGAGAGAGTATCTCCGGTGTCTTATCACATCCATTTGGTAACCGCAATGCGTTTCTCTAAAAGCTCCGGCTCCTGCCAGCCGCTATCCATCATAATTTATACCCCAACTGGCCGACGGCGTGGCGTAGTCGCTTGCACAACCTGCAATCGTTTCTAAACGGTCCCCCATAACACATCACAAGAACAATCAGCAATCACTTACCAGCGCGGCGGTGCTCCCTTCGCGTATCCAGAACCCGATACGGGAGCACCAAGCCAGTCCCGCAATGGCCGGCCCCCAGCGCACGGAAAGGGAAACAGACAGAGAGAGAGAAAGAGATATCTGTCAGATTGGCCATAGAATGTGATTAATCTACGTGTGGCATAAAAGTATCTATTCATCTGCCGTCTGGCGTATTACAAATGCTAAGACATGGATTCGACATTACCGTGCGATCTTGGCTTCGGCGAGGCGAAGGCAGCCCGGAGTCCGTGGATCGACGACTTTTATTGTTATTACCGCGCACCGGCACGGACAAGATACAAAAGTATCTACGTTCCGAGAGTCAATTAAAGTGCCATGCGGTAGCGGGACCGATTGATTTTCGATGTCATTTCGTGGCGCATTCGACCCGATGTGGGTTGACAGATTAAGATATTCGGCGGCAGCGGTGCTGGGAGGGAACTTAATCGAACTAAGGCATCACTGATGTTGGGACTCGCCTCCTGTGTGGGCGGCATGGCACTCTGACCGGTGGACTACTCCTCTAATCCTTATTAATCGAACCGAAACAAATGACTTAATTCAGCACGGGAAGTGGAAGGGGCCGGGCTGCTCTCTAATTACGCTGGCATGTGGCATTAATCACTCGTCGACTGGGTAAGACCTCAAAGAGTGTGCCGCCAGTGGAAAGTGGTGCAGTAGCTCGCTACTCTTGGCTTTTTCAAGGAAAAAGCGACTAAGAAGGCCGGTTAAGGTCGCTGCTATCGGACATGAAAATCCATAGGAATTAGAGGTGTTCCACCAACAGAACTGCGCAGCGTCGATAAGACGTTCTTTTCGCGACACAAAAAGGGCTCCTTAGATGGAACATGAGTTTTTTGGAATTACCGCCATGAATTCTCAGAAAAGCTTATTACATTAGGGACAGAATTATGTGCTGGATGTGAGCAAATAATTGAATTGACTGAACCACAGGCCGGCTTCAACCTGTTGGAATTGGAATTGGCTGCTTCAATTCAGACTCAACATGACGTAGAAAATTGTTAAGTCGAAACATACTCCTCAGACAGCGCTACGTCCGGATAGCTCAGATAAAGTCTTTCATTCACCTGAATGCGTGAATGTTGTTAACACTGCTAACAAAATCTGCTATTTGGTGTAAACCCATCTGAGTGGCCTATGGAGTACATGAATGGAAAGTTTGGATTTGACTAAGGGCTGCGGCATTTCCTCGTCGATTTTAAAAATTCATATGTATTGTATCATGGGGCCAACTGTTTGGGGAACTTGAAAACGCCGGCAATCTAGTCAGATCAGCGCACATTACCAGAATTGATGTTGTCCATCACTCTTTCCTTGAATAGACGCAGTCACGGAAGGCCATGTTAGCCTTGGCTATGACACGTATCATCACAGTCCAATTTTATGGGTCCAACACTGATTACAATCTACTGAAAAAAATATTTTCTGTAATATCGAGAAATACGAGAAGTTTCCATGACGGATTCTGCCAACCACTTGATTGAAGAAGTCTAGTACGATCTCAGGCAGGGTATTAAAGAAGTCATATAACAGCGCGTTATTCTATTTTAAGAATTGATTGAAATTGAAGATCTCATTTATTTCGTTACCGATTTTGATGTGATGAGGCAGTAGTATACCATCATCCTCCTACACGATCTGTTGGAAAGGATGTCAAAACGAGACATTGCGCTATACAGAGTGCCATCTAGTGTTTTTTTAAATCATAGGTTATTTTGACACTGAAAGCTGTTTCCCGCTCGAAATCTTGACAGAAAGTCAGCATCATTCCTCCGCGGAACGTAAGGGTTCGCTTAGCACTTGAGCAACGTTGGGAAATATTGAAAACTTGTTTCCAAAGTGAGTGCTGTGCAGCCCAAACAGTGCGTTTTTTGAAAAGAAGTTTTGGCCGTAATGAAGCACCCACCGAGACAGCTGCACGCAAGTTTGTGCAAAAAGTTAATGAGACTGGTATGCTAGTGGACAACACTTATGGTCCCCGTCGTCGTACGGTGCGCACAGATGAAAATGTGGCTGCTGTGGCTGAGAGTCTGAGACTCAATTTACGAACATCAACTCAACTCGTGGGCGCCGTAGCGTAGTGGGTAGGTGCGTCGACTCCTACGCTCGATGTTCTCGGTTCGATTCCTTAAAAATCATCTACAAACTTTTTCACGGCTCCACCTCTTTCGAGTCACTGGCAATGCTCAGAGTATAGCTGTCTAGAAAAAGCTTCTCAATCTCCCCGTTCGGAGTCGGCTTTAAGCTGTAGGTCCCCTCCGCTCGTGGCAGAACAATAGCACGCACAACATGAGTGGTTGCTGAGAAGCTAGGCCCAGGTCCCCCTCGGACTGTAGCGCCCCCATTATTATTATAATTCAACTCGCCATCGATCTCAACAGCTCAACATTTCACGCACTAGCCTGAGAAGAGTTCTGCACAAAGATCTCGGATTATTCGCTTTCAAGGTCCAATTGTCTCAGCAATTGAAGGCGTGCGACCATCCGCTTCATTATAGCTTCGCAGCTTGGACCTTAGAGCAGCTTGAATTGGACGACGATTTTGGGCGAAAAATCATCTTTGCAGACGAGGCGCATCTTCATCATTCATCTCGGCGGCTACGTTAACAAACAAAATTGCCGCATCTGGCATCTGGCTCGGAAAACCCGCACTTTATTGTCGAGAAGCCTGTTGAATGCTCTGTCACAGAGAGTGACAGTTTGGTGCGGATGGTGGAGTGGTGGCATAATTGTACCATTTTTCTTCGAAAATGAGATTGGGAACAACGTTTCGGTCAACGGTGGTCGTTATAGAGCCCGACTTTTTTTTTACTGAAATTGAAGACATGGATTTGGACGACCTCTGGTTCATGCAGGATGGCACGCAATGCTACTAGGGATGCAACATCGTTCTTAAAAACATCGATGTTTGAAACATCGATAGTTCCAGGACAAACATCGATGTTAAAAAAACATCGGTATCAACAACGATACATCGATGTTTTTCCGATGTTTTATTTATATTCTACATCACACGAATTGTTGGCTATATTTACGATGTACTATACCTAAACAACAAAACATACTAGTCGTACCAGTTTCAACCCAAAAACCTTCTCCGTCTTCCGATTCGTTGATGATTGAATTTTTACTTTGTGGCTTATCGGGCCAACGAAAAACCCAAAGTAACGATGGAGGATTCTACGATTCGGGATTAGGGTTCCCGAGCGGGCCCTTCATGAACGTTTATATAGCGAGTCGCTTGCTCAAAGACCGACACCCGTTCCCAGCCGCACCCCGTTGGTGAACAGGCGCTAGTTTGGCTGTTGACACAAGGTCTGCCATGCTTACGCATCCAGCCAATACATGACGAAACATGAGTCCTCTCCGATTAGCCCACAGTTCCATAGGAGAAGTAAACCACTTGGAGGTTCGGAGTAGGATATTAAAAAAGGAGAGGCTAAGATATGCAAAAAGTTACATTGTATTGCGCATCTCTAGCTCTTTTACACCCCATTATTATTACAAGAATACAATCACATTTTATATATAACACATTTTGGGAATGTTTAACGAAATTAATGAACGATGTCGATGTTTGACAATTTTGCCGTCGATGTATCGGCGATGTATCGGTTAGCAATGTATCGATGCAATGATGTTTATGAACGTAACATCGATGTATCGTTTGCATCCCTAAATGCTACACAGCCCATGCCACAATCGATCTTTTGCGCATTAAATTCCCAAATCGTGTTATTAGCCGTCTTGGCGATGTCAATTGGCCGCCTCGGAGCTGCGATTTGACCACTTTTTTTGTGGGGAACTACAGCCCGAAACCATCAACAAGGTCTTGGAAAATTAGGGTGACAGAATGCGCTACTGCTAATCCAGCCGAGGCATCCACTTGAACGACGTTGTAGACTTTTAGATTTTTAGATTAGATAGGATTATATTTTTTTAAATAATATTTCTTATTTTTACAAAAAGTACACAAAATCAAAATCAGCATGGCTTTGTCGTCTGCCGGATTGACTACAGTACTAATAATTATAAACTCTCAATGTATGATAATACAAATTTCAAAAGTTCCCTGTCAGAATTTCAGTTCAATTCAATTAAATTTATTTCAAGTAGATGATGTTTAACATGTTTAACAGTGGGCGCCGTGGCGTAGTGGGTAGGTGCGTCGACTCCTACGCTCGAGGTCGTCGGTTCGAATCTCGAAAAAATCATCAAACTCTTTTTCACGGCTCCACCTCTTTCGAGTCACTGACAATGCTCAAAGAATAACTGTCTAGGAAAAGCTTCTCAAAATCGCCGTTCGGAGTCGGCATTAAACTGTAGGTCGCCTCCGCTCGTGGCAGAACAATAGCACGCACAGCACGAGTGGTTGCTGAGAAGCTAGGCCCAGGTCCACCTCGGACTGTAGCGCCGCCATTATATATTATATAGATGTTTAACATATTGTGAAATTACAATTACAATTTCAATTTATATTTAGAGTTTTAGGATACAAGTTACAGCTAAGATATAGTATTATATAATAATTAATAATAAAATTAATTTATGTACAATATATTGAGGGAAAACTACGACCAAAAACCCTCATGTACACCTGTCAGAATATTTTCTCTGTATCTTAAAGTTGTACAAATACTGCAAAATTAGTATTTGTACAACTTGGTTACTTCTATTTCGTTTAGGGGAGATACAATTTCTTGTTCCGATAAGTAGTCCTTTCCAAAACAAGATCTCCTAGTTTCCTTTAGGATCGGACACTTGCCTAAGAAATGTATGTTATCTTCCCTTTCTTCCATATTACACATGCTGCAGAGTATAGGAAGATCTTCTCTGTGCGGTACAAAATTGAGATTTAGAAGTTCACCTCAAAGTTTAAACACTATCGAAATTTACTGGATGCTATAGGTGTCTTTAAAGTAGTTTCGACTCCCCAGATTGTGGTTTAGCCGGTTGTATATATTGCGATGTAGCGATCCCCCCTCTTCTTCTAAAAAGTGTATTCTGGCCTGCTCATCGACATGTTTCATTAATTGTGATAGTCCAATTCCCCAGTTTATACCATCTGCGTTCAAGACTACACCAGACCCTCGAGCCAATTCCAACCAATCTTCGAACCATGCAGTTTCGTTTTCGAACTGCCACTATCTTCGGAAGTCTGTTGTGTGCCATGTTCATTACTCGTATTTATAATTAATTTGCATCTTTAGTGATTTTATATATAGTGGGGATAAGCCTGTTTCCACCATAAGCATGTAGTTCGGCTTTGTCTTTTTTTGTCATTTTTAAGGTTCCGTCTACAAAAACGGAACCTTTATAATTTCGGTGTGTCCGTCCGTCCGTCCGTCCGTCCGTCCGTCGTGTCTGTCACACTTTTTTATCTCCGAAGTTTATGAAGATATCGGCATGAAATTTTGGAATTAGGTACTTCAGACCTAGATGTCAATTCCTATGCAGCGATTTTAAAAAGTGGGGCCATTTGGGGGTGGCTCCAGTACAGGTGAAGTTGACACTAATTTTGAAAAATTGTCGCACCCCATCGATATATATATCAATCGACAGATCTTTCGAAATGAGGTGGAGGTTTCTTTCAACACTTTTTTATCAAAAGTACCGTTTGGAAAATATGGAGCTCCAAAAATTTTCCCCCCCCTGCCATTTCTAAACCAAAGTGTTTAAAAATCTGAAAAAATCACAAAAACTTGGCTTCATTGAATACTTTTATTTAAAACCATTGCGAGCATTCGGGCCCTAATGGTTTTGGAGATATTGGCCAAAAACGGTCAATCATCGACATGCGAATTTTGAAGATCTGAAAACGCAGTTTTGAAGACATCAATGTAACCATTAAGAAATGATACATTTCAAAATATCGACTTATGTTGAAATTTTGAGATATCTAAGATTTAAAATGAGAACGATTTTCATTTTCACACATAATTTCATGCTGTGTTCGGCCACTCTATTCGTTGCTGAGCGTTATCTTTTCGATCTCACCCCTAAATGCCCAACAGAAATGAATACACACATACCGCAGGCATGAGCAGTGTTGGGTATGTGTATGATGGAAGGGATTTTCTGTGTTGGATAAACTTGGATAGAGATATAGGTATATGTAGTGATGAACGTTTGTTTTTTTCGGATGTATAAATATATGAATGAATAGTTGATTTGAGTTGAAGTTAGAAGAAAATTCAACTGAAATAGTTTCGAAACGTCGTTTGATCTTCAGAAATCATCCATCAATATTATGCGACGGAACCTTACCCGTGCGAGTACAACTCGCACTTGCCCAGTTTATTTAATAAAAAAGCGTTGCAACTTTTCTACCTCCTCGTACGGTTTATACCCCCAAACTTGTGCCGCGTACATCATTACTGCATCGGATACAGCTTCGCATATTTTAAATTTACTACTGTGCTGTATATTTGTGTTGCTGAAACATTTCCTCCAGGCTGCATTTATGGCGGTTTTAGACTTTAGTTAGTTTGTCGCTCAGATGCCTTTTCATATTTAGATTGCTTGAGAGCAGGACTCCCAGATACTTATATTCTTTAACAACCTCTAAGTTTACCCCTCTATAGCGCCATTTTTCATTGAAGGCAAGTCTCCCTCCACCTTTTTTGAAAATCATTATCTTCGATGCTTGAACTCATAGAGCACAGTACTCACTTAATCGATTGATCATCAATTGCAGTAATTCCAGAGATCTTGCCAACAGCACGATATTATCCGCAAACAGGAGTGCTTTAATGTGAACTCCTGCAAACTCATATCCTCCAGGTAAAAAAATCAACAATATCCTCTATAAAAAGGGCAAATAAGGTTGGACTTAGTGGGCATCCCTGTTTTACGAACGACGTTGTATTTCATAATTAATGGGAATGATTGTTCTTACTAATAAAGCCATAATACATGGAAAAAATGTTGTCTTTCTTCATATTTTTATCTGCGCAAAATGGCGAAATGTCTTATGAATTGATGAGTCAAAGTTCAATATGTTTTCAATCGAAATTCGAACCTTAGACCTCGAACGTAGGAATCGACGCACCTACCCACCACGCCACGGCGTCTAATTGCGTGGCTTTACCTAGAGTGTAAAGAAAGAGAATGGGTGACAAAATGGAACCATGAGGTACACCAAAATGCCGCAACTTGTATTGAATATGCAAGTATGTATCTTGGAAATGTTAGGTCCAACGAGACTGATGTTCAGATTGGCTCCAGTTTTTAAGTATGTTTTCTGTAAAAATTTCAGCTTTTGTGATTTATGCTTTTTTATAAGTTAACAATTTATCACTGCTTGAGGAATAAATTTCTAAGGTGCTAGGGCACAGAGGTAAAAGAAGCAGCTTCTATTTCCATGCAAGGTTGCTTGGCTAGCCTAGAATAGTGGCGCTTTGTGTTGAGCTCGCTACTCACAGTTTCATGATTCAAAATCTCGTTCTGAAGGATTCGTACGCCGATTGAGATAATTTAACTGTGGAAATGGAAGATGGGACAAAGTCTATTCACATATTACCTTTGGATGTACTCGTATTTGTTGCTTTCAAAAGTACCCCTGGTAGCCACAAGCCACTTGACTTTCTCTGTAGAGACTTCTGTGTGGAGTTTTTGTGTGGAACTGTCAACGAACCATCCACGTCGCTCCCGAATTGTGTGCACTTGGCTGAACAGAGCTCTTGACGATAAGTGCGAGCGTATGACACGTGAATAGCTTCACTGATCTTCTGTGTTGGTGGCACAAAATACATAACCAGTCAAACAGATACACTCTCAGCAGATATTTGGATACTCGAGCGCTGTCCTCCCCGCGTGCTCTTTTCGGGCGCCCAGTCAGCACCTTCACCGCGAGCGCGTCTATATACTGATGGTGGCTCGATACCGTGACAATTGGAAATACCGCGATAAGATAACGTACCCGCGCGTATTTGTATTTGTGTGTACCCAGTTTGAGTCAGTTTCGACTTCGATATGTTGACATGTCCAATGCTGGTGGTCACACAACAAAAAAATCCAACCCGAGCCCAACCGCTTCTTTTTTTGTTTAGAGGTTACCTTCCGTCACTGGCGAAATTGAGAGGCTCAGTTGGAGGGACAAAATTCGCCGCGCCAGATTGATGATCGATGGATAGTCATAAAACCAATTACTGAAGACCACTCGCAATCGAATCGTGTGCTAATCCGCGAAGATTAAGTCCATTCCGTGGTCTTGTTTCGTTTTCTTTTTTGTTTTGTGTTGCATCGAATTTATGTGTTTTGGACGAATTGCGCGGCGAGATGATGTGCTAAAGCTGCGGTCCTCTGGTGGATAAAATACAAGCCCGCCCCCGTCGAAGCTTGAAATGAAAGTAAGTGAACGCAGGAGGATATAGTTGGCCGTATCTATGAAAGATAGAGGGCAAGCAGGTGGAGATAAGTGTTTAAGTGTTAACCGGTGTATCACTGGAAAGTGTCATCCAGAATGGAAATCTATTCGATATTGATATCGAAATCGTATGAGATTAAGTATTTGACAGATGCATCAAATGACAGGTACCTACTGCCTTAAGTGATTATTTCAGATGAGTTTGTGAAGAAGGTGTGGTTTAGGAGCGATCCAAAGTTTATGTAGTGTTTTCTTTTTATCTGTGACAGCTTAGATTTAAAAATTAAAAATATTCAAGCTGTTTATTGGAAACTAAGCGGGAAGTGGATGGAGCTGATGGCACGACAATAAACCTGTGCTTAGGTTACTAGTTGTCATTTGGAGGTCTATGCTTATGTTCGAATCAATAAAATTGATTCATGTTCTAAATCTTCCAATGAAATCGAAAACTAATTTCTGAAGGCTTCCAGTTGCATAGAATTTTTAAGTTTCTGTTGCAAAAGTATGAAAAATATTCTGTTGAGAAAAAATAAACTTAAGGAAGGTGTTTCTCTGTGTATTTCATACTTCGTTGGCGATGAGTGTGCCTAAAATAAACTTAAAGTGAAGTGAACAGTGAACTGATTGTTGTACAGGTCGTTATCCTAGTGAAAATGAACTAGTTATCATTTACTTACTCACTTATCAGGCCTGCGCCCCATAGACGGTCTAAACCTGAGCTATTACGCCTTCCATCGCTGATGGTTCCAGGCACGCTGCTTCCAGTCATCAAGACCAAATTGTTTTGCATCCGCGATCATTTGACCTTTATACCGGAGGTTCGGTCTTCCTCTCCTTCTCGAACCAGGAGGTTTGGATTCGAAGACGTTCTTGGCTGGAGCTTTGGTGTTCATTCATTCGATGTGGCCGAGCCAGTTTAGTCGATGGATTTTTGCCTTTTGGACTACATATTATATGTCAAGATCTTTGTACGGCTCATAGGGCTCACGGTTGTATCTTCTTGTTCATTTGTCTTCCTCGGAAACGCGACTAAATATCCGACGTAGAATTTTTTTTTCGAAGGCGCCAAAAATCTGCCCTGCATTTATGCATATGTCCACTTCCATATATGTACATAGCGACACTGGCAGGACTTGGGTTTTGTAGGGCATCATTTTGGTAACTTAGTTTGATATATTTATTTTTATTTTCATAGAATAATTACAATATTTAGTTGTTTCCGCGAAGCTTTATAAATGCTTTTCTGCAGAAGATTGTGTTTCAGATATTTTAATATTGATTCTAGATGAGGAAGTTTAGTTTGATTGCATTTTTTCAATTCATTAGTTAGATAAATTAGAAAATTCAGAAAAATTTTATAGCATTAAATTTAAAAGATAATTACATATTTTAATTTGAATTTAGAAAAAAGGTCTTAATATAGTTAGTTATATATTATTGGTTTTTATATTTGAAATCGTTTTAAGTTCTTGTGGAATTATATTGAGGACTTCTGGTACACTGCATTTAAGCTGTCTTTTCCCGTAGTTGTTGAAGAATCGGGGTTCTTGAAGCATACTTTGTGCCCGCCTTCTTGTGTTAATCCCATGTTGGATTAGTGTGATGAATCTCGTGTCGTCTTATTAGGGTCATCTTAAATATATCCTCTACAGGAAGAACTTTAAATCGTTTTTGATCAGGAACTTTTCATTGTTTATCCACACATATTTTTTTCAACGCCGTGTGTTGTACTCTTGCATGTTTTTGCATGTGCGTTGCCGATGCATTGCCCAATGCAAGTATTCCATACTTCAATTTTGATTGTACTAAGGCATAGACTTGTCTTAAAATGGACGTTGTGGCATGGAACTTTAGTTGAGTGAGTGCGTATAAAACTTTTTTAAGGCTTACACGCAACTCACCGATATGCGCATCTCACAGAAAATTGCTGTCAATAGTCACTCCAAGATATTTGTATCTCTCTACTATCGCAATCGGACAACTAATTGAGCCATTACATGAATCATTTCTGAAATGGATTTGTTGTTGGGTAGTCTTGAAGTGCGGACTTCAAATGTGCATCATCTTAGTTTTTGATGCGTTAATCGTTAGACCGTTGTCATGGCACCATTTCACCGCATTGTCAAACTCCTCCTGCATTATTGCTGTTGCCGTATTTAGAGATCTGTGGCGCACCACTATCGCCGTATCGTCTGCATACGCGAATGGTATGGCCTGTTTGAAAAATCTTAGAAGCTTGTTGGTGTAAAGGATAAAAAGGATTGGACCCAATTTTGATCCTTGCGGGACTCCATATTGACTGCTATATGAGTGATTGATTTTGACACAAAATTGCCTATTGCAATCTTGTTTGATCAAGTATGATCAAGTATTCTTTCAGCCAATCTGCCATTAAACCTCTTATGCCAATATAGTCCAGTACTTCTATCAGTTTTCATGAGTCAGCGTGTCAAACGCCTTGCTAAAATCCACGAATAGCACTTGAACATGGTAGCTTTTGTTTAGACCTTTGTTAATACAGTTCGCAAATTCCCCCAACAGTTTACCAGTACTCTTATTCTTTTGAAATCCGTACTGACTCACATGTATTATCGCATGTTTCGTAATAAAGTCTTGAAGCCTCTTTGTTACGACCTCTTCAAGGCACTTTTCAACTACCGGGAATATTGATATTGGCCTATAGTTGTTGATATCGCTTTTGGTACCTCGTTTGTATATGGGCCTGACTACAGCGGTTTTCAAATTTGCAGAGATTTTTGCTTGATTTATGCTAAGGTTTATGAATATGCAAAATTTTGGGGTGGAAATGCCCGCGTGTCTTTTTATATCCATGGCTCTTATTCTGTCAAAACCTGACGAATTGTTATCGCTGAGCGAACGAATTATTCTTCCCATCTCAATTGAACTTGTTTCTTGTAAGAAGATAGTATTGGCCAATGTTGAAACCGTATGTGTCGATGTAACAGCGTTACATTGGTGAATAATGTTTTTGACCTGAGTGCTAAAATTGTTTGCGAATGCACTAGCGAGGTCCTTCATACATATTTTGCCAGAGAAGTTCTTTGTAATTATTTCGTCAAATTCAGATTTTTTCCTTCCCAGTATTTCGTTTATAAGATGCCATGTTTTATATTTCGTCTTCTCCTCATTTGCCCAAAGACCAGCTTGTTTTGCCTGTTCTTGTAAAGACTCAAATTAAGTTGGCATACAGACTCATAGCGGTGCCCCATGGATAGTAGAAGGACGCAATTGTATCACGCGCAGACGGGCATTATCGTTGTAAAAGACCAAATTGCCTCGGATGCATGGACAGACACCCAACGACGATATGGCGCGAAAAACGACTGATTATCCTTGATTGATGATCATTTCCATCTTCTATCCGCTGCTTTACTTTGCACTTCTTTTTGGAATAAAAAGGACGTTTTTTTTTCGGAGGATTTTTAAAACACTCCTGGAGCACTCAGACTCAAAACTGGTCCATTGTACTGCCAGGTAGCAACCTACTTTAGTGCCGTTAATTTGATCCCAACGGCAATTAGTGATTGGACCAGATTCGATTTAACTGAGATTTGAACCTAGGACCCCTCGAACTTGGGACAGGCACTTAAGCAACTGCGCCATCCAGTCGTATGAAGGAAATCTTTAGTTAGACCTTTAAAATTTTTTTCTGCTAAGTTTAAAAGGTGATATCCGCCAAGTGGCTGCCCCCAGTGTGGATACACATTTGTGCCCGTTTTATCGCATTTTCCATGTCTTTCCACAAGATTTCCGGTGCTAACTGTTCGCATTCCTGTCGAATATTCTCCTTAAGGGCTACGATTGTCTGAGGCTAGTTGGCATAAACCGGCGACTCCAAGTAGCCCCGAAAGAAGTCTGGGATGGTTAAATTGGGCGATCTTGCTGGCCATGTCAAATCGTCAAGACGGGAGATTACGCGACCAGGAAACCCTTCCTTCACAATATCCATTGTAGCTAGTGTTGTGTGAGCGGTTGCACCGTCTTGTTGAAGTCACATGTCTAACAAGCATCGCTCATCCAAAACCGGCAGTAAGAAGTCGTTTATCATGCCCCTGTAGCGTTCGCCACTCAGTGGCTTTGAGTGGATGTAATGGCTCTCCGAAGAATCTTCGATTCTGAGCCTGTGGGACAACGCAACAGAGGACGTCCACGAACTAGGTGGCGCACACAAGTCGAGGGGGACCTCGGGCGGCTTGGTGTGCAAAACTGGAGACAGCTGGCGAAGGATCGTGCTGGCTGGAGAGGCATGTTGAGTGAGGCCCAGGTCCACCTCGGACTATAGCGCCCTAAGAAGAAAAAGAAGAATGGCTCTCCGTGCATCACACTCAGATTTCCAGTGCCCCATAAACAAAGATTTTGTTTATTGACGTAACCGCTTAAGTGGAAATGCGCCTCGTTGCTCATGATGATTTTCAACACAAAATCGTTCTCTCCATTGTTGAGATTAAGGATGACTTGACAGTAATTCACACGAGACTGACCATCAGAAGAGCATTAACTGATGAACTGTTTGCACTTTGTATGGGAACATATGTAAGTATTTCACTAAAATTCGCTGTAGGGTCCTGGTCCTGGTCTGGTTGATGTTTCTTCTGCCCAGCAACTTTTTTTAGGCCTCAGTCTAGATCTTGACCTCGGCTAGGGAGATGGAATTCTCGCCTATCATAAAAAAATAAAATTGGGTAGAAAATTCGGCTGAACTTAATGGCTGAAACAAAATAGTGCGTTGCGCCAGCCGACTTCATGTCACGGAGGGAGTGCATTGACGCACTGCGTTAATCTCCCAAATACCAGATGAAAAGTATTCCGTCAGCTGTTTTTATATCTCAAATGTCAGTTGTCACAAAATTTTCTCAATTTGGGAAACATTTTTCAATTTTGCTGTCACAGCGCATCCCTCTGTTAAAAAAATATCCAACATGTTCGACAATGACATGCGTTTGGATTACGTTTTACGTTTTACGTTTCATTACGACCATCTCTCTCATTTTTCACTTACGTAGGTGGACGCAGTATTTTGGGCATGCCCATTGAATTGTGTGCGTTGAAAGACAACGCCAGAGCTGACGCACTATTGTGTTTCAGTCGTTATACCCATTTGATTGTAGTTTCTCCCTCTAGCAAGACTTTCGGACATCATTCCAGTCATAACACCTCTCCATCTTTACTGCACTATAGTCTGACTAGATTTAACCAATTCCTTTGATTTTCAAGATGGATGGAGGTAGGCAGGGATTAGGAGTGTACTGTCTACACAAGTGACTCTGAACTAAAGTCTGCACTAACCTTTCGATACATCAAGTGTCCTAGATAGGATTTACTGTCAATGGAGAACCTTTTCGTGAAGTCAAACACCCAGACCAACAGAAGGGACAGAGTACAGCGACTTTCTTGGCTGAAAAACAAAGTTCCCCTGGACTTTTTAAATCTCCGCAGATCTATACTAATCAGTACCCGAACGATTGTCGAAATCAAATATTCCTAAGATTAATTCTTCCAATAAGAGACCGCATTCTTTCAAAATGTCAAACACTTTTCCTATCGGCATCAATAGATAAGACGACCATGCCAGGGAATGGCAAATTCTATTCGCACCGATGGACTGCCAGACGAACACAAGAGAAAATCGTTGCTCCTCTGATCGTTGAATTCCATCGTCACTCCCGATTTATTAATTGGTTCCAGATGCATTTCTGACACGCTATCCCATCGTGCAGTGTAAACGGTCCCATCAATGGGCACATCCATACACCAAAACCATTCATCTCTACGATCACAGAAGATGGCTGCCAATCCAACGCCATTCATCGTAGGTGTCCTGCGATAAGGGCCATTTGATTTATTTCCTATGACTCAAGAGGAACTATGCCCCGACAGAAAGATGGTAAAACAGAAACTGTCACCGTAAAACCTCTTGCGTAAAGATCTGCTATCGCCTATCGAATTGCATGGGCACTTTGGTATCTAGAGCCTCTCGATGACAGATACCTGGTCTGGGCAGAGTGTTTGTCAGCAATTTCATTCATAAACGCATGAATGGTGGCAGGACATTCTTTTGATGCGAGTCACCCGACTTCCGTCCCTTCGATCTGGGGTCGTAGAGGACACGCGCCTTCCTGCAAAGGGAAATGATCCCCGAATAGAGACATTCTCACCCTTGTCCAGTGTCAGGTTGTGCGCGCATGTCCAGTGTGGCCCATTAGAACGACACACACTCGCCCATGTGACGGTGTAAACGTGCACCGAGAACGGTCCCATTGTGCCAAATGACACACGAAGGAGATATCAGTTAATTGGACTATTGGATAGATTTATGTGCGATGGATTGGGAGTCGCGATAAGACTCACTTTTGTTGACGTCGTCGTCGGCGGTGTCTGCGAATGGTCAAGTTAATTAATTTTGGTTGTTGTTGTTGTTGGTTCTTTTTCGTTTGTGTTTTGAGAATGTGATCGGAACTTTGTGAGATGGCAAACAGCACCTTCGGGTGGATCGTGAGACGTGTGAAGTTGGCTAAAGTGTACTTTGAACTTCAAAGGATGCTGTACCTTGTCTTTTTACGGGGAATTGGAGAGCATCAAGTGCACGTAAATAACACGACTTAATTGATTTGAAGATATTAATGAATTGTACGTCATAGTCCTGGAGTCACTAGAGACAGGAAATCATAGGCAACTGAACACATGCAACATAATCTAGGTAGATAGGTAAGTGGGCGTAAGCCACGCCTCACTTAGGTCCTTGAGGACCCATTGTGATACCTAATTGCAGATTAGTGTCCCCTTATAGCCCTTGCCATACTCATAGTCGCTTGTTGTGCCGGAGCCATCCCGAATTCCTATGAACCTGCAAAGAGATCTTAGAGGTTTATTTGAAATTTCTTGTAAGTCTTGGAAGAAAAATTCTCCCAGTGCTCTATGACGCAACTGACAAAGACTAGGGCAGTGACAGAGGTAGTGAGGAGTGTCCTCTCGTTACTCCTCATCACCGCAGCCTCTACAAATATTGGCGTTGGAGAGTCCCATTTTCATGGAGTAGTTATGGCCAGTGAGAGCCCCAACCACCATCGTCAGCAACTCTTTGTCGAACTGAAGGATTTTGTCGGTTTTTGCTCGATCGTATCTGGGCAATAATGCTTTAGTAGTCACACACGTAGACAGACCGCGCCATCTACTGTTTGCCATTTCAATGATCTTTATATCCACCTTTTTCCTCACCTCTGAGTGGGGGGGTGAGTCCATGAATTGCTTGTGACACGTCGGTCACTGACCCTGTTCTGGCACAAGTTCATCAGCTATCTCATTGCCGGCTATGTCCCTATGTCCTGGGACCCAGCACAGATTGATCGAGTGCTGTGAGCCAAGAGCCTTTAGATCTTCGCGACAGCTTGCGACTAGCTTTGACTTGACTTATATTGCGGATATAGCTTTCATTGCCGCCTGACTGTCAATGAAAATGGTAATATCAGCTGATGGTATTGCCATCATTAATATCGTTTTGGCTGCTTCTTTGACCGCCAGGACCTCCACATGAAAAGCAGTGCTGTACTAAGGGAGTCTGATTGAGTAGTGCAAGTTTAACTCATCGGAAATGCCCGCGCCTGTGCCTGCTTCCATCTTTGACTCATCGATGTATACCTTTATGGTCGTATTGTTGATGGGTCCGCTTTCGTTTCAATGCCAGCAAACGCATCATTGACAGGTCGCTGAGTTCGATCTACCACGTCCATGTTATCCGCGTCTGTTAGCAGTTGTACGGACTTTTGGAAGATCGTGCCTCTTGTGTTGGCCAGTGAGTTTTGCACGATCTTCTCAAGAATGATGTTAAAGAAAACACATGACAGCGCGTCGCCTTGTCTAAAACCTTTTTTGACATTGAAGGTCTCGGTGAGTTCGTAACCGATTTTGATGGAGCAGCGAGAGTTCTCCATCGTCATCCTGCTCAGTTTGATGAGTTTGGCAGGAATGTCAGAACTAGACGCTGCATAGCTCGACTCTATGCACGCTGTCATATGCGGCCTTGAAATCGACAAATAGGTGGTGTGTGTCGATTTGCATTTCTTGGGTCTTCTCTAGGATCTGCCGCAGTGTGAAAATTTGATCGATGGTGGACTTCCCGGGCCTGAAACCACACTGATGGGTACTTATCAGATTGGTGACAAAAGTTTTCAGGCGTTCACATAGAATGGCAGAAAAAATCTTATAGGCGATTTTAAAGAGACTTATCTCTCGATAGGTGGCTTAGTCAAAGGGGTCTCTTTTCTTGTGGATCGGGCAAACGATACTGAGATTCCACTCATCGGGCATGCTTTCATCCGACCATATCTTACAGATGAGCTGGTGTATGCGCCCTACCATATCTGCACCAGCAGCTTAATTAGACTTCAGTCTCTATATCGATATCTTGACTTCGTCTAGATGGGGGTGACGGTATTCTCTCCTATCATCGTCCGTTGTGTTGAATGGAACATTCTGTCTGACAGCGGTATTTGTGTCCTCATCGCCGTTTAACAGTCTGGAGAAATGATTTTTCCAAATTCTCTACTACTAGCTGTCCATTCTCGTCCCGGCAGGCTTCCATCCGAACTTTATACCCATTCGAAAAAATGATCACCCTTTGGTAAAATTTTCCGACATCATTCCTGCCATAACACCTCTCGATCTCCTCGTTCGCGCGCTTCTCGTGCTCTTTCTTTTTTTTTTCCTGAGAAGCCGGTTCTCTTTCCGTCTTCTCTGTTCGTAGAGCTCACGAACAGCTCTCGTAGTTCGATGCAGCGTTGCCTGGTAGGCTTCTTGCTTTGCTGCATGTCCCTGCCTGCACTCGTTGTCAAACCAGGGATTTTTCCTTATTGGCGTTTTAAAACCCAGCACGTCAGTAGAGGCTTCTCTGATGGCTTTTTGACAACGTTTCCATTGTACGTCTATTGGTAGCGTAATTTCTTCAATTTCAGGGGAAAAAAAGTCGGTTAACTTGGCTCTGTAATCCCCACCGTTGACCGAAACGTTGTTCCCAGCCTCATTTTCGAAGAAAAATGGTCCAATGAGTACTGTGAAATAACGCCGAATTTCAAAAGTCGGCGTTATTTCACGGCACCGTCCAATGATTCCTCCACTCCACAATCTGCACCAAACTGTCACTCTCTGTGGATGCATTGGCTTCTCGACAATAAAGTGCGGGTTTTTCGAGCCAGATGCCAGATGCGGCAATTTTGTTTATTAACAAAGCCGGCGAGATGAAAATGCGCCTCGTCAGAAAAGATGATTTTCGCCTAAAATCGTTGTCCAATTCAAACTGCTCTGCTCTAAGGCCCAAACTGCGAAGCGATAACGAAGCGCATGGCCACGCGCCTTCGATTGCTGAATAATTGGAACTTATAAGCGAATAATTTGAGATCTTTGTTCAGGTTAGTGCGTGAAATGTGGAGCTGTTGAGATCGATGTTGAGTTGATGTTCGTGAATTGAGTCTCACACTCTAGGGCACAGCAGCCACATTCTCACCTGTGCGCTCCATACGACGACGGGGACCATAAGTGTTGTCCACTAGCATACCAGTCTCACGAACTTTTTGCACAAACTTGCGTACAGCAGTCGCGGGGGGTGCTTCATTTCGGCCAAAACTTCTTCTTTTCAAAAAACGCTCTGTTTAGGCTACACAGCACTTACCTTGGCAATAAGTTTTCAATATTTCCCAACGTTGTTCAAGCATAAAGCGATTCAGTCCGTTTCGCGGAGGTATGATACTGATTTTTTGTCAAGATTTCGAGCGGGAAACAGCTGTCAGTGTCAAAATAACCTATGATTTAAAAAAAATCCCCTAGATGGCCCACTTTGTACAGGACATTGATCATTCCAGTCCTGTTCTACGGCACAAAGCCTTTGACAATCCAGATCAGATGAAGAAGCTCTTGGTCTTTTTGAGAGATAAGTTCTGCGTGCAATGTTTGTTTGCATTGGTGGGATTTCGAGAAGACTGAACCACGAACTATATGTACAGAGACATGGGTCTAGCAATGTGTCTACGGGTCCAACGTCTAGGATGGCTAGGCCATGTAGAGCGCATGAACAACTTAACTCCGACCCGAAGAATATTCGACTCTGAACCAGTGGGACAACGCAACCGAGGACGTCCACGTCTAAAGTGGGGTACCCAAGTTGAGAGGGACCTCAGCCAAAATGGCGCGCGCAGTTGGCGACAACTAGCAAATGCTCGATCGTGGGTCGTTGGTTGGTAAAATCTATAACATGGTCAAGTTCCTAGAAGAAACAAATTGGCTATAACACAGACACGCACAGTGATACACTTTAAGAGACACAACTAGCGTATCAGAAGGTACTTTCTAGGTGTTAGTCTTTCGGTTAACAAGGAAACTGGTGTAAGAAACGCCGGAGAGAGATAGCGCAGTGAATCCCATCAGGATCTAAGTGAGTCACGGTGGTTTTACTCAGTGGAAGTCACCCCAAGCTAACCTGAAAATGAACTTTTTGTGAGGTGATTTTCCAGAAACTTATAAGCAACCCAACTACGAAAACAATGAGGAAATACTTTTACTTCGATTTCACCTTTGTCACCCCGTGACTTGCGTTTTCCTTTAAGCTTTTATGAGACTCTCATCTTCTGCCGAAGACGCTTAGTCATGGCTTGCAATTGCTTTATTTCACAAGAACACATGCACACTTAGTTGCGTCTTTCCGCCACTCTTCAACGGTCGTAAAACACCATTTTATTACCGCATTTAGCCGAAGCCATAAACTCGGCACTCAAAATGAGACCGCCTCATACGGGGCCCCCCTTCCCTGTTCCTCTGTCCTGCTGACCTCGAGCGGAAGACGGGAATTAGGTTCGATCGATTTGTGATCAGAATTTATTGTTTTATTTCATTTCAACGCCTTGTTGGTAGGGGCGTTGTTGTCGTTTTTCCTCATTCTTTTCAAGTGCGTACTTTAATCTTGTTGTTGTTTTTTTTGAAGGCCCCTTTGGATGGTTTCTTAGAAAAGAGTTCGATTTTATTTTTATGATCGACTGGGGTGTGATCAAGTAATCAATTTTGTCTTGGCAACCAAGACACCTTTGGCCGCAGTCTTCCTTAAAAATTTATGACAGTAGGCATTCGTTTTGACATACGACTGCGGTCCTCCCACCCCTAATCACCTGAACTATTTTTAGGAAAGCTAAAAAGTTTATCGGCTGTCATTTGGGCGATAAGGTATTTTTTCCTGGAATAACAACGCATATGGTAGGTGGCTTATCGGACTTTGTGTAGGACAACAAATCACGAAAATTATCTGTCATTGGAGACAGTGTCAAATCACAAATCAATTTCGACTTGACACTGGTCGAAATTCATTTTGCGCTCAAGAGAAACTGTCAACGCAATTCGGCTCTGATGACAAATAATGATAGACAAGGGTGTTTACAGCAGCGTATCGTGGTTAGATATTACGAAATGGGTAAAGATTCGAGGTGGACAAGTGAGATATACAATTTTTGGCGGGAAATTTCGACAGAAGATTGATTTGAAAACGAATGGCTATCAGTTCAGGGAACCTGTCGAGTTGGCACCTAACTTTGTGGAGACCTGTGAAGTACTTAAGCACTTAAGTATTCATGCTCCAGTACTGTAAACATTTTGTTTGTAGTTTTTAATTGAAAGATGTACGAGTATGTTGACTGAAACACGATTGGATGGCGCAGTTGGTTAAGTGCCCCCCCCCAAGTTCGAGAGGTCCCAGGTTCGAATTCCAGTGAAATCGAATCTGGTCCAGTTGCCGTTGGGATCAAATTAACGGCACTGGAGTAGGTTGCTACCTGGCAGTACAATGGACCAGTTTTGAGTCTGAGTGCTCCAGTAGTACTTCAAAAAATACGCCGAAAAAAAAAAAAAAGTTGACTGAAATTACTTTTGTTGCAAACCTGACAGCCAACAGGAGTAGCTTTGGTGCACAGCTAGGCCCCCCCGTGTGCGAATGAGGCGAGAGAGGTTTTGTTCTTCGTTCGTACATCACCAACCAAATCACCAAGCACAAGTTTGTTCTTCAAGTGCTTTGTTTTCAGTAGATACGACTTCAAATGTTTTCCAATTACTTCAATTCAATTCAATTCATGTTTTAAGTTCAAGTCCCTCTCGAAGCAATATTCTGTCAAGTTCGCTCCATGCAGCTCAATTAGTAGCAAAGATACGGACTCTAAGTTGCCGGTTTTAGGTGCATCTTGATGCATGGCATTGAAGTGTGGTAGTCAATATCGCAAACAGCAGCACACTAATGGGTAGGCAAAATACAAGTTTCTTTTAAAAAATACAATAAAATGAACGAAATTATATTTTTTTCATGTGTTTTGATCTTATTAGTAAGAACCAAAAATTCGATCAAATGTGAAATACAACGTCATTCAAGTGGCTGCCTCTCTACATACAAAATTATCTACCGGGAGGAGTCAGAGTTGGTGAAGTTGAGGTTAAAATTCTCTTGTATGCTGACGATTTAGTTATTTTGACAGAAAGCCCACATACTCTTCAGTTGCAAATAAATAGATTGAAAAGCTACTGCGGCATTTTGGATTTAAAGATTAACACTGCAAAGTCAAAGATTATGGTCTTCGGCACAGGTAGGGGTAGCAGGACTGCCCAAGTAAACTGGACTCTGGAGGGCGAGGAGTTTAGCTACCTGTGTTTTCTTATAAAGGCGAATCTCGACATGAAAGCACATATACATGGAAAATCAGTAGCTGCTAAAACTGGTATTAACCTAATGTGGCGAAGATTCTTTGGCAACTAACGTGTTGTTCAATGGTGTTCAATGCCACTGTTAATGCTTGTCTCTGCTACGCTAACCAAGTGTTTGACTATAAATACTTTGAACAGTGTGAATCGGTCCAACGGTTTTTCTTTACACGGATCTTCAAACTCCCGCCAACTACTCCCTCATATGCCATTTACGCCGAATCAGGTCTTCCTCAAATCTACCTCAGAAACTTGAAACCAAATGCTGACTACATTACAAGTGATGCGCAGGTCTTCAAACAACAGTCTTCAGAAGAGGCTTCTCAAGATGGCGCTTCAATATAACCTACCTCCGTTCAAAAAATGAAATGAGCTCGCATGTTCAAATAACATGGAGTTGGGTCTCAAAGAGGCAAATGTCAATGAATGGGAAGATAAGCTCAATGAATGCAAAAAGAAAACACGATGATTACGTCTATAACGAGCGTATGTCTATAAGCGCGCGGCATGTCTATAAGCTTTTGAACCATACATTAGGGCCCCTTAACTATTTTAGCACAGAATATTCAACTTACCAACTAAGAACTCAGAACCTTCAGACTTAATTACATGCCACATGACATGATGTTAATGCTATCTGCACGCTTTGCAATCGTAAGGACGAGGACGAGAACATTTACCACTTTATCGCGACTGGTCCTATACTATTAGAATTGCGTTTACTTTACTTCTCTTAAGAGTTCCTCGCACTTGAAGAAACAAAGAATATTCTAAATGGAACAGAGGGATGGAACCTGCTTCTTCGTTGTTGCACTAATGCCTTGAATTACCGAAATAGCTTTATTTAGCGACGCGATTCTCTTTTATAGAATATCTTTCTACTTTTGTGACTTATTGTTTCTCTTTATTAAAGTAACATCAACTCACAACAGATGGCATCTTGCCACGTTAAATATGTATATAAATATTGTAGTAATAGTATGAACCTGGGGTCTGTAATTCGAAGATCCTCTTTGCTCAAGCGTTATTGTCTATTCGCTCGATGTGGCAGAGCCAGTTTAGTCATCGCTTTTGGCTTTGTTGGACTACATCCACATCTTGGTACAGCTCGTAGAATTCGCGGTTGTATCTTCTCCTCCATTCGCCATCCTCGCATAGGAGGCCGAAAATTCGACGGATTTTTTTCTCAAAAGTACTCAAAATGTGCTCTGCTTTCCTGCATATCCAACAATCGGCTCCAGGATTAGTGTTTTGAAGAGCATGCATTTTGTCCTTCCAGTTAGGAGTTTTGAACCCGTTTGTTTCGCCAAACCGAAGTAGCAGCGGTTTCCTAATGTAAGTCTTCGTCGAATCTCTACTCCGAGGTCGATAAATAGGTGATGAGTCTCGACTCGTTGGTGTTTTCCAGGATTTGTATCAGTGGGAAAATTTGGTCGATTGTCGATCTGCCGGGCCGGAACCCACACTTGTACGTGCCGATTAGTGTGTTGCAGAAAGGTTTCAGACGTTCACATAAAATGGCAGAAGGGATGTTATAGGCGATGTTAAGGAGAGTTATCCCTCGATAATTGGCGCAGTTAAAGGGGTCTCCTTTTTTGTGAATCCTGTATGCGAAATTCAGCAGGGCTATGCTTCGGTAGTTCTTGCAAAACATAGCATATATCGCCTTTCTTGAAGATGGGGCATACAGGGCTGATAGTCTGGTCATCAGGCATGGCTTCATCCACCCATACTTGGTTGATGATTTGGTGCATGCACCCTATAAAAACATCACAACCATGTTTGAAAAGTTCCGCTTGGAGGCCATCAGAGCAGGCGGCTTAAGCTTTTTGATGGCCGAGCTGACCTCTTCAAAACTGGGAGGGGTGATGGCTTCTTCATTGAGTGGAGGTGGGTTCTCTTCTTACACTATCACTCTCTCTACTTGATGCCCATTAAGAAGCTGCTGGAAATGCCCCTTATATACATCTACTAGATTTCCTTCACTATTTTGAAGAGCCTGCGTTCCGGGTCAGTTGCTTGGCTCTTCTAAAAAACGACCGGTTGTCGTTTCTATCGCGTTTCTATCGTTTCTATCGCGAGGCCGAAAAACTCACGATTGTCAACCTCGACTCTCAACCGTATTATCAACCAAGCTAAAACCTCCAAACGAAGTACGGTGGAAATTGGTTGCAAAAAATGCTTACCAATACCATTTTTAGACCTTTGGGAACTGTTCTCAAGATATGATTTAAGCCAATGAAATTGTTTATTGTTAAGTTGGTATAAATTGTTTCTTAACAATAAGTATTAATGGTATTTGCGAAAAAAACTGTGAGTATGCACAGTTTGACCGTCATAAAAACCAGTTTTGTTGACAAAAAGGTCTACCAATTTCACTAATTTTGGCAATACGTGTACTCTCTCCTAACGGACACCCCTCATAAGCGGACAAGTTTCTTGGTACCATCAGTGTCCGCTTATGAGAGAGTTCACTCTACTTTAAAGTGTGCTAGGTTAGGCAGATGAATGGCCTTGCTGACATGAAGAACATGTCAACGGCTCTATTGGACCATTATGAGTCTATTGTCGACAAAAAAAATTCTAAAACCGTGGAAAACCTAAAATTTCGATGTATCAACAGCTAAGTCAAACCACCCAGATATATGTAGATACGAGGGGCGTTCAATATATTCTCGGTATCGATATGAAGGAAAATGCGAATTCAATTTAAATTGTTTTTATTTTTCAATATAATCTCCCCTAACATCAATGCATTTATCTTGAGATAAGGTTTTTTAAATCCTCAAAAAAATAAATTTCCTCTTTCTCTGCAAAATACCCATTTATTGCGACTTGAGTTCTTCATCATCCGAATATCTTTTTCCACTAAGACATTTTTTCAAATCCGGAAACAGGAAATAATCACTAGGGGCAAGGTCTGGATTATAGGGTGGGTGTTGGATTCCTTCGAAACCACAATCTCGCGCAGCAGCCTTGGAAACTCGCGCCGTGTGAACAGGAGCGTTGTCATGAAGAAGTAACACACCCGCTGCGAGTTTACCCCGTCTTTTCTTTTTAATTTCCTCCCGCAAATTATGCAAAGTGGAAGCGTAGGATGTGGCGTTGATGGTTTCACCTTTTTTTTTGTACTCAATGAGCAAGATTCCCTTTGAGTCCCAAAAAACTGTGATCATGAGCTTCCAGGCAGACGGAGTGACTTTGAACTTCTTCGGGGGGTCTGTTCCTTTTTTATGCCACTGCATGGACTCTTGTTTGCTTTCAGGGTCATAGTGGTGGACCCATGTTTCGTCACCAGTAACAATTCGATCCATAACACCGTCCGCGTTCTCACTACACATCTCCAAAAGCCCTCTACAGCATGCGATTCTCACTTTTTTCTGAGGCGCTGTGAGCATTGCGCTGACCTTTGAAAGGTCAAGATGGTCATGAAGAATGGGTCGTCTTCAATGCTCTCTCTGCCTCTCTTGAACTCACTTGACCACTTTTGCACAGTTGATAATGAAGGTGTGGAACCCTGGTAAACAGCCACCATCTCTTCCACCATAGTTTTTTGACTTTTTCCTTGCTTAGTGAGAAATTTAATTACAGCGCGATGCTCAATTTTCACCATCATCGTCTCAGTTGCCATTATGATTCTGTTTAACTAGAGATAAAACGCAAATTAATAATCACAGTTATATGAAATTTTACATGAATGCACTAAAATAATAATATTACTTGATAAATAAGTCAATTTATATATACAACCACAGCTTCACCCCGATACCGAGAATATATTGAACGCCCCTCGTATGTATCTCAGGACTTTGCTTAGTTCTATTTTCCCTAGATCATCCAGCTCCGAAAAAAAGAATCTTCCAAGGGTTTCCTTCCTCCTAACGGCTAGTGCAGGACAGTCACACAGTAAGTGGCGAATAGATTATATTTCATCTTCGTCTCTACAGCTTCTACAAAAGTCGTTATTCCCAGCCGTGCTGCGTGATTTCCTATCGCGCAGTGCCCTGTCACGACCCCAACGGCTGTTCGTATATCCCTTCGACTTAGTTTAATGAGATCAATAGATCTCCTCTTGTAGTAGACTGGTCATAACGATTTAGCTGTAGCGCATGTTTCTAATCGACACCACCGTTCATTAGCTGCCTCGTCAGACTCAATGTCTATTTCCCTGTGCAAGGTGCTTAGCGGTGTGCTGGCCTCAGATAGGGCCCGCGAAGAGCTTAGATGTGACCCAACCCTGGCCAGCTCACCTGCTTTTTCATTACCGGAAATTCCCATGTGGCCGGGCACCCAACAGAGGGTCACCTTATTGGCTACTGAAATATCGTCCAGTATTTTTATGCACATTTTTACGATCTTATGCTAGGAGCAAAGAAATTCGCTGGGCATTACCGACCTCCGCCTTCGAAACTGTTTTAAATTTCATCTGACTTCTAAGACTATCTGGGAAAACTCCCACCAGTACTAATATATCTACTAGCAAAATTAGATTCGATTTGCCAAAAGACGAGGGGATAACATTATCTCTACCTCGATACAGATACTCAAAATTTCAAGGACTTCCAAATTGTCCTCTTTAAACCTTAAAAAGGAAGACCCTCAATGGTATGAGTGAATATTTTGTTATTCACGGTTTGAGGAGTCTTCCTGACATACATTTCGTCTTCCTTTTCCAAAACTCAACGCTGCACTAAGAACAGCTCAACTCCTCTAAAGGAGTTACCTTAGACAAGAACCACTCCCCAAGCATTTTTCAAAAACAACGTTTAGCCTAGGTCATGTCGGCGAGAGATAGGAGCTTCCTTGTCAACTTCAGAATGCAGATAAACTTAACTAATCTGCAAATTGATAGAGAGCTCGTTTTGTAAGAGATACTCCGCCTGCGTCCCTCCAGGGTCGTTGTTCCTCACCCTTCTCGGTGGTAAACATTTGAAAAGAATGGGTGTATCTCACCGAAAGATAAATCGCAATCTAGAAAGTGTCACAAAAATTATGATAATACGTGTACACGTCGGCGCGACGGCAATCCCGGGGGTGTGCGGAGTGTGCGCGTCTAGGACCTTGTCTGCCTGCAGTCTGGCAAAGTTTGTATACAAATTTACACATGAGACGAAACTCGCGGAAGGCTCGAGATATCTTTGGTTACGTTTTGGTCGAAATGGTGGTAACTGATATCGTGTAGGTATCTGTAACGGGACAACGGAATCTTATCTCCAGGTATTCAATTCAGTGTTTAGGTACTTTGCGCGATTTGAATTTCGTTTCACTTGTTTTTATCTTTCGGGTATGACCTCCCGCAGGGAAGATAGTGAACTGTAAACTTTTTTTTTTTGAGGTTGGTCACACATCTGGCTTTGACGTGTGTCGGTTGTTTGCTTTGTGGCAAACGTCATTTCCCTTTTGACGGAAGTCGTTTGCGGACGCACCCTCTTGTAATGGTATTTGGAGCGAAACGTGGCGGCGATGTGCGAAGGTTGTCTTGGGTGCAGTTCTGACAGGTTTTCCCCAAAAAAATTGTATTTCTATTTGAACTTTGTCATCGTCGTGTACTTTGGATCGATCGATGAGGTTTTCTATCTGATCCACAGTGAGTCATGCTGAGTGTAATCGTCAACGATTATCGGAGGGGAAACCACCCGAAATAGGCACTCCATCAGAGCCGTGGCAGGTGTTATTTGGAAATTCTCAAGAAGTGATATCATTTCTGCTGGAATTGTTGAAGCGCCAGTCAAAGGGTGTGATCGATAGAGATCTGGGAAATTAATTTTATGGTTTCACCAAAATTTAAGTCGAGGGGTGACGTGTTCAAGGAAATTTTTGTTAGTCACGATGGTTGACAGAGAACTAGTCTAGGGTTTGAAATTTATTTACTTTTCTGGCATAAAAACGGGTCCTTAGTGAATTTAAGAGAAACGTTGCAGGTGTTCTAAATGTCGTTCAGCTTCAGCCAAAAAGCACAGTTCGCTTTGCTTGTTTGTTGCAATTCATACCCAACACAAACTGAAGGCTTTAATTGAAGTTCTTATTTAAGTATTTGCTTCGAACGAGCTCAAGCTTAACAAGGCTTAAATTGTTTAACTTAGACTTAGTTTAAATTCGAGGTGGACAACATTTTACCAGAGCCTTGAATATCTTATAAAGATTTTCTTCCTATAGGCCAATGTTAGGAAATCTTATGGGATGGGCTCACACTTTTCTGATCACACATAATTTAGAAATTAAGCATTTCGTAACTTTATTGTCTGGCTGCGATTGAATGTCATTTATCTAATCCAACTTAAACCCAAACTAAGTTGGCACATGAAATTTCGAACAAAATTTTGTTATATCGGACTGCAGTAGGCTAGGTTAGGTTAGATCAGGAGGGCTTTATGCTGTTGCCAGCAATTACACCCAGAGCCCGTGAAGGTCCATTGTGTATGCCCTGGTTTTGGTCAGCATGCAATTACCAAAACCAACCCGTTCTAATTAGAAATTTCCTTAGGTCAGGGATCTGTACCTTCGCCACATCGCTGAGCTTGCTTTCAAGTGAGTGACCCGTCGTTCTTGTAGAGCAGGGCAATGGCAAAAGAAATGCTCCACTGATTCAATTTCTTCTTCATCCCTACAGCTCCTACAGAAATCGTTCGCCGGGAGGTTAAGTCTCTCAGCCATTGCACCTATCGTGCAGTGGCCAGTGAGATGCAGTGGCCTATTAAGATGCGTATGATTTTACGAGATCGTGAAGTTCTTGTCAAAGTTATACTCGGGTTTTTCGTAGTCTGTGGTAGTCCAGAGACGCAGGGGCGACTGAAAGATTCGAGCAGACTTGAATGTCCGTAGCTGTTTGGATGCCAGTTTTAACATTCCCGTAGTCTGAGGGCTGATTTGTTGGCAGAGCTCTCGATGAAGAGTTGCAAAGGTTGAAGGTGAAGAATCGTTTCCAGCCCCATCTGAGTGGTGGATTTGAGTGCTCCAGTAACGCCAAGACAGGCTAACCTTTGTACCTTATATACGTTGCTCAGGAAGGATTTGATTTTAACTGCTACTTCCCACCAAGCAATACTGCCGTAGGTGAGGATAGGTCTCACGATCGCCGTGTACAACCAGTAGATTATGTGTGGTTGTGGGCCCTATTTTTCGCCGAAGCTCTGTTTGCAGGTGTAAAAAGCTTTGAGATCTTTTTTCATTCTTTCCTCGGTGTTCCTCTCGAAGTCGAACGTAACTCCAAGGAACTTAGCTTCATTGGAGATAGTGAGGGGAATGTTTTTTATTCTGGGTGTCTTCCATTTTGGAATCTTGTATATCCTTGTGAGCTCTGTTTTACTTGGGTTAATCTTGAGGGCGCCGTGGCGTAGTGGGTAGGTGCGTCGACTCCTACGCTCGAGGTCGTCAGTTCGAATCTCGAAAAAAACATCAAACATTTTTTCACGGCTCCACCTCTTTCGAGTCACTGACAATGCTCAAAGAGTATAACTGTCTAGGAAAAGCTTCTCAAACTCGCCGTTCGGAGTCGGCACTAAACTGTAGGTCCCCTCCACTCGTGAGAGAACAATAGCACGCACAACACGAGTGGTTGCTGAGAAGCTAGGCCCAGGTCCACCTCGGACTGTAGCGCCGCCATTATTATTATTATTATATTAATCTTGAGGTTACTATTTTCAGCCCAAGATGAGAGGTCGCATAATGCGGACTGCATGACTTCACTGATGGTGGGTAGAAATTTACATGATACCAGGATGGTTACGTCATCATCATAAGCGACTACCTTAATAAACTTGTTTTTAACAGATTTTATAATATTGTTAATGGAGATGTTCCACAAGAGGGGTGATAAGAACCTTGTGGGGTTCCCCTCATAGCACTTTTCCTTAAATTGCTATTCCCTAGGTTCGCATTGATTACTCTAGTTCTGAGCATGATTCTTATCTAGTTGGTAAGAAATTTGTGGAACTTTAGATCTTCTAACGTTCCTGTGATGATGTCGATGCTCAGGCTGTTAAAGGCCCCCTCTATGTCGAGGAAGGCGGCTAGAGTGAATTCTGCAGTTAACAATGATAATTTTGACTACTTCAACCAATAATACACGAGTTAGTGATGCCGATGACGATTTAAGAACTCTCACGAATTCTAAGCTTCTGTGAAGAAATGTAAGGAATTGTTCTCAGCCAAAACCTGACCAAAACTTTAAGGTCAAAATAGTTCTATTCAAGCTGCCCATAATAAACTTCAAGCTCCATTAGAAACAGGTCGAATAGCAAAGCTTTCAACTCAAAGATTGGCCTAAAAATTCCGATAATGAGCTTAATCTGCAATTCTTGGGCCTTCTCCAGGATCTCCAGCAGTGTGAAGATGTGATCGATGGTGGACTTCCCGAGCTTCACTGATAGGGACCTATCAGTTTGATCACAAATGGTTTCAGGCGTTCACACAAAATGGCAGAAAAGATCTTGTATGCGATGTTAAGGAGACTTATCCCTCGATAGTTGTTGCAGTCAAAGGGGTCTCCTTTCTTGTGGATCGGGCAAACGATACTGAGATTCCACTCATTGGGCATGCTTTCCTCCGACCATATTTTACAAATGAGCTGGTGCATGCGCCCTACCAGATCCCCTCCAGCTGCTTTAAACATTTCAGCGGGCAGACTATCTGCACCAGCAGCTTTATTAGTCTTCAGTCTCGATATCCCTATCTTGACTTGGTCTACATCGGGGGGAGGGTATTCTCTTCTATCATCGTCCGTTGTGTTGAGTGGAACATTCTGTCTGACAGCGGTATTTGTGTCCTCATCGCCGTTAACCAGTCTGCAGAAATGATTTTTCCAAATTCTCAGTATTGACTGCGAATCTACTATTAGTTGTCCATTTTCGTCCCGGCAAGCTTCTGTCCGAACTTTATATCCATTCGATAAAAGTTTTACCCATTGGTAAAACCCTTTGGTAAAACTTTCGGACATCATCCATAACACCTCTCCATCTCCTCGACCGCGCGCTTCTCGTGCTCTTTCTTTTTCTTCCTGAGAAGCCGGTTCTCTTCCCTTCTTCTCTGTTCGTAGAGCTCACGAACAGCTCTCGTGGTTCGATGCAGCGTTGCCTGGTAGGCTTCTTGCTTTGCTGCATGTCCCTGCCTGCACTCATTGTCAAACCAGGGGTTTTTCCTAGGTGGTGTTTTAAAACCCAGCACATCAGTAGCGGCTTTTCTGATGGCTCTTTGATAACGTTTCCATTCTTCGTCTATTGTTAGTATAGGCGACGTCGAACTTTCGAAGAGTTTCAGGGAGACTCGATCGGCAAAGTTGGTGGCAGTCTGTTGCGATTGTAGCTTTCCGACGTCAAACCGTGGTTGCCTTCCTCGACTCCGTTGTTCCCTCGATATCCGTGTCATTTTCTTGGCTACAACAAGGAAATGGTCCGAGTCGATGTTGGCGCCTCGGGATGTTCGGATACCAAGAATACTGGGGAGTGTCTGACTTCGATCACAACGTGATCAATCTGCTTGACGGTTGAATGATCAGGGGACCGCCAGGTCCCTTTATGGATGTTGAGGTGTGGGGACCGCGTGCTAGCTACAGAGAGGTTTCGCCCCGTAACAAAGTCCACCAGCCTGAGTCCGTTTTCGGACGTGGTGTCGTGCAGGCTGTGTTTACCGATGACTCTAGCAAAGATGTCCTCCTTACCCAGCTTAGCGTTAAAATCTCCTAGAACGATCTTGGTGTCGTAGCTGGAGCATTGATATACGCTTTTATTCAGCTTTTCAAAATCTGGTCCAGTCACCATTTGCCGTTTGAGATCAAATTAACGGCACTATCACTGAAGCGGTCGATCAATGGTAGTAGTCTGCCTGTGGGTTTCACAATGGACCAACATGGTCTAAGAGTGCTTGTGAATTCACTACCAGCCTTCTAACCTAATCTTACCTAACCTTGTGGCAGGCCTCGTGCTCAAATATGGTATCACCTAGAATACGGTTCACTTTGCAGAAACTTACAAGCCTTTCGACAATGACAGTGGGTCATTGTGGTTGTCTAGCCCATGTTTTCTTTGACCTGTTTGAGCCCTTCGCTGCCTATCTTTGCATTCAAATTCCCCATTACAATGACAATGTCTCCATTTGGTGTTGTCCTGGAGACGGTTGTAGAAAGCCTCCTTGTCATGCTCAGACGTGCCTTTTGTTGCAGCGTGACAGTGCACAATGGTAACTCGCTCTCCTCTAGTCCGAAATCTGGTCGTCAAAATCCTATCACCATGAGGCTGCCAGAAAATTATGCTCTTTCTCGATGTTGGTGGAAGTAGGACTCGGACTCCACTTTCCGTGGGTTACCGCATGGTCTTCCAATACAGTGTTACACGTTGGGGACAGGTATTCACCCACGTCTAACCATCTTATTTCATGTACTCCTAGTATGTTCAGCTTGTATAGCATAAGTTCGAGTTGAAGAAATCTGGCGACTGTTCGAGTTAAAAAAATCTGGCGTTCTGGGGTCCTTCACTTTTCTGAGCCAAGGGGCGGTTTCACATTCTAAAATCCTATCTTTGTTGGGGTACAACAGCCAAAAGTCGTCAACGTGTGGTCATTCCTTATCCGAGGCATAGTGTCGGTTTCCGCAACTTGTATTATGAGCAACACAGGTTCCTCGCCTACGTTAGCTAGTGTAGAATAAAGGTTCCAGACAAAACCCGCGCTTGACCTTTCAGCCTACTCGTATAGGGGTTTATACGAATAGCTACCGGGAGCCACCACCAGGATGTAAAGCAACACTTCCACAAGAATTTGATTGTTGCGCTTCTGGCCCGGAACAAGTTTTGGGCAATTAGTATTTTTTCGATTTTAACAAGTTTGACAATTGAACCAAAACCTGACCAAAAAAGTGAAGCTAAAATCAGTCATACTCTTATAAGTTACCAATAATGAGCTTTAACCCCCACTAAAAATGGGCCAAATAACAAACCTTTCAACTCAAAGATTGGCCTAAAAATCCCTGACTTTTTGAAGCCTTTCAATTATAAGTGGATCGATCCATGATCTTTAAAAAATACTTGCATCTCTGCCGCTGCTCTCTAAGGACGTCGCTTTAAAAGACGCGGCAAAACTAAAGATCTTCGTTTTATGCCTCAGACGCATCGGCAAACAGACACGCTGCTCGAAGTAATAGATCATGACCCCATTAAGACCATTTCGTTGTTACACAATTCTCCTGGTGCCAATGACACCCACCACTTCCAATCAAACATCCGACCTGACACTGATTTCCGTTTGACACACAAAACAAATTAAAACGTCCTCTCCTTAGCCCACACGATGCACCACATACCCCCCCAGTTGAAGTCTTGTCTTATTGCCGTCGTCCGACAAAAGGCGACCGTGCTCGCACCGAAAACAGTCAAAGGTGTTGGCCGCAGAGACACGCCGATACCGACACCGCCACACGACACGACACGCTGTAAAGTCAATATTAGTCGGTACCAATTCTCTATTTGAACACTTGTTTCCGATTTACGTCCTCATCGGCAAATGTGCTCGCGAAGAAGACTCACTCGCTGGCAAACAAGTTCATTCGATGATGTTTCCTGTACCATCGCACAAGCCCTTCTCTCTACCGATTGCGAGCGTGACTGTTGACTCTTTGGCGACTCACACACACACACGCCCGCCTCCGTTGATGAGTGATTCTCTGTCAAAACATGAAAATCCGATCACAAAATTTCGTGTCATCGCAGAGCCTAGATCGTCGCAGACTTGTGACGCATCGTCATAACGTATGATTGACGTCGTCAGTTGTAGTTGATATGTTAGCACACCTTAGTCGGCCGTGCACTGGAGGTGTCAGATTGTGCTTTTCGGTCTCATTCAGTGTTTGACTTTTGCAGATGGAAGGTCAGCAACAACAACATCAGCAACAACAACAGCAGCAGCAACAGAAGCCCATCGAGCTAATCACTGAGATTAAAACGGAACCTAGTAGCGAACAAGTACAGGCCCGTACGCCGACAATTGAGGAACAACATCAGCAGGAACAGCAACAGCAACACTTACAACAGCAGCAGCAGCAACAACTTCAGCAGGAACACCAGCGGAAGGAGAACGCCTTGAATGTGAGGCTTATGCGTGGCGGGCAAATCGATCCACCGTCAGTGCCAATAAGAACCCAACAGCGGCGCATACTTACAACAGCCGGAACCTTGAGGTGAGTTGACATTGATTTGAATTGAATTGACTCTGTGCGTGATAAGGTAGTGCGCGTGTTGATTTGACAGTTCGCGATGACAGTGTGTGTTGCATTCCATTAGCGGTTATCAAAAAGTCAGCGAAGGGTTTTTTTTTGTACGCACCCAGGGAAATGGATGAGGTGTCCTTTTGAAGGCTGTTCAAAGTGACATGATCGTCGTTTTGGACATTTTAGGTCACCTGCGTGAGTGAGTGTTTCATGTGTAAATCGACAAGTTTTTGAATTAAAAAAACAGGCGCAGGTGCTTTTGACTGACTGACAAGCTTGGAGTGTTGCTGTGACGCTTTAATGGGCATCCCGATGACACTTGGAGAAAAAAATTGATTATTGACATTTTGTGTGTCTGTCTGTCAAATTTGTGTGTATTCTGAGCACTTTCGGAATGACAGCAGCGTTACTTTGACATTTTTTTGATATTGAGTGACGGTTAAATGTAGATTTCTGATCAAATTTCCAATAACTCACAAGTCAATGGTGTCACTTTGACGTTTTAGAACGTATTGTTTTGACGTTTTGTGTAAGTTTCACTTTCAGCAGCGTTACATTGCTCTGTTTGTTAATTTTGAGTGACAATTAAGTGTCTCAATAACTAACAAGCCAAAAGTGTCATTTTGACGTTTAGAAAATATCGTTTTGACATTTCGTGTAAGTGTCACCTTCGGAATGACAGCAGCGTCGCTTTCCTTTTTTGTTAATTTTGAGTGAAGCTTAAAGTCTAAATTTCTGATCAGATTTACAGTTTTCTTTTGAATTTGATAGAAATCTTCAGCAACCTTCTGAGTAACTGTCAAAAGTGTCACATTGACGTTTCAGAAAACATCGTTTCGACATTTCGTGTAAGAAATCGGTTCATGTACATACTTCGACTTCTATCAGTTGTAAATGACAAGCAGAAAAAGCTCCGAACTGTCAAATGAAATTGCGTATCTCTCAATTTACAACGACCTGTCAGATTTCCTCTCTTTATCTGTCACATTTTCTTTCTTTTTCAGAGAAGTCAACGATTCAGTGCGCGAAAACGACGCAGATTCGGATTACAACAGCCATCAGCATTCCCCATCAGACTTCGTCCAGATGACACCGCGAAACGACGAAACCACCACCGTCTACACCTACGAGACCACAACGGTAGCAACCACACTGATCCCGTGTGATAATCCGACAATTAAAATCGAGTCACTGGACAAGGACCAACAGCAGCAATTGCAACAACAACAACAACAGGATCAGCCAGCGACCGGATCGACGACCGTTTTCTCGGAGTCGACCGTTGTGTCCGCTGCAGCGCTTCAAAACCATCACAATCAGAGCGCTCAGCACCACAACACTTTGCGTTCGTATGAAGATGAACGTTTCACCACAACCATCCAGAATGGTGACCAGGCTCCGATCATTTACTATGACCCGGACACGCTGAACGGTGCCACCGTCGTTGACGCACACAATGAGGGCAAGACCTTCACCAATTTGGGACCTGCGGCCGGCAGCCTAACGAGTTCCGGCGCCGAATACTCCGTCTCGAGCAACTACAGCCAGAACGTTCCGTACAGCCTGACGCAAACCTACAACATGACCAATTCCACTCCGCTCCTCTACAAGACTGATCCAGCGCTGAACTCTATGCGCCCCAGCAGCCAGTACCCGATAGTCTACGAGAATCCCTCCGTAACGGACACGTACTGGCCAGGTTCCATGGAATTCTCTGGAATTGTAAGTATCCTTCAGTCACCCCATCCGTCGGTTTAGTATTCTCAAGTGTCTAATTTAAGAACGCCTACAACCAGGTGATAACCGACGACTACGGCTCAACCAATGCCGGCGCCTGGGTAACGCCCAGCGGAGGAACCACCACCACGGGCAGCTTCGACCCGACCGGAAACGACCTTAAGTGTCAGTACTGTGGCAATGTAATGCTGAGGAAGGATAACGAGTTCATATGCGTGGCATGCTCAACGACCCGCATGGCCCATGTGCAGCGATTGCCACCGCGTCAGGCCAAACCGAAGGCGTCCGCGGCCAACAACAACCGAAGGAATGGAGTTAGCTGCGCAAATTGCCAAACCACATCGACCACGTTGTGGCGGCGCAACAACGAGAGTCAACCGGTTTGCAATGCATGCGGACTGTACTTCAAGTTGCACAACATGAACCGGCCGATGGCGATGAAGAAGGAAGGCATCCAGAAGAGGAAGCGCAAACCGAAACTAGCGAATGGTGCTCCGATGAGGAACACGCTGCCAAGTGAGTTGAATTGTTTGGAATTTGTTCTTGTGGTGTTTTCGCGTTTGGATGCTGCAGGGTTGCATCCTGTTCATATTCGCCATTTTGAGGGGAATTGTGGGTTGGGACAGGGGGCAGGGCCAACTATTTGGTCGTGAGACCTCAGGGGGTATGGAATTCGCAGCAATCTTGGTTTGGACTGAATTGTGTTTTGTTATGATTTCTTGAGTTTTCGGATACATGACGACCAAGGCAGCTACTGCCAGAGTAAATTGTTAGAGGATTTTATTCGATTTCGTGAGCCGTCTTTGAGGTCGTTCTCTTTTTGTGTTGGTTGTCTGGATTGAATTCGTATTCAGATTTTTGGTCCTAAGCTATTTTGTTCATGCTCTCTACATGGTCAAAGCAAAGATCACGATCAGTACTACTCTCTCGAACCGGTGGAATGTATTGATTCAATTTCGGGAGGGTCCATATCTGATAATTTGGGCTTTGAGCAGAGCCAGTCCTATCTCTAGTGAGAGACCTTTACTAAAATGTTTATTTAGGACCCACGATCGGCAAGATCTTTCGAAAGATTTACTGTGTTCTGAAGTAAGTTTTTATATTCTTTGGTCATGATTCATTCAAATGTTCACCAAGTCTTGATTTTGCTGTCGATGAGTCTTTGGCCACCGCAGGGTGGCCCATTGGTGGCCCAATCAAAAGCCTCTCTATCTAGCACAATGTTTTGCTAGTTGTCTCCAATTACGCACATCAGGTTTTTTTTTTAGATACATCTCCAATTGAGTGCCTAACCTTTAAAATGAGCGTCATCTGTTGCGTTGGCCCCATCTCAGAACCTAAAATTCCTCGCAACAGAGCTAAGTTGTCCATAAGCTCCACATGGCCTATCCGTCATAAACGTTGGATCTGTAAACGCGTGGACACTTATGTCGTTCTACAGCCGGTCAGGTCATGGTTGAATATTCTTTTCTAATCTCCGCAGGCAACCTAAAGAGAATTAAGGAACATACGCAGAACGACCAAGAGCTTTCGCTTTCAATGGTCAACTTGGTCTTTTGCAACAGGGCTTAATTGCCTCTTGAGCCCAAGAAAACAGTGATTTTTTTTTGTTGTTGCTTAATTGTTTCTGCTTGACACGCAGATGAGAGGGTCCTTTTTTTTTCGTGGAATTTTTCAGACGCTACTGGAGCACTCAGACTCAAAACTGGTCCATCGCACTGCCAGGTAGCAACCTACTCCAGTGCCGTTAATTTGATCCCAACGGCAAATGGTGATTGAACCAGATTCGATTTCACTGGGTTTCGAACCTGGGACCCCTCGAACTTGGGCAGGCACCTAACCAACTGCGCCATCCAGTCGTGTTTATACTCCATTATGTCCATTTTTTTTTCGTGCATTGATAAAAATCTTTAAAAGACACTATGAGACACCGTGCTCATATAGTAGTGTCAGATTTGACTAACAACACTCTCCCGTCTGTGTTGCTTACTACAACACAGTTTCTTTATCAAGTAGTGCGCCAAAGTTTTTTCAAATCGCATAATTTGTCTAGCGTTCCTTGGAGTTCTTTGGTCACGAACGCGATTGAACATTCCTTTGTCAAAATAGCCGTACCGTCGGTAAATGTAGCCACTTTTGGCCTTTCAGTTTTGTGTGCGTCCTCGGTGTACAGCAAAAACAATGTTGGACCAAGAACACTGCCTTGCGGAAATCCGGCGGCGATCTTCTTGAACTCGGAGTATTCAGTTCCGTGCTTAGAACGAAATATTCTATTTTTAAGGTATGATTCTATAATCCTATATACGCCGACTAAGCTTATACTTCAAGCCATACTCTCATACTGTCAAAAGCCTGTGAGATGTTAAGTAAACCGCTAGAGCAGACTTTATTATTATGGTTAAGTGTATACTGCACCGCGACCTTTAAGATCGATTGTGCCCCCTTTCAATAATAATAATAATGGCGGCGCTACAGTCCGAGGTGGACCTGAGCCTAGCTTCTCAGCAACTACTCGTGTTGTGCGTGCTATTGTTCTCTCACGAGAGGAGGGGACCTACAGTTTAATGCCGACTCCGAACGGCGAGATTGAGAAGCTTTATTTCTAGACAGTTATACTCTTTGAGCATTGTCAGTGACTCGAAAGAGGTGGAGCCGTGAAAAAATGTATGATGTTATTTTCGAGATTGACGACCTCGAGCGTAGGAGTCGATGCACCTACCCACTACGCCACGGCGCCCCCTTTCAGTACCTTAACACATTTACGAGTTCCCCTCAAATACAGTTCTTTTCAGAGTTGTATTGAGGGTAATGTACTCTTATTGCGCATAGGTGAAGAAATCTGTTCTAGAGTATTCTCTCTAAGCCAGTTTCCTTCAGAAATCTGAGAATGAGAGATGGTTCTAGTGATTGCATTTCTTGTTCTGATAGTAGGTACTTGCCCAGACTTCCTTTTTTTTGTGGGCTAGTGGCTCACAAAATCCCAGTATATGTTCTGGAATTTCATTAAATTCTCCACAAAATCTGCAGAGACTTTCTTCTGATACCCCTAGTTTCCTTAGATGCTCCCTGAGTCTACAGTGCCAAGATAGGAAGCCTGTTAGGATATGGAGGTTATTCTTGCTCATTTTGATGCATGCCTCGAATATGTTCCGGTTATATTGCCTTAGGAGTTTCTTGGCCACGAGCGTTATTCCAGGTTTCTATCCGGTTCCTTCTTTCTACTTCCCTGAATTCTTCTCTTAGGAGATGACCATCCTACAGCGTTTAGGGCCTATCAGGGTTTCTGATGCTCCTTTCCTTGCCAGGGAGTCGGCCATTTCATTGCCTTCTATCCCCGTATGGCCAGGTATCCAGCAGAGTTTTACTCGGTTTCTCCTACTCAACTCTTTGAGCTTTTGCAAGCATTCCCATAAAAGTTTGGATTTGATGGTGTAGGAGTCCAGTGCCATAAAAGCGGCTCGACTGTCCGACATTATTGCTATATCGCAGTTGGTATAATTCCTTTCAAGATTGATCTGAACGTATCTGTCTATGTCATAAATTTCCGCTTGAAAGATGCTGGTATATTTGCCCATGGATTCGAAGTATTTTGTCCTGGGTCCAAAAACTCCTGCTCCAGTTCCTTCATCAGGTCTTGATCCGTCTGTATACCACTTTACCGTTTTGCTGCTCAGTCTGTGGACCATGGATTCATTGCTCCAGTCCCTTTTGGTGCTGAGCTTGCTGGTAAATTTCTTTTGGAAGTTAAATTTCCTAATCACGTTATCCTTCGGAATGGCCAGGATGGTAGCTTTTTTGACTAGTGCGTCGAATTGCCTGGATGTAATGCACCTGTCTTTTCTTATCCCTTCTTTTGCCATTCTCATGATTGTTTTGTTTGCACACTCTGCTACCACTAGATGCAAGGATTCATCTCCATGGTCGCTGTTGGTCAAGGTGAAGGGGTTTAGAGTCGGAGGGGGAAGAGATGTAATTAAGGATTTTCATATCATCGGCGTAAACAGAGAGTTGAGAGTTCTTGATGATGTAGACAACATCATTCTTAGAAAGGATGAAAATTAAAGGACCCAGGTGGTTACCCTGTGGAACACCTGATGTGACGTTAAAAGACTTGGAAACAAAAGATCTAAATAAAACGTCATATTTTCTTCCTTCCAAAGATGAATTTATCCATTCGACGAGACTTAGTGGGAAATCTAGAGCGGTTAGTTTGAACAAATAATATCGTGTGATATTTTATCAAATGCTTTACTGAAGTCGGTAGCTATCACGTCGACTTCTTTCCCATGTTCAAATGCGCGTAGTGCTTCAAAGACAAATTGCGTGAGGTTCGTCGTGGTCGACCTGCCGTTGAGAAAACCTTGTTGTGAAGAAGAAAATAAAGATTTGCAGTGGAAATACATTAAATCATAACCGATGCTTTCAAAAACTTTAGGCGGTAGTAATTTATCTCATTTCTTGAGGCTTTCTTATGTATAGGAACAATGAATGAATTTTTCTTTAGTTGACATTTCAACGGTTGTATGTACTATTCAGAGGCTACCGTTGAAAGGCTGTATGTAAACTTGGTCTGGGCATTTACAAGGATCGTTGGCATCCCTCCAAGTTGATTGCTATCAACAGCTTTGCTTCATATGCTGCCCTCTAATGCCCTTGTCATGTGTCAAAATAATTTTATAAATACTTTCGAACCAGAAACTTTATAGCAATATACAGCTGTGTTCAAAATAATAGTAGTGACCCCTACTAAAAAAAACAAATAGTTTCAAAAAAATTTCTTAAACGTTTTTTATTCGTTAAGGTCCCGATTGGTCTTTACCCCTTTTTAATATCATCCCAAAGATTTCATATGGGGTTGAGGTTGGGGGACTGTGCAGGCCAAGGCATAACTTCAACCTGATTAACCCGAAACCATTCCTTAGCTACTCGACTCATGCATTACCGGTCATTGTCCTGCTGGAAGACTCATTTTAAAGACATTTCATACTCGGCGTAAGGTAGCATATTGTTCAAAATATCAGCTTAGACATGTTGATCCATTATTCTGTCTATTAGGTGTATAGGCCCAACGCCATAGTATGAAAAGCATGCCCAAACTAATATTTTTGACCCTCCGTGTTTTACGGTTTTTACAGTATATTTGGGTTGATATTCTATGTTGGGTGGATAACGAATATACTGCCGAGAATCAGTACCTTCAAAGAGAACGAATTTATTCTCGTCTGTCCACAATACATTGCGCCATTTTTCAACTGGCCACTCTATGTGATTTTTGGTGAATTGGACACGGCTCGTGGACTTTGTGCATGTAAGTCGCGGTCTAAAAAATGTCTGCGAACAGTAAGGAAGTTCAGGAAGTTGGAACTCCTCAAATGACGAAGCAGAAGGATGCTGTATCGGACAATGTGTCGATCTTCTACTTCGTTCGTTTTTCTCTTTCTTGGCTCTCATTGTTGGGGTACAACTTAGCAAATTTTGTATTTCGGCATAAGTTTTGCCTTTTCTTCTTAATTTTTCAATGAGATCACGCTTTTCTTGGCTGCAATGCTTGCCTCTTCCCACTGTAAATATTTTTCGCCAAAAAATTTGGTTTTTTATTTCGAATTTCAAAAAGACAAAATTAGTACTTACTTTTCTAACTGAAATAAATACAATAAAAGTCAAATATTTGATTATAAATAGTTAGTTATACTATTACTACTAATTTTTTTCACTGAGATCACAAACTCGATTCACATGCTTTGATCTTTAAGATATTTGCTATGAATGTAATAGTGATTTTGTTTGACATATTCCGATAGTTTCTGTAAAAAAGCTGAAAATCGAATTTCCATGTGGAAGCTGAAATATTCATTAAAGTATTTTTGTAGTACGCCCTACTATTATTTTAAACACAACTGTACATATGCTTAATTTGACAAGGTGACAGCTCTTTCTCCTCAAAAACCAAATTCTATTCTAACTTTTATTTTGGCAGTTGATCCGCATTGAACTCAAGTTTAAATCAAAATAATAAAAAAACAAAATTGAGATACATTAGTAAACCCGGATAATACCCTAAAATGCGGGTACAAGTGTACCCGGATATCCGGGTATCAAAAATCTAACAAGCTCATCTTTTCAAATCAACATTTCGCTTTCTTTTAGGTTTTCCTGTAACCCACGTATATCCGTCACAAGTTCAACCAATCGGACTTCAAATGGTCTCAACCCATGACCTGCATGACATGTCGTCAGCCAACAGCAACGGCACCAATCGCATCAACATCAACCATCTCGATGTGAATGCCATCAACGTGTCCCGTCACCATCTCACATCAGATGTACCGACATCAGAAAGTGAAAAATATTCAACGCAATACAATTGCTGTGAGCCACCGTCACAGAGCCAATCGCCGCACTTACCCAATTCCAGCACACTTAACCGGCAACTCACGCAGACGTAAGTAGAACCGTTCATTAACCTGAGACGGCAGCAATCAAAATCGATAATCTACACTCTTTCAGGGTTCCACCAATAGATGGCGGCAGATCAGTCAATGGAGAGATTACAACCAGCGTCATCACCAGTACTGGCATTCCAGAGAGGTCCTCGAATAACTGAAAGACAAAAGCAACTATCTTCGGAATTCATTTAAGAAAACCAAAAATTAATATTAGTTCAGTCAAATAACAGTAATTTGTGTCAAAATTTTGTGTAAGAAATACGTTTTGGGATGAAACCCCTTTCAAGGACAGTGAATAGCGGTGTTGGTTAGTTCTATCGCAGTGTCAGACAACATTAAGCTGACAGAAGTCCTTGCAAAGGAGTGTCTAAGTGTGACGTAAGAGGGATTAAGTTTAACGAAATTTTAAGCGCCAACGTTTGAAAAGAGGTTGCGTGTATTTATAGGTCATTCCAGTGAATTCTAGTGGTACTTAAATATTTTTTGTATTCAGTGTCTAATGTATCAAGAGAGCTCTAAGATGTTTGTCAATAAAGTGTGCAATTGTATATATAAATTGGTGGGGATGGTTTTTCTTGGTTCGACCATTCTTCCCTATGGACTTTTTTCTTTCGGTGGATTTTTGAAATGCTACTGGAGCACACAGACTCAAAACTGGTCCATTGTACTGCCAGGTAGCAACCTACTCCAGTGCCGTTAATTTGATCCCAACGGCAAATGGTGACCAGATTCGATTTCACTGGGATTCGAACCTGGGACAGGAACTTCACCAACTACGCCATCCAATCATTTTTTTTTTCGTTTTTCTCTATGGATCTTTTAAGACGTGCATTACTCTCAATGGAAGAGGAAATTGGTTTGATCATATTCCATTATTTAGGTTAGGTTAGGTTCCAGTGGGAGACTGTATTGGAAATAGTCACACTAGGGTCAAGGAAGGAGACATAAGAAAGGAGACCCCTTTGACTGAGCCAACTATACAGGGATAAGTCTCCTTAACATCGCCTATAGGATCTTTTCTGCCATTCTATTGAAATTCTATTGAATGAAAATGATAGATCCTTATCAGTGTGGTTTCAGGCCAGGGAAGTCTACCATCGATCAAATTTTCATACTGCGGCAGATCCTGGAGAAGACCCAAGAAATGCAGACACACCACCTGTTTGTCGATTTCAAGGCCACATATGACAGCGTGCATAGAGACGAGCTATGCAGCCCCATGTTCAGTTTTGACATTCCTGCCAAACTGGTCAGACTGAGCAAGATAACGATGGAAAACTGTAGCTGCTCCATCAAGGTCGGTAAGGAACTCACTGAGATGTAAAAAAAGGTTTTAGGCAAGGCGATGCGCTGTCATGTGATTTTTTCAACATCTTTCTTGAGAAGATCTTACAGAACTAACTGGTCAACAGCAGAGGCACAGTTTACCAAAAGTCCGTACAACTGCTAACAAACGCGGATAACATGGACGTGGTTGATCGAACTCAGCGATCCGTCAATGATGCGTTTGCTGGCATTGAAACGGAAGCGGCTAAAATGGGTCTGGCGGTAAACGATGGCAAAACCAATCGAGAAAGGACGCACAACATCGATGACTTGGCCAGAACGTCACCGTAGGCAGCTATAACTTTGAGGTTTGAAGGACTTCGTCTACCTTGGCTTCGCGGCAAACAGTACAAATAACATCAGTCCGAAGATCAAGCGCAGAATAGCTCTTGCCAACCGCTGTTTTTTTGGGCTCAAAAGGCAATTTAGTAATAGAGCCTTCGCTCGGAAGACCAAGTTGATTTTGTATAAGACCTTGACCATCCCAGTCCTGCTGTACGGAGCAGAGGTATGGACAATACCCCAGGTGGATGAAGAGTCTCTTGGTCTTTTCGAGAGAAATGTTATACGCGCGATCTTGCGATCTTTGGTCCTGTTTGCGTTGATGGCATTTGGAGGAGAAGGTTCAACCACGAATATATATATATATATATGGGCTATACAGCGACATGAGTCTAGCCAGTAATCTACGGATTCAACGCCTAAGATGGCTAGGCCATGTAGAGCGTATGGACAACTTAGCTCCAGCCCGAAGAGTTTTCGACTCTGAGCCTGTGGGGCAACGTAACAGAGGTCGTTCACGTAAAAGGTGGCGGACACAAGTCGAGGGGGACCTCGGCCGGCTTGGTGTGCGAAACTGGAGACAGCTGGCGAAAGATCGCGCTGGCTGGAGAGGCATGTTGAGTGAGGCCCAGGTCCACCTCGGAATGTAGCACCCTAAGAAGAAGAAGAATAAGGGTCAAGGACGCGATATGATACAACGCGAATTAAATATTCTCCTATTAACTAATTGAACCAAAGAAATATATGTATCTAGGAATGTATAGAATTGTTCCCTCCTCTTCTGTAGTTTCAGGAGCAGTCTTTGGCGGGAAGATATGCGCTGTGCCATCAGAATCTTGTCGTCAGTGAACTTCCGGATTGCCAAGGTAGATGCGTAGGAAGCGATTGTCCATCAGGAGTCTGAGAGAATCTGAGAGCAGGTCGACGTTTCTTACGGACCTTTTAAGAAAACTTTAAACCATCGGAAATTTCAGAGACCTCTTTTTTCAACTACTGTCAAAATCGTTTATAACGACCTTCAAGGGACTGACGAATTTGGTCGTTGTAAGCGATATGTCGTTATAAACGATTTCTTATGCTTTTGGATTACATATAATGGGGCTCAAGCAGGACCTAAGAATTTAGTTGTTATAACCGATGTCGTTATAAGCGATTTTGACTGTACTCTGTATCTATCTTAATTTTATCATGAAGGAATTCAGGCTTTTTGTGGCAGTTCCTGCCCAATTCGTGTTACATTGTTTAACTCCTTCCGAGCCGCTACAAGAAAATAAACAAAACTGCACGATTTTTTCCCATAAATCAATTTATTTGCGTCGTTATTAAAAAATAGCAAAACAAAAAAATGATCCTTACAGGATTCTTTACAATGACATGGTACGAAAATATACACAAAATGGCTATTTTCATTCGCGAAATTCGTTAAAGTAAGTTTTTGTCTTGCAAGTAAAAGAAGAAGATTGCAAGTAGAACACATCCATTGTGTTATCCTTTTGTTTCCTGTCTTACTACAGTGTGCACATCTTCGCAATGAAGTTCTTACAGGTTGATGTGACGAAGAGGATCGAATGCCAATGAACGGTTTATTTTTTTTTCACGCGTACGTACGGTGGTCCTATTTTTTTTTCTTTTTGTTGTAAGTCAGAACGTTGGCACAGATCGGATATTGAATCTAGCTTAAATTTGTTTAGTGGTAAGCTATACCAAAAGTGGTAAGCAAAGCATATCCTTCAGGGTCACCCATGTCGCAAAGGTCCTGGTTGAAATCTGAAAACCAAGATGTAATCAAGCTCTATCCCACCTCATCCCTTCCTCATCTCCTCCCCTCTACCCCACTCCCCTGGGCTGGATCAAAGTGTCATGCGACCCGTGCTGATGATCAACCAGGCTGAGGGCCCAGACAAATAGCTCAGTCGCGTACGGAGCATCCAGATACCTGGCGACCTCTGGATTAGCTAGCCTTACCTACGTACACGGAGCCCTGCGTAGGCGAACCACCCTTTCTCCGATACTCGTGGGATCCAAATCTAATGAACACAAACAACAAAAACAATAAAAACATAAATATTAACAACAACAACAAACCAAGAGAGGAAGAAGGTTCAAGTCGTGAACCGGTGGGGGAACAGGCTAGCAAACCTACCCCACCCCTCCCGAACCCCAGCCCTTCATCTGGATCGGTGAGGCTAACTTCCCCCCACTTGTCCAACACGGACTCCGATAAACCTCTGCCGGGCGGCTCGCCTGTAGCTCAAGCACGGGATAAACCCTGCACGACCAAACAAGCGCGTGCTGCTGCTAGGCCAGCAAGGACCCTAACGGACCGAATTAGGAAAACCGCGCCTGTTAAAGGATCCGAAGCCAGCAACCTGCCCACTAAGACAGGTTCTGGTACGGCTCCAACAAAGCAGGCGAGGAAACACCATCTGTCCTCAACGGATGCTAGTACTAGCAACTTTAGGGAACGGCGCGCAGCCACTCGTATCCTCGACAAGCTGGCGCCCTTCCCTAAAGACAGCTGGAACAGCAAGCAAAAAGAGTCATATGATTGGGCCGTTAATAGACTCTCCTGCGCCAAGGGAACCTCCGTACCTCATGCGGTCAAACGCGATAGGTCGATGGAGGAGCAAACGGTGCAGGCCCCGGCCCCCAAAAGAACCAAGAACAACACCGGTACTGCCAGACAAGACAAGCAGTACAGCGATGTCCTGAAGAGCCATACCCTCGTTGGCGTGGTTGACAAGGCAGATCCAGATGGGAGCATCTCGGCGGATAAGTGGAGGAAGGTAGAGGCTGAGTTGGCCCCTGCCCTCCTCTCTATCTTAAGGGAGCGACCAGGACCTGCTCCAATCTGTGAAGACGGGGGATGGTTCCAGGGGCACGTGAAACTGCTTGCCTGTGCGGACCAAAGGTCGATTGACCTCCTCATCGAGGCCATAGGGATGGCGGGCGAGGTGTGGCCAGGGGCTCGCCTGGAGGTCTTGTCGTTGGACAAGATACCCAGCAGGCCCAGGGCACGCATCCGTCTTCCGGCCAAGCCCTCGGACTCTACGTCCATAATGGACCTTATCAGGTTGTGCAACCCGAAACTAAATACTAGTGATTGGAAAGTCGGCAGGCTGGAGGAGCCCAAGGGTGACACCCGTTCGGTGGTAATCATCATCAACGAGGACTCCTTGGCTCAACTTGCTGCAGACGAGTACAGGATCTACTTTGGTTTCGGCAAGGTCCCCATTAGGGTCTATAAAAAGGACTCAGAAAGGGTATCTGCCCCTAAGGCAGATATCCCCCCGACTGAAATAGTCGCACCTGGCACGTCATCTGCCACCAACACGGAGATCTCCCCCTTAACGGTAGACACTTGTCCCGACGAAACAAGTGCTACCCCCACTGACAACGAACCACCGGACGCATCAGAAGAAGTCCTCACGACTACGCTCAATACTCTGGGCATTGACGACGATACACTTTCGTCGTTCTCAGAGTTTGAGCGGTTCTTCACCGCTAACTTATATCGTCCACCCCAGGAGAAGGATGACTTTATGTCTTCCGACTCGGACGAGGCCAATGACACTGTGGTGGAGGCATCTGTAATCAGTCGCAATGCTGCGGGTGATTCAGATTAACCTTCACCACTCCAAGGCGGCCTCCGCCAACCTCCTCATCCGTTTAGCCAAAAATGGGGAGGACATTGTCCTGATCCAGGAGCCCTGGACCGCGAAAGGTCTGGTGCTGGGACTCAGGACAGCGGGCTACAAGCTGCTTTACACCAAAAATGCAGGTAAACCTAGATCTTGCATTATGGTTAAAAGCTCTATTAACTCATTCCTCATTTCCAACCTTAGCGACCCTGATAACACGGTGGTAAGCCTGGAGCTGAGTCAGAGTACGTGCTGGATGACCTCAGCTTACCTTGCATACGACGGACCCATCCAACCCACAACACTCACAAGGACGGTCGTTATGGCGGAATCCAGCAACGCTTTCCTCGTTATTGGTTGTGATGCCAATGCACACAATCAATTATGGGGTAGCTCCAACAACAATGAAAGAGGTGAGTCTCTGTTAGACTTTATTCTAAATAAGAATCTAGTTATATGTAATACAGGAAATGTACCCACCTTTGTTACCAAAAATAGACAGGAGGTACTTGATATTACCCTTGTCTCAAATAACTTCTCCAACTACATTAGTAATTGGAGGGTTTCTGATATCCATTCCTTCTCGGACCATAGATATCTCCAATTCGACCTTAACGGTCTTCCCCCCGAGCAACCTCCAGTCAGGAACTATAGGAAAACCAACTGGTCTCTCTATAAAAGTATCGTAGGGAAATCCCTTTCGGGAGCACCTCCCTCCCCTACTGACGTCAATGAGCTGGAATGGCTAGTCAACTCGTTCACTATTGCCCTTAATGATGCAATGGACACGGCCTGCCCACTCAAAACACGGAAGTTTAACTCCAAGCCACACTGGTGGAATAGTGAAATTGAACATCTTCGCAAAGCCAGCAGGACGAAGTTCAACAAAGCTAAATCCTCCGGGGATGAGCTCCACTGGGAATCCTATAAAGAATACCTCAGATTATTCAAATCCAAAATGAAAACGGCAAAAAGGAAATCCTGGAAGCTGTTTTGCGGAAGAATAGAAGATATTTCGGAGACCTCAAGACTCAGAAAAATCCTCTCCTCGTGTTCTGCCATACCAAGCTACTACATGAAGCAGGATGGCACTTGGACTACGTCTAGTAAAGAATCACTTGAGATTCTACTTGATACTCACTTCCCCAGCTGCTCTGATGACCAACCCTCTTCAACCTTGGGTTCTGGTTATCCCATCAGTAGCCTCGTGAAGCTCACCACTAAGCGCAGAATAGCATGGGCTATTCGTAGCTTCAAACAGTATAAATCCCCTGGTCCGGACGGTATTATACCAGCGAAACTCCAACTGAACTTAGACCTAATTCTTCCATGGTTAGAAACTAGCCTCAAAGGTTGACTAAGCTTGTCCCATATCCCCTTGGGATGGAGACAGGTGAAGGTTGTCTTCCTACCTAAAGCAGGTCGCAGCTCTCATGTAAACCCCAAAGATTTCAGACCTATCAGTTTATCTTCCTTCCTACTCTAAACGTTGGAAAGACTCATAGATTTCCATCTTCGCTGCAATATAGACCCATCTAGATTGTCAGCCTCCCAACATGCATACACTAAAGGCAAATCAGTTGATACTGCCCTACACTCGCTTGTATGCTCCATCGAAAAATCCCTTCACCATAAGGAATTCACTATGGTAGCCTTCTTGGACATCGAGGGAGCCTTCAACAATGTCTACCCATCCTCTATCATCAGAGCACTGGTAAATCTTGGCGTGGACAAGGGACTCTGTAGATTGATTTACCAACTGCTTGTCAGTAGAGTTATCATATTGAAGCTGGGTTCTACCACAGCCACCAGAGTTGCCAGCAGAGGAACACCACAAGGTGGAGTTCTATCTCCCCTGCTATGGAACATCGTAGTCAACGAACTACTTTTGTTGCTAGATAAGGCAGGGTGCAAGGTGATAGCCTATGCGGATGACATTGCTGTGGCTGTCTCCGGAAAATATCCATCAGTGCTAAGGGATCTCTTGCAGCATGCTCTCTCAAAACTTTCGGCGTGGACCAAAGTGGACCCCCCCCCAGCACCAGTTGCAACTTCTCGGAGTCTGCTAAATATCTGGGGCTCATCCTAGATAAGAGACTAAACTGGAAGCCGAACATAATGGAGCGTACCCCCAAGGCGACGCTGGCTCTCTACATTTGTAAAAGAGCATTAGGAAAGAAATGGGGTCTCCAACCTCATATGATCCACTGGATCTACACAACCGTCGTTAGACCCATTCTGTTGTATGGAGTACATGTCTGGTGGCCAATACTAGACAAAGCCATACACTACAATCTCATTAGGAAAGTTCAGGGGTATACCCTGTATATCTTTCCAATATACATATTTGCATTCACGACTGCTCCATCCAGAATATGAAAAAAAATCTTTGCCAAGATGATGCTTTCACAATCATTTTCTTCGAGCAGGTACAAGCGGGCGCCGTGGCGTATTGGGTAGATGAGTCAACTCTTACGTTCGAGGTCTAAGGTTCGAATTTCGAAAAACACCTACCATTTTTTCAAAGCTTCAGTTCACTTTCGAGTCACTGACAATGCTCAAAGAGAGTATAGCTGTTCTGAGTCGTTCGTTAAGGCCGCTCCAATTGGCTTTCTCGTATAGCCATGCCATTCTTTTAGGAATTTCTTCTCTAACTGTGTGGAGTGAAAACGAGAAACAAGCTTATACGACACAGTGGACAGACGAGCCTAGAGGCGACAATATGTCAATAGAATATTTATCAGGATGAGAGGTGAGAAACAGGTCCAGGGTGTTGGCAGAATGATCTGCATTGTCAAGTATTCGTGTAGGCTCATTCACAAGCTGGATCAGATTATTTACCTCATCGAAGATCTCAACATACCGTCCTTCGGGTGTTGTCTGTCTTGAATGTCAAAGCCAAATAGAATTATGTACATTGAAATCGCCCGCAGTGGCAATTTCAGTTTGAGGATATATGGATACAATTCTTGTGATGGAATCGGATAGCATATCAAATTCATTGAAAGTTGAATTGCTATCCAGGTTTGGCCTTCTATAAATGAAACAGTAGTGGATTAAATGCTTACGGACAAGGATTTTCAATCACAGAAAATTAAATTCCGGATTGGAACAGTGGCTGTATTGTGGTTGAAGTTGGTAAGCTACATCACTACGTATATGTAGGGCGAGACCGCGGTGAAAGAAGAAAAGGGGCACCAAGTTATATCCAGGCAGGTTCAAATCCGATAAATCGGAATTCTCGCCTACCTGTGTTTCACTTAGTGCCAAGACAGCTGGTTTATGAACGTACACAGCAAAGAGGTTCGTTTTAAGCCCACGAATGTTGATCACGTCAACCCTAAAATTTCCTACACAAACCCTAAATACCCAACACCGACGTTGCATTTGGTAAGCAGAGTTGTGAAGTGCAAATTTAGAGTTAGCTTCTGAACAACAAATCGATGTACATATGTAGATGTTATGCCCATACATCAATTTGAGTTGGTCCACTGAAAAATTCGCACTTCCAAATTCGCTACGTCAGATGTAGGGCATTCTCAGTCACTGCATGATTAGATCAAACGGGAGTTGCGACCGAGAATGCTTAACAGTGACTTGTGAAACAAGTGACAGAGGAGGGCGGACCGAGTGCACTCAAGACCGAAACACTTCACTTCACTGCACTAGTTGTTGTTGTTGTTTTTTTTTTGCACTATGCACTCGCGTGGTGTTTGGAGATGGCAACGTTATTTTTTTTGTTTAATTTTCCGCGAGTGTACGCATGAAAAAAAGGTAGTGCACGCGACGAATGATGGCACGGTACTCGCCATTATTATATTTTTATTATTATATATATGTATATAGTATATGTATATAGATATCTTTTTCATTCAGATTCCTACGTGCCATAGTTCTTACAATAAAATTCTGTTGCTTACACTAATATTAAAAAACAAATTTGATCACAAGTAAATTTAACTACTAACCTTTTTTATAACACAATTTTTTTATTTTCAAATAAAACCACTGTTCAATGCGCAGTGGTATGGTTATTATACCACCAACTTATAACGTTTTCAAACGGGGCGCCGTGGCGTAGTGGGTAGGTGCGTCGACTCCTACGCTCGAGGTCGTCAGTTCGAATCTCGAAAAAAACATCAAACATTTTTTCACGGCTCCACCTCTTTCGAGTCACTGACAATGCTCAAAGAGTATAATTGTCTAAAAAAATGCTTCTCAATCTCACCGTTCGGAGTCGGCATTAAACTGTAGGTCCCCTCCACTCGTGAGAGAACAATAGCACGTACAACACGAGTGGTTGGTGAGAAGCTAGGCCCAGGTCCACCTCGGACTGTAGCGCCGCCATTATTATTATTATTATTATTATTATTATTATTATTAATATTATTATTATTATTATTATTATTATTACATATACGTCTCACTCTTACATTTGAAGAATTTTTCTTTTTTTTCAAAATATAGCTTAAATTTTTATAAAAATATAGGCATAGAAAACATACCTTCTTCTTCTTCTTCTTAGGGCGCTACAGTCCGAGGTGGACCTGGGCCTCACTCAACATGCCTCTCCAGCCAGCACGATCTTTCGCCAGCTGTCTCCAGTTTCGCACACCAAGCCGGCAGAGGTCCCCCTCGACTTGTGTGCGCCACCTTGTTCGTGGACGTCCTCTGTTGCGTTGTCCCACAGGCTCAGAGTCGAAGACTCTTCGGGCCGGAGCTAAGTTGTCCATACGCTCAACATGGCCTAGCCATCTTAGGCGTTGGATCCGTAGACGCCTGGCTAGACTCATGTCGCTGTACAGCCCATACAGTTCGTGGTTGAATCTTCTCCTCCAAATGCCATCAACGCAAACAGGACCAAAGATCGCGCGCAGAACTTTTCTCTCGAAAAGACCAAGAGACTGTTCATCCGCTTGGGATATTGTCCATGCCTCTGCACCGTAAAGCAGGACTGGGATGATCAAGGTCTTATACAAAGTCAACTTGGTCTTCCGAGAGAGGGCTCTACTACTCAATTGCCTTTTGAGCCCATAAAAACAGCGGTTGGCAAGAGTAATTCTGCGTTTGATCTCGGTACTGATGTTGTTTGTACTGTTAACCGCGGAGCCAAGGTAGACGAAGTCCTTTACTACCTCAAAGTTATAGCTGCCTATGGTGACGTTCTGGCCAAGTCGTCGATGTTGTGCGTCCTTTCTCGATGACAGCATATACTTTGTTTTGCCCTCGTTTACCGCCAGACCCATTTTAGCCGCTTCCGTTTCAATGCCAGCAAACGCATCATTGACGGCTCGCTGTGTTCTCCCAATCACGTCAATGTCATCCGCGTAAGCTAGCAGTTGAACGGACTTTTGGAAGATCGTGCCTCTTGTGTTGGCCAGTGAGTTTTGCACGATCTTCTCAAGAATGATGTTAAAGAAATCACATGACAGCGCGTCGCCTTGTCTAAAACCTTTTTTGACATTGAAGGTCTCGGTGAGTTCGTTACCGACCTTGATGGAGCAGCGAGAGTTCTCCATCGTCATCCTGCTCAGTCTGACGAGTTTAGCAGGAATGTCAAAACTAGACATGGCGCTGTATAGCTCGTCTCTATACACGCTGTCATATGCGGCCTTGAAATCGACAAATAGATGGTGTGTGTCAATTTGCATTTCTTGGGTCTTCTCCAGGATCTGCCGCAGTGTGAAGATTTGATCGATGGTGGACTTCCCGGGCCTGAAACCACACTGATAAGGACCTATCAGTTTGTTCACGAATGGTTTCAGGCGTTCACACAAAACGGCAGAGAAGATTTTGTAGGCGATGTTAAGGAGACTTATCCCTCGATAGTTGGCGCAGTCAAAGGGGTCTCCTTTCTTGTGGAAAACATACCATTCCACATTAAAGTATAGAAAAATGTTTAGATATGTGGTACATTTTTCATACCACCGGCTCTGATACAGTTAACTCCCTACACCCTTCGCAAAGAAGAAACTCCTGATATTACTAGGCAGATTTGGGTTCATCATTGGGCCTGATGATAGACAAGGATGGGGACACAGTATAACTGGGAATGAAAGGAGGAGATTTTAATATTAAAGTCACTGTGAGCTCCCTTCATTTATCCCATCTAGTTTTACTGCAGTTTCGAAAGAACGAAAGAATTGGTAGAGGACTGCATAGTCCAAGTTGTATGTTTATCTATGGTCAGAGAAGGAATCTTCATGCGAGACTCTACATTGTATGACTGTACATGAAATGCATTCAAAAGCGAATGTTAAACCATATAATTGCTTATCGCTTTCGTTATTATTCGAAATGTGGTGCGCATTCGCATCATAGCCTAAAATGATTGTAGCTTTGGACTTCCCTGCGACCATTCTCTCCTTGACAAAATCATTTTATCTTCATTAGGAATTGGGATATTTTAATAGAGGAATAATGTATGGGTATTTTTTAGAATAAAACAAAAATAAAAAATAGCTTTTGAATTATAAAGGGTGGTCCAATCACGATGTTACACGATGTTAATTGTGAGTCACACCGTAACGTCAAGTTGTTTTACCCAACTTAATTTGACATTTCTTTGTTTCAGTGTTTGACAAATTCAACAATGGAGAGGTACACAATTGTGCAGCGCGTTAAGATTGTTGAAGCCTTTTACAAAAATGGGAGTTCAAATCAAAATGCATTTCGTGCATTTCGTGATTTTTTTGGTCAGCATAATCGACATTTCCACAATCGGTAAAATTATGCGCAAATTTCAGCTAACCGGGTGTGTAGGAAATGAAATGATTTTTGAAAAGCCGATGCATCCACAAATTGACTGTTTGGTGCGGTTTATAGGCTGGCGGCTTCATCAGGTCGTACCTCTTCGAAAATGAGATCGGCCAAGCAGTTACCGTGAATGGTGTTCGCTATCGCGAGATGATGACTTACTTCTTGTGGCCAGAAATTGCGGATATGGACCTGAACGACACGTGCTTCCAACAGGTTGGTGCCACTTGCCACACAGCCAACGCAACAATGCCTCTTTTGCGCTAGAAATTCAATGGCCACGTCGTATATACGACTGGATGATGCAGTTGGTTAAGTGCCTGCTCCAAGTTAGAGGGTCCCAGTTCGAATCCCAGTGAAAGCGAATCTGGTCCAGTCACCATTTGCCGTTGGGATCAAATAAACGGAACTGGAGTAGGTTGTTACTTGGCAATACAACTCCGAAAAAAAATAAATCTCACATCGTGGCGTTGTTAATTGGCCGCCACGATCATGTGATTTGACACCGTTGGACTTCTTTCTTTGGGCATATTTAAGAGAAAAAGTGTACGTCAATAAGCCAAGAACAATTCAAGAGCCAAAGGATGAGATAATTGGGCACATTAACGACATTAAACCTCAATTATGTCTCAGAGTCATTGAAAATATGGACCATCGGATAAAGGTATGCCACCGAAGCCGTGGCGAGCATTTGGCCGATATTTTGTTTCACACCTAATTGTCGTAAATCCTTCTATCATACTAAAAAATATTAGAAAATTCTTTGGAAACTTTTTGTTTTATTTACAATTATCATCGTGCGTTTTCGTTGGACCTCCCTTGGTAATTTGAAAATCGACGATAGATGAAATCTTCATGGTCCTCAAATCCTGGTAGAGACCACAGAGCTTAAAATCGACATGCACCACCTGTCTATCGATTTCGTAGCCTCATACGACTACATTCAACGCAAGGAAATATTCGATGTGATGGCCCAATTCGGGATCCCGGAAAAAAATTATCCGGCCGTATCAAGTCGCTCTTAAAAATACGCGATGCAACGTACAGTACGGTTCTAGTATTTCCCAACCGTTTTAAACTGGATTTCGGCAAGAAGATGCAGTGTCGTGTGATTTCTTCAATTTAGTTCTGTTTGTGTGTTTTGTGTTTAGTCTTAAACACGAAAGGCATTACATATCTTCTACAAATCGGTTCAGCTGATGTGTTAAGCAGATGACATCGATACTGTTGCACGTTCTCAGTGAGCCGTAATAGAAGCATTCACGGCGATTGAAGAACAGGCGAAACAAGCTGGTCTAAGTGTAAATGAGGAGAAGACAAAATACTTATGCTGTTGAGTAAAAATCGATCCGTAGAACTTCATCAAGGACAAAACATCATAATCGATAGCTAAAATTTTGAGGCATTTAAGAATTGTCTGCCGTGGGACAAACGTGACCTGCACAAACGACATCTTGCTGGAGATCCAAAGCAGAATCGCCCTTGGTAATCGCTGCTACTTTGGTTTCTTGAAACAACCGAAACTTCTAACAGAAGGACAAACGTCATGCTCTATAAAATCCTACTTCTGCCAGTCTTGCTAAATGGAGCTGAAAGCTGGACGCTGCTTACCGTCGACTGCAGACCTGATTCTTGCTTCCTTCGAAAGAAAAAATCTGCGTTAGATATTTGGTTCTATTTGCCAGGAAGGAAGATGGAGGAAAAGACACAACTACTAACTTTACGGGCTGTACAAGGATACAAGGTAGAATCCTGTACGCTTAACTGGCTGGCTCACATCGAGCTTATGAACACCAATGCTTCAGCTAAGATAGTCTTCCAATCCGAGCCTTCTGGAGATAGGGAGAGGAAGAATAGGAGAGAAAGACCTGGCTTTTTGATATTGTAAGAGCTGTCTTGTCATCGTTTGGTAGGGATTTGTAAATATTTTTAATCAGCATTTTCACGAGCTTCTTAACGTGCTTGACCACGCGATTGATGGGGAAGAAGAAGAAAACCCAATATTCCCCTCACAAAGCAAAGGAGAAATCGGCACAACTGTCATACTGCTCGAAAACAGGTGGTTGCATGCACAGGTGGTATTCCGTGTGAGCTTTCAAAGCGTCAATGTTGCAGTCATGCCCGATGGGTGTTTCATAAGTCCTATATTTGAGAGGGCGATCTTTCACCAACCGTCGAGACAAATCCCTTCTATCCAGAAGATATGATAACACTAATCGACAAGCGGCCTGAAAAATCGACTAAATTTCTACACTGCTCCAAATACTGCAAAAATGCATCATCTCTAGATCGGTGAACACATGTTTTACATTGACTTCAAAGCCGCATAGAATCTCAGGAAATTTGTTTCGGATGTGGTCCGTTGCACTCGAAAACTTCGGATGCACTATTCCGTTTGGACAGCAAAGTAAAAGACAGCCGAAGTGAGGTTTGAAACGTCACATTAGCAAATTTCTGAAATTGCGGAAAACCATCGCTTCCGCGTCTTTCTTTGAACTCCAAAAAAATGCTTCCACTTTTCATTCTTATCAGCCTCCTTTATATTCATCTCACAGGACACTTGATCCTCCGTCGGCAAACTCAGCAACCTCAGCGCCACCAATGAATCACCGCCATCACCAGACTTGCAGCAACATCATCGTCAAACTCCATGCAAGAATGCACATATTCCATACAGAAAACGCATCCAGATACGCACCCACACTGCGACGCATAAAAGAGGCGCCACTTAAGATTTCACCATCGACAAGCCACGATCGTCCCACAAACTCTTCGCCATCGTCCCCACACACAGCATCATCTGCATCTAAGCCCAGATACCTCTGCCCCGTTCGGCATCAGATCGATGCGATGCCAAGTCCATTACAGCTGCGCAACAGCGGCGGCGGCTGCGGCGCGGAGATAGAAAGCGCCCCAAGGAGCACTATCAAATCCAGATTTCTAGCGAGAGCCGTGCACTGAAGACCATTTCTCTGCGCTGCCTCCACCACGTCCGCTCATTCCTCGCTCTTCCTAAATGTATCTGAGTATCTCTTTGAGTGCATTCGGAATGATCGTCGTATAAATCTTAAGCTCGATTAGTTCCCTTATTCAGAGCGAGCACGGGAGCGAGCGAGAGCGCAGATGAAATGGATCAGTCAAGGCGAGATCGCAACGCGCATCCACGGATTGTGCGGCGGGTGTGTGTGCGAGGGAAAGGAGGCGGCCCGCAGAACAGATGGAATTATAAGATTTTTGTGATCATGTATCAAAGTCGGCGCGGCGACGACAGGCTTTTAACCGATGACACCAAATTGCTATTTAAGTCCCGAAAGGTTTCCCTCCAATAAAACCACGAGATACATACACTTTGCGGTTCGCCGGGGGGCCAGCACCGACGGGCGACAAATGAATTAACAAACTCGATACATATGTACGGGCCGCCTCCACCGTCATCGTCACCAGAGACCGGCCAGAGCATTCAGAGACGATAATGACCAGTCGCCGACGGAGCGATCGGATGGTTCGGTGGTATGTGGAGCACAGTCGTTGGTGTTGTATTGTATCTGCTGTTGATTCGGCTGGAGGAGATCTCCTATGGGACCTCCAGCTAATTACCGAAGATAACCACATTCCTGCGATGGGAATGAGATGTGAGATTGCTTGTTAGGGATGATTGTCGGTCGCATTTATCGGACGGGAAAACTGCGATTCGGGGCAAGCCCTGAAAAGTGGCGGATATGAATGCAAAGTTGGAAGGAAGTTGGGGGAGTTTAGAACGACGAAGTGAGACTTAACATCAAACTGGACTGATGACGAGGTCTTCTAGGGGAGACGTATGACTGCTGAGTCATCGTGACGGTTAACTGAGTGATGCAGTGCAATCGTCAAATAATTGCTTCTAAATCGAAAGCGGTAGTCAGGTAACACGTCAGGACACGTTTCTCCTCTATGATTAGCTGTTGTCGAAGAAATATTTTTTTTCAAAAACAGAAAATTGGAAGAAGCAAAATACGAAAAGGGCCCATGCTTCACAATTTTGGGGTTCTTCCGGTTACAGAACCAATACGACTTCCGCGACTTTTTGCCTGCGAATGTGTTTTAGTCTATTCACGTTGTTTACTAAGCCTCTGCGCGTCAACATTTCGAGACGTTCTGTTGTATTCAAATCTAGCCTGATGAAATAAACCCTTCTTATGATTGTGTCTTGAAGGAAGTTCTACCAGGTGCACTGGTGCTTGTAACCCTATGTCCACAAGCATGACATGATTTCAATCGAACCTGAGTCAAAACGGAAAAACTGCAAAAGAAGATCAAATTAAGCCAAGTCCAAGAGTCCAAGAAAAGTCCAAGAGAACTCACGACGAGGACTCCTACACAGTCCTTAAGTTTATAAGCGATTGCGTATACCGATTGCGATAATCTGTGTCTAGCTGTTATATACAATCGTTTCCTTGATATAATCAATCTCGGGTTTTCCTTGTGTGTTCCATCCATATTGAAGAAAAACCGATCGAAGCCTCCTTTGTATAATAGAAACCTTCTTCATTTGAAAAACATAAAGAACAAAGCTGATGGTATTCCAGCATTAGTTTTACGACACTGCAGCCATTCCTTGGCTAAACCTTTGCTAAAAGTATTTAATATATCGCTCCTCTCCGGAATATTTCACGAGGATTGGAAGGTTTCTCACTTGGTACCTATCCATAAATCCGGCTCAAAAAATAATGTAGAAAACTACAGAGGAATTTGTAAATTATCTGCCATTCCGAAACTTTTCGAGTGTATCGTAAAAGATAAATTAGTTTATCATATAAAAGAGCATATATCTGAATTCCAACACGGCTTTGTTTCCGGTCGTTCAACAAAAACCAACTTGGCTCATTTCACGACTTATGCTATTAATGCCGTTGAAGAGGGTTTCCAAGTTGATGCAGTATATACTGACTGTAGCAAAGCTTTTGACTCTGTGAACCACGAGCTAATGCTTACGAAACTGAAAAGTTTTGGTTTTCATTCGAATGTCTTGAGTTGGATCTCATCGTTTTTAGTTGGGAGGGTGCAAAAAGTCTCCCTCGATAACCACTGCTCAAGGCCTATCTCTTGCACCTTTGGAGCTCCACAAGGTAGTCATTTAAGTCCTTTGCTTTTTATCATTTTTATAAACGATATGATTAAAGGTTTAAGTTTTTGCAACTGCTTAATGTATGCTGATGACCTTAAATTATTCTTAAAAATACAAAGCATAAAAAACTGCAGTTGGACCTAAACTACTTAACCGGGTGGTGCGCTGCAAGTTGTTTAAATCTTAATATTAAAAAATGTTTTGTTATATCTTTCTCAAGAGCTCAGTTACAATACTCTTACCCTTACTGTATTGAACTCAAGCCTCTAGAAAGAGTTGAAAAAATAAAAGATCTCGGTGTCATTCTTGATACAAAGCTCACTTACGTTGCACATATCGAGTACATAGTTGCAAAAGCTAACTCGCTAGTTGGGTTTATCAAAAGAAATTCAAAGGAATTTTCTGACCCCTATACTTTAATATCGCTTTTTATATCACTTGTAAGGTCCATCCTTGAATATGCTGATGTCATTTGGAGCCCAATTTATCAAATCCACTCGGATAGGGTTGAAAGAGTGCAGAGACGCCTTACAAAATATGTTTTCTTCAAAATGGGTTGGAATTTCGAGCCTTGTTACAAAGCCAGGTGTCAGTTGTTGGGGTTATTGACTCTTACTGCAAGAAGACGCTCACATGAAATTTTTTTCATACGCGATATTTTGTGTCACCATATTAATAGCCCTATACTTTTGTCAATGCTCCCTATTTATGCTCCAGAACGAACTCTAAGAGCTCACTATCTCTTTGTTCAAATGAAGCATAGAACAAACTATGGTATGAATGAACCAATTTCTAGGGCTCTGAAATCTTTTAATGAAGTCTGTAATCATTTTGATCTTCACATATCGAGAGAGTACTTTAAAAACATTATGTTTGGTCTATTTAATTATTGATTACATATCTTATTTTACTGATTGATTAGACTTTGCAAAAACTAAATTATAAAACTGTAAAATATTGTTTATTTGTACCTACTTATTATTCTAGTAATCTATTAAGCTAAGCTTGTTGATGAAAAAATAAATAAATAAATAAATAAAAAATAAATAAGTTAAAACCATTCGCAACCGGAGGGAAGTCCTGGAGATTATTTTACGGAAAATCGGAGAAGTCTCCGAAGCCAACAGTACCCATCTATAGGGTGACTTAATAAGAAAGACAGGAAAAGAAATTTAAATGAAACAACAATGCTGTGAGATATAACACTGATTCTGCCTTTATTTCAAATCCACAGGGTAAGCCAAATACAAGTTTATTTTTAAAAATTCAATAAAATATATTAAAATGTATTTCCATGGAACAAACATTCCCATTAATTATAAAATACAACGTCGTTCACGTCGTCCACGATTCCCCACAAAAAAAAAAGACTAAAGGGGTCAAATCGCAGCTTTTTTTTGTGCATTTTTATTCAAAAATTCATGGTTCTTATATTCTAGACAAAAATACTTAAAACTAGCTTAACTGAACTATTATTCCTAAATCTAACTTACTGACCCCAGACGGGTGCTCTAGGCTAATCTATACCTAATCCGTTATACAATTGCCTTTCGGCTTATCCATCTTTCAATTATTTATTTCAATTATTTCCTTTTTTTTTTTATTTGCCTAAGAATATTTTCAAAAAAACGTTGTTTTTCCTTTGTTTTTCCCTATTCTAGCATAATCTAAACTAAATTAAACCTAAGCTAAAACTTAAAACTACTTAAAGTACTTAAAACTATTTCGCAGTAAGCTTTCAACTAACACAATCTCCACAGCGCAACATGCATACATTAAAGGCAGAGGTGTGGAGACCGCACTTCACAGCGTGGTTAATGTGATTGAAAGTACTCTCAAAGCCAAAGAGTACGCACTCGCAGCCTTTTTGGATATTGAAGGCGCTTTCAATAATGTGGAAACGAGAGCGATTAAGTCAGCCTTCGAAAAGGCCAATATTGAGCAGTCAATAACATCAACCATTGTTAGCCTGAACAATCTACGCAAACATGATTGACAAGCTCGTGAAAATCATTGCCTCTAGAGGCACACCGCAGGGAGGGGTAATTTCACCCCTGCTTTGGGTTCTTCCTTTCACAACGAAGTCTTAGAACAGCTCAAATACTCGGAAGTGACGGTAGTTGCTTATGCAGACGACGTAGTGTTGATAGCTAGAGGCAAATTCCTCCCGACCATAAGTGAAGTACTTGAGGGCGCTATAAGAATTCTATCTAATAATAATAATAATGGCGGCGCTACAGTGCGAGGTGGACCTGGGCCTAGCTTCTCAGCAACCACTCGTATTGTGCGTACTATTGTTCTATCACGAGCGGAGGGGACCTACAGTTTAATGCCGACTCCGAACGGCGAGATTGGGAAGCTTTTTCTAAACAGTTATACTCTTTGAGCATTGTCAGTGACTCGAAAGAGGTGGAGCCGTGAAAAAATGTTTGATGTTTTTTTCGAGATTCGAACCTTAGACCTCGAGTGTAGGAGTCGACGCACCTACCCACTACGCCACGGCGCCCCCAGAATTCTATCTAGGTGGGCAAAAAACTGCGGACTGGGTGTTAACCCAAGTAAGACCGAATTGGTTGTTTTCTCCAATAAGAGAGTCATTCCACAATTTAGGCTTCCAGCTATTGAAGGATCAACACTGACGTTATCCGACAGAGCTAGATACCTAGGTATCATTCTTGACAAAAAAACTAAATTGGAAACTTAATGTCATTGAAAGGGTCAAAAAAGCTATATGCGCTTTTTATATCTGCGCCAAAATTGTCGGTAAAAAATGGGGACCAAACCTCAAGGCCATCCTATGGATATATACCGCTGTTGTCAGACCCATCTTTACGTATGGCAGCGTAGTCTCATGGAAGGCAGCATTGAAAGCCATTCATCTTAAGGCATTGACGAAAATACAGAGACTTGCGTGTATGGGAGTTACTGGAGCAATCAGCTCTACCCCAACAGCTGGACTGGAAACGATCCTACACATGCTACCGCTTGACCTTCATATGCAGGCAATCGCCGCTAAAAGTGCTCTGAGAATCAGTCAATCTTGCAACTGGCGCTCAGGTACCACTGGACATGCAAGTATTCTTAACAAACTTGCAGTATCAGAAGTCGAGAGCGACTACAGGCACCCATACCTCGAATTCGAGAGACCCTTCAAATGCCAATACCCCACCATAGAGGAGTAGGCGTCCAATCAACCCATCAACAACTCGACAATAAAGGTATACTCGTATAGCGATGAGTCAAAGATGGAAGCAGGCATAGGTGCGGGTATTTTCTCCGATGAGCTAAACTTGCACTGCTCAATCAGACTCCCTGATTATGGCAGTGTTGAAGACCAAATTCTTCATTACTCTTCACTTACACAAAAACCTACGTATTGCGCGACGAGAATTATACATTGTCGGGTAGACGACAGACGTCTGCCGGCGCCGCAGCCTGTTATGTTTACATTCTTAATTTTTTTTTTAATTTTTAGCTGGGTAACAAGGATAAAGCGCAAAGAAAAGGAAAGCAAAGCAATGCGTTTATCCGTTTAAGAGACAGTGAAATTATATTGCGGTTATGAAAATTGGTTTCCCCGTCCGGTTACAAGAGAGTCCGTTTATAAGAGAATTATTTACATGAAAAATCGTGTAGATAATTCCGTTCTAAGAAATTTGTTCGGTTATGATAGGTGTCCGCTTATGAGGGGTGTCCATTGGAAGAGAGTACACTGTATAAGTTAAATAACAATTAGCTAATGAATTAGGTAGTGGGCTTAATACAAATATATGAGATATATAATATAGCAAAATTGGTTATACAATTATACAAAGCAAATTGAGAATATCCTTATAGTTAAAACTAAGTAGCCATGATTTCACCTCTTTTGGAAAATTGAATTATTACGAATGCACCTTATAGTATAAGGTAGCTTATTGAAGAGTCTTGGAGCAGTAACTGAGTAGAATTTGGAGTAAATATGTGATGAGGTACTTGAACAAGGTTCAGTTCATTAATTCTGATATGGTAATTGAAAGGGTATCTATTTAATAAATACCCAGATCTCGCAAAGAATATTTTCAAAACCTTATAGCAATATAAATGCTTAAATGGTACAATGTTAAGTCTATCAGAGTAACGATTTCTCTTGCACACAAGCCTTATAACATGTTTTTGTGAAACAAGAAGAGGCATAATTTTATTGAAATGAGTGCCACCCCAGCAAATTAAACCGTACTGAAGCTTGGAGTGGACTAGTCCATAGTAAATATACTTTAGAAGTTCAGGTGCACAATAAGAATTTAGAAAATACACTTGCCTTGTGGCTGCCGTGAGATACTTCTTTAGACCGATAGTGTGTTCAGATCAGTTCAACTTCCAGTCAAGTATTATACCTAGATACTTGAAATGATTAACATTCTCAATACAAAAACATTTATCAGAACAAGATTGATGTTCGTTAAAAGTATGTCCACAGAACTGGGAACTGCAAATAGCCTTACTATGTTTGTGTGGAAGAGATAATTTTTCCTACCACTTGAACTAAAAAACATTATTTTAGTTTTGTCACTTATGACTATTTTGTGCACGTTAAACCAACGTCTAAGGATTTCAAGATCGTGATTAATGTCGGCAGAAAGATTCAAGGAAGAATTTGCCGTAAAAACGCAAGCCATATCATCTGCAAAAGCTGTCACCTTATCATGGAAATTTTGTTGAAAAAGTGAATTACTTTGAACCTTGAGGAACACCCAAAGAAACAGTGGTTATTAAGCTAAGTTCACCATCAATTTTAACTTTTTGTGTTCTGTTTGAAATATAAGAACGTAGCCAGCTATGGAAATTACCTCTAAACCCACACTTAAATAGATTATCCATAAAAATTTTATGATCGACTGTATCAAATGCTTTTGTAATGTCAACAAAGAAAGGGTTGAAATCCTTATTATTTAAGCCATCATATACATGTGAACAAAAATTAAGGAGGGCACTATCGGTAGAACATCCAGAACGAAAACAATATTGGCCTTTAATAAAAAACTGTTTTATCAAAAAATGCGACCGAGTTTTTTTCGAACATCTTTGAGAAAACCGAATCTAAGGAAATGGGCCTATAATAATTAAAGATGTTTTTATTTCCTTTCTAAAACATTGTTATGACTTGTGCAAGTTTTTAATAAATCGAACCGACAACAACAACATCGAGCGTAGGAGTCGACGCACCAACCCACTACGTCACGGCGCACAGTGGTTTCATTTGTATGGGAAGGGCTGTCAAAACTCAAAATTTCATTTTAAATGATAGAAAATAAAACAAATAGTTAAAAAAGTGAGAAATTGTATGTATTTGAAGAACATAGAAGATAGCTGATAGAAGAACATGGCATAGCTTAAAAAATATCAACTTCAGTCTTTTGGTTTACCAACTTCCCAATAACTTGGTACTGATGTTTTGACAATTTGGCCTCAACCAAAGCATAATTTGAATCAAGTTGCTTGGCTTGAAAATTGTCTGTGGACTGACAATTCTTTAAAACACAAGGAATATCTTCATCTATTTCAACGATCTTAACAATTCGTCTCCTTTTAGTTCGAGACGAGTTTTCTAAAAAATGAGGGGACTTACAAAGCTTATTTATCTTTTTCTTTGCGTGTAGACTTTCAATTTGATAAGTTTGCCCAAATATTGCCAATGTTTCATTAATTTTGGTAATATTGCGACCTTTCCATATGCCAAATATTAAAAATACCAATGCGCTTGATCATGTTGCTAGAATCTAAAAAAAGAGGAAAATAGTGTTTTACTTCGGATCAACATTTTACGATTTGCGCAAAAAAAAGTTGTATATATTCGTTAACAGGAAATATAACTCTAAATTATTGTATATAAATTATCGTGGGATTTTATGGGAATTTGGTGTTTTGGCTCTTCAGAAAAACATGAAATATGAAAAAACCCCAAATAATGCACCATTTTCAATAGAGGTCAAAATAATAAAAAAATGTTTTTTTAAAGAAAATTATTTAAAAGCTTTCATTTAAAATTATTTTATTACTCTCATCGACTTTTTTCCAAAATAAACTTTAAAAAAAAGACCAAAAATGGTTAAGCCGCAAAGTCGTATTTTCAGATTAACTTTTCTTATAAAACTGCGAAAAACACTCATCTTCGTGACGCGATTGACTGCCTACAACTAATATTGTAGAAGAAACCTTACTGTCACTTTATTCTCCCATTATCATAGATAATAATTACATTAAAAAAATAGTTTTTTAACCTTGATATTTCGACTTTTGGCCTATGGGAGAAACCACTGTCCACTTTAACACTTTAGTTATAAATAAAACATTAAATATCAGAGATGTTTATAGCTATTTTTTTAATAAAGTTATTAGAAGTACCGTCAGTAGTTTGTGAATACGAGTTTTTTCAAGGATAGAATAGTCTTATACACTTCGAAAGACGTAATTGGATCAAGAAGAAACTTCGGGAAAGTTGCACTTCATTGTCTAAACAATTACAATCACAGTTTTAATCACACCTATCGGAAACAATCGGATATCACAGTATTATCTATTATCAAATTTGGAATTTTAACCTTCTGACTAGAATGGTTCAATATTTCTTTTACTAAATCCCATTCTTTTTAGAAATACCCTTAGCTTCTAGAAATGTTCCCATATAGAAACTATTTTTACATAATAAAACATTAAGGATGTGAGATGAGACAACTTGACATAATTCTTTGTACGCCTTTACAATATTGCTATTATTAGGGTTTTTAAGCTTCTTTTTATACAATTTGTTTTTTATTTGTATTTTTTTTATAATGCTAGTGGCTATAAGTTGAGTTGATAGAGTCTCACACTCTCGGCCACAGTAGAAACATTCTCATCTGTACACACCTCACGATGATGGAGACCATGAGCGTCTGTGGTCTAAAACTCTCGGCCGGAGCAGCCACATTCTCATCTGTGCGCACCGTACGACGACGGGGACCATGTCCACCATCCAAAGTCCTTAACAAAATTCCATAAAAACGACACCTAACCTGGAACTAAAATCTTAATTGAACTCAAATATTAATAATAACTTGTATGACCATTATTTCATCTAATTTTCAAATTTATCGAGTGTCACATCCTTAAAATTATCGAAACCGAATGTGGACGAAAAACGAACTTTTGACGAACATGTATCCACAATTAATTCACGCGGTTAACTAGTAAAAATTATGGAGTAATTTTTCAGGTTTTAATCAGCCGATTTGTATCTTTCTTCAACAAATTTAAAGGGCAAATGACAATAAAATTGCAATGCATATCAAATTACTTGCCCCTCACTAGGAATTCATCGGCACTGTAACTCTACGTCACAACATGAGCCCCCAACTAATCAATCTCTGCCACACATCCCACCAAACACAACTCAATCAAAATATCAAATTCCATTGCTTCATCCTCCAATCCACACGAGGTAACCTTCTGAATCACAAACGATCACTAAACACCCGATCCCTTGCCCATACCCCACAATCTATAAAATCTTGACACCACTCAACACAGCTGTGCCCTGTGTCACCGAAATCAAAGTGCACCGCGCCCTCCTCCAACGAGAGTGTGACATCATCTTCCATCGGCATCTCCGCAAGCTCGACGTTATCTCTTCCTCATCTACTCCTACCTCGAGCACCATCCCACCGCGTCGAGATCTCCCGGCAAGATCATGTGCCAGTCGATTTTGTTTGTTCCGTGATCGCGCATCGCTCGCGTTCCATCACCTAAAACACGATGAGAACCAAATTGACACGAGTAGCACACGAGTGAATGGTCAATTAAACGATCGCGCGAATGATAACAATCTGTTCGACACCCGATCTTGTCGACGACATTTCGATTTCGACTCCGAAGTCGTCTCGAGACTATTTGCATAATATCCGGTAAATGGTTCTCGAACGTTTTTCGTTTTTACGCCCCGACAGACCACTGACAACGAAAACAAACTAAGAGAACGGTTATCGTGATGTTAAATAGGAACGTTAAACCGTTTTAAGCTTTACGATCGAATGTTGATTTCCCCAAAGTGACACTCGATTTATCATAAAGGTTTCGACGATCATAGGCGATCGTTAAGTTTGACGATCATTGGGTTGATCGTTAAACCTCTCTGGCGACCGTTAAGGTTTATTCGGAATCTTAAAATTCCTTCGGAGTGGATGGATGGAATGCCATCAAATTTTGTGAGCGATCGACACGGTCCCGAGCATGATCACGATCACTTAATCTTCAAAACAGAGATTTCCTTTTGTGGTCCTGATTTTTTTCTTTCAACAGATACCAGTGTGCGACGGTCAGGAAAACGTAGTTTGTTATGACTCATAGGAGAGACCGTGACAAGCTTAATTGATCGTTGATTCGTGTGATAAGTTACAGGCGACATTTTTTTAATGACTTCGTTTGGGTCTACGGAGGATCAAAAGATTTGCAGTCCATGAAGGGAAAGATCATGCTTTCTCGTTTTCCTAGCCATGAAATTAAGTTGATTCTATGTTTTTTTACTGATATTCCAAAACTATGATCACTGAGCAAGGCCATCGAAGGTCCATTAGGACGGATTTGACCAATTGTAAACTCAGTAATTTTGTCACAGGTTTGGAAACAATTTTTTTGACTTTGAGGTTAGACATTTCAGCATTTAAAGACCAGCGACTGTCAGAAAACTCTTTGAACCGAACGTATTGATACTTGGTGATGGTTGGTCGGTTGGCGGGCTCCCGACCCGTGAAGGTTCTCTGCCTGAGACACGGCAGCCTTTCATGCCCTGCGGTCTGGGCTACACTGCTTCCAGTTATCCAGACCAAGCGCTCTATCATCCGCTATAGCTTGGTCCCTGAAACGGAGGTTCGGTCTTCCTTTTCGTCTCGAACCTGTGGGCTGTTGTTCGAAGATGCTCTCTGCTGAAGCGTTATGGTCCATTCGCTCGATGTGGGCGAGCCTGTGTAGTCGTCGTTTTCTGGCTTTTTGGACTACATTAACGTCTTGTACAGCTCGTAGAATTCGCGGTTGTATCTTCTCCTCCATTCGTCCTCCTCGCATACGGGAAAATTCGATGAAGAATTTTCCTCTCAAAAGTACCCAAAATGTGCTCTACTTTCTATCGTTAAACACTCGGCTCCATGCAGAAGAACTGGCAGGATTAGCAGTTTGTAGAGCATGCATTTTGTCTTTCGAGTTAGGAGTTTTGAATCCATTTGTTTCGCCAAATCGAAATAGCAGCGGTTTCCTAGGGTAAGTCTTAGTCGAATCTCTACTAGGGTGTCATTCGTAGGGTTGATATTTACTCCAAGGTATGTAAACTCCTTAACCACCTAGAAATTATTGTTGCCAACAGTGACGTTCTGTCCTAGGCGGTGGACCGATAATCCTTTGTTTGTTGGCAGCAAATACTTGCTTTTGTCCTCATTTACTTCAAGACCAACTCGTTTCGCCTCTTCTTCAATGGCCGTGAAAGCTTCTATAACGGCTTGCTGGGAGCGACCTATGATGTCAATGTTGTCTGCGTAGCCCAGCAACTGTACGGATTCGTTGAAAATAGTGTCTTCTGTATTGCCTTGCGCACTGTTCCAGTACAAGGTTAAAGAAATCACACGACAGCGCATCTCCTTGCCGAAATCCGATGCATGTTTGGAATTCGGAGGAACTGTTCCCAAATTGCACGTTGCACCGCGTGTTTTCCAGCGTGACACAGTTGGATCAGTTTTCCCGGGATCCCGAATTCGGCCAACGCCTTGTAGAACTCTAGACGGTAGATGCTGTCGTATGCGGCTTTGAATTCGATAAATAGGTGATGAGTCTCGTCTTGAAACTCGTTGGTCTTTTCCAGGGTTTGTCTCAGTGTGAAAATTTGGGCGACTGTCGATCTGCCGGGCCGGATCCCACACTGGTACGAGACGATTAGTGTATTGCGGAAAGATTTCAGACGTTCACACAGTACGTTGGATAGAATCATGTATGCGACATTCAGCAGGGCTATGCCTCGGTTGTTCTTGCAAGACATAGGATCGCCTTTCTTGAAGATGGGGCATACAGAGCTGATAGTCCAGTCATCGAGCATGGCGTTATCCACCCATACTTGGTTGATGATTTGGTGCATGCACCCTACCAAACCATCACCATCATGTTTGAAAAGTTCCGCTGAGAGGCCATCAGAGCCTACGACTTTTTTGTTCTTCAGCTTTTTGATGGCCGAGCTGACCTCTTCAAAACTGGGACGGGTAACAGCTTCTTCATTGACTGGAGGTGGGTTCTCTTCTTGCCCTATCACTCTCTCTACGTGATGCCCATTAAGAAGGTGCTGGAAATGTTCCTTAAATATATCATCTATTCCCTGCGCTTCGGTGACTAGATTTCCTTCACTATTTCAAAGAGCCTGCGTTCCGGGTTTAAAGCCTGCTGCCAGCTGCTTGGCTCTTCTAGAAAACAACCGGATGTCGTTTCTATCGCGAGACTCTTCAATACCCTTGAGATGGAAGACTGCGTAGGCTCTTTTCTTCTTACGCAGAATCTTTTTTTCTTCCCTTCTTCTGTTTCGGTACACTTCCCATGCTGCTCTTGTTTTGCGCTGCAGCGTTAGCAAGTGCCCATTTTCTGTCACATTTTTCCGAAGTACGCATTCGTCATCATACCAAGGGTTCTTTATGGGTGCTTGGTAACCATACAAAAAAGCTGACCATCACCGACACTTCTTAGGGGACCTTTCAATTGCTCTTTGACACTCAGTTTTCCGAGTGCATCCTGATTAATGGACACTTCAAATCCTACTTTAACCAATAAAGTCGACCGTATGCGACTCTCTGGTAAAATTATACATGCCATCAACATTATATTCCACAACCTTCACTGGTTCTGAATTAAAAAATAAATTGATTGCCTTGCATCCGCGATCACTTGGTCTTCATACCGGAGGTTCGGTCTTCCTCTCCAATTCGAAGCAGGAGGCTCGGATTCGAAGACTCTCTTTGGCTGAAGCATTGGTGTTCATTCGATGGGGACGAGCCAATTTAGTCCACGGATTTTTGCCTTCCGGACTATGCCCAGGTTCTTGTACAGCTCGTAGAGTTCGGAGATGTGTCCTGTCCTCCATTCTCCATCCTTCCTTACTTACTTACTTAAGTTGGCGCTACAGTTCGGGGTGGACCTGGGCCTCAACCAGCAAGCATCTCCAGCCAACTCGATCTTTAGCTAGCTGCCTACAGTTTCGCATGCATAGTTGTTGAGGTTTCTTTCCAACTGCGTGCGCCACCTGAGTTCCGAATTACTGCGCACTCCCTCGGGTATTAATTCGAAGGCCTTCCGGGCCAGAGCATTGGTCACTAGACTTTCAAGTCTAGGCACAAATCAAGGAAAAAGCAACAATTTTTCAAAAAAAAAATTTCACTGCTCCACCTCTTTAGAGTCACTGACAATGCTCAAAGAGTATAACTACCTAGAAAAAGCTTCTCAATCTCGCCGTTCGGGGACGGCAATAAATATTTTAAAGGTCACCTCGCAAACCATCTGAGCGTGCGGCTTGGTTGTTCTTCAGCTTTTTGATTGCTGTGCCGACTTCTTCAATACTGGGGGGGAAGAACTATTTCATCGAAGAATCTGGGTGCTTTTCTTAAAGTCTGTGCTTTTTTTTATAAAAGGGACAAATTTGGATAAAAGAAAAAATACACCAGGATTATTCATTGATATAACCAAAGCGTTTGACATGGTTAATCATGATATATTATTTAAAAAAATGGAGAATGCGGGCTTTCGAGGCTTTATTAATGATTGGTTTATGTCATATTTAACCAACAGAACACAAAGAGTAAAAATTGAGGTCGTCAGAAGTGATAAAAAGTTTATAAATTGTTGTACCTCAAGGTGTACCTCAAGGATCCGTATTGAGTCCAATACTGTTTGTGATGTATATATACTCTATGTACTGTGAAGCAGTATTAAAGCTTTTCAATCCGTCAAGGGAGACGCAGTTACACACCGATGCAAGTAAGGATGGACTGGGTGCCGTTCTTCTGCAGAAAAGTGATGATGCCAAGTTCCATCCTGTTTTCTTCGCCAGTTTCAAGACGTCAAAAGCCGAGCAACAGTACAGCAGTTACGACCTCGAAGTTTTGGCAATGGTAAAGTCATTGAAAAAGCTTCGTTCCTACCTTCTGGGAATTAAATTTCAAATCTTTACGGACTGCCAGGCGTTTTACTACACCATGCGAAGAAAAGAGTTAAACTGTCGAGTGGCGAGATGGGTACTTCTGCTCAGTGAATCATAGACCAGCAACGGCGATGAAGCACGCGGACGCTTTAAGTAGGTATCTCTCAGTACTTAATGTCGAATCTGAAATTCTTTGCAGGATCCGCCAAGCGCAAGAAAAGGATGAGTATTGTACACTAGTCAAGTCCATCGATATCCTTTACAAATTCGTTGACGGAAACTATCTGCTGGTAGTGTCCAGAAGTATCTAAAATCCCATCATCAAAGACTTGCATGGTCTGGATCACTCTGGTGCACGAAGGATGGAGAAGCAACTAAGTCAAACTTATTTCATCCCCAAGCTGGCGAAAAGGGTAGACGAGGTGGTGGCAAATTGCGTCCCTTGCATCATTTCCTCAAAGTTTGATGTTCCACTTCATACTTATCACGTCGACAAGTATTTTCAAGAGCTACTGTGAGGAACAAGGGATCGTTCTCGTGCTTATTATTACCGGCGTCCCAAGAGGAAAGGCTCAGGTGGCACGCTTGAACCGAGTTATTATTTCCGTGCTGTCTAAGATAACTTCTAAGATCCTCTAAAGTGGTACCTTCTTATTCCTAGGTTTCAGCAGATTCTCAATTCATCAAGGAGTCAAGCTAGTGAGTGTACACAATTCGAGGACTGAAGATGAAATTCGCAGGTGGGGATGCAGAGGAACTATCAAAACTTATAGAGGAGGAGTTCGTAGTCGAATTTGAGGCAAACCGCTAGGATATGAGGAGCCAAGCAAGGCTCCAAATTGAAAAAATACAAACAGAAAATGCAAAGTATTCTTTTCGACATCGAAAACCCGCGAAAAAATATGCAGTGAAGGAAATGGTAGCGATCCGAAAAACACATTTCGCCCCAGGTGACAAGTTGCGTGCCAAGTTCTATGGACCGTATGAGTAACCAAGGTGAAGGGACAGGATCGGTACGACGTTAGGAAGTTTGGCACGGGTGAAGGACCTTACATTACATCATCAGCTGCTGACTACATGAAGCCCTGGACGAAATGGGAGAGCGATGAAGAACTGGACGGCCGAGTGTAGGAATCTTGAGTTCAGGAAGCGCTGGTGGGTGAAAGTAATAGAAGATCTGTAAAAGGAACGAATCGAAAATCAACGAAAAGGAGAAGACGGGAAAATTCCGCGAAAGGGCCAGATGATGTGATGAAGTAAAGGAATAAATTACATTCGAAAGGAGTAACTGTAGGCGGTCAAGATTTTTGAAAAGGTCAAGAAAGCGAAAAGAGAGCAAATTACATTTTTTTGTTTTTGTATTGATTAAACTGTATTATAATTTTTATTTTTTGATACTTAATTAAAAACCGAAATTTATTTAATAGAATTCCTAACCACTTCTTTTTTATTATCAAATCCCACATTCATATAGACTTTTTTGTGCTCCAATATCCTTTTCGCGCCTTTTCTATTCGTCAAAATGACAATCCTAACATAACTAACATGTTTTCTGCAGTATAACAGGGTTTATCAGTTTTGAAGTCAACGAAAAGACGAACTGCCTTCCAAAAAGCGGTGGTAACTGCTTTTGAGCCAGAGCAGTTCCTTTCCCCCTTCATCGGTCTCCCTGACACAGCGGGACTGATTTATATAGAGACTTTCATGCCTGCTGTACTACAGGTGGATGGAACAAGGCAAGAGAACATCGCCTTTCCAAGTCCGGCAACAGCTTGTACATTTTACAATAAAAAACAGACACTGTGACGTGATAATACAAAATATCTTATCTTAGACTTACTATAGCTCTCGACTTTGTTCTCCAATTCTGCCAACCCCGACCTGAATAGTGAAAAAGTTTGATGCGCCGTAGTCCAAAAATCAATTTTCAAATAAAAAAGCAGACCAATGAGATCCAGAAAATGATTTCGTTACGAAATTCAAGTGCGTCATGCCACTAAAGGCCGGTCGTTCGTGCGAGTTGCGTGGTAAAACATGAACATATCGAATGCGAAAATTGATTAAAATTGCATGTCCACCATTTAGATAAAGGAAGCACGCGGGCTCCCAACTGGCAGCTTGGCAATCATAAATGCTTAACCACGTTCCGTGTCAGTCAGAGGAAATGGGCACTCAGTGACGATGGAATGCCACTTAACAGTGCCGACGAGTCGAAATTAATGTCAAAACCGACTTGAGGGCATCATGCAAGCACTCGCGTGAATCCGTATCCATTACGCGAGAGTACAAGAATAATTTCGAAGTTAATGGCATTCCCAATCTTATTGGAGCTTTAGGTGTTTAAGGAATTTGTTTCCAAAAAGTGATGGAGACTCTTAGGCAATTCGTTACAAATCGTTAAAATAATGTGCGGTTTTTAGTTTTATCTAAAGGACCCTTGCTGAGTGAGAATTGTTCAGAAATTGGTGTCAAAGCCAAGTTAGCGGTTTTTAACGCAGTATTTGTTCCAACTCTCACCTATGGTCATGAAATTCGTGTAATGACCGAAAAAATAAGATCGCGAATACAAGCTGCCAAGATAAGACTTCTTTGTACAGTTGTGGGAATTACTCGCCGGGATAGGGTGACACACATGGCAGTGCGCGAGGAACTTACCGTTGGGCAGCTGCTTCTTCGTGCGGAAAGGGATGTACTTCGTTGGTTTGATCACGTGGCACAAATGTCCCCATCAGGTACGCGACCGCTTGGCAGACCCAGGGCGAAATGATTTGAACAGGTCGAAAAACTCGCCTGGTTGCGCTTGAGCATAGCTCCTGGTGAGTAAGAGTCGACGGAGGAGGATCGAGTGCCTTTAAGATCTCGCGTGAATGCATTGCCCCCTGGACCCTCTTAGTCGAACATGCGGGTCATTGAAAATGAGATGAGATGACAAGTTCTTCAGCCCGATTCAGTTTGGGTTTCAAAAAGGAAAGTCGACAGAAGATGCATTTTTTAGAGTTTGTTTTAAAATTATGTCTAAGCTTAATGACAAATAAACTGGGCAAGTGCGAGTTGTGGTCGCACGGATGATTTCTGAATATCAAAAGACGTTTCCAAACTATTTCAATTGAATTTTCTTTTAACTTCAACCCAAATCGACTATTCATTACTACATTCATACATTCAAACAAACAAGCATCCACCCATACATATACCTACATCTCTATCCAAGTTTATCCAACACAGAAAATCCCTTCCATCATACACCTACCTAATCACTGCTCATGCCTGCGGTGTGTTTGTTCATTTCTGTTGGGCATTTAGGGGTAGAGATCAAAACATAACACTCATCAACGAATAGAGTGGTCGAACACAGCATGAAATTTATGTGTGAAAATGAAAATAGTTATCATTTTAAATCTAAGATATCTCAAAATTTTAACATGAATTGATATTTTGAAAATTATCATTTCTTAATGCTTACGCTGAGGTCTTCAAAACTGCGTTTTCAGATCTACAAAATTCACATGTCGATGATTGACCGTTTTTGGCTACTCAATGAAGCGAAGTTTTTGTGATTTTTTCGGATTTTTAAACTCTTTGGTTTAGAAACGGCAGGGGGTGATGCATTAAAAAAAAACTTTGGAACTTAATATTTTCCAAACGGTACTTTCGATCAAAAACTGTTGAGGCAAACCTCTACCTCATTTCAAAAGATCTGTCGATTGATATAAGTCGATGGGGTGCGACAATGTTTCAAATTTAATGGCAACTTCACCTATACTGGAGCCACCCCCAAATGGCCCCAATTTTTAAATTTGGGTGCATGGGCAATGACATCCAGGCCTGAAGTACCTAATTCCAAAATTTCATGCCGATATCATCATAAATAAAAAAAAGATAAAGAAAAAAAAGTGTGACAGACATGACGGACGGACGGACACACCTTTATAAAGGTTCCGTTTTTGTAGACGGAACCTTAAAAACGTATAGCTGGTTTGTTTATTGATAGCCTTTGACATGATAGACCGCAACCATTTACTGCGAACACTGGAATAGGCAGGCATTCGAGGATTTATGCGAAATTGGTTTGAGTCTTATCTTGAAAATAGGTCCCAAAGAGTAAAGTTGGATGAGAAATTAAATTCCTGAATCTTGGAGTACCACGAGGCTCCGTCTTGGGACCAATCCTATTTTTAGTTTACATCAACTCACTGTTTTTTGAACTTTGAACATAATTTCAAAGGCACACCAACTGCTTTTGCCAATGATATTGTGTTTTTTTATGGCTCAAACAATCCTTTGGACTTAGTTTCCGACATAAATTTGGATGTGAACCAAGCATTGGCTTGCTGAACATGGATTAGTAATAAGTTCCAATACAAAATTAAATATTTTTAACTTGTCTCATGCTCAGAAATTGTAAGCTGATGTTTACTTCCATGCACCAAATTGCCAAAGATATAAATTAATAAAACAGCAGATTTTGTTTCAATTCCTCTTGTCCCACTTCTTGTAGTGGTCAAAACTGTAGTGATAAATGGTTTTTGATAGAGAGTCTCAATGAATTCAAGTATTTAGGGCTCATTTTAGATACTGGTATGGAATTTTCAAAACATGCAAATGAATTGAAGAAATATTTCCGTTCCAAACATAGAAATTTTTATTATTTGAGTTCACCAAAGCTATTAACTACTATTTACTATGGAATATTTCACTGGGTGCAGTAGCGTGGGTCTAAGGTTCGAATCTAAAAAAAAAACATGTATCATTTTTTCACGGTACCACACTGAACTGACATTGTCACTGACAATGCTCAAAGAGTATAACTGTCTTGTGAGACTGCACTTCAAAATCTCGTTGGCAGAATTGAATGTGCACTCGACAGCAAAGAGTACGCGCTGGGCATTTTCATTGATATAGAGGGTGCCTTTGACAAAGCGACTTTTGATGGCATGTGCAACTCGGCCAGAGAACACGGTGTAGATGAAGCATTAGTGCTTTGGATTAAAGCAATGCTGATGAATAGAACTATTATTGCGGACGCGGATTGTGGCCAGTATGTTATAGCGGGGGTAAATAGAGGCTGCCTGTAGGGTGGCGTCTTGTCTCCTCTGCTATGGTGCATGCTGGTTGACTCTCTGCTCGGTGCTCTCAGTAGTTCTAACATCTACGCCCAGGCATATGCGTATGATGTAGCAGTTCTGTCTGTCGGATCATGCCTAACGGATGTGTGTTCAAGAGCGCAGCCAGCTCTAGACGTGATCGACGATTGGTGTACCAGAAATGGGCTTTCAGTCAACCCTCTTAAAACCGAGGTTGTCCTCTCCACGAGGAGGCGGAAATTGACTGGTTTGACTCAACTAGTACCAAAAGGTGTCACTATCCGCTTTTCCGATAAAGCTAAATATTTGGGTGTCGATCTAGATAGGAAGCTTCTTTGAAAAAAAAACACATCGAAACGAAAATTGCGAAGGCACTGTCAGTTCTCTGGCAGTGTAAGGGAATTTTCGGCAAATCCTGGGGTCTATCACCAAAAAGATGGGCGCCGTGGCGTAGTGGGTAGGTGCGTCGACTCCTACGCTCGAGGTCGTCAGTTCGAATCTCGAAAAAAACATCAAAACATTTTTTCACGGCTCCACCTCTTTCGAGTCACTGACAATGCTCAAAGAGTATAACTGTCTAGAAAAAAGCTTCTCAATCTCGCCGTTCGGAGTCGGCATTAAACTGTAGGTCCCCTCCGCTCGTGAGAGAACAATAGCACGCACAACACGAGTGGTTGCTGAGAAGCTAGGCCCAGGTCCACCTCGGACTGTAGCGCCGCCATTATTATTATTATATCACCAAAAAGATCCCTTTGGATCTACACGGCTACGATTAGGCCCCTTCTCTCATATGCATCGGTCGTTTGGTGGAATAAGCTTTAGCGTAAATACGTAACTGCTGCTTTCACTAAGCTTCAAAGAACGGTCTGTCTCTGCTGCATAAGGGCCTTCCCTAGTACGCCTGGCTCTGCTCTTGATGCACTGCTGAATCTCCCCCCCCTAGATATCCACATCATGGGGTGTACTCTTAAGACCATTTTCCGTTTAAAAAGAAGTGGTTTGTGGTACAACTACCACTGGAGTTTCGATGACCTTGCGCACCGCATTTTCTTCGCCCCAGTCTTATGGATATGGCGTCTGACGCACGGACACCTGTACTCCAGCTGCGACGAACATACAAAGTCGACTTTCCCTGCACTCAGGACTGGCTCTGGCCAGAATCTGAGCTAGGAAAGGAATGTAGTCGAATCTTCACGGACGGCTCCAAGATCAATGAAGTATCTGGTGCTGGTGCCTTCGTGGAGAGCGACAACTGTAGACTGCACACATCATTAGGTAAATTTGCGTCGGTTTTCTAAGCGGAAACCTATGCGATCCTAATGGCTACAAGCTATATTGTGAAGAATAGGTGGTAGGTGCTTAAGGCCCTTTTTTTTGTCAAAACTGGTCAATTGTACTGTCAGGTAGCATCCTACTCTAGTTCCGTTAATTTGATCCCAACGGCAAATGGTGACTGGACCAGATTCAATTTCACTGGGATTCGAACCTGAGACCCCTCTATCTTTGGGCAGGCACTTAACCAACTGCGCCATCCAGTCGTCCAATAAGGCCTTGCTCAACCCTTTAATCACTTCCAGGATAGTCCAGGAATGCAAGTCCTCTCTGAATTTGATCGGTAACTTAAATTCGCTAAGACTTGTTTGCGTCCCGGGGCACCACGGGATCACGGGAAATGGTATCGCCGATGAACTTGCTAGGCGAGGATCAGATGACGCATTCTCAGAACCTGAACCTACGCTGGGACTGCCTGCGTCCTTGGTTAGGTTTTCCATCAATGGTTGGACTTTTCGAGAGCACAACCGCAGGTGGTATGACTCTTTAGGATGTAGACAGACCAAGCGCATGCTCCCCAACGTCTGTAAGAAATCCGCGACTTTCTTGTTATCTCTTAACAGAAAAGACTGCAGATAACTTATTGGCGTACTAACGGGGCACTACACCTTCGCCAAACACCTAAATGTGCCTGGCTTAAGCGATGATACCCTCTGCGACGCCTGTTGAAAAGACGATAACACTACAGAGCACTTCCTCTGTCATTGTCCCGCCTTTGCTCGGTTCAGGTGGCTGTTATTCGGTGCTGATGAGGTGACAGCTGATGATGTAGGCTCCTCATCACAGAAGCGCCTGGTGGTCTTCCTTCGGAAGACTATGAAATTTAAGCAAAAGTAGGTTGCTGCCGGTAGTACAATAGACCAGTTTTTGAGTCTGAGTGCTCCAGTGTAGTGTTATAAGAACCTCAGACAAAAAAAAAAAAAAAAAAGCTTCTCAAAATCGCTTTTCTAAGTCGGCATCAAACTGTAGGTCCTCTCCACTCGTGAGAGAACAATAGCACGCAAATATAATATAATAATAATAACACGAGTGGTTGCTGAGAAGCTAGGCCCAGGTCCACCTCGGACTATAGCGCCGCCATTATTATTATTATTATTATTATTTCACTCAAATATGGTATTACTTGCTGGGGAGGCAGTTATTTTTCTAAAATAAAACCCTTGTTGCAGAAGAATTGGCTGGGCCACGGTGACGGTGAATAGGACGGCGGCACGCTTGCGCTTGTACGGCTTAGCTCGTCGGACGGGGCGGATCTTGTCCTCCCACTCGTACAACACCAGTTTGCAAACAAAATAAATCTCGTGCTTATAGCTAGCTAAAAGAAGATAGAAAGAAGCGAAAAGGCAGAAAAAGAAGAAAGCCTCATACCCTAACAGACCAAGGACGGACAACTAAAAGATAGGATAGAGAAAAGAAAGAAGAGACAAGAAAATGGAAAAGGAAGGTATTCAAAGTCTATGCCTTTACCACCAAAAGAGACCGGAAGGGAGCTAAGGCTAAGCTAACTAACCTACACTAAGCCTAAACTAACCCACCTAACTTAAAACTATACCTAAACTAAACCTAACCTACCTTAAAACTACCTAGCTTAGCCTGAACACGTAACAACACCCTTCCAGTGTCGTTTGGCGATGCAGGTTCGTCCAGAACCCGAGGGTGCCTGATGTAGCTGGCACAAGTCCGCCTGCCGAAACCTCATGTCAATCGACATGACCTTTGCTATCTCCCTGGGCAAAATATTGTGGGAGATAGCCTCTTAACGGAAACGCCTAACGTTCCACCCTGTCAACTACTCCGAAGAAGGACGGACTTCCCTCACCCTACACACATATATCGGCTACGAAACGACGAGATCTGGTAACTACAAAAACAACAAGCTCATCTCATCTCATCTCATTTTCAATGACCCGCATGTTCCACTAAAGGGGTCGCGGGGGCAATGCATGCACGAGAGATCTCCAGGCCACTCGATCCTCCGCCATCGACTCTAACTCATCAGGAGCGATGCCCAAGAGCAACCAGGCGAGTTTTTGGACTTGGTCCAACCATCTCATCCTAGGTCTGCCAAGCGGTCGCCTACCTGATGGAATCGCATTCAAGGCACGCCTCGGAAGTCGTGATAATGGGGACATTCGTGCCACGTGACCAAACCAACGAAGTACAGCCCTTTCCGTTCGAAGAAGCAGCTGCCCAACATTGAGTTCCCCGCGCACTGTCGTGTTTCTCACTCTATCCCGGCGAGTAATTCCCACAACAGCACGAAGAAATCTCATTTCGGCAGCTTGTATTCGCGATCTTATTCTTTCGGTCATTACCCAAATTTCATGACCATAGGTAAAAGTTGGAACAAATACTGCGTTAAAAACCGCTAACTTGGCTTCAACACCAAGCTCGGCCTTCCTGATTACAGATCGACCAAGCTGTTTCAAAATTGAACCAGCTTGACCAATCCTACAGGAAAGCTCAGCATTATTCCTCCCATCACTCGTGAAGAAGACCCCGAGATACTTGAACTTCTCCACCTGTTTCAATGGGACTCCACTAACATGTAGAGTGCATTGAACAGGGGTTCTGGAAATAACCATAACCTCGGATTTGTCCACGTTAACCCTCATCCCAGCATCAGCACATACGGCCACAAACCTATCTAGCGCGCGCCGGAGTTCCATCTGGGAGGATGTGAGGATGACTAAGTCATCTGCAAAAAGAAGATGACTGACCCTCAACTCTCCCAATGTGAAACATTCCTCGCCTCGACTGCGCTGTAACATCCAGTCCATATATATAATGAAAAGGAGAGGTGACAAAACGCACCCTTGGCGAAGTCCAAAGCCCACGGTAAAAGGTGTTGATTTACTACCGTTAACCCGAACACAGCTACTACAGTTTGTGTATAGAGACTGAATGGCCCTCAACAAAGAACCATCAATCCCATACTCCTGCAGAACACTCCAGAGTTTACCTCGAGGAACTCGGTCGTATGCCTTTTCCAAATCTACAAAACAACTGTAGATCGGTTTGGCGTACTCCCAAGCCTTCTCAAGTACCATTCTTAGAGTGAAAAGCTGGTCGGTTGTACTTCTGCCGGGACGAAAACCGCACTGTTCGTCCCCCATCCTGGATTCGACCATAGCTCTAGAACGCGCCTCCAACACCTTAGCGTATACTTTACCTGGGAGACTTAAAAGAGATATGCCCCTGTAGTTGGAGCACTCCCCCTTTTTAAATAGAGGGACAATCACCCCAGTCTGCCAATCACCAGGTGTTTCACCGCGTTCCCAAGCCACCTTAATGACACGAGAGAGCCATAAAACTCCCTCTTTACCCATAGCCTTAAGCATTTCTGGCCGGATTTCATCCACACCGGCGGATTTGCCAACTTTTAGCGATTCAATCGCCAAAATGACTTCCTCCACCGTTGGACTATTCTCCGCCCTACTCAAGTCTACAGGTCTGTCACCCTCAGTGTTCGGGATTGAGCAGCTCCGAAAAGTGCTCGCTCCATCTGCGCAAGATGTCCACCTCATTGGAAAGCAACACGCCATCTTTGGATTTGACTCCTTCGATGGTGTTGTATTTCCTCCCTCTGAGCCGGCGAATGGTTTGCCAGAACACCTTTTTCGCAGATCTATGGTCGCTTTCCAACTTCTCGCCGAACTCCTTCCAAGTCTGCTCTTTAGCTGCTCGCACAGCCAATTTGCAATATGAAATTATGAGTTAAACATGATTGATTTCTGTTCGACACTAGTATGGGCTAAATTAATGTAAGGACACCACATGAGAAAGTGTAAATTAGCTGGCGTTCTTCGCATTTGTGTTTCGCTATGAGTGAGAGTACTTTTGACTGGAAAGTTAAGTACCTCGTTTGACTGATTTCTGCGTACTGACATCTTGACGGGTAAAGAACAATTAACAATAATGATTGTTAATTTAATAATTGCTTTAATTTATTAAGTAGCATTAAAAGAAAAAAACCATGTCACTGATAATAAAGACAGATCTACACTCGCTAAGGGAACTAGAAATCGCAACTTTCACATCCGTGCAAATATTTCAGTGTCAGAGTTTAGTAGTTATTTTGAGTCGTTAACTAACCCACCTCGAACAGCTATCAACATTCATTTATGCGGCAATGTTGATTACAGTCGATGGTCGCGATAAGGCCATAACAACCAAAGAATTCCGACGAACGCTGTCCAAAGTGAAAATAAGTAAGGCACTAGGAGATGATAAAATCCCTTATAAATGTTTCATTAATGCTTTTGATGATTTCGATGAAAGAGTTAGGTTATGGTTGCTTAGCAAGCGAGTGATACTAAAACTAGCGAGCGCGAAATTGCGCTTTCAAATTAAGTGCATGTTCTCGTGTCAGAAATTCAACAAAAGCGATCTCCCATTCGTTTGCGTTTGTAGGTTTTCTGAAGTGAGTTTAATTGCAAGCGGACTCAGTGGAAAGACGAACTGAAGATTGGTTTTAAATTGTTAAGTGAAATCCAAATCGTGAGAGATAATTCATTAGTTTTGCCTTAACTATGAAGTTTGTGGTAATGTAATGCATTTATTTGAAGAATTTATTGAGAGACAGGGATTAGGACTCAAGGGACACAGCTCAGTTGTGGGGGTTGAAGTACTGTCTATTGCTCTTCTTGGTTGTACTCAGTTATGTACATAACTCTTACCACTGTTACATTGTTCCATATGGTGTTGCTTTCGACGAATATTTTTGAAGATTGTCATCATAATTTGATCTGTGCCGAAAACCAGGGTGATAAGAATCTTGTGATTAAATGTGTTACCTACATTAAGTCACTTGGTTCTAGATAAACAACGATTGACAGCTGAATTTATGCGTTTAATCCCTTTGCTGGTTACCATGCATTAAGTTTCTGAAGCAGACTATATAAAGGGTGACCAGATATTAATTGTTATGTTTCAGCAGCTGTCAAAGTTACCAAAGGCATACGCCGTCAAAATATTCACCAAGGTTTGCCCTTTCATCATGCATCGCTCAACGGTTGCCGAACGTGCGAAAATTATCGGAAAATATCGAAGTTCCGGCTCAATTGTAAATACGTTACGTGATACAATAAAATACGTCGCACTGTAGAAAGGTTTGAGCATGTGTACACTCTTTAGGATCTTAAGCCACCAACCAGACAGAAATTCGTGTAAAATAGCGTCCAGTATCGAAGGAGACCCAGAAAGACCCAGATGTAGATTCGTCGTCGATCAGCCAAATTGGGCAAAGTCAAAGAGTCAACCCGGGCTTATTTTGCGAAAGGATTTATCCGTATAAGATTGGGCTGACCCAAGAATTAATACCGGACGACCGTAGACAACGCGCCGTGATATCGCTAATTGGGCGCTGAAAATGTTGGTCGGAGATCCGGATTTTAACCGAAAAATAACCTCCTCAAACAAGGCCCATTTTTGATCCAGCGGCTATGTCAACAAGCGAAATTTCTTTAATTGAAGCGAACACAATCTACAAGTGTTCAACCAAGCATCAATGCATCCACAAAGATCAATTGTTTGGTGCGGATTATGACATGGTGGCATCATCTGACCTTATTACTTTCGAAATATACTCAGGTATAGAGAGATGTTAACCGACTTTCTATGACCAGAGCTTGACAATATCGATAAAGCCGTGCTGTGGTTCCAACAAGAGGACGCTGCATGCGAAGTTGTGAAGGAGAAGTTTTGCGACTGCATCATTCCACGGCGAGCGTTCATTAATTGGCCGCCGTGATCATGCAATTTGTCATGTCTGGGGCTTATGAAAGTCATTAAATAGAAGAATTAATTTTCTACTAAATAAAAAAAAATGATTTTAAGTGACGGAAATCTTTTTTGGACCTTTAAAATTTGTTCTACTAAAAGGAAAAAATGATACCCGCCAAGTGGCTGCCGCCAGTGTTGCTACTACACATTTGTTCCCATTTTATCGCATTTTCCACAAGATTTCGCATTCCTGTCGAATATTCTCCTTAAGAACTGCGATTTTCTGAGACTCGTTGGCATAAACCTCGACTTCAAGTAGCCTCAAAGAAAGAAGTCTGGGATGGTAAAATCAGGGGATCTTGCTGGTCAAATCACCATAACGGGAGATTGCATGACCGGGAAACGCTTCCTTCACAATATCCATTGTGGCTCGTGCTGTGTGTGCTGTTGCACCGTCTTGTTGAAACCACATTTTCACCAAGCACCGCTCATCCAATTCCGATTCGGAAATCGACTTCGAAATTCACCACCGACCGATTATTGGTAAAAAAAAATCGACACAATTATTCCACGTTTTTGCTTGTTTATCTGCTTATATACTGCAGCTGTCTAGATCACAAATGTCAAATATGATTGACGTACGACGCCATTTGCAAAAAGTATAACATCTTCCAATAGGATGATTAATGGACAAATTGAAAAATAATTAATTTAAACGATCTGGAAATGTGGTATGAGTTATATTCGTCAGAAGAGATCACTTATCTTAAAATTTAGCACTAATAATAGCCTGGTCATACAGAGCAAAGTAACAGACTGCTCGTAACCTATACTCCTCCCAGAAACAATTCCTGTTCAATTGACACACGAGAATGAACCAATGTATGCAGCGCAAAAAGGCAAAAATAACCTTATTTTATCCTGAACAAACTAGCGGTCGCACGGAGAGCTAACAACCCGCTAATGTCAAGAACAAAATTGTTAAAGAGGAGCAACTTCTTCGGTTGCTCGGACGGGCAGCCAACGACGACATGGCGCAAAACAGGAACATAAGTGAACTCCAGGAATGTAATGTTATTATACATGGTGGGCTATTTTTTTAAAAAATGCAATAAAATGAACATAATAACATTTTTCCCCTTTATTATGGCTTTTTTAGTAAGAACAAATAATAATAATGATAATAATAATAATGGCGGCGCTACAGTCCGAGGTGGACCTGGGCCTAGCTTCTCAGCTACCACTCGTGTTGTGCGTGCTATTGTTCTCTCACGAGTGGAGGGGACCTACAGTTTAATACCGACTCCAAACGGGGAGATTGAGAAGCTTTTTCTAGACAGTTATACTCTTTGGGCATTGTCAGTGACTCGAAACAGGTGGAGCCGTGAAAAAAAATGTTGATGATTTTTCGGGAATCGAACCGACAACATCGAGCGTAGGAGTCGACGTACCTACCCACTACGTCACGGCGCCCACTAAGAAGAACAAAAGTTCCCATTAATTATGAAGTACAACGTCGTCCAAGTGGCTGCCTCGGCTAGCTTCGCAGTAGCGCACTCTGTCACCCAAATTTTCCAAAACCTTGTGATGGATCCGGGCTGTAGCTCACGGATTGCTTGGATGATATTGGTGCTTGAATTGTTTCCGGATTGTTGACATAACATCGGTCAGGTTTTCCTAGCCCCAGAATCGGCATTTTTGTTTGTTAACGTAGTCGCCGAAATGAAAATGCACCTCGTCAGAAAAGATGATTTTTCGCCCAATACAATTCATACTGCTCTAAGGCCCAAACTCCGAAGCAATAAGTCAATCGGACCTTGTAAACGAATAATCCGCGATCGTTGTGTAGAATTCTCCTCAGGCTAGTGCGTGAAATGTGACCGTGAGCTGTTGATATCGATGGCTAGTTGAGTTAATGTTTATGAATTGAGTCTCACACTATCGGCCACAGCAGCCACATTCTCCTCTGTGCGCACCGTACGACGACGGGGATCATGAGTGTTGTCAACTAGAATACCAGTCTTAAGAACATTCTGCACAAACTTGCGTACATCAGTCGCGGTGGGTGCTTCATTTCGGCCAAAACTTATTATTGACGACTGGATGGCGCAGTTGGTTAAGTGCCTGCCCCAAGTTAGAGGGGTCCCAGGTTCGAATCCGAGTAAAAGCAAAGTTAATACGCTTTTATCCGGTTTTTCAAATCTGGTCTAGTCACCATTTGCCGTTGGGATCAAATTAACGGCACTATCACTGGAGTGGTCGATCAGTGGTTGTAGTCTGACTGTGGGTATCACAATGGACCGACAGGGTCTAAGTGTGCTGATGAATTCACCAGCAGCCCCCTAACCTAACCTAAACTAACCTATTTTCAAAAAAACGCACTGTTTGGGCTACTAACTTTGGAAATAAGTTTTCAATATTTCCCAACGTTATTCAAGCGTAAAGCGTTCGTTCCGCGGATGATACGGTATGATACTGACTTTCTGTCAAAATTTCGAGCGGGAAACAACTGTCAGTGTCAAAATAACCTATGATTAAAAAAAAGCCACCAGATGGCCCACCCTGTATGATCATAAACTGTGAAAGTCAAGTGCGCAAGAGTCGAGGCACCTTCCCACAAAGCCACGGCGCCCACATAATTGCTGCAATTGCTCTTTTCCAGATCCATTTATCGTAACAGGAAATTGAGTTAGATGCATAGGTTCTTGGTATTAAATAACGAGTAAGTTAGATTTTATTATTGTTAGTTATAGTTAGGAGTAAGATGGAATTTATTTTTTATTATCCATTTATTTTTTATTATCCCGTAGAACAAAAGTTCTACCACACAATAAATTCCTCTTTTCCCCTTTTACCAAATTTTAGACCGGAATTCTCCACAATCTGGCAACACTGCTTCTTGGACGATGTCTACGGAACCGAGGACTTCAGTGCCAAAATGAGTAAAGAGAACATCTTCGGCGGAGTGATTGGAGACCACACACGTACGACTCACGGACATTGCGACAGTAAGTAAGCTCGAGATTCTCCCGCAAAAAATATTCCACAGAGCAACCTAGAGATCCATGGCTAGTTGAACCAACAACCAAATTAATCACAATCAATACATTTGTCATACATCCTCCATGTGCCTCTGCTCAGCCGTCCACCATCAACAAGGAAACCGTGGTATGATAGCGAGTCTCTGCACAAAATTGGCAACCGGCGAGGCACACGAAAAAGAGTCGAGAGTATCGGACTAACAACGACAGGATGGTGCAGTTGGTTAAATGCCTGCACCAAGTTAGAGGGGTCCCAAGTTCGAATCCCAGTGAAAGCAAACTTAATACGCTTTATTCGGTTTTTCAAATCTAGTCCAGTCACCCTTTGCCGTTTGAATCAAATTAACGGCACTATCACTGGAGCGGTCGATCAGTGGTAGTAGTCTGACTGTGGGTCTCACAATGGACCAACATGGTCTAAGTTTGCTTGTGAATTAATGCACCCAGGTTCTTCAAATTGTAAGGGTAATCTTGTTACCGACTCGTTTGACGCACTCCTAGCAGCTGCGGCATGATAGGGAGCGTTGAAGAAGTCGATACAGCTATTACAAGGAGACAATAAAGCTGCAGGCTGATATTTTTTTTTTCGGCTTATTTTTGAGACACTACTGGAGCACTCAGACATGCCAGGTAGCAACCTACTCCAGTGCCCTTAATATGATTCCAACGGCAAATGGTGACTGGACCAGATTCGATTTCACTGGGATTCGAAACTGGGACACCTCTAATTTGGGGCAGGCACTTAACTAACTGCGCCATCCAGTCGTATCGCAGGCTGATATAGTTAGCTATTAGAGAGATGGAGAAATATACATACCTATCAACACGCAAGGAAAACATGGCCAAAAATCGATCTTCGGAAAATAACAGTCGTCCTTAGCCTAAGCAGGAGCAATATGGGTAACCTAGTAAATGTTCTTACAGAACACTGCTCTATGGGCAGACACGCCGCAAGACTAGGTTTACGTACTATGCAACTGTCCAGCCTTAACCTGCATAAGGAAGGAAACCCTGGGAGAATATAATCTAAGCTCACTAACTGATACATCCGAAAAGGACGTCAAGAAGTTATGGATATTCGTCCAAAAATCGAACTGATACCATGAATGGGCGCCAGGAAGCCGGATGTGGCAGCACAATGAACCCTATGGGTCTAAGTGAATCCAAAGTTGGAAACCACCATACCTACCTACCTAGCTATCTGAAGACGGCGACCCTGCCTCATGTCTACAAGATCCTATTCAGCGTACCAGTATGGATTCAGCTCCGACAAAGTTACTATACAACATTCTGGAGAAAGACCAGCAAGTTTCACGACGATATGCACCAATCTTTTTTGGTTGCCTAACGCCACGCTCAAAAATGCATGATGCTCCCTGCAGCTCGGTTCTAAGATGTCTGAACCGTTCGGAAATTAATGATTAGAATCCGATCTTTAGAGTCTCCCCTTTCATGTATATTGACAGAGGATACAAACCGACATAACCATCAAAAGTGACTTAGTGCGAAGATTCCTTTCGCTATCGTAGTCCAGGCCCTCCCACTGAGTTCACATATTTTTATGAAGTTTAAAGCCTACCGCGTGCCCGTGGGCAGATACTCGTAATCGTGTTGGCGGGGTTTAGCTCACATTCTCAAGAAAATTTGTGTATCTTTGAATCATGCCCTTACTCTGAGTAACAGTCTGCAGCAACGCCATGCACTCCCATCCCGCCACCACTGTGATATCACCCAGAAATTCTCTCAGACTCAAGCATTTCCCTTGCAAATCCGTCGTGACTTCAATTCACCGTTCCCCAGTGTACCTATCCCAAGCTGACGGCACCAGCAGGCGCAATTTCAACTTGTTTTGCTCCCTCCACTGAACTTACACGACTCCAAGTGATTTCTAATTGCAAGCCTGCCAAACCGATAGCCTCGCCATGACATTTTCCATTTTGGAGACTCGCCTTATCACCGCGTTCGACGGCATAAATATCCCGCGAATCGCAATCCCATGCCCAACTCCAATCGAGTGCGCACAACGAGCCAAGTAATTTCTCCCAAGTTGGCTCGTTACTTTGCCTGGACGCGCTTAATTAAAAGCGGCCCCTAGCCGATGACGACGACGACGACGGCAACCAGGACGAAGCTATGCACACAAAGTGTGTGTGCGCTAGCGAGTGTGCCCGCACGGAACAGTGTTATCGCATTTAATGCTCCAACTTTGGTCATCTAGCTAGAGATTTTCCTGGACCCTATCTCTCCACTGGTGAACCTTTTGTAATTAAATCTCCGCCAGCGGAGGCCTCGTGATTTCCACGTTAAGATTTATTATGGTCACGACGCAAACGACCACTACGACCGGGGATGGCAGTCTGGCTCTTTGAGAAGCCCTGGTGTGTGTCGTCTGGCCGGCGATGTGACAGTTGATTGTCCCTCGGTCTCATGGGGGATTCCTATGCTGGTGGTTCTTCTAAGTGAATTCCGAGAAAAAGACGAACAATTCCCAGAAAAGTCACAATCGACCCGGGATCCCGGATTGGTTTCAAATTCTGATTGAAATTCCTACCTGGATCCACCACTGATGCCACAGTCGAAGCGTATCTCTGAAAAGAGTTCATCTGCGCTTATCTATCGACGAGTTTAGGAGTCTCTCCGATGGTCGTCATCCACACCACCATCAGCATGCGATGATGGCTCGGTTGGGTTGGGTTGGAATTCATCCCTGCGTCCGTCCGACAGACACGCGAAGGGCGAGGAGATGTGCCAGGTGAAAGGCAACACACACACACACAAGCCTTCCGACTGACGCCTCGTGCCTTGTTCGCCGCTAATGCATTCGAGGACAAAAAGTGTCCGAAATTAAGATAACGCCTTCGTTTATTCAGTTCCGTTTCGTCTTCTTTCTTTTTCTTCACTCCTTCACCCTCTCCCCCTTTGCCACACCCTCTCTCTCTTCCCCACGCGCGCTCTGTGTCTCTGTCTTTCAGTCCTGACACCGAGGAGGAATGCCATCATCTGTCTCTTGACCAGGTTTCGGGTTATTCTAGCGACGACCGTCCGCTGGCATGAACGACGCATATCTCGGGTGTTATCAGTTCCGCGGTATGGGCTATCACACAGAAATTTATTACTCTCGGGGAAAAGGAGCAAAGGATTCGGGAATGGGATATAAGCAGCACTTTGGGCACCGAAAAGGTGAGGCGCCACCTTTATTAGAGCGCCATGCTGTTCGGTTGGAGAAGGGACTACGGGTTGGGTTATTTTTTGTGTTATAGTTTTTTTTTTTTTTGGATAAGCCCATCATCGCAGACTGGACACATGTACGGACATACTTCGGCAATCGGTTCGTTTGGTGAAAGAAATATTAATTAGGAGCTTTTCGTTTCATGTTCGGGCGATATGTCGTTGGCAAAGCCAAACTAAACAGACGATGCATTGTGGATGTTTAAAGGACATTCAATCTTGCACTTGAACACCTTATGCTTCGTAAATGAGAAATACTTTTTTTTAGGTTTTGTTTGTACAACGTCCCAACTTTGGATGTGCCCATGTTCGCTAGTTTCGTTCTGCCGACGGGAAATGCATGCACCTACTTACCAAACTGAAGTTTTGACTTGAACAGAACTCTGTATGCCAAAATTAGTATTGCGGAATTGGAGTATATTCGAGCGATGTCGAGTCGAGATGGCATATTCATCCAATTACGCATGTCAAGTTGGCTGATGTTCTTTTCAACTTGTGTGTGCCATTAGTTTCGTGGGCGTCCTTTACTGTGTTGTCCCACGGGTTCATGGTTGAATCTTCTCCTCCAAAGGCTATTAACGCAAGAGATGAAGTTAAGCCAGAGAGTTAAGCACAGTCTTCTCAAGAACGATGTTGAAAACCCCATTTCACATCGCGTGGCCTTGTCTAAATCCTTTTCTGGCATTGAAGGTCTCGGTGAGTTCGTTACCGACCCTGATGAAGCAGCGAGAGTTCTCCATCGTCATCCTGCTCATGCTAACGAGTTTGGCAAAAATGTCAAAACTGGACACGACGGTGCATACCTCGTCTCTATGCATGCTGTCATATGCGGCCTTGAAATCGACGAATAGGTGGTATCGATTTGCATTTCTTGGGTATTTTCCAGGATCTGTCGTAGTGTGAAGATCTGGTCTACAGTGGACTTCCCTGGCCAGAAACACTGAAAAGAACCGAATCAGATTAGTCTGCATCGGTAGGGCGGAATTCTCTTATGCCATCGTCCGTTGTGCTGAGTGGAACATTCTGGCTGACAGCGGTATTTGTATCTTCATCGCCTTTTAACAGTCTGCAGAAGTGATCTTTCCACATTCCCAGTATCGACTGTGACTCTAGTACGAATTGTCCCTACTCGTCCCGACTTACTTTAAGTAGAGCTCTCGAATTATAACTAATTCCCTTCATACAATGAAGCAACAATTTGAACAGCAAACAGACACTATTAAAGCTGACTCAACACGGGTTATGCTTACAGGCATGGTTGAGGGAAAATGTTGATCAGCTAGGTGAATGGTACTGCAAAGCTATATCTTCGGAAGATAATTTTCGACACATATCAGGCAATAACTCGTTGGCTGCATGAATGCCATCTTTTGTATAGCCGACAAATCAAACGGTATTGGTGGGAAGTCACTAGAATGCGAAATAACTCGGCTAGGAAATTTGTCTGATGTTCAAGCACCACGGCGTATGTTTTACGCATTCCGTGCTCAGCTGGTTTCAATTTTTGAGTGAGTTGAACTATGTGCGTGTGTGGATGCCAATCGAAATGCAAAAACGTACCTACTACAGAATCATTATTTTTGTAGCAAGTTTTCGACATTTTAACATTTTTAGTGATTATTAAACAATCCATATTCAAAATGGCAAAAACGTACACAGCCTCGGATGACTGTTCAATTTAACGTATGTGATTGAAACAAAGATGTCAAATCAGGACCACGAAAAGTTCTGAACCCCCTAGGAAGGATTTCAAGGTCAAAAATGTACATTTGCAAACACATTTATGTGATTCTTACTGGAGTGCTATCATCAGCAAATGCTGTAATTTTGCTTGTACAAAGTTGAGCAAATAAGGAACTCACAAATAGTATAGGACTTGGGCGCCGTGGCCGTGTGGGTTTGTACGTCGACCCATACGTACTAGACTTTCACAGTCTAGGTTCAAATAGCAGAACAAGCAAAAATTAAAAAAAAAAAATTTTCGCAGCTCCATTTCTTTTGAGTCACTGACAATGCTCAAAGAGCATCTCAAAGACTGTCTAGAAAAAGCTTCTCAATCTCGACGTTTGTAGTCGGCATTAACGTGTAGGTCTCCTCCACTCGTGAGAGAACAATAGCACGCACAACACGAGTGTTAGCTGGGAAGCTAGGCCCAGGTCCACCTCGGACTGTAGCGCCGCCATTATTATATTATTATTATTATTATTAATAGTATAGGACCTAGAACGGATCCTTGGGGAACACTTACACTGCATCAAAAATGAGTCGTTTGTTTCAAACGCTTGAACAACGTTGGGAAATATTAAACTCATTTCCGAATTCTCCGAATTTCTGTGTAGTCTAAACAGTGCGTTTTTTGAAATGAAATTTTGGCCGAAATGAAGAACCCACCGCCCCTGTTGTACGCAAATTAGTGCAAAAATTTCGTGAGACTAGTATGCTAGTGGACAACACTCATGGTCCCCGTCGTCGCACGGTGCGCACATATGAGAATGTGGCTGCTGTGGCCGAGACTCAATTCACGAACTCAAATAACTCCCCATCGATCTCGACAGCTCAACATTTCACGCTCACAGCTAGTCTGTGGAGAATTCCGCACAAAGATCTCGGATTATTCACTTACAATATCCAATTGACTCAGCAATTGAAGACGCGCAACCATTCCATCGGCTTCGTTATCGCTTCGCAGTTTGGGCCTTAGAGCAGCTTAAATTGGACAACGATTTTGGTCGAAAAATCATTTTTTCTGACGAAGTCCAGTTTCATCTTGGCGGCTACGTTAACAAATAAAGTTGCCGCACCTCATCTGGGGCTCGGTAAACCCGCACATTATTGTTGAGAAGCCAATGCATCCACAGAGAAGGACAGATTAGTGCGGATTGTGCATTGGACCATTCTTGTTCGAAAATGAGGCTGGCTTTCGGTCAACGGTGGGTGTTATAGAGCCATGTTAAACGACTTTTTAAACGACCATGCCACACAGCCCATGTCGTCTTGGCGATGTCAATTGGCAGCTGCAATTTGACCCCTTTGGAATTTTTTTCGTAGGGAACCGTGAACCGTGTTATGCCAACAATCCGGAAACGATTCAAGCACTTACGGCCAATATCATCCAAGCGATCCGTGAGTTACAACCCGAAACCATCAACAAGGTCTTGGAAAATTGGGTGTAACAGAATGCGAATGGGTTGTACAGCAATATAAGTTGCCAAGCGTCTACGGATGTAACGCCTAAGATGGGTAGGCAATGTAGACCGCATGGATAACTTGTCTCCCTCCCGTATAATCTTCCAAACCAGTGGGACGACGCAATAACCCACAAAACTGATGGCGCACACAAGTGGAGGAGGACCTCAGCCAACTTGGCTGGAGAGGAGGCCACCCCAAACTGTTGCGCCACAAGAAGAAGAAGATGACATAGCTTTCGTTGCTTCATGTTATGGATTTTTCAAATGTCGCTAACTGCGTTGGTGTTCTCCATCGTCCATTCTTACCACAACCTTCTTCAGCCGCTTGGTACTGTCTGAGTTTCAAGATTGGTTGCAAATAATTCATCCTGTAAATGTATGCAGCTGTTCGCTGAGATTGGGTGGAAGCATGCCTATAGGACGTTACAAAGCTTTGCTTCTCTGAAACTGTAGACGGATGTAACCGCTCTGCTGCTGCAGAAAATCTTGGGGTGCTAGTGTCGATGCAAATCAGATCATTTAGATTTGCATCGGCATCTTGCTTGTAATCAGGCTGATCTTTGAACCGTTGCCTAGTTTGAAATATGCTAGAAAAAACCTACCACTTGCTACTTCGAACCAGAAAGTTTATTTTTTAGTCGTGAAAAGCAGAAACTTTGTTTTCTCTGAATTTGTTTTCAAGTTTCGAGTTTTTGTCATTGATCCGCTTCCGTAACTAAGATGCTCATTGAAAGAAATTTCCCAGATAGTAGCCTGGGAACTTCCTCCGCGTATGGTACTACTGAAAGTCCATCTCTCTCCAGTGTATTTACGATCTCGTTTACCACTACGATTCATAGAAGTGGTAAGATGATTCCGTCTGCCATTCCTCATTCAACACACGTGACATAGGAATCACTTAGCCAGACATGGATTTGTCGTAAGCCCTTTATACTCACCGAATCCAGCAATAGGCCAATAAGCCTATTGATTATAAGCAACGTACCACAGCGATATTCTCGGCTTAACAAGCTCACCTGCGACGCCCAAATGTTGACTCATATGCAACTGGACCAGTTCCCATAAGCTTTTCAAAAAATACGCTCGATTGGTCGATTATATTCACCATAAATATCTAACTGAGCACCAAGCACTGAATAAACGACAATTTGCCACAAACTGAGCAGAGTTGTAAGTGTCTGAATTTTATCTCCCAATTAATTTAATCATTACGGCGTTTGGGGATTTTAACGCTCTGTTGGTTTGTCGGCTGGCTTATAGAATCGTGGCTCAACAGCCTGGCTATGGGTAGCAAAAATGTTGTCAGGTGTGCAAATACAGGGTGGGCCAAATACAAGTTTCTTGTTAAAAATGCAATAAAATTAACAATTTCCCAATTTCACCCCAATTTTGAAAGACCTTGTTGATGGTTTTGGACTGTAGCTCACGGATTGCTTGATTGGCTTTAAGTGCTTGAATCGTTTCCGGATTGTTGGCATAACATCGGTCCTTCACGGTTCTGTACAAAAAAGTCAAATCGCAGCTCCAAGGCGGACAATTGACATCACCAAGACGGCTGATAACACGATTTGGGGATTTGGTGCACCAAAGATCAATTGTGGCATAGAGTGCCATACATAAACCAGAGGTCTTTCAAATTCTTGTCTTCAATTTCAGTAAAAACAAGTCGGTTAACATGGCTTTTTAACGCCCGAAACGTTGTTCCCAGCCTCGTTTTCGAAGAAAAATGGTCCAATGATGCCACCACTCCACAATCCGCACTAAACTGTCACTCTCTGTGCTGTGGAAGCATTGGCTTCTCGACAATAATGTGCAGGTCGGATTTTCCGAGCCCCAGATGCAGCAATTTTGTTTGTTAATGTAGCCGCCGAGATAAAACTGCACTTCGTCAGAAAAGACGATTTTTTGCCCAAAATCGTTGTCCAATTCAAACCGCTCTAAGGCCGAAACTGCAAAGCAATAACGAAACGGATTGTTGCGCGCCTTCAATTGATGAGTCAATTGGACCTTGTAAGCGAAGAATCCGAGATCTTTGTGCAGAACGCTCCTCAGGCTAGTTTTGTGCGTGAAATGTTGAGCTGTTGAGATCGATGGCGAGTTGTTAGAGTTCCTGAATTGAGTCTTACACTCTCGGCCACAGCAGCCACATTCTCATCTGTGCGCGCATCTGTGCACCGTACGATGACGGAGACCATGAGCGTTGTCCACTAGCACACAAACTTGCGTACAGTAGTCGCGGTGAGTGCTTTGCTTTCGGCCTAAACTTATTTTACAAAAACGCACTGTTTTGTGCTACACAGCACTCAATTTGGAAAACATTGTTCAAGCATAAAGCGCCTCATTTTGTTCCACGTATGTATGATACTGACTTTCTGTCAAGATTTCGATCGGGAAACAGATGTCAGTGTTAAAGTAACCTATGATTAAAAAAACAGTAGATGTCCCACCCTGTATAAAACTCTTCTACTCTACTACTACAGTTTTCAGTTTTCTCCTTCTCTGTCATACGAGCTTATGGGAGAGAGTACTAGACATGGCGAGTATGAGACAGAATGCAACCCAAATGGGCTGGGACCAAAAACCCCTGGTTCTCGTTTTTGTGCTCGTTTTTGAGCCGTCAGGGTACAGGACGAATTCTCTCTCCTATCCACTGCTACCATGTTCAGGCATTCGCTTCTGTCAATCATTAGAACAGAGAACTTCCTTATTGAGGTGGCAGATAGTCCATCTTACTATGTTTTTAGGAAGCTGTCCACTGTGATACGATGTACGCATGCCTACAGAGTTTATATTTCCAAAACTCTGAGCCTGAGGGTAGTTGTGGTCGCGTTTCGACAGCAGACAATTTGAAGGTGGATAAGAAGGTATGAACCTGTGCATCCAGGGTAAATTTGTTGATTGCTCTCAACCTGACGAGATACCAGCAACGATCTTTGTAAACGCATTGATCTAGTTGACATACAGCCTTTTTCGCGACAGCCTCTGAATAGCATCTACAGCAACCGCTTAAAGGTGAACTAATATATGCAGCGGCCCCTCTGCTCAGGGGTTTAAATGAACGTCCGGTCCTCCAGGTTCAGGAGTTGTGCGTGGGGTGAACTTTCTCACTTAGCTTCAAATATGTAAGCGAACGCTTAATAACATTCTGCATTAAGGCGAAATTATGAATCATCAGCCTGATTTACGCAAACCCACCTACCGACAAGAATGACTTGTATAATCTCCTAGAAAGAACATACGATTAATGTCCCAGCTACGACAGCATGATCGTTCTAGGAGATTTTAACGCTAAGCTAGGTTAGGAGGACATATTTGTTAGAGTTGTCGGAAAGCACATTCTAGTCGACACCACGTCCGAAAACGAGCTCAGGCTGGTGGACTTCGTCACGGGCAGAAACATATACTAAAATACTAAAATAACGCGACCTGGTGATTTTCTGATCATTCAACCGTCATCTAGATTGATCACTTTGCGCAATCGACGTCAGACACTCCTCCAGTGTTCATGATATCCGAACGTTCCGCGGAGCCAACATTGACTCGGACCATTTCCTTCTTGTAGTCAAGGTAAGGACCCGGATATCGAAAGAACAACGGAGTCGAGACGGTTTGACCCACGGTTTGAGGTCAGAAAGTTACAGCAAACTGCCAGGAATTTTGCTGATCGAGTCTCCCCGAAACTAGCTGACAGTTAGACGCCACCTGCATAAACAATAGAAGAAGAATGGAAACGTTGTCAAAAAGCCATCAGAGAATAATGTACTGGACACGATATCGCCTGGTTGGGCACATGCATCAGCTCATCTGGAAAATATGGCTGGAGAAAAGCATGCCCGATGTGTGGAATCTCGTATCGTATCCAAATATCAAGGAATATGTCTCATCGCATACAACATTTTTTCTGCCCTTTGTTCACGCCCAGTAAATCCACAGTAAACAAAATGTTCCCATAACAGCAGATCCTGTAAAAGACCCAAGAGCTTCAGATCAACACATACCACATACCATAAAATCCGCATATGACAGCGTGTACAGAAACGAGCTGTACAATGTCATTTCTAATTTTCATATTTTGTCCCATCTCGTCCGGTTCTGTTAAAAACAATTTTGCTGCTTTATCATGATCAGTAACGAACTCTCTGAGACCTTTAATATGAAAAAGATTTTATGTAAGGCGACGCGCTGTCATTTGATTTCTTCATACTTAAAAAGATTGTACTGAGATGAAGTGGCAGAGTTCCTATTTCCTTGTGCTCAAGAGGCAGTTGAGTAAGCTCTCTCACTAAAGACTAAGCTGATGCGACCCCAAACTCTGATTTTCAGCGCAGAGACATGGCAATATCGAAAGTAGATGAAGATGCCCTTGGTCGTTTTGAGGGAAAGGTTTAGTGTGTACCAGAGTTGTTAAAGAATGCATTCATTTGGGAATGCATTCTTAGAATTTGAAGTCAGTTTTGGTTTTTTTATCGATGCAATCAAAACTAAAAAAAGACTGGGATTTAAAAAAATTTAAGTCACCATTCTTTTGAAATCATTGACTGTTGCATTCAATATTTAGCAATCATAGAATTGAAATCATTGATGCAAGTCAATTGAATTCACTTAATTGGACTTGAATTCAGCAGTGAATTCACTTCACGGTTGAAGTCAGTGATTTCAACTTTAAATCAGTTGAAGTCAGTGATTTCAATGGATCGTATGTGAATTCATTTAAAGTCTGTGGGTTCTTATCACAACATTATTTGGTTATAATACAAACAGAAGTAGAAAAAATTATCATAGGCGAGACTTTTCATTAATCATTGCAACGTTGAGCCACCGTAAATATGCTTTTGATTTATTTGTCTAAGTAAACATAATAATACGCAGGTTTTTTTCATTTTATTCTAGTATAATAAACTAAATAAGAACTCAACTTAATCAAACAAGTAAAATAATATTTTAGGAATTGAAAATTTTAGATTTCCTCAATTTTATTACATTTTTAATAACACCAACCGTTCAAAATTTTCATCCGAAAGCGCGCCTCGCCGGGGGGTGTTGATTAAGCTTTCAAAAGAAAACAATATTTTCACAGCGGCTGACGAAGGCAATGGTATATAAACTCGGGTAACAATCCAACATTTTGAAGTCTGTTGCTGGATAGGCCAGATATGCATATAACTCATCAGATTCTGTGGTATCAAAATTGATGTTTATGACTTTTAAATAAGGATTGGCAAACCTCAAAAGTCTTCTAAAAGATTGGTTTTCAACAATAGACACAGGCAAGGTGATATTATGCATTTTGTACCAACTAAAGTCAAATTAATTCAAGTTATTTTCGTTGAATTCATAGATTTTATGTGAATTCACTACTGACTTCAACTAACATAAAGTGAATTCACTATTTTTCTCAAAAGAATGCAATCATTCGGCTTAATTCAAAGGTTGTAAAAAATTGAATGCATTAGTCACTGTGTTCCAAAGAATGGTGACTTATAGTTTTTTAAATCGCGGTCATTTTCACCAAAAAGACTTCAAATTATTTTGGATGAATTCAATAGAATTACGATCTCTAAAGATTTAATTCTTTTACAACTCTGGTGGGTACGATCTTTGATCCTGTTTTTGTTGATGGCATTTGAATGTACTTAAGTCTTTTACAGTTAAGGCGCTATTATGATTAATATGAATTTCATTGATTTTCTATTTGGAAGTTTATATTAGTGAGAACATATTTTCCTAAACACTGACTGTTGGAATTCATTTTCATCCAACTTATTTTCAATTACTATATACGGACAAAAGAATTATTCAATCCCACAATTATGACCACCGAGTTGTAGTAGGTACGCTGAAGGTTCACGGTTCGATTTCGGGGACACCAACTTTCATATTTACAGCACCAGCTCTTTGCAGTAACTGATAATGCTCAGAGAGCGACACAACAGCTTCTCAATGTGCGCAGTTTGGAGTGGACATAAAATTGTAGCGTTCCTCCACACCAAAAGCAGACATTCACACCTGACCAAAAAAATAGATACACCTTCATTCACCCTACATTTTTCGTTTTTAGCCTTGCCCAATGAAAGAAATGATTAAAGTTCGCTAAAAAACTAAGATATTTATATTATATATACTTATTAAAAACTTAAAACTTAACAATATTTTCAACATTAACGTAAATAATTTTCTTTATGAAGATTCAAGTATGTTAGCACATAAAAATCGTGTGATCAAAAAATTAGATACAATGTAATTTTTTTCCAAAATATTTAAATGAAGAGCTAAAATGCTTACTTATTTCAGTTGCAAAACCAATTACCACTAATACCCTGTGAAGTTACCATTTTGCATTATAACCTTGGTCATCCTTTTCGGCATACTGCTCATGAATGCTTGACATGTCTCTTCTGGTATTTCATAACAAGTTTCTTGAGCAAATGATCACTGTTTATCTGCATTGGTAAATATTTCCTTAAACAATTTCTTCTTTAGATGCGTCCACACGTTTTCAATAGGGTTTAGGTCTGGAGATTAACTTGGTCAAGCTAGCAGCTCGATTTTGTTATGAACAAAACATTTTTTTGCTAGTGTGGAAGTACATTCAGCGTCAAAAGTGCGTAAACAGACATTAGCTGAAAGGTATTCCTCTAAATTTAAATTGACTGGAATGGTCTACGTCCGACGTTGATGACTCAAATAAAAGCTCTGAAATCATGCTTCAAAATAAGCTATATTTCATTTAACCTTCACATGAACAGCAATTTTAATTTACTTACGCGAACAGTATCTACCGGGGTAGATACAAAATAATCTCATATATTTTGTATGAGTTGCATCTTTGGATACGGGATGCTTTTTTTCTTTTTCTTTTTAATATTTTTCGTTTTCATTTAAAGCTTGCAAATTTGTTTTTTTTTTTTGAGGTGTTGAGTGCATTTGAAAAGAAAAATTAATTCGCTCAAAGCGTTAGTTAGAAGTTAGTGTTTTGTTAACATATTTTATTCAAAAATGCAGAAATTAAATAGGAAATGATTTCGAATACCTTTCATCGTCAGCTGTTTCTAGGTTGTCATTTGGTGAACGGTAACCATATTTTGCAAGACTTTGCAAGAAATCAGCTCCGACTCGGAGTCGGATTTAGATGAAATTGTTGCAGATGGGGAGTCCAATGAAAACTTTTTGCCTGCTGAGACAACTGCTAATAGTGATGCTGCACGGAATAATCTAAACACGGCTTCTGAGGCGGATGAAGACCAGAGATTGGGAGGTGAACATCGAGGGCAAGAACATTGAAGCACATGATCCCGAAGAAGAAAATGCTAGTGAAGTTTCAGGTAATTTCTGGATTGGGATGGAACCAAGTGATACAAGACTACCAAGTCTGCAGCGTGAAGCGGCATCATAAGTAATGAAATTCAAGACATCGTTTGCAGGCACATGAACAGAAAAGCGAAGTGAATATAGCAAGTGGAATGCTCAAAAATCCCCCAAAAAAACCACTGAAAAGGAAAATACTAAATCAGGGATATTTAGGTATTTTTTTAGTCTTGGGCTGCCATAGATCCAATGAATGAACTGTGGAAAAATAACACTTTTCCGCTTTAGACATTCCGCCTACAATGTCGGTTAGGTGCTTCAAAGCCATTTCCACGTTCATTTAGTTTGATTCGGATGTTACAAGGGCAGCTTGTATCGCCACTGACAAAGCGGCTCCTATTGCAAATATCTTTGACTTGATCAATGCCTACCTAGAGCATAATTTCAGTCCATCTGAGTCAACAGTAGAAGAGCAATTCCAAGATAGAGGAGACAGAAAGTTTACGCAATATATGCCGTTCAAGCCAGCCAAGTATGGGATCAAACTTTGGTGGGCTTGTGATTTTACAACGTCGTACCCCCTAAATGGCGAGAGAATTGTAAAACAGCTGGTTGCTGCTTACAAAAATACGGGTCGAAATGTGACCATGGACAATTTTTTTACAACCCTTTCATTAGCTAATGAACTAGTTGGTTGGAAAATGTCAGTTGTGGGAACCCTAAATATGAATAAACGCTATTCCAGATGATGCCGACGATCGAGATTTCATTGGTCCCTAACAACAAAAGGGTGTTGTATGTGTGCCATATGTGTTACCAACTAAATAAAAAAGCGACCTACAAGTCACGCCTGCGCCAAATGCTGAAAAACTTTATGCGTAAAACACAGTCTGAACCAGACAAAATGTAATTAACAGTAAACATAAAGAAGTTTATTTAGTTTAACCGAAAAAAGGGAATATAATCAGGCGTCAAAAGTAAGTGAACAAATCTCTTTAAAAAACAGTATCTTATTGAGAAAAAATTGTACTTTGTATGCCTTTACCGCTTTTTCAGTTATCGTATATAGCGGTCTTAATTTTCATACAAATGTTTAACAGAATCGAGCCTTATGTCTTACAGTCATTAACACAACCATATATTCACTACCTTGTTAATGCTGTTTATAGCACTTTTCTCTTTGAAATTCAATTAATTGTTTTATATATACTCTTATGTTAAATATTATTTACCATATTTCAAAGTATGACTTTTGAGCTTTAATTTGATATATCCATGTCTCTTCTACCTCATTCCGGTGAATATGAATTTAGTGGATAAACCTTCAGCAAATGACTGTTCACTCACTTTTGACGCGACTGTATGCTTTGGGTCGTTATCCTGCTAAAAGACCCAACGCAGAGGCATGTTTTTCTTGGCGTATGATAGCAGCACCATTTGCAAAATATTTCTGTACTCAACTGCCGTCATATTGTTTGTTGTCTGGAATATTGGACGAACATCGTTCTAAGAAAAACATCCCCAGACCATAAGGTTGCCGCCTCCATTTTTCACTGTATTTTTTGTGTAACGCTTATGGAATTCCTTGGCTTGAGAAGTTTGGTAAGAGACCACGAACTGTTGAAGCACTGATGGTGTTGTCAATTTCGGCGGAAAACGCCTTTGATGACTTAAAAGGGTCACTTTTTGATAACATTGTTATATCGCCATCATCCGTTGAGGCCGTTTTTTTGATCTGCCTTGAAATTAATGGGTGTAGATTTTAAAATAAAATTAAACAAAATGAAGTGACCATCCCACACATTTCGCGATTTCACGCGGAGATTTTCCTTCTTTTCTGTGCGACAGAACCAAAACTTTTTCATTTGTAGGTCAATGACTATTTCAGGCCATGGTAAACATAAAATATTTATTTCCCTCTTCTTAATTGATACCAACACCAAAGCAATTACAATTAAATATACTTAAACTTTTTGATAAAAAACTCGTAAAGAAAATAATGATATAATTGAATATTGATCGCAATCTGAAGTGTATCTGTTTTTTGGATCACACGATTTTTATGAGCTAACACAATTTAATCTTCATAAAAAAATTATTAACGTAAAAATTGAAAATATTTTAGAATACATACATGGAATACGAATATATTAGCCTTTGTTGCTAACTTTAACCATTTCCTTCATTGTGCAACACTGAAGACGAAAAATGTAAGGTGAATGAGGGTGTATCTATTTTTTTGATCAGGTATGTATTACAAGTGGTTGCTGTTGAAGCTAAGCACACCTCAGATAGTAGCATCGCTTGAGGAAGAAGAAGTAAATTCCGTAAATATCATATCGCACCTCCGGTGGAACAACGACGTCAGTGCAAATTTTGAAAATTCTGCCAAAACCTATGTTTAATTTCCATTTTATACAGAGTTTGTTCCATTAAAAAAAAAAAATTGTATGTGTAATAAAAAAGGTTTTGAAAATGTTACCGCTTTTCTGAAGAATCGAAATTTTTGCACTTACGTCGTTGTACCACCGGAGGTGCGATATATTTTCGATTGTGGCGCACCATGCTAAAAATACGCGATGCAATTCAGCTGTAGTCCGCTACTGTACCGAATTCGACAAGGAAATACGCTGATGTGGGACTTCTTCTGATTATTAATGAATAAGGCGGTGTAGGTACAAATGCCGAGTAAACACGGAATGCACTATTGTCCATCAATCGGTCCAACTACGGGTTCCCACTTTGTCATCATCTTGGACAAAACATCATAATCGAAAGCTACAATTTTGAGGTAGTTTATAATGTAGGGCTTTTCTTAAATAAAACACTCTGCTAACAACACGACTGACAGCAACAGACAGCCCGTTCTTTTATTTCCGATTCTGTATTATACATGAAGCTTTTAATGCAATTGGAGAGTTTTCTGTATAATCACCTCAGCATATGGCACAATGTATAGATAATATTACCGATTGGAATTATTTGGAATTAAAGTATATATACAGTGGGGTATAAAAGTATAAGAACTTTCAAGTCAGTTAAAATCGTCTACAATAAGTTACTCCTTCTCGGGGGAAACGTGAAACAATATCTTAGTGGAGACTCGACATAGAATCGTCCCTAGCAGGTGCCTCCACTTCGGTTTGTTGAACTTGACTCAACTCTCGACTCGAAGTACCAAAATCATGCCCTACACGATCTGGTAGTCATGCTGTATGGAGCTGAATGATAAAAAGGGCTGCAGAGCTGTTTCTTGGTATCCTTAAAATTCCTTATCGGATATATGGTCCTGTCTATGAAGGTGTTGGGAATTGAGGACATAACTGCGAACTTGGACTCTAAACTTGGCCATATCAATCGAATGCTTCAGCCAAAAGAAATCCTCATGTTACGAGAAGGAGAGAGAAATCGAGCATTCGGAATTCAAATGCCAGTGATCGCGGATGCAAGTTACTTGATTTTGGTGACTGGAAGCAGTCTGCCTTGGACCAGAAGGGTCGCACATTTATCGGGTGTGGCGTAAGAGATACAGGGAAGAAGTGGGAAAATTCATAAAAATTTCTGACATCGACAACCAATTGAATTCAATTTACGTTCAACAACGTGAAGCTTCAATGCTTCACCAAGCAACTACGTCAACAATATCTCAAACACATGTGATCAATGTAGGTTACCTTCAAGATCGAAGACCTTGCCTTTCGATTCGATTCACAGCCAAACAATTGCCATGACACTTCTCACGCTCAGCACAAAGTCACCTGCCAGAGAGAGCAATCACTCCTCTTGGCGCTTCTGAATTCCACACTAAAGCCCGATCTTGTAACCGTTAACCCATTGATTCCGAAACGACTTTTAATTAATTTTATTTCATTACCTCAAATAGAATTTATCAAATGGAATTCCATTCCCCGTGCGCGACTGGGTGCCGACGCAGCAGAGCCTCGGACAACCGCGACGAGTATCGTAAGTGAGGCTAAGTGAGACGAGCACCTCAAGACGATAACAGATACTTTATAGCGTCCAATAAAAATCACTCGTAATAAAAGCGAAATAAAATAGGAATCACTCACCCGCAGATGAGGCTCGAACAGAAGCCCACGAGAGTGCATCGCACGCTGGGGCGGGCTTGTAAAATTGTTCGACATTACAGTGGAGGGCAATAAATTGAAGACACTTTTCACTTAAGATAATGACTGTTACGGGCGATGATGATAAAAATGTCTTTTATTGGCTTCATTAGACCTCGGCATCGATAGCTTAACCGGTTGACAAAGAATTGATGGGAAGATCATAAATCGCGGAGCTGAACTTTTTAGACGGCTGCCATAGGAAATTGCATATTGCCCTCGAAATAACGTTCCCATGGATTTATCTCAGTTTGAGCCTGGTTTACGGGGATTTTTGTAACGTTTAAGCCACCGTTGCTTCGAGAAAGTCGAGGAAAATGAGAGCTTGATTTCATTTATTGGTGACTTGATTTGGTGTCATTTTTGGTTCCTTATGGTTCCCAGACGGCAGTGAAAAATGATGCCCAGCTAAATCTGTGAGAAGATTATCGGGTTATGTAGAAAGTTATCAGTCTCCGACTGAATGGTGGTAGTTGTCAACTAAGCCAGGATTAGGTGCATTTTACCACATATTCTGAACAAGGTCAACAGCTATTGGGGCCATGGACTGAAGACCGGAACTTTATTTTTCCAACGATTAACCTCAGTTATCTATCACCAAAAAGATCCATTTGGATCTACACGGCTATGATTAGGCCCCTTCTCTCCTATGCATTGGTTGTTTGGTGGAATAATCTTTCTCGTAAATACGTAATTGCTGCTTTCGCCAAACTCTAAAGAACGGTCTGTCTCGGCTGCATAGGGGCCTTCTCCAGTACGCCTGCCTCTGCTGTTGATGCACTGCTGAATCTCCCCCCATTGATATCCACATCATGGGGTGTACTCTCAAGGCCATCTTCCGTTTAAAAAGAAGTGGTTATTGGTACAACTCGCACTGGAATTTCGATGACCTTGCGCATCGAATTTTCTTTGACCCCAGTCTTATGGATATGCCGTCTGACGCACGGACACCTTTACTCCAGCTGCGACGAACATATAATGTCGACTTTCCCTGCACTCAGGACTGACTCTGGCCAGAATTTGAGCCAGGAAAGGAACGTAATCAAATCTTCACGGACGGCTCCAGGACCAATGAAGGATCTGGTGCTGGTGCCTTCGTGGAGACCGACAACTTTAGACTGCACACCTCGTTAGGTAAATTTGTGTCGGTTTTCCAAGCTGAAACCTATGCGATCCTAATGGCTACGAGCTATATTGTGAAGAATAGGTGGAAGGGGCGAAGTATTTGTGTCTGTAGCGACAGCCAAGCTGTGCTTAAGGCTTTGCTCAACCCTTTAACCACTTCCAGAATAGTTCAGGAATGCAAGTCTTCTCTGAATTTGATCGGTAGCTTGAATTCGCTAAGACTTGTCTGGGTTCCCGGGCACCACGGGATCACGGGAAATGAGATCGCTGATGAACTTGCTAGGCGAGGATCAGATGAGGCTTTCTCAGGACCTGAACCTACGCTGGGACTGCCCGCGTCCTTGGTTAGGGCTTCCATCGATGGTTGGACTTTTCGAGAGCACAACCGCAGGTGGCATGACTCTCCAGGATGTAGACAGACCAAGCGCATGCTCCCCAACGTCTGTAAGAAATCCGCGGCTTTCTTGTTATCTCTTAACAGAAAAGACTGCAGACAACTTATTGGCGTACTAACGGGGCACTACACCTTCGCCAAACACCTAAGTGTGCTTGGCCTAAGTGACGAAACCCTCTGTGACGCCTGTGGAGAAGACGATGACACTGCAGAGCACTTCCTCTGCCATTGTCCCGCCTTTGCTCGGATCAGGTGGCAGTTATTCAGCGCTAATGAGGTGAGAGCTGATGATGTAGGCTCCTCATCACAGAAGCGCCTGCTGGTCTTCCTTCGGAAGACCAGGAAATTTCACTAAAAGTAGGTTGCTGCCTGGTAGTACAATGGACCAGTTTTGAGTCTAAGTGCTCCAGTGTAGTGCGACAAAAACCTACGACAAAAAAAAAAAAAAAAATTTAAATACAGGGTGGGCCATCTAGTGGTTTTTTTTTATATCATAGTTTATTTTGACACTGACAGCTGTTTCCCCCTCGAAATCTTGACAGAAAGTCAGTATGTCTCCGCGGAATGAAATGAGTCGCTTTACGCTTGACCAACATGGGGAAATATTGAAAACTTATTTCTAAAGTGAGTGCTGTGTAGCCCAGTGCGCTTTTTGAAAAGAAAAAGTTTTAGCTAAAATGAAGCACCCACCGCGACTTTTGTACGCAATTTTGTGCAAAAACTTCGCGAGACTGGTATGCTAGTGGACAGCACTCATGATCCCCGTCATCGTACGGTGCGCACAGATGAGAATGTGGCTGCTGTGGCCGAGAGTGTAAGACTCAATTCGCGAACATTAACTCAATGCGCGATCGATCTCAACAGCTCAACATTTCAAGTACTAGCCTGAGGAGAATTTTGCACAAAGATCTCGGATTATTCGCTTACATGGTCCAATTGACTCAGCAATTCAAACGCGCGACCGTCAGCTTCGTTTTTGCTTCGTAGCTTGGGCCTTAGAGCAGCTTGAATTGGACGACGATTTTGGGCGAAAAACCTGCCATGGCGAGGCTCATTTTCATCTCGGCGGCTACGTTAACAAACAAAATTGCTGCATCTGGGGCTCGGAAAACCCGACCTGCACATTATTGTCGAGAAGCCAATGCTTCCACAGCACAGAGAGTGACAGTTTGGTGCGGATTGTGGAGTGGTGGCATCAATAGACCATTTTTCTTGGAAAATGAGGCTGGGAACAATGTTTCGTCTCAACGGTGGGCATCGTTAACCGACTTTTTTTTACTGAAATTGAAGACATGTACTTGGACGACCTCTTGTTCATGCAGGATGGCGCGCCATGCCACACAATCCATGCCACAATCGATCTTTTGAGCACCAAATTCCCAAATCGTGAGATTAAAGCCGTCTTGGCGATGTCAATTGGCAGCCCCGGAGCTGCGATTTGACCCATTTGGACTTTTTTTGTGGGGAATCGTGATCCTTCACCGATGTTATGCCCACAATGCGGAAACGATTAATGCACTTAAGGCCAATATCATTCAAGCAATCCGTGAGCTACAGCCCGAAACCATCCACAAGGTCTTGGAAAATTGGGGTGACAGAGTGCGATACTGCGAAGACAGCCGAGGTAGCCACTTGAACGACGTCGTATTTCATAATTGCATCTGCATACGCTACGGCTTTAACACGTTGAGTGTCACAAGAGACGACTTTGGTCTCACACGAAATTGGGCTTGCTCACGCGGTGAGACCAGAGTGGTGCCACAGTAGGTTCACACATATTTGTATATGCAGCATTGGATTAGACTCAGAATATGTATTGAATCTAATACCATTCTAACCCCAAGAGACTGTTAGGGTTGGCTTGGTTTTCGGCTGTGAGATCAATGTGTCAGCATACGCAGCTTTGAACTTGGATTACAAAAAAAAAAAAATTCTAGCACATATAACAGGGTTGTAAGAATAAATAGATACATGTGAATACTGTAGAAACGTATTAATTTTATTAGTCTGGCCTTGTGCACATCAAAAAAACATTGCAAACAAAAATGTTTGTTGCAAGCAGTGCATTTCAATGTTGATTGTGGAGTTCTTCTTGATGCAAATGTTCTCCCCGATTCTGCTGAAATTTTCTGGGAACAGGTGACACATCGTCTATTAGCACGGTTTATATCTTCTAGTCTATGTTCTGGCTCTTCCTCATGTACATGTTCATCCTCATCGGTATTTAGCAATCCTTGATCAATCTCTTCCTTGGATTGAGTTATGGTTATTCTGTTGTCTGGTACTTCTCTATATGCAATATGAGCATTTACAATTGCAGTCCCTGTCAATAGCTCAAATGCTAATTTTCGATATAACTTTACGGTGCGGCGTCGAAGGCTGGTGTATGACTCCAGTTGGTCTGACAAGTCGATATATGCTTTGTATTTGTTGTACTCAAGTACGTTTTTGGGCTTTAGCTTTTCTTTGTCCCTTTTCTGAACACGCACCATCTCACGTCCGTATCCTGTGCTGAGCATGAGAACATCTCTCTTGTCCTTTCATTTTTGGACGACAATGCCTTGCTCACACTTCTCAGCAATAGACTCTCCAATTTTTAGTTTTTTTTTAGTTTTTTTGGGTTGAATTTTCTGTTTGTTTTTTTTGCGCTGCAGGAGGGAGCATGCCAAACTTACAGATGTGTAGTAGTTATCCGTGCACAGAGTACGTCCTTTGTCCAAAAGATTCTCCATCATGTCCATCACAACTTTTGATGGTACCATTGTAATGACATGTTTTGATTTTCCACAATACTCTTGAAATAAATTGTCGGAAGCTCAATCTTCCTGGAAAAGGAACAAGAGTCTCGTTTATGCAAACGTACTCGCCTGGAGTTATTTTACTCTTACTCCTTCTACCGCCATCCCGTCGACACATCGCACTCCAATCCGTCTATCAATGGCACTTTTCTCATCGATTGCCTTGAACTTGGTGAAGATGAGCTCCTACATCAATCTATCACCAATTTCACGAACTTCCTTTTATCTTAACTCGCGATAACTTTTATTGTGTGCTCCCTCAAACATCGCTCCAACATTCAAATATATGCAGACTTTTGTGCCTGATAAGCTAAGAATCTCACTCGAAGGACCATTCAAAACGCCATAAAACTATCTGCCTATTATCATTCGACTCTCACTTGTGCTAATGAAGGCAATTCAACCACAGCCATCATATCTCATCAAGATCTGTCAAAACAGACCACAAACAGAATTTATGTGACATTTTACGACACTCGAACGTGATTTGGTAGCTCGCTGTGAATCTCTCAACTCACCCACAACCCCCTGCACACCCCTCCCTAGACACTAGTTCCTGAATTCTGCGAGAACAGATTGACTCAGTGTTTCCCCGGGACGTTGGTTGATTGAGACTAATGGAAATCCTTAGCGTCTGCCCTGAGCCCACAACCGTGCAGCAGAATTTTGTATTTTGATTGGATGTGATTTCATTCCCCAGGATATCTTTTCAACTTCAGGGGGAAAATCGAAAAAATAAATGTCATATCTGCATCCCAACGTCAACACACAACTCCCCACTCTCTGGCGCTCACCTAAGCCAAAGCGAAACCGATAAGGGTGCCAGAAACCAGCACACAGCCAGCCCACCACCACCTTCCACCTGGCAAACATAATGGCAGCCAGCCTCGTCTGGTCTTTACGGAATCACCATGGAGATACGAGCAGCCGGCCGGCCCACAACGTCTTGTCACGCACAATCACCACCACCCCTTCCAATGGAAAAACGCTGGATAGCCGAATACCACGATCGACTCCATTATTCACTCCGATAACCGCGGCTGGTGGTATCTAGCCATGTATCTGTGTATCTACAACCTGCTATCGAATCTCGTTGGATGTGTGCTGCTGTGGGCAGAGAACGCGACCGAGAACTGGTTTCTCGTGCGAGGGGCGGAGTCTTGAGTGGTCGTTAGGCCGCACCTCCGGCTGGTGATTTCAGGTTTCAGAGATAGATATGTTTGCTTTGCCGGTGGAGAGTGTCTTATCGGCTATCGTGTGGCTTGTGAGGTGAACGAGTGTGTGTGTGTGTGTGGGCGGAGGATGGAATGAGAGGTGCGTTGGTGTGCGGTTCGTACCAGGAATGGTACTGAAAGAGTGTTGAAAGAGTACTAGATGTGAATTTAATGCTTTTCTATATCAGATTCAGTGCGGTTTTTGGATTTCATCAGATCGTGTCTATTGATTAACTAAATGGCGTTTTATAAGAGGTTTTTAATTGAATAGAAGCCATAAAATCACAGTAATGGTTATGGATTTGCCTAAAATGGGGAGACAATTTTAAGCAGCTCTTGCTTAAATTTGATTTCTTGGATAAAGTCGCAGCTGCAAGCGATTTGGAAATCCAATTTCCGGCTGCCTTCTTGAGCAGCTGGGATCGTATTGCGGGCAATGGCGCACGTTGTCCTTTGTCTCTTGGAATCGACTTAGACTAGCACTGAAAACAATGTAAAGCTGTCAAATTGCACGATTTTGAGATGCAAATTGCTGTCGAGGAAAAATCAATCCATCTCCCACCATTTGAGAAAACCCCACAATTAACGTCTAAAATTTAGAGATAGTTAAGGAGTATGTCTAGTATGGCATCAAACGACGTCTATGTCGGGATCCGGCGTAGAATCGCTCCTGCAACCGCTGGTACTTCGTTTTGTTGGAACAACTAGGGTCAAAACTACTGTGATGGAAACGTCTATTTGAATGAGCAGTTTCTTGATTTCTCTGGTTTAGTGCAGAAAGACCTCGAACTCTACAAGCTGGGTACAATGGTGTGGAGAGAATACGAAAGGCAAAGATCCATCGATTGACTCGTCCTCATTGAGCGAATGCGGAGTATGTTTCGGGTAAGAGAGTCTCCGAATCCGATCCTTTTGGTTGGAGAAGAAGAACATGACCAAAGCTCTGGAGGAAAATTTAAGTGAAAATTGAAGGCACTTAACCAACTGCGCCATCCATTCGTCCAATTTGGGTAAAACTCCGGTACAAAGACCAAGTCATAGCCGACGTAAGACAGCTTGGTCTTGACGACTAGAAGAAGAGCGCGCAGGACCGTCAACGATGAAAGGCAGCAATATTCCAGGCTCGTAACCTCCATGGGTCGTAGGCCTGTTAAGTAAGTAATTTGAGTAAAACTAGTCAAATTTTTGGTGTTAATTCGTAACTCTTGATGAAGCTTGGATTCACCACTACACACCTGAGATGAAGAGACTCATGAGACGTCTCGCTCCGCAAGACGTGAAGACGGTTCCAACGACAGGTTTTCGTGGCTGTCACAAATTTGTGATTGCGAGCTAATTTGAAGAGGCAGAAGAATGGAAGAATATGGAGCATCATTCCTCGATAAACTGAACGAAAAAATACAGTCGCCTCCCTCTAAGTCGATCTCCCTCTAAGTCGAATTTCACTCTAACTCGAATTTATTATTATTTTGGCATTCCCCTCATTTTCCATACAAAAACCATCTTCTAAGTCGAACTCCCTCTAACTCGAACTAGTTTTGATATCCCGTGAAAATTCGACTTAGGCGGAGTCGACTGTACGTCCGCAGTCGCCAATCCAAATAGTTGACATCTCATCGAATTCGCCAGAAGCAGTCGCAAGCCGTGATTTTTAAGCGTAAAGCCCAGGGATCTTTATCAAACGAAGCAGTAAGTCCCTTCGCATACCTTAACCATGACCCAAGACACCAGCTTCTATTCGAAAGGGATTAGAGCATGAAAAAGTCTATCGACTTGAAAAGAGACAATAGTGTAAAATCCTCAACTAAATTTTACCGAAAAAATCCCTTCGCGGTCTTGAGAAGTTTCACAAAATTGGACTTCGGCGTCCTTGTTAAACTCACAGAAGATCTGCAATCAGTCCAAAAGCACAGAACCGAAAAACACTACTGAAAGTCACCATAGATAGTTACAAGATCAACTTAGTTAAGGCGGCAAATGACTTTCACGTGAAGACCAAGCCAGAAATTACACTTATAAACATGTCCTCGAACCCGCGCCCTCGTGGGACAATGTAATAGAGGACGCTCAAGAAACCAATAGCGCACACAAATGGACCTCTGTAAGTTCCAAAGTGCTGTCGCGTGAAGTTCAGAACTGTTCATCAATTCGTCCATTTATGGAGCCTTTAGTAAAACAACGGTGGCTTCGAATAGACACGTTGTAGTCACAGAGATTATCCGAGAGAAAAAGCTTCTCAAAATCGCCCTTCGGAGTCGACATTAATCTGTAGGTCCCCTCCACTCGTGAGAGAACCATAGCATGCACAACACGATTGGTGGCTGAGAAGTTAGGCCCAGGTCCACCTCGGACTGTAGCGCCACCATTATTGTTATATTATGTACTAGAGTATCCAGCGTGCTTCGCTACGTCCTTTCTGGTGGGCCCTTATTTTTGCAGGGGATGTCATTTTTCCCCTTGTTCTTTACATGTGGGCAAAATTTCATAATTCTCCATCGAATGTTTGCTGAGAGATGCGAATTTCAGTTTTTCCTATAACCTACGACCGATTCCTGATCGATCGGTGCTAATAGTGTCAAAAATTGCATAAGAATCGGTGCAATTGTTTAGAAGTGTATCCCATACATATAAGCGAACCTTCAATGTTATATTTATAGATACAAATAGTGAAATAATAAATAAAAATCCCTTTTCAAATTAGTTCGCAAGCCCAAATTTGTGACAGTCACGAAAAACTGTCGTTGGAAACGTCTTCACGTCGGAGCAAGTTTATTTTTTCAGTTTTGATTGTCTTTTCATTTCAATAGTCATGTCACCTGCTTACACTTCCACAGTCCCCAATCCAAATGGTTGACGCCCCATCGAATTCGTCAGGTGCAGTCGCCAGCCTTGATTACTAAGCGTAAAGCTCAGGGATCTTTATCAAACGAAGCAGTAAGTCCCTTCGCATACCTAAACCATGACCCAAGACACCAGCTTCTATTCGAAAGGGATTAGAGCATGAAACATCTCTCATTCTCAGATTCCTGAAGGAAACTGGCTTAGAGAGAATATGAATAAATGAGAGAACCATAGCACGCACAACACGATTGGTTACTCAGAAGCTAGACACAGATCCACCTCGGACTGTGGCGCCACCATTATTGTTATATTATGTACTAGAGTATCCAGCGTGCTGCACTACGTCCTTTCTGGTGGGCCCTTATTTTTACAGGGGATGTCATTTTTCCCCTTGTTCTT